>OY743141.1:20900163-22150163 GCA_963555695.1 Dasypolia templi | reverse complement strand
AGGGGCGTAAAACTACTTACATTACTAAGCGAACGCTATCTAAGGGCACCCCCTGTGGGGTACGGACCTCGGCTTAGGGCGTCGCTGACGGGAGGACAGCAAGATGGGACAGGCTGGATCAGATTTTGTTGATTATTATTATTCGGGGAATTTAAAGCTACAGGCTCAGCTACGGCGCGGTGAGTGATGGAACACCGCGTTGGTTTTTAGTCGGTAAGAGTCCGACAGACCCCCCCGCCCTCCCCGGGGCGGGGGACATCCATGAGGATTTTCCAACCCGATACCAAAAAAAAAAAACACGTGGACTCGCGATTGTCAAATTCGATTTTATTTGCTGAATAGCTTCAAGATCATATTAAAAAGTAAGAAATTATATTGATGGTTTAGTTAGTTAGTTTAGTTTGGTGTACAAGAGAATCGGCACCAATGTTTGTTTTATTTTAATGATAGATTAACGTTTAAGTTTATATCTTTCATTTTAAAACTATTTACTTAATCTTAGTCCGCAGGTCAAACCAACATCAAAGTGTGAAACGAGAATTACATCATCATGTCTCAAGTAATATGGGGCGTGAATTATTATTTAGGGAATAAAAAATCACAGGCATTCTGATTGATTGTACAGACGGTAATATTACTAAATGAGCTGTAAAGCAATAAAAGAAAACAAAATCATGACTAAGATGTGATATATTCTGAGCACAGGTACTGTGCATGTATTCGAACCCAGAAATCGGGACTACCTATTGGCCTAATGCATTTCCAAACGAAACGCAAAAATAACCTCAAATGCGCGAGCGATCCATTTCAAGGTTTTCGATTGACATGACAGTTTTGTTTGTCTGTAAAATGCTTATTTAGTTGGAATTAGTGTTGAAATAATTAATTTCCAATAGAAGCCTCAAGATAAAAAAATAATATATAACGAACAGAATGGCTGACGAAGAAATTAATGGTGATACCGACGATATCCAACACGATAAAGACAAAACTCAGAAGAAGACTGCAAAACATGATAGTGGAGTAGCAGACTTGGAGAAGGTTACAGACTATGCAGAAGAGAAAGAGATATCCTCTCAGGACATATCTGGGGTAAGCATCAAAATACTATAGGTATTATAATTGAGCTACTCGATTAAAATATATCTCAATAGGTTATCTTTTCATGTTGTTGCTTTCGGTTCATTAGAAAACTTAGTATGACCTTTCCAAGCGAACGCGATTGTAACATGACAAACTTGATACTTTCACCCTTCGAGATTCATCATGTCTGTTTCCTTACCTTACGAATTTTCATACAAATATTTTAATGAATACTGTTAAAAATTCCAGGCGCTGTCGTTAATCGGTGATAGGAGAAACAAGGAGGCTGCTGAGCGTCTTGAAAAGGAAAAGGAACTACAAAAAGTTTCAGTGAAAAAGGATGATATAGAATTAATTGTAAGTATCTAGTTATACGGAGAAAACTATTATAAGAACTAACAAAAATTCAACCCACATAGCATTGATTTCTATGAAAGATAAGATATTTTTGGTTTACAATTGAAATCATGGCATGGGCTGTTTACAATGGAGATATGTGTGGCTTGTCTTAGTAAAGTAGTGTTGGCTGGTTTGATTTCTTCTCTAACTCCCAGATGTTGGTTCTCACAACTCAGAACTATCATCTAAACACACACATGGGTCACTTAGAACTTCTGAGTGACCACCAGAGGGGTTTTGCTAATTATTTGAAAGAATTCCTAAACTTGAGCTCTTCATGCAGATTTCATTGGTGAAATTCTCCCTTAATCTTTCTTTGTGACTAGTAGGAAAGTTAGCTGTATGCTCACATATCAGGGCTTAATAAAGACAACATTGTAATGCTAAAAGGGAAAGAAACCTTAATGCTTTAAAAATAAAATGCGTTTTTATCAATTTCCAGGTAAAAGAGTTGGAGATATCCAGAACATTAGCAGAAAGAACTTTAAGGGAGCACCGGGGAGATGTGGTGGCAGCGTTGACTACTCTTACAAACTAACATAAATTATATTAAGTTATAAGCTATGTTCACAAACAAACAAATTGTCAGACCTTAAGTGAATAGATTTTTTCTATCCAAAAAAAGATATTTTTTATTAATTGGGAACTAACTTGGTTTGGATACAAATTCAAACCATTAGAGCCATTGAGTGCGCCCACAGACCACGCCATCGCCGCGCTGCCAGTCTCTAGTCTAGAGACAGCACTGCTTACTAATGAAATACATAATTTATTTGTTTCATAGTGCTATTATACTACTATGCCTGGTGTGCAGCGGCTGCCGAGGCATCTCCATGTTCTGTGGGATGACCTCATACTTTCTTAGTGCACCAATACTCTCCATTCCACATTTTATGGTTCTTTTAATCATCAGTGTTTCAGAATGTTTGTGTTTTCTCACCACATCTTGTACAATCTCTGTATAATATTGGTTTGTTTTGTTCCAATGCAGTTGTTTGATTTGACTATGAATAGCATTGTTATTTGTTTTTACATATTTGTTGAGTCACTTGTATAAAGTTTTTCACATTATGGTTGGGTAGATTTCGTTATTTACAAAGTCCACTGGTTATTTTGCCTTGGGCTTTTAGAATATTTCAGATTTCAGAGTTCATTCTGGTTACAAAAATGATGAACAACAAATAAGCTTTTCGTCGAAATTGAATTTGTTGTTCATACAAAATTTTCTTATTACAACAAACGAAGGTTGTTATTATTTAACATATTACACACGCGCGTGATAGCTGCGTGGGCTTTCACTTGTTTTTTGTATTCCATAGTACTTTACATACCGTAAAACGGGGTGAATAGGGATGCAGGGGTGAATCGAAACGAAACTTTAAAAGGGATTTTAATATTATAATGATAATAGTTGTTGCCAAAAATGTCTCGTATCTATTGACTGTATTATAATTAACGATTAAGTGCCCCTGTTGGCAACAAACTATATTATTTCAATGTTAAAATCCTTTTTAAAGTTTCGTTTCGATTCACCCCTGCATCCCTATTCACCCCGTTTTACCGTTACTTTATATTCTGAGTCTCAACTACTGAAGGCATATTATGATAGAAGACATCTATAGCTATACAGCCTCCTCCTTTTTAAAAGTCTGTTTTGAACCAAATCAAATCAAAATATTTCATTTCACATAGACCTACATGGGCACTTATGAAACGTCAGATTCTAGGTGCACGGTTCCAATTGGTCGTTTCCCATGGAGAAGAGCCGGCAAGAAACTCCATGGTTACTCTTTTAAAAATATGTCTTTTACAATGTTTTCCAATTACAGTGTTAACAGGTATGGGAGGACAGTGTAGGCCTGTCAACAAGTACCATATGTTAAACAAATAGACAATTGTCAATAAATTTACAATCCACAGGGCCTACGACGTTCTCACATTTACAAAATATTAAATAATCTAATAAAGTAAAATCAAAAACTAATTAAAAATTGTAGGTATATAATGTCAAATAATGAAAATATTATGTCAGAGCTATGTAAAAGTCCATATCTAATAATAAAAAAATAAAAAACTAAACACCATTATTTGGGAGCAGTTATTAGAAATTTACATAGTGATGCCGTTTATGAGGTACCAGGGAAGCCACATGTGCAGAAGGAATTATACCGACGAAGGAATTATACCGACGTCAAAAAAGCCTCACTGGCTAGTGAAATTGTTATTTTGTTCATAGAATCATGGTTGACCTTAAGATTTTGTAATGCTGTAGTAGGTAATATTGATAGTATGACGTAAAAGCGGTATCTCACCGCAGTTAGGTATGTTGAAAGATTATTCATGTGCCAAAAATAAATAATACACATAATTTACGTAAAATATAAATAAGAACAGTAACTTTATTAGTATCACATGTTACGAAATTATCTTCCTAAATTATAGACTAAGATTTATTTTAAAACAATACTGATCGGTTTTTAAATGTGGTTTACTATATTGTGATCTATTGTACTTTGGTGTATTGTGTTGTTGTTTATCATATTGTGGTTTGGGTTGTGGTTTATTGTATTTTGGTTTGTGTTGTTGTTTATCGTATTTTGGTTTGTGTTGTTGTTTATGGTATTTTGGTTAATTGTATTTTGATTTTCTTCGGTTTTGTCTTCTGCTGTGTATGGGGGAGGCGGAATACTGCTATCGTGAATCTGGAACAAAGAAATGTATGTTTATAACTTTACTAACATCTAGAAATTTCTGAATTTGAAAAACTACTGCTTCGCGTTGTGTAAAATGCATTCTATTTACATAAAAATCCTTGAAATTAATCTTATAACCTACACGGCCACGAGGGGAGTATGGGCCAGTCTTGCCAAGGGGTATCGTGGTACACAGTAACTGGGTTGTGCAAGTCAGATGGTTTAGGAAAACAAAATACTGGTATTCAGCTGTATCCGGTTAGCCTGTACCTAAGCCAACCTCAACATATTTGAAAAAAGGTCAGGCAGAGGATGCAGAAGTCCTTTTATTTACTTATTTATAAAGGTACACTAACAGCTTCTGTATACAAAATATCAAATAACACTAAATAACGGTTATGGGCTTATAACATACAGTATACAGTTGCCAATAACAGGTGAACCAACATTCTCAAATACAGTGAGATCTTACGGTAAAAACGAAATGGATGAAAATTAAGTTGCACAAACTATATAAACAGAAATACAAAAAGACATAAGTTATCTATAAGATTACAGAGGTTACAAGAAATACATAGACAATACTTAAAATTAATTTTTAAATTGTGCGAGTTGCGTGCTGTGGGACCTCAAAATTTGGGTTTTAAAGTTATTTACCGAGTCATATAAGTCAACATCTGGAGTGAATTTTGTATATGAATTCATCTCTCGGCTGAACCTATTTAGAGGTGAGTTTACTCCTTATTTGTGTTGAATGCTTTAGTGTGAAATATATGGGTATTGGGATATCTGGGTAATTTATAGGGGACTTTTAGTCCAATTTATTCAACATAACATGTTATCAGTCCAATTTATTGTTAACAAATTTGAAGAAGAACATAAGGTCTTTTACTAGTCGACGGTTGCGCAGAGTAATCAGTTTGTAATATTGAGTACGTTGTTCGTATGTGCACCGGGGGAATATAACTCGAAGGCATATGCTAGGTATTTTGTGAAGGCCCTTTAGATGCTATCTACTCTTTGTGAGTGTACTGCATAGTGCGGGCTTCACACCACGCTGGCAAATTCAAGGTGGCTTCGAACTAAGGCGTTATATAGCACAAGTTTTGTTCTTACCAGCTTAAACCCTTGTCCATTATTTACTAGAAGGCGTTAAAGTCTATAAAGCAAGGTAAAGTAAAGCCGACTTCATCTGGCTCTCCCACGCGCTGTTGTGCAACGTTGCTATTTGCCAAAACATACAAGTCATTTGTTTCGGAACCCTCAAGGCTATATCACAGATTTCTTGTTTAACAAACTTAATTATGCCCGGTGTGATTTCCCATGAGTAATGAGAAACTTTCAAACCCTATATACCCTCTTCAGGGGATGAATTTTCAAAAATCCTTTGCTTGTTACATATGGAGGTTTTGTGCAAAAGGAGAATGCCCATTTTCTTAGGAGCTTTGGGCCCCTAAGAAAGGTTGTCGTGTCACGATGGTTTAAATTTTATTTTGTAGATAAAGATATATCCTTTCATATTCTGCAAACGATTTCTATTTATTCACCCTGGTTGAAGAGTAATCTTTATTTTTAGGTTGCTGAAATTGAGGTTATAAAAATTAAATTCTCCAAGATTTTACTTCTTCTGAATGGATAATTTATTTACCATTCTAAATGTTATTGTGGTTAATGTTAATTTTCTTGGCTATGCAGTGGACATTTACGGCGGTAGACAATACAAAACTGGTAGCAGTTACCTTCTTATTTTCGTAATGCTAACACTAGAACCCCATGCTACTCCTGGACATCAATGTTATAATTAAGTAATGTTTAGTATTTATTTCTGTCAAGTGATTTATAATCTTTAGAAATAAATGAATTCTGACCGTTATATGAGGATGATGATTCCGGACAATAGGCCTCACTACCGCCTTCTCTTCCTAGAGAGTAGTGTGCTTTGCCCTCTCCTCTAGTGAGTATCGAAAGAGGACTAAAAGCTTTGGCAGCAGCCTCTTTACTACTACAGTGTTTTATGAAAATATAGTGCGACCACCAAACCGCTTCCAAGTGGATGAGGAAATTGAAGTCCCATCCTATGTGTAAGAATACATTTAATTATGGCGCAGGTTATGCATTTTACGTAATACTAACAGTAAAAAAGGTTTATTAAAGAAAGCAACAAAAAATAAATAAAACATTTATTCTTCATGGAATATATGATCCAGAAATTGAGCTGGGGCGCTTATATCATTAAAGCGGCCCCAGCTTAAATACCACAATACAGTCATGGTATGTGCGCAACACCCTACTGTACGATTTCCCACTAAGCAATTGCAATAATATGCAATGATACTCTCTAAAGAATTTGCCCCATTTTGTTCTCTACTTATCAGTAAATATGTATAATATACCCTGCTGCTCACATGTCGCGATTTAATTCTGGCCCTAACTAAATAATTGTTATGACCTAATATTAAGGGCAAATCTTCTTCCATTAATTCATTGCTTATATCTACACTGTAGGTACCATTTACTCGCATATGCTCCCCATAATAGGACCGTGCCTGTTTTAATTGGTAGGATCCTAATGCAAATCTTCTTAAATCGCTTAATGTTACATAACATAACATAACATCACGCCTTGTATCCCCGAAGGGTTGGGCAGAGGTGTACCTATAGTACACCCACATTTCGCCAGTTATGTTTTTAAGTCCCATGTAATAGGGGGCGAGCCTATTGCCATCAACCGGGCACAAATCCAGACTCCGGGCTGCTACTGAGAAATTCCATATAGAAAAACCCAATAACAAGTTGCCCGACCTGGGAATCGAACCCAGGACCTCATGCTCAGCAGTAGCGATTGCGACCACTAGACCAACGAGGCGCTTAATGTTAGTCTTGGGAAATTATCTAGATGGGGAGCACTGCTGTTAATGCTTTGGAAAATCGTACGTCTTCTGTTTACATGTTCCCTTTGAATAAATTCTGATAAATAATTTACTGTATTCAACCTCGCTCGGGCAATATTAAGAAACTCCACAGCATCGGGCGTATCGTCAATTGTAGGATGGAATTTATTCAAAAGGGCACAAGTTATTTTAAAATCAGCCATGAGGTGACTTGACGCTCTATTAAAATATTCCTGACGAAATAATTTATAGTCTCTTTTAATTCTCCCATTGACTATCTCTACCACCCAACGACACATTGTTATACATCTGGACTTATTAGCCTGGACAGTGGTTAATTGATGTTCATTTTCTAATAATGATTCAGGCATATGAGTCTTATAATTGTAACTTTCTAATTCAGGAATGACATCTCTAAAGCCTCTATCCAAAATAAAGACATCGTTGGGTCTAAAAAATAAGCGCATTGGACCATTTTCATTATTAAACATAGCACTCATTATTGATGAATCATTTTGTGTTGCTTCATATGGTCCTGCACACTCTAAAATATACCCATCACAGCAAACAAATAAAAATGGTTTTACAAGGTTAGCATATTTGTGGAGACTGTAGGTTCTTTTTTGATATGAATAATTACTGCTGCTTTGGACGTAAACATATGTACCATATCACATATTACAATAGCAGGCTTAATATTTGAAGCCATGTTAGCATCCCCAAAAAAACCTTCTGGTATGATCCTATTGCGTGATGCTACATTTTGGATAGACATGTGATTGATTCCTAAATGTCTAGGAACAAACTGTACTTCTAAACAATTTCTTACTTTATTCATTTTTCTTTCTAAAGTGGATCTTGGTATTTTAAACAAGGTTGATAGTCTTTGATTGCTGTCACCTGTTCTGACTTTGACCAAAAATATACTGAGAGCAACCGAAGGGTTTGCAAAATGATCATATAACATTGGAATACAATTTAAAAGCTCGTTAAATTGCTCTGCATTAAGTCCCAACCAATAATGGCATAAATGTGGATCCATTGAGTTTATGTCACTGAAGTCTAACTGTCTTTCGGCAGCTTTTTCTAGTTTAGAAAATATATCATCAACTTGAAAACCAGTAAAATCTGAATATGGGGTCTCTAGTTCATCCCAATGATTACTGTACAAATGATATTCACAGATTCTAGCTGTTAAAGGAATGTATATTTGGTACTGAAATAATAAAACTTCCTTTATAGTAACCGGTACTAAAAGACGATCAGTTCTCTCACATCCAACAAACAGGCAATGACGTGAACTTGCAGAAACTCGTTTATACTTAAGAGAATTAATTTTAGATACTGGTCGGGGCAATAGCTGTCCCGGTGGTGGTGGAACTGGCAGTGGCATTGGAGGTGGTTCAGGAATTACAGCATCCGAGATATCCATTCCTATATTTTCAAAATCCACTGACTCCAGTGCAGGTCTGTTAATGTCAGGAAGTGCCTGTCTTTGAATATCTCTTGTTGCAGCCTCCCAACAAGCACGACAAACTCTTTCCAAATGAATGACCTAAAAAAGAATAAATTATTGTATTTACTGACAAAAACTTTTGTTCAATAATACCAAAAATTGAATGCAGTAATTCTGCCAAGTTAAAAACACTTACGTGATGAGCTGGAGTCCATCTTAAAATAAAGGTCCTTTGAGGACAGTCTCGGGAAACTCTGTGAGTTCTGCGACTTGCAATAGAAATGCCACATCCAAAACATATGTGTAGATGTCCAAGAGGCGGGGATACCTCAATCTGAGATGGAGTTGTGCTTGTTTGTATCCGCTCTTGCAGTAACAAAAAACATTCAAGGCACAGGATGTCATCAGATGATACCTGAAAAGTAAAAAAAAACTGTGAATTACCTTTGTAAGTTATTTATAATATGTTTAGTATTACAATACATATTCACTTTGACGGTTCTTTGTACAAAATCACACATGTTTACCTGCACAAGTATACCCTTAACACACCCAATTACTCGTATTTAGTACCCGTCATTATACATAGAACTAAATACCTATGATGTTAATTAAACCAATCACTTTATTACATCACTACATAGTATAAAACAAAGTCGCTTCCCGCTGTCTGTCCCTATGTATGCTTAGATCTTTAAAAGTACGCAACGGATTTTGATGTGGTTTCTTTAATAGATAAAGTGATTCAAGAGGAAGTTTTATATGTATAATACATACATATTATAGTACAGAAAAGAGTCCACGCGGGTGAAGCTGCTGGCATATTTTTATACATTTTAATGTTACATTACATAGTGAACAGTAATGTTTTGTAGCAACCACTGATACAACATTGATGCTCAATTTATTATAATAACAGCTTGTAGGTAGACATTTGCGGCTGAACATAGGCCTCCTCGGTCAGAGGGTCGTCTTAGGAAAGGAAATATAAACTTACCGGTGTAGGCGATACCCAGGTCCGTAGAAGAATTAGCATTTGTTCATCTAAATCTTCAATAGGTCGTCTACGAAGATTAGGCGCCAAACGAAGGGAACAATTTACACACCGTTGAGAGAGTGGACGGTTTGTCCGATCTCGACCAGGTGTAGACATTTTGTCGTTAAAACTAGAGTCAATTCACTCACTTAACAATAAAACAGGAGTCCGATATCTCACAACAAAACTACTTGAGGAACGTAAACGCTCAACTCGATAGCATTGATCGAATCGTAACGAAGATAACAGAAGTAAATACGGAGGAATGCAATTCGACTCAACGCAAAACAAAGAGCACGAAACGAATAACCGGCCAGCTATTGATTTGACAGATAGATCTGTCTTTTTTTTTGTTTTTTTGGCTTGGAGCTAAGACCTTTAAGCCACGTCTTTATTTATCCAGGACCACTTCACAGATTTTGTTTTTTCACTTACATTTTTTGCACTGTATTTTTAATGTATTCGAATATTAGTTTCTATGTTTCTGTCTTTTAATAGTTCTTTGAGCGGCGGCGGGCGGGAAGAAAATTAATTTTATTTATTTTATGACACACTTCACTTAGTTCACTCGCGAATACCAATCTTTTTTTTTTTTTTGAATGTATATGGCATGGCAACGAGGCCTTTATGCCAAGAATACCAATCTGTACCATGTATGGTGTTGCCAAGTTAATTATATGTTAATCGATTTTCAATATCGATTTTGTTGGATCAAGCTTTTGGATTTATAAATTATTATAGATTTTTTGGGGATTCAGTTATATTCAAATGATTAATAACACAGATGTATATTGACGCTTAGAGTAATCTTATTATTAGGTACAAAAAAGTTATCTTTTAAAAATACATAGTTATTTTTGTAATTTCTTTTGATTTTACGTCATAATTATGTCTATATGGGTCTAGCAATAGTAAAACGTTACCAAAATACCAGTAAAGACAGTGTTAGATGTAAACTTGACTCCGGCATTAAGTATCGATATCAATCAATCGATTCCGATTTTTAATCTAAATATTCTTTGACATCTGGCAGCATTTAAGTTATGTTTCGTTGGCGGATGTATTAAGATTCAGTTAAGTAACTATTTATTACGTTCTACAATGCTAGGGTAAAATAAATGTTCATAAAATACACATGAACATTAAAAAATAAGATATAAATTTTGTATAGCATGAAGTTGCGACACGGCGCCACAAAGTGGGGCCCATTCCCGGGCAATCTCCTTTTATGTTTATAGACCCAGCGGTTGAACCTGTGTATTGTGTAACCTGTGTATCAGTCAGTGAGTTTCAGATTTTTATTAGGTAGATGTTTTAGTTGGAAATGTGTGCCAGTAGTGGATTGCGAAAGTATGAGTAGATAGTAGAAGTACTTACAAACCCAGCGTTGAGAAATGCTACGGCAGGATACGTGGCTGATCCTGCTGCGGGCGTTCGTGAATATCTGGAAATACAGAAACATTTCTATTTCATACTGTAGGTACACCTCTGCCTAACCCTTCTGGGATTATAGGCGTCATATTATGTAATGATTTAGAAACATTTCTTTGTGTTACAAAACCACAATTTGTTCTTTTAAAATATGTATAATCCATCGTTTTGCCTAAGAAACTATTAGAAATCGTCTTCTTCGTTATTGTCCCAAGTAAGGCCATTGATCATGAGAAACTGATCGAAAAACTAAAAACCGTAGGTATAACGGGACCTTTCCGATGTGGATAGACTCTTGCCCGAGGAACCGCCGGCAAGGTATCGGTAGTTACCGATCTAATTAGGTAGAAGTTACTTCTGGGGTGCCTCAGGGCTCACTGGATTTCCCCTTACTTTATTATACTTATTTATTTATTTGTCATGAGTTGTCATGTTTTATATGAGTTTGCTTTACTCTGAACATCTTCTGTAATGCCGACGACAAAAGAATACGTATTTATGAAAATAAATAACCCCAGTGACTGTCAGTTGTTCCAATCAGACTTCGTGATAATTTAAACAATGTAAATGTCTATACTAAGAATGCCAAACTTAGTATAACCTCTAAAAACACAATATTACCTACAGTTACAGTATCAGTAAGGAATATGCCTCGGTCCGCGAGCATCACAAGTCAGGAATATGTTTTATAAGCTTCTAGCTTTTGTACGTGGCTTCACTCGCTTGTGGTTGGTAATTATCCCACGGAAACGTACTACCGGGATAAAAAGTATCCTGTGTTAATTCAGGTTTAAACTCACAAAATGTAAGTATTACTTACCTACTTATATTTAAAAAATTAAGTCTTATCTCACAACAACAAATAATATAATTCGAATCATGATTCGAAAGACACGTAGCGAACAATTTCCATGAAGTTTTCACAGAATTTGTTTTACTAGAGTCGCGTCGTGCCTGTCTGTGGAAGACTTAATGTGAATATTATAAAATTACATTGAAATGTATAGTGTAATTATTCTATTCTCGCTTCTTTAAGACCTTATCATTCTTTTTAAAATTCACGTTTGTTTTGATAAATATAATAATGGTTATTGATAGCTCAGTCACATAATTATTGTCTACGTGGTAATTTTAACACATTTTGTGGTTTATTCCAATTGTGACCGTCGAAAGTTATTGTTCTTTCCCTCGGGGACAGTACTTTTTTCTGGATGAATGCCTATTATATATACCGCGTAGCTTCTACGTATATATACCACGTAGGTATATATACGTAGAAGCAAATCAAATTATCAGAGTTGTTAAAACATATTAGAAAATAACAGAAAAAACTTGAAGTTTACCGCGTAGCTAGCATACATACAACTTCCCGACAACAATCATCGGGCAGTTGCCCACCAGATACGACATCAATCTGGTCGGAGGATCCTCCCCTTTCCAAGAGTATGAGTGAACTTTACACCCTGTTCCTCATATCTCTTTACTGGTGACCCCGAGTATTATCGTCAGTGCAGCCTTCGCGCAACTACTTCAGCGTGACGTCATCATCATCACTCCCGTAAGTCACACAGCCAGCCAGCAACCACGGCTTGAACGGTTGTCCTGACCATTACTATGCAGCGCAAGCGCATACCTGGTCATCACCCTCAGCCTCATCAGCAACCTAGGCACAGCACACTGCACATTCGGCCCGTCCACAAGCAGAGCGCTAAATGCCTTTCCTGGTCGACACCAGCAGTCAGCCACCCCGACGCACTGGGGCATCTTCGCAGACAGTTCCTACTCACCGCGAACTATGCGACACTCGGTTCCAACCCACTGGAACCCCAACTGGCACTGTACAGCATCGCAAGATACAAGACGTAGGCCACTATCGACCTCCGGTCTCCGGAGAGGAGCGATGTGGCGGCATCTACACCGCTACATGCGAACATCGCATCACACTGAAGTCACACAAATCCTGCATCGCGCAATCAGAGTTTACTGCGCAGCTAGCATAAACAACTTCCCGACATCAATCGCCGGGCAGTTGCCCACCAGCTACG
Source organism: Dasypolia templi (assembly GCA_963555695.1). NCBI lineage: Eukaryota > Metazoa > Arthropoda > Insecta > Lepidoptera > Noctuidae > Dasypolia > Dasypolia templi. Next base: position 22,137,129 of record OY743141.1, on the reverse strand, counting down.
ACATCCATCTGGTCGGAGGATCCTCCCTTTTCCAAGAGTATGAGTGAACTAAACACCCTGTTCCTCATATCTCTTCAGTTACATCCCTTTCACGCACTTGCAAATGAAAGATGATTATCAGCGTTCTGTGTTTGCGAGAGCGGTACGGTCGGGGGAAAGCAAAGGTCGGGGTGCGGGAGTCTCAGCGCATGGTGAGTCCCCTTTATAATAAAATAAAAATAAAGCTTAATTTATTTCCGTGCAAATTACAATCTAACAGGTGAAAAAAAAATGTATTTAAATAGTATAGTTTATAATATAGTATATAGAGTAAAATATTATGTAGTTTGTACGGACCCGAAAACTAATGACTAACTCGGTAAAAGTAGAAATAAGAATAAACGAGGAAGCTTTGGCTTATGTAGAGGACTACTTATTACCTTGGTCAAGTTATCTCTACCAAAGACCAAATTAGTCAAGAAATAAATATGAGGATTGCAATTGGTTGGAAAAAATACTGGTCCCTCAAGGAGATAATGAAGTCTAAAAACTAGGCATAGCATTGAAAAGAAAAACTTTCAACTCATGCAGCAATGCCAACAAACCCATCAGCAGTATCAGCACTCAGCCTTTAGGCTTTTTACACACTGTGTCAGCCACTGACTCAACTTTATTTCGAACAGTTATTGTTGAGTTTTTTGCCCGTCCGCCCCTTGTGCCCCTCCCAGAAAGAAATCCTGGATCCGCCCTTGATAATATAGTTAGGAATAGTTTAGTTAGGAGCATTTTTTACCAATACGACATCGGGCAAATCCAAGAAGTTAATAAATAATATCATCAAGGTTCAAGGTTTCTATCAATGTATTTTTTTATAATGGAACGCATAAGCGGGGCGCGCTATTTTATTAACATTACAAGAGGTAAGATGCCAATTATTACTTGTCTGTGGCAGCGCCCGCTTTAGCGCATGCGCGGTGCTGTGCTGGGTTTTGGCCTCTCGGTAGAGAGCAGTTATATTCTTTGGTTTTGGCGTAATGGTAATCGCCATTCATACGTTTTTTTGTACTGAATATTGTAAGTTTTTTTTAAATCTTGCATAAAAATGTCTGATATCATTGAATGTGAAGAAAATTACCTTCTATTTAGTGGGTTCAATCCCAATGTATGAGAGTATACAAAGTAGTGTATGAAACTGCACATAACTACGTATTGAAAAAAAAACACTCGTGTGATATTAAGTGAACAGTTTCGTAAACTACTTATTACTGATATGTATGTAAGGAGCTTACTGAAATCCGCAAGTGCTATAGTGCGAGTTTTCTAGGAAATATATCGATAAAATTGGATCAATCCAACGTAAATTTATTAAGCGCCCAAATTACAAAACTAAAGCTGACATCCCAAATTACAGAGCATTAAAATTCCCCTTCGACCTCCTGTCGATACTACAAATTTTAATGCTCTGTAAGAATGACGACAGTTAAATGATATGGATGTTATTGTCGTAGTTTAACAATACATTTGGCCATCCACAACTACTCAGCAGAATGCACTTTAACGTTCCACTCGGACGTACCAGACATACCGATTTGCTATCTGTATCATCGGCCTCCACTAATTATCTAAAGAATCCAATTTTGGCATACCTACTGGAGATAGAAATACCTATCAATCTCTGGTTTTAACGTCCCAATAAAGCCAAAGTATGCCTTAAAGTGAGTTGACAGCTATTTGTTTGACAGGGACAAATATAATTGTACTATCTATCATCACTAGCGATCTGTCTTAGGATAATGGGTTTGGCCGTTAATAGTGCTAGTTTAGTCATACGTACATAATAAACATACACACATCATCACACACATTTACAGTACCTATATCGAACAGATATACGCACGCAAACAAATAATAATTATGTCACTCTCTGTATTTCTTTAATTTTCTGTAGCTTTCGTAATTGGCGTATTATAATATTTACTATGTCATACTTTTAAATTATAAAGTGTCTTATCTATCTATCGATTGATTGGTACCCGTGTTTGAAGACACTTGACGGCACTGACGTAATATCTGTATGTCATTGTTTCTTGTCATCTTTCAAACAACGACTGTCGAAATTTCAGAAATTCATTGTATTTGGTTGTAGTAGCTGTTGGAAGTGAGCAAGTGTAAGTTTTTTCTAAATTTGGAAAGAGTGCAGTACCGATCGGTAATTACATTCTTGTTTTTGGATGGGAAGACGCGTAGGGAAAATAAAGAAAAGTTGGACACCGTAAATGGGGACCTCTCTCCTTCGATGACAACAATCCGATATTGGTTCAATGAATTCAAGCGTGGTCGTACATCCATTATAGATGAAGAGCGTCCAGGTCGCCCAATTGAAGTAACTACCGATGAAATATTTAACAAAATCTGTTACATTGTATTGGCATATCGGCGAGTGAAGAGAAGAGAGATTATTGAGATCCTAGGCATCACATTTGAACGTGTGCAGAATATATTTCATCAATATTTGGGCATGACAAGATGGGTGCCGCGTTTGCTCTCCGTCGACAACAAGCGGATTCGACTTTGGACCTACTTAAGCGCAATCCGAAAGAGTTTCTGCGCCGATATGTGACTGTTGATGAGACTTGGACATCACTATACACCTGAAATTAAAGAAGAGTCAAAACTGTGGAGTGCACATGCACGGAGAACATGCACTAAAGAATGTGAAAACAGTTAGATCGGCCGGTGGGTCATGGCCACCGTTTTACGGGATTCTCAGGGCAATATATACATCTATTATTTGCAAAGGGGAATAACGGTTACAGGATAATACTAGTCTGATTTGTTGGGAAAATTTAATGACGCATTGAAGAGAAAACTGCCCCACTTGGCAAAGAAAAAAGTTCCATTCATCACGACAAAGCACCGGTCCACTCGTGCCACGTAGCCGCGGCAAAATTAGTGGAATTAGGCTATGTAGTCGGGGTGGATCAGGTTCAGTTCAAGAGCTTTGTTACACGATATAACTTTTATTAAAAAGATTGTACAAGCGCGTCATTTGCTTTCTTAAACACTACTCTCCTTCACAACCCACATAATCCTCTATCCAAAGACATCTTCTCTAAAATAAATCGTATTACCATGATCTATCACATAGCAACAAATGCTTGTAAGAGAGTTTTAACTGAATGGCTCCATAAATTAGATTATAGAGCAACTGAGGAATTACTAACTCATCCAAAATAGTTCCCGCTAATTTCCCTAAATATATTTTTATTTGTTGTTTCTACCTACGTTTTGTTTTAATTTTATTTGTCTTTTTACTGCGAGTTGTATCATTGATTTTTATATTATGCCCTATCCCTTCACATTTTCTGACTAACTGATTATGTTTACATACCGTGTGGTGGGACCCTGGTGATCTGCTATACAGGTATTCCTAGTGCAGACACCAGTCTCTCACAAAATAGTGCCAAATAGTTTTTAAGCTTGTCTAAATTATGTATATAATTATAAACATTGTTTGTGAAGAGAAAATAAATTATTTTGAATTTGAATTGAATTGAATCTTCAACCTAAATCAGTGGATTGGTTCTAACATAAATCAACGACATAGACAAACTCTATTGTCTATGAGCGCGTTCGGAAACGTGATACTTAGCCTGGCGCATACCGCCGCGCCGTGGCGGAACACCTTTGCCTTTGCGACCAGAGACTATATGACCATCCGCTATAGCTACGAATTACTGCCGAATCCACCGTCATCTCCAGATTTGGCCCCGTGCGATTTATTTTTGTTTCCAAATATGAAAAAATGGCTTGGCGGAAAGAGATTCACAACAAACGAGGAGGGCATTGCCAAAACTGAGGCATATTTTGCAGAGTTCGACAAAACCTATTTTTCGGAGGGCTTAAAAAAGTTGAAATATCGTTGGGCTAAGTGTGTTGGTGTAAAAGGCGACTATGCCGAAGAATAAAATAAAACTGTCTCAAAAAAATAAAACTTGCCTAACTCAGGTACTATCGAGAACACCCCTCGTACTGTCAGCTGTGAAGCTACCTTATATAAAATAAATACCAGCAAATATTCTATCGACTTGAACACAAGAGAAAGATGAGGTCATGAGTTAGATTAACACGTCGGCCAAGGCTTAACTCTCAGTAGCCGGTCAGGGTTTAACCAAACATTTTGTCTATCCTAAGAAAATCTTTCAAACATTTCGTATCTTTCAAACTAAACATCTGCCGATCTATTGTGCAAAATTCTAACCTTGAAAAGTAAGATGAAGTGAGCTGTCGACAGTGTCAATCACTACAAGCATCAGCATGTCGATTCTGTAACAAAATCACCGTGAAGAAATGCGTGGAGTGAGCTGTCAGTGCTATTGATGCTAGCGATTGATTAAGACGAGATGACACTGACAGCTCACTCCACGCAAGTTTTCACGGTGAGATTTCTATAGAATCGACATGCAGGTGGAATGAAAGCTCACTTAAAGCTCCCTTCACTTATGTCTTCACGGTGAGATTTTTATGCCACGGCTGCTGTGTCGCGATATCGCGAACTACAGTACACGCGCTCTCTCTCACACACCGCTCGACGTCTCGCTGTACACCAGAGCTGAATGAGAGAGAATGCTGCCGCAGCATTACATAAAATCGGCAGGTCATGCGAGAATTACCTACCTTCCAACTACTCTATAAACTGACACTATGACTACTACTTACATAATTTATGTGAATAATAGAATTGATTAATCGTTCTATTGTTATTGCGAGGTGTAATCTCTTCGATTAACAAGATCGCGATCAATTAACAGTTAAACAAAAATCATTCTCCTGCCCTAATCCCAATTTTTTTTGGGTTGGCACAACATTTCTCTTTTTTCTATACTTACTTCTCTTTTAGTTTTCACATCGGTAATCGCCCCCTCTTTAGCTATAACATTTTCCACACAATCCATTCATCGTTTCTTTAGTCTTACGTGGTCTTACTCTACTCTTATAGCCATCCACATTCATACTCAAAACATTCCTCACGACATTTCTTCATACCTCCGTGTCATATACGCAGCCATGAACAGCCCTGACAAGTAAAGACAACCGATTTCCACACAACTTTTCAGCCACCGGTGTCTCTTTCAGACTTCCTCTCATGCACTCATTTCTCATTCTATTTATTCGCGTAACACACCTCTTTCAGCATTTTTATCTCAGCTGCATGCAATTTGCCTTTCACTCATTATCATTAGGTTTAAAAGTAAATGTGAATATATTCTCTAGAAAATATCTTGTTATAATAGGAATAACTTGTAATCATGTAGAGGGAAAGTACCTAATCCCAAAGCGTTTAATGTGGACCGGCTGTAATTATTATTTAATCTACATGTCACGACCCATCCGCTCTTTATTAAATGCCCTCGGGGTAGTGGATTAAATCTTTGAAGTAGGGTTTCCAAAGTGCATTAAGTATGTTTATTTATGTATTTCGCAGAAACGAATTTATTCATGTACGTTCCTTGTTTGTTCGTTTTATCTACATGTTTATATGTCTAGATACACAATCAGCCACAAAAAGTGTCCTCACCAAACGCGCACCCATTTGAACATTCGGGTGCGCTTTTAATCTAGTAGCATTCGAACGCTCGAACGGTAAACATGCCTCGTTGCTCGTTTAAAAACTGTTAAAATACACATCTAGGATGCTAGAAAAGGATGGAGTTTCATATTTTCGGTAAGTTTTAATATTACCATTATATGATTGTTATCACTGTATTGTTAATATTGGTATTTTGTCAAGAAATCGTCGTAAAACATTTTTTAAAATTAATTCCTAATAAACAGCAGGAGTTATAAAGCATCTCAGTTGTAAAGACTCTTAGTTAACGTATGTAATCACACTATGATGCTAGCCCACTTAAATTGTTCGGGTTACGTGCGTTGACTCTGTTCCATTGTTGGAGACGCTATTGTTTCTTTTTTATTGTATGATTGTTTTGTTTTTTGTATTATGTGACTTCTTTACTGCTTCTTTAAATATTATAGAACATTTTCTAGATTTAATTTTTGTTTTTTTAGCTTTCCTCGAGATCCAGTCAGGTGTGGAGAATGGATATCAGTTATAGCACGACAAATATCCGAAGAGTTCTTTCCCAGACCCAAGGAATCGTTGTATGTTCGAAGAACTTTTTGAAAGTGATGACGAGTGATGGTGAGTGTGACTACAAAAAGAATCACAATACACGGAAGAACAAAAAAATCTATCGAAAAGACGACTATATAATAAAATCATTTTATTTCAAGGAAATTAATAACATAGGTTAATTAAATGTGTTAGTCAGTTGTGTCCGTATTTTTTTACATCATTCTGTGTATATGAATATTACATCAGGCATCATCATCAGGAAGTTTGAGTAATTTATGCGGCCTACCAAAATGTCCTTTCTTTGGTAATGTTCGTCGAATCGTTTAGCTCCTTTAGTTCTGTGTTGAGCTGCATGACAACTGACAAATGCGTGCACTGACTGGACAGGTCCACTCATTCTGTGTGGTTCTTTCCTCGAAAGACCATTTCAGATATCAATCCACATGGTCTTCACATGACCTGACCAAGATTATGTCTGGATTTTAAAAGAGACTGTGACCTCTGAGTTTGTTTCGGCGTTTCTTCTCAGAGTAGTCAGATAGGAAATGCCGATCTCACCTAGTTTTTAAAATATGATTGACGTGTAAAAGTGTTTGTACAAACCTATTTACAGAAATAAAATCATTTATCATTTAACATAACATCACGCCTTGTTTCCCCGAAGGGTTGGGCAGAGGTGTACCTGTACACCCACATTTCGCCAGTTATGTTTAAGTCCCATGTAATAGGGGGTGAGCCTATTGCCATCAACCGGGCACAAATCCAGACTCCGGGCCGCTATTGAGAAATTCCAGACAGAAAAACCCAATAACACTTTGCCCGACCTGGGAATCGAACCCAGGACCTCATGCTCAGCAGTAGCGATTGCGTCCACTAGACCAACGAGGCAGTCATTTATCATTTATCATTATCAATTTCTTTTTGATTTTACAAGAACTTTCTGTACTTATTTTTTATATTTAGTAACTATTGAATTTTGATATAACTTGTTTGTCAAGCAATATCTTTATTATTTTGTCACAAATGAAAGAATATATAAATAATTATGGCTGTATAATTTTTAGTTTTATTAGTAACTAGCGTCCCGGTACGTGCTTCGCTACGTTTAAAGTGAAATAATAATAAAACAATTGGAATATAAAATATATGATATGCTTTATTACCTACACCAACTTTTTGATGCATAGACGAAATTAAAAAAAAAACAAAATTACAGTTCGACTCCACTCATTTCTTGTCCTAGCGGCGATCCTCGGTCGTAAAATTTAATTACTTTCATTTGGCACTTTGTTTTTCCGACTTTGAAACATGCGTGTAAGGTTGAATTTGTTTTGATGTATGTTGACCAGCGACTATCGCTCGTAAAAATGTATTGCTTTTTGTACATAGCTTTGTGAATACAACTTTAAGCATAGCGTTTAAGGTTGAATTTTCATTAACGAATATTTATTTCAACTTGAATTACGTAAACATAATTTGGCGACAGTTTTAAGAGAACTTTTGTATGGGATTGTGTATCTAGTTCTTTTATTAGTGATCGATGATTTGGACCTCCATTGATCCTGTTCGCGGGAATCTTGTTACCATCTAATAGAAAAGGATTCGTAGAAACCCTTACCTCTACACCTACTACTAGATCCACGATATGGAAATTGTGAACATATTTGCTTTAGGTTCAACGATTTTGTAAGGCTTTCCAGAATCTGATTAATATCTCAGCGAATGTAAATATCAGATACCAGATGATACCTAATACCCTAGGTTCGATAATTCTTCAGTTCATTAACTATTCAAACACATAACACCTCGCTATGGATTAGGCAGTCATGTACTTCCTATGCTACAGCCACAGATTATGTCTCATGTAATATTGACCAAGCCTATTGAAATCATTCGGGTACAAAACCATATTCTGGGCTGGTACTGAGATTTTCCGATTGGACCTCATGCTCAAAAGAAGCGTTTGTGACCTCTAGACCAACGCATGACTTGAAGAGAGATGAGGAACAGGGTGTAAAGTTCACTCATACTCTTGCAAAAGGGAGTTATCTCCGACCAGATGGATGTCGTATCTGGTGGGCAACTGCCCCAACGATTGATGTCGGGAAGTTGTATGTATGCTAGCTGCGCGGTAAACTCTGATTGCGCGATGTAGGATTTGTGTGACGTCAGTGTGAAGCGTTGTTCGCATGTAGCGGTGTAGATGCCGCCACAGACTCGTTCGAAAATTTCCAAACGAGAATCTTCAATGTAATTAATAATTACCTTGGCGGGGCATCTCGTAATCTTTCGTCGACATATAACTGGAGACTTCCGATTGACAGTCGACCATCACTGTTGGACCCCGAGCCGAAAGCCCTGTAAGAAGTCATTAATTAGTAAAAAAACAGCCGCAAAACCTCACTGACACTCACCCACGCACGTACACATCAAAGTAAGCAAATAAAGAACTCAATAAATAAAACACCAATAGGTATTTATAATAATGGAATTGAAAAAAAAACAACATTTAGCCTCGACCCTAGAAAATTGGGACAAGGACAGGAAGAAGACAATCAAAAAAAAAACTTTACTATACCTACCTAGTCGGTACGTTTCTTTAGGAAAGGTCTACGTTACCTCGACATATCTGTCGTAGCACAAAGCTTGTAGAGAAGTATGAACGTGGCAATAATCCCCAAGATTAGCGCCGCGCCCATAATCACCTGGGTACTGGAAATCAGAAGAATTTGTTCTAGGGATTCCCTGGAACGTAACATCAAATGCGACATTGATTAAAAAATATGTATTTAGCCTACGTATATTTACTATAAACTGCGGCAAATTCATACAAATACTCATAATTAATATCATTGCTCGTAATAATTTAAGAGCAATGATTTGAATTTATTATTTATTTGTCGTATACTCTTTTGCTACAACGTATCATGCTACGGCCTATGGTGTATCCTACGACGTAGGCCGCGGTCTACTAAATCCCTTGATCACAAAACTCGCTGGACGGATTTAAAAGCTAAAAACGACGGAAACTTTTACACAACACACTATGGTGGTCCTTTACCTACTTAGCTATGTTATGTACTTAATTAGATTACATACTCATTTAATGTCATCCGCCTAAATTAGGATCGGCTTCAAGTCTCTAGACGCCGCTATATATCTCATATTTTAAATGAAACGTCTGTTATCTGATCCACAAAACCTATTGGGCATAACCGTCATCATATAATATTATGTAATATTTTGTATGATTAGGTGCCAGACTTGTACGAAATAATTACGCGATTAATATACAACCTGTTTTTTTTTGATGTCCCATTACTCTAGGGTATGATTGAGACCATATCAAAGAATCAACTGTCATATGAATTATGTTTCAATGAACCTTTTTTTTTCTTGTTTTTTCATATAAAATAATTCGACAAAGTCACGATTATTAATGTAAAACACCCTTACGTGAACTATATTCATATTTAAAGCTAAGAAAATGAATGATTGGTTTGACTAAAAATAATTACTCGTATTTCACATCGGGGTTCTATTTTGTACGGTAAGCAAACTAAATTGGCAACCTCGCAAAAGTAAGAATTCGTCATACTGGTGACAATTTTTGACCTAATTTAATTATGATTGATGATATCTGACCACCTATTCTAAGAGTTTTAGTATTATTTAACTACAGAATGTAACCCTAGAGTTATGGTTGTGTACTAGTAAGTACTATTAAGTGACAATGCAGATACCTACCTAATATAAATTTTCCACTGATACCGGAGATCGACGGTTAATGGTGAGGGAACAAAGTGAAGTTTTTACTCCTATGGGTCATTTAAGAATCACTAGCGAGATTCTTGCGTATCAATCATATAGATTTAGAATAATAACACGGTACGGCCCTATTAATTTAAAGATGTGCCTTTGTAACTTATACATCTTAATAATTTGGCACTTCATTTTAAAATTTTCGAACACAAAAAGGCACAAAGGCGGACTTAATGCCTTAGGCATTCTCTACCAGTCAACCAAGGGTGGTGAAGACATTAGATGGCAGATGCTTTGGTTGAAATATATAAATTGTGATGAATTAAAACAAAGTAGATATTGTGTACATAACTAGGTTACAAACTTATATTTACACATACATATTAACAATAATATACTCACAATACATATATACGAATTTAAGGGTGAGAGGTGTTGAGACCACTCTACGCTATTTGTATTTGAACATATATGTAGTTGGACATTATAGCCGCGTTTTCAAAACAGTGCTATAAATGTCTAAAGAATGCCGGTACGAAACGAAATCGATTTGCTCCGATTACGATTGTTTGAAAACACTGGATATGTTTTCCGCCTTTCGTCCACGTGGATCCGCATGGGGTCCTTCCTACTCACTCGTTTGGGTTGGCACAACCTGGCGGCAAAATCGAATACATATTTTGCCGTCCGGCTGGGCCGAACTGTGTTGCATCATGCTGAGCCGAATAAGTTTTATAAAACGCTATTGGTACAGGGAATCAAATTCTTTGCAGCCTTAATTTTTTTTTGAAAGATCCTTTTATAGTGCACCTCCATATATAAGTTCCTTGGAGGAACCTAATCTTTCGAATTTCATCGATGCCTGTGCATTTGTGCATTGTCTATTACTGTAAGACAACAAACATCAAACATCGACAAATCACTGTCCATTCCAAGGTTGCCTGTAAGAGATCGCAGAAAGCGATAAAGCCACCCATTGTATATTTTGTAGTGTTTGTTTTAATTTTTTGTTATGTATTTTTGTGGTGTACAATAAAGTATTTATAAATAAATAAATAAACATCCACTGATGCTGTAGGCAGTTGTCAATCGAGTCACGGAACTGCTTTTAAAACAAAGATACGAGTTTGGTTGGGAAAATTTGTTTATGACTATTCAAACTCGTGAGTTGTACCTGCGCATTTCGTACGTGTAAGAGCTACATACGCATACTCATTACCTACCTACTCTTGTTTATAGCCAACAACAGTAGGTATGTAGATGCCATATCTCATTTACATAGCAACGCCCTTTTATATTTACCGAGTCTTACACCCATATTCTAAGTCGTAATCTCGAAAGCTACACGACTCACGACTCTGTCGAGACGACCTCGAGGCGTTCCTCGGAAGACCCTCAAAAGAGGGTAATTATAAGGTCCCTCGAATGAGTGTCAGTCGGGTTGACGTCACGAATACGTCAATATTCAATAAACTCTTCAAATGATGTTTTAAAAATCGTGTAAATACGCTTGTTTTGGTTAAAAGTTCCTTGTTTACTACCTCAAGGAAGCCTCAAGGTAGATGCTGACGTACCTTATATTTGACAGTTGGGTCCTCAACTCAAACTCACCTTGACTGAGGAAACTGTTTGAGATGAGGAGTCAAGTCGAGGAAATCATGAGATTTTGACTTAGAGTATGGGTATTAGTGCCGATTTCACCAATGAAACTGAACACGATCAGCACTTTTTCAGCAAACCCAGTTCAAGAGCCGTCAGTGTCAATATTCCATAACAATTTTGACACTGACAGCTGTTGAACGCGTTTTAGATGTGTATTGGTGAAATTGGTCCTTATTGCCAAGCAATTCACAGCTAAGCTAGACGCAGGCGCGCTAAATAACCTTCACACTGCCACTCAAACCAATCCACCAATGCACATGCAATTCCGTAAAAATCCCAAATTTTCCAGCCTGAGCCTTTTCAACCCCGTAAGTCTTTCCCATTTTCTCAGCAATATCCTGCTTATAAATGTGTATGCGAACCTGCAAGTCCATTTACCGAAGTGATCGTAACACGGCCGGCAAATCCCCTGCCAACACTGGAGGCTTCCGTTCCCGAATACGTTGCAACACGGCCCCAAGCACTTCTCCCCTAAGCCTGAAATATGGGCAGAGTTTTAATTATTATTGTTAGTTACGATTCTATGTTTTTCGGGTAGTTAGGAGTTTATTTGGGACAACTGCGAAACATACATTTTTGTTCATTTGTGTTAGCTGGATGGTAACTGCAATGTGATTCGACAAACACGGAGGAAATAATGAAGATACATTTCATTTATTATTTATTTAATACTTTACGCACAAGGATGTACGGAGGCGGACTTAATGATAAAATGGTCTTTATTTTTTTTCAGAAGTTGGTTATTATACTTAAATACCGCGTATGTAATATTCCCGCGACTTCGTCCGTAATCCAGGATACAAAGCATATATACCCAGGTCATAGTCTATATGTGTGCCAAGGAAGCGTAACAAAAGAACTTACTATCGTGTTTAGAATTTTAGTTAGGATTTAAACTAGGCTCTAACACTGATAGGCCCAGTTTAGTAATACAGCGATAATAAACACCAATGTAAGTCAGAAATGCGCCAAATTTGGCAGCCAAGCCAACTTCGGCAGCTGCTGTTACTTTTTACCCCGAAGCTTTTGGTATAAATAGCTAGTACTCTAAAGTGTCTCGTCTTTTGGTCACAATATTACGTAAACGCATATAAAAAAACTACAACTCATCTTGAAATTCAGTAATTTGGTATTTACGTACATTCTTGACATGTCACGGTCGTTTAAAATAGTCATGCGAGATTTTGCCATAGCAAAATTGTGTCAAGGTTATGGATATACATTTATGTATGATAGACAGGATTTTATTTACCTGCAAATACATAGGTAGATGTGATCTTGTGTGAATATAGTTATAAAACAACAGTTTTGTGATAGACACGTAAAAGTGAGCACGTCTTCTTAAAATAAGTATGGTAAATAATTATCTAACTAGGTACTATTATTAATTCCTAGAATAAGTTTTTAATGTAGGGTTCATAAATCTCTGAAGCCATACAACTCAAACTCAAAGCATTTATTTCAAATAAACCAATTATAGGCACTTTTGAATTGTCAAGGGGTCGGTCAGTCAGAAATATGAAGCTAGTTGCCCATTCCAAAGCGAAAGTAGGTACCTATGGAGAAGAACGGACAAGAAACTCCAAATACTAAAATAATATGGATACAGAAAAATTTGTTACATCAGTCTTGTTGAAATTATACATGTGAGAACGATGTAGAAAGACCCGTAATAAAAACATTAAAAAATCGGAAATAAAAATAAGCCGTGGCTGCCAAGAGATGACCAGTCCCCACTGACGGCGCCCGTTCACGAACATGACGTATGGATCAGCACCATTCAGATCAACAATTTTGAAGGGAACTTAATGATCCAACACACACGCCACCACCAGCGAGACATTTGAGTTACGACGATTACCTACCTGGTGAGCTTACCTTTAAAGTATTAATATACATAATGTACAACTTTCTAGATGGAGAACTATACAGACGTCTATAAAATTTTATAAAAGTTGTAAATCCAACCTAACCTATAAAAGTAAAACCTTAGTTAAAAAAGTTAGGTTCAAATTTTGAGGTAACACTATAAGGATGGCAGTTGTATCAAAAATCGATCGTGTGTTTAAGTTTGACCAGATAATGGCTAAGTACTGATACCGTAGCACTACGTGGGTACAGTTATCAGTCCAATAACCCAGTGAAGTTCATAATTCCTGCGATGCGCTGATTCACAATGCAAAGTAAGACTCCTGGGAGTCTCGCAATACTTAACAGATAATTGTATCCTGTTAGTAAAAGATTGATGCGTTAAACCATCATGATTTGTTCTTTTAATAAAAGTCTTCGTATGTCTTTTAATGTATTATTCTATTTAATATACCGAGACCCCTCCATGCTTCAGAAAGTACGTTAAGCCCCGTTGGTCCCGGCTGTCATTCGTGGATCTTTGGCTGTTGTTACGGCTAGTCAGAAGGCGAAAAGTCTGACAAGCGGTCTTACCAAGGGGTATCATACCCAATTACTGGGTATTACCCAGTACCCCAATGTAGCTCGGAAAAGGCTATGCAGATGTTTGCACTTATTATTATTATTATATTAACATAATATATGTCGACGCAAGGCTAAAGTAAACATTAAAAATATTAACTTTAGTTCAAATTTAACAGTTAAATATGACTGGATAGGTTTAAATTAGTTTCGATTTTATTGTTGTAGTCAGTTGGCTATTTTTCAATGTAAAAAAGCAGTGTTATGATATTTCTTGATTAATAAGCGATATGCGTTAGTTTAAAAATGATATTTGGTTACTTTTTGTTAATGCAAACTTAGTTGGTTGAACTACTCTTTACTGGTCAAGCAAAATAAAACATGACACCCGTTTAAAATGTTTTAATCAGTAGATAATTAATTCAATGTTAAAACCGAGTGCTAAAAATAGTAAAACGAATTAACGAATCATAGTTTGTTACTTCAATCAATGTTACCTGTAATTTGTTAAAAAATAAGTGTAGGTAATGACTTCGCAAAGGCGACGCCATTTTTGTACAAAAAGGGCGTACCGCTGCGAGGCCAGATTGACATGGAGAACTTTGTGAACACAATTGGTGTTGTACTAGAATATCTTGTGAGTACAATTTCTATTATTAATTTAGATCTCTCGGTAGAGAGTAGTTATATTCTTTGATTTAGATTTTTAGGCTGTTATAATTGTGTTTATTACTAGTAAGAATTAAACGTGCATATATAAATTGGGTGTATTCATTTTTGCAATGAGTGAGCCTAGCGGTGGAGATGGTGACGTTAGCTCAGCTGACGTCACGATTTCTAAAAATCCGAACAGTCCCGACGTCCCGTTATATACAAGCTTATATAATTATTAATATGAAAATGAATAGAAAAAAAAAAGAGATATTCAGATATTCTTATTCAGATATTTTGATTTATTCTTTCTATGCAGATTGTTTCTATTCATTCGGTGGACTAAAATCCAAGCTCAATTATTATGACCAGACAGGACGGAATTTCACCTCCACCATCGTATTTTAATTCCTTAGGACCGTCGCTTTAGACAACATTTGCGACGAGAAAAGTTTTTGGCAAATACTTTAGTGTTGTGAAGTTGGCACTACTATTCTTCACATTTTATCACTGTTGACATTGACTTAGCCCAGTGGTTTTAAGAGCTTGAATAATGGCCCTCAATTGAATTTCGGGGTTCAATAATGTGTTGTAATTGGCTCTCGCTGTTATAATGCTGACCTGAATTGGCTGGCAAATTACGATTGGTAAAAGGCTCAATTATTTTTGACATACTTTTACCTTATCAATGCTGGAATCAAAAATCGCGGACATGTTTACACCGGCCGACAGAACAACTTTTACTTTAACATTTTGGGTAAGTATATTAGTAGGTTAGATACCCATTTATCTGTATGTTGAAGGATAATTGAAAAAATCTAATCTTTGCGAAAATTCTAACATTTCTGCAAAAAAAAAAAACAGCTTATCCTAGGATAATCCCGAACAACGACGATGAGTATGAACTGACTGATTGGATGATATGAATGCGTTGATTGGTTAACATAAGCTACATTCGGGGCATGTTCTGACCAAGTAGAATAATTATGTTTTATGAATTGACTCTTGGATAAGCCAAGCAACAGCAGTTTCCAATCGTTCTATACAGACTGTTTTTCTTTGCAAAACTCTTAGGCTTTTCGCAAGAAGATTAGATTTTTTAAATTATCTTGCGCCGCAAACATAACTTGAAGCAAGTAGCCGAGGATCCAGATCAGCGACCTGCAACTGGAGAGACTTATGTCCCGCAATGGACTGTAAAAGGCTGAATGGCTCATGATGATGTTTAACAGTTTGATAGTACACTTACCCGGACATCTCATACATCGATTCTGGAAGTGATTTGGTACGTATCCTTTCGCACAATAGCAGGTGCCATCAATGCATTCGTATTCCTCTCCAAAACAGCTAATCTCCAAACATTTGTCTGAAATAAAAAAGATATTGCATTATCAGCCCTAAGAGCTAAAACCTAAGCATACCACTTCCTACTTCCACAGATCTAGGCAAAGTATAAGCACAAACACACAGATCCAAAACAGCTATTGGCCATACAAATAAAATATGATCCGTAATGAGTGGGAATCGAACCAATTGATCGGAAGCGGAAGTGGTTCGTTCGGCCACCGTGACATGCAGTTCATAATTTTATGAACTCAAAGTACAATTAACAAGTATTTCTTTGAGATGTGGGGGCTTCCTGAACCTTATATTTAGCTTTACGGGGCTAATTAGGTAAGACGGTTATAAGAAATGGATACCAAGGCTAAGCAAAGAAAAATCTAAATTTATTTCTCTGGCGATGCATAGGAACAGGCAATAAGTTACAGACACTTGTTCCAGGTGTTCTTTACCGTGAAGCGATGATAGTGGTTATAAAGTCATTGGATGTTATAATCATTATACATGATTTTGATATCAAGTGAAATTACGAGTGCCTTCTTACGGCCTTCTTACGACAGGTAAATAAATCTACAGTTTATATTATCTCGTGTAGGTAAATGTTTCACTGGTCCAATAAAAATAAATGCGATTGTACAAAAACATACAGTACCTGTATTAAAGTAAACACTGCTGCAATGTGTGCATTATGTACTTAAATACAGGTACTGTGTGTTTACGTAAAGAACCACTGTTTGTTTTTGTTTATTTAGGTACTAGGATAAAATATTTACTTCAAAATGGCTGGCTTCTTTTGTTTTTGTACTACATTCCCTTCACTTTCTATCATTCTATTCATGTATTTAACGTTTTAGAAGTACCATTCTTCTTTTTGTTAACTTCTCGGTGGCAATCAGATTGTGTTAACCCGAAACTTAGTGAGTTTAGAAGTACTTGTTAAGTGCAGAATTCGGGGCAAGCAGTACCTACATGAATCGACATGATTTAAGTCTTGAGTCCTTCGAAATGTTTACTTTGTAGTATCTAGTCCAGACATAATATTGTATTTAGCTACTTATGTATAGGAATATATATATATATAAAGGTTACCTTCGTCATCACCGATCTCAGCACACACTAACACGAAAAATACACAACAAAAAATGACGCGTTTCCACATTTTATAACCTTACAATCATATTTACAATATTTTAAACGCAGTTACAAAAAAACAATTCCGATTCGAACGCACTCAACACAACCACTGGCTGAATATTGTGAACATTTTTGATACATTAAAATAAGGTACGGTGATAAGTTATCTGAGATCTGCACTTGTAGGATATTATGCTTATCGCGAACGCGTCACTCATTACATCGAGTAGTGGTGCGAAACAAAACATCGGTGATTTACATAAAACCTTGTTATTTAGTTGAGGAGACAACAGCCATCACTGATGATGTTTCACTGCATAATTATGACTTTCACGAATTTTAGACATTTGATGGACAAAGAGTACAGATCATGCCTTGGCATTATTTTATGTAACGTGGATTTTACATCACGTGATATTTATTTTTCTTACCAGTAGGTGGGTAATTTCCCTTTTTGTACGTTGTTTATTGTTTTCTTGAATTGACGAGTTTCTGTTCGGACTTGGATCAATGCAATGTACAAAATAAAACGATGTCCATTAATCACTCGTACTCATTTGCTTTCAGTGTTTTGGGACTAAGTATATTTATTATTTATTTAAGATTTTTCACTAATTGATTTCAATTAGTGAAAAATCTTAAATTAATTTATGAATGCGTTATCTTATTTGTTATTCATAGAAAGGTACCCACAAAATTAAGCATTGTTTTATTTTCGCGGAAAATTCTCACATTTATCAAGCAGCCATTTTACACACATCAACAGAATCTAGGGATATTTTATATTTCATCAAATATCTCTAAATCTATGAAGAATTTTCTGACATAGTAAATGGAAGAATGATACGTTATTTAAAATACTTTCATAAAAAATAAAAAAATCGTGGTCTATTTGTTTTAATTAAAAATATTTTTTTTTTAATCGCCGTAGAAAATTAGTATGATAAAAAACTACACTTCTTCATAAAAAACTATTAATTTTAATCAAAATTGAAAAAATCTTATAAAATCTAATTATTAATAATCAGTGTTGCCACCTCTTACACTAATTACACATCGACATCGATTGTTCATACTTAATTAAAATTAAATCGTCAATGTCTTGCTGCGGTATGAGGTCCCATGTTTTTTGCAAGTGTCGGAAAATGTTGTTCCGTCGACAAATTTAGCGGAAAATCTCTAAGATTTTTGTTGTAACATGTCCCAGGCATGCTCGATAGAATTTAAGTCGGGCGACTGTGCAGGCCAATCCAAAACTTGAATATCGTGGTCTCGGATTGCGGCCGACACCAGCCGCGCCTTATGGGAAGGAGCATTATCGTGCATGAGTAGAAATTCCTGGCCCATATGGATTCTGTGTGGGACAATAACAGGCTCTACTACCTCCTCGTGGTATTTTTGTGCAGCCATGTTGCCATGGATCCAATGGCTGGGTTCGTCCGCCAAGACGAATTCCTGCCCACACCATGATTGTCCCGCCTTGGCATGAGTGGACCTCCTGAGTTCTCCAAATGCGTGTAAATCCGGATGAAACCCAAACCGTTACTTAACCGTTACGTTATCGGTGAACAGCACCAAAGACCATTGTTCGTCACTCCATGGTAAATGCTCCCAAGCCCATGTAAGCCGTCGACCGCGATTGCCACGTCGCAATGCTGGACGCAATGCTGGAGCATGAAGACTAACTTCATGTAACCTTCGCACGGTTTGGTCGATTGCCAGCAGCTTGTGGTCCTCCTTGTACTAGTTGCATCGCTGTGATATTTGGTTGTTTTCTGGCGGTCATTTGGAGAAATCGATCCTGTCCCGGCGTAGTAACACGATAGGTACCAATGTGCCGTTCAGCCACATCCCCAGTACTGCGATAACGTGACCACAACCTTGATATCACGTTTTGGCTGGTGTATAGGGCCTCAGCAACGACGCGTTGAATAGCACCATTTTCTAACATGCCCACGACTCGTAACATTTCATATCAACTCAAATAACGACGTGACATGACTCTTAAAGCTCACACGGCACGTTAAGTTAAAAAGGAAAAAAAATGTAATCCCTTTTTCATTCATGTTTAAACATTATTTATTATTTAAACAATTTTAATTTTCCTTAGCGTAACGAATTACTATCAATTTTGCCTCCGTATTTTGTTGCTTCTTTTGTTTTTTATTTAAATACATTTTTATATTTTGAAAATAGAATAAAAGAGGTCTCAAATAAACTTTTTATGGAAACTAAAAATATGTTAAACTATACATTTGTAAATAATTTAGGATTAAAGGTATCCATAAATTATGTTGATGTGACGTTTTTGCAATTTTCTGTCAACACAAATATGTCGCAATCAGGTACTTGTAAAATACAAAAATCAATATGTGTACAATGATCATAAGCAAAATTCAAGTGAATCCTAGATTATGAATACTATTAAATACGCAATTTCAAAGTTGAGCTCCTTGAGTTCTGCAGAGTTGAGCTACACGATTACTATCACTGATTAGACATGTCCATTTCAATCTGTGTGGTTCTACTGGTTCTTTTCTCAAAATACCATTTCTGACCCTTCTGGTCCCATGATCTGACCAAGATAATGTCTGGACTTTAAAAGTGACTGACCTTTGAGTTCGTTTCGACCTTACTTTCCAGAGAAGTCGGATAAAAAACGCCGATCTCATCTAGTTTTTAAAATAAGATTGAATTATATAGTGTGTGTACAAACCTACTTACAGAAATAAATCATTTATCAAAGCCGCTCAACTAGGTATGTAATGTTACAGGTACCTCTCTGTCTATTACTGTGAAATTTACTGAATTTGCCTTAAGGCTCCCATAAACAGGCGTGACGTGACTATAGTAGAACGATTTCTATGAAAACACTATACGTGAATTAAAATTGGTGATTTTTCTTTTTTAAACGCGATTTTGCGAAAAAAAATAACTAATTTTCAATTTTAACACATTTATTTTGCTTTTTTTTTAAGCTTGCTACGGCAAATAAAGACACCCAGGCAAACAGGCGCGATGCGACAGCGCGAAGCGACTCTCGTAGAACAATATCCATGAAATACGTGACTTAAAACTGGTGATTTATCTAAACGTTTTTATTTTTCAAAAAAGGCATGTAAAGTATAACCATTTTCACTAGTATATAATACGAGTATATAACTGTACAAGAATTTTTGCTTCAAATATTAATCATTTACGAGATCGCTATGAGTAATGACAGGTAGATATTTATTGTCTGTCATGAGTTGTTAATTTCTTGACTGGTTGACTGATTTATGATGGTACGATAGACGTGTAGGTACTTGGGATTTCAGTTTTTCAGGTACCTACAAAACTTCGGAATATATTGGTGGAAGTCACCTCTGAATTTGTATTTTTCACCTTTTAAAATGTAGTTTTTTGTGTCATGTTAAGTTATGTAGTCAGGTTTGCTTGGCAGATTTAAATGACGTAGGTTATAAGTGAGGAAAGGTTATGATTGTAGCAGTCTATGTATGTATGTACTAACGTGTGTTTCACCGTAGCGCCTAAACTACTGAACCGATTTTTATGAATGAGGTATCAATAGATTCGTAATAATGGTCCGGGGTATTTTTATTCCTATCGGTGCTCCATTTGGACATTTCAGAACTACCTGCTATAGATAATATCACAAAAAATAAACCCGGTATACAGGCATGCGAGGCTTTACATTGACCATTTTGTACATGTCTTGATTTTTGTCTGAATCATTTTCTTTTGCATTATCACTTTTATTTATCCGTAGTCAGGTTACAGTTTTTTTGTTTTTTTGTTTTTTTAACTTAAAGTACAATTTTACAAGTACAAAACTGCACCCTAATTGTGTAACAGTTTCAATAAAAATCCGAGGGTTTTGAAGAATATTTCTAATCCATTGCTTCATAGGTTTAATAAATTCGTCTGCTAACAACTTAAACTCAATGAACGTGACTGAACTGTCAAAATGAAAGAAAATGCGATCAATTGTCATTATAAGTGTGTTACGCAATTACTTCGCTACTTCACTTTTGAATACAAATAGCCTAGAGGCACTAAAGTGTTATCAGAGGGCATTGTCATTTGTAGAACACACAATGGCCAACTGTACACCTGCTGATCTTATGACTGCGTTTAAGGAGCCGAGTTCGTGTAGCTGAAATTTGGGCCAAAGTTGTTGTTTTTTTTTTTGCCATAGATACGCTATGAAAAAATAGAAAACGGGAATTAGGTGTACTTCGACCAACCTATCTGTGCAAAGGCCGTTTTTTGAACTAACGTTTAAGAACGGAACATACGATACGATCGGGTTTTGTTTAATTTGTTATTTTCTTTAACAACCATGCGCAAGCAATAGTTTCAAAGATAAGTTGGTCGTACCATAGGTCTAAAGGTTTTTAGGTACCTACAGAATCACTCATTTGAATGTTACCTAATCTTTTTAGATAGCACACATCTATTTTAAGAAACATGTCTATTAAGTAGATACGAATCTGCTGAAGTTTGTTGTATCTAAAGAATTTTAAGTATTTTATCTATACGTGCTGTAGAACGGAGAAACTCTGCCTATGTTGGTAAAATCCTTATCGCACCATTAGAGCTAACCCAATCTATTACAGCAGTAGTGGCTTAGTGGTATCGGCAGCGGCTTAAGGGTTGTAGGTCGTGAGTTACCCACTTTACTTTGTGTATTTAATTTCATCACAGCTGCTCCCAAATCGGTGTGAAGGAAAACATCGTAAAGAAACCGGCATGTCCTAGTACCAAAAAATCAAAGACATGTGATGTCCTCCAACCTGCACTGGGTCCGCGTTGTGGATTATAGCCCACTCCCTCTTACAGAGATGAGGCCTGTGTCCCACCTGTGGGAACGTTATAGGCTGATTATGCTTACGCAATAATTATAATATACGCTTTGAAGCTAACCCCTTTACTTCGCTGTGTATAATTAAAGGTGGTAATTATACACAGCGAAGCCTTTAAATTTCTCGAGAAAAATGCCGCCTCAAAAGCCTACCTATTTCACTATTTCACGGTCATCTTTTTTCGTTGATCACATTATTAAAGTCATAAAAGCTAGTTAGTTCGACAAAGTTAATTAGTTTACTACGTTTTGTCAGACTAAAGGTACACAAAAACGGGCCTCTATGAAATAATCTCAGTGTGTGCTAGTCCAGTGGCTCCCAAAGTTGACTGGAACGCTCCTGTCATTAAGAAAAAAGGAGAATAGCTATATAAGGCCTTTGCCTAACAGTGTAATATGGATCTTCATTTAGACCTTAAGATACAGCAGTTCATGAAACGCCTTATAAGCGTTTCTTTGACTGTGGCATAAAACACCCCAATCCCCTTATCACCCGCTACACTCCTTCCCGCATAAGTAGTATTCGCAGTCCAAGGCATACTTTAACCATCCCCGACGACGCCACTACCCTCCTCCAGGAGAGTAGGTAGTAAAGCCACCAACATAGTACACAAGCACAAATCCGTCCTCGCCGCCCCAAACCACGTTCGCCCCGACCGCGACCCTTGTTCGAGCCAGCCCGCGCCACTGAGCCTGTAGCTTTAAATTCGTCCCCAAATAATAATTCCGATCCAGCCTGTCCGTTACTGCCCTCTTTCAGCGACGCCCTAAGCCGAGGTCAGTACCCCACAGGGGGTACCTAGTCGTCTAGTTTATACGTTTTTAAGCCCCGTCTGGAGGCCTTAATTTATTAAGGCAACCACAGGCATGCCCGATTAAGCAGCCGACAGCCTCCGACCAAAGTTGACCTGCGAGGTCATTAATAAAGGGTTTTCAAATAAGAAAAAACATTTAGTTACAATCGAAAATTTTGATTCTTAAATACAAGGAGTTCTTTTTCAATGAGAAGGACGTATTTGTTTCCTACTTTTTTGTCATGTGTCCGTGTTCCTATTTTTTTTCTTTTGTTCTTGTCTGGAAATATGTGTGTACATAAATCGTTAAATAAATAAATAGAGGAAAAACCCTCGTCACATAGGTATGAAGTACTGAAGGGGAGGAGGACTTCCATACTTTTATCAAACAGACAAGGATAGTTGACCGCAACTGAAAGCCCGAATTTCATGAACTGCTTGCGAGCGAACCTAGTTTTCTGTGACGTATCTTCTGATAATTCATTGAGTTACCACCAGTGGGTCACGACCCATAGTTTGGGAAATGCTGTTCTAGTCTATAAGTGGTGTAAATTACAAGACAGTACCTACTTAGGTCAACCATAATGTTTGAAATAGGTACAATTGGTAACTTCTTAGTGGCTGTTTTAGGTACCTGTATATGTAGGTAGGTAGGCCTAGTCAGCCTCAAAACTTTGTAGGTTAATCATCAGCATGAATTCATTTGAGACAATCATTGTGCTGCATTTATATTATGTAATAAACATCTGCAAAGGATCTTTGTATCCCTATGGTTCTCCACTGCTCGACACTCTAATTGCACGCCAATCAGTTCAATCCCTGGCCACTCATCCACCTACTACCAGCCACCCTGCGAAGTTCGTCGCTCCTGGCTACCCTGAGGGTGGAACACGTTAAAAAAACTTGTAAGGATTTAACAAATATGGTTTCTTGTTAGAAATGCTCGCCGTCTTGTTTGTATAAAATAAAAAGGCGAATCTCAGCCAACCTTAAAACGTAGTTATAAAAATATTGCTAACTTAACTTAAAAGTACAAGTGAAATGAGGCAGAGACGGAGAACCAGCTCCATCTGAACGTGCTCATCACCTGCCCAGACTTTTCCGACCTATGTTGAGGTCGGATTCCAAACTGGATGCAGCTGATTACCTTTATTTTAATTGAAGCCACAACCCAATTACTGGCCAATACTGGGTGAAACCACTTGGTATGACTGGTTGTCAGACTTTCGGGCTTCAGTCTGCCCGTAACGACTGTTTAAGATCTACCAATGACAGCCGGGACCAAATGATAAACGTGCCTTACTTAATGGATGGTCACCCATCCAAGCCCCGACTTTGGCAAGCGTGGCTTAACCTGCAGTCAACCCTTTGCTTAGCCACGAGCCCCTCCATTTTAACGTGTTCGTCATGTCTTAATCGGTTTCTTAATTTGAAGAACTGAGAATCTTTGATACACTATTAGCCTTTTTAATGTCGTGACGCCTCTCATGTAAGAGGTTTTGGGTTCAAATCCGGGTAAGTAACAATGTGACTTTGATGGCAATAGGCTCGCCCCCTATTATATGGGTCTTAAACGTAACTGGCGAAATGTGGGTGTACAGGTGTACCTGTACACCCACATTTCGCCAGTTACAGTTACAGGGTTGGGCAGAGGTGTACCTCTGCCCAACCCTTCGGGGAAACAAGGTGTGATGTTACGTTATGTATTTTCTAAGTGTATCCTGGACATCATTACCAGCCTTGAATGAAAACATCGTGATGAAACATGGACTTGCAATTAATATAAGTGCGGATCAATGTTCATGCCTTCTCTATATGAGAAGAGGCATTAATACAGTGTAAGCTTTTACCATTTCCATGAGTACTTTGAAGACCACAAATTATAACTTCTTCAGTCACCACTTCGCCAGAGGTAGACAAAAGTTGCGACAAAACGTACTTCGAATAGATTTTGCTTAAACCGCTCGTTAGTACGAATTAAGTTGACAGTTCCTGGTGTCTAAAACACAGTAGTTTTGTCTTGTTATGATTGTTTTAAGAATAATGGCTAAGGGGAACAACTCCAACAACGCAGATACAAGAACGACTTACGGACTATAACTTTGGTGTCGTGATGAATGGGTACACACAATTTCGTATGTTCCCATGTAGGTTTTTTGTGTGTTTTTCCTCGAGCTTTGAGATTTAGTTAGTGGCTCTAGTAATTATACCGATAAACTATGTTTTACGACAGATAAGAGTAATTTGCAACCTAAATTATTGAGCTTAGCAGTTTCTTGATTTATTAATTAGTAATTGGAGTACGTAGTTCTTAAATCTGTTGCCAAGAAGATGAATGACATATTTAGATACTAAAGTGACTCAAGTAAGGAAGTATTTAGAGAAAGGTTGATCTTTCAGCGAGGAAAATTGCCTTAATACATTCGACGTATAAATTGGCTTTTAGCTTAACTGTTATTTCTCGAAAAGCACGAGGAAACGAAAGCTTAGCTTAGCTCTGATTTCGGAAATTTTCCGTTATTAACATAATATTACCGCCGGCGTCGTTAACAACTTATTTTTCATCATATTATAGTTCCGCCAACTTAGTAATTTTTTGTTTAAAAGAAAGTTTTATGAAATTCTATTACAGAACTCATTTGCATTCAGACTACGCGCCAAGCGTGAAGAGCGTGAATGATATCTGTGCAAAAATATTATAAAAAAACAAAGACTTATTACGAAATATGGTAATGGATTTAAATCACTTTTGTTATATTTTGTAAAGCGCCCTCCGGACCTCTAAGATAGGTACTACAGATAGCAGATAACTACAATTAGGTAGGTACAGCCAATTCATTTGATTGTTTTCAATCTTTGTTCAATCATAGTAACCATTGCGCAATAAGGATGTTTTGTGGCTACTAATTGATACAATATTATGGAACAAGTATAGTAGACAATCAAAATGAATTCCTCATGTAGGTATAGATCTTCAAGAGTCTGATGGTACCTAGTAGTCAAAAGGAAAATTAGTACTACTAACACCTAACACTGGAAATAGGTACGCATTTGTGATCACAGTTTTTTGTAAATACAGATTAGGACGCAGTGTTGGTTGTCCATCATGAAGTATTTTGAGCAACCTATAAATATTAAAATGGCCCTTTTTTGTGTGCCCAGTGATAAAAAATCCGGAGCATCTAGAAAAGTCGAAGTAGCCTTACCATTATATGTGAACACTGAACACCGGGGTAATTGAGTAACATACTAACATTAGCATTTTGAAAGTTCAGCAACATTCAATGCGTTTTTTTTTATGGTTGAGCAGACTTTTTCGAACATATGAAGAAATGGATTAGCAATAACCTTCAAAATGATGAGTAAGTTACGCTATAAGGGGGAAGTTATTGCCAAAATTATATCAACAACATTCACAGTGGTTTAGCTACTTAAACGAATTAATTTCAACTAAAGTCAGAGTTTTAGGGTTAAACTCCATTTGCCCTATTGAATGAATGAATTAATGCCAAAAGGCTCAATTTTAAAACAAAAAAATAAACAATAACATAACCTAACTTTTCTAATCGAATACTTAGTTCACCAAATGATTCGGCGACGTATTCGCGAACGAATGTGACAAAGTCAAATAATTTATTTCAAATGGCACATAGGTACATGGCACTTTTGAACGTCAATATTTACAATAAACCGAATTGATTCTAGTTGCCCCTTCCGAAATACAGTTTCGTATGGAGAAGAATGGACAAGAAACTCAATTAATTTTGTGAGTGAGTCAAAGTTATTACAGAATATAAAATCAACTTCTTAAAAACTAGACAATTCAAAATGCAACCAGTTTGATTGTGTCTAGCCATGCCTAATAATGACACCAATTACAAATTTCCTTGATTTTTTAATGAATCCGTCACTAACGTGTCCTGTGTTTTGTTGTTTATTAAAATGGCCTCCATGAATGGCCATTATAAAATGTGCGTTCGGAACACCATAGACAGTCAGTCGGGCGACTGGTTTCTATTTTCAGTCCAACAGGAAGAGGGACAAACAAACAAAACTTTTTGAGGGCTGTGAAGTGCGCTACTGGCTGCGCAGTACCTTACCCCTCACCCCCGCTGACATGTGAAATTGTTACTCCGCAGCGACTCCCTCATGTTTCGACCCGCCAAAGTTTGAATCAGGCTGTAGCTTCTGTCGATACGAAAGAAATTCTTAATTTCATTATCTGAAAGACAACGCTTAGCGTAATCCGCTGAGTCTAGCTAGAAGCATGAAATTATACACAGGAGTTCTTTATACAGTATAGTATACGCTATACTTTTTCTTTGCGTTTTTCTTTTTCTCTTTTAGTCTATGAAAATTACTTTTTGGTTTATATAACTTGAATTGTTTTTATCAATAGGTTTAGCTGAAATATTTTATTTTTATTATAATTACGATTA
Organism: Dasypolia templi; assembly: GCA_963555695.1. NCBI lineage: Eukaryota > Metazoa > Arthropoda > Insecta > Lepidoptera > Noctuidae > Dasypolia > Dasypolia templi. The sequence goes on along the minus strand of OY743141.1, from coordinate 22,109,937 downwards.
ATTACGAATTTCTACATCTAAAATAATTAATAAGGACTCGATCGTGGAGGTTTTAATACATCTTGGCTGAACACACAGACTGGTTTTATGACTGATGATGAGATGTCAGAATGAAGAACAAAATAATTTTGAAACTTCAAACAAAAATCGAAACAAAAATCGTTTCCAATAAATTCTGGAAAAGGAATATTTTGCCTTTAAAATCAAAATCAAAAGTCATTTATTCAAATTAGGCTGAGAATAAGCACTTTTCGAACGTCAAAATTACATAAGACAGTCCCCCAAAACGCCCGCCCTTCACCACTTCCTAGTGCTTTAGCTGGGAAGAAGAAGTGGCGCAACAAACTCCCCAGCAGCACAGCTGTCTGTTCGGTTAGAAGAACTGGATTCTAAACAATTGTAAGTAATTACCAATACATAATTACCATACGTCAGCTAGCCACGCCAATACCAAAAAAATAAAAAATAATTGAATGTAAATAAAACTTAATACATAAATAAAGTCTCCAGGCCTAAAGGGCATGGCAGCTTACATATGCAATACTGGAATTATTATACAAAAAAATAAAATAAATAAATGATAAACTAGGACCATCGAATTAAAATAAATTAACAGAACAATTACTGTAACAATAATAAAACCATAGACAGCAAGACGACCAGTCACCACAATCAGCGACCGTTCACGAGCATAACGCAAAGATCAGCCATTACCCCCCTCGCCATATTTGAGGGAAGGAGGAAACCCGATCCCCGACGCTACCGCAAGCAGTGACATCTAAGGGAGCATGACGAACTTGCTGCCGGTTGCTCAGGCAATAATAATATTATAAATTGTCGAGGTCGCTAGCTAACCACATATTGCAGTACAGCTCATTAAAAAACATTGTAATGAGTAGATCATGTCAATAATAAATGAAGATTACAAAATAATTTACTTATACCATCAAATAAAAAAAAACAATTAAATGAACTCATATACCCTGTCAGTAGGTAAGCTGATTCTGGAGAAAGAACACGAACACTGTCTTGAGTTAATCACAGCGACCAACAGTTCTTATTGTTTAAGTAGTCGTTAATGGAACGATATAACCACATATTGCAATACCACATTTTAAAAAAACATTGTAATGAGTAGATCATGTCAATTACAAAAGAAAATAACTAAAAAGAATTGACTTTTGAAGTCAAATAAACAATTATATGAACTCATGTAACCTGTCAGTATGTAAACTTATTCTGGAGAAAGAACAAAAACATTGTCTTGAGTTAATCACAGCGACTAACTATTCTTATCATTTAAGTAGTCGTTGATGGAATAGTATGCCCACAGAGTACATTATACTATACTGAAGTATAAGCCTTTGAACAAAGGTTGGATTTAACTTGAGCCTTAAACGCATTAAAAGGTAAATCTAGTAAGGAAGAGGGTTACTTGTTATAAAAGGTTTTACCAAGCCCAACAATTGAGTTATGGGACCTTATGAAGCCGGTGAAAGGGAGCACGTAGTTTGTTCTTATTTCTAGTGTTAACATTGTGAAAATCACTGTTTTTAGTGTATAAGTGTATATTTTGCCTAATATATAAGATGTTGGCGAAAATTTATTGAGATGCCACCGTGAGAATACCAAAATCTTTAAAAAAATCTCTAAGAGAAACTCTGGCTCCTAGCTGATATATTGCTCCGACAGCTCGTTTTTGAAGGACGAATATATTTTGAATATCAGCGGCTTTGCCCCACAGCAGAATACCGTAGGACATAACACTGTGGAAATAACTAAAATAGACTAACCGAGCTGTATCAACGTGTGTATTGTCTTAGTTTCCTGACGGCGAAGGCGGCTGAACTGAGCCTCCCTGCTAGGCTTGATATGTGAGGCCCCACTGAAGTTTGGCAACTACTTTTATGCCCAGAAAAACCGCCGAGTCTACAGTTTCAAGCAGCTTTTTATCTAAGACGATGTTGGGTCCTAGATTTCTAACATTCGGTAAGACGAACTTCACACATTTCGTTTTCTTGGCATTGAGAACTAGGTTATTTGTCGTAAACAAATCCGTAACCATTGAGAGTGCACTGTTTACGTCGTCAAAATCTTGTCTATTCCTGTCTACTTCAAAAATAAGAGAGGTATCATCTGCAAACAGTACAACGTCACAGATATTATTTAAATAGAATGGTAAGTCATTGATATACACTAAGAACAAGAATGGGCCCAGTATTGAGCCTTGAGGTACACCTAACTGAACTGGTAGCTCGGAAGATTTCACACCATCGACATCTACACATTGGAACCTATTCCGTAAATAAGAATTTATTACGTTGAGAGCTACGTTTTGGACACCGTAATGACGTAGTTTATATTTATTTTATTTTAGGAAGGCTTACAGACTAATAACATTGTATTAACACTAGTATGTAACTAAATAGCTAATTACAAGCCTCCACAGAAAAAATAATACAAAATTAATATACCCTCACACTCGCCATGAAGTTATTTCCTCAATTGGTTAATTTCGTTAAATCGACTACGAAATTTAGTTGGACAATAAACGACTAGGTGGCAGGTGCTTCTTGTACAAAAAAGTGTGTCAGGAAAAGTTCCTAGATCAACACATTTATTAAAAGTAATAGCTAGATAGGGGGCTACGATGTCTATTATATTACTTAAAAGTTTAATGGAGATGCCCCAGTAATCATCAGTGTTTTTAGACTTAAGAGTGAAGCCGAAGCTAAATAAGCGAGTACATTTTGGCACACTACTTCAACACCGATAAGAGTCAGGCGGTTCTCTACTCGAGACGTCGTCGATTCCCCCTCCCCCTTCCCAGCCCGATCACTATGTACGGCAAGCCGATCCCTTGGGAAAAGCAAGCCAAGTACCTAGGCGTGATCCATCAGAATTTTACCTTTAAGGAACATATTAAGGCGGTTCGCGCTCGCGCCTCCTTCGCTCTTAGTAGACTCCAATTTATACTGACAGCCCGAAGCAAACTGTCGTTAAAATGCAAACTGCGCATCTATACCGCAGTCATCCGTCCCATCATGACCTATGCCTGCGTTGTATTTGCGCACGCTCACCCACGTTTCTTCGACTGTGGCATCAAACATTCAAACCCCGTGATTTCAGCGGCCGTCCGCTACACTCCCTCCCGCATTAGTAGTATTCGCCGACCAAGGCATATCTTAATCGCGCCCGATGACGCCACTACCCTCCTCCAGGAGAGTAGTAAGGCCACCAGCACCCTAATTAAGCCCAAAACCCGATCGCCGTCCTACCGACCTCGCCGCCATGGCCCGCCGCGACGCCCAAATCCACGCCCCTCCCGACCTTTGCTCGAGCCAGCCCGCGTCGCTGAGCCTGTAGCTTTAAATTCGTCCCAAAATAACATCAATCCTGATCCAGCTAGTCATTTGCTGCTCTCTTCCAGCGACGCCCTAAGCCGAGGTTCGTACCCCACAGGGGGTGCCCTTAGCGTGTAGTCGCTTAGTTTTTAGTTAGTATTTAAGTTTAAGTCCTGGCTGGAGGCCTTAATTTATTAGGGTAACCACAGGCAAGTCCGCTTAAGCAGACGACAACCTCATAGGTTGACCTACGAGATGCCAAACAAACAAATGGGACACTACTATTCAAAAGGTTCTCAGCTTTATAGACGGGGACGAATTTAAGGAGCAAGTCGTAGTTATAGGTATGTTGGCAAAAAACTCATTAAATGCCTCAGCTACGTCAGCTGCCTTACTAACTAATTTGTTATCGACCATAATCTCAAGTTGATTTTCTTGTTTAACCGACTTACCCGTTTCATTGTTAATAATTTTCCAAGTGGTTTTTACTTTATTACTGTTTTTTTTTAATTTAATCGCTTAAGAATTTTGATTTAGCAGCACAAATATTTTTAAATAATTTTGAATATTTTTTTACATACTCTAGGAAAGGAGTATAAAAGAAAAGGCTGAAGCATCTGAAGGGAATTCGTCGTCCGGGCTTCGTCAACAAACCATCTACCTGTGAATTCTACGTCTGCATTCTGCTGAGTAACCAACTGCTTGGAGACTCTACGTCAAGCTTTGTCGAAGGATACTGGCACTCTAAAGTGTCCCTTCGACACCTGAAAACCCTCTTCCTCCACCTCCTCCTCTTCTTCCCTTCACGGAGCCGATTACGCCCACGAAGCCAATCTACGAAGATCCTCCATCCTCCTCCTCCGGGTGAACTTTCCTGCTGTTCATCTTCAAGCCTTCTATATAAACTTCAGTGTCGTGTGAACCGTGTTTGGTGTTTTTTATAGTACTACCTGTATTTTCTATCGTGAGATAAACTAAGCTGTACCAAGTCTACTTTCATCCTTTTGTTTAGTTAGTACCTATCCAGTAATTCTGTTACAACAGGTTGTCCCGTAAGTCGATGTCAAGCCGGAGTCGGGTGATGGGTCGGATCATAATGTTAACCGAAAAATGTTACAATAATAAATAAAAATGTTAAATTTGTAGCAACAAGAGTTAAAAGACCGTCACAGGCAGTAAATTTTCTCGTAATTTTTATATTAAGGAAGGTTTTTTTTAAATTCGTTCTCTGAAGGGGTTTGTATGGGATTTTGATATGCCGAGGAAACAAAGGAAAACGCATAACACAGCTTGTTAGTGTTAATTGCAACGATAACGTTTCGACTGCGTATTCACTGCGGTTACCGTACTCTTGTTATTTACCTCTAGAGGTACTTTATTTTAGAAAAAAGATTTGCGTCTACATTTTAATTTATTTTTAATTTTTAACGTTCACTACGCTAACTATTTGCCCCTTAGAATCGAATAAAAAAATAAATTACAAGATTGGAACCCTTTCGAAAACGAATAAGCGAAATAAAAATGTTAATACACAACTTTAACAATTTACATTAAAATAAAATGCCTGTAAATAAAATATTATAATATGCTAACATTAAATATCATTAAACAGTTGCGTTACAGATAATTTGGCCTAAATAAAATGAGAAAACTTAAGGTATATCGGATGGCAAATCTTTGTTACGCATTTGGTTTCCGAACTAGGGAATCGATTGCAATCGGTTTTAGGTACGTGACTATCGTTTAAAGGATTAATAAAGTGGCTGCCATTTCTTTTGCGTTTTGTTTTGTCTTTGGCAGATACAAAAAAAAAACAGTTTACTGTGGAATTGTTAAAACTGGATAAAATAACAAAATAATATGTTTCAACAAATTTCATCCTTCCATCGGGTAGGCTGTCTTCCCCGATTTCTCTTGCCATCCCTTGGATGCCATTCTATCACTACCTTGCTCCACTTTCCTTTACTATATCTCATCAAGTGGCCTGTCCACCTCCACTTTTGTTTGTCTTTTCTTTTTAGAATGTCTGTCAGTTTTGTTTTAGACCGGAGATCTGTGTTTCTTATTCTATCCTGTCTCTTTGAGCATACCATACTTCTCTCCATTGCTCTTTGACACTTGGCAAGCTTTTTCTGAGCGATTTGGTGAGTCCCCATCCTCACACCCATATGTAAAACATGAGAGAATACATGAGTTGAAAGTCTTTTTTTTAAGGGTATGCCTAGGTCTTTTGACTTCATTATCTGCTTTAGCGATCAGTATTTATCTATTCCTTGGCTAATTTGTTTTTTGGTAGAGATGACTTGACGAAGGTATAAGTAGGTTTATTCTTATCTCCATTTTCTTCTCTCGTATAAAAAAGACGAGCCCTTAAAAAAAAATACGATTTTCATTTGCTGAGACGCAAATAAGGAAAAGTACATAACATATTCAAAGAATATCTTACATAATTTGTGCAGAACTCAACAATACCAAGTTAGGTTGACTGCAGAACATAATAACTTGAAATTTGATAAGGAATTTAGGTAACGTGTAATCAATTAAATTTACTTTGCTCCATTCATAATTAAATGACGAAAATTTGGTAAAGATCGACTAGTTTCAATTTCTATTTTCAGCAACTGTAGTGTTTTTGCAATAATCAAATGACGTTGTACGACATCATTTACGTCAACATTTGAAAAAATTTACTCACATTAGTACGGACGTAAAAACGACGTGGCGCAAAAACAATCTCCACTTGTTTTTTTTTAAAACTAATTCTAATTTCGCTTGAATGATTAAATGCAACCAGACATTTTTCTACCAGCCTGCAGCTTGATGTAAGGTTCTCTTATGCAGACAACCTTTACAGTATCTACCTACCTACATAGTGTTTTTCAGCACATGAAATTTGTTCAAAATGCATATGAGAAAGAAACATAAGAAAAAATTACAAAATATTTTCATGTCGCTCTAAAGTGAAGTGTACAAGGAAACTTTCATGATTAATTTTGTGAAACAAGTTTCAATTTGAGACTAAATTGACTGACAGGTGCACCCTGCAGCGAGTAAAATTGGTGTACTTCGAAATGAAAATAAAAATGATTTCTCTAGAATTTCGCTAGGAATTCGCAAAATCCTATGCGTTTTACTAGGTTTCACCGTTTTTTCAAGGTTATAATTGCTATGATATGATACAGGTATAAGTAGTGGCACTTGTTTCAAGGCTAAAATAACAATGATATCATATGTTTTTATTTAGTTCCTGCTTTGTGTACTATTTCATCAGTTGTAAGAACTCCTGCAGTGCGGATTCAACAAACCTGTATGAACCTGTGTTTACGTCTACGACTTAAATTCTTCGTAGCGGGTGCTACGCCGTTGCTACGCCATTTTTCGGCAAAATCAAAGGAAAGGCTTCGATTTCGATTTTTTCGAAGAAGACTTCGATTTCAGTCTCAAAAGCCTAACGTTAACTGTCCATCGGGGGTCCATACAAAGTATTTTTTTCTTCAGATAACCTTTGTTTTCCCACTGCTGGACAAAGGTCTCCCCCAAATTTTTCCACTTTTCTTTTTGTTGTGCCTGCTCCGTGCAATCGGTTAGCGCTTCTTTGGCCTGCCTCCATGACAACGCCCGTCTTCAGTCAGGCACCCAATGTGTGGCCCATCTGTCTGAATGCATCCTTTAGGTTTGACCCGCCCAGTCCCACTTTAGCCTTGCAGGCTTATCGCCAACATCGGCGATACTTGTCTTGGAGCGTATTGTGGTGTTACGAATTCGGACGGTGAGTTTGATTTTTAACTGCTACGCTCCATCGCTCTTTGAAAAACCTTGTTATAATTTTTATTTTTTGGCAGGATTGGGAAATCCTCATGGACGCCCAGATTGCCTCACTTATGTGCCAGCCTGGGTAGTGCCGGACTCTTACCGGCTGAAACTACACTCCTGCCTTGCCAAGTGACCCTCTGACATGATCAGAGCCCTTTTGAGCGGAAATAGTAATTCTATACAAAATATTTCATTCTATACTAATATTAGAGAGAAGAAAGATTTAATTGTTTGTTTGTATTGAATAGGCTCCGAAACTACTGGACCGATTAGAAAAATTGTTTTACCATTAGAAGCCGAAATTATGTCTGATGAACATTTTTTTTTTTTCGAAATCTACGCGGACGAAGTCGCGGGCGAAATGCTATTGAGCTTAGGGGAATCCCACTGATCAGCTAATACACTGAGAATACTGTTGGTGCCACCGCAAACATGCGCCATCAGGGATGCACATTGTTCACGCATCATACGCGTGTACCAGGAGCGGCGAGGGACGCGAGGGCGCAGGGGTCACACAGCTGATCGAGCCAGCGCAGCGGCCGCACTACTCTCGCACTAATCGGCAGACGTACCGTGCGATCCTCAAAAAACTATATATTGTAACCGAGTTATATATATTAAATTAAGTGAAATCCAAGCGAGTAAGACATTTAATTCATATCCTGAACAAATAGGCGACCGTCTTCGATAATAAAACAGAATACTGCATTCGATGAATCAAGAGTAACTTCGGATAACCGCTACTCGAATTTGAATTCTAACCGAAAAAGAGATTGTATCGGATTGCTACTTATGCTGCCTACTGCCCTAGTGGAGTGATGAACATTGCTGAGGACTGCTGGAGTCCTGGCTCGATACTCAAGGGAAGTTGGCCTACATATAATCCCATCCACTAATTCTCATTTTTCCAAATTTGTGTGCAGCTAGCCGCTCCGAAAGCGCCAATGAGATAAACTCAAAGTCAAAGTCAAAGCATTTATTTCAAATAGGCCCATAAAAGGCAATTTTGAACGTCAAAATTTACATTAAAAATAGAACTGATTCCAGGCGCCACTTCCAAAAAGTAGTTTCGTATGGAGAAGGGGCAAGAAACTCCACCGTTACTCTTTTAAAATATTTAGTTTTACAATATTTTGTATACATTAATTATATTTTTATATGTGAAAGACAATGCACCAAGAATAAAAATACTATACCACAATTGGTAAAAAGAATTTAAAATAAAGCAAAGGTAGATTAATTAATCACGTGATAGGTACATTGTGCTCACATATTTACAAACATTGTAAAAATATATGATTTTCCTAAAATATTAACTAGGAATAAGTAAGTGTGTGAGTAAAGTAAAAATAACAAATTATACAATACAATAAGCAACTAGTATGATTTTGTCTAGCCTCTAGATTGTCCTATGGAGCAGGACCAGCATGCTTCCGAGCATTCTTATCTAGGATATAATCCGCTAATTTGTAATATGCTTGTTTACAACATGTTTTTTTTACATGAGTTTTAAACTTTCTTTCATTTAATTGCAATATTTCACAAGGTATTTTGTTGTAACATTTAACACAGTACCCCATAAAAGATGTATGTACTTTAGATAGTCTGAAAAATGGTTGATCTATTTTATTTTTATTTCTAGTGTTAATATTGTGTCTATCACTTATTTTATTAAATAGATGCAGATTTCTCCTAAATAATTCATAAATGAACTGGTAAGGTACCGTCATTATATTAATCTTCTTAAATAGTTCCCTAAGAGATTCGCGGGGACGTAGATTGTAAATGGCTCTGACAGCTCTCTTTTGCAAAATAAAAATGTATTTAATGTCAGCAGCCCGACCCCACAGTAAAATGCCGTATGACATAATGCTGTGGAAGTAGCTAAAATAAACCAAACGCGCGGTTTCTACGGCTGTTAACTGTCTTATCTTTCTAACAGCATACGCGGCCGAGCTTAGTCGCCCCGCGAGAGATGTTATATGGGGCCCCATTGTAACTTCTCGTCTACCGTGATTCCTAGGAAAACCGTCTGATTAATAAATTCCAGTTTTTCTCCGTTCATTATGATGTCACTTTCGCTACTTCTAACATTAGGTAATTTAAATCGAATGCATCTGGTTCTTTTGTCATTTAGTACCATATTATTTACCGTAAACCAGTCTTGGACCTGAAGAATAGAGATATTTACGTCGTCAAGATTTTGTGACCTTCGGTATATTTTAAAGATCAATGAAGTGTCATCTGCAAATAACACCATCTTCGGTTGATTTTGAAGTAACTGGGGTGAATCATTAATGTAAACTAAAAAGAGGATTGGACCCAATATCGAACCTTGAGGAATGCCCATTGTCATTTCAGAACCTACAGAGTTTGTGCCGTTTATTTGTACTTTAACCCTTCTATCTTTCAGGTATGATCTTAGCAAATCAAGAGCTGCATTCCTAATCCCATAGTGCTCTAGTTTCAGCAGAAGTGTCTCATGGTTTACGCAATCGAACGCCTTAGAGAGGTCGCAAAAGATTCCTATGGCATCTTGTGATTCCTCCCAGGCGTTAAAAATGTTCTTTATTAGGTGACACGGGCGTCAGTGGTACAACGTCCTTTAGTGAAACCGTACGGATGTACATGCAAGATGGAGTTTTTATTAAAGTGACGTAACATTTGATTGAGCAACAACTTTTCAAACACCTTACTGAGAACTGGCAGAATTGACACGGGCCTATAATTATTGAGCTCTTTACTATCACCGGATTTGAACAATGGGGTCACTTTACTATGTTTCATAAGATCCGGAAAGACTCGTTGGTCTACACTGGTGTTAAATATGAAAGCTAAATAGGGCGCAAGGGTTTCGATTAGAGATCTACAGACTTTTACGACTGTTGATTTAATTTTAAGATCTTTAAAAGCTTTTATAACAGCTTGGGGGTTTGTATGCTGAAACCTAAACTCCAAAGGGCATGCTTTTACAATATTTTTAAGTAAGGCAGCAGAAAGCGCGGGTGAGAAATTTAAAGCTTCAGTAGTTTTAAGTGGAATATTAACAAACAAGTTTTCAAATTCCTGAGCTATATCTATCTACATTTGAGTTGATGGGGCCACGTGCAGTCTCTAAATTAAATTCAATATTACGCTGTTTTTTCCTACCTGTTTCATTATTTATTATTTGTCAGGTAGTTTTTATTTTATCATCAGCTAATTTTATTTTATTACTAATACGAGTATAAAGAGCTTTGGCTATTTTGCACACACTTTTAAATAATTTTGAATATCTTGCAACATACTGATGAAAGCTTGTATGAGTCACATGTTGCTTTTGGCCATAAAGTTCAATTAGATTTTCTCTACTTTTACGAATTCCAGGAGTGGCCCAATCACTAAATAAAAACTTTGTATTAATACTTTTAGTCTTTAGTGGAAAAGTGTTATTAAATTGTGTATTTAACAGTGAAATGAAGTCGGTGTAGAACTCATTTGGGTCACCTATTGGGTATATTATTAGAACTTTGTTAACATTATTGACTGGCCAAAGAATAATTTAATTTCTCTAAATCTTTACATGTAATTTGCCTAAACATTATTTGAGTTTTTTGTAAAGGCATATATGATCAAAATGTTATTGTTTGTCCAGTGTGATCAGATGGCATCTTATTTACTATTTGTCTGTGTAAGTAATCACAATTACAGAAAATATTATCTATACATGTAGCAGAAGAAGCTGTCACTCGGGTTGGTTCAATAAAAACATTTGACAGATCAAATGATATAAAAAGACTTAATAGTCTGACTGTACTAGAGTTATTTTCTAATAAATTAATATTAAAGTCTCCGCAGATTATCATTGACTTACTACAAGCACTAAGTTTCTTTAACACATCTTCCATTACAGAATCAAACACAGGTAGATTCTGGTAACTTGGAGGTCTGTATACGCATACTATGACATGCTGATCAAGCTCAACACAGGACAATTCAATGGCATGCTCAACAGACAGTCCGATGATTTCTTTTCGTTCTTTCGATTTAATTGAATTTTTAACTAATATTAATGACCCGCCATGTATCATACGTTTTCGGCTGAAATGGCTATCTACACAATAATTTGCATAATTAATTGACATTACTTGATGATCCAATGTTCTGTTAAACAAATGACTTCAAACTTAGTACTTTCTTGAAACAATTCTATTTCCAATCATTTGGAAGCGCAACCTTGGATATTTTGATTCAATAATTTTAAAGTAACATACTTAAAAATTATTTAGTGCAACATGCACTCCCTTTGCTTTTTATTACTATGAGTTATATTGCCAGAAGATACTTTATTATTATTCTCTAATAATAATTGGTTATTTAAAGGGATAACTTCTGTTGTCTTACTGACTAGTTTAAATAATTATCCGGAGTGACCTTCAAACTACAACTGAAGAGTCTACAATGGTGGTATGGGTTCCAGCAGGAAATGTATAACCTATCTGACTGGTAGTGCCATCCAAGGATGTTGGTATTATGGTAGGATCCTCCTTCGTACAACATGATTCATAATGCATCGCTATGTTGCTTGTTTATCTGGTCATCACAGATTCGTCACTAATACTACAATTTGTAATATTATCTAGAACCTCATTAGTATTATAAGCTATCAACATAGCTATCAGATGTCTGTTATACCAAGACAGAGTTAAGGTTCTCTGAGTTAACTTAAAACCACTAACAAACTTGTCACAATGACAACATGTCAGCTTGTGAATAGTACTATTCAACTTATAAATATAATTTTTTTCGTCACCTGATAAAGAATCAGAATAAGGAAAAGCACACAACATCAGCTTTCCTATATTTAACTTAATTTAATTAAGGTGTTCACACCATACACTATGTCCTTTCTGGTAATACCAGTACTATTTCCTAATAGCAAAAACATAGTAGAATAATTTTCTAGGTTTGTATTTGCAATTCTTTTTATCAATTGTTTAAAACTTATGTTATGATAACTATGGTTAGTAAAACTATGGCCAAGGTAATTGAGTAAAATTTTTCCGAAGCCTGAACCTAATTCATCACCAAAAAATATTATCTTGTTTTTCTTTATATTAACACAGGTCTCTGCTGGAAGAGCCAACACTGGAGGGGGAGTGTTAGGTTGAGGCTGAAGAGGTGGTGATTGGTTGGCACAGCTGCTGGAGAGATTATTAGTTAGAGACTCGTATCTCTCAGCATTGCACTTCACCAAATCCAGTAGTTCACCAGCCTCAAACAAGCGGTCACTTAGTTGCCGTTGTGAAGTCGCATATTTTTCAAAAATATCCTTTAGCAAGTGCTCCTTCTGTAATATATAATTATACAGGAGCTGGATTTCAGTGTAATACTTTTCCCTACATTTATCTAACTCAGTAGTACAACTATTTAAACTTTTCGATAGGACAACACGTTCCTTTCTAAGCGCAAGATTTAGCATTTCGTATGCACGTACTATCCTTTATAATTTATGCTTCGGCTATTGCGAGAGCTTGCCTATACCTACTGCGTTCTATCGTTTTCTTTTTCTAAAATAAAAAAACTTTTTCATTTTCTAAAATAAGTAAATTCCATTTAGCAGAAATAAATGGGTTTCAGCTTATGGTTTAAAATACACATATCTAGAAACAGAAATCCATTTATTCAAATATTGCCTAGTTAGTTTTTATCCGTTATCGGAATTTTTCCACAGGGTACGTGGAAAAATTCCGATAACTCTAATTATTTGTTATTAACTTTTACGCATTTATGCAAAATTCCAAAAACCAACAACAAGGAACTGCCCAATGTCGCAGAGACCCGCGGCCAGAGATATCCATTCCGCTGTACCGGTGCTTGGCTTGCGATTGTCGAGCCCATCGATTGCTTGAGTGGTGACTGCGGGAGGGCGGTTGGATCAAAGTGCGACGGAAATGTTACTGGTTTGATAATTTCATTCTCTTGCCTGGTTCGCAATAATTAGTTATGGAAGGAAGAAAGAGTTGAAAGATTTTCTTAAAAGGCGTAGCATAATGAAAGGTAGACTAACAAAGTTTATAGATTATGTGAATTTCTTAACCCAGGTGGGGGCGAATAAAATGACTAGTATTCATGTCAAAGTATTATCTTTACGGATTGAAAAATTTCAAGACTTGTTATCTGATTTTAATGTGATGCAATCGGACATAGAATTACTCTCTTCCAATGAAGATGAACAGTTAACTGAGCGGGATTTTATAGAATCACAATTCTTTTCTCTTCTTTCCATGGCTAAAGAATTGATTGAATGTGCTAATTTTGAGAAAGGATCAATGCATGATGAAAGTATGTCGAACCAACGTTCACATTCCATGAATTCTATAAAATTAACTACGATAAATTTGACAAAGTTTGATGGGAACTATTTGAAGTGGTTGGAGTTCAGGGATATTTTTGATTCCCTCGTTAATAAAAACGACGATTCCATTAATTTATAAATATCATTATCTCAGATCAAGCTTAGAAAATAGTGCCGCTGTCGTTATAAGATCAATTGAGTTTACCGCGGATAATTATAAGAATGCATGGCACATTTTATGTGACCGTTAGAACAGTAAAAGTATTTTAATAAATAATCACCTTAAGTCACTATTAAGTATCGATCCTATTGCGAAGGAATCGTTTAAAGCACTGCGGTATTTAATAGATATCATATCTAAAAAGTTGAGTTCTTTGCGCAGTCTAGGGCTTCCTACCGAGCAGTGGGATGTTTTGTCAATATTCATGGTCTCAGCAAAGTTGGAATATAAGAATAGTTTATCGGTTTTCCATCGTTGGATAAATTTTACTCATTTTTACGCAACCGGGCAGACATCTTGGAAAATACCACTATAGTAGATCTGATAAACAGGAACATAATAAGACGAACTCTCAAAATAATAAACCAGTGAGATCTTTCTTAGCTACTTCGGATTTGAGTGATGGAAAATATCAATGCGTTATGTGTTATCAGAATCATTTTGTTCATGAATGTCCGAAGTTCAAGCAAATGAACTACGTAGATAGAATTCGCGAAGTGCATAAGTTGAAACTATGCACTAAATGCTTACGTAGTGAGCATAATAATTATCGGTGTCGTTTGAAGGGTTCTTGCCAGATATGTCAAGGGAAGCATAACACTTTGTTTCATAAAAGTGACATTAATTCTTGCGTAGAACAAAGTGCAAATAGTTCACTAAATGAGGCAGTAATATTATCATCTACGACGACGATGACTCATACGTTGTTGTGTACGGCGCAGGTAGAAATCGTTAATGAGTCAAACAATAAAAAGGTAAAGGCGCGAGCATTGATAGACACTGGTAGTCAATCGTCATTTCTAACAGATGTAATGCGAGAGAAATTAGGGTTAAATTAGCACTCTAGTGAAACCTTAAATGTTTGTGGGCTTTTAATATTAAAACTAACATTTTAGGAAAGTGTATCGTAAAAATTAATTCTTATTCAACTGCATATAGTACCCAGGTGTCTTGTTTATTGGTGCCAACGATAACAGGTATTATATTCAGCGTCGAAATAGACTTCCGAGAATTAGATATTCCTTGCGGTATACAGCTGGCGGATCCAAACTTTTCCCGGCCTTCCTCTATAGATGTGCTGTTAGGGGCTGACATATTTTGGAACAATATTGGAACAAATCAAATTAAGCTAGGGTCTAATAAGCCTACTTTACAATACTACAATTAGGATGGTTGATACCCGGTCCAGTCGGTATCAGTCAACCCAAGTCTGAGGTCTATTGTTATTTCAATCCATTTACAAATATTGATAATTCCCTTAAGAAATTTTGAAACCTGCAGAGAAAAGAACAAATTCATGAGAGGAAAGATTTTGCGAAATTGACTTTATGGAAAACACGCGCCGTTTGCCTGACGGTCGGTTTTGTGTCCGTATGCCATTAAAGGAACCCGAAGCTAGTCTTGGCGATTCATATTATCTCGCTAAGAAACGTTTCTTGAATTTAGAATAATATAAAAATCCAAAACTTAAAGAGTCTTATACTAACTTTATAAATGAATATAATGAGTTGGCTCATTTGAGTAAGGTCACTCGCTCAGAATTTGGTAATTACCATCCGCATCACTGCGTAATTCGCGAGAAGAGTGATACGACGAAATTGAGAGTGGTATTCGACTTCTCAGTTAAAACTTCCACTGGTAAGTCATTCAATGACATACAGGCTGTAGGTCAGGTTGTGCAGTCCGACTTATTCTCAATTTTATTACTCTTTCGCGGGCCTAGGTTTGTTCTCTTAGGAGACATTGAGAAAATGTACCGACAAACGGCCTTGCATACTTCTCAACGTCACCTTCAGTTAATTCTGTGGAGGGATTCATCTTCTACGGAACCCGGTAACAGTAGTAATATAAAAGTTTTAAAATTAAAAACAGTTACGTATGGGTTGGCCAGCGCTCCGTTTTTGAGTACCAGATGTTTATTACAATTGGCTAAAGAATGTAAAGACGAAACTATCGCGAACATTAAAAGTGATTTTTACATAGATGATTTGAACACGGGCGCGGAAAGTGAATTGGGATGATGAAAAATTTTTTTTTTTGTCTCAAAAGACTGTTTGTTTCCAAATAGCGCAAACAATATTACAAAAAGTGTTAAAGCATAAAAAATTGCCAAGTTATAAATGTTTTAAGATAATTGTTAGACAAGGACAGCACTATCGTAGAAGTGACGTCATGACTATGCAACTTCATACTAGCGCCGTACATTGTCAGTACCGCGTGACAAGGACGGCAATAATCCCCTCCAAAAACTTTTAAAGCGTGCTACTTCTTCAAATTAACACCGATTTAACTGATTTTTCCGATAATCTAATTTAAACTAATCCTTCTTTGAAATTACACTATTTTTATGACCATTTTTAATATAAGTCATCATCCCAATTACAGTATATATATATGTCGACGCAAGGCTAACGTAAAAAATAAAAATATTAGCTTTTAGTTAAAGTTTACATTTAAATATGACTGGATAGGTTTAAATTAGTTTTGATTTGATTGTTGTAGTAAGTTTACTATTTTTCAATTGAAAAAGCAGTGTTATGATTCGCGGTTACTATAACAGCAAATCATAACTAAAGGTTTGTTAAAACTTAGCTTTAAAAACTAGTCATCCAGTTAGACCAGCGGAGACGTGGTCATACTGAAGGAAGACAACATACCACCATTACAATGGCGGCTAGGGCGCGTGTGTCGCCTCTATCCAGGTGCCGACGGCGTCAGTAGGGTAGCTGACGTCACTACTTCAAGGGGCACTATACGAAAGGCTATCAATAAACTATGTCTTTTGCCAAAAATTAAGAATCCATAGATGACTACGAAGCAGAGAGGGCCGCCTCCAGGCTCCCTAACTCATCTACATCTTGTAATCTAAGGCTTTCAACGCGCCGGAGGATGTTCACGCATCATACGCGTGTACCAGGAGCGGCGGGGGACGCGAGGGTGCAGGGGCCACACAGCTGATCGAGCCAGAGCGCAGCGGCCGCGCCCCACTACTCGCGGACAGATTCAGTCAACGGCAGACGTACCATGCGATCCTCAAAAAACTATATATTGTAACCGAGATATCTATAATAAATTAAGTGAAATACAAGCGAGTAAGACATTTAATTCATATCCTGAACTATTGAACTAATTTCGACGTTTTGGTTAAAACTATAGTTAAAATGGGGAAGGTCGGTCAAAGCTAATTGCAGATGGATATGCTAGGTCTCCACGCCTACAATAAATTTGACATTTCTTCCATTCGTTCCGTTTCGTGTTCATTCTTGAGTTTGGTTTTATTCCACTATTTCGTTATTTTCATTGATTTCAATATTTTATTCCAATAATTATTCAATTTGGAATATGTCAGAATTGATAACACTCACTCACTTTCATCATACATACTCATCACTTTCTTTAAAATGTTTCCGACATAACCTCGAACTCTGTTGTAATTGAAATAATTCTCTTCCAATAGCTTTAAGCCACAATCTGATAAGCTTAGGGTATTTCGGAAAAAGGGTAGACTCAAATTTTCGAGAATTTAGGAACATAACCAAAGAATCATTTTCGCAAAAAATTATAAAAACTGCCTCACGCCTTGCATTATTAGCTTGTTTTGGGAACAAGCTACGACAGCGCCACTTTAACAGTTGCCTTCCCCATTAAAAGCGAACATTAGTTTGATAGTCTTTGAGTTTTTATTCAAATTAACAGTTTGGTCTTTTTATGATCTATCGCTAACTAATGTGCCAAAAATGGCACGGATTACGATTTTTAAGATCAAATAAGTTTCAATAAAAGCGTACAAACCATAAAGTAAAAAGCAGCAATTGACTAATGAATACCTGTTCTATTAAATTACGTAAATTACAGGAAGTGTTGTAAATAATAAAAATGAAGTTGTAGAATATAATGAAGCTTGTAATTTAACTTTATTTCCTAAAACACCTTTTATTTGTGAATTTCAACATTGTTTAATTATAAAAGAATTAACAGATTTTATTATTTAAGTATTGTTTATAACTTTTATTGAACTGACTAGGTAATACGATTCCGTATTTGAATACGCGGTACGCCCGCCCATGTTTGAGAAGAAGAGTCTCGCGATCAAAGTTGTGCTAGTATAAAAAGAAGGATTATATTTCAGATAATTGTAACTGTCTAACAATAAACGTAATGTTTTGATTTTAAAGAGTGTCCATGGAGCTTCTTGCCAATTCTTCTCCATTAGGATTTACCTCACCTTGGAATGGGCAAATAGCTTCACTTGCTCACTCAAACTGAACAATTCCTTGTTCAGTGATAATTCAAAAATGGCTGCAAATGCTTGAATCGAAATAAATTTAACGGCACGGTTGGCGCAGTGGTTGAGCGATCGGCTGCTGCGCTGCGTGTCGCGGGTTCGATTCCGCCACGGAACAAATATTTGTATGACCTACAAATAGTTGTTCCGGGTCTAGGTGTCTTGTGTGTATGTGAGTTTTCATGTTTGTGAACGCACCCACGATACAGGAGTAATTCCTAGTGTGGGGCAACGTTTATAAAAAAAAAAGTTTTGAGCTTGAGTTAAGTGTTGTAAAACCAACTACCTATCTACCATCAACGAAAGATTACGCCGGAGACTGGTTGGAGACTTCCCTGCACAATGGCCCCCCATATACGATCAACAAAGTCAGCGTGGAACTGCATCCATCTCCGCGTCATCGGGAAATCCAACCGATCTGCTAATACACTGATAATAATGTTGGAGCCACCGCGAACATGCGCCATCAGGGGTGCACATCTATACCTGGTAATGGCGGCAAAACCATTAATATGTTACACCGACTGATTCGCTAGACAGTAACGAGGCAATCTTTCAGCTATTTTAACTCGTTCCCAAACTAACCTGACACCTTGACAAAATACATTAAGAAATTGGTCGACAAGGATACCTGCAGGTGTACATTTATCATTCAGCAGCATGTCATCTTTTGAAAGGAGAGTGTCTCACTAATCTCTTATGGGTGTCACGTGTGGGATAAGATAATTTAGGTTTCGCAAATACAAAATACGTAAAACAAAAAGGGAGTAGGAAAGTGGAGGGACTTAAAGTTTGTTTCGGGAGTTGCACGTATCTTTATTGGACTTAGCTGCGTAAATCTTTTAATGTCGAAGGAGATACCTATGTATATGGTTTTCTTTGCTTTGTGAAGAGAATCCGTTCGGTTATTGAAGGGTTTACTGAAAGTTGTTGTTTGTCGCACCAGTCCTCTACTGTTTTTAAGGCTTGGCGCATGAGGCATAAGGTATTTACATGGATGTCATTTATTATTCTGGTTAACTCATAGGTGTAGCCTGTGGTGAAGTAGCCTTTATTTATAACTAGGTTCCATAGAAGTGGCGAGAGGATGCCCTTTTGTGGCCAACATTCGCCACAGTGGCTCTTGTGGTGTCGTGCGCTGTGACGTGTACAGCTCTCAGTTTGAGCATTTTAGTGATCCACCCGCTCAAGTCTATGCTGTGTCTATTAAGGGGCCGTTTTGATACTCTTGAGCATGGTTTTGTCAAAGGCGCGGTCGATGTCAATGAAGGCGGCCAGTACTGAGCATTTAGAAACCACTGCGCATTCAACCTTGATTACTACGTTTTATAACTCGAATTCTGTTGATCTGTCTCTGGAGCACGCATTCTGTTATTTGTGAAGTGTCGGATATGTCAATCACAGAGTCTGTTGAGGGTTTTCAGTGGAAAGTATGTGAGGCTTATAGGCCTATTGACCTTTTGGTTGTGTATAGTCGATTTTGCCAGGCTTGGGTATGAAAATGACTTTCTTTTCGCGCCATTTAAGGGGTATGTATCTGAGTGCTATGCAGGCCTGTTAGATCACCACCAGGTAAGAGGCTACCGAGGCCAGTACAACGTCTGGATCATCACCTTTGGTCTAGAGCCTGACAGCTGTCAGGTCTCTGGATCAGAATCCCGTTAGTAGTGTGGAAGGGATATCTTTGGGTATGTAGGCGCAGGTACTCGGTTTGTCTGAACTGTGTGTGTTGAGAGCTAACCTCCGATGTTACCGAGGCCGCATATTCTGTTGTTCCTTTTTTTTGTTTTGTTCCGGAGGTGGATAATCCTCATGGAAGTACTCTGGCCTGAGGCGGGCGGAGGGGTCTGTCAGACTCTTGCTGACTAAATACCACCCCGGTGTTCCATCTCACGTCTACGCCGGGGTCACGGGAACGTACGATTCTTCGCGGACGGCGAGTCCGCAGGGCGCCCCGCCTTCCTGAGCAGGACCAGACTGTTGTTCGTGATCCCACGCTCTTGGATCATTGCGATGGTTCTAGGCTTTACCTCCAGTGGCCTGCGTAAGCTAGCCGGCTGCACCTGTGCGTGTTAGTTTACCCCTGTGTTGTCTAGGTCGAGGTGGTTCATGGGTTCTGTCGGATCTCGAGGTCGACTGGCGGCCCCGGCAGACGCTGTCGCGTTCGGGGGCGTATCGCGCCGGGTTTCCCTTTTGCGTACTTACCCTGCCCGCGTGATCCCGCTTCCGGCCGCGTTTAGTGGATATTGACGTGTGCATAGCGGCCGGATTTGTGTTTGTAAGCGCGTAAGTCGCTGCCTGGGTTGTGGGCGCTGAAGAGCGCGGCAACAAGTTGCAGTTTGTTGTCCTCCCAAGATTACGTTGGGTGCTGACCGCCGTAGACGTGTGGTATTTTTTCCTTCGGCACAATGTAATTTTGGGGGTGAGCTTTTTTGGAATCGAGGTTACCTCCTCCTCTGGGACCGACGGGATATAGGGATAGGAAGAAAGCCATTTGGTGAAAGGGTATGGGTTCATTGGGTCATCCTAAGTCTGGGATTATGCCTAAGGTTTCGAGATCGACAGGATGTGTGGATATGGAAAGATCGCTAGGTTTGGCGATAGGTACAAAGGAAAAGGGTGCATTGGTTACCCTGAGCCTGGGATTTAGCCCTCGGGAACTTCTGTTCTGCGGGATCTCTTACCAGATGCTCCGGGTCCAGGATCGACCATTCTGGTCGGTCTGGTGGGCTATCCGCAACCTGCCCACATGCTCGGTTGCAAGAGAAGAAGTGCCTGGCAGACTGGGGTTTCCTATCACGAATGCACGTACACATTCGCGTTACAGCGATCAAGCCAGCCCCGAGGTACCCTGGCATTAATATGGTATATCAAGTTTTGAAACAGACTGCCGCACACTAACAGTAGGAAGGGCTTTAATTTTGACAGTTCAACAACATTCATGGCGTTTTTTACGTTGTTGATCAGACACATTTTTCGAACATATGAAGCAATGGATTAATAATAGTAATAGTAATATTTATTGGAACTAAAAAACACAAATTACAATAAAATTATGTACGATAATGACTGCGTTAGTTATATTATAACTGTGTCGCAGCCATTAACGCCCATACAAGAATGTTTATGCGTCAGTGCTCCAGCTTTGATAGATTATTATTATTAAATTAAAAGAAAATTACAGACGAATATAACAAAAAATAATAAAAATAAAACAAAGAGAAAAAAAAATATAAAAAAATATAAGAAAAAAATAATATAAACTCGAAAACGTATGGTATTCAAGAATAGGCTAGCGTATGTGTGATGTGTTGTGCGTGTGTGTGAATGTGGTATGTTGTGCGTGCGGAGTGTTTGTACGTGAGTGTGCGTGTGATGTGATGTGTCGTGTTGTGCGTGGTTTTGTGTTGTGAGTGCGTGTTTATGTGTATGTTACGGTTTAGCTAAGTTTTCAAGCTCTTCATAAGTAAGAGTATGTAGCCATTTATCAACGGTGACTCGAAACTCTCTCAGATTAAGTGAATAAATGTTACACATTCTGTTCACTCGATTGTACAAAATAGAGCTTAGGTATCTATATTGACGTCTGACTACTTCAGTGCCGAAACTTCGAAGTCTAGCATCGAAAGTCAGTTCGGAGTACTTACGCAGTACGGTGCTAAGTGCAAATGAGTGTCTCACTCTTGGTACCCCACATAGTGCGTAGAGTTCACTTGTGGGGAAGCGGATTGGTTTGCGGGCCATAACTTTTAAAACTGCCCTCTGCGCCCTTTCTACTCGCAGTAATGAGGATTTAACAGAACTGCCCCAGGCTGTTATGCAATAGGTTATGATTGACCAGAGCATAGTAGACCGTCTTTAATGTAGGAAAGTCAGCAGAAGCCCTCAGGTTCTTAAACACGTATATAAATTTCCTTACTGTACCCACCAGTGACTTTATATGTTCATTCCATGATAGAGTACCATCAATAGAGACACCAAGATACTTCATAGAGTGAGTACGTACAATGAGTACAATAACAGCTCTGGTTTGTGTTAGGGTTACATTTGTGAGCTGTTAGTGTGTAGGCAGAGGTAGGCTGTGATGTTCTGCGAGGGGAAAAGGTCATACATTTAGTTTTATCTAAGTTGAGGGTCGGCAGATTGTTTCTTAGCCAGGTCATAGTAGTCTGTAGAGCAGATTCAGCATGAGAGAGCGCATCGGACCAATCATTACCATGTACTTCTAATGCAGTATCGTCTGCGTATGTTACAATTTTGCAGTTTCGTAAAGCTAGGTTGCAGAGGTCATTTAGATAAATAAAAATAAGGTGGGTCCAAGTACGCTGCCCTGTGGTACACCGTGGCTGACACATTTTGGTCCACTTGTTTAATTTCCTATTCTAGTAGTCTGGGAACGACCTTTTAGGTAACTTGTGAAAATATTTAGGGCAAACCTCTGATTCCTAGTCGTTCTAGTTTGTTTAGTAAGAGTGGGATGGAGACCGTATCAAAGGCTTTAGAGAGATCTAGGAAAATTCCCAATGTTTAAATTTATTGTTTAGGTTTTTAGCAATAGTATTAGTTAGTTCCAAAACTGCATCTTCAGTACTTTTGCCGGATCTAAAACCATATTGGTTCTCAGCGATAATATTTTGGACTTTTAAGTAACTGAGGAGCCTACTGTTAATGAGTTTTTCAAATATTTTGGATAAAGTAGTTAGTACAGAAATTGGCCTATAGTTGGCCTATAGCACGGTATATACAAGAGTGGAGCTAGAGGCTCCACTCTTGTATATAGGATGGACCAAACCCGTCTTGAACACTGAGGGAAAAACTTCTGTAGCGAAAACAAGGTTGAAGATATGGCACATAATTGGAATCAGAGTATGTCTTGCATTTTTGACAAGTATTGTCGAAATGCCATCACACCCAACCGCACTGGTAGAGTTCAGGCCAAGAATATTTTTTTCAATTTCCTCGTAATCAGTTTCGAAAATAGCCATAGATTTTGGATAGGTAAACAATTTTGGATGCTAGATTCTTGCTTATATCTACAAAGAAGTCATTAACAACGTGAACAACACGCGCGGGGTCACCCAACAGAGACAGCAGCTCATTAGAACCCGATTTGTTAGTGTGAAGATTTGCAATTGTTTTTATGAGATTCCATGTTGCCTTCGGGTTTTTTTTTACTTATTAAATTCTGCTCGCTCGTATTCACGTTTTAATTTTTTAAAGAAATTGTTGCTGAAATTTTTATAACGAATGTAGATCACCCGGGAAATTTCATTGTTGGGTTCTTTTTTAGTTTTCTGATATAGCTTATCCGCGATTTGGAATGCATTTTAAGATCCCGGGAGTGATCCAGGGCTTAAGTATGCGTTTCTTACTTGAGATGCGACCATTTCGTGTATTATTACTGACAACATTAGATAATATATTTACCAGTGCATCAGCGGCTTGTGATGCGTCGTAACATTGTAGGACCGGTGAAAAATCTATTTTCTCAAGTGCTTCAACGCATGCTGGGAAGTCCACCCGATGAGTTGATGTTACTGATTTTAGCGTTTGACTTTGCGAATCGTAAGACACTATTAAAGGGGCGTGGTCAGTTATAAAAGAGTCTAGAACCAAGGTGATCGCTCTCGTTTTTGATTTAATGATTGCGTGGTCCAAGCAACTATCGCAGCGAGTTGGAAACAAATGAGCCGGTAGCATTCCATGTGATGCAAGCGTTTCAAGGTAAAGGTGAGAATGCATGTCATCTAATGATGACATGCATTCTCACCTTTACCTTATAATAGGAGATAAGTTGATGTTAATATCGCCCAATAGAATTATACTTTTATAGGAGTTGAGTGAGTGCAAGGTAGAATCCAAACTGGTAATAAAGTTTTGGATATAATAACCTTAGGTTGCTGGTTAGAGTGATAAAGGCGGAGGTTTTCGAAAGCCAAACTTTTCTTTTTAATTTCTTTTTTAATTTGCAACCATTTTTTTACATTGGTGACTCAATAAAGTACAGGTTGTGGACAAATAAACTTAAAACTATATGAAAATACAAGAGAAAAATGTTCTATAATTTAGAACCAATCAGTAAGATGAGATAGTCTGTCCTTCTCCCTTTAATCCATCCAAAGGTTGGCCGTAAAAGATCGCTTTTAGCGATAAGACCGCCCATTGTGTCACCCAATGTAAAATTTCTACATAAATGTCTGTAATTTTTAAGGTGTACATAATAAAGAGTATTCTATTCTATTCTATTCTATAGTCTAGTGAAGTATTGGGAATCATTCATAATATCTCTGGAGAGGCAAAGGATCCAAGAAATCCCTGAAATTATCGTATTATAGTTGGTATTATTATATTTTTTTTGATACATATACAATGTAGGTATGAATAGTGTCATGCGTGTAACTTCAAGTGCTCGTCTTATGGCATCGTCTGAGCTTATTTCCAATTGCAGAACGTTTTTTAAAACGGCATACGTCCCCCGTCCCCCAACGGCAATCAACCCAAAATAATCCCTAATTTGATTTCCTGAAATGGTTAATTGACTCTCTAATATGAAAAATACTTAAATAATATAATTGGGAATAGACAAGGCAGATTGATGATATAATAAATATAAAATCAAAATGTTTTTTTTGTGATCCTCGAATAATTTATGTTTTGGTATCCTAAAAATAATTAACCGACAAGTAACTCGCACACCGGCCTGACACCAACCTTGAGATTAGGCCAGAAAATTAAAAAAAGGTTAAATTTAAAGTAAAAAGCCATCATCATTACAAGACCTAAAAGTTTTTAGAGGATCAATTAAATATTTCACTCTTTTTTAACACTGAACTACTTTTCATGATTTATTCAGTAGAAAGTCGACTTCAAAAGGACTTCAAAGTTCAGTAGGACTGCACAACGACCGCTCCTGTGCTTCCACCATATTGTCTGCTTCCCACATCAACAACAAAGCTGACAGAAGTCAATACTTAACACTGCTTCTCGTTTAAAAGTAAAACATAAACCGCCCTTCTCTGCAGTGAACAAAACTAATTATAGCCTCAATGTTTAATTTTGCGGTAAATAATTTAATCAGAATAAACAAGAACAGCGTTGCTTTAAAATGGGTGTACGGGACCCTCCACCTCGTTCGATACTAATTTGACCTGTTTTTACATCAAAATGTGTAAGGTAGGTATTTCAAACCCATTAATGTTGCTATAAAAGCACTGAAGACGTGTTACAGCCCGCGAGCCCTAAGCTAAACTTTGCATTTGTGTGAGTGCACATAGCGATGCGTCCCTTGCTTGTCAATCGGCCAATCGGACAATCGGCCTGAGGCGCTGTGCGTCCCCCACGCGATCACATTGGTGCTATTGTTAATCACTCACACAAATGTAAAGCTCAGCTTAGGCCTCGCGGACTGTACCAGACTTCGCATTTCGTACGTAAACCTAAACATACATTCCTAGCGTAACACCTAAATTAGGTACTCGTAAATGGTGACACTAGAATTAATCAAATACCTAATCCATACAAACAAAACCTACCAAACCAAACCAAATCAAACTCAATCCGAAACTACCAAACCAGACAAAAAAAAAACAAACTGCTGAAGACTGCTTACATTAATAAAAATATACACTTTCCGTATTTTTATTTACATAAGAAATAAAAAAATTTGGGTGTTATTTATAAAAAAAAAATCTGCAAAAGTGTATAAACCCAGATAAGTTTTGGAATTACTATTAAGTATTAGAAAATACCTTCCACGTTTTCATTTTGATTTCCGGGAAAAATAATAACTTATAAAAATTTAATTAATTTATCATCTGCAGGTAAACAAAAAGTATTTCTCTACGAGTCAGGTTTACGAAAAAAAAGGACGGTGGTAGTCGAAGGAAGCATTTGTAATTAGCAGTAGGCTGGCTGGCTACAATAAGTGAGAGATTAGGCCAGTGTACACAGGTGTGCCCCCAAATTCGGCCTAAAGCTTAATTTAATGCACGCTCAATAAGCTTATCCTTACTCCTGCTGAGAATCAGATTATGCCCAATAATACGTAACTTGAATAGTAAGGCAAACTGTATGAATTCTATATTCAGTGACATCAGTTAAGACCTAAATATAAACTAGAAAATAGCCATAAGCCGGTTCCTATTTGACTTTTAGGGGTCTGTGTGGGAATGTTTCTGAAATCATTTCGGTGCCTCTCCGCCTGTTACAAATTCTATAGAATTAGTAGACGTTAACCTTCGTTTGGCGCTGCGATAGATTTTGATGATATTATGGCTCATGAGACGTTAAGTTTAAACAAAATAATAATCGTGGTGGTATATTTAGTGGATAGCCATTTCATTTCGTACCTAGTGTTAATAGGTAGTAGGGGTATAATAATTGTACATAAGAATAACGAATTTTCTTATTTTATTCTGGCATATTGTTTGGTTTCAACAGAATGCCAGTATACAAAGTTCCGTACCGTATTTGTACGGAACTGATTGCACAAGTAGGTACGAATTGCACTTGGCTGGTTTTTAGGGTTAGGTTGTCAACAAGGAACCCTTATAGTTTCGCCAAGTCCGTCCGTCCGTCAGTCCGCAGTTAAGTTTAGTGACGCTTAGTAAAGCTGTAGTTTGGCATAGATTTACATAATATTATACACGCTGACAAAGTGGTAAATAAACATTTTGAAAAAAAAAAATGTGCCTACCCTACGTAAAGTAGAGATGAATATTTTTTGTTCTCGTCTATCTCATGGCCGTTCAAATATAGCGGGACAGTGACAACCATTATTTGATTCAGAGATCCGTTTGCGAAGTATTAAGCTGTAAAGGGCAAAGTTTTGTTAAATGGCGTCTCCCCCGCCTGCCAGCTAAATGGTTGTTTTTAGATATGTAAAAATAATCACGTACAGGTACACCTCTGCCCAACCCTTCGAGGAAACCAGGCGTGATGTTATTGAACTCTCGATATTGCTATTTTTCTATTTATCAAAACAGGAAGCAAACGCAAGAAAGTTTCACAGATTAGGCTCATAAAATTGTTACTACAGAGCAATTGTGCGTATTTTAGAAGGGTGTTATGAAAGGCGAATGGGGCGTGAAATTGGTGTATACCCAGTAAACCTCGGCTGTACCGCAACGTACAGCACAGCGGTTATATCACACGAGATATCTTAACTTTTGCTCGTTACTTCTGTTCCATGTTTTAGTAGAAAGTGCACGAGCCTCTCGCCTTTCTGATACTATTTAGTACTTATTCTTAAGTTTGGTACATTTGAGAGTTTATTATGCTTGCACACCTATTTTTGTTGCAGGGAAACAATACCTGAGATATTACAGGGTGTCCCATAAGTGGACGTGAAGCCGAAATCAGGAGACAGGGTCAAGTCATAATAGTTAACAGAAACATATTCAAAGATTGTCACATGCAGTAAATTTTCTATTTTTTTTTTATAAATGCCCGTAATTATTAAATTACATAGCAAAGTTTATATTTTATTTTTCTGTTAACTATTATCACCCGATTTCGGCTTGACGTTGAGTCCTAGGACACCCTGTGTAACGAAGTTTAAAGGAACACTATTACAGCTTAAAAGACTTTACAAGCTAACGATAAATAGTTGACCAACTTACGTTTGCAGATGGAGTGTTTGGGAGAACATTTTTTTCAACTACAAACAGTTCTGTACCAACTTGAAGTTTAGACTATTAAAACTGATCCGGAAGAAATTATATCTATCATAAACTCACTACGATCATATGCTGCTACTGGTTGGGATGGTATTTCTCCTACAATACTAAAGACATTTTCCACCAGTCTGGCACCAATTTTATGCCATTTAATCAATTTTTGTTTTAAAACAGCTATTTTTCCAACTTTGTTTAAAAATCTATAGCAATAATCTATCCAATCTTCAAGGGGGGTAACGAAACCTTGCCGAATAACTACCGTCCTATAGCTGTAATAACTGCTTTATCCAAAATTCTTGAACGCGCGTGTACGCTTAACTTTTGTCAAGAGATTGGTTATTTTCTTGTTCCATATCTATGCAACACAATAAAGAGTGTCAAATCGACGGTTTACCGTATTACAAATGCAAAAAGATTGTACAATCGTACCTCCAAAATAACTGAAAAGATCTTACCATAGGTGATGAACACGGACAAGCAAACACACATTTATCTTAAATTATTTTATTTTAACGAAAATCAAACGTATCTTAAACTTTTAAGTGACTCACTCAATTCTTCGAAATTGTAACAATAACATCAGAAGCACTATGTAACTTTTACGCCATTGTATCTTAGGGGACCAGACTGCTTCTCCTTAACACAGGTTTCCATAACCTAGCTGGGTTGTAAAATTGTATTTTAAACGTGTATCCTTTGTTTGAAGTAAATAAATAAATAATATGTTATGTTCTTGGGATAAATTCATACAAATACGGAACCCTTCATTGTGAGTGGTCCGACACGCACTTGGCCAGTTTTTAAATTTAATAATACTTTAATGGCTTCAGCTTTCAGGTTGTCTGAGAAGAAAGTTATCTTATCAAAAGTCAGGCAATGTAAAGACTTCGTGCTTATTAACATTCCGCATGGAAAAGACTTTTATAAAGGTTGATGGTAAAGTTATTTTCCTATACCCATTTTGTCCTGTTTTTTGTCTCAACCGATCCTCGTGATTGGACATTTTGGGACACACTAACTGATCTATAGGGAGTTGTTTTTTGAATCGTCACATGTTTTTTATCTAAGGAATAAAAATGGCGGTGAAACAGCTTTTCTTTGGAAAATATGCTAAAACTTCATATTTATTCTTGTGATCTGAGAGAGAAACATTTGGTTTTTCAGCCGTTTAACAATCAAATCAGAATCAGTTTAATTGATATTTGAGGCTGTTTTCTCTTCTGCTCGCCCTTTATTTGATTGAGTTATAACTGGCCACACTGTTGTTTTTCAGACAATACAATGATATAGTGCCATATATAAAGCTGATCTGAGTAAGGAGACGCGAGGTGAAATACATTCTGACAAAAATGCATCGGGAATGGATGATTTGTTTATGGTTCCAAATTCTTTGGTTTTTTTTTGTTGTTAAATTGGCACAACTGTTTTCCATTGCGGCGCGGATTTTGAGTTGCATCTGTTATTTAGATTAAATACAGTGCTGTGCTTCGTGATTGGAGTCACTGAAAATGTTCCAGAATGCTTATGGTAAATCGACTTTATCAAAAACACGTACTTATGAGTGGTAAAAGCGTTCAAAAGCGGTCGAGATGTGATGGAAGAATTGCCTAGCTCTGGTAGACCATCAAAGTCTTTAGCTGAAGTTAACATCGCAAAAGTGAAGGAAAAAATGACTGAAAATCCTTATTCAAGTTTGAGAGAGATAGCCGCTGAAATTTCTGTGTCTCATGAGTCGATCCGTACCATTTTAAATAATTACTTGGGTACGACACATGTTGCCGCTCGGCTAGTCCCAAAATACCTGAATTTTAACACGGAAACTAGTCAACAAGCTTCGGCGTGGCTCCTTCCAACTGAACCGAAACTGAAAAAACCACGCCAAAGTCGATCAAAAGTCAAAGTCATGTTGACTGTTTTCTTTGACTATCGCGGTGTTGTGCACTCGTAATTCTTGCCAGAAGGTCAAACGGTAAATAAAGAATATTATTTGAACGTAATGCGGCGTTTAGAGAGCAAATGTGACGAAAAAGGCCAGATTTGTGGAAAGAAAACTCTTGGATTTTGCATCACGATAATGCGCCTTCGCACAAGGCCATCATTGTGAACGAATTTTTGACCAAAAACTCAACAAATACCTTTGTTTGTTTGTTTGTTTGTTTGTTTGGCATCTCGCAGGTCAACCTATGCGGTTGTCGTCTGCTTAAGCGGACTTGCCTGTGGATTCCCTAATAAATTAAGGCCTCCAGCCACAACAAATACCATCGAGCAAGCACCTTATATATCTCCAGCCGACTTCTTTCTTTTTCCTCAACTCAAATTACCACTTCGTGGCACCCGTTTTATTCGGTGGAAGACATAAAAGAGAATTCAAGGCGAGAACTGAACTCAATTCCGGAAAGAGCGTTTTTTTTTTGATGATTGGATAATTCGTTTGCGTAAGTGTATCGTTTCTGAAGGAGCATTCTTTGAAAGCGATAAAATAAATTTGGATGAATAACTAACATTTTGTGTATTATTGATCTTCTCCAGGGTACTTGTTTGACAGAGCATATTAAGTTCATTACTTTCACAAACGTAAAATCGTTTCTTTCAGTATTATTTTTTTATTCCAAACTTGGTAATTTAAGATTGAACAATATTCATTAATACAACTTTACGATGATAACAATTGTTTGTTCCTATCACAACCAGTAGCATTCAAACTTGGTATCAATTCGAGAGAGGAAGGCATGATCCAAAGTTTCTCGAGCCGTGAGATCATACCGAAATTGTACTTGCAGATGCCACCTGAGTTTATGCAAATCCTCGGCTAAGCTACTATAACTTATCAACGGTAATGTTGCGGTGTTTGAATATTATTTAAGAGGACCTCCCTCTGCGACCCTTTACGAACAATCGTAAACAAACAAATGCTTCATTAGAAATGGTGGTTACAAGCTCCATGCCATGTTAAACTAAGGAAAATATTGACAAGCCTATCTGAAATTCGTTGTTATTGTTTTTTTAATTTGAATATTTTTTTTTTACTCATTGTGTATTTCTGATTTCAGTGTATTTTTAAGAATTATAAATTATACGTGTTTATGTGGTGAATTTCTTTAGTTGATTTCGCTACAGTAATGATTTACAGTGGAGCTTGTGAACCGCCAATTCTAATGAAGTATTTGTTTGTTTACGATTGATTGTTAAGTTCAGCTTCTGGGTTTTGCAAGTTTTTTTTTTGTTATTTGTTTTTTTCTCGTGCACACCTGGATACATTTAAACTACCACTACGCACCACGCTAAACCAATTTAAAACATCATTCTGTTTCTTCCATCTTCAAACTTTAACGATTGATAGAAACAAAACGATATTTTAAATAGATTTATCGTTAAAAACGCATTGGATGATCTGTGGTGCAAGACAGATAAAGTGTAAAAGGGTGTTGATTGTCAGGCAGTGGTATGATTTTGAAGTTCAAAATAGAAGGAGGCTCGTCCCTGTATGGAAAACAAGAACTCCAATCAAGGGTTGCATAGAATTTAGTACATACAAAAAGAAAAAGTATTCACTATGGTAAAGTAATAGTTATAATAGTAGTAAAATAGTTGTATAGTATAGTTTAAAAGTACATTAACACGCGGTTTGTATTTTTACGTTTCAGTTTTCAGAATATGTGACAGTCAGTTTGTCAGAATGTTTTGTCATATTTTTATAATTTTTTCAGTTCCGTTCATTTTACGGATATATTTTTATGATACTTGTGTTCAAAGTAGGGCTTTAACTATAGGGCATCAACACTTTTTCACTTCAGATATAAACTGCTTGAAGACTACCAACGCGCAACGCTTGAAAACGGCGCAATCAGTACCATGATTAAAAGGGTACCCGTGCACTCCTTATTGCATAGTAATTTCAAAGATATACAATATAGAAAATTGTTGGAAACACGTGCCGGGATAACGAACATTACACCTCTGAACCTCTTCCACTGTAACAATATCTTCATCACTTACCGAACCGGGTCACGTTCACCTCCAAATGAGAGAAAATCTAATCTTTTTTCTACCCTCTCTCATTGAGCCGTACTCTAAAATATCTCGCAGAAGTCGTAGATGGACATTTATACAATGCCATTTGACTTCAACGCCTTTTACAAAGCTGGATAGATCTCGTTTGCATAATCAGAGTCAATTCCGACGAATTCATGAGTTCAACTTTGTGTATTTATGTATGATAAACTCATTGGGAAGATAATCTGAAAACTTAGTGAGTTAAGTTGTGTTCTCGTCGTTTTTGCTGTATAAGGGGTTTGATTTGCTGTTAATGAGTCTCATTATGTAATTTTCGTTTACTTGACCTATCATTTATTACGACCTACATCATTTTCAAAGAGTTATTGTAACGTGGGTTGGTAATTACTAATTACATAAGTAATATGTCGTGGATACCTATCGATCTTACGACAAATTGTACGGCTGCCTAGTGTATACGTTGTTTCAAAATAATATTTATCGTTTTTTAATGCACCTGTTGCACACTTATTTTTTTCTGTTGTTCTGACCACCTTCCATTGGCTGGGTCGTTGGAATTTTAGCTTACATTAGACCATGGCTGGCCATTGGCTATTTTATGGACTGAGGTCTCTCGTCTGCTCTACTGCATTTAATAACCTTTAATGGCTTTGATTAAGCATGTACGGGAATGTGTTAGGTCAATAAAAATAATTGTTATGAAAACAAGCAGTTTGGAGAGTGCCTATGTGCGTAGCAGCGTGAGAGATTTTCTTAGAAGAATAAGTATTATCGTTTCGAGCGATTCTAATAATATTTTCATTGCCTTTATGTGGACAATTCCGATTCTCTGAAGATGTTTTTTTAAAGAGTATGTTGGGTTATTATAGACACATAATAGGTTTTCGTCGATCATAGAAGCTTTTATAAGAATCGAATTAATATGTTACTGTTAGACAAAAAAATAGGTTATCGATTACGCGAATATACAGTTAAGTACTCTGTAGGATTTTTAATGGCTGGTGTGTAAAGTTAAGTAAGATATACGTTCTGTAAGTATACTAGAATTATTTCTACCCAAATTATTATTTAAGTATTGGTGTAATCTGCTTGTAACAAAAATCGCTCTCGCCAAGGAAACGACCACACATATTTGCAGGCTGCGAAAAAGACAAAAAGTATTCAGATAATCATGTAATCATGGTCTGGGTTAGTGAAGAAAGTTGGGGCAGATCCTTTTATATCAAGTGATTTTTTTACCTGAAGCTCGCTTCAGCAGGTCTTGCTTATTTCAAATTACACAGGGGACGAGAGCGGCAAATAACATTTTTCTGAATCCTTGCCAAAAATCTTTTTGTTTCACAAATGGAATTGTAGCATTGAAATCAAACAGATTGTTTTATTTTGTGGATTAATTGTATCATAGAGTGGTTTAATATGTCATTGTTAATAGAAGAAAAACATTAATGTTTAGTTGTTGTTGCTGTTATGTGTTATAGTTTTTGTTATGCTATGCTAGATACACAGGCTGGTTTTCCTAAAGTATAGAAGTCGGAGTTTTGGAATAATTTTTTTTTAATGTAAATATCATCAACTTTCTTTGAAATAATGGTTTATTATACATTAGTTAGGTTTTTACTTTAACAAAAAGGTAAAAACTCAAAAAACATTAATTAGTATTACGTCTTATTTACCTTTTAATAACTAGTATTGCCTCCCCGTGCTCTGATTACCGAAGACGAGGTTTTGGAAGCGATGTCGGGGAATATTCTGCGATTCTTCCATCAGGGCCTGTTTTACGGCCCTAGGGGAGGGTGATAGGAGGTCTGCAGCTTTTGACCAAATTCCCGGGCTCATCCGAGGCGTGCTCAAACGGGTTGATCGTGCAGGAGCAGGACTTCCAGAATGTACTCTTGTACGACCTGAGCGGTGTGTGGCTGGGCGTTATCCTGCATCAGTATCGATCCATCACTCATACTTACTAAATATGGCCCTGCATACTCAATAGGGATCTCTTAAGCATATCTTTCCCCAGTCATGGTGTCATTTGCTATGGCCACTAGCTCTGCGCAACCTTCTGAAGAGGTGCCAGCCCATACGTGAGAAGTTTTGTGTGAAGCAGGCTTGAATGTATCGCTCATCAGGTCGCCTGTGCTCTCTTCGCCTTCCATCGGAAGTGAATATTTATGAGAATCGAGGCTCATTAGTAAACAAAAATCTTGCCCATTCTCCTTCACTGTATGTGTTTACAGGCTAAGCGCAGTCTTGCTACCCGATCTCCTCTCTCGAGTCTGGGGCCACTTGCTGGCCTTTGGGGCTTCAGGTTTGGTGGCGGTTTTCTTAGGTACTAGTGCACCTGGGTCTGCCATTGCAAAGTCTCCACAGATGGTGTCCAGTTTCTTCGTACCTTCGCTTCACCTGTCGGACCGTTCTTAATGTTACATCCACCATTCTTGCAGTACGATGCATACTGATGCCTAGTTCTAGAAATGCCTTGATTCTTGCAGATTCTTAAGATGAAAGGGGCATGAGTTGTAAAGTTAACGTGCTTTAGACACCTTGGCTTTTGAATCCAAAATTCCTCGATCAAGAAATAAACGTGAAAACAAAAACAGAAACAAATAGTCAAAAGTAAGGTAATTTGAAAAAGAGTGTTTTGTTTATAAAGTTATTTTCGGCCATTCATCATTAAAAGAAGGTGATCGACTGTAAAATTTTTATTTTATTTTAATCGTTTTGTTTTGATAATATTATCTTGTGGACTTTAAAAGTTATTGTAATTTTAAATGTGCGGTATTAAGTTTTGAAGAGCAGTGTAGATGAATGGTCGTAGTAGCGGTTTTTGCACGAACTCTATAAACTATACACAACATAGGTTGAGCAATGGTCTCCTCTTTTCCTTCCATACCTCACTTTTTTGTGCGATATCTGTTCATGTTGGCCCCGCAAACATGATTAGATTGTCACACCACCTTCGCCGCGGTCTACCGCGACGGCGATGT
This sequence comes from Dasypolia templi, assembly GCA_963555695.1. NCBI lineage: Eukaryota > Metazoa > Arthropoda > Insecta > Lepidoptera > Noctuidae > Dasypolia > Dasypolia templi. The sequence goes on along the minus strand of OY743141.1, from coordinate 22,075,266 downwards.
CCTTCATCAGGCGTCCAGTAAGTGATGATCTTTGCCCATCCCTCCTTTTGCTTAAGTGCAACGTGGCCAGCCCACTTCAACTTATAAAAGCCGCTACTTGTGTTATAGAGTGGGTGGTGTTTCTAAAGCAATCTGTTCGCTTGACACCTATTATGCTACTCTCCATTGCCTGTTGGATAATCTTGAGTTTGGATTTCTGTTGTTCATCAAGTGACCAACTTTGTGCACCGTATGAGTTTTATATCTCACCCAAATATATATACCTACTCATCGACATATTAATAAATATATAGACTACGCAACGCTCAAAGCGTTAACATGCAATAATACCTGTAAACCTATGAAGACCTTTCATTTATTATCATTAATTACGCATATCAATAGGAAGGCATTGAATTTATGCTATGTACATTACCTAGTGCTCAATGTGGGGTTATGTAATGCTAGGTACTTTATAACAATTTAATTCTTATTTCCATCCTAAGGGTGAACCGTGGCTATATTATGATCACTATATAAGTAATCATAATATAGCCGTCTTAATTCGGTTCATATATTATTATGTAAAATCGCATTTTTTTTTGTATGTAGATGTGTCGCTCAACTAATAAAGACCATAACCATAAAGCTAGGTGATCTGATGATCAAGCAGCCTTTTGACCGGTGTCCACGGTGATATTACAGATTTTCTACTGGCTAGTTGTTTGCACTATCTAAGTACTTGATATCGTCCTAAACTCTTTGGTGTATTCAGTATTTCGTATTTTTCTACTAGCTTCGTTTTTTATAATTTTCCAAACTGTTTTATTTTATTTTCTGCTGAACTGATCTTGTTGCTAATGTTGCTAATGTTGGTTCCACACAAGCAAGGCGTCCGCGTGGGCAAGCAAGCAAGCTTACCGACGTTAAACTCTGCAGTTTAACGTCGGGTAAGCTTGCAATTCGCACTTATGTTTACATAAAAGTAACTGATCCGACAGACGTTGTCCTGTCCCCGTAATTCAATCAAAGTTCCCTTAAGAAATGCACTTTTATTTTTCCCGAATTTTCCAATTTTCCCGCAAACCTTCTATTTTTTCTTACCGTATAAACCATATTACGTGCATTTTGAAACATAAATTTACCAAATCGGTCCAGCCTTTCTGAAGTGATGCGATTACTAACGAACAAAGTTTCATTTTAAAAATATAGACTAGCTTCTGACCGCGACATCGTCCGCGCGTCCGCGTGAAATTTCTTGCTCCCCTGACCTACCCCGTCACATCGAAACGCCTTCCCGCTCTGTTATTACGTTTTTGCTTAACGTTATTTCTGCGTGATGTTAAATAGCCTATCTCAATAATTAGGCTACCATAAAGAATTTTTTAAATCCGACTGCTACCAGGCGGATATAAAAGAGATTAGCGCGTTCAAAAATATATGGATAATGAATACGTTGCTAATGGTTCTTCTTATTATTATTGTTACGCAAAGGTTTTTTACGCTTATTTATACATTATCTTTAAAATTCTCGGTATCAGCTAAGTATAGCACATTCACTTATCCATTTGCCACGAAAAATAAACGAACATCGGCTTCTATTTCTGCATTCTATTCGAACAAAAACATGGTTCTTTCTCTTTGTTTGTACAAAGATGTAGGTATATTTTCCCCGCAGATTTATGTTTTTTGTTCAAGACTGTTTTCATAAGTTCAGCTAAGTAATACTAACTTGGAGTGTCACTTAGAGGCGGCTTAGGTATATTAGATACTGGAGATATTTAAATAATATGTAAATGTATGACGTGACTATGTCGTATGAATCTTAATTTTAATCTGCTTATCAAGGATGAATGAGTGACGTCAGTGTACGGTTTAGGTGGTGTGAATATTTATTTCAGGTGGTAATTATTTTGAAAAGGTAACCGAAAACATCGAAAAAGGGAACTAAATATATTTTATCGAGGGATGATTTTTCAATAGTCAGAAAACTTTTAGTTGAAGAATAAATATGACCGTTCGACATATTTTCCATACAAAATACGTGCCAGGCTGTGAGGCACACAACACTAATATTATTACCATGTTTTTTGTGTGTATATTGTGTGTACTTGGGTCAAATAAATTTACTTACTTACTTTCTTACAATATTTATTATTAATCAGATAATAGATTTATCTAACGATGGGAAAATCTGCTCTAAGTAAAGTAAATGGAATTAGATAATTGCCGTTTTTGCTCATTTAGTAAGATATTGACACAATGGTCGTTAGTACAACAGCGCTTGAGTGACAAGTCAGTCACAAACATACCTAGGTATAAAGTAGGGATATAGGGTGTAAATTTCGTTCATACTCTTGGAAAAGGGAGGATCCTCTGACCAGATGGATGTCGTATCTGGTGGGCAACTGCCCGACGATTGATGTCGGGAAGTTGTATATATGCTAGCTGCGCGGTAAACTCTGATTGCGCGATGCAGGATTTGTGTGACGTCAGTGTGATGCGTTGTTCGCATGTAGCGGTGTAGATACCGCTACATCACTCCCCTCCGGAGATCGGAAGTCGATAGTGGACTAAGCCTTGTATCTTGCGATGCTTGCCAATGCCAGTTGGGTTCCAGTGGGTTGGAACCGGGTGTCGCATAGTTCGCGGTGAGTCGGAACTGTCTGCGAAGAGAGTGAGAACGAAGTGAGTCGGGGTAGCTGACTGCTGGTGTCGACCAGGAGAGGGATTTAGCGCTCTGCTTGTAGACCGGCCGAATGTGCAGTGTGCTGTGCCAAGGTTGCTGATGAGGCTGAGGGTGATGACCAGGTATGCGCTTGCGCAGCATGCTGATGGTCAGGAAAACCGTTAAAGCCGTGGTTGCTGGCTGGCTGTGTGACTTGCGGGAGTGATGATCATGACGTCACGCTAAAGTAGTTGCACGGAGGCTACGCTGACGTTCATACTCGGGGTCACCAGTGAAGATATATGAGGAACAGGGTGTAAAGTTCACTCATACTCTTGGAAAAGGGAGGATCCTCCGACCAGGTGGATGTCGTATCTGGTGGGCAACTGCCCGACGATTGATGTTGGGAAGTTGTATTTATGCTAGCTCTGAGGCGAGGAGGCCCGCCGAGGCGGGCCGGCACCAGTCGGGGTTGCGGAAGAATCTTATGTTCCCGCGACCCATAAGTGTGAGATGGAACACCGGAGTGGTTTTTAGTCAGTAAGAGTCTGACACACCCCTCTCTGGAGGACATCCATAAGGATGTTCCAACCCCGAAGAAAATAAATAAAAAAATGCTATATTTAAATAATAAGTTTAAAAAATTGCAAAAAACTACCCTAGCATCCGGCTCCATCCCGAGAGAAACATTAGTGATTAATCCCACTGAAAATACCATGTTTCTTAGCCCAGACGATGGTTATGAAATAAACAGGATCTTAAAGGACCTAAAAAAACAAAAAAAAGTCACGGCTTAGACGAACTTCCAACAACTCTTTTCAGACAGTGCGCTGACGGGCTGACCTTACCATTCTACAAATTAATTAATCAATCGTTTAAAGAAGGCATTTTCCCCACTCTACTAAAAAAAGCTCTAATAAAAGCAATCCATAAAAAGAACGCTACAACAGACCATAATAATTATAGACCAATTGCCCTACTGCACACAGCATCTTATGTCTTTGAAAAAGCAATGTGCGAACGTGTATATTCCTTTTTTGAAAAATACAAGATATGCGATGACTGAAAACGGATTTCGCAAAAATAGATCTACAACGCTAGCAGTTTACAAGTTCATCCAAGCAGCTTTAAATATTTTAAGTAACAAACAATACGCAATACGAATATTACTTGATATTACTAAGGCCTACGACAAAGTGCAATTTAAAATAGTATTAAATAAACTATATGGAATAGGTATACGCGGGAAAGCCCACGACTGGATCTCATCATATTTGAAGGGTAGAGAGCAATTAGTTATTGAGATTGAACATTACGAGTACAATGAAAAAACAAAAGAAATACAAATTATAAGATCTGATATCAGACAAAAACATGCTTCAATTCTCCAGGAAAGCGTTATAGGCGGCCTCCTATTCCTCATATACATAAATGACCACCCCAAAACCATAGAAGGGGCCATGTGTACTGTTTGCGGATGATATTTCGCTCTTCACTTCGTGCCAAAATTTTAGATGAAAAACTGTTCATTATTCTTAACAAAACAATCAATTGGAGCGAGCATGATCTTGAAATCAACTTCAACAAAACCAAATTAATAACTTTTTATCCTCGACAATAAAGACGAATAAATATAGACTTTACATTTAATGAACAAAAAATAGAAACAGTTAACGATTTCACTCTCCTAGGTTTGACAATAGACACACATATAAATTGGAAGACACACATTCAGAGGATTTCTTCAAAAATGACAAAATTTTCTTACGCCTTACGCGAAATCAAAACGACTAGAAAGAAAGAAAAGAAAGAAAAATATTTTATTTGGGACACGCACAGGGAATACAAATAGTAAAAGTAATAAAATGAAGGATACATAAATAAACAAAAAGTATATAAACTAACAGAATTAACATCCTAAAAAACAACAAAAAACAGTAAAAAGACCTGTGCGAGGCCAAAAAGGCTCCCATCTCGAACAGCAGCATAATGCTGCGTTATTTAAAAATAAATAACGCAGCGCTGATATTCTGACCACCAACCTACAAACCGCAATAGTTACATACTATCCGTATGCCCATACTTGGTTTAGCTATAGCATCATCTTATGGGGAAATAGCACAGACGCTCCCTCACTATTCATCCTACAAAAAAAAAAACTGATACGAATAATGACAAACATAGAACAAACAGATAGTTACAAGCCTTACTTCCAGAAGCACAAAATTCTTACTTTCATTGGTATTTTTATTTTAAAATTATGTAAACCAGTCCGCATATACCCAAACTCTTATATCACACGGGATAACATACAAACAAAATATTCGTTGCGCCATAAAAACAGATTAAATATTACCTTCCTCCCTTCCGCCTTAAACTGCACTCTTCTAGTCCATATTCTATGTCAATAAAAAAATATAATAAGTTACCGGAAAACAAAACAAGAAATAAAACTAAAACAATTCCTAATTAATAAAAGTTATTACACAATAGACGAATAACGGATAAATTCATAAACAAATAGATCCAACTGTTCACTAGATACGAAACATGTAAAAAACAGAAAGATAGGATATAACTTAAATATATTAAGTAGTAATAAGAAAAATCATATTAGCGCTCTTCCTCTCTCCTTGTTATTTAAATGTTGCTGTGCCCGACAGAGTCATAAATGTTTCTATTCCATTAATACTAACCACCTATATGTGTAAATTATGGATTGCAATAAAGATTAATTGAATTGACTTGAATTAAATGAGCTTCGACCAGCGGGGTAGTTGCGTTACACACTAACATTAGGAATGGCTTTCTCCAGCGGCAAGGTGGCTTAAAAATTCAGTATCAGTGTATAAATTCGGAAACCACCTCTTTAAAGAAAAAGGGAAACACTCAGGCTTTTTCTCCTGTAAAAATAAAAAGTCCAGAGAATCTTTTACAAAAAAGAAAGTGTCAAAAGAAGTAATTCCCAAATGGTTTTACCTGTTTAAAAGAGGTAGATACGAAAGTTTGTAAGAACGTCTAATATCATTCCATTATGCCTACACCTAGTAGTAATAAGACGGGCTGGTGTCGGCAACTCCAAGTAAAAGTATATTTTACGCGTATTTTGCGTAAGGGCGGGAAAACCGCTAATTCGATCCACCGCAGCTCCTCAAAGAAGGCCAGCAACGCCTTGGTGTTACTGACAAGCTCACGGAGGGTACCTGGGGTAAAAAGAGGGTTATGTTGTTCTATAAAAATGAGAAGCTCATCAATTTGTTCGTGAAATTATTTTTGAGTCATGTTCCTACAAACCCGAATCTATCAAACTTTCAAAGATGCACCCTGATTATGAAAGCCCAGTAAACATGGAAATCCAAGTTAGAAGCTAAAAACGATTGGAACGTCAAACAAACTTTTTAAAAACCGCATCAAAATCGTTATAATATCCATTCGTGTGACGATCGCTCTGTTAACAACTTTTTAAAGTGTGTTGTTTTGTTAAGCACTCAACGTATCGGGTAAAGTGGGGTCTTAAGGAACTTCGAACCATTTATGAGGTGTTAACAGTTGACAGTAAATTGGATCTTAAGATAATGATCTGCGCCACAGTAGACATAACATACAGTATTTCAACTAGGAACAAATGCTCGGACTCGGCTCTCATAAACATGCAAACGCGTTAACACGAAATCCTTCACCAGCATGCTTCAGGAAGCACTTTTTTTTTAAATACAGGTTCGAATTCGGAATTTGGCAATCAGTTTAGTAATCAAAATGGGGCTATGCGGGTAAAGCTGTGGACTAGTAGTAGTGCATTTACCTACTGTTCATGTTTACTGTTTGAAATAGTAATCTTTTGTAAGTTTGGTTCACTACACTAGCACCCGTTGGAGCATAGCGTTTGTTTTTACAAGAAGCGCCTTGTTGAGATACAGCATGCGTCGATTCTGTAAAAATCTCACCGCGAGGACTTGCGTAGAGAGATGAGTTGCGCATCTTGGTCAATCTGCAGTGCAATTCTGAAATCATCTCACCGTAAAAATTTAGGTGAAGTGAGCGTGTAGTGAGCTGTCAGTGTCATCCCGTCTTGGTCAATCCCTAGCATCAGTGGCACTGACAGCTCACTCCACGCTCACTTCACCTAGATTTTCACGGTGAGATTGTTACAGAATTGCACTACTGAAGCATCAGTGGCACAGACAGCTCACTCCACGCTCACTTCAGCTAAGTTATCACGGTGAGATGGTTACAGAATATCATAACATATCATAAAACATAAATATAAAATCACCTCTGTAATCCCAGAAGGGTTAGGCAGAGGCGTACCTATAGTACACCCACATTTCGCCAGTTATGTTGAAGGCCCACGTAATAGAGGGCGAACCTATTGCCATTAACCGGGCACAAATCCAGACTCCGGGCTGCTTCTGAGAAATTCTAGAGAGAAAACCCTAATAACACTTTGCCCGACCTCACAGAATATCACTACTGGTCATAATTATATTTTCCACTGTGTCTACGACCTTCTCCGACCTTAAATCAGTTTTGTACTGGATCATCTCCTGTATAAAACTGACACTTATTTAATAAGAATTGGTTCATACCTGAGCGTACTTAAAATACTTGGTTCATAACTTTGCGTACGGCTCTCCATTACCCCTTCGTTCAGACGAAAGAAGGGTAATTATGTACTTCAAGAGGCTAAATTGTATTCTCATGGCACGTATTTTATACGATCTTATGTAGGTATATGAGAGGCTCCAAAGGCCCTAGCACGACCGGGCGACGTAAACTTTACGTTTTGAACGATTTATGAATCGAAAATACATACAACTATCGTAAAGTATTTTGGTATTCATTTTTGCGACAGGCAAAATACAAATCTCATCTGTATAAATACAATCTTAAAACTAAGTAAATATTATGTATGTAACGAGTATTTTCAAATTTAAAATCGTTCAAATTTTCGTGATGTTGACTTCACGCGATGTTGACGCAACTTAACTATCATTTTTACATGGATGACATACAGCATGAACCATCGATGATAGACACATGTTTAGAAAATTACCAATTATCAGTCGTCGGAGTTGAAGTTAAAACACGAACAAAGTTGCGAGCAATACCTATTTGTGGCGGCATCTACACCGCCACATGCGAACAAACGCATCAATCCTGCATCGCGCAAGCAGAGTTTACCGCGCAGATAGCATATATACAACTTCCCGACGACAATCATCGGGCAGTTGCCCACCAGATACGACATCCATCTGGTCGGAGGATCCTCCCTTTTCCGAAGAGTATGAGTTAACTTTACACCCTGTTCCTCATATCTCTAAATATTTCTTAAATAAAATAATTGTCTTTGAAAGCCAAATAGACTGACTGGTGAACAATGGAACGCCTACGGGATCGCGACGCGCCAGCGAAAATGAAAAACGAAACAGGTCATTCAAATGAAACAGACCGGATGGAACTTAGGTATTGTTATTTATTTTGCTTAAATCATCAATCAAAGTCGAATGTAAAAGGTCTTTATGTACCTACTTATAAAACACAGTAACGTTGACTGCCTCGTTGATCAAGTGGTCGCAAGAACTTCTGCTGAGCATGAGGTCCTGGATACCAGGACCTCGTCTGGGCAAAGTGTTATTGGGTTTTATATCTAGAACTTCTCAATGGCAGCCTGGAGTCTGGATTTGTGCCCGGTTGATGGCAATAGGCTCGCCCCCTATTACATGGGACTTAAGCATAACTGGCGAAATGTGGGTGTACTATAGGTACACCTCTGCCTAACCCTTCTGGGATTACAGGCGTGTTTTACCATTAGAAGCAGAAACTATGTCTGATGAACATGGGCAACCTTTTTTTTTTGTAGCGGGCTATTTGCTAGTAAAGTGTCAAATGGCATAGAGAGTATAAATGCCAAAGTAAATTTGTTTGTTACGCTTTCGCGCCAATAAGACTGCATGGATTTGGATGAAATTTGGCACACAGATCGACCATGGCCTGGGTAACTGGGTAAACTGGGACATAATCTTCTTTTCATCCCGGATCGCAGAAGAAGTCGCGGGCAACAGCTAGTCTTCTAAAATATTAGTTTAGTTTATGATTGGTGGGCTGTACCGTACCTTGGTACCTGAGTGAATTGAACCTTGAGACCTAATGGGTAACAAACTTTGTAGATCGAGGTTCTTAAGTTGTCAGTTTATGATTAAATTGTTGATTTAATTAGTAGCTGAGTCACTATTAATTTAATCAACAAATTATTCATAAACTACTGTCAGCGACAGTTTTTTAATTTTTATTTGCCAACATTTTGGGCGTGTCAAATCAAAGAATTTTGATAGTTGTTATCATTAAAAACGTTTCACGGGCCTCTGCGAGTTGGTTGCGGCCCTTCATACGCTCCAAAGGTCTCAAAAAATGTCAAGATAATAATATTAAAGCCTCTTTATTCCTCAAATTAAAAACCTTTCGCTAAACGTCGATGCTCTTGTTACCTTCGCTCAAAAGCTTTACCTATGCGTTTCTGTTCCGCTAAATTTTGGAAATATCATTTAATTGATCATGTGGATTTTCCTAATAGGATTGGTCTGGATGATATCAACCTTCACTTTACATTTGAATTACCAAATGTTGTCGCAGACGATTTCATTACTGGCCTATCTAGTCCCACCATAGAACCATTTCACTTCTTCCCGGCGACCTTGGACGAAATTAAAAATATCATGCTGTCCATAAAATCCGAGGTTGTGGGCTATGACGGCATCAGTCGCAGTATGGTCGTTTGGGTCCTTGATACCCTTCTCCCTCTGATTACCCACATCATCAACTTTTTTCTCAATTCCCGACAATTTCCATCCGTAGTGGCGTATGGCCCATGTCTGCCCACTTCCTAAAATTCAAATCCTCAATAGGGAACCTGCCACTTCTCACCTAATACCATTCTCCCATGCCTGTCTAAAGTGCTCGAGGCCTGCGTACACAAGCAGTTTCCAGGGTTTGTTCACCGAAACAATCTTGTTTAAAGCTTTTTAGTCTTGATTCAGGCCTGGGCACAATACAGCCTTCGCTCTCCTTAAAGTGACTGATGACATTAGAAAATCGATGGAGGATACCAATAACACCGTCTTGGTATTAATTGATTTCTCCAATGCCTTGAAGACCTTCAGCCATGATATTCTCATTTCTATCCTCTCTCGTCTTATGGTTTCACTCGAAGCCCTGGAATGGTACGTGAGGGGTCAGCTAAGCAGAGAACTGACTACTCTGCATTACCTGACCTCTCTTACAAAGAAGAAGAAGAGGTTAAGAGGGGTCGGGTTTTGCAGGTCAATGACTTCTTATCTTTTTATCTTCGAGGACGTCGGCAGTTGGTTCGCGTTGATGAGAGCTCATCAAGTTAGCGCGACCTCGATGCTGGTGTTTCACAAGGCGGTATTGTTTCTCCTTTGTTATTCTTCATCTTCATCAATTTTATGAAACACTGTCTTCGGTATTCGTATCATCTTTATGCTGATGATCTTCAATTGTATACAGCTGAGGGGGTAGAATGTTTATCCAAGACTTAGCGGCTGTCAAACAGTGGTCTAATAGTTTTGGGTGTCAGTAAACCCCTCAAAGTGTCAGGCCATTGTAATTGGAAGCTCGCACATGATGGGTGGGTTCTTCCTCTTCTTTTTTAAGGTACTCTGAGAGCCTTATAGGTTCTCTGTACCGGGACGGCAAATTAAACAAAGTTACGGCGTCTAAGCTCGATAATTATTCCTAGATGAGATACTACTATTATTATACCCATTTTTTTCAGGACGGAAAAAAAACATACATTCTGTGTACTAAGTATCGGGAATTTGTCAATAAATCAAAAAAATACAAATTATTCATCTAAATTTATTTTATCGCCTTCAAAGTAGGCCCCATCGCTTGCAATACAACATCTCCACCGCTTCACCCAGTCTTCCATACATTTTTCATAGGCTATTTGCGGTATGGCCTTTAGCTCATTCAGCGAATTTTCTTTTATGGCTTCTATCGACTCAAAACGTTTTCCTCGAAGTGGTAATTTTAACTTGGGAAATAAAAAAAAGTCAGACGGAGCCATATCAGGTGAATACGGTGCTTGGTCGAGAACTTTTGTTGAATTTTTCGCTAAAAACTCTTTCACTATAATGGCTGTGTGTGATGGTGCATTATCATGGTGCAGCATCCATGAGTTGTGTTGCCACAAATCTGGACGTTTTCGGCGGATACTCTCACGCAAACGCTTCATGACGCCTAAATAATATTCTTTATTCACTGTTTCTCCCTCTGGAAGGAATTCGGAGTGAACCACACCACGGTAGTCAAAAAAAACTGTCAAAATCACCTTGATTTTGGAGCGACTTTGCCGCGGTTTTTTGGGTTTCGGCTCGTTTTCGAGACGCCATTCTGAAGACTGTTGGCTTGTTTGCATGTCGTACTCATAAACCCATGTCTCGTCGCCAGTTATTATACGTTTCATAAAGGTCGGATCCGTAGAAGCTCGGGAAATCATGTCTTCAGCGACATGCTTTCGCTGCGCTTTTTGAACAAAATTGAGCTCTTTTGGAACTAGTCGAGCGGCGACGCGTTTCATGCCTAAAATGTCAATGAGAATGTTGTGGACGGACTTAAAAGATATTTTCACCTCACTAGCCAACTCTCTCAGACTCATACGTCGATTTTCGAGCACTAGCTTCTTGATTCTGTCGATGTTTTCTTTGGTCGTAGCGGTTGAAGGTCTACCAGAACGAGGTAAGTCTACTACTACTTCTCGGCCTTCTTTAAAAGCCTTATACCATTCATAAGCCCTTGTTTTCGATATACACGATTCACCGTAGGTATTTCGCAACATTTGTAGTGATTCACCACATGAAATATCATTTGAAACACAAAATTTAAGGCACACTCTTTGTTCAACAATATTTTCCATTGTAAAAATCGCCGAGGACTCAAAACTATGACCAACAAAAAGTGTAGTTTAAAACAAATTAAATGACAGATCCCGCTCAAATTTTGCGCGCTAAATCAGTACAGTGCTACCAACCTGCAGTAAAAAAATTAGAACGACCTCTTTTACGCGGGTCTTTTTATTGACATATTCCCGATACTTTTTACACAGAGTAGTATATTTAAATGTAAGAGCCTGAGGGCTCAGGGGTCTCAAATGATAACGATCGAAAGTCTTTTAAACACTTTTATCACTCACAACAAACAATGATTCACACAAGTTAATTTTTACAAGGAGGCACACAGTTTAAAATACAATTTACTCCGTGCTCTGCGACTAGAGCGAGCCTATTTATACGTTTAAAAACAACTATCAAAGTCACACAGCAACGACTTACGTTCCGACATCGGTTTTACAATAAAATTTACGTTATATGCTCGTCATCGTTTGTCGTAATTTACGTTTTATTTATTTGTTTATCAGTATAATTTATGTTAATGTAATATTTTACTAAATTCAAAAAAAAAAAAAAAATATTATAACAACAATAACAAAAGGATTTGATTTGTAATTAATAACACTTTTTGAAAACTCTAAATTTGTAAATTTAGTTAAGTAACAATCATTTTATTTAAATGAACTAACAGTAACAATGTTCCAATTCCTTATTTGGAGTTGATACTTAATTAAAAACAAATATTAAAATTAACAATATTTGATTTAATAAGATTTTATAATGTAATGCAAAATCACTTATTTATATTTTACTGTACATATTTGTCTTTCCGTCACGTCATCAGCCGTTATGACGTTTGTTTTAATCTGTGGTACTGTTTTTATTTGCCAGCGCTATCATACATATATTTAATATATATAATTTAAGTATATTATAGTAAATACATATGTTTGTACCTATGTGAATGATGAGTTTATAACCTATGTATGTACTTTTATACCTATAATATTTATAGATCATTTTGTGATCTTTTTTTATTTTATTTTTATTTTAACTCCTGTTAAACAGAGTACGTGCCATCTTATCTCTACATCACCCCCTGTTGACTCGTACAAAATGCCTAAGGCATTAAGTCCGCCTTTGTTCCTAAGTAAGTTTAAATAAATTAATAATTTTTATTTTATGCCACACTCTTTTCAATTTCATGAAAAATCTAATTGAAAATTGGCATATTTGGTTACTACCCGCTCTGAAAAAGCACGGATACTCGAGAACGCAAAAGTTAATCGTCTAAGATAAATCGAGAGTATCTCTTGACATCTCACATTAATCACTAACAGTAACATCTGTAGGCACTGACGATAAGGCGATCAAAAATATTGGGCGAATTCTGTTTATAAGTGTTTTTAAAGAAAAAAAAGGAAGGAAAAAGTTTATTTACGGTAAACATGACGCAGTGAACGAATACAAACACCAAAAAAAACAAGTTGGGGGAAATATGCGTCACATCCACGCAAAACGGCCATCGCTCAGCTTAATGCTACATAGGGTCGCGTGACAGAGCCCCAGCGCTGGTTTTCAGCGATAGCCGGCGATGAATGACGTCAACCGGTGCAGCAAACGCTAAGATTAAAATAAAATACAAACACATAATAACTAGATAAGTGTTCAATAAAATAAATACAATAAACAATATTTGTAAAATGGTAACATTCCGGGCATCGAATGCTTACGCGCCGTTAGCCTTTGATAATCCTTAATAATAATAATACAGAATCTTTGGCAAATCCAAAGAAACATAAGTCCATAGGCAATCTCACAAAGCAATAGATTGACGCTTCGGTTTCACTTACGACCTACTTCTACAAGTTGTTTCTATATTATAGACACGCACACACACTCACTTTGTCTGTAATTGATAGTAGTTCATAATTTCAACCAACTTAAAATATGGTGTGGTAGCTTAGTCGTTTCCGTGCTTGGATAGGTGCGATTATGGCGAGCCCTGAGTTCGAATCTCACCTGTGCGCCTGCGGATTAAGCTTGATGTTATTTACAATTGATTGATATTTATAGTTTTTGGTATGTTATTAATAATACCTATAATTAACAATTTTTGTTTGAATAAAATTATTTGAAGTGGTTCGATAATCATTCGGATACTTGTCTCGTTCATCTTGTTTACAATAATAAAAGTTTGTAGGTAGACCACAGAAAACTGAGTAAATTATTTCGATTTCTGTGAGCTAGATGCAATTCGTTACGACTATTCATCTAATTGAACGTTGTTGGTTAGTGAGGAATGTTTAAATTTGTTAATTAGCAGTATTGTGGTTATAATTTTCAAAATGCAATGAAATATAATTACTGAAGCGTTGGGAATTATATTACGCTGCGTAAAAATGGACGTAAATGATGTGATAACACAAATGGACTAAGTGTGAGTGTTTGTTTAAATCATTGAATGATGAGTAAAGTGTCATAAACAAAATGTTAATTTTAATATTTTAATAATTATGATAGTTTATTGTATTTTGCTTAGAGATGTCTAAAAGTATTACATTCTTTGTTCTCGAGAAATACTCTGAGTCTGTGGGTCAGCCAACCGGACATTTTGCTGAATTATTCAACACGTCATTAAAAACTGTTCGCGGTGTACTCCACGCTATAAAGGTTGCATCACCGAAGCCTAGCAAAAAATAACGTAAAAAACAATAACGTTTAAGTTCCGGAATAGTTTATCCTGTATATATAATTATAAAAAATTGAGGTTTAGTTTAAAACATCTTTTCTTTCAGAAAATGAATACGTAAGCTATACTCATTATGTAATCTATATTTACTAAAGCCAAACAAAATGTGAAATACTTAATGTAAACAAACTGCCCTATATAACGACTTATTAAAATCGAAGCTTAATGTTTATGGTGAAATAAATCTACTTATCAAATATTTTGAACATTTCACATGTCAAAATAAAACAAATTGTTTCTAAGTTCCTTGATATAGTTTTGCTCATCCTATTTGGCTGAAGAAGTTACTCGTATTATAAATAATCGTAACGGTTTGTTATCCATACTGATGTAAAATATTATTACAAATAAATACGTTTTTTTTTTTGTTATCACTTGTAACGCCTTTTTTTATTATTCTAAACCCTCTATTTCAATAACAAAAATAATAAAAAGCAGATTTTTTTAAAATTTAGTTATTATTGCAAACAAAATAAAAAATCGCAATAAAACTGCGCTGCATCTTATGAGATCAGAACCTACGCCGACTGCTTCTCAGTCCAACGCTTGGCGCCTACTGCTACCAGCTCATATTAGATTAACTCGAATTTTAGCGATGCCATAAACCGGCCAGGTAACGAGCGTGATGCGTTTCTAACGAAAGCGACGGAAATATATTTTTGTTTCGTGCAGTGCGAAGCGTATGCTCGACTTTACGTCAGTGTGTGCCGTGCAAAACTGCGATCTTTGTGGTGTGTGTCGTTTAAACACATACAGTCGTACCGCGAGTTTTTTTGTTTGTTTGTTTGTTTGGCATCTCGCAGGTCAAACTATGAGGTTGTCGTCTGCTTAAGCGGACATGCCTGTGGATTCCCTAATAAATTAAGGCCTCCAGCCAGGACCTAAACTTATATACTAACTAAAACTAAGCGACAACGCTAAGGGCACCCCCTGTGGGGTCCGAACCTCGGCTTAGGGCGTCGCTGGAAGAGGGCAGCAAATGACTAGCTGGATCAGGATTGATATTATTTAGGGACGAATTTAAAGCTACAGGCTCAGCGTCGCGGGCCGGCTCGAGCAAGGGTCGGGAGGGGCGTGGATTTGGGCGTCGCGGCGGGCCTCGGCGGCGAGGACGGTAGGACGTCGATCGGGTTTTGGGCTTATGTAGCGTGCTGGTGGCCTTACTACTCTCCTGGAGAAGGGTAGTGGCGTCGTCGGGGGCGATTAAAGTATGCCTTGGTTGACGAATACTACTAATGCGAGAGGGAGTGTAGCGGGCGGCCGCTGTAATCAGGGGGTTAGAATGTTTGATGCCGCAGTCGAAAAAACGCTTAGATAAGCGTTTCATGAACTGTTTTATGGTTGGCATTTTAAGGTCGACGTGAAGATCTAAGTTTCGGACATAGTAAGGGGCACCCGTAACCCTTCTGAGGAAACGGTTTTGGAGGGTCTGCATCTTATTGTATTGTATATTTGGTTATTTTTACTTTACTCACACACTGTATTATTCCAAGTTAATATTTTAGGAAAATCCTATATTTTTACAATTTTTTGTAAATATGTGAGCACAATGTACCTATCACGTGATTAATTTATATACCTTTGCTTTATTTTTAATTTTTTTGTACCAATAGTGGTATAGTATTTTTATTCTTGGTGCATCGTCTTCACATATAGAAATATAATTAATGTATACAACATATTGTAAATATTTTAAAAGAGTAACGGTGGAGTTTCTTGCCACTTCTTCTCCATACGAAACTACTTTTTGGAAGTGGCGCCTAGAATCAGTTCTATTTTTAATGTAAATGTTGACGTTCAAAAGTGCCTTTTTATGGGCCTATTTGAAATAAATGCTTTGACTTTGACTTTGACTTATGGAGATGACGTGGGTGAGCGTGCGCAAATACAACGCAGGCATAGGTCATGATGGGACGGATGACTGCGGTGTAAATGCGGAGCTTGCATTTAAGGGACAGTTTGCTACTGGCTGTCAGTACGAAGTGGAGCCGGCTAAGAGCAAAGGAGGCGCGCGCGCGAACCGCCTTAATATGAGCCTTAAAGGTAAGGTTTTCATCGAGGATCACGCCTAGGTATTTGGCTTGCTTCTCCCAGGGGATAGGCTTACCGTACATAGTGATCGGGCTGGGAAGTGGGGGAGGGAATCGACGACGTCTCGAGAAGAGAACCGCCTGACTCTTATCGGGGTTGACCTCGATTCTCCATTTCCGGAACCCGCTTGGTTGGGGGCCTAAGACGTTTGCGGAGGTTTGGAGAGTACGAGCAATAGCGTTGGGACAGTGACCGGTATAGTAAACGGCAGTGTCATCGGCGAAGAGAGCCAACTGAGCCTTTTTACTTTTTGGGATATCGCTAGGGAACAGCGTGAAGGCGAGAGGAGATAGTAGGGAACCCTGAGGGACACCGGCGCGAATAGGATGAGGGGACGAGAGTGCTCCCTCGATGCGATAGCGAAAGGTGCGATTCAACAAAAAGTCTCGTAAGATGAGCACGAGACGATCTGGAACTCCTAGTTGGTAGAGCTTGTATATCAAGCCGTTGTGCCAGACTTTGTCGAAGGCTTTCGCTATGTCGAAGAATAGCACACCCGTCGTCGCGTTACGCTGCAGCCCAGCGCATAAGTGCTCTACGATGCGGTGGACCTGTTGGGTGCCCGAGTGTTGGCTTCGGAAACCGAACTGCTCGTTGGGTATGAGGCTCTTTGCTTCGGCGTAGTCTTTGAGACGCTTATAAATAAGCCTCTCGT
Source organism: Dasypolia templi (assembly GCA_963555695.1). NCBI lineage: Eukaryota > Metazoa > Arthropoda > Insecta > Lepidoptera > Noctuidae > Dasypolia > Dasypolia templi. The sequence continues at coordinate 22,058,212 of OY743141.1, read as the reverse complement.
AGATTTTGCCGAGAACATTGAGTAAGCTAATAGGGCGGTAGCTGGAGGGCTCAGACTTTGGCTTGCCTGGCTTTGGGATGCCGATGACGGTGGCTTCTTTCCATGCTAGTGGGAAAATGTTGTTGCTCAAGGCGCCATTGAAGATGGCGGTCATAAGCATTATTAGCGGGGCAGGGAGGAGTTTGTATACCTTATTGGTAATACCATCCGAACCGGGGGCCTTACGAGCGTGTAGCCCTTTAATGATGTCGTGCACTTCGTCTGGAGTGACGGGAGGCAGAGGATCATCAGGGTCTTCGACGGGAGGGAGGGAGGCTCTCCGTTCAACTTCAGCGTCGACCTTGTTCAGGTGAGCTTGGTCTACTGGTTGGGAGCTGGGAGAACATTGGGACTCTAGGCTGTCAGCAAGACATTCAGCCTTATCGGGACTGTCGAAAGCGACACTATTGTCGGGGCAGATGAGAGGTGGCATAGAGACCTCTTCTGAGGAACGCAATTTCCTCTATAATTGCCAGAAGGCTTGATGAGTGGGCTCGAGTTCACTGAGCATCTTGTTCCAGCCCTCAGAGCGAACCTCCCCTATGCGTTTCTTTACAGCACGCTGTAAATGACGCATGTGGGCTTTGTTCGCGTCACAAGGTAAGGAGTCGTAGGCACGGATGGCCGCGTTCTTCTCGGTTATCAGGTCACGTACGTCAGTAGGTAGTTTCCAGCGATGGTCTTCCATCACCGGAACTTCCCGTGAACAATCCGTCAATACGGATTGTACGTGCTCTGTAAACGAGTCGATTGCGGCCGTCGTGTCGGCGACTGACACTAAGTGATCGGGGATGGTGTCTAAGTGAGGCGACGTGGTGGATTTCAGTCTTTCGCTTACTTTCCTCCAGTCGGTTATCATCTGGGTCTGAGGGGGGCGGTTGGGGTCGATCGGGCCCGAGTAGGGTGCAAGATGCATGACTACAGGGCGGTGGTCAGAGTTAAGCTCGTGGAACGTCTCTATCGATTGCAAACGGAGGTTCACATTCTTGAGCAACGCTAAATCGAGAACATCGGGAAGGTCGTACCTCGAGTTCACAGCATACGACTCTTAACGTGCCTATGCACTTTTGAACGCTTACTGTACATAATGTTTCTGTACGAATATCGAATAATTGTTTAGTACAACGAACGATTTAATTAATTTGAAATTGATTGATATTTGTCATTGTGTAGGCCAATTTGTGAACATCTTCAGAATGCTACGATGGTTATATATAAAAGAGAACTGTAATATGCCATAGACGTATTTATCGTATCAGTTTTAAATTAAAGTCAATAGTTACCTATTTATTCAAACTAGACTGAGAATCAGTACTTTTTGAACGTCAAAAATACATAAAACAGTTCCCCAGAACGCCCGCCTTTCATCAATACGTACTGTTTTACCTGGGAAGAAGAAGTGGTGCAACAAACTCCCCAGCAGCATGCAAGGTAGAATAAATTAAAACTCCCCCAACCAGAAACAGCAAAAAGATCAAAACAATTGGTCTACAATCGTGGCTAGATTAATTTCTTTTGTAGTATTTATTCACAACGTACAATTCAATATATATTCCATAACTCTGACACAATTACTACAGTATTTAATTTATTATTTTATTTCAAATGCGACCACCACATAAACTACGTTTAATAGCTGTCAGTGTCATTATTTTCAATTTGACACTGACACCTCTTGAACGCGTTTATATCTGTCATGAACGCGTTTAGTAACATTGGTGAATTTGGCACTTAGACTCGCAAGTAATGATAAAAATGTTTCATTGCTCAAAGTACCGACCTAATGTGTTTAATAAGATTAATGTGAAGGACGAGACGAAAATTTATTCAGCGTAACGAGATTGGTACAATATGGTAACCGAAGTGCTCTGATCTACACAGGCTGTAACCTGCCTTCGGGTACCCCAGGACGATTTTTTATCGCGCACTGGTTTTTCAACGCACTGCTTTGGACTGAAAGTTGAACATCCAACAGTGTAATTTGTGTGTCAGACGCGTTGGGATGCCCACTGTTAGATTTTCAATGCTCGTTTCAACACCGAGGGTCGAAAATCCAGTGCATGATCGTCGCGTTGAAAAATCGCCCGTGCGTACCGACAAGGTTCAATTTACACAAGTAGGTACGAGGTTGCACGGGATGTTCTTAGAAAATCAATAACTGAACAAACTAGCAAGTTATTAGTTTTATTATATCTTTTCAAAATAGTGTCCATTTACATCATACATCGCTGCATCCGATGGAACCACTGAGAAAAGCACGTTGCCCACTCGTCCTTCGACGGCATTTTGAAACGCAGCCACTGCTTCCTCGGCGTCCAAAAAACGTTTTCCTCGAAGTTTTTCTTTTATTTTCGAATATAAATAAAAATCGCTAGGTGCGAGGTCATGGCTATAGGGCGGGTGACCAAGTTATTCCACGTCTGACGTCGCCAAGTAGTCGGTTGTTTGCTTGGCGGTGTGTGACGAGTGTGCGTTGTCGTGGTGAAGGAGGATCCTACTGCGATGTAGTTTCTCCCGAACATTTTCCAAGACAATTGGCAAACAATTATTAGTATACCACTCCGCAATAACTGTTTTTCGATCCTCTAAAACAATTGTTGCGTAATGACCTGTCCTTACGAAGAACGACGCCACTATCTTTTTTCCCACGCTTCGAACTCTCTTCATTTTAGTTGGCAACTCCTCAAAGAAAACACCCAGACAGCAGACTGTCTCTTAGTTTCAGGATCGTAACAATAAATCCAGTTTTTGTCACCCGTAAGTATGTCAAACACAGCATTTGAGTCACCTCCGTTAAATCTTTGAACCATTTCACGACACCAATCAACACGACGGAGTTTTTGGGCCTCTGTCAAATTATGAGGTATCTACCGAGCACAAAGCTTCCTGACCGCTAAATGTTCATGGAGGATTTTGTGCACTTGACTCATACCGATGCCTAAGCTTGTCATAATCAGCTGATAAGTCACTCTTTTGTCAGTCTCTATCATACGCCGCATATTCGTCGCCGTAGAAGGCAGTCCCTCACGGATATCATCGGTGAGATTAGTCCGACCACGTTTAAACTCATTTAACCAGTTGTAAACAGTGGCACGAGATGGGGCTTAATCGTGAAAGGCCAATCGAAGTCTATCATAACTTTCTTGTTGACTTAAATAATGAGAAAGCCATAAAAAAACATTGTACGAATATTTTCTCGCGTTAAATTCATGCTGACGTGACACAGACAAATTTCTATTTGCCGCCACATCTTACACAAATGACAAATGAATATAATACATACACAATATTAGTGGCAAACAGTTTCATTTTCAAAATTTGAACAAATTTTTTATTATATCGTTTACAAGTGGCCAGTTCTAAAAACTTTCAGTGTCGCCCTCGTAAGAAGCTCCAAACGGATGTTACATACGTAATCCATATCCATACTCCACTACACTACATAGTAATAGTATTTTTTTATTGTAAATCTTCAGGACACCTTACATCAGTGAAGTCTCGACCTCTGAACTAGGACATCCTGTATGACAGGGGTCGAGGTTTCTCCAGTCACATGGATCATGAAATTGCTTACGTTTCTTACTAGTTTGAACTGACAAAGTTTGCTGCAGAGGCGGGTCGTTATGCCGTTGTAGTGCTTTCTGGCGAACTTGCTCTTTACCCATGCTACGGGATATCTTTCCGTTCTTTTGCTAGTTTTTGGCAAGTTAGGGACTGAGCCGGTGATATCTCCGCAAGCACTCATATTAAATATGTTTCTGAGCACCCGCGCTTGCTCGTATACCAGAGTGGTAGGTGTTCTGAAGTTAAGGGAAAGCAGCTCCTTCAGAACTGCACGTTGGGATCGCTCTATTTCTATCACATGTGTTTTTCCAGCCCCACCCAATGCACAGATACCATAGCCCAGAATGCAGTGACACAGTGCTTTATACGTTTGTATAAGTAACTTATGGCTCGCAACATAGCTCAGGGTTTTTGAAGATAAATTTAAGTTTTCGTGATTTTTTTTGCTGTGACTGAGATATGTAGACTCCACTTCAAATTGTCGTCGATTGTAACACCGAAGTATTTTATGCTGCTGGCTCTCAAGCCTAGGGCAGGCACAGGCAGGTTGAAAACACGACCCTCTTTAACAAGGGAACTTGCGGATTGGCACATTGAAGTCTGTGCTAGGCCCGCCTGACTTTGACATTCTGAAGCAGAGGTATTTTATTTTACTTGGGTATATCGATAGCAGACTGTCTTCAAGCCAGGCAGTAACTCTTGAAAGCCCTTGTTCACATACCCGTGCCTAACTCTCCCAAGAGGTGTGGCGGATTAGGAGAACTGTGTCATCAGCAAACATTGTTCGCCTTGTTGGGTAGGAAGGTCACAGAGTCGTTTAATGTACACCAGGAAAAGTGTTGAGGCTATTGTGCTTCCCTTGGGAACACCGTAGGTACAAGGTGCTTCATCACTCATCTGCCCATCAATGCGGACTATTTGGTATCGGTCAATCAGATAGCTTTTTAACTACTCCTGGGGTACACCTCTCACGCCAACGCCCTCCAATCTGCTCAATAGGATGGGGATTGACACTGTGTCGAAGGCTTTTTGTAGATCGAGGAATATATCAACCCATTTGTCCATCAAAGCAGTTCGTTATTGTCGTGGTAAACCTTAGAACAGCATCATTAGTGGAGCGTCCCGCTCTGAAGCCCTACTGTTTTTCCGATAATAAATTTTTCTAAGATTTTAGATAGAGTGCTATTTATAGATATTGGTCTGTACTTGGTCAAATTTGATTTGTCACCGGCCTTAAAGATGGGAGATACAACGGATTTTTTAAAACTGGTAGTAAAGACACCCTGCATGAAACTGATGTTGCAGAGGTGTATATAATGGGCGAAGCAAGTTTGTGCTTATATTTTTAAATATAGAGACGGGTATGTTATCCCAACCCGGGGCAATTCCGTTCCTCAGGCCAGTGACCACTTGAGTAACCTTTACCTCATCGGTTGGTCACAGCGGCATCGAGTTTATACAGCCATTTGACCCCAGGTCATGCTTCGCCAGTACATCCTCCGCTAAATTTAGCCTGGTGATAGTTTTGTTAGCCAATTCTGTCCCAATCGACGTAAAATATCTATTTACTTCGTTTAAAGAGCTTATGGGGTGGGGTTATCTCCTGTTCCCAGCAGTTGTGAAGCACTATCAACGACACTCTTCGTGTTACACATTTTCTTGATAGTATTCCAAGTTCCTTCGATATTGTTTTGGTTTTTTTCTAATTCGGTCTGATACCGTCCGTAGCCAAATGGCAACAAACGGAACCCTTATGGATTCGTCATGTCTGTCAGTCTTTCTGTCCGTCCGCATGTCACAGCCACTTTTTTCCGAAACTATAAGAACAATACTGTGTAAACTTGGTAAGTAGATGTATTCTGTGAACCGCATTAAGATTTACACACAACAATAAAATAAAAAAAAATTGGGTTTCCCCATACTTAGAACTGAAACGATTTTTTTTTCATCTAGCCCATACGTGTGGGATATCTAAGGATAGGTCTTCAAAAATGATATTGAGGTTTCTAATAAATAAATAAAACTAAACTGAATAGTTTGCGCGAGACACACTTCAAAAGTGGTAAAATGTGTGTCCTCCCCCCCTGTAACTACCAAAATAAGAGAATGATAAAATTAAAAAATAATATGATGTACATTCAAACTTCCATCGAAAATAGGTTTGAACGAGATTTATTAAGTAGCATTTTTTTAATACGTCATAAATCGTAATCCGCAATTTAAAAAAATACACTATTATTAAAACATCGATCAAAGTCACAACGAACTACAAGAACTTTTATATAATGTTACTTGCTGCTACGGAACTCTTAATGGGTGAGTCCGACTCACACTTGGCCGCTTTTTTAAGTTTCCACTGCTTAGAGCTTTTTTTAGTTGCAGATGCATTTAATCTCTTTTCCTTATACATTTAACAACACCAATGGTCATCCAAGGCTTCAATGGCTGTTTCTTTTTGGAGATTATTTTCGTAGTAGAGTTCTTAGTAATAGCGTACTTTATAAAAAAGTCTGTTGCTTTGTCTACACTTTGGATTTCAAGAAAGAGGTCCCATTTGATGTTATCAAGGTCAGTATCTAATAGCTTGTAGTTGATGGTTGTTTAATAATGTTTTGCATAGGTTTTAACAATATTTAACATATACATGTATAACAATATTGGACTGTGATCTGTGAGATCTATTTCATGTTTTGATCATGAAATAATCAAGACAATTTTCGAGTCTAGTTGGCTTATCAATTCCCTGCCTTAGACCATGTCAGGATAGCTCATTCAAATAATCACAGGAGTAGCCACTTGTGTTCTCTGACAAAGTATTAATGTTTATGTCTCCTGCAAGATAACATTTTCACCATGTATGTTGAGGAGTAATTCGTTCAGTGAATTAACATATTTGGTTGGATTCGTGAAATAGGGTGGTCTATACGAGGCAATAACTGTCACTTGCTTGACCTTGCCAATAAGAAAGTAACCGTCTGCAATCAAATATTCCTGAACCTGCACGTTGTCAAGGTTCTCTCTCACATAAACGATAACACCATCATTCTGGTTATGGCTTGGTTGGATACTAAAATGCATGTAATTGTTTATTCGTTCAATCTGCGAACTGCTATCGGTCCAGCATTCTGTTAGCACTATGATGTCAATCGCAACGCCAATGTTAGCTGCAAATACGATTAGTGAGTCATAGTTATTTTTTTATACTACGGATGTTCACAGCCAGGACCAAAAATGCACCCTTATCCAAGGCAGGGTTGACAAATGCTTGTCGACGGATCTTCAATTCTAGAGCACTCAATACGCCACTTTTTTCTATTACATTGGTAATGGTGCCGATTCTCTTGTCACAAATGCCTCTAAACTAGACTAAAAATCACAAATTTTTTATTTAATCCTGTCAAATGACGATTTTCCATTCTGAAGTTGACTAAAGTGACATAACTTAACTATATTTTAGTTTGACAGCACCAAGTTTGCACTGAGTTATTAGTTTATTGAAAATGGTAATTTTGCTATTCTGAATTTTACGTTTTTCTCCTAAAATTTGATTTGTCTAACTAAATCTGAACATGAATCCGACTATTTTTAATCGCTATTAAAAAGGTGTGGAATAAAATTAGTTGGCGTCAACTAAAATTCACACCAACACCTCGGCTTCAGACGTACAAAAACGGTAGTTTAACTTTTTTTTTCTTTTTTGCTCGTATCTCGATAACGGTGTGTCCTATCACAAAAATAATCTAAATTTCGACCCCCTTTGAAGCCCCGAAATCTCCTAACCTCTACATGTAGAAATTTTTATTTTATATTTTCCATAAAAAAAGTAAAAACTTCCATAATAAACACGTCGAGGCTGCCCCAGGCTGCCTCCGGCTAGGCCATGGTGTTTCATGGCCCCCGGCGGGCGCCGCCGGCCGGATCACACAGTGTGGTCGGGGGGGTCCGGATCGCTGTCGAGCCCACCATGAAATATCTGGGATTGGTGCTCGACAGCCGGTGGGACTTCGGACCCCACTTCCGGCGGCTGGCGCCCAAGTTGTTGGGCGCGGCCGGGGCGCTGGCAACGCTGCTTCCCAATTTGGGGGGCCCGAGCGCCGCTTGTAGGCGGCTCTACGTGGGGATCGTGCGATCGATGGCCCTTTACGGGGCCCCGATCTGGGCGGCTGACCTGACGGCCGCCAGCATCTCTGTGCTGCGAAAGCCGCAGAGAGCAATGGCCGTCAGAGTCATAAGGGGGTATCGCACAATCTCCTACAAGGCGGCTTGTGCACTGGCCGGATCCCCGCCATGGGACCTAGACGCGAAGGTACTCGCGTCACTTTATCGGTGGCGCGAGGAAGCGAGGGCGCGGGGCAAGCGGCCGATGCAGCGCCATATTTAATGCATGGGAGAAATCGCAAAATGCTATTGGAGTTTTCTGTGATCTCTCTAAAGCCTTTGATTGCGTGCACCATGACACGCTTTTGCGTAAACTACGTCATTACGGTGTCCAAAACGAAGCTCTCAACGTAATAAATTCTTATTTACACAATAGGTTCCAATGTGTAGATGTCGATGGTGTGAAATCATCCGGGCTTCCAGTTCAGTTAGGTGTTCCTCAAGGCTCAATACTAGGTCCATTCTTGTTCTTAGTGTATATCAATGACTAACCATTCTATTTAAATGATATCTGTGACGTTGTACTGTTTGCAGATGATACCTCTCTTATTTTTAAAGTAGACAGGAATAGACAAGAGTTTGACGACGTAAACAGTGCACTCTCAATGGTTACGGATTGGTTTACGTCAAATAACCTAGTTCTCAATGCTAAGAAAACTAAATGTATAAAGTTCGTCTTACCGAATGTTAGAAATCTAGGACCCAACATCGTCTTAGATAAAGAGCTGCTTGAAACAGTAGACTCGGCAGTTTTTCTGGGCATAACAGTAGATGCCAAACTTCAGTGGGGCCCACATATATCAAGCCTAGCGGGGAGGCTCAGTTCAGCCGCCTACGCTGTCAGGAAAGTAAGACAATACACTGACGTTGATACAGCACGGTTAGTCTATTTTAGTTATTTCCACAGCGTTATGTCCTACGGTATTCTGCTGTGGGGCAAAGCTGCTGATATTCAAAATATATTCGTCCTTCAAAAACGAGCTGTCCGAGCAATTTATCAACTAGGAGCCAGAGTTTCTCTTAGAGATTTTTTTAAAGATATTGGTATTCTTACGGTAGCATCACAATTTATCTTCGCCAACATCTTATACATTAGGCAAAATATACACTTATACACTAAAAACAGTGATTTTCACAATGTTAATACTAGAAATAAGAACAAACTACGTGCTCCCTTTCACCGGCTTCATAAGGTTCATAACTCATTTGTTGGGCTAGGCATAACCTTTTATAACAAACTACCCTCTTCTTTGCTAGATTTGCCTTTTAATGCGTTTAAAGCTCAAGTAAAATCCAACCTTTGTTCAAAGGCATATTATTCAATTGACGACTACTTAAACGATAAGAATAGCTGGTCGCTGTAATTAACTCAAGACAATGTTTATGTTCTTTCTCCAGAATCAGCTTACATACTGACAGGGTATACGAGTTCGTATATTTATTTTAATTTTATTTGACTGTATAAGTCAATTAGTTTTAGTTACCTTCATTTATTATTGACATGATCCGCTCATTACAATGTTTTTCAATGAGTTGTATTGCAATAAGTGGTTAGCTAGCGACCTCGACAATTGATCTTAAATTATTCTTGCCTGAGCAACCGGCAGCGAGTTCGTCATGCTCCCGTAGATGTCACTGCTTGCGGTAGCGTCGGGGATCGGGTTGCCTCCTTCCCTCAAATATGGCGAGGGGGGCAATGGCTGATCTTTGCGTTATGCTCGTGAACGGGTGCTGCTTGTGGTGACTGGTCGTCTTGCTGTCTATGGTTTTGATTTTGTTAAAGTAATTGTTCTGTTAACTTATTTTACTTCGATGGTCCTGGTTTGTCATTTGTGTTTACTTAAAAAATAATCCAATAATGCATATGTAAGATGTCACGCCCCTTATGCCTGGAGGCTTTTATTTGTGTATTAAGTTATGTTGTTTTTTTAATTGATTTTTTTATTGGTTTCTGTTTTGGGTATATTGGCGTGGCTAGCTTAAATATGGCAGATAATTTAATATGTTATTTTTTTTGTGTTTCGGTTTTTATTCTTTGATTACCTTATAATTATATAATTCAATGGTTTTCTAACTAAACAGACAGCTGTTCTGCTGGGGAGTTTGTTGCGCCACTTCTTCTTCCCAGCTAAAGCACTAGGAAGTGGTGAAGGGCGGGCGTTTTGGGGGACTGTCTTATGTAATTTTGACGTTCGAAAAGTGCTGACTCTCAGCCTAGTTTGAATAAATGACTTTTGATTTTTGATTTTGATTTTATGGAGCAGCGTCGGTCGCAGCTTCGCGAGGTCCTGGTGGCGGAATGGCGGGACAGGCTTTCACTCCCTACCGCCGGCCTCGTCACCATCGAGGCGGTCCGGCCAGTGCTCGACCTCTGGCTCGGGAGGAGGCACGGCTCCCTGTCGTTTCGGGCGACGCAGGTGCTCTCGGGGCATGGCTGCTTCGGGAAGTACCTGTGTCGCATAAACAGGGAGCCGGACGCTCGGTGTCACCACTGCGTCGACTGCCGGGAGGACACGGCGTGGCATACGCTGGCAGAGTGTGCCGCATGGGAGGAGCCGCGCCGTGCCCTCATCTCAGAAGTAGGCAGTGACTTGTCGCTGCCGACCGTAGTGAGTTCGATGGTCGGCAGCGCCGAGTCCTGGGACGCGGTGGTTTCCTTCTGCGAAACAGTCATCTCGCAGAAGGAGGCTGCGGAAAGGGAGAGAGAGATCTCGTCCACTCTCCCGATCCGCAGCAGGCGCACCGGGCGCAGGCGGAGGGCGGACAATGCCCTCTTCCAGCCCCCCTAAATGGGTTCAGGGGCGACGGATTCGGGGACATCCGTCGCCCCCCAACATCAGGACCCGAGTAGGCGGCGCGCATAGTGTTCCGTGCGCGCCGCTCACAGACGTTGCGGGGAGTACACCTCACTCCCCCAGCCCGAGACGGGGCCCGCGCAAGCGGGCCGGCACCAGCCGGGGATGCGGACGAATTATGTGTTCCCGCGACCCCGGCATAGGTGTGAGATGGAACACCGGGGTGGTTTTTAGTCAGTAAGAGTCTGACAGACCCCTCCGCCCGCCCCAGGGCGGAGGACATCCATGAGGATTTTCCACCCCGGGAACAAAAAAAAAAAAAAAAAGGCTGCCTCCGGCTCTAACAACGACGTTGCGAAACCAAAAGAAAAAAAAAACACGTGGCCTCGCGATTGTCATATTCGATTATAATTGTGTCAAAATTATTTTTAAATTTAGAGACTTTTTTTCGCAGGCTTCAAGATTCTCATAGTAAAAAGTAAGGAATTTTAGTGATATTTTAGTTAGTTTAGATCGGTGTACAAGAGAATCGGCATCATTATTAACGTTATCAGGATGGCTTTTTGGTTTCTTTTGTCACAGGGAATATACTCAAGGAACAAGATAGAACTGTTATTATTGAAGGATACGGTATAGAAAAGGACCCAGTTGAAATCGACATGGTTATTGTACGAATAAATATTATAATTAGCGCGTGGCAAACAGCAGTGTTGGAAGTAGTTTGAAAAAGGGTATCCACATTCATATTATACTACTTTCAACACAGCTGTTTGCCACGCGCAAATTATAATATTTACTGCGGATCGGACCAACAACTTCTGGTCTCAAAATTCAAGCTAAAATTGACAACTGCCAGAACCCTCGAAAAACGAAAGGCTAGACGTGAAGGATTTACCGAAGTTCAAGTCGATGGTGGAAAAAAATGGACAAAATGGACAGACGCAGATTTGGACCACGAGCCACCTGAAGCACTTTGTATCAGAGCGAGGTCTCTTATAGAGCTCGCGGTCTAAGGATCCAAAGCCCCAAGTGTGAACACAAGCGGAAACATTGGGTGACGCTTTGCGCTTGTTGAAGAACGCCGAAGAATTAAAGCAACCGGTGCAAATGTTAAAGCTTTCAATCGAAAGTCTGCCCAGATCACAAAAAAATGCATACAACATGCACAGTGACTACCTGCGTCATATACGTGAGGAGATCGAAGCTCATGCAGGTAGATATGAGTCAAGAGACCTGCATCACAAAATTCGGCTTATTACGAAAACCTGGGCCATTGAAGACGGTAATGGTCAAGGTGGAGCAAAAATCGGAAGGTTGGAGGTGTTACTGTCAGTCACTGTTTGAATATCCGCAGTCGCTAATCTTCACATCAACAGAACCAGAGAGTGATAAACTAGAGCCAGCTATCCTCGAGTCAGAAATCAAAACTGCTATCAAGCACTTAAAGAATGGTGATGCTATCCCAATCGAGACTACTCGAGCATTGGCAGGACGCAGCGTTCTTATCTTTTACACAATTTGTAATAAGATATGGCTGACAGGAAAATGGTCTTCAGAATGGGCTCACACAGTTTCAATGAAAACTGTGTGAGCCAAAAAATGCAGCAACTACCGCCTTATTGCTCTAATCAGCCACGCAAGCATAATATTGTTAAGTTAAGGCACCAGAATTCAACAAGCCGACTTACATATGCATTGTTGACTTCTTAAGGCATTTGACTCCGTGAAATTTTCTATTTGTTGCTTTAAAGCGCATTCTATTTTCGCAAAATCGTTATCATTTGGAAGGAAACTATGTCCTGAGTCCAAAAATCGGAAAATTATTTCTTCCAAAGATGGATTATCATTCAACAGAGCCTTCAGAATAAGTACTAATTTAATATTTCTATTCTGTCCTCCACATGAATCACTCCATAATATTTTTTTTTTACATTTGGCTTTAGGTTTTCAAATGTGTGATTAAGAGCTGGCGTTTATAAAAAACGACATTAGTGGCAATGGAAGAGTTTTTTGCAAGTCAAATGTGTTTTTTTCTATAAATAGGTCGTTTTTCGCTAGATGTAAGTCACTCTTCATAAGATTTTGTAAAGATTTGGCCAGTTGAAGGTGTGTATCATGATCTTATGCAATTACGATACGGCCGTGGGGATATTATTATTATCTCCTTTATTTAATTGAAAAACAAAAAAAAATCATTTTTAAATATTAGAATAAAAGAGTATGACCCATTTAAAAATGTAAAAAATTGTAGCCCACCGGTATCGGGAACAGGGTCCAAGTTTCTGGCGGTCAGGGCTCCAGAGAGAGGAACCTCCGCTTTCTGAATCAAGCCCTTGATCCAGCTGCCCAACGAGAGCCTCCTCGCGTGTTGAACGAGGCTCTTGGCTATTAATCCATTGCTGTTACGACTATCGGCACAATGATCGCTGAGTCCACATCCCACGCGTGCCAGGTCAAGATAGTTGATTTGTTTATCTTTCTCGGCTTTCACGAGGTTCCTGTCATGACCTCGGGACCTTTATGTCAATAATCATTGCGTGCCGCTCTAATCGATCCACCACAACTATATCAGGCATATTGGCAAAAATAGTCCTGTCAGTGATGATGCATCGCACCCAGTACAATGTGATATTTCCATTTTCGAGAACTTCGTCGCGCACATACCTGTATTACAGCACTTCTGATTCCACAAGGCTGTATTTCAGAGCAAGTTGCTGATTCATAATCCTGGCTACAAGATTGTGTCTATGCAAGTAGTCTTCGTTAGCTAGACGAGAACATCCAGAGATAATGTGTCTTATTGATTCACCCGGACGGTGGCATGCCCAACAGATGTCAACCGTGCCGTCTCTCACAATAAATCTCCGGTAATTCTTCGTCATCATAACTTCGTCCATAATTGCACAGACAAAACCTTCGGTTTTCCCAAAGAGGTCACCGAAACGCAGCCATGCTACGGAGGCTAGTTGATCTACATCCGATCCATGTAGGGCCTCAAAAAGCGTCCGTGAAGCTCCTTAGTCTGCCATAACTCCTTGCGATCATTAGGGTCAAGCACTACTGGCTTGAGCCAGTTCTCTTTAACCAAGGAGAGCCCTTGTCCAATGCGACCACATCTCGATGCATCCCCACGTCGGCTTCTAGGAAATATTCCCTGAGACTTCGTGGAGGGTCTTAGCGTTTAAAACGCCTCGACATTTTCGCGGGATATACAGCCATTACCGATGACCGTGGGTGATGCATTCGGTTTGCAGTCAAGAGTGAACGGACCCTCCTACCTAAGGCGTCAAGTTCGGTCTGAGTCCATTTTAGTATGCCAAAAGAGTACATCCAAACTGGCATGACCCAACCGTTGAAGACTTTGTTTCCGCCTGATAGAAGACCATTAAATACTTTCTTCAGGCGGCCAAAGAAGCGCTATCTTGGGGGCTGATAATAAAATGGGGGCTAATACTGACTTCCCGAGTCCAACCACCTTCGGTGTGACTGACCGGTACCGACCAGATACTGCGCCAGAAAGAACACGTGTCATCATCATCCGGTAGGCACGTGTCAGCCACACCTTAGTCCGGTCGCTCCCAACCCCTATAAATCCACCTTTCATGGTAGTTGCGATTCTGAGTGTATCGCTTTTTTTCTTCTTCTTCGTTTCGCTCTTGACAGAGCGGTCCCGATGAACTGTGTCTGGCGCATTCATTAACAGGGCCTCCAACCGCGGATTTGATTTGATCGGTCCACCTCATCGGTGACCTTCGCATGGCCTATTACCTACTATTCTGCCCTGTACCACTAGACGCTCTATGGAGTCATTATTCCGCCTGGATACATGACCAAAAAACTTCAGTATTCGAGACTGTACTAGTGCTGATAGATGCTGTTTGATGCCGTTCTTGGAGTATGGAGACGTTTGTGCGAATTCTGTCCATGATACCCCAAGCATTCTTCTCCAGCACCACATTTCTAGAGCATCAACTTTTTTCTTTTCCAGTTCTCGTAATGTCCACGTCTCAGCAGCGTACAGATTTAAAATAAAATATGGGAAATACAAGTGTTCGGACGAGCCTGATCTTGGTGGCCTTGGTTATGTAAGGATTCCTCCATTTTTTTTTAGCTTGTCGTTTTCCCCTCTAGCTATATGCCGTTTCACCTCGTCCACGCAGCTGCCATTGTTTGCAAACATAGCACCAAAATACACGTACAGTTGAATCACGTAGCAGTTCGCAATCTGTGTCATGTCTGGCGAGATGCTGTTGCTGTAGTTTACAATCATCATCTTGGTCTAACTGCGATTAATCCTCAATCCAAATGTAAGACTGATGTGCTCCTCCTTAAGAAGTAGTTCTTCCATGTGCTCACAAGGTTGTGTCATCAGCGTAACGTAGGTTCGAAATTTTGTAGCCACCAATCGCAACACCATCAGTTTAGCTGTCGAGGGTGATGCGCGTAATAAGCTCCGTGTAGATGTTGAATAGGAGTGGCGATGCAATACATCCCTGGCGGACACCTGCTCTAGGATGCAAGCTATCCGAAATGTATTCGTCTGTTCGTGCTGATGCTGTTCCAGTAGCCCGTTTCCAATAGCGTCTTCCACAAGGTTGGCCATTTCACGGAGTCAAATGCCTTTGAGAAGTCAACAATGCATATGTAAGTCGGCTTGTTGAATTCTGGTGCCTTAACTTAACAATATTATGCTTGCGTGGCTGATTAGAGCAATAAGGCGGTAGTTGCTGCATTTTTTGGCTCACACAGTTTTCATTGAAACTGTGTGAGCCCATTCTGAAGACCATTTTCCTGTCAGCCATATCTTATTACAAATTGTGTAAAAGATAAGAACGCTGCGTCCTGCCAATGCTCGAGTAGTCTCGATTGGGATAGCATCACCATTCTTTAAGTGCTTGATAGCAGTTTTGATTTCTGACTCGAGGATAGCTGGCTCTAGTTTATCACTCTCTGGTTCTGTTGATGTGAAGATTAGCGACTGCGGATATTCAAACAGTGACTGACAGTAACACCTCCAACCTTCCGATTTTTGCTCCACCTTGACCATTACCGTCTTCAATGGCCCAGGTTTTCGTAATAAGCCGAATTTTGTGATGCAGGTCTCTTGACTCATATCTACCTGCATGAGCTTCGATCTCCTCACGTATATGACGCAGGTAGTCACTGTGCATGTTGTATGCATTTTTTTGTGATCTGGGCAGACTTTCGATTGAAAGCTTTAACATTTGCACCGGTTGCTTTAATTCTTCGGCGTTCTTCAACAAGCGCAAAGCGTCACCCAATGTTTCCGCTTGTGTTCACACTTGGGGCTTTGGATCCTTAGACCGCGAGCTCTATAAGAGACCTCGCTCTGATACAAAGTGCTTCAGGTGGTTCGTGGTCCAAATCTGCGTCTGTCCATTTTGTCCAGTTGTGTTCCACCAGCGACTTGAATTTCGGTAAATCCTTCACGTCTAGCCTTTCGTTTTTCGAGGGTTCTGGCAGCTGTCAATTTTAGCTTGAATTTTGAGACCAGAAGTTGTTGGTCCGATCCGCAGTCAGCTCCAGGTAGTGTATGAGCATTTGTTACAGATGACTTCCATTGCGATCGAGCCAGGATGTAGTCTATCTGGTTGCGGTACTTAACATCGGGTGATGTCCACGTCAATAGCCTCCGAGGGTGATGTTGGTAGAGGCTATTTGTAATGACTAGATCATTTTCTGACACAAATTATATAAGCCGGTCACCTCTGTCGTTCCTAGCTCCAAGTCCAAACTTTCCGACGCATTTGCTAAACTGGTGGGAATTTACTCCAATCTTGGCGTTAAAGTCGCCCAAAATGTCAAGAAGCTCTCTGTTTGGCATTTTCGCGATGATCGCTTCTAGTTCCGAGTAGAACAATAAACTTGTCACTTGCAGTGCTCGTAGGAGCGTAAATCTGTATGAGATTTATATTCACTAACGACGCTTTCGGCTTGATGTTGATTATCTGGTCGCTTACTGGCTCGTAACCCATCACACAGTTCCTCTGGTGCATAGGGATTAAAAGGTTTTTTCATTGCCTGAAAAATTGACGGCATGGTGGTGAGTTAAAAAGTGCCCGTTATTTTTCCAGTGTTTCTCACTGAGCCCACAGATTTTAATACCACATTTGTCAACTTCTTTTTCCAGGATAGTAAGTTTTCCGGGACTAAGTAGGCCGCGAACATTCCATGTTCCTATCGCCTGGGTTTGTCGCAGCTTGATGGGGATTCCAGTAGTTGGATTTCCCTGGATAGGCGTTCTCCTACTACTCCAAGGCCGGTAGCCAACTTCACACCGTGTGCCCCGGACGCAGCACGGCGCCGGTTGCTAAGCGTTTGCATGGCGATTGTTCTCTATTTAACGCTACTTTCATTGTGACTTTCTTGGGAAGATAAATGCAGTGATTTTCCCCTGCCAAGCAGGCGAGTGGTTATACCGCCACAGCTCGGTCGCTATTGCCTCATTTGTTGTCTAGCACGGAGCACCACGCCAGTTGAAAGGCTTTGCTTGTGTGCCAACTCCTAGGGCGTGAGATGAGGTTGACTGGGGTTGACTAGATGTTGTTGCCATTCACAATCTTACTCCCCATCGCTCTACTCGCCACCTACGAATACGGTTCACCCATGCTACACTTTCTGCTTCAGGAAGTCGATGCGCTCTGTGACACAAGACATTTACTTCTGAGGGCTTATATCAGTCCCTGAGAGCGCCCGCTTCACAAAGTGCATCACTCTTGAACGAGTATTGCCCTCCCTAAAGCAGAATAGTTTGCTCTGGCCCCACCAGAACGGCGCTCAACTCTGCAATGACAAGCTGGTATGTATGGTTTCGGTCGTGTAGTTCTAGAGTCATTGGCAAATTTGACGTGAGCTACACGACATGCCGCTACAGCCACGTAGAACAGAATCGAATGAGTATCGGTGAGAGTTGACATGTGGAATGTGAACTCGGCTGTCATTGTGCCGATTGTCGTATCGGCCAATGGCCTGATGGCCAAAAGCCGGTTAGGTTAGTTAGTCGGTTGGATCAAGGGCCTGATTCAGAAGGCAGTACTCCTCGATAGGGCTCGCATTGTGAGAAGGTTCCTGTCTCTGGAGCCTTAACCACCGGTAACTTGGAACCTGCATCGGGAGCATCGGCGGACCACTATTTTTATATTTTGAATGTTTTTTTTATGTTGCTTTATAAAAACATTTAAAAGTGAACCTAGCAAAATAAAAAGAAAAATAAATAAATGAAATAATGTGTATATTTGAACAGATAAACAGGACACATCCCAGTTTTCTTAAATTTATACTGAAGGCATCTGTGTCTGAACTAGATAAAAGATATCTGTATCGTAGACATCAGCGCTCTTCCTTATAATGCACATTACATTACTAGCTTAATTAGACATATTAATAATAGGAGGTATATCATTACACAGAAAAAGAAAAGAGTTTATAACTACATAAAACGGTGTGTGGAGTGTTAACCTCTCGGTGAGTTGTGTGTGAAAGTGTGTGAGAGGGTGTGGATAACAGAGATTTGATATTTAAGTATTTTTAATAAGTTTTCTGTCTCTTCATACGTATGTTTAAATATTTAAAGATTATAATTGTAATTTTTTTTTAATTAGAGGGTATAATTCCAAAGCGTCATTTATCGTATTATAAAGAACGGCCCCAAGAAGCATAAGAATTTATTTACGTAAGCATGTTTGAAGGACGGTCGGTCTTTATTGCTAAAAATATTTCGTCGTCTATTCGAGAATTGTAGTAAAGAGTGTTGCTTCAGAACCACAAGAAATATAAAAAACTAAATAAATAAATAAACTCTTTATTGCCATAAAAACAGGTTACAAAAAAATGTTAGACCCTGGCTCCAGAGCTAGGTAGAGTACCTGTATTTCAGGAGCCAGTGACTTCTTCCATTTAGGTAACAATTAAGTTTTATGCAGCTAAAGGTGATACAATTATATTACTTAAAATTAAATGTTTACTATTAAACATTTCATTTAAGCACCAAAACTGGAAATAGAATAATAGCAAGCAGACAAAATTAGATTAAAATCAGGATTGACACAAAATTAGATAAAACATTTAAAAACAAAAAATCAAGATATCAATAAAATAAAATTAAAACAAAAACAAATTACAATAAAGCCAGGAAAACAAAATATAATTAAAAATAGGGGGTGCTGGTATGTGTGTGTGTGCACGTTTGTGTGTTGTTGTGTGTGTGTGCGTGTGTGCCTGTGGGTGTGTGTGTGTATAAATGCGTAAACACCAATTATTTGAGTTCTTATAAACTTATGTTGATTGCAACAATTTTTCTGTTGCGTTGTAGTCTCGTGTCAGTAGCAACATCTTTAGCTTCTTTTTTGCTTCACGAGACGTAAGGGGATTTATGTTCAAGATTTTGTTCAACTTATTATAAAGAAAAGTGGCAAGGTATACCCGCTGTCGCCTGGCAGACGCCGTGTGACAGCATAGAGGTAAGCAAACGTTTATTATGGTCCGCTTCTTATAAATTTGTGCATTGTAAGGTGTAATACTGTGCTGCTTGCTAACAATTTGCATAACATAGTTCTGTCTTACTGTAAAAACTCCACACTTCTCGTATAAGTCTCTGGTGGGAAATCTAAAGGGTCAGAAAGTCATGACTTTAAGTACAGATCTTTGGGCTCTTTCCAGGTGAATCATGAAAGTCTTGCATCCACCTCCCCATACAGCAACACAATATCCCACGACTGACTGCACGAGCGCATAGTACACAGTGCGAAGGAGTTCGAAGTAGGCCACGTGTCTAAGTTTTTTCAATGCCCAAATAAGTTTCCTTATACGCGTTGTGGTAAGGTCTATGTGCTGACGCCAGCTAAGCTTTTTATCTACAATCACACCAAGGTATTTCCCATGTTTAGACTTAGTGATAGCTGTGCATGAACATGTCGTTGACGAAGCCAAGTCGCGGACATGTAATCTAATATCTAAATTGACTGGTTTTTTTAATTACTGTTAATTTTAGAAAAAGAGAATTGAAGAATTGTTGATTTGGAAAGGTTCAAAGTGAGGTCTTTAGGTCTTAGCCAATGACTTACTTTATGTACTCCCAGTTCGGCGCTTCGTCGGACTTCGTCCCAGGTCCCCCCATGAAATATTAAAGCCGTATCGTCAGCGTAGGTAAAGATCTTACCGTTTATAAGTGGCAGATGGCACAGGTCATTTATATAAATCAAGAAGAGACGCGGGCCAAGAATACTGCCTTGTGGGACGCCATAAGTAACGCAAACATCAGACCTAACATATTCCTTTATCTTAACTCTTTGTGTACGGTCACAAAAAAAATCCTTAAAGTTTTTTAGAGCATTCCCGCGGACACCGATCTTATCCAACTTATTCAAAAGGACAGGAATCATGACGTGTCGAAAGCTTTGGCCAGATCGAGAAATATGCCGACGCATTTCTGTTTTTGTTCTATTTTAAGTGTGACGTGATCTACCAATTGACTTACGGCATCTTCAGTGCTTTGCCCTACCTAAAGCCATACTGGGCTTCTGATAGGACCTTGTTGTGTTGCAAAAAGTTCGTGAGCATTTTGTTTAAAACCTTTTATAATATTTTTGATAAAGTCGTAAGAACTGAGATGGGCCTATAGTTTCCAACATCGTCCTTCTTCCCCCCCTTGTGAACAGGAGTAATAAGGGACTTCTTGAACACTTTCGGAAAAACACCCTGGGCAAGGCAGATCTCAATTAGTTTAGTCAGATTAGGGACTATAATGTGTCTAGCAAATTTAAGAAACTTGGCCGAAATAGAATCCCAACCATTAGCACAGTCATTCCTGAGATTCATAATCAACGCTTCAACTTCGGCTTCGTCAGGTGGAAGTATCACGATTGAATTTGAGACGGGGGTTATTTGAAATTTATGACTGTTTGGAGCTGGTATTATTTTATCTGCTAGCTGTTTACCAATGTTAGAGAAGTAGGTGTTTATCTCATTTACAGCACTTGAACCACTTTTCTGTGGGACTAAAAGGTGGTCCCCAGCAGTTTTTTGTTTTGAGGTACGATTTGACGGCATTCCATTTATCTTTATTACATTTTGTATCTAGTAAAGATTTTTCTTAATTCCTTTTTAACTTTCTCAGACGAGCGTTACAAAAGTTTTTGTACCTTTTGTATATCAGTTCAGCAGATGTATTTTGCGGGTTTCTTTTATCGAATTTGTGCAGCTTATCTCTATGGCGGATACACCGCAGTAAACCAGGGGTAAGCCACGGTTTAAGCAATCTTTTCCTACAGGTTCGAGAAAGAGAGTCACCGTTAACAAAGGAATAATCAACAGCTTGCAAGTGTGCAAGGGCAGCATCATAATCAACTTTCTTGCTCACATTGTTTCTGCTAATGTCAGGATTAAGCCAACAAAGGCTTAACAGGACTGAAGCGTGGTCACTCACGATTGAATCTATTACAAAGGCCGCAGCAGAATAGGATGTGCTTAACATAATATGATCAAGACAGTTTGCAAGCTTTGTTGGATAGTTGTGTGCCGGCAGTAATCCTAGCTCTGCAGTTAGATTTAGGTTAGATGCACTGTTTCTGTCAGTATTATTCGATTTAATATCGATATTGATGTCGACAGCAATAATGATGTGTTTAGCTTTAATTGGACGTAAGATCCCTTCTAATGAGTTGAGAAAGCAATTAGTGCAGTATGCAGATGGGGATCTATACACAGCCAATATGTTAATTCCAGGGTAAACTTGGACACCGGGGAGAGTGGAACCGGCGAGAGATGTCGTGCGGTGTCCCACAGGGATCGGTCCTGGGGCCGCTTTTGTGGGATATCGGTTACGACTGGGTGCTGCGCGCCGACCTCCCTGTCCTGGCACAGGGGAGGTCGCACCAGGAGGCGGCCGAACAAGCGACACTCGGGGTTGCGACAATCGTCGAGAGGATCCGGCAGTTGGGACTCGAAGTGGCACAAGTCCGAGGCCATGTGTTTTCATGGTCCTCGGAACGCGCCACTGTCGGGTTCCCAGATAACGGCGGGAGGGGTTCACATCGGCGTCGAGTCGACGATGAAGTACCTGGGACTCGTCCTCGACAGCCGGTGGAACTTCGTGGAGCATTTCCGACGTTTGGCTCCCAGACTGGAGCGGGCTGGGGCTGCCTTGAGGCGGCTCCTGCCCAATCTAGGGGGTCCAAACGCCTCCTGCCAGAGGCTCTACGCGGGAGTCGTGCGGTCCATGGCAAAAAAAAAAAAAGGGTAAACTTGTAGCAAAAGAAAACTGGCGTCATTTGACTAAGGTTCTTCAACAGTACGTTTTATATTTTTATTGACATAGATAACGATGCCACCATTTTAATTAAGCCTGGTCTTGGAAGAAAAGGATTGATAGTTATCAATAGTAGGAATAGGTTTGTGTTCATTAAGCCAGCATTCATTTAGGATTATAATGTCGATATCGAAGGAGAATCTGGCTAGTTGTACCTGAAAATTATCGAAGATCTTGTAAAAACTACGAATGTTTTGAGTTATGATTTTCAAAGACTTTGCAGACCTATGTAACACAGAATTACAAGTTTCAGGATTACAAAAATTGCTTTTTGCAACAGAGACAGTATCTAAGTCTAATAATATTGTTTTGGAATTATTAGCCATTGGAAAAAGAATTGAAAATTATGTCACATAGAATGAGTGATTTATTAAATAAATATTTGTGATAAAAGAATACTTGTTCAGGAATGATCTTGCCACTTGGTGTATTTGCAATTATATTTGTTTGATGCATTAATTGGTAAACGTGGATGTGTGTGTGGATGTGAAATGTATAATTGTGCTGTATTGTGCTCTGAAAGTGTGTATTTTTGGGTTCTGTAGTTAAAATATTATAATTTACAAACAACATTATGACAAGCGTTAGTGGATAACAAGAGATTATATAAATATTACATTTGAAAAAACCTGAGATAATCCCTAGTCATTTTTCCAGACGAAGACTGTTGATGTCAGATTCGCTTTTAATCAATATTTGCTTATCGCCTTCCATTTTTCGTAGAAAAACTTTTCCGAATGATGTCCAGCAAAACTTGTAGCCGTTATCCTTAGCATAGTTTCAAGCCAGGTAATAAAGACGTTGTGCTATAAGGGTCAGGATTTCAGTAACAAATATTGGTTTTGGACCTTCTTTCTTAATGTGGGTAGTATTCAGTTTGTTTTGGCTGTTATTTTTGTTGAATTGACGTAAGTTTTTTATTATGCCATCCTTGCTTGTTTTGGTAGTGAAATCAACCATGATAGTGGAAATGCCACCCTTTATATTTAGACGGTAGACGACTATTATATCTTGGCGCTGCAGACGGGTTTCCAGAACGCTTGCCGTTTCTGTGATAATGTTGCATAGGTCTTCCTTTGTTTCACCTTGCTTTCTTGGGATGTTCTTTATCTCAATTTTAGACGAATTCATCATTCGTTCGAGGTTTTCCACTCTTTCCTCAAGCTGATTAATGTAAGAGCGGTCAGCTTTTCGTTCTGCTTCTAAACTTTGCAGTTTAATCACCAAATTGTCATATTGCTTTGAGATGTGGTCAACAGAATCTTTGATTCCAGCATTTTGCACCTTGATTTCACCCATGGCCGTTTGGATCGATTTCAGCTTGCTATCTGTTTGGTTTGTGTGAGATTTTAATAGCTCACGAATCTCCTCCATAAAGGCTGTGCAATCGTCATCACGTTTGCGCTTGCGTGAATGCACATTATCTGTTTCACATTTATGTGTTTCATATTTGGGGTGGAGACAGCTGTTTGTGCGATTACCATGCATGCACTAGATTGTGCGTTTGATTCACTGAATGTAGGCGTCTTTGGAGGTGTTAGTCTTAGCGGCATTATGTTGATTAATTACTTATATGTTAAGTAAAACCGGGCAGTAGAGCAATAGCAACGTTTTACATGTAAAAGCACATCATCCTTGGGCGAGACTTGCCCTCCCTGAAGCAGGTGAGCTTCCCGATGAATACCCTGGTCTCATTAATACGACGCTCAATCCAGCATCAGTGTGTGTTTAATAACTATTGTGAACGGACGTACCGAGCGCGCGCGCGTGCTCTTGTAAAGAGTATTTTGCAGACGCATCACAATACCGTCTCATCGCGGTGGCCCCGATAGATCGACGTACACCGCGACGATCCAGTTACAAGTGCGGAAATCGAAATGAAGTGTTTATTTTAAAATTGTTTAGGTGTTATGCTCGCCTTAAAACTATGCAATGCAGCTATTGCATTGCAAACAGTCTATTAAAATAAAAAACTGATATGGAAAAGTAGCAGTATGACTGTTACATCCAAGAGAAAACGGACAGAGAAAACCTGCAACAAATGGTACGTCAACTGAACGGCCACATACAAAGCTTGCAGGAACAGGTACAAGATCTTCAAGGGCAAATAAAATGCTTAAATACACAGGAGAAAGAAGAACCCTCAGGTAAACAGGTCAGTGAGACCTTACCCCCTGCTCAGCCTACGAAAAGTAATGTTGTGTACTGCACGGACGAGAATGAACTCGCCAAAGAGACTGGGTGGATTAAGGCGAAAAACAGGAAAAAAAGGAAGTTGAACACGTCCCTTACTCCTCCACTACTGCAACAAGACAGGACTAGCGCTCCGCAGCAGCCAGACAATAACAACAAAGAGAAGACAATTACTAAAAATCGTAGAGGACGGTGTTAAGAATTATCAAACAATCTACGACTTTTTGACTGAATCTCAGCCAGTAGAAACATTTACCGCCTAAATGTTATACGGTTATAGTGTTAAAATAAATGCCAAAACTAAAGAGTCTTACAGAGCGATTGCTCGACGCTTAACAGAAAATAACTGTTTATGGCACTCATATGAGGATAAACAGACCAGGCCAATAAGAGTAGTGGCAATAAAATTGCATTCTTCCTGCCTACCGGATCGGATTACAGATGATTTAACGTCACAAGGATTCCAGATAGAAAATGCAATTAACAAACTTAGCGGGAGAGCAAAAGAACCGCTGAACATGTTTATACTGTCGTTCCAGATTGACGAAGATGTCAGTAAAATATACAGCATTAAACATATATTAGGGTGTAAAATAATACCGCAGTGTAAGAGATGCCAGGCTTATGGTCATACCCAAAAGTATTGCTCAAAAGAGCCGAGGTGTGTTAAATGTACAGGCAAACACCTTACAGCTGATTGCAAAAAACCCGCGCAAGAAAAACCGAGGTGTGTCCACTGTGGCTTACCTTACCCAGCCAACTACAGAGGGTGTTTAGTTGCCAAGGAGATGAAAATGATCAAAAACAAAAAATCTAAAAAATAATACACCTAACAACCCTGCCGTTAAGCAAATTGTTAAAAACACCGATAAACAGACCGCAAAACAAATTGCACAGTTTGCATCGTCATCTGCAATAACTGCACATACATCTAAAAGTGTCTCATATGCACAAGCGGTAAAACCAAGCGCAAAACCATCAAGTCTTAAGGACAAGCTCAACCAGATATTGAAGTGCATATTTATTATTTATTTAAACTTTTCGAACCCAAAGAGGTACAAAGGCGGACTTAATGCCTTAGGCATTCTCTACCAGTCAACCAAGTGTGGTGAAGAGATTAGATGGCAGGTGCTTTAATTGAAGGGAACAATGATGGAAGAAAAATAACTTAAAAAGTATATATGAATTGTGATGTGTGTTGTATAATAGATATTGTGTAACTTATAATGCACATACATACATATTAAAAAAGTTTATACTTACAATACAT
The DNA here is from genome assembly GCA_963555695.1 of Dasypolia templi. NCBI lineage: Eukaryota > Metazoa > Arthropoda > Insecta > Lepidoptera > Noctuidae > Dasypolia > Dasypolia templi. The sequence continues at coordinate 22,032,867 of OY743141.1, read as the reverse complement.
ATATACATATATATATATAAATTTAATGGTGAAAGGTGTTTAGCTGACTCTACGCTATTTGTTATGAAAATAACTCTGCAATTTCCGCTTAAATGCATACCGACTGGTGGTCGTCCTGATATCAAGAGGAAGCGCATTCCAAAGAAAAATGGACTGAATATGAAAGGAAGAATGAACAAAGTCAGAAGTATGAGAAGGACAAAGCAGGAGAACATTGTTGGAAGAACGCAGTTTCTTAGCGTGAGATGAACATAGATATTGGAAGTGAGACATAAGATAAGAAGGAGCAGTGGGAGAGTTGAGAAGAGAGAAAAGTTTAGTCAAAGCGCGCAAACTTCCTCTTTGGCGAATGGACATCCATTTGAGCTCTGACCTATAGCTCGACACATGGTCATATTTTCTGAGATTGAATATGACCCTGATACAATTGTTGAGCAATCTGTCGAGCTTATCCAAAAAAACCTCATTCAAGTCAAAGTAGCACACGTCATCATAGTCGATGATAGGGAAAATCAAAGTCTGCACAAGCATGGTTTTCGTCTTACCGGGTAAAAAGTTTCTCAGACGATACAGGGATCACAGAGTACGAATAAGAGGAGGAAGAGAACTGAGCGCCACCCTACCCATCATGCGTGAGCTTCCAATTAGAATGGCCTGACACTTTGAGGGGTTTACTAACACCCCAAAACGATCAGACCACTCTTTGATAGCATCTAAGTCTCGATTTACATCTACTATAGCGTCCGACAAACTTTCCACCCGCTCAGCTGTATACAATTGAAGGTCATCAGTATAGAGATGATACGAACACCGAAGACAGTGAGTTATAAAATTAATGAAGATGGAAAATAGCAAAGGAGAAATAATACCGCCTTGTGGAACACCAGCATTCAGGTCACGCCAACTCGACGAGCTCTCATCAACGCGAACCGACTGCTGACGTCCCCGAAGATGAGAAGAGAACCATTCCAAAGCCTCAGACGAAACCATAAGATGAGAGAGGATAGAAAGGAGGATATCGTGGCTGACGGCATTAAAGGCATTGGAGAAATCAATTAAAAGCAAAACGGTAACCTTGGTATCCTCCATAGCTTCTTTAATGTCACCAGTCACTTTAAGGAGAGCAGAGGCTGTACTATGCCCTGGCCTGAATCCAGACTGAAAAGAGCTAACAAGATTATTCCGATGAATAAACCCCGTAAACTGCTTGTGTAAGCAGGCCTCAAGCACTTTAGACAGGAATGGAAGTATGGAAATGGGTCGAAAATGACTGGGAAGGGAGGGATTTGAAATTTTTGGGAGAGGGCGGACATAGACCATACGCCACAGGGAAGGGAACTCATTTGAAAAGAGACTAGAAAAATTAGAATCAACTCCATCATGAATAACACATTTAAAATAATGGCGTGGAATTCCAACGGACTGCTGCAACATCAACATGAGTTGCAAGTAGTCTTTGACACAGAAAATATTGATGTGTATTTGATCTGTGAAACGCACTTCACTAAACAGTCTTTTGTAAATTTTAGAGGCTATAAGGTTTATCACTCGCTGCACCCTAACACCACAGCCCGAGGAGGTAGCGCGGTCATTATTAGAGAAAATATCTGTGATTACGAACAGTGTAAATACGAGGCGCCAGACACGCAAGCTGTGGCGATATCAGTTAAAACAAATAAATTTAATTTGACAGTAGCGGCTGTACACTGTCCCCCAAGACACACGATAAACAAAGAACAATATGTAAACTTCTTCAGACTCCAATATAACAACAATATTCAACAATGTGCATGGAACAACACACCACAGATTACGAAAAAATTTAAAGGAAATAATAGACCATGAAAAAAGGACTCAAAGAAAAAGGTGGCAGCGAACTAGATTCCCGCAAGATAAAACTCTATTGAATAACCTTAAGAAAAGACTGAAGAGAGAAATATGAACCCCCCCCTATCAGAGATATTAACGGAAAGTGGGCCATAAGCAATGGGCAAAAAGCTCTAAGATTTGCACATCACCTAGAAGAAACCTTTCAGCCAAATGACGGGTCTGTAGATAACTTGCAGTATGCCAATATTTGCTTCAGACCCCGAAAGAAGTTGTAAAGGAAATTCAAATTACTAGCCTCAAAAAATCCCCAGGGTATGACCTTATTACGGGATAAATCCTAAAACACCTTCCACGTAAAGCCATCATTAAGCTAACTAGGCTCATCAATGGTGCATTCGTGCTAAAACACGTTCCTGAGCCATGGAAAGTTGCTGAAGTGATTATGATTGCAAACCCCGGTAAACCGCCTACCGAAGTTTCATCATACAGGCCAATTTCCCTATGGCCTATATTATCAAAACTGTATGATTTTTTTTTTTTTAAACGCCTGAAACCTATCATAAAAGTGAGAAACCTAATTCCTGACTTTGAGTTTGGTTTCAGAGAGAAACACTCAACAATAGACCAAGTACATAGAATTACCAACATCATTGAGAGAATGCTTGAAGATAAAAAAGTCTGCTTCACAGTATTTTTAGATGTGGCACAAGCTTTTGATAGAGTTTGTTGTTAGCATGAGGGTTTGATATACAAGTAACGACTAATAATTGCCCAATGATTTTGCCGATATCTTGCAATCATACAGATCAATTGTTTCGAGTAAGGCATAATACCATCGCAACCTTCGCGGACGACACTGCCACTATGGCTACAGGGTCATGCCATACGGAGCAATCAAATATGTACAAATCGCTTTTAATGAAGTTCATGACTGGGCACAAAAATGGAGAATCAGATTGAATGAATCGAAGTCACTTCACATTGATTTCACCAACAGGAATTGTGATTACCAACCAATCTTCATAAATTACCAACAAGTGCCAAACGCAAATACAGCCAAATACTTTGGCATAACGCTTGACGCAAAAATGCGCTGAAAGCGCACGTCAAAAAGAAAAGACAGGAACTAGACATGCGTTTTAAAAACATATATTGGTTGATTGGACGGGGTTCCTGCCTATCGATACATAACAAAATTTTTGTATATAAGCATATTCTTATGCCAATATGGACATATGACATCCAACTGTGGGGCTGTACTAAGCAGACCAACATCAAAATTATACAAACATTCCAGAATAAGGTACTCAGTAGTATTGTAAATGCGCCCTGGTATATAAGAAATGACGACCTCTATCGTGACCTAAAAATGGAACCCGTCACCAACATAATCCAAAAATTTGCATGGCAAATAGTTGGCCATGAACACGTACTCCACCGACATGTGAACATCGAGGCATTTCAGCTGTTAGACCAAACAAATATAGTGCGAAGACTAAAACGAACAAAACCTTTTGAGTTAGTGTAGTGTAAAGTGTAGAAATATCTGTGTCAATGACACACATAATAACACATGAACAAAGTGTTTATATAATTAATTATCAGACTCTAAGAAAGTGGAACGGACTTGTGTAAAGTTCAATCAGCACTTTTCTAAGTTTTAAAATAATTATCACGTAACAAATTAAGTTAGATTAAAATTGCTTATTAGTCGTATAGGCTGGATTGAAATCAATTATTAAGAACCTGGTTCTTTTTAATGCAGTATTTAAAATATAAAAAAAACAGCATTGCCAGGCTGGGGCGGCGGGTTTCGGTCGTTCTGCTCGGTCAGTGTTTGGAAGCTTGACACGAGCTATATATACGACATGCCACAACAGCCGAAGAATACAAGATTGAGTGTGTATCGCAAAGGTCTGCGCTGCTTTCAATGAAATTTGCTAACAGCGCATCCAGGGCATACACCAATCCTCTGTTTTTTTATTCATGGGCAAACGTGGTAGCCGTTGTCTAAGGTCAGGTGATATGAGCTGGTACTCACGAATCGCATCCTCCAGAATGCTCCTTAATTCCTCTTTGCACAGGTTATCTTCAGATGTAGCCCTGGCATAGTCCTCCTCATCATGCATTCCCGCAGTGGAACCTCGGCAAGCGCTTGTACAAAATTCTGAGATGGGGGATGGTTACTAGCAGAGCTACTCTGCATTGCCGAGCGCGTCAATCAAGTGCAGCGTCGATCAATCTATGAGTTTTGTTGAATGACGCGCACCTGATCCGACAGTCGTTGGGCCGACACGTTGACGACTGGTTCATGCACCTGAAACAGAGAGAGCATCCGACCTCGGTACGCTGTAAGGTTAATTCCTCCCTCTGTAGCCCCATATATGCGCGCATCACATTTTCTTTTATGGACTGGGTACATCTTATTTGTTATTTTTATTATTATACCATGTATAATAATTATATTATAAAGGCGAACGGAGCTCTGTCTGTCAGTCTGACTGAACCAATCGTTATGAAATTTTACAAATACCTACCATATATACCTACCTTTGTCCTTGAAGCACTGCAAAGATCTTTAGGCGCTCAAATGTCGCCAATAGGGGCGCGCTGTTGATAACATTTGCATTTATGCAGTTGCTTTGTGAAATGTCACTTGAAATGTATAAAAAAAACAAGATGTCTTCATTAGTTCCGATTTCGGCCATGCACCTAAGTAGCCTTGTATGCCGACAGAAAGACATTTATGTATACTTTTATAAAAAGCAAAGCTATTTTCGGCCTAAAAGCACATAATACATAATAGTACAAGCTAAAAGTGTAGTTCTTTGTCGAACAGACTTTAGGGCAAAAATATTGCAACACGGTATCACCGTTCGATGATAACTAAGGGTGTTATATAGATTTTGCAGTCTTTTGAAATCCATACCAACAATGTCGGTATGAATTGGAGTCCATAACTAGTTCAAAAATATTATTTTGGAGGATTTTTTCAATAAAGTCCTCGTATATTGTCAACATTGAAAAAATGTCATTATACCAGTATGCGTGATCATCGGTGAATTGTTTCAATACTTAAAAGGCTCACTGCACCAGATACACATTTTCACAGAACATGAAATAAAATAAAGCAATCGAATGTACGACAAGGTTTGAAAAAAAATTCAAGTGCCGAAACCGAAACTCTGACTTGTTTGACGAACACAAAGCTAAAACACGAGACATTTTTGTAGTATTTCATTTTTTTATCTATGAAACCGACAACAAGAGATTTTTATCGAAGGAGCTCGCCACCCAGGAGAAGTACCACTACTTAGTAAGTATACGTAAGTATGCTTCTGCCGTTTCCGTTTGAAGGCTTCGGGTACCGATTTAGTTATTTAAATGCATCTGGCATTCCGGCTTTGTCTCTGGGGCGGTAACGCATGTGTGATGCTTGTTGTATTGCTGATGTCCTTAGTCGTCGACACTTCATGTTCCAATTGAAAGGGTATGGGTGCCTGTATATTTCCAGGCACATGAGCTATCTCAGCTTTGTCTCTAAGATGGCAACGCATCTGCGATGTTTTTGGTATTAACATACATCTAAAAATGTAGGTGATAAGAACTGTAATTGGTGCCCATTATCATTTCCACCGAACTAAACTGTCACTGAAATTCCTTACTTTTGGTTATGAGAATCTTACAATTATTCTGCAAAAAGTCTAAAATAATTATGACATAATTAAAAATGGAATTTGACAATCGCGACACCACGTGTTTTCTTTTTTTTTCTTTTGGGTTTGGTACGTGGTACTTTTTGCCCTACCCCGTGAACTATTTTAGAGTTGGAGGCGCGCAGAGGGGGTAGCCTCGACGTTTTTTTTTTGGAATTTTTAACTTTTTGGATGGAAAATATGAAAAATTATTACCTACATGTTGAGATTTATGTGTTTAATGATTTCTTAAAGGGGGTCAAATTTTTCATTACTTTTGCGATACATTTTCGACATTTAAGCAAAAGAATAGAAAAAAGATACAGTAAGTACTGTTTTTGCACCTGTACTCGAGGTGTTGGTGTGAATTTTAGTTCACGACAACTATTTTTATTCCACACGTTTTTAATCGCGATTAGAAATAGTCAGATTGATATCAGATTTAATAAAATGTGAGAAACGTCAAATTCTGAATATCAAAATTGCCATTTTGACTAAATTAATAACTCAGTGCCACATTTGTTATGTTAAACTAAAATATATTTATGTTTTGTCACTTTAGTAAATTTCAGAATGGGAAATCGTCGTTTGACAGTATTTAACCAAATATTAGTGTTTTTTAGTCTCGTTTGTAGCCATTTGTGACAAGAGAATCGGCAGCATTGATCGGTTAGAACTGCATCAGCAACTAAAATGCTTTTAATCGTTCAACTTTCTGATCAAAAGTTTAAATCGGCCTTGTAAATTCGAAAGTGCTTTTCAATGGCTTTATTGAAATAAATGCTTTGAGTGTGTGTTTAGAATCATTAAGGATGTTTCGCAAATGAGTCAACAGAGCTTTATCATTAGGGTCACGGCAGATCAGCTAGCGATATGAATAATAATTTGTACCAAGAAGTGTGTCAATCGATCCTTAATTTATCTATTATCTGGCAACCGAGGCGGCGCATACGCTGGCCTGCTGCCGATCGACTTGTTTATGTCAAGTTATTATCAGGCGCCGCTTGCTGGGGATGTCTCACTTCTTATCAAAGACTCAACAACAACAACAAATTAAGGTTAGTCAATTTACTAATGATCAATAACATCGCCTGTTGTCTGTTTGTTCCTCTCAATTTCTTGTTTAATGAACTACTAATAATAATTAATGATGTTTTTTTATGTTTTTTTCTTAGTTTGACACAGATATTTGTTATCTTTTAACCTACTGATAATATATTTAAAATATACCTATGATTGTTACGTTATATGCTCTCGCCCCGAATTGGTCGTAACGTTTCCAAATTCCGCAAGACCCAATAAATTCCTAAATTAATAATAATAAAATAAGTGTCCACACAAGTGAAGCAGTATCCTTGTCAGTATGTGGGACATTACAAACAATATAAACACAATTATAGATACACTCAGAGTTGTGAGTAAACAATGACCTGTGACCCCACTCGTTATTTTTAGTTTGTAAGTGTACCGCTTCCTGCCACTATCTGTCTGATATCGCAAGTACATATTTCGTTCACATAGCAACAGTGTGCTTTGTGAACTAAATAATTATCAACAATTTAATTTTTTTAATGTAACAAACAATACGATTTTTCAGTCCATCTATTTTTCAAAAAACAAAAATTGAAAATAAAAAGATATAGCTTGTTGATATTAATCACTTATTTGTCTACAATAAGTACATAGAGCAATGAGAGTGACGAAAACAATAAAAAAAGTTTGTTATTGTATTTCAGTTTGCACTTATTGATGTACCTAAATGTCAATGTAACTGCTAAAAGTCGCTGTATGGTTTACGAATTAAATTGAATAAACGTTTTTCATATTGTTTTTATAAATGATTTACTTAATGACAATTTGTTCCATATAAATCCATCACATAAACCTAATTAATTCAAAGAACAGAATGTTCGAACTCAAAGATTTAACAATTATCATAATCATTGTGAAAACTAAACAAGCAACAAAACAACAACAAATCCCTCAAATTAATAAAACAAAGACCAAATTAAAGGAGAGAACAAAACGTGTAAATTGTAAAAAGGAACCAATTAAAATTTCGATTCTAAATGACCCTTTAGTCTCTTTGTAACAGTTCAATAAATAACTAGTTGTTTAGAAGAATCCTCTTATCTTATTGCCATGACAATGTTTTGTAAACGTGTTTATCGATGTAAATATGTTTTAAGTAATTCCGTACTATGGACCAGTGGGGGTTATTTTTAGAGCTGCAGTGTATCATTAGTTTCATTCATCAGGTATCTGTTCGAGGGAACAAACAACAGTGAACAGTGCCTGAGAATTATTTATAGCAAGGATGAACTTGAAATATTCAGTATGTTTAATTTTTTTTAAATTTATTATTTAATTTATAAACTTATTTTTCTTTGGTGTTCAGTGTTTTTTGTAGTGCTGTGATGTTTTGGAGTCCTGGTATTTTTATTATGTTTTACGTGATTAATGAGGCCATCTTAATATCTATTCATTGTACTTTAGTTGTTTTAAACGAAGTAAATTATTGTCACCTATCTCTTAAAAATAGTCCATGTTTATGAGATAGGTGACAAATAATCCTATTTATTAGGAAATGGATTAGCTTTAACATAAGTAACAGATAACTTGCACAAGATCGCACATGAAAGCTATTTTCATTAAATCATATTTGTTTAATTGATTGTAGTAAATACTAAAAAGTACACATATTTTTTTCCATCGTATGAAGTCTGTATTCATATAAATTACAAGCTATATATATTGTATTATGACCTAGCTGCTAATCAACTTTTTATTACCATAAGCAATTTAGTACTAAACTTTATTATCAATTAACGTTATTCACAGTCTTTCAATTTGCTTCATATTAACTAATAAGTTGCTACTTACATTTCACACATCCAATATTAAGCGCATGAACGCTTGGATTTTAATAAAGCAAACTTTATTAATTATTAGTGTTATAGCGATTATACAAAAAATGTAGTCTCGACTAAAAAAAAAATCTGTACAGGAGGTACAATGACTCCAAAGTATTATTCTAAAGAATGTTGTTTGTTATTCATTAATTGTAGCTGTGTACTTGCACTCCCATTTATTTTATTATTAACTTATTGAATACTACTACACCTTTACTTTTGTTTATTTTCATATGTACTCGTACTTATCTGCTAATTATTAATTCCATTTTAATGACACAGTCTATCGTTATATTGATATTTATTATAACAAGATGCAAATGGATCCTGTTATTATGTATGGATGTCGTAAATATTGGTTTAGTCATTAGTAATCTCCCAATGATATGAAATAATTTCACAAAAGACCAAGAACACTGCCTTGTGGAACAGCAAATTTGGTTATTTGATTTAAAGCCTGAATATTATCAGATTCATGATATTTTATTTACTGTTATTGACTAAGGCCACTTGTCAATAACAGTAAATAAAATATTATATATATATATTATTCAGGCACTTCTTTGCCATCAATTAACTATCCGTCAATTTTGTGACCTGCTACACCATAGAGCTTACTATGTCAAAAGCTTAGGAGAGATACATCGAAATTTATAGAACCATTCAATGATATTCGTAACGATTTTTTATATTTAACGTGAATCCAATAATTTTATTTCCTTGTTTCAGATGTATATAGTAATGCTACTATACAGTAATGAAAGTTTAGTCTATGCTGATAAAGTCTACAGTATAAACGATGAAATATTAAGCTGTAGCGGATGGCTGTCTAATATTATATTTAACTTTTGTAATAATACTTATAAAATAGTCAAGAGAGATACTTCATCAATGATAGGTAAATATAATTTTTTTGTTACTAACTTTGAACTGCTTTGGATTAGTGTTGGTTTTATTAATTGATGGGTTGTTACTGATAATAGAAAGTATTGGTCCTTTTGGTTTTAACTTTTCTTTACCCACATAATTAACTTTGAAACAAGGCATCTACTTAATAAATAATAAAATTTAAAAAATACTTGATTTAGTTCAGAAAAATACACAGTACAAAATAATAATAAAAAACTAATAACAGATTACATAGGAGCCTTAGGTGCCAGTTTTTTACAAATACCGTGGATCACACACTAGTATTCCCTTTGTCGTGTGGTCCAGCCTCTTTCCAAATAAGGCAAACATTTTAATTTATTTAGGTGAAGGTAATTAATTTGAAAAAGTCCATATTATACTTAATTACCTTCATGTAATAATATCAGCATCATCATCTGCCTTTTCTCAACTACGTTGGTTTCGGCTTCCACTAACCGAATACAGTTAAATTTAATTTCAGAAATGCCATACAATTTTCTAGAAAATGTTCACTTCATTTGTTTGATTTATTGAATGCTATTTAAGGCAAGTTTTACCAAAGTCTTTTTATCCTTTTTCTGTGGAATACAATTGACGTCTTGCAGTTTTAGTATGGAAAAACTGTAAAATATTCAAATTTTAATCTCATCATCAGACTTATTCTAGGCATAAAAGTTTGGTGGAATTCGTCGAGTACTGTTAAAGTTATTACTTTAGGTCAGGCGAAACTCTTATAAGAAAATTCGGGTAACTGTTTATAGTATTTTATTCATTTATGTAGGTACTCTGGATATTACCATTCGGTAATATAATGTTTGATCTCTAATAAATAATTCAGATATTTATTGCTGTTACCATTTGCCTGAAATAATATCTTATAAAAAGTGTTATTAAGTTGTAATTTTAAGAATAATAATAACGCAAAAGGTAGAAGGTATTACTTAGGCAAAATACATTTATCGGACGAATGAAATGGTCCAGGACATTAAAATAGGATATGAAAAAATAACAGTTCGTAAAGACTTGACTATTATTATACTTAATTTTTTTTCTTTCCAGAGAAAATGGCGCCTAGAGACTTACAGAAGGAAACCTTTAGAAGACGATTAGTTGACGAGGGTCACTGGCGACGCGTGCGAAGACAAGTAGCCACAGAATGCTGCCTCCGTGCCTGCACAGTTGCTGACATTATCATGTACTGTCCCAACGATGCGAAGCTCCTACAAGAAAACCCAGACATATTCGATTGATTTCTGAGCAAACTAGTTCATTCATAGAAGAGTATTATTATTTATAAATATTGTTTAAGTGTACAGTCATAAGTAATTTAATTGTGAATTGGAATAAACGAATGCTTCCTTTTGATAGTAATTGGAGTTTCCAAATGCTCTGGGTTAATTTATATTTTCGGCTATGTGGTGTATTGCTAAATAGGTACATATACCATACCGCTATAAACACCACCTGGTCCACCTGCTCACTAATGTCAAAAATTCCTGACAGACAGAAAGCTATAATTAACCTGCTTGAAAAATGATCTTTTATGTGTAAATAAATAAAAGGAGTAACTAACTGACTGACTGAATGACATATCAACGCATAACCGAAACTACTAGGATTCGAAACTTGAAATTTTGCACACGGCTAGAGCACTAAGAGGTCGTTGTTTGGATATTCGTCATTTAAGGGGGTACTTTGTTTGTATGAAAAATCTTACTCTTTGAGTTAATAAACATGAAACATGGCACGCATACATAATATCTATGTAAATTATTAAGTTTGATATTTTAAGTTTTTCTCAAATACGAAGGGGGATTGAGGTAAAAGTTTTATGGATGAATTTTAACGCGCGGTACTATTAACTCTATTCGTACTTAAGACCAAAAATAAAGAATAACTTGAATCAGAGTTTCTCGAAATTTTACCCCTAACGAGGTGAAAAGGGGTAGTTAATTTAACAGGAGATGATTTTACTGTTTGGCTTGATTAACTCGAAAACTGGTGTAAACAATCTTTCAGTCAAGTTACGGAAACATCGGGTATGTGGTTTAATAATATTTTTTTAATAACTCACGCTCACTTACTTACGTACAAATAAATAGTAAAAATCGTATTCATTATTACTACCATGTAAAGCGGGTGGATAGGGTGATGAATTTTGTATCGAAAATTACGCGAACGAAGTCGCGTTATGCTGAATGGCTGAAATGTCAGAAATTATGAGTTCCTTCTATAAAAAGGGGTTTTGGGAAGAAAAGAGGGGATTTATTTTGTACGAGAAATCTTTCTTCTTGAGTTAATGAACTTAAAATTTCGCCCGATTACATTTTTAAACAAACAATAAAGTTTTTTATTATTAGGTTTTCAAAGGGAATTTTAGAGGGTATTAAAATTTGTATGCCTGTTCGGTTACCTCGAATAACGGTTTTAAAACTTTTGACAGTAAAAAAAGAGTTACAAGTTTTTTGGTTATTCGAAAATGTACCAGCAATAATATTTAAGGGAGGATTTCGCTGCTTGTCTGGATTAAGTCAAAGGAAGTAAAAAATCGTAATAATTAATTTTCCGAAACTACCGGTTAATATGGGAGGAGGGAGTGCTACATTTTCAGAAGGCGCGCGCGAAGTGGTAATATGTTAAAGGACAATGCCAGAAACTCTATAGAACTTTGCCCCACTCAAATCGAAAAGTAATTTACAAGCCTGCAATATGCAGCATCTTAAAACTTATTTTTTACTGTCAACTAAACATTTGTTCTAATGCCTCTAGAACTTGCTGTTTCTGATAAAATCATAAAACAATAATGACATTGAATATATGTTAGGTGCAGTTTATAATTGTTATAAAGTGATTTAAACAACATATACGTTACGCATTATCAAAATTATTGTAATCGTAATATAAGTTTTTGTTTTACAGGTATTTATAACTTTTTTTTGTTGTGTATCATGAGCAATAAGTAACGCAATAGGAAATTCAGGGGTTGAATTCCTTTTATCATTAATTTGTAATCGGCAAGTTCTACTGAAAAACAATGTATTGTGAAAAGGTCCTATTATCATTACAACTATTTTCATTTATTGACATTTCCTGTAAATAGCTGGGGCAGGATCTGGCATTGTAATTTTTTGAATCGCTTTCTCAAGCCTTTGATTTTGATACCCAACATAGTCATATCATAGGAACAATTTTTTCTCAACACCTTACATATTGACGTCTAAAATCAGACATTTGATTTAAAAAAAAACCTCTCCGCGTCCCAGACGAGTCGATAGACACCTCATGTATTAAAATCCACAAAGCCGTTAGAATGCTTTGAGGGTTAAAATAATTCCACATACAAAGACACATAGATACGTACGCATTTAGAACATAACCCTGTCTTTGCTATCACGTGGTCGGGTAAATAGTGAATGAAACTGCACATAACTTGGTATTCTCCGATTATTTAACAGTTTCGTAAACGTTAATTCGATAATCAAATCGGTTTTATTACTTCGCAGTAGAAGCGAAAAGTAGAGTATGTCTTCGTCTTGGGCGAGCTTGAATCCCGCTTGCCTTGCTGTTTTCAGGATTCTTCTCTTAGCTCCCTGGCTTCACTCAGGAGTAAACTCAGGGTTAAGATTACACATTAAGACACTACTTTATCCTCGTAGTAAATATTCTACTATTAAGTGAACCTAATCTAGCAAACGTCACTGATCATGAGGTCCTGGGTTCGATTCACAGGTCGGGCAAAACGTTATTGGGTTTTTCTGTCTAGAATTTCTTAGTAGCAGCCCGGAGTCTGGATTTGTGCCCGGTTGATGGCTCGCCCCCTATTACATGGGACTTAAAAATAACTGGCGAAATGTGGGTGTACTATATGTACACCTCTGCCCAACCCTTTTGGGATTACAGGCGTGATGCTGTGTTGTGTATGTAGATTCATCAACTGCTGTTTTGAACCCTACACACTTACCCTCTTCACTATAATGCAATAAAGAATGAATACTTTGATCACTTGTTCATATATTCAGCCCCGTAGCAGAGAAGCACTCGAGCGTCGGTCAACTGCCTTCCACAGAGGATGACTGGCGTCTGGTCTGCTGGCTTAGGCAGAGGTGTACCTATAGTACACCTCTGCCTAACCCTTCTGGGATTACAGGCGTGATGTTATGTTTATTAAATATTGATAAGTAAAAAAAAAAAAAAAATGGTAGCAGTGGTGATTAAGTAATTTCTACAAAGTAAAGCGCCTGTCTGGGTGCGAACCTACGACCTACAACTCGTAAGTCGCGGCCGTAACCGCTCAGGAGCGTAATATATTTCAAATTGTTCAGGCGCTGCGGTGGCAAGCGGTCCCGTATATTAGTGGAAGTTTAGAAAAATGCTTAAGTCCCTGATTGTGGACACTCGAGATTTAAAGTTACATTTGGTGCAGATTTATTCGGAAAAGTTGAGCTATTCACCCACTAGTTTCTGTTTAATAAGTTTAAACTTCAATATCGTCCGTCGTATCTATTATATGTAAAATTAAAAGACTTCTCTCATTGTGTATATTTTGTCAAAAATAACTGAATATACACAATGATAGACAATTCAAGGACAGTCTTTTTTTTTAAAGTCGCTCCTCCTTTCTTGATTGGATCATAATTTTTTATCTGTGTCCAAACTACCAAGCGTAAACAAAACATCGTATCTTTTGACAGCACGTTTTTGCTGTCAATCCAAGCATGCTGTCCCGTTAAGGCGCTACCCCGAGAGAAACCTTGCAATAGTGCGTTATTCAGGGGCTATTATCTCATTAATTAAGAGTAATAAACTACATCTAAAATCTCGATATCCTATCATCACATTGCTCGTTTTTTGTTTGCTTTTATTTGTTTTAAATATATTTAAAATCTCCTTGTAAAAAATTGCTAGCATCTGTTGCTAACCTAGCAATCTAATCATTTAAGGATAACATAAATGAACAGATTATTTATAAATCAAAATAATACTCGTTTTTTTTTTTTTTTAATGTTGATAAAGGGGCGTGTGCAGGGAGCGGGACAGAGTGAGACTGAGTGGCGGGACAGAGAAGGACCGAAAGCTTAAGGTCGTTTGGTCTGCGCGCCTCAATATCTATTAGGCTATAGGACTCCGGATAAGTCTAGTTCAATGCGTAAATTAAAGAGGAATGCCCATTTTTCACCTGACTATGTATAGAAATGAAATAAATCTTATAAAACAGATAATGAAATTTTATATTAATTACGCTTATCACAATGTTAAAAGAAACGCAGGATTTTTTTAAATTTTGTTTTTTGTTATCCTTATTCTACTTCAAGGGTAAACATATTAGCATGTTTTGAACGCATCTCAAACACCATTTTTTACAACGTTCCATTTTAAACACTGCTACTTGACTTTATTCAACTCTGTTTCTGAGTTTTATACATTATTTTACGTTTTATTTACTCAGTAAGTATTTCTTTTTTAGTCAATGTATAATACAGATTATTTAAAAATAAATGAATAATTAAATTAATGAATCATGCAATATGTAATTGAGTTAGGACGATTGAAACGTATTTTTTGACATTTGACATTTAATGCTCGACACTCAATATAAATTGACAATCATCGAGAGTCTAAGCACTGACATACTTTACAAACTTCGAGTGTTAAATAATTCGTTCTAGCACATTTATTTCTTTATAACGGCAAATCCTAACCTAAAAAGTAACATTAATATTTTTGGACAATTGGGAAAATGACCATATGACATTATTTTGTAATCTTACAGGTAGTGTTTCTACTATACCTTATAACCTATACATAAACTTTTTTTATCAGGTTTTGAAATGTATGGGAAGTGGGCATTGTTGTTTCTCCACTACACTGAATACTAATTCAGTTACTAAGTTGTAATCATGTTAGACGGTGACTTTTGTGATTTTTTTCTCAAAGGTCTTTTTCAAATACCTCCATGTATGTTCAGCAAAAAAAGGTAAAAGTGTAAGCCCCATTCCCCCCCTAGACGATTCAAGTAAATCAAGGATCGCAAAACTAAAACTGTACTGTCCTTCCATACCTATTAACACTGTTATTTAAAGTATCTTCATAGGAAACGACCAATTGGAACCGTGCACCGTGAACTTTTCTTCGGTCTTAAAAAAAACGCTGTTCCATACATTTTGACCGCGTAGGTACTTCACTTTTCTATGCAAATGCAATTATTTTTTTGTTGAAAATCGACCAAAATTTTCTACGTTACGCCTCGGATCATGTGCTAAATTCATGGTTAGGTACAGCTTGCGCTTCGATGTCACCCTGTGTACTATTGAAAAAGGTCAAACGTTATCATGTTTGTAATTGTTTCATTCTGTCAAATAAGTATCGAGAATAGATGATTTATATATGGTTTCAAATTTTGATTGAGATTGGCACAACTGTTTTCCATTTTGGCGCGGAGTTTGAGTAGCATCTGTTATTTAGATTAAATACAGTGCGGTTATAAGTTAGTTCATTTCTAGTGTGTATTGCGAATTTCATAATGGACAACAACATCGAACAAAGAGTTGGTCTTAGATATTGCATCGCACGAAATTCTACATTTGCATCTTCGCATGAGAAGGATGGTTTCACGCTGGGTGTCGCACAACCTCACCGATGCAGATGCTCAGAAGCAGGCCCGGATGGAATGGTGCCGTGATATGATACATAAATTTGAAGCATGAAGGATTTTTTACCAAAAACTCAACAATTACCATCGAGCAAGCACCTTATTCACCAGATATGTCTCCAGCTGACTTCTTTCTTTTCCTAAACTCAAATTACCACTTCGTGGCACCCGTTTTCATTCGGTAGAAGACATAAAGGAGAATTCGCGGCGAGAACTGAACCCAATTCCGGAAAAAGCATTTAAAAATGTTTTGATGATTGGATTATTCATTGGCGTAAGTGTATCGTTTCTGAAGGAGCATACTTTGAAGGCGATAAAGTAAATTTGAATGAATAACTAACATTTTGTGTATTATTGATCTTTTCCCGGTA
The DNA here is from genome assembly GCA_963555695.1 of Dasypolia templi. Classification (NCBI taxonomy): domain Eukaryota; kingdom Metazoa; phylum Arthropoda; class Insecta; order Lepidoptera; family Noctuidae; genus Dasypolia; species Dasypolia templi. Next base: position 22,016,501 of record OY743141.1, on the reverse strand, counting down.
CTGTCTTGACAGAGTAGCATTGGTATATAATTGTTTGTAATTTTGCTTACATGTAATTTTATTTTTGAAGTTCTTAATAACTATTAAATCTTAAATACAATATACAATCTAACACTAAAAAATAAATATAATATATTATGTACAAGTATATAAAGGTGAGAAAATTTAAAACCACATAAGGCATTTTAAAAAAAATCCGCATCGGTGTCAGTCCGAAAAGTGCCCAAAAGGAATGGCCTTTTTTTGTTGTTTTGTGACATATAACACCGCCTTGGGTGCTGAGTCCGTAAAGGTGTTATAATTGTGATTTAAATAAATACATTATAAATTATTTAATTTACCCCAAAAAGTTTTTTTTTTTAAATTCTTCCCTAGGAAATTGATTCTCTTATTTATATTCAATGCCCATTAATTTAAAAAAAAAATTTTTTTTGCTTCTTGTCATTTTTTAAGTCGCTTAGACTTAAAATATTACAGTTAAAGAAGCAAAACAAAAAACAAACCCGTCTCGATTTCCAGAAACAGACAGCCACAGTGTAAAAAAAACGAAAGCTGAACATCCATGCTCCTCGAACAAAGGTATTTTTTTACGAATGCAATAGTATGCCTTCTATTAATATCACGCTTCGTGTCACGTGTGGAATTAAATAGGACGAAAATAACATTGTGAAATGTGTGACGTAACATGTTTTACGTATTTTCGAAATACAAGGAGAATGAATTCATTAATGACACACGAAATTAAGATCAAAATTCATTCAGGTAAAAAGCTTTCAGGTTGAACGGCAAGTAAACATTTGGATGAGCATAAAGCTGCGCACATGGAATATGGAAAAGCGTTAGGAAATCTCCTATGGCTTTCTTACAGCCGGTGTCTGCAACAAAAGAGAGAGTGCAAGATTTGAAAAAGAATGAATATGAAGACTTTACCCTATCAGGCGAAATGTGGGTGTATTTTGGTGCACCTGTCCATAATAAACCTTCGCGGAATACAGGCAGTTATGTTATAAAGAATTATTATTTTATGGATAAAATGTAAGTTCTACCTACCTACTTAATCCATTTGTATTATTAGCATTGTGTATTCAAGAGAGCCTTTTCCTTTCGTATATATCTTAATAGCAAAAGCATCGCTAAGCATCAAAAACATATCATGGTGGTGTCATGGCCACGATCAATTTTATTGAAGGGAAAAATACCTATCACTAGAAAGTTTATACCTAAAGGTACAAGTCCGTAGCCGACTACAGGCAGCGGCAGCAGGTGATGTGTCGCCGCGACGCTACTGGTTTCTATTTATTTATGTAATACGTGGCAAACGACGTGTCGCTAGCTATGGAAGGTATTCCCTAGTACGTGCTGCTGCTGCCTGCAGTCGGCTACGATCTTGTACCTTTACGCAAACAAGCGTTTACTATAGATCTTCCGCTTGCTTCTACAATGTAACCTCAGCGTAACTTTCCTGTTGTGAGTATATAAGACGAATTTTCATTGAATTAACATACACCAGTAAACTTTCCTTTAAACAGCACCTTACATCTTAAACGGTAAGAATATTTTCATTCAATGCTATTAATTTTACGCTTAAATACTATTTTTAACACAACTTTCTATTTTTACTAGTTATTAATTAAAGCTATAAATTAAATGATTCATTAAGTAATAATACAAAAATAAAACCATATTAGTGTTTATAAAATCAATAAAATCAATACTGTTTTGGAATATTATGCCAACGTTTTATGGTAATTTAATCAGGGTGAAATATTATGTTATTTAACATAATATTGGTACGGCGAAATATTAAGTAAAAGAAGCTGTTTGGACCAAAGAAACTGTATTTATGTGTCTTAAAAGCGACATGCAGTTATTAATTAATTTTTCACAATGTCATGAGAAACGTGAAGCAGTAAAATATTTTAGTATTTAGTTCTTATTTCATAATTCATTTTCACTTCAACCCTTAACAAAGGAGACACAAATAATTAACTAGAGATACGGTAATCCTGGGGGGCCAACACGAATAAGTTAAGCAGATTTAGCTCCCATTAATTTGCAGAATTTCAAGCCTTCAGTTGACTCTCCTTTAAAAAGCTTTCGCAGTAAAAGTAAATAATAACATCAGTGCACAGGTGAATTTAATTTCAATATTTCAGAAAGACCCTGTAAATATTTTCATATATAAAACAATATCTGAAAACAAAGAGCTCAACGAGTAATTGTGACTCAATTAGTGAAGACTATGATCTCATTTTCGCGATTTCATTGATGTAAGGCTGGCTTTCGCCTCATTAACATTGAGGGAGCTGTGTGAGGAAAATAGAGACATCTAAAATGCAAGCTTTGATGGAAAACTGTTCAATGGACTTTATCCCGTACGCCTTTTCTCCGAAATACACATTGTTAATAGTTTAGCATTACTCAATGACACGGTACTGGTGAAAAAAAAAACACATTAGACGGTGATAATTCGTGCATAACGCAAGTTTCCGCGTGGCATTGAAGTTTTTCACCTGTCTTTCCCAATGCACAGTTTGAAATGCCAGCTTTCTCATTGATCCAGCAACGTTCGTCTTGTCTTTTAATAATCTTTGTGCTTCAAAATGTTTTGTTCTACCGTAGAAATCTGAACCATGAAGCTGATCATCCTGTCCTGTCTCCTTGCTCTGGCGTCCGTAGCAGCAGACCAGACGCCAGTCATCCTCTGTGGAAGGCAGTTGGCCAACGCTCGAGTGCTTCTCTGCTACGGGGCTGAATATGTGAACAAGAGATCAAGGACTATGACAAGTTTGTATTCCATATGGTTTTATGGTGAAGACGGTTAGTATGTAGGTTTCAAAACAGCAGTCGATGAATCTACACACACAATATAAAATTTCTACATCTATGTCTGTAATTTATAAGGTGTAGATACTCGTAATAGAGTATTCTGTACACAATACATCACATCAGGCTCCCAGAAGTGTTAGGCAGATAGAACACCCACATTTAGCCAGTTATGCTTAGGTCCCATGTAATAGGGGGCGAGCCTATTGCCATCAACCGAGTACTGAGAAATTCTAGATAGAAAAACCCAATAACCTTTTGGCCGACTTGGGAATCGAACCCAGGACCCCAAGCTCATCATCAGTAGCTCGTGCAACCACTAGACCAACGAGGCAGTCGATAAATCTATTATCAAAATTTCTCTTGGCACGCTTTTCTAAACATAGTACGTTAGGCCGCACGTCAGCGTTAATAAAACCAGTATAAGCTGGTCTCTTATTCTTTTGAAACTCCGAACTAGACCATGTCAAGGTTAAACTGTTACCACGCAAAATTGTTATTTTTCATACAATTTTGAACCGGCTGTCCTCCCCTCCCCCCTCCCTCAAGTTTTAATCGCCACTGCAGCTTATAAGTTCACTTAGTGCCGATTTCACCAATGAAACTGAACACGATCAGCACTTTAAACGCAGTTCAAGAGCTGTCAGTGTCAACATTCCGTAACCAGTTACAATGTAAATGTAAGTAAAAATCGGCACTTATGCTATGACTACATTGTCGCGATAACGCGAACTATACTTCGTGCGCTTTCTGTTGTACGTCGAGCTGCGTGCGAGAGAGAGCGCACTAAGTGTAGTTCGTGTTGGCGCGACAATGTAGCCGTAGAATAAGGGTTGACACACATTAGTCTAGTGGCCATGCAGAACATTGTGTTCTGCATGGCCGCTAGAGCAATAGCTAGCAATAGCATTGTACTTTGTAATTTTTGGTGGGCCATGTTTATTCAATTATATGCATAACATCAAAGCGTAAGAATATTCATCGTCACGGAAACTGAAAGTTCTTTCTTTATAGTACTTGTTGACAGACCTACACTTTCCTCCCACGTAATTCCGTCTCTGATACCTTTTTTCTGTTATACCTTCCTCAATCGACTACCATTTAGGTCAAATTTAGCCAAATTGAATTGTTCCAATTGATCGAAGCCAATGGGTCCAAAATTCGGTATTGTCAAAAGATGCCTACACGGGGAGTGAAGCATCTTTTCCCCTCTCCCATAAATATTAGCACTGTAATTTGAAAACATTGTGAAAGCCAATTATTTTTGAAAGAGTAACCGTGGAGTTTCTTGGCGGCTCTCTATGAAACGACCAATTGGAACCGGGCACCTAGTTTCATAAGTGTCCATGTAGGTTTGTGTGAAATAAAATATATTGATTTTGATTTTATAGAGATGCTTGAAATTAAATAAACCATAATTTGTTAAACTTAAATAAAATAGTAAGTAGGCAGGTACACTAGCAAGGTAATTTCGTGCAAATAAAGACAACAATTAATCTTATAAACTATTGCTGATTGCATTAACTAACTAAATTGTTTAAAACTCCACTAGCTATGTTAAGCAAGATGAATATAAGTGTGTGTCTAATAAGTGAAGTTTTGCATATTGCAGAAGTCAATTTTCACTAAATTATTTTGGTTTAAATACCAAAGAATATTTTGCGCAGTTCACTTGCATCATTACTAACATTTAACTTTCCATAGCAGCGGACTTATTACCCGGAGACAAGACGAACGAAGTCGACTGGCCCTGGAGTGGACGCCGTGGGTCCCTGACTGCCAGCTGGTCCCGGTACAAGCGAGACGGCCTGGTCGACGAGTGCTGCCTCAAACCCTGCACTACCGATGTCATTCTCAACTACTGCTAGACGAAAAACAGCCTCACCATGTGCGCGATCAGAATGAGATTAACCTTTTGGAACATAAGAGCGCTAAGCTAAAATTGGCTTGTAGTTAACTTGCGTGCTTGCGTAACAGACATTTTGAGTTTATTGCGACAAGGTTTCGTTTTATACTGGAAGCGCTCGAAAAAAACATTTCATAAACAATGTATTTAATGTAAGATAGATACGCAACCAGTCCACATAAATGATTGTATATTTTATAAAATAAATGACCGAGAAAATATTTTGATTACTCGCATTTTAAATCAAAATGAAAATATGTAATGAAAAAAAAACAAGGATTTCAATGCCGATAAAAATTAGTGTACCGTAGTGTAGTGTACGGACGCTATTATTAAAGCTCCGCTGTCCGTCCGTCTGTCACAGGGCTGTATCTTTCGAACCGTAATAGGTAGACACTCTTCATATTAAATATTAATATTTATGGCTGCTACAACGACAAACTATAAAGTAAATAATTAGTTTTTTCCCCAAAAAATAGTTTTTTTGAAAGAAACGTGGTTTTTGAATTTTACTTCGTATCGTTTCATTTAAAGCGGTAGTATGAAAAACAAATGGGTGGTAAAATCAAGCGTTAAAAAAAGTCAAGCCGTTATGCCACGATGTCGTTTGCGAAAGTGTTCTTTTTCACAATTTTCGAGTTATTTCAAGTTTTCATAGTTTTCGAGAGTGCTAAATCAGGTAGTCAGGTCAAAATGAAGTTCCAAGATGGCAGTTGGCAAAATGAAAATTTTGCCAACTGCCATCTTGGATGTTTCTCGTTTTGGGTGTCGTTTTCATTATTTTCGAGGGTGCTAAAGCCGATAGTGACCATTGTGTGGATCGCCTGGTCGTCACCATTGTGTGGATCGCCTGTAGGACATGGTGAAGCATACGGTGGAGGTCTGCCCAGCTTGAGTGGAGCACCGCTGTGTCCTCGCGGAGACGAACGGAATATTATACGGTGGCACGGAACGTTTCCTGTGCAAGTTTGACTCGCTCTTGACCGCTTTTTTAATTTCCAATCTGCGTGGGAGGGGAATACAAATTTGAAGAATAACGATAGGAATAAAGAGTGGCTATTGTTGTTTTCAGGACGGCGGAACAGCTCCTGAAAACAAGAAATGTTTGATTATGGAAAATACGTTGGGTAGTATAAAACCTCTGGACGGTAATAATGGCGGACTATTGAAATTAAGATAAGTTTTATTGTAGATTGATTCCTTCATTTTAGTTTGGGAGTAGACACCAAATTAAATTATGATACTGCTTCATGAAATAAATGTACTAACTGTCGACCCGCCGCCGTTAGTTTGACGAACTTGTTTTTTACCTTTCGAAATAAATTATTCGTAATAATGGTGGAAATCACACACAAAATCCGTTGCGTCATTTAGAAAAAAAAAACTGTCACACAAACGTACACGAAAAGTAATGTATGTGTACTATTGTCGTCGAAGTTCAAACCACTCATTATAAATAAATAAATTACTTATGTTCAATTATAATTAATTACTTTGAGAGCGAGAAAAGCCTGTCTTTATTAGATATAATTAATGGGACCACAGACAGCCTTGAAGTTAATCGTAGTTAGTATCAAATAGTGTTCACTAATTGGTGATTTAAACTATTATATCCTGAAACTCCAAGTCTGTATCGCATACTTTGTATAAAGCCGTTTGAAATGGCCTACTTATAAGGACCTAAGCCCCTAGTTACAGAAATTGATCATTTAAAAAATGTTTTGCTATAAAGTTATAAGTTGCATTAAAACGTTGCTTGCAAGCGTCATTATTATTATCATCACCGTGTAAGCCGAGGACGTCCACTGCTGGACATAGGCCTCTCCAATCGCATGCCGTTTTACCATTCTCATGCAGCTGATCATCCATCTTGCCAAGATCGTCGCTCCAACTATCCCAAGGCGTACTACTGTGTTTTGGGGGGTTCACGGCTTATAGCAAAGCAACTTGCGACACCAAGGGGACTATCTCTAAGTCCGTAACGAAGATACGGGTTCGCCCGTAAATAATACGATACTTCGGAATTAACCCTACTCCTGATTAATTAACAAAACACATTGGGAGTAAAGAGAACTGTCAACTGGTGTTGTCATTCATTCCTACTTTGGGTCCCAAACTAACCTTATGTAGTCCGCAGGTGATACGGATTAGGAAACGCCGGTGACTTCGGCCGAAACTACATGCTGCTTAGTAGACCACCTGTGTCTGTAGTCTAAACCACTTATTTCATTTGTTTTCTCCGCAGTCGCTGTCGCAAGACGCGTGTCGCTTGTACGTGTAGTAGGTACGTGGCCACGGGGATAGGCCTCTTCAATCACACGCCATCTTTCACCATTGTCCAGCTGGTCCACCCAAGGCTGTCAACATCGTCGCTATAACTTGCCCGGGGCGACTTCCCGTGTCTCACAAAGACAATTTATGGGCAGTAAAATAAAACCCAACAAACTCCGAAAAACGATTCCCTAATATTGCCTTAAATTACCTTCGCATAATTCTTAAATTTTTATTACATTTTTTAAATGGAACATGGAACCAATCACCATAACGACCTACTCATAAACTTAACGATGATAGCAAACATGGGGAAGCGAACATTTAAATATTCCCCTAAATGTAAGATAGGTCATGTAGGCAGAGGAGTGTAGTTCACCCATAATTCGCTAGATATGAATTAACTGTACCTAATAGAGGACAACATAACAAAACATAACTCCTGTAATCCCCGACGGGTTAGGCAGCGGTCCTATTACTCCCACATTTCAACTGTTCTTTTTAAATCCTACGATTGTCACAAATTTAGAATTCAGAGTGCTACTAAAAAAATCTTAATGAAAAAACCCAAAAACACTTTGCCGGTCCTGGGAATCGAACCCAGTACCTCGTCCCCAGTAGCACTTGCGACCACAGGACCGACAAGGCAGATAACAGAGGACAAGTCTTCCATTAACCGTGAACAAATCACATTCCCAAGGTGCAAGAGAGATTTTTCTGATGTAAAAACTCAATCACACTTTACCCTACTTGAGGACCGAACCAAGGCTTCGGGAAAATTTAAATATTCCCCATGTATGCTCATACATAACATTGGAGCAATTCGCCGCGCCGATATTGCATTGTGGAGCAACCGAGCAGCGGGCTAGCACTCCATGAATTCAATACCGGGCAAATAAGGTTTGTTGCAGTAACTATGCGTTGATGGAAGCTCAAGTTGTTCGGTAAACAGTAATTGTTCAAGGCCTTGCTTTGTACAGCCGACTTTGGTCTTTAAGCTGGTTATGAGTTTGTGTGCTGGGCCCGCGTGGTGGATTACGGCCTACTCCCTCTCGCCGAGAGGAGGCCTGTGTCCGAGCAGTGGGAACAGTATAGGCTGATTATGCTTATGCTGTGTGTTTTAAGACTGGGAAATCTATGAAGTGGTGGATTCTATCTTCAACTTAATTTTTTTTTAAACACTGTCAGATGATGCACAGTCTAAACCGCTGGGTCTAGATAAATCTATTAACTTAATAAAAGTCTTTGATTAATTCGCTGACAGTCTACGCATAGACTAAACTGCTGGGTTTAGAAGCTTGAAAATTTCACAAGGTCGATTATTTGCACTAGGTTGATTTGCACAAGGTTGGAAATTTGCACAAGGTTGATTTGCACAAGGTTGAAAATTTGCACTAGGTTGATTTGCACACGGTTGAAAATTTGCACAAGGGATTAACATACATTATTTCAGAAACTTAATCACTTAAATAAGTTAAATAGGTGATGAACGTTTGATGAACCCTGCTACACTTCACTACACATGTATTCCATAGGCGCTGTGTTCGTATAATGATTTGTATCTTGAGGGGGTGTTAATCATGAATACACCGAAGGACCTTTTTATTTTAGAAAGTGTTTATAGTGCGCTGCGCACGTTAGCTTCTCGTTAGTAACAGTTAGTGTTGCGAAAACCCACACACGGAAGCATGGTGCTACTGTGCTCATGCGTAGACCAATCGGATTGCACAGTGAATGAACGTGGACAATTAAGCTTGTATGTTTAATAAATAAGGGTTTGATTTGATTAAATGAATGAAAAATGAAATGAAGCTTAATTACTCGAAGTGGGGTGAAGGTAAAACCCACCATATAGAGAACGGCACGTAACAGGGACCCCACCCGACTTTTGAGTAATAATAAGGTAGCTCATTGTGGCTACTTGTCCAAGAATTAATTGGGCACCAGCATATTAAAAATAGATTCAATTAAATAAAAAATAATGAAACTATATTATTAAAATTTTAAATTTCAAATCGTATGAGGTAGTTACGTACCTACTACCAACTAGGTATTGGAAAGTTAACAATTCGCAAAAAAAATCCTTAATGAATTTCATTGAATTTGTGAACTGTATGTAGGTTTTTTTTTATTTTAAATTAATTATTATAAATAGAGGTACATATTCAAAAAGTTTCCTGCCGTATTGCTTTGTAAAGAGGCACAAGATTTTCAAAATTGATTTGTCCGAAAACCATAGATTTTTACTTCACTGAAATAAGTCACAATACATAGTCTTAAAAAATAACTTTTTCCGTCGGGCGTCACAGGTGCTGAGGTGCTGCTAGGTAATATATTGCTTAATTTATTCAGTTACCTAGATACATTTTGGATTTACCGAAAAATCTGGAAATATGCTTACAACCTAACAACCCCATTATAATGGTAACATCCTGTGTCTGACATTTTAACGACGTAGCTGTGACGTTATAGTGCGCGCAAAATAACACAGCACAGAATTCTAATACTTCCGTGACTTTACATATTAGAAATATCACTATTTGTAAAAACCAATCCTCATTTGTTTCCCCTTCTGATTAATAATACAGGTAGAAATAGACGTGAGAAGTACAGACTTTGGGTGCAATCACTCACCGCCAAAACACCATTTCTTAGAAGAACTGTATTAAGCATGGTTCCATTGAAATACAATAAAATTCCTAATTCCCTTAAAATAATGAATATTAAATCATTCAAGAGAGAACTAAAAAAAATGCTAATTAGTAAAGGGATATTGTAATGTTACGGAGTTTTTGAATGATCAATTTTGAATCTAAGTAATGTATTTCAATTCTATTGTTTTGTTTTTGCGTTTATTTTGTATTGACTGTAGTTGCGTATTTGAATTGTTTGAATTTTGACTATAATATAATTATTTTCCTATTAATAATTAAACCTATTTTGTATGCCAAATATGGCAAAACATGTTGAACCAGCAATATTAAACTCTTTCATCTTTATGTGCATATCTATGTATCATGTCTATACAAATATCTGCGCGCAGCCGAAATCAGAAAAATCGTTTGCCGCCATCTCGACGTTTATATCTGACGGGCAATTTTTAAGAACGTTCGCATACTAGTCTCAGTCTCAATTTATCAAAAATACAATCAATTTACATACACTTTTGACAATTTTTTGACATTTTTTGTCGATGAAATGTGATTGCGACTTAAATTTTAACGTTTTTAAAGTACGAGAATTGGCTTTCAGCATGTCGATTCTGTAAAAATGTCACCGTGAAGACTTGCGTGGAGTGAGCTGTCAGTGTCATCCCGTCTTGGTCAACCCTAGCATCAGTGACACTCACTTCACCTGAGTTTTCTCGCTGAGATGGTTACGGAATAGCATTACAGGTGGCAAGAGAGTGTGCTGTGTTCCTTTATTTCCAAAGCAAATAATAGTCATCATTCTGCCGAAAGTGTTTAAAAGTGCTGACAGGAATAGTCTTGAAAAACAATCGCGCGAAGACTATTTCTAAAAAGAAACACAGTAACATACAAAGAATTGAAAGCCAAAAAACAATTCTTTTAAATTTTGTTTTTACGGTAATGACCTGATTACGCATACTCCGGATCCAGGGTTTTGTTCACTCTGCCACGGTCTCGGGTTGTTCGAAAGAGATACCGTGGCCCCAGGCACAGACAACTGAAGGAACATGGTTGGGTTTTAGTCAGTAAAAGTCTTACACTCCTTCCCGCTCTACCTAGAGCGGGAGAAGTCAGTTAATGATTTCCCACCGTAAAGAAAAGGGTTGGGCTCACTAACCACGGAATCACCGCACGGCAGAGTCTAGAGACTGCAGTACTAATTAAATTCGTGGCACCAAAAGTACATTCAGCGTACAACTTCTGTTACGGCCTCGTCATCAGGTATGAGGAACAAAGTGTAAAGTTCACTAAACCTTTATAGAAAAGGGAGCATCATCCGACCAGACTGGTGTTGTATCTGGTGGGCAACTGCCCTACGATTGATGTCGGGACGTTGTATAAAAATATGCTAGTTACGCGGCAAACAAATGACTTTGTAGTTAATGGAATTATTTGAGCATCGTTCCATGAACATGAAAAGATACTACTAGATGCAGAAAAATTGTGGATATGACAAATGACGGGCACTATTACAACGTTTTCGGGCGACAATCAAGTGGGTAGGTACGCCGCCCAACAGCTGGTGGTAAGTGATCACCACCACCTAAGGCTGGTCATCAAGTCAGGGGAAAAAGGACGTCTACGCGGTCAAATTGTATACAACAGCACTTTTTTTTAATAACCGACGAAAAATAATATCGTAGGTAGCTAGAACCATGTACTGAATCATCAGGTAGGAAACTTTTTGAATTACCAACGAAAAATTTCCAGGGGTTCTTCCTAATTTCTTGGGGTCCAGAGTGATGTAGTTAATCCTTGGTCGCGCGTCGTTGCCATCCTGTATACCTACTATAGATAGATGGATAGAAAAGTCCACACTATAAAAACAATACTAGAAAATTAATATCTCCATGTTTCCTCAAAGTACGAGCGCAGTCCACTCCACTCACGAATAAGAAGGGAAAGACAGTCTCCGACGATAAAACGAACGACATTTGCTTTAATATCCTGCCATATTTATTTCGATTTCAATTTGCTTTACGAAATATAATTCAATTTGAGTTATTGTAAATAAAACGCCAAAGATGATAGGAAGTCGCGTTATTGTAGGTATGTATTTAGTGATCTCGAATTACTACACCTACCTAATGACTTACATTTAACACGCTACCTAATCCTACCCTAAGTTTGGCTTACAAGTACGGCAGTTATATTTTATTCATAAATTATAATTATAACTCATACAATGAAAACCCTCTATAGTCTCGCTAACCATCTAATTTGATCTAATTAAAGTAAATCCCAAAAAGGGTAGCAATTTAATCCTTTACGTTTTTATTAGTTACCAATGAGACAAAACAAAGGCATCCAATTATTTCTCAGAACAAAGCTACCTACATAATATGTACATACAAACTGAGAAGAACACGGCTATGTGCTACATCACCAATTACTGAGTATAAACACGTATCAGCGTGTCAAAGCCAAGTTAAAAGAAATATGAACTATCGACACAGCAGCCGTGTGTTATATTACAGGAACCATTTGGAGACACTTTTGACCCATTAATTATTCAAAATCTATTCATAATAAACACATGAAATTTGTTTTTTTTATTTGTAATCCCTTCATTTTTTAATAATACAGCTCAAACTGTTATTGAGATGTTAACTGACTGACAAAAAAATGAAATTCTAGGTAGGTATACGTAAGGAAGGATTAATCAGCATATTTAATAAGTATGCTGACTGAATTCGTCCTGACGACTATCCGCGCCTAGCACAGAGCAGCGCGCGCGAGGAAGGAGAACGAGCTGGTACAGATGTGAATCACAAGGCAGTAAAAAAAACACATTCTTCATATTGAACTTGGCTCCCATTTTCACATTTATGTTTTTGATGAGATTACAATGTTCCCAATATGGTCAGGGCTTTCATAATATATTTTGCCGACTGAAGAGCTGGTGACATAAATATGGGGAGAATTTGAGGAGGCCTTTGCCGTTGATAGGCAAGCAGACAAGGTTGTTGATGCAGAAAAACAAATAAATGAAAACTAACATACTAAATGAACTAGAGGTTAAACTGGAACCAAATAAGTGGAAAGTACTAGTGAAAAATGTAAACAAAAAATGAAAAGAAAAAAAAGCTTATTATTATTAATATTACATGCCGACCGTACCTTATTATTACTCAAAAGTCGGGTGGGGTCCCTGTTACGTGCCGTTCTCTTTATGGTGGGTTTTACCTTCACCCTACTTCGAGTAATTAAGCTTGTATGTTTAATAAATAAGGGTTTGATTTGATTAAGTGACGATTCACTTAATCAAATCAAACCCTTATTTATTAAATTTTGTTATGACTGTCTTTCCCTTCTTATTCGTGAGTGGAGTGGACTGCGCTCGTACTTTGAGGAAACATGGAGATATTAGTTATCTAGTAGTATTTTTATAGTGTGGACTTTTCTATCCATCTATCTATAGTAGGTATACGGGATGGCAACGACGCGCGACCAAGGATTAACTACATCACTCTGGACCCCAAGAAATTAGGAAGAACCCCTGGAAATTTTTCGTTGGTTATTATAAAGTTTCCTACACAAGCGTTTCCTACCTGATGATTCAGTCCATGGTTCTAGCCCCATACGTTGTTATTTTTCGTCGGTTATTAAAAAAAAGTGCTGTTGGATACATTTTGACCGCGTAGATGTCCTTGCTAACCTGACTATATGACCAGCCTTAGGTGGTGGTCACTTACCACCAGCTGTTGCGCGGCGTACCTACCGACTTGATTGTCACACAAAAACGTTGTAATACGTCCCGTAATTTGTCATATCCTCAATTTTTATGCATCTAATGGTGTCTTTCCATGTTCATGGAACGATGCTCAAATAACTCCATTAACTACAAAGACATTTGTTTGCCGTGCAACTCGCATATATGTGTACAACATCCCGACATCAATCGTAGGGCAGTTGACCACCAGATACAACACCTGTCTGGTCGGACGATCCTTCCTTTTCTATGGAGGTTTAGTGAACTCTACACTTTGTTCCTCATACCTCCTATGAGGCCGTAATAGAAGTTGTGCGCTTAATGCACTTTTGGTGCCACGAATTTAATTAGTACTGCAGTCTCTAGACTCTGCCGTGCGGTGATTCCGTGGTTAGTGAGCCCAACCCTTTTCTTTACGGTGGGAAATCATTAACTGACTTCTCCCGCTCTAGGTAGAGCGGGAAGGAGTGTAAGACTTTTACTGACTAAAACCCAACCATGTTCCTTCAGTTGCCTGTGCCTGGGGCCACGGTATCTCTTTCGAACAACCCGAGACCGTGGCAGAGTGAGCAAAACCCTGGATCCGGAGTATGCGTAATCAGGTCATTACCGTAAAAACAAAATTTAAAAGAATTGTTTTTTGGCTTTCAATTCCTTGTATGTTACTGGGTTTCTTTTTAGAAATAGTCTTCGCGCGTGTTTGTTTTTCAAGACTATTCCTGTCAGCACTTTTAAACACTTTCGGCAGAATGATGACTATTATTTGCTTTGGAAATAAAGGAACACAGCACACTCTCTTGCCACCTGTAATGGTATTCCGTAACCAGCTCAGCGAGAAAACTCAGGTAAAGTGAGTGTCACTGACGCTAGGGGTGACCAAGACGGGATGACTCTGACAGCTCACTCCACGCAAGTCTTCACGGTGACATTTTTACAGAATCGACATGCTGAAAGCCAATTCTCGTACTTTAAAAACGTTCAAATTCAAGTCGCAATCACATCTCATCGACAATAAATTAATGTCAAAAAATTGACAAAAGTGTATGTAAATTGATTGTATTTTTGATAAATTGAGACTGAGACTAGTATGCGATTCTTAAAAATACAAAAATTGCCCGTCAGATATAAACGTCGAGATGGAGGCAAAAGATTTTTCTGATTTCGGCTGCGCGCAGATATTTGTATAGACATGATACATACGAGAGATATGAACATATAGATGAAAGAGTTTAATATTGCTGGTTCAACATGTTTTGCCATATTTGGCGTTCAAAATAGGTTTAATTATTAATAGGAAAATATAAATTAGGAAATAATTATATTATAGTCAAAATTCAAACAATTCAAATACGCAACTACAGTCAATACAAAATAAACGCAAAAACAAAACAATAGAAATGAAATACATTACTTTGATTCAAAATTGATCATTCAAAAACTCCGTAACATTATAATATCCCTTTACTAATTAGCATTTTTTTTAGTTCTCTCTTGAATGATTTAATATTCATTTTCTTAAGGGAATTAGGAATTTTATTGTATTTCAATGGAACCATGCTTAATACACTTTTTCTAAGAAATGGTGTTTTGGCGGTGAGTGATTGCACCCAAAGTCTGTACTTCTCACGTCTATTTCTACCTGTATTATTAATCAGAAGGGGAAACAAATGAGGATTGGTTTTTAAAAATGGTGATATTTCTAATATGTAAAGTCACGGAAGTGTTAGAATTCTGTGCTGTGTTATTTTGCGCGCACTATAACGTCACAGCTACGTCGTTAAAATGTCAGACACAGATGTTCCCATTATAATGGGGTTTTTAGGTTGTAAGCATATTTCCAGATTTTTCGTTAAATTCAAAATGTATCAAGGCAACTGAATAAATTAAGCAATACATTACCTAGCAGCACCTCAGCACCTGTGACGCCCGACGGTAAAAGTAGCTTATTTTCTATGACTAGATTTTCTAGGTATTGTGAGTTATTTCACTGAAGTGAAAATTGATGGTTATCGGACAAATCAATTTTGAAAATCTTGTGCCTCATTACAAAGCAATACGACAGGAAACTTTTTGAATATGTACCTCTAGTATAATAATTAATTGAAATTAAAAAAAAACCTACATACGGTTCACAAATTCACTGAATTTCATTAAGGATTTTTTTTCGAATTGTTAACTTTCCAATACCTAGTTGGTAGTAGGTACTTAACTACCTCATACGTTTTGAAATTTAAAATTTTAATAATATCGTTTCATTATTTTGATTTAATTTAATCTATTTTTAATCCAGCATATTAAATTACTGGACAAGTAGCCACAATGAGAGAAAGTCCTTTTTATCCCAAATCAACTTTTTTGACTTGGCCTTCTCTTGACTTTGATCTTGCCCGATGGAAAGCTATTTGAAATAAATGCTTTGACTTTGACTTTACTGTCCCACTGCAGGGCAAAGGCCTCTTCTAATACAGAGAAGGCACGAGCATTGATCACCACGCTTGCTCAAGACGGGTTGGCAATTTCAGCCTTATATTTACTATAAGTCTAGGTATCCTAACAATAATTTCTTTCACCGTTGTCAGTATATTTAAATTGGGGATACTCGGAGATACAGTTTAAGGTATTTTTCATTCGTGGCATTCTAATAAAACACAAACATTCTTATATTGTCTATTTATTTAATGGAACGATAAACATAATACAATTTCATAATAATTGACTTACGTCATACAGTTTGTATTCCTTAAAAAGTCGTGTATTTTTGTTAATAAAATTATACTATTTGCACGGTTAGTGCAAAGAAAATATTCAATTGAAGCATTAAACATTTACAGGGAGATCATGAACATACTCAAAACTTGAGTGACATTTTAATTTCACTGCACTAAATATTTAATAGATCAGTATGCACTATGATGATCGTTGAACATTTATTTACACATAAAAAATACCTATCAAATTACGAAATAATATCGAAATCAACGCGATAATATCTCGTCTGCCGTATCATGATGCAAAGAAAATTAACTCAATATCTCTTGCAGATATTTCTCATTTTATTAATACCCCTATTAGTAACTAATAAGCTCTTACTTAATTAATTACAAAAAAAATACAATAAATTCTGTAACACAATTTCGTGTTACTTATAAGTAAAGTTTTTTAACAGTCCTTTTGTAAACAATTTTACACACTTTTCCACATTAACGTGACAGATATGATCACGATAGATAACTGCGTCTTTGAGTTAATAGCTGATCCGGAAGACCATATTGAAGACTGGTCTGAACTGTCCTCAGGTCACGAACTGGGCGAAAAATCTGGAAATATATTTTTGTTAGTTATACTTGGGCTGAGTTTTCAATAGTCAGATTACTTATATATTAAGGCGCTATGATCCAACATAGACTACGCTTACTATTTTTTTTGAAACCGTGAAGACATAAAAAACAGTATTATAAAATTCTGAAAATTATATTTTATTTACGGATCAGGCGGACATGCAATCTCATTTAATTGTTATGTTAAATGCGACTGCATGCCCACCAGATCCTTATTCTATCAAAAAACTAAATTTACTCCTTTTCGTAATGTATAATCAATCTGATAGCTACACAACAATTTTCGTGATCTTTATAAATAAATGAAATGGTAGTAATACTGTTTAGCACAATGCGCTGAGTTTGGGTTGATAAAATGATTAAAATAACTACTATGTTTAAATACTTATCAAAACGCGCGAGCGGCGACCGCTGACCGGATTATATGGCTTTAGAATAAATCTGACAGTTTTGTATACAAAAGTCCAACCACAATATAATTTATTCCTGAGATAAAAGTAATATAACTACAGAAAAATCAGCCCCTAGAAGTATTGTGCAGGTACGTTACATTTTTCAAAGGTTTTGGTGATAAAACGTTGAGTATGCTTTAAAAATAAATACACGCAGTGACTGTAGTCGCTGTGCGATTTAGAAATCACACAGATTTTGACTGCCGATTTGTCGAGATGTAAAAATCTGTGTGGCTGTGATTTTGAAATTGCGAGCGTGTCGCTGAGTGTGTAAAAAGCTTCGTCTGCGCAGATATTGATGCCATTTTGAAGGTTACACGCCCGTATTAAAGAAAATATTATCGCAGTAACCTAAACTACGCTCTCACTTTTATTTATAACGGCAAGGTAAAAAAGTGAATGGTTATTTTCTGAAAAAACGTTTTTTTTTGTTTTTAAATTTTTTGTTGTTATTAAAACAAAAAAGATACCTAAATCGCTATAGCCATTTATTTACCTATGTAGTGTATTTGAAGAGTTCCCTCGATTTCTCCAGGATCTCAGGATCCTGACCTGATGGCAATGGGACCACTTGGGAAGTTTAGCCTTTTAAAGTAAATGTCAAAATAAATAAGAACAAATTATCTATCTTTTTGTTCCTATTTACTTTGACATTTAATTGGCTATTTTATAGGCTGAAGCGAAGAATTAAGATATATCTTAATTTTATAGTTTTAATTTGTAATGTTATTTCTTTTCAATAATGGATAAATTTATAATATAATTATTTGTTGGTTACCTATTTATATTGGAGACAAAACATCACTGTGATATAATTTAATGTAACATCTTGCATGTCATTTTGTTTATACTAATGTTTTGGACAAATTAATATCTTATCTTATCATAACAAACAAAAGAACTTCCAAATCGGTCCAGTCGTCCTCAAGTAATCGAGGAACATACACTTTAAAAAAAGATTCCGACGAACTGAGAATCTTCTTCTTCTTTTGAAGTCGTTCTAAAATTTATTACTTTTATTATATCATTGAGAACAAAACGAAAATAGAACCACGATATATTAAAACCTGCTGAAGTAGAACAAATCAATTCTGGCAGCCCCTCTTGTTACAATTGGCCCAAGACAATATAAAATAAATACATAGCATCAAAAACCCCTGAAGATTTCATAACGTAAGAATATTCAGGCGATTGAGAAAGAGGACAAAGTTAAGAGAGTAATTTTCCATGGGCAGGTAGACAGGCTAAGTTTCCGTGGTGATAAATCAATTTGACTTTTATGAAGGAAGAGGCTTAGATATTGAATGTATGCCTTTATACATACCAATTTCCTTTATGTGTGTAATGTGTTTGTTTGCACATAACGTGGAGAGAAGGTAAAAATATTATCGTGACCTTAAAAAGTCACTATTACCTTTAGTAAATTAAATTGTTTCTAAGTAGATATACAGGGTCTCCCGTAAGTCGACGCCAAGGAGGAATCGAGTGGTAGGTCAAGTCATAATAGTTAACAGAAAAAACATAACTTTTGTAGCAGCAGGAATATAACAGCAACATATCGCATCTCCGACAAAATCAAATTTTGAGTTAGAAACAGAAATACTTGAGTACATTATGGTACTAGTGTGTAACATTGGTGATTACCGCCGAGGCGCCATTGGTCTTAAGAGAGCCGAGGATGATAATTATCAATACACACGTGTATCATACGACGTTTTTCAACACTCTTGTGAATAAAATATCAATAAAAACTCATTTTATTCAAAAAAATATCGTGTTCAATGGAACAAATAAATTAATGTTCCTATTGCTTGCTCATTTCATGCAACTTCTTATTTAAATAGATAATTTTAACTCGTACGTGTTTAATAAATAAAACTTTCACTCTAATTTAACTTCTGTTTTCTCTGTAATAGAAGAAAACTTTTAATTCCCCATTTTGTACGTGGCAGAATAGGCGCAAACCCTATGCGCGGAAAATAAAAAAAAAACCTCATCCCTTTAGTCTGCGGCCGATCGCAATGCGCGCGCATAGGAAAACTGATTAATTTTTCCCGCCATAGCGAAACATTTTTCACAACTCGTTTTCACTATTGAATTTATAGTTATTTATTAATTAAAATGTCTACAACTACTAGTTACGAAGAAAATTATTTAAGAACAACGCCACTCTACCAATAAAAAAAAAACTATAACTCACTAGTGAGTTATAGCAATGAAAAAGTCACAGTTTGATTATAGGTGTCATTCTGTGCCTAATTGCGGTGACCATAGAGCCACTTTATGAGCAAGTGTGTTGAAAAAAGTTTACTAACTTTCTTCGCCAATATTGTTACATCTGTTACTCTGAACCTCGCCGCTAGATGGCATTGTAACGCTATATGATTAAGGCATTCTGAATCCTGAGTGATCTATAATAGTGTTACATTTAGTGCCATTGTTACTGAACGTGTTCAGCACATCTAAAACACTGACAGCTCTTGAATGCGTTCAGTTTTATTGGTGAAATCGGCACTTAGTGTTGTGAAAGGTGGACGTGCGTTTGTTGAGACAAGTACTGTTACAAACAAAAATATAACAGTGTTTCAGAGGTAAAATATTTGTGCTTTCATCAATTTGTCGAATAAACGGTTACAAGTCGAATTAATGCAGTTTATTGTTACTGGATTTAATCAGGCTAGATCAACATTTATATAATAAAGTGATATATTTTGTATTGTATCAGTATTTTCGATGCGATTTAATGTAATGTTGTGTAACTATTCACGTTGTAACAGTTCTTTTTAGCGAATTTAGTTAATTTTTAAATATTTAGACTTGTAGGTAACCTTGTTTTATGCGCTATTCTGCGTTTAGCTCTAAAGGATAATTAATATTTACCGGCCCATGATCATCAAAAGATGGGGGAAAAAACTTGCAAGGTAAGAAGCCTACTCTATACTTACCTTACCTACCTGTTTATATACCCGGTTTTTTTGTCATTCCAAAAGTGTATAAGCCTTAGTTATTTGTTACAATGATCTAATCTATGTATATTTATATACACAACTCAATTTAATAAGCATGCATTTTTTTTGAGACTCAAGAGAATAATTGGATTGATATTATTGAGATACCCCAATGTACCTCGCAAGAGCTCATCAAGATTGCATTATGCTGTTCAGGAAGCTAAAACTGAAAAAGGTTATTTTTAATTTATCATGCAATCGTGGCAATAAAAGGCCAATTTTTTTATGTCTGACACGATGTGCCAATTGAATTTTGTGTTTTACAGAAAATACTCGTAGAAATAAGTTTATAATGGCTCTTAAGCGTACCTACCTACTCAAATACGATAAACTGGAATCTATTATCTGCACACAAATATTTTTTTTGTGACGTGGCATACTCAGAATGAAGGCGATTCAGTTTGTTCGGTTATTGATACATGCGATAAAAGAATCTGGGGCCCAATTTACATGCTTTCTTAGTACGCAACAGTCATAAGAACATAAAAAAACCTGCTTTCATTGAATGAAGAAGAAGTTACATGCAGACCTACGCTTCGGTACCGGTAACATCAAGTTGAAAGACGTCAGAGTCGTTAAATTCATGAAAGAACACCTTGTGTTTTTTATTACAAGAACTCTTATGATAGGGATAAAAGAATGGATTTTAGGAAGCTAAAATTTGGCGAACACACCGAGAGATTCTGCCTGGACTAAAACTAAACCTGCTTACATCAAACAGCTCTCAACAAGCGAGAGGAAGAAAGCTGATTTGATGAGTATTACAAGAACTCATATGATAGGGATAAAAGAATGGATTTTAGGAAGCTGAAATTTGGCGAACATACCCTGAGATTTTGCCTGGACTAAAACTAAAACCTGCTTACATCAAACAGCTCTCAACAAGCGAGAGGAAGAAAGCTGATTTGATGAGTATTAAAAGAACTCATATGATAGGGATAAAATAATGGATTTTAGGAAGCTAAAATTTGGCGAACACATCCTGAGATTCTGCCTGGACTAAAACTAAAACCTGCTTACATCAAACAGCTTGTTAAGCGAGAGGAAAAAAACTGATTTGATGAGTTTGGTTGAAAGTGATCATTTATCACGATTTTATGCGCCTTTTACAACCACTTGTAATTTGAACGGTAATTTCTTGATAATTATGTATTCTAAATATGAGACGACTGAATATTAGTTTTGATCTGTAATTTTATTTATTTATTTTATCTAAGGCACAGGGGACAGTAAATATAACATATTTATTATTTTAAACATTACGCCATTGACGAAGTACACCGAAATATAGAAAGTGACTATTTAGAATGTGTGAGTGCGTGTATCTGTGCGGTGCAGGTGCTGTAAATGTGTGTGTTGATTATGTTTGATTAAACTGGCACTACTTAGTAAGCTGAGTATCCAACGTTCGATGGAGGATTTGGACAATCTCCTTTTTTAAGTATGTTACGTAGAAAACGGGTCCAAATGTGAGAATTTATAATCATTATAAAAAATTGGGCATATAATATCCCCCATTTTATAATGCAGGTAAACGTAAAAATGGTGACATCTTTAGATAATTATTGATTTCATTTTTTTTATTGATGATTAAAGTCCCTAAACATTATTTCAATACGGAGAACAATAGACCAAATATTATTAAAGCGTAGCGTAATTAAAGACTACCTACCTGTTTCGTGTAGGTGATTAGTTGAAATCATGATGACTGTATGTTTTGGTTTAAGATGAATTTGTTCCCAAGTTTACAGCTATTTATATAATTATTAAGTTGAAAAAAGTATTAAGAAATACCTGTTTTTTATTATTAATAATAATGTTACTCTTGTCATAGTGTATTTTTGTTTGTAGAAGTTCAAATTGTTTTCTAAAATACTGTTATAATTGAAAATTTGCAGGCTGTTATTCAGGAAATTTGGAAAACAGATTTTGTCATATACAGGTATTTTTATAAGCTTTTCAATTATATGACATTTTTATACTACTAATAAAACTGCAGGAATCAAGACTGTACAACAATTCCGTGACTTTGTTTTCACTCTTCTTAAGATTCAGGTTTTTTGAGTTGTAACCCTATTTTATCGGAGGTGCAATATATGTATGTATCACATTTTCGGTGGACAAGTCTTGTCAATGCTCTAATGGTTAATCAAACGACTATTATTAAAAGTGAGTAATAAATATTACTATCCAAGATTGTAACCAATTTCCCAGAAAAGCGTCTAAATCACAGATCAGTAACTTTTTCACATAATATCAATTCGTGTCCTTGAGACAAAATTTTCGGAACGGAGATAGAGGTTGCGACGTACTGCCTTAATTTCTACTAACAGCGCCCCACGGTATTATCCGCATTTCGATTCTCACAGGAACCGTAAATTTTCTGTCATAAAAAGTATTAGATCTACTCTCATATCGTAAAATTAGATTCATGAACTTCAAAACGAGTTTATAATGACATACTTAAAAAACAGAATACCGAAATTTAACAATTATAAAAAAATACGTAACAAATACGTTTTTGTTTTCCCTTTCGCTTTGTACAGGTCACATCCAAGATGTTAATGTCACCAAGGAGTTTCCTTTTTTCTTTTTTCTTTTAATGGAACGCATATATGCGAGGCGCGTTGGCAGCGCCCGCTTTCCGCGATGGTGCTGGCGTTTGGCGCTATTCATACGTTTCGTCGCAATGAATTCCGTGTTTTTTTTAAAATTCTTGCTGACAAATGATATCAGTGAATGTGAAGAGAATTATCTATTATTAGGTAGTTTCAATCCTAATGTTTGAGACTAGATAAAGTAGTGTATGAAACTGCACAGAACTAGGTATTAAAACACTCGTTATGCAACAGTTTCATAGGCTACTCGTAATATGATGTTACACGGGAATAGTGAATCAGTCTTTAAACATAGAAACAATTTCACCTCTTACGTTTTAATTATAAAACAAAATACTGCTAGACACCTGTACCTATTGCTATTATGAATTTTGTAGAACATCAAAATACAGAGCTTGAGCTCCTGAGTTTACACTAACTAGTTATAGAGGTGGCTCAAAGTAAATAAACTTAAGAGTTAGCAGAACTGTGTAATATTGGTTGTTTGCACTGCGGGTGAAAAGCGGTTTACATTATTATGATGTATTATGGAGGTTCTATTCCTGAAACTACAGTTATAGGTATAGTCGAACTCATAATTGTTTAATCACGTTGGACCATAATTCAAAAAAAAAAAAAAAACATCTTCACTATGGTTAGAAGAGTTACCATGGAGTTTCTTTCCGGCAAGGAAACGGTGCACCTAACTTCTGTAATTTCATAAGTGCCCATGTATGTGTTTGAGTTAAAAAAATATTTAGAATTTTAATAGGGAAATGAACATGTCGTTTTATGACAAGTAAGTGACATTTAACCCAAGACGTGATAAAGCATTTACGAGGTCGATTAAAGTACTTTAGTAGGTATAAACTTATACGTAATCATAATCAGCCTGTAATGTTCCCACTGCTGGGACACAGGCCTTCCCTCTGTGTAAGTGGGCCGTAATCCACCACGCGGGCCCAGTGGGGGTTGGTGGATGTCAAAAGTCTACGAATTTTGCTTCTAGGACATACCAGTTTCCTCACGATGTTTTTCATCCCTGTTTTTGAGAGCAGTGGGGATGAAATAATTTACACAAAGTAAAGCGCCTGTCCGGGTTCGAACCTACGACATGAAACTCGTCAGTTGCGGCCGTTACCACTTGGCCACCACTGCTCCTTGCTTACCGATATCTATACTTACTTATTTCTATTGAGAATTCAAACATTTGAAGTACCTAACTCCCACTCACAGTGTAAGTGGGTACTTTATATTTTGTTTGAAATACTCAATAATAAATCAATCCACGTTGTTACTAGAATTAAAAAAAAACTATAGTTTGAAGAAAATGTTCTGCAGTGCCATTTCTGACGATTTTCTTCTTCATTCATACTACCTATGATCGTTTCAACATTTTCGGTCCTGAGAATAATTACGAATAGCGAGAACATAATTCGCTTATTTTATTGTTCAGACGCTTTGACCATTCGTAAACAAACCAATAAAATATAGGAACAGATCATTAGTGTCAATGAAGCAACTGGAGCTAAGTCGTAATGATTGGCCGACAAACTTGCAAGCTTACCGGTGATTGGTAGATAACAGTTAGATAAGCATCGTGATTGGTCGGTTACCTAAGTTCTGCATTTGATGTTGGCTCAGCACAACGACGATACGATCCTCGTGTGGGAAGTGCATGTCAGGATCGTGCTCCTTTACTTCTAATTCTGCATCTGTTGGGATAATTAAATGTTAATTGGAAGTATTACGTAAAGTTATTAATTTAATTACGACTTGCGTAATTTTGACGTGTCTGCATGCTACGAAAATGTGCTGTTAGCAACTACCACACCTATAAACACTTATCAGGTGTCAAAATACCCTCAACGAAGACGAGAGTCATTTGTTCCTTTGCCTGGAAACCGGGTTATTTAAGATCGAAGTTTGAACTATTATAATATATTTAAATGCTAGCTTTTAAATGTTATAAATTTACTTTAAATACTTCCACGATCTATCGTAAAATGCGAATGTTCACAACAAAAATAAAGTCTTTTCGCAGCAATTACTTTTTTGCACAAAGTTATTTAGTTTGATGCGAAGATGACGGCTTCATGAAGGGTCTTCTGGACACTCTGTAGGTATCTACTTGTGCTAAAACCTACTATTTTTACAGACTATTATAAAAAATAAACTTATCAAGAATGTAGTTATAACCTACATCATTAACACAAAAATTTAAAATCCTTCGAGTGTAATAATATTAAATCATTTGGTGAGTGTGTTGTGTGATTGTGTGTTCTCAACTAAACTATGCCAATTTTAACACTAACAATGTTTTCATAAGCAACATTCATCGAATGAAGCGTCTGAAAGTATCGACAGTCTCAATGTTAGGTACTTATTTCCCTGTATTTAATTATATTCTCACATTTTGTCCGTCGTTTGTACGAGTATGTGACCATCTTCACTTATTGAAATTGGAATATGAAAACAATACCTATTATAGGTATATAGAACTACGGAAAATGGAAAATAAAATAAAAATGTACTCAAGCATTAGCTGAAATTGGAATATAGCATTAACTGAAATTGGAATATGAATTATAAGAAATTAGTGGAAATGGAATATAGTCCTTCCACCAGACAGTATTACGGCCATGGCGGGCAATCTCAGCAGAGACCAGCCTTCTGCGCGAAAGATATTATAGTGCAAAGGCGTGTGCGCAGACACGGGTGCGCTCTCTCATCCCTCACTCTCATAGTCCGATGGTAGGGCAATCCGACACGACCGGATAGAGATCAGGCGCAGGACCAACGTCTTAACGTGCTTTCCGAGGCACGGCGGTATCACACCTCCAACTTCCAAACTCCGGTCTGTCACTCAGAAATTCCTAATGGAAAAACCCAAAAACACTTTGCCCGACCTGGGAATCGAACCCAAGTCCCCACGCTCAGCAATCAACAAAATATATATAACAAATTGAAATACTTTACAGTATGTTCTCTTATTAAAACTCACATGTTTGAATTGGTGTGGTAGTTTCATCTTCGAGAGCGGTCGTTACCTCCGTGGGCGTCGATGTAGTGGTCGCTAGAGCTATAACATAAATGTTTTATTTACCAAAGCCATCGTCAAATGTTTATTTGAATATTTTATTTTGCAACTTCTATGTTTGTAGAGGCTGTAAAATCATGTCTAGGTACCTAAGTAAAATTTTAAATTATGAGGACGACACGACACATACTTTAGAATATTGGTTGGGTCTTACAAAAGTTGTGTTATTTACATGGTTTAAGAAGATTAAAGATTCCTATAAAAACTTTTGCTTGAGACTTGACGACAGCATAATTCAAAATGTAAATTTTTAAATCAATACGTAATTAATACTTATACAAATAACGTTAATTAAACTAATCTTTTTTAGCGAAATGTAAATAAATCCAATAATGCCCAATTCCTAATAATTTGTAAAAAGCTCCTTAGACATCTTTTCAAAATTATTTTTCGTGGAAACTCAATCACAAATGTAACGTATCGTTTTTGTATCTTCAAATTATTCTTTTGAATTCCAAACCATATCATTTATTTTATACTTACTCATCCAGTATCTAATTCTCGAAAAGTTTGATCAATACAACAATAATCCATTGTCGGAAAGGTAATTGACATTGTTCTTGGGTTGTAAGTATTACAAATCCCGTAATTAACGGCCAAAAATAATCCGAGCTTCATTTCTAAACGTTATCAGTTGTTTGTGGCTAACAACTTTGTTACGTAAAAATGTATGTATATGCATGTAAATATATTCATTATTTCGGACCAGAGTACTCACAATGCATATAGTATTAGTAACAATGACTTAAAAACTATGTCAGTAAAACTTACAAACTAAAACAACAACAAAAAAATGTAGGTATCATTGCATAATTAGCCTATAATGTTCCCACGGCTCCTCCTCTCGGTGAGAGGGAATGGGCCGTAATCCACCACGTGGGCCTAGTGCGGGTTGGTAGATGTCAATGGTTCTAGGACATGTCGGTTTCCTCACGATGTTTTCCTTCACCGTTTCGAGAGCAGTGGTGATGATATAAATTTACACTAAGTAAAGTCTCTGTCTGGGTTAGAACCTACGACCAACAACTCGTAAGTCGCGGCCGTTAAAACTGAGCCACCACTGTTCGGTCAACATACTATACCATTACTAAAATACGATTCTAACCATCGTGCACTGTGCACGTACTTCATAACCAAGATAGGTTACATTAGCGACATATGAGCACACGCAAGTAACCCGTAGCCGTCAAAAACACGGCTTCGGCTACGGCGTAATCGGCAAGGGGATTTCAGTCAAATCAATAATGACGAAAAAAGGGTCATGTATCAGGCAAAGTTGAACGAACCGTTCATAAAGGCATCGAATCAATTCTATGCCTTCTGTCAGCTGTATCAATATCATATTCTATGTAAAGACTAGAGTTGTTGAACTGAATACAGTTATAACTTCTCACTATGTACCATCTATTCATATGCTTGGATCAACTGAACGCAAAATATGTATTTAGGGCTCCGAATACGGGTATTAGAGCAATATGAGGCAGAGCCCACATTTGGCGTTATTGGGTCGTGCCGTAAGTTTTTTCTATCAGTGTTCTATTTTGAGAAAAGCCTCAATTGAAAACGTCCCATTTGGTACATATTGAAGTTGTTTGACTTATAACAATACAAGCGATATAACCTGATGGGATTTTCATCAGCAAAAATTACATAGATTCATCTCTTATGATGACCTCACCCTTATTATGTAAATAATTCATGCTTCTAGACCCAGCGAATTATAAATTTAGTAATCAGAAATAATGACGTGCAATCCAATCTTCAATTATCGGGATTACTACAGTACAACTATTTTCTTAATGTCCCTCGGCAGTCATCGCAATTCCGAATACAAACGAATGCTAATTTCTTTCATCAATTTGCATCAATGCAGCAATGATTCGATTTATCGTATATAATAATTTGAATTCAGAACTAAGTACTTTATGGTTGTTTTGTTTGACTACCGTGTGAACTTTATAGAGCTGTAAACATATTATCCTTTTTAACCGACTTCAGAAAAGGAGGTTCTGTATTTATATTAACATTTACTCCTTTTCAATATTATGTACAGTATACCACAGAAATTAATAAAAATGTAATCAATTAAAATACCTCTTCAAACGACATTAAAAAAAGACGAGGGTCTTACGTTCGACGTGTAAGTATGCAACTAA
Source organism: Dasypolia templi (assembly GCA_963555695.1). Lineage (NCBI taxonomy): Eukaryota > Metazoa > Arthropoda > Insecta > Lepidoptera > Noctuidae > Dasypolia > Dasypolia templi. The sequence goes on along the minus strand of OY743141.1, from coordinate 21,988,445 downwards.
AATAAATATTTATCAGGTTATTAATCTTTAGAAATTAGTCAGAAAATTTCTTCATCTGATGAAGCTGTGTCAGTATGTTCAGTAGCGATGAAATTATCACTTTCTTCACTGCTCGAACAGGTATTTATTATAAAATGTTCCATGTGAGACTTTGTTGGTTTAAATTTTCTGTATTCGTCCAATCATATTGTTTTTTTTGTATAATTTCTTTGTTTGTGGTAATATTCATGTTTTTGATATCTACGAGTACGTCCTTTCATTTGAGACTAAATGGTTTCGATTGGATTAAAATCCGGATGACATGTTGGCAATCGGAAAATGGTATAGCCATGTTCTTCCATAATGCGATCAATAGCAAACCATGAGTATCTTTCTGTATGTTTTTTACAATGTCATTTAAATGGATGTTCAATGAGTTTGTGTTATGAGGAAGGTTATGTTGGTGCAACCAAGCTCTAATTTGTGGTTAAAAGTGTTCGAGTTCGGGGGTTTAACTAACAATTTATTATGGTATTTAGGTAGTAATTTAAATATATATAGGACTAGTAGATTTGGTATTAACTGAATACGCAGGCAACTTTGATATCAATCGGTATTGATTGCTTTATGGTAATCGCCTTCACTACAAATATTATTAAACATACATTTGTTCAACATCAGTGCACCTGGAACAAAACTTTTTCATTGCCATTGGCAATGAAAAAAGTTATTAAAAAGGGATTAACGTTGTCCTTTCGAAATTGGCTTCTTATCACCTTTTTATTTTTACCTTTTCAAAATTTCCTTTTGAGGGAAAATACTATGCACATATAATGTGAATATAATAATAGGGATTAAACGGATAAAAAATCTTAGAAAAAATCGACTCACTCTTGACGATAAGTTTATCAACAATAAAATGTAATGTGTCTAGCACGATGACACACGTGAGATGACAAGTTACCGCATAAAAAAATTACATTTTCGAAAACAATTTTATTAGTTAAAACAATAATATAATTATGACATATTTTTAAAGCTTTCGTTCGCTATTTCAAATCTGATGTGTTGTTCTTAATAAATTTTTTTAACTACGGCTCTTCCGTTGAATATTTAAAGAAATTGCCACAGGCCCACCCCGATGGCGTCCCGCAGGACTCTGGGTGCGAGCCGATATCGCCCGATTTATGTTTTGTGCCAATCCAACCGTTACATTCCCTCTTAAACACGGTTACCTCATGGTACATTTAATTTTCATATTATTTTACGCAGTAATTAGGAAATGAGACGAAAAATGGTTTTGAAATCGACCCTGTTTCGGATGTGTTTTTTCATAGCGCATATTACAAATTATCATGTTTTGAACCGTTAATTTCCCTAAAATAAGGACATAATGAAAAAAAATCAGGACCGAAATATTCTAAAACAGGCAGTTTTGGATAACTTCTCGTTAAGTGCTTACTGTAAATTGTGATGTCATCTCTCGTAGACCCCAACGAGTTTTCCGCATAACAGTAGTAAGAGCCGATATCTTCTCTGGACATGTTTCTTACTCGTAGTAAAGTTGTGTACTTGTATCCTTGGGATTTAAGACTCGTCTGATACTTTGATCCTGTACAATAAATACAAAATGTTGGTACTTAAATGGACAACTAATAAGGGCAATATTTTGATAAGGAACCACGGGTCTGCAGCCATCAAGTATCGTATTAATTATAAAACTATAAACAAAAATAATTACAAAAATTCATGACCATAAAGTTAATGTTTAATATCCTTTGCCTTTTGATAAGTACATTTTGTTTATTGTTCCATTGGTAAATAAAGATGTCAGAAAATGAAATGAAATGAATATCCTTTGCCAAACGTTTTTAGTAAGGTTGTGAATTTTATCATTCTACCGCACATTTGAATTTGGAGTCTCAATTTAGTTGCGTTCAAATATTTGAACACACACAAATATTTGGCAAAGGATATTAAACTTTAACTTCCCCACATTTTACTGCTGGGGTTATAACATCCACACATTTTGAAATTGAAATTAATCGGGTTAAGTAAAATGTCTCTACTTAAATCAAATTGTATCTGAGCCGCAACAACTCTAATAACTCTAATGACTAAAATAACAGTTTTCAGGTCAATATTTGTAGAGGAACATTGCTTCGTAATTTTTCGGATTTTCAGAAAACTTTTACTGCAAAATAAACTTACCATTGTAAAGTTTATTTAGATCGATATGAGTCCAGTATATGATGGGAGGTGGATTGGCTTCGATCCTGCATTTCAGCTGCATCGTTTCTCCGACGTAAACACCCATCATCTTCTGTGAGATTCTAGCACTTGGTTTACCTGGCAAAATAGTTGACTTCAAGTTCAATTAACATTCTTTAAGCATCTAGAAGTGTCTTCGCATCTAGCGTTGGTCCAGCACAGATCGACATTCATCATACGTATTCTTAGCGTTGAAGTTCAATAAAACCGCGTCTATACTACGATAGACCTCACTCGACGTCTATGCACAGATATGCAGAGTATGTTTCGACGTCAACTCCTGGAATTAGGTTCTTCGGTCAGTGTGAATATATTATAGGGATCTGATCAAAACGTTACTTGCAAAATAAACAGCCTCATATGCTCAAGTAAATACACTGCAACAAGCGAGGATGCGCGCGCTTCATCATTAAATCGTCATGAATTTTTGCTTAGATAAAACAAATATTGAATAATCTGTGAAAAAAACCTTCCTATGAAGATTGATGATCAATATCCATTTAAATGACGGAAGTAAAAAGCTGCCTGTTATTATTTCTTAAGTTATGTTCTAACATCGATGTGGACTATTTGCTATAGAAACTGATTAATAGTATCGAAGCTAAATGGCTGTGACAGTTATGAAAGCAAAGATTGAACGATTCCAATTTGTATGAGAACCCCAAGTTTAAGATAGTTTTAAGTATACTTTGGAAAGTATACAAGCTGGTTTACTAAGTTGAGACATCTCTGAACCAAGATGTCAATTACATTTTGACAGCATCACTTGAGATTCAATAAGGCATATATTGAGATCGGATCATTAACGAATGATCCTATTTCTGTTTAAGTTCAAACTAAAGTAGCAATACGAAAATTCTGATCAAAGTTCTGATAACAAAATGAATCTGTGTAGTAACACGACTACAAAGGTACATTTTGTTACTATATAACTTTACATGTTCGAAGTTCACTCATATTAGATTTAATTTAAATACTTGTAAGGGCCTAGAACGAGTTTACATTTGATTAATGAACCGCTCATGTAAGTTAAAATACATATGTTTAGTGATCATCTTTGAACGAAAGAAGTTTAGGATTCAAAGGTTACGGTCTGTAGCCCAGATATTGCATGTAATTATATTTTAGATAGGGACCTCGTTAGACTACTAGATAAATGGTTACATACGATGTAGTTAATTTAAATTTGATTACTTTGAACAGAGTATAATCACATATTGGTACAGGTAGAGCGAATGAGCGTATTTTGTGGTATACAATAAAGTATATATAAATAATTATCAAAAAAAATATAATTTCATAAATGCTTTCAGGGAATGCTACTGTCCAAATTAATCTACCTAGTCTGTGGTTGACCTGCTGTGTTTAAAGACTTGGTTTTGTTTTATGTACATAAACGTTATAAAGGTATACATTTTGTTATTATTTATTGCGAGAGTTGACTTAATAAGAGGTTGTTGATTCAAGAGCAGAAAGCTTACCATTTTTCGGACAATTTAAGCTACCATCTTCGGAAGCGTGATAGTCGACTTTTCAAACGAGAAGCTGCAAATTATTGAAATTATTCAATGAAGGATGCTTCATAACACTATACCAGCACATGCCAACAATCCGAAATATTTTATTGGCTACTCTGGCACAGCTGACACCCGGAAATATCGGGAGACGCCGTGCTCAATGCAATATTTAAAACCAACACACCAGCGGACACGTATATTAAAGAACTTCATAAAATATTTCATTCGGAACTAGATCCGGTCGTGAATGAAAACATGTAACATGCTGATCCTATATTCAGGAACGTGAGCGATTGCACTCGGGATACGATAGTACTAGGTACTTACAGAGGACATGGAGAAGGATCCTTTTGCTGACGGAAGGCGGGACCCCGTTCGTTGCTATGCAGAGGAGGGCCCCGTTCATGTCTCGAGTCACTGACGTCATGTTCAACCAGACCCCGCTCCACTTGCTCACTGTAAAGTACCTGGCTTACAAAGTGCTATGTGCAACGGCGCAGACAAACGTCGATATATTGGCACTGTGACAAAGGCAAGATAATATGAAATTGTACGTCGTGTTGCTCGTGTTTAGTTCCGTTCAGTGAGTTTTGACTTTCAGTCACTTTTTCATGAAAACTTTATACGAGTGGACGATCTTTATTCGTTTAGGAAGTATCTGCTTTTTTTTAATTCTACGTTCTCCAATTGAATTCTAAACACACCTATGGTTCTGCAGTTCATAAATCTGTGATTAGAATGTCTAGTTGAGCTAAAAATCTGTCAAATAAAGTCTTCTCTTTTTAAGGAATTGGGAGTAGGTAAGGGATTACCTACCAGTCTCCCTCCCGACGTTGAAGGCAGCTGAGTCTTCTCTTCTCCAGAGGATGGTCGGCTGTGGTGTACCCGAGGCGGCGCAGTGGAGGGTCACGTTTTCTCCCTCCCACACTATCACCTCCCCGCTGCTGTCAGAGTCCAGGATATCGGGTGGTACTAAACAAGGCAAAGTATGTATAAGCGGGCCTGTTAGTTTAATAGAAACTGAGGTCAAACAGAAACCAATCTTTGTCCGTAAGAGACAAAAAGTTTTATCATAAGCTCGCAAGACATAATCTAAATTCTAAGTGGTAATTCTGGGAAATAATAAAATGAACAAAACATTTTTGAAAACGGAAACATGTTACTGGCACCTATCAAATATGCGTAGAATAGTTCGGATCAGAGGCTCAAACTGTTATAAGTGATTTAAACACTGTTTTTTTAAACTGGTTTACAAGAAACGCATTTATAAATGTAACAGATACAATAATGTTACGGTATCAATGTGTAACCTTTAATAAGTGTTAATTTGTATCAGAAATAAGCAGTTTTAGGTATAATTTCACGGTACCACAACAACGCGCTGCAGACAGACCGACGACGCGGCGCCGCCAAGGTAGCCTCAACCCAGTCGGGATTGCGGCTATTTTGGCAACGCCGCGTTTACCTGTTACACTTATTAACACTTTTTTATCGGTTATAGATATAAAGGGTTTTTCAACAAGAACTTTGTTTTCTAAAACAAATTAGAACAAAGAATTTAGAGGAAAATGTTTTTTTTTTTTTATATTGTATTACAAAGAGAAAAGTTTGGCAATTATTAATGAAAAATTATATCTGGCAAATGTCCACCACGACCACGCTGAGAAATGTTGATTATTTCATAAAATTTTTTAATCACTTTTTGGCAAAATGGATCCCTCCATTTTGCCAAAAAGTGATTAAAAAATTTTCGTTAATGACATCACGGACTTTGAGTTTTAAGACCGCAATCGATTGGCTCCGTATAGAATAAGTCTTTAACATAGCCTCACAAAAAATAATCCAGTGGTGTTAAATCACATCATCTGGCTGACCACTTAAAAGCTGAATTTCCGCAAGCCTGCGTCTACAGTCGCCAGGAATCTGCAGGCGACTCCCGACGCCCAGGGCGTCTCCTGCGGCGACTAGGGGCGTGAGGGCGCAAGGATCTCTCTCTCACGCGCTATGTCTCCTCCTTCGCGAGCATTACTGCTTCGCAGAAGGAGGTGACGGCTTTCCATACCCTCTCGCTCCGTACCATGGCCTGGACCAGGGCCGGACGCGAGAGATCGCGGCCGCCGATCGCTTCCGCGAGGACACTGCGGTGTTCAGCCCAAGCTGGGCAGATCTCCACCGTATGCTCCACCGTGTCCTCCGGGCGATCCACACAATGGTGGCACCCGCGCTTTTCCTCCCGCCTTATGCGAAACAGGAATCTCCGAAAACAACCGTGTCCGGTGAGGACCTGTGTCAGGCGGAAGGTGAGGACGCCGTGGCGCCTCTCCAACCACTCCTCAAAGAGGGGATTTGCCGCCGCTATTGTGGCGTGCCCAGCACTGGGTTGCGACAATCGCACACTCCATGTCGCCATGAGATCCCGCCGGAGCTCTGTCCGCTGTACCGTAATTTCTCTCGGCAGCGGACTTACACCCCGGATTATTGCCTCGTCGCGCCACTCCTATACGTGCGCGAGGGCTTTTGCCTCCAGATCCCATGGTGGCAATCCGGCAAGGAGGCTCGCCGCCTCGCAGGAGACCGTGCGGCATCCCCGGACCAGCCGGACGGCCCTGACCCTTTGGGACGCGTTCAACCGGCGGGCTGGGCGGCACCTCAAAGAAGACGTCCACATCGGTGCCCCGTAAAGGGCCATGGACCGCACGACCCCGCGTAGAGCCTCCGGCAGGAGGCGTTTGGACCCCCTAGATTGGGTAGGAGCCGCTTCAAGGCAGCCCCAGCCCGCTCCAGTCTGGTCCAGTCGGAAATGCTCCACAAAGTTCCACCGGCTGTCGAGGACGAGTCCCAGGTACTTCATCGTCGACTCAAAGCCGATGTGAACCCCTCCTGCCATTATCTGGGAACCCGACTGTGGCGCGGTCCGAGGACAATGAAAATACATGGTGTCAGACTTGTGGATGGCCACTTCGAGACCCAACTGCCGGATCCTCTTGACTATTTTCGCAACGCTGAGCGTCGCTTGATCGGCCGCCGCCTGGTACCACCTCCCCTGTGCCAGCAAGTGCGGAGGTCGGCGAGAAGCATCCAGTCGCAACCGATATCCCACAGAAGCGGCCCCAGCTGTACCCTGTAGGACATCACACGACATCTCTCGCCGGTTCCACTCTCCCTGGTGACCGGGGTAGATGACGGCCCTATCCGTCAAATAGGCCTCGATCACGCGTCAGAGGGAGGTCGGCATCCGGTCATACCGCAATGCCTCCCTGATGCAACTCCAGGGCAGGGTATTGAAGGCTTTGGCGATGTCTAGACAAAACCGCCAAGACGACGCCACCCCGGGCCACAGCATCCCTCGTCGTGAGGGCTCGCACGCGCATGATGGCGTCCACCGTAGAGCGCCCCCTGCGAAAACCAAACTGGCTCTCCGCCAAATCCCCACCCGCACCAGCCGCCCGACGAGGCGGTTTGCAATTACCCTTTCAAAGAGCTTGCCCACCTCGTCGAGCAGCACGATGCGCCGGTAACCGGACGGAACGTCCGCAGGGCGCCCCGTCTTCTTAATGAGGACCAGTTTCCCCGTCTTCCAGCGAAGTGGCAACTGGCCTCCCTCCAAGCATGCGCTTAAGAGCCCCTTTAGTCGAGGCCCAAAAGCCTCCATGGCCAGAACCCAGGCTTTTCCAGGCCGTCGGGTCCTGGGGCGGTAGTCTTGGCACTAAGCCTATGTACCGCCACTCTCAGCTCTACCTCGGTCACCTCCGAAGCATCGTCGTCGTCGTCGGCGGTGTGGCCCGCATCCGGCACCGCAGTAGGCGGATTCATGGGCGGGGGAGTGTGCTCCCCTCGCGAAGGGAACAGAACGCTCACCACGTCCTGCACTAGCTGGGGCCGGAGACTCTGCGTCAGTGGGGGAGCCCATGGGCGGAGTTTATCTCGCACCATTTTGTAGGCGCGTCCCCACGGGTCCCTGTTCAGAGTCTCCAGCGACGCCTCGCGGGCCAGTGCTCTGGCCCGCAGGATCTCCGCTTGGAGGGCGGTCTTTACCGCTCTGTACCCCTCGTACAGCTCCGCCAGAATGGCTTCCGTATCTGGAGGACGGATACGTCGCCTGCGGTGCCCGGTGTACAGGTATCGCGCAACCACGCACGCCTCGCGCAAAGCTGTCAGCTCCGGCGACCACCAGCACACCTGGCACCAGGCACGTCCGGGCTGGACCCGGGGCATTGCCACGTCACAAATTTCGGACATGGCCTCCCGGAACCACTCCACCCCGTCGGTGATGTCAGCAGGCCTTTCCGGTGGTGACACCCGGGCCTGCACGATCGAGGCTTCCAGGTGGAGCTCCCGGTCCAGCTGCTTCGGCGCTCACCGTGGACCACTTGGGGCCTGTCGGACCGGCGCGCTAGAGGTCTGGGCGGAGATGTTGAACCGGATGTACCGGTGGTCGGAATAGCTCCACCCCCTCCATGACGCGCCGGTCAATGACGTGCGGCGACAGAGCGGGGCTGGCGAATGAAATGTGCACCATTGATTCACCCCGCATCCGCACACACGTTGGGACCGAACCCCGGTTTAGGACGACCAGGCCTGTTTCCAGAGCCCAGTCCTCCACTAACCTGCCCCGCGTGTCCGTGTACTGGGAACCCCAAGCCACGTTCTTGGCATTGAAGCCCCCGAGGACGAGCACGGAGAGCTGCCGTCTCTGTTTTCTTTTGGCCTCTCTTGCTGCCTTACCCGCCTTCCCCTTCTCTCCGACCATTTGCCACTCGGCGTCGGTCGGAGGAGATTTTGAAGGCGGGGGCGGCCGTCTCGCCGTCAGGGCTGGAGCCGTCGCCGTCTGCGCAGCCACTCCACCTTTCCTAGTCTGAGGCGATGCCGTTTTCGCCAGTGGCGGGCCCGCCACGGCTCCACTTTGGGTCTGCCCCGAGGACCCTGGTTTGGGCGCGGTGGCAGCATACGAGGCCGCCTTTCGCTGGCCCGAGGCCGGCTGGCTCGCCGCTAGCGGAGGGCGCAAGAACAATGGCCTCCTGAGCGGAAAACCGACTCTGAAAGGCAGCCAGCTACTGCCGCACCAGGGTCAAAACCCGGTCCTCGGCAGACACGGGCTGGCCTTGCCCATGCTGCGCCCTTCCTGGTTGCACCTCCGTGTGGCCGGCTCCTTAGACCTTGGCCAGGTCTGCTCGGAGCCCTACATTCTCCTTTCGGAGACGCTCCATGGCGGCTGTCAAGCGGGCGACCTCCGCCTGTATCTCGGACATGCCGTCCGGCGGAGGCCCGAAATTAATAGTCATCCCTCGGTTTGGGCCGCTTCAGGAAGAACCTTTTGTCCTTCCCAGCAGCCCCCACCACTACGAGCTCCGGGCTCTTAAAGGAGCCCTCCACGCCAGATGCAGCGTCGGACTCCGACCGCGCATCACTTCCCTCCTTCTCGTGACTTATCTTCAATTGTCTGTTCCATTGTTTTATTCCTTTGGAGGGTGTGGTCCCTTGTCCCCCCCCCCCCCAGCACTAGAACCGGATTCCCTCCGGCCATTCATCCCCTCGGCACGCTCGACCTTGGGATTGGGGTAATTTTTATAGAGGTTGTCTTCCTCTCCCCTTCCCACTCGACGCCCACAAAACTCACCCTCAGCAAACAGAGGGGGTGTGGACGGAGATGGCCACCAGACCTATCCCGCCGACGGATTGGCCGCCCTACCCGGTTAACCCTAGCCCGGTTCCCTTCATCGACCAATATAAATGATCGATGATTGGAACCATGACCCTTCCCCGTTTGTTGAAGATTGGCCGCCAACCCCAACTGTCCACCAAAAGCAGGTGGACAGTTGGAGCTGATGTTGCCCAGGGTGCGCCACGTGGAGGCTCTTCAACATGCGACCGCTTGTTGACGTACCCTGACAAATGAAAATGGGCTTCGTATGAAATTTTTTTTTTTCAGAAAAACCAGCAGGTTGTTGTTGACCATTTTCATAGTGTACTTTTATAACAAGCTACCCTCTTCTTTGCTAGATTTGCCTTTTAATGCGTTTAAAGCTGAAGTAAAATCCAACCTTTGTTCAAAGGCATATTATTCAATTAACGACTACTTAAACGATAAGAATAGTTGGTCACTGTAATTGACTCAAGACAATGTTTATGTTCTTTCTCCAGAATCAGCTTACCTACTGACACTCACTATATAAGTCAATTATTTTTAGTTATCTTCATTTATTATTGACATGATCTACTCATTACAATGTTTTTTTTAACGGGTTGTATTGCAATAAGTGGTTAGCTAGCGACCTCGACAATTGATCTTAAATTATTCTTGCCTGAGCAACCGGCAGCGAGTTCGTCATGCTCCCGTAGATGGCACTGCTTGCGGTAGCTCAAATATGACGAGGGGGGCAATGGCTGATCTTTCCGTTATGTTCGTGAACGGGTGCTGCTTGTGGTGACTGGTCGTCTTGCTGTCTATGGTTTTGTTATTGTGAAAGTAATTGTTCTCTTCATTTATTTTACTTCGATGGTCCTAGTTTATCATTTGTATGTACTTAAAAAATAATTCAAAAATGCATGTCTTATGTAAGGTGCCACGCCCCTTATGCCTGGAGGCTTTTATTTGTTTATTATGTTGTTGTTCATTTCATTGATTTTTATTGGTTTCTGTTTTGAGTATATTGGCGTGGCTAGCTTACAAATGGCAATAATTTAATATGATTTTTTGTGTTTAACGGTTTTTCTCCTTTGATTACCTTATAATTGTATAGTTCAATGGTTTTTCTAACTAAACAGACAGCTGTGCTGCTGGAGAGTTTGTTGCGCCACTTCTTCTTCCCAGCTAAAGCACTAGGAAGTGGTGAAGGGCGGGCGTTTTCGGGGACTGTCTTATGTAATTTTGACGTTCGAAAAGTGCTGACTCTCAGCCTAGCTTGAATAAATGACTTTTGATTTTGATTTTACAGATCCAGGTGATCTTTTTCCCTTAACTTCAACTCTCTGAATCCTATCACTAAAGTAAGAAGTAAGAAGATCTAGAGAGGCGTTTAGGATTCCGTAGTGGTGCAGTTTCCTGATCAATGTTTCATGAAGAACACAATCGAACGCCTTGAACAAATCCTCCCACGCCTTATAAACATTGTCCTAAAAGTTCAACTCCGGCATCAGTAGTCGAATGACCCCTTGTAAAACTGAACTGTTTGTTATGCAGTAATTCGTGTTTTAAAAAAATCTTTTCATTTGATCTAAAACAGGTTTTTCAAAAAGTTTGCTCAAGAAAGGTAGCACTGAAATAGGTATATAATTAGTAGGGTCTGATGTACTACCCGATTTAAACAATGGTATGCTGTATTTTACTGTTTTTCATAAGATCAGGAAACTCACCACGGTCAATACAATTATTAAAAATAACAGCTAAAATAGGTGCTGCAATAGTTATAATAGACTTAACAACATCCACAGAGTTACCCCATAGATCTGCGGTCTTTTTAACATTTAATGTGTAAAAGGTTTTGTCTCTACAGGTGACATATTGGAAAATAAATGCAGAAACATATTGGAAATTTAATACACAAACTAGAACGTTTTATTTAAGTAAAGACTCTGCAGCTGTGGACGATGAGTTTAGAGATTTAGTAGTCGAAACGGGAAACTCTGCAAAGAAATTTTCGAAGGTCGCGGCGACTTGAGAATCTGTGTGAATTATATTGCCATCAATAGCAAGGCTGTAGTCACTGCTTCGGTTGCATGACCTCCAGTTTCGCTATTAATGATATACCATGCCATTTAAAGCGAAACGGTTTAATTTAATTACTACTAATTTTAATCTTGGAATTAAAGTAACGTGATTTACCTATGCAACAAACTGTTTAAATATTTTCGCTTAATTTCTAACATATAAATTAAATTCAGCAGTGTTTATACAAATCCGTTCATCATACAACTCATAAAGTCGTTTTCTACTTTTACGTATACCAACAGTGGCCCAATTACTGAAAGAAGCGGTACTATTAACCGAGAATGTCTTTGGAATGAAAGTGTTATCAAATTGTGTGCAATACATATAAAAAAGCATGATATTGATGATTAGAGGCCTCATTAGTAGGCAAAGTGGTAAATTACTCAAAAGTTTGGTTTTAAATGTTTCCAAAAGTTTAGTTTTTTTTGGATTATCAGTGATACCTTTTTAGTAACTTTTTTGTTTATATTTTAAATAGTGATCAATTGTCCGCAATGATCTGAGTCTTTTAAATTAATATTTTTTTTGTAAGTTGGTATAACATCTGTATCAATGTTATCTAGGCATGTGGCACTAGTGGGAGTTATTCTAGCGGGCTCCAAAAATTGGTTAGCAAGATTGTATGACTGAAACAAACGTATAAATTTAGTACTAATACCAGAGTTTACTAACAAATTAACATTAAAATCACCACAAGTTATGACAGACTTGTTTGAATTCCAGATTTTGTTTCAACAACACTTCATCCATAACCTTTTCAAAACAATCATACAATCCTGAGGGAGGTCTGTACACACTTAATATAATGAACTGCTCCAATTCTATACGGGCAATTTCAATGGTCCGCTCAACAGAGAGGCTCACAATATCCTTACGGTCTTTAAATTTAATCTGGTTCTTTACTAAAATTAATGAGCCACCATGTATAGCATTAACTCTGCTGAACGAACTACCAACCTGGTGATTACTAAAATTTAATATGAACTGGCGGCTTTTAAGACAATTTTCTGTCATACAAAGAATTTCAATATTGTTACAATTCAGGAATAATTCTACTTCTAAATCTTTGTTTAAAAACTCTTGAATGTTTTGATACGCCAGGTTCAACAATAATAGTAATCAAATAGCATTCTATTTGATTACTATTATTGTTCTTTGCTTTCGTTACATTTTTGCAAGAGGTTGCCTCTATTGTCCTAAATGAAAATCAATGTCATGAATTGGTTCCAAATTATTGGCAAAATAGTTTAAGATGTCATTGCATTACTCAAAAGAAGCAAGTTGTTTAGCCATTATGTTCGATTAGCCGATATGTTCTTGGCTGTAGTTGAAAACAATATATAATAGCGACACATCTTACTTAATAATATTTTACCTGTCTTTTGTCAAATACAAATTTCTACCAACATAATTGTTAGTATCTATTAGATGAAATTGATTATTTTTTAAAGTCAGATTACGAACGACGTATATCGAGAGATGTAATTAAAGAACGAGGAAGGAATGCACAAAAGCCGTAAATCTAAATGGTCAAATGAAACTATTTAGATTTCACATGGTATTTGATGGATATCGATTCCCTACCTATCGACGTCCGTCATTACTGGTCCAACTCTGCCGTCCTTACGAAAAGTGCAATAACTAGGCTAAACCTAATTTCGAGAAAAACGCGGGTAAAGATTTAATTTTTGTTTTGTTTGTATCTCCATCACTATACATGGCATCGAGTTGAAACTTTCACCACATGATATTTAACAATGTAGAGAATATTATGTGGTACTTAATGTTTGTTCCTGCATTTATTCTCGCCAAAAAAAACAACAAATACTATAGTATTAAGTATTATTACTATGTAGAAAGAATGTTTACTAGTCATAACCGCAATAAGTAACCAATTTATTGCACTAATAGTTAGGAAATCAAAATGATGCAGTTTTGAGTAGTAGCAATTTTTTTTATGAACTGTTTCCTAATAAAAGTTGCATTAAGTTTCTTATTTATTGCGGTTTTCATTAGTAAGAGATAAGTTTTAAACGACAAAGTTGTAACTTGTTAGAAAAACTTGTTAGAAAATGTTAAATTTTTCCTCCTCTTACCGATCGACCATTAGTAAAAGTAAACTGTCTTTGGTAAAGCCAAGTCTACTCATCATATCTGCGTTCAGATGTGTTCTTAAAGAATCTGAAATCGGTTTTAATTTTATGAATAAAAAAATAATTATATTTTTTTTTTTCAACATAAAAAGTACAATTATAATAGGAATCACTTCGCTTTCTTACGTATTAATTCTGTTAAATTATCCATCATTTAAAATTCAACGGTTACTAGTTGAATAACACACATATGAACGATATATTAATTTGTTAAAAACATCTTAATAGTAAAGTAGTTAAAGTACGTTAACATTAAAAAATAAATTTTAAGGCACAATTTGAGATCAATGTTTTCATTAGTCTGATATAACACTTATAACTAATTAAATATTTTTAGTCTAGGTTCGAATCTCGGGACGTTACAGGTAAGTTTAACCAAAAGCCTCTCCTGTTTTCAGGCATCAAAGGTAAACTAAGTTTGCTATTATTCAATTTTTTCGTTCTTTTGTTATTTCTCTCGATTAATTCTTTTATGCAAAATTAGGAAAGCATTTGTTTTTAATTATTTTTACTTGTAGAAAATCTAGTTCTTTCCAATCAGACACGTGGGTAACTCTGTGCTTTATTGTAAATACCCCTCTTTAAGCTCTGACTGCCATGATGTCTTTTAGATAGACTCTGGATTCCATGTTTCGGATTCTATGCTGAGACGACACATCCTTATAACTGTAAAAATCGGACACTGTCGTCACTTTTACTATGCTTCTTTTTGAATTGGCAATTTTTACGGCATCTACAAAGTCACCAAAATTATAAAATTAATTTTTCTTTTTTAATGCCATTTCAACCTGATGATTAAAGTTATCAGCCGACATGAACGTATGGCCTGGTTCAAAATATATTACGGTAATTGATTCGGCAGCAATCAGCTGGCTGTTCACTATGTTCACCAGAAAACACATATACGCCCAGTTTTTGTTTTGGGCCGCGCAATTGTCGGCCGACAATTGCGCGGCCCATAAAACGATATGTTTCATGTCGCGTTCATGAATAAAAAACGATCTGAATGCAGAAATAATATCTTCTTGGCTTCTACCAGAGACAGTTTCGTTCCAAAGCACTGCATAAAGAGCATTTGTACCATTACACTTGCAGGTAAAGTGGAAGAAAACTTTCATTAAATATAATGTTACGAGGACAAAATATCGCAGTAAAACTGCGATATTTTGTCCTCGTAACATTATAAATAATTGATCCATTCGTGGCAACATTATGACTTTCTGTAGATCTACAGAAAAGTATATGCAGTCTTTGTCAGTAAGACCTTGCTCTTTGCCTCGTTGATATTCCTCTCTGGATTCCGTGTATCGTGACTTATGTTTATTGTTTTGAATACATAGGTCATATTTTTCCTGAAAACATCCAGTATGTGATTCAAAGAGAGCACATTGCTAAAATTCTTCATACCCAAGATGAGCAAAGGATATATTCATTTCTTTTTCGATATGTTTCAAAAGAGATCGACATATTGGGATATTTATCAATGAAGCATTGATGCATCATAGTTACTTTGATGTCACTCGGCAGATGAAGCTTATTAATGTTCGTGACGGTAATGTGAAATTGTTGGATTAAAACTTTGTATATGGTCCTTGATTACGTCCCTGTCCATGACATTTTTGCGTTTGTATGATCCACGTTTGTCTTTTTGATTATCAACTTCCTTACTGAGTGCCGAGTGAATATGTCTGTTATTTGGTGGGTTGTAACCAAGTGTCGTTAGAAAAAAAGTTTTGCAAACATCCATTTTTTCATGTTTGACTAAAGAATACATTTCTAGATTTCCAATTTAAACTTATGTACCGAACATGTGTTTCTCTTCTTATTTCTTCAGAAATCTTAGTTGTGCATTTTTTACAACATTTACCATCACACGGTGCGTTTTCTTTTTTCGGTCTTGGTCGATCCGCAAGGAAAACATCACATTTACGTATTTTCCTTGGCAAGCTCGCTTTAGTCAGTCCTTTTTCATTCTCAGGTATAACGTATTCCTCTATTTCACTATTTTCACGTTCAGTCTCCTCACGTTCAGTCTCTTCATGTTCGGTATCTTCGTACTCAGTCTTCACGTTCAATCTCCTCATTTTCAGTATATTCATGTCCAGTCTCCTCACATTCAGTCTCGTTATGTTCAGTCTCTTCTCGTTCAGTCTCATCATGTTCAGGCTCTTCACGTTCTGCCTTTTCGCGTTCAGTCTCATCTTGTTCAGTCTCTTCAAGTTCTGCTTCTTCGCGTTCAGTCTCATCGTGTTCAGTCTATTCATGTTCTAGCTCTTCGCGTTCAGTCTTTTTACGTCTAGTCTTTTTACGTTCAAGTAAATTTATTTTAATACAAATAGGTGAATCAGAATCAGAATCTGAAACTATAAAATCAGGGCAGTTGTGTTTATCAATGACACTATCGTCGGAATCTTCAAAATAATACACAGTTCTGTTCATGTTGTCAAATTCTTCTTCGGAGGATGGTAGGGTTTCATAGCACTTGAGAGAATGTCTGGTAACGGTTGTTCCAAAAGATTATTCATAAAATAATGTTAGGTCATCATTTTGAACACTAACAGAAGAGTTACTGTATTCATTCTGAAAATCTTTTACTCCCCTCGTACCCCCTCACCCTCTGGTGTTAGTTATAAACGCAATAAATGATGAATTTATTGCAATTTATTTCGCGTAGGTATACTGTATTCGTTTAATCTTCCTACAAATAAGTGCAATATATCTACCTGCTACATACATTTTAGTATTCCTCCCATAATTAGTAATAAAAGTCCCTAAAGATAACTGCAATAACTCAAGCTTATTGTACTTATAACTAGTAAATGACAATCACAAGTAACGAAATATGGTAAATATAAATGCAGTAACTCTACTTATTGCAGAAATAGTTAGTAAAATTGCTTAATAGCGTAAGGAAATAATTCCTATCTATAGTTATTTCGGTCTTGATATGTAAATCATAAAGCAACGACCTAGATATTGCAGTTAGCGTTAAAACCGGCTTCGTCATAGATACGTAAAAAATGTCTAAAAAGAATATATAGATCTCGTTCTGCAAATTCCGAATATGTACTTAACTCAATTCGGCGTAAAACTCGAGTTATTGCACTTTTCGTAAGGACGGCAGATTACTAACCACACCATATTAGGGAAACCGCTAGTTTTGATTGGACGGTGCCTACACGTGCATGATTTTAATGTGCACTCTTCAAATTACAAATGGTGTTTTCGAATATTGGTTAAAACTTGTTATTACAGGATAGTTACGGACAAAGGGTCAATAAATGTAAATATATGGTGTAAAGTACCCATCACGTAGTGGTCACCTGCGCATTCTATACATAAAACTAAGTAACATAGCACAAAAATAACTTCAGGGAAACAATTTCAATTTTGGTGTGAAAATACGCTGCTTACGGTAGTGCCAATGCAAGCAAAGCATTGTGCTTCAGGGTGCATGCAACGGTACAGGAGTCGTGATCGAACCTATTTAAAGTTGTGTTTTAACATCAAAACCTTTTTTACGTTAAAAAAAACTGTAAAAGTTGAAATTTTGACCTGCAATATCTCCGTAACCAAAAGGTTTTAGGTATGATCTAGTACAAAAAAAGGATTAAAATGACGGAGAGCACAAGTAACTCTAGGATTCGTTATTTGTATTTTTACACCATCACTATTTAATTAGAATAACACACGTTATCAACTGATAAATATGTTTCAACTGTTGAGTGGACCGTTATACTAAGCTGGTATAGAGGCCCGCTTA
Organism: Dasypolia templi; assembly: GCA_963555695.1. Classification (NCBI taxonomy): domain Eukaryota; kingdom Metazoa; phylum Arthropoda; class Insecta; order Lepidoptera; family Noctuidae; genus Dasypolia; species Dasypolia templi. The sequence goes on along the minus strand of OY743141.1, from coordinate 21,971,054 downwards.
CTCTTTTCCTCTCGATGATGAACAATGTCCGTGCATTACGCACAAGCTAAGGCAACATTTAATATCTCAATTACACTAATAATTCAGACTAAGTAGATCATTATGTTAATAATATGCAACAGAATGAACAAAAGCACTTTTAATCCTTGAATGGCCATCTCCAAAGACTAAAGAGCAATAATAATATCTGGTGCATTGTCAATTCTTTTGTTTGGGTGAGAATGGCAGATAAAGCGCTAACTCCGTGTGTAGTAATTAATGAAACTCAAGATAATAAAAGTCAGGTGCTATAACTCACTGTTATTATTCTTTTGGTAGCAACCAACTTGGATGTAGAGGTTGTGGAAAAGTGATGAAAACGTATGCCATTTTTAAATTTTTTTTAAACAATTTATGTTTTTAATTTCATTTGTAATTCAACATTGCAAATACCCTTTATGCCTGGCGACTTTTATTTAGGTATTCAGTTCTGTTTACGTTTTTAAAGTTCGTTTTTTAAACACAGATATTTATCTGACATTTCAACGCTTTGTGTTTTTGTTTTCTAATAAAAATTTTTGACATTACATCTTTAAAATAGTATCTGGATTTTAAAAACGAATTTTAATTATTCTTGAGTTTAGTTTGAATGTTTTTGTTGGTACCTATTCCTATTGGCATGTGCTAACGTTTGATATTTCTTTGTTTTGCAATGTAAATTATCTTTGCATAGTATTATTCAGAATCTTGTTCTTCAAACTTAACAAACAAATGTGTTGCTGGGGAGTTGGTCGGGCCTTCTTCTCCCCAGGTAAAACACTAGGAGTTGGTGAAGGGCGGGCGTTTTGGGGGGTGTTGATTCTAGCTTAATTTGAATAAATTACATATGATTTTGATTGATTATGAAAAAACGATCAAGCAGCCCTACTCACTCATATACGAAGGTATAAATACGAATTAGACTAAGTAATAAGTGTGAGCATTCTCTTTTTTCAAGAAGTACATGATTTCAGGAAAGTTATATATTCACTGACTACCTAACAAACGACACAGTGCACCCCAAAACGCTTTTTTCAAAACCGAAACTGAAAAATTGCCCTATTATTGCGAACTGTACCTACTCACAATCACATACAACCATATGCATTTTGATACTTTAAAAAACATCCATTGCGTAGAGTTAGTGATCGTAAGCGCCGATTTTCAAACATACCACCGAATTGGATGTTGTTCAATCATCAGAAAGGAATGGTTGAGTTCATACCACAATTTAGACCTACGGAACCAGTAGGTCTATGGGCGTATGTCCACCGCCACCGACAACGCTGTCACCGGGACGTTCAACATTCAGTTCAAATAATCTCTTTTCTCCTTGACGTCCAGGTGACGACTGCGGTGGACTCACGCCGTAAGGCTAGAAATTGTGTTTCGCTGACCTCGTTCAAGCGTACCACAAAAACTAATAACTGTGTTAGTTTTTGGGATTGTTCATTGTCAGTCAATGACGGTACACGACTGACGTCAACGAACGACGGACGTCGGAGTAATACGATTTACAGCCTAAGACAGTTTCCCCGTACCTTCTACGTATGTAATACGTACCAGAAACATGCAGATGATGTGTCTGCGTGATCATGGGCTCGGTGTTGATCTGGCACATGTAGTGTCCGCCGTCAGCAGGTCTGACGTCACGCAGCGTCAGCGACCAGGTCTGGTCGCTCTTGGAGACTGCGACCCGGTGGTTCTTTGTGATGACGTGGTGGCCAATTGTTAGGATCGTTTGAGTGTCCACGCGGAGCCATGCGACCTAGGAAATAAATTATAATTTATTCAACTTTGTTTGACAACAACAATGACGTGAGGCCGGTTCCGTAAACATGTGAGCACTTAGTGAGGTGTAGTTTGGTTGTAAATGTGTGCGTGTGAGCGTGTATGCACAGACGAAGGTGTAGTTTTGCATGCTTCACTGGAGGTTTCTAGGGCATCTATTTAGGTGCGTTTGCACCCCCAATCACTAAATGCGTTTTACGTTAAACGCATTTTAATCTTCATTCTGCCTTTTTTATCTACATGCGATTGACAGAAACTGAACGAAGTTTTGAACAGGTTGCTTGGTTGCTTGTTTTCTTTTCTTTTTTTGATAATGTTTTTTTTCTTAGCATATGCATAATCAGCCTACTATGTTCCCACTAGTGGGACACAGGCCTCCTCCCTAGAGAGGGAGTGGGCCGTAATTCACCACGCGTGCCCAGTGCGGGTTGGTAGATGTCACATGTCTTCGAATTTTTTGTTCTAAGACATGCCGGTTTCCTCACTATGTTTTCCTTCACCGTTTTGAGAGCAGTGGTGATTAAATTATTTACACAAAGTAAAGCGCCTGCTTGGGTTCGAACTCACGACCTACAACTCGTAAGTCGGGACCGTTACCACTGGGCCACCACTGCTCCACTTTTTGTTAATTAAAACTCCGTAATCGCGGTTACTCTTTTTGTTTAATTGTATTGAACTGACGTAGCATGAATCATAAGATAGTGATCAGCGGATAATGGTGTTGTTTTTACAAGAAGTGCTATTATTTTACGTTTATATATAGTTGTATAGCATGTCATTGTACTATTGTTTTCTATCCCTAATAAATAAATTGAATGTGTACGTTTAACCTTAAACGAAAGAAGGCTCCCGCAAAACGGCGCGATTCCACATCGCGAAACAAAGGCATCGCTCGTCGCGCGACACGTGGTGCCTTTGTGTCGCGCTGTCGCGTCGCGCCTCACCAGCTCCCTAATTTTGTAACACACAATCAATCACAATCTGAATCAATTTGAAGGATATTGCTAAACCATTGCTTCATTTGTTCTATAATTGTCCGCTCAAGAAAGTCAATAACGCAATGAATGTTGTTAAGCTGTCGAAATAAAAGCCATTCCTACTGTCAGTGTGTTACGCAATTACACCGACGGTTTATCTTGCCGGTATTATGATTTCATGCAAAAATAACATTGACATCCATTGTAGCTTTGGTAAAACAACGAAATACCAGATAGATTGGTTTTGTCGTTCTATAGAATTTACAATAACAATACCAGAAACTGCCCCGTTTTTAAACAAATTCCTGGAACCTGAAAAATATCCAAAATATTATATGTACCAGTGGAAACGAAGCACGAGTTGTCATTGTATTTTTTAATCTGAAATATCTATATGAAAACTGGTGCTCTTTTGTTTAATCAGCTTGTTTGCTATTATTCAACACAATGCCCATCAAATTCTTGGAATTCAAATCAGTTTCATTTCAATTTATAAACAAAAAAGCATCGACAGGTCAAGAATCGACAAACCTTTTTGATATCTAAAATATAAATGAAAATTCACTTTCTTTGTTAAGATTTAGTATCCCTAGAAATCGGTGAACGGTCTGACAATCACGGCTGTCAAAATACAGAGCAGAGCGTTTTTACTGAGGAGAAATCTTAATTTAACAGAAAAAAACTTTTGTTTTGGTATTTATTTTCTTAGAGGTGTAGAATAAAAACAGATTTATAATATAACCATAAAAAAATAAGTCGCTTCCCGGATTCAATAAAGCTCTATGACATGAAGCTCTTTCAATAATACTGGCAAAGGTTTCCAATGTACGGAACATTGGTCACGCAGGAAAACTTCAGCAGAACTCTGCAAATAACTTTATTTACTGAAAGTAAATCCAATACAACACAACAAAGTTATAAATCTAATAAAGAGAAATTCAGACTTATATAATTCTAGGTACTTGTAGGTAGCTAGGGTTACCAAAAGCGTCTGGATTTATTTGAACATGACAGGTTTTTAATATACCGTCCTGACTTACTGACCTGGATAAACCCGACGGGATACTTAATCAATCTTGACTATTCGAATTACGGGAAATAAAATCCGAAACAATAAATGTAAGGTAGAAAACCTATGGAATCCATGGAAATTTTACAGAAAATGAAAGTTACTAACAATCAGACGTTTTACAAATTTGAACTTCTTTTTTGAAATGGTAACCCTAGCAGGATTTCTCAAGTCGATTTAGTACACGTTACTATGTACTTGAACGATTAGATTTAGCTTTCACGAAAGGCGAACTCCTACGGGCTAAAGATCGAAATCAAGTGACGCTCAACAAAGGCACTTGTTCGGTGAAAATTGCTTCCTTTGGGTTGAAAACCACCATGTTTTTATGGCCGTAAAGCAATTCATATTTTGCAGACTCTGGGATCCTGGCTATGAGGCCGCTGCGGCGTGAAAACGTGATAAGAGTCCCGCCTTTACGCGCATTTCGAGTTATTTTCTTGAGTGTTTATGCGTATATGGTGCTTAAATGAAATTCACCGATAGACTAATTCCTATAGTCATGCAACGGTGGATAACAATTTTCCTTGTGTGTTGCATTTACATCCATGGGTCGTGAACACAGGGTGGCGGGGACACGGACGCGCGAACTGTAACTGTGATCAAGAATCCACAATTAGATTTTTTGAATTTCTTCCCGGAACTGAAAGTGATACCCATTTGCAACATTTAAGTACCCCACAATGCCTAGGCGAAAATTCATGGGATTCGAGAAAACCCTTATTTTACGTTTTTTTAACGTTCTCAGAATTAGTCTTTAAATATATTTTTTCTCTACACTCTCAAATTTAATAGGCCTACATTGCTATTCGATTGGGTACCCAATACTTGAACAAACCTTTCAATGTAACCAAATTCCCTAATACATAAAACAGTTTAAAGTGATAGGAAGAAGTTTCTTAACCACTTTCTTAATTAATCTACATTTACATCAATTTGACACAAGTTTTCTCAAAATTTAACTGTGACGTTAAGCGTTCAAATTACGTGGAAGACATGTTCCAAACACCATGAACTCTTTATTTTCTTTTTTCTTTAAAACGTTTTAAAAAATAATGAGAAGTACCGATGCAACAGTCGATAATGCTTAACTGTTACAAATGGGTCACACTCAGGTCCTGGAAGGAATACGTGAAATTACAAGTCACCTGTATAATCCTGAAACGGGTTTAAGGCCAAACAAGTAAAATTTCTGCCATACCTCTGAGTGGAATAAAAACAAAAGAATCATCAACAATCGCTCTGGGCACTATGCAGAGTGTTGTGGCAGAGTGACATGAAGGACGATCTCGCATCACCACATGCAGACAAGATCGTTACATACAAATTACTGCTCGACGAAAACGTACAATGACCGCGATGTTGGTTCCGAGGCTTCATATCTCTTCAGGGATATTGAATAAGCGATCAAACCATAAGAAATCGCAAGCATGAAATCAATATCTGTTCCCGAAGGCCGACGTGTACTACCTATTAAACACCGCAATTTGTGGTTTTCTGACGAATATCTATTTGGTATGAGGCCAGATAGTAATGGAGAGCCCCTGGACTCTAAGAACGTTTAAATTATGCCAGGAAGTCCATGCTTACCGTGGTGTAACAATTATGATATTCGGGTACGAGTATTTGGATCGGCGGATTAACCGAGCTGATTTGGATCAAACGCAATCTCAATGCAAAGATGTACGCTAAAATGATTGTATCAGATGTGATATGATATAATTGTATGATTCCTTTGCAGACACAATTTGGTGCTTGATTTGTGCTTAAGCATGATAATGCACGTCCACACACTACCAGAGTTGTTGCACACACACTTGCCGCAGCTAATATCAATGTCCTACCACGGCCTGCTCAATCGCCAGACTTGAATCCCATTGAGCACGCATATGCATCATCAATGCATTAAAGAAGAACTCTGCCAAAAATGGATGCCGTACTCAGACCAGAAAATCTTTTTCGCCTGTTACAACAGACGTGGGCGGTCATTCCGCAACATGATATGGATGAACGCATTTTGAATCGCTGCGGAATAAGGCCACAAATTGATTGTTTTATTTAAAAAAAAGCCTTTAAAAACTTTAATTTTTATCTGTTTATCACATTTTAATGTCAGGATTAACTAAGATGAAAAGTCCAGCATAAGAAAAACCGCGAAAAATCTTTATTAATGCAAAAGTATATCCATTTAATAGACATTTTAATTAAACTACAACAAGGCATTTCTTTCTTTAATACCTTGATCCCTAGACACTTCTGATCTTAAATGTTGGTTGGTACTGGCTAAACTCAAAATTAAAACATTTCAGCAACCAGGAACCAACTTCTAATACCTGCTTTATAATTAATGAGTGTCAGTGAGTGACATACTTCACGACAGTTTGTCCTGTTACAGTACCTTCATAATTGCTTTCTGGAAGGAGAAAATGCAGAGCCGACATTTCCGCAAATATTTACGACCATTTCGAGCCTACAGTCATTTTGATTTTGTCAGCGCCTTTATATCGTAGCCAAAAAGGGCGGTTTTCGCAGTTCCAGTGTAGTAACTGACGTGCCGTTAATAGAACCACGGCACATAATCTACGGAACCACATTACATTTCCTATGAGCACGCGTTACTTAGTGAATGGTAACGCATTACTGAAGGTAAAGAATGACTAATGGTTACTATTAGCCTAACGAATGACGAAGCGTAACCGGTCTCAGAGGCGTAATATAGGAACGGACATCAAGGTATCTGACGAGTTCTTATGCTGTTTTCCATTAGTTTCCTATGAGCTTTGTTAAGTTTCCTATGAGGAAAAGCTATTTTAAATTTAGACCTATTTGACAAGCTTTTATTTTAGGTTTCACTTGCTTCGTTCGTATGTTTTTAGTTACAAATAAGTAAGCACCAAATTCCATTTTTCAAGCACTTTTTATGAGTCAGTATGTATGTACAGCTATGTTTTGTTTTTGGCTGCATTACCAGCCTATAATGTTCCCACTGCTGGGAAACAGGCCTCCTCTCTGTAAGAGGAAGTGTGCCATAATCGACCACGCGGGCCCAGTGCCGGTTGGAAGATGTCTCTCTGATGTCTTTTCTTGGACATGCCGGTTTCATCACGAAGTTTTCCTTCACCGTGCTGAGAGCAGTTCGAACTTACGACCTACAATTCGTAAGTCGGGGCGTATACCACTGGGCCACCACTGCTCTAGGTAATTGATGACTGAACTTCAATACCTCAGAGCATGTGAATTAATATTTACCGAGATCGAGAGAAATATAATTATACTATTGCTAATCTCACCTGTTCATAAAACTGAAAAAAACTTCATTCTTTTCAATTCCTTCATTATTGTGAAATAGAAAACAATGCAGAATTACTATTACCGTACAACGTGAGAGTGCGAACACTGCAAATGTATGTATTAAAATGTTTATTATTCTTGTGTCACCAAACTGTCGCATGAAATGTGACAACGTGGGTGCCACAAAGCTTAATGACCACCGTATTCGATTTCAAGTTATTTTGTAGACTTATATGTGCCATCCAAAGTTAAATACAACGAAATAATGGTTTTCAGGATATAAAGAAACTATTCTAGTATATTTGGCGACGTAATTAAGGACTTATAGAGTAGCTCATCTGAAATATGGACAGGAAAAAAAAGTTTTTGTGTATCTACACATGACCCTCAAGAGAAAAAGACGTCAGTTTATTCAAATAAGTATGTATTACCATGTACGAGCATGTACAGAATGTGCATAGAGCCACAATGACTTTTATAAATAATTGAAGGAACGGAACGTTGATGAACGCATGACGTGTGAGACCGATGACGTATGCCAAAGACGTATGCGTGAGATGACGTGGAAGGTATATAAAAAGGTAGAAGGACAGTTAGCTTTTGAATGACGGAGTGAAAACATTACGTTGTTTTCTACTAATATGTATATCAGACTTAACAAGGAGATTATCCAAATCCTCCATCGAACGCCAGATACTCAGCTTACCAAGTAGTGCCAGTTTAGTCATGCATACATAGACATTCAAATATCACCATACACATTTACAGCACCTACACCGCGCATCGCTCAGAAACACGCACTCACATATTATAAATAGTCACTCTCTGTATTTTTTTTAATCTCTATACTTCGTAATTAGCGTAATATTCAAAAAAAAAAGTTATATTTACTGTCAGCTGTGCAGTTACCTTATATAAATAAATAAACATAATTAAATGTGTTTTACTACATAATCAGCCTATAATGCTCCCACTGCTGGGACACAGACCTCCGTTCGGTGAGAGGGAGTGGGCCGTAATGCACCACGCGGGCCCAGTGCGGGTTGGTAGATGTCACATGTCTCTGATTTTAGGTCCTAGGACATGTGGCGGCATCTACACCGCCACATGCGAACTAACGCATCAATCCTGCATCGCGCAATCAGAGTTTACCGCGCAGATAGCATATATACAACTTCCCGATAACAATCATCGGGCAGTTGCCCACCAGATACGACATCCATCTGGTCGGAGGATCCTCCCTTTTCCAAGAGTATGAGTGAACTTTACACCCTGTTCCTCATACCCTCCAAACTGTTGACCCCGAGTATGAACGTCAGCGCAGCCTTCGTGCAACTACTTCAGCGTGACGTCATCATCATCACTCCCGCAAGTCACACAGCCAGCCAGCAACAACGGCTTGAACGGTTGTCCTGACCATCAGCATGCAGCGCAAGCGCATACCTGGTCATCACCTTCAGCCTCATCAGCAACCTTGGCACAGCACACTGCACATTCGGCCGGTCCACAAGCAGAGTGCTTAATCCCTCTCCTGCACCAGCAGTCAGCCACCCCGACGCACTGGGGCATCTTCGCAGACAGTTCCGACTCACCGCGAACTATGCGACACCCGGTTCCAACCCACTGGAACCCAACTGGCATTGGCAAGCATCGCAAGATACAAGACTTAGTCCACTATCGACCTCCGGTCTTCGGAGGGGAGTGATGTGGCGGCATCTACACCGCCACATGCGAACTAACGCATCAATCCTGCATCGCGCAATCAGAGTTTACCGCGCAGATAGCGCATATATACAACTTCCCGATAACAGTCATCGGGCAGTTGCCCACCAGATACGACATCCATCTGGTCGGAGGATCCTCCCTTTTCTAAAGAGTATGAGTGAACTTTACACCCTGTTCCTCATATCTCTAAAGACATGCCAGTTTCCTCACGATGTTTTTCGTTCACCGGTTTGAGAGCATTGGAGATGAAATAATTTACACAAAGTGAAGCGCCTGTCTGGGTTTGAACCTACGACTTATAAGTCGTAAGTCGCGGCAATTACCGCTGGGCCACCACTGCTCTCACTACCTGTGTTTCGAATGAATGAATGAATGAAATGCACCGACCCCAGCGTGGTTTGACCAGACTCGATTAATCGAATGTACCCCAAGATTTGCACTAGCCCCTGAAGCCTCATGCTTCATGGTGCTGCAAAGACCATTGCATATCAAGGAATATACCGGGGGGCACTGTAATGGTAGGGAAGACGTGCCCTTAAGATAGGAAGGATTAGGAGCCTACGGAGTATGCACCCTAACGTAAGCATGGGATTAGTGGAGAGGCGGGTGATATTTGTCTGTGGGAGGGCATCTTTTAACGACGTCGCAGCAGGGTTGATTCCTGTCGAGCTTCATCGGTGAATCTTTAAGCGGGGTTCATCTGGTTTCTCGGCTCTTTTCTATGTCACTGCTCTGCTGTGGTAAATGTTGCTGTTCTTTTCAATGTCTTCGTATGAGTTCTCGCTACTAACCGTTCCGGTTTTTGTACATCTCCTTAGCAGCGTTCTTGATCTTCCATCCTGTAGATCCAAGAATTGAATCCCTTGTCGAAATATTATAAGTCTTGAGCTATCGTTCGAGTCTCAAATGTTGTTATTCTAATTATCCAAAGTAGAATGGGCACTATTGGGAATCGAACCCAACATAACACATTGCGCATGGTCTGCACGCGCAGGCTACGTGTTTAGCGCGTCGCGGCGACGACATGGTTCGGCCCGATGACCACTCGCTTCTTCTGACTTCACCGCGACGGACGATACTCCTCTTACTTCAGGTTCGTTATTAGCTGTTTGTCCCTTGCTTTAAATACAGTAGTCCACGCTTTAGATGATCCCCGCGCTAACATTGGTCCTTCAAGGATCTCGCCGTCTTAATTTCAAAAGGAACAGTCTCAAAAAAACTTCGAACTCGAAGCTCTTCAGTTGCGTTCATCAGCGGGGACAGCTCCAGCAGGAATCGTCAATACCTTGTTGAAGAAGCTTCACGTAGCACTGCACACGCCCAGGGTACGAAGTCAGGTGACGAAGTCGGGCCAAGGAGAACTAAAAGAGTGTTTTCATTTATCTTCAAGTCTTTTAGTGGCAATCATTCTTATTCATAGTTATCTAATGTCACTTATATGCTTATACAGCTAAAATATAACGGTTAGGATAATCCATCTGTTTACGCCATTCCTTCACTTCAGTATCAACAATATCAACAGCTGATAACATCAACAGCTGATAACTCGGCGACGTGCTTCCTTGTTATCTTCGCATCAGCTGTTCCTTAATTCGCACCTAATCAGTCATAATCATAACTCATTAGCTAGTTACATTTCGTTTTGATTTTATAAACTGTTTTGTTATGTCTTCTCTAATATAATAGTTTTTGCGAGTTTGCTGCTGGTGCTGCTATGAGTCGATATAATCGTAATCATACATCTTTATTTATCTCAACATCATATTGCAGGCACTGGTTAATAGCATGTACAATCTTAAATAAAGAAAGGTGTCTGTGATAGAAGGGTCCTGAGTTACAGATCACCCAGCTCTCTTAGATAGAACATGTTAATTTACAGAACGGTTAGAGAATTAAGTTATTTCTTTAAAGTTTAAGATTGCAATTAAGTATTAACAGAAAAAATCAAAAATAAAATATTTGTTAATTTATATTTTTAGTTATATTGACTAAAATCTAATTTAACTAATTTATACTTACAGTTACTACTAGAAACAAAATTCAGAAGTAAGAGGTATAAAGTCAAGCAATAATTCAAGGATTTATACAAATTATGCATAACGTGACAAAGTAAAATAAGAATAAGCTTAACAAAAATAACACATAACATCACGCACAATAAAGGATGGGGTAACGAAGAATGTTGTGTTTATGACGTCTAAGTGATTTAACGATACGGGTTTTAATCGGGTGATTGACCAAACATTTGTTGCTCGTCTATTCCGTATTTGGAAATCGTGATGTAAGGGAAGATCAGTGTTTCATTTTATTTTTTATTATTACAGTTATGAGAATACACAACTGTCGGACGGTTAGCACTTGGCAGTGTTGGTAAAGTTGGAAAGTTGGATAGCGGATTGTGAAAACGCAACTCACTTTGAATATAGCTCTTTCAGCTCTCTCTAAAATGATCATATAATTTTTAGAGGTACTGCCCCAAATGGCAATGCAATACACTCACTAACAAAGATTGGCATATTGCAATGTAAACTGTCCTCAATAACCGATGTATATGTCTAAGATATTTTAGTATGTAAATTAATTTTCTGGTTATTTTGACCAGTGTTTCAAAGTGTTGTTGGAAGCTGAGACGGTAATCTATGGTAATGCAAAGCTAATTTATAGAATTTGTTTGAACTAAAACAGGACAAGAGCAATGGTTAATGAAATTACAGTTAAAGCGCCAAAAAGTTTAAAAGTCGAAGTTAGGTTGACCCTGGGGACTAAGGGAATATGTCATGTATTTTGTCTTATCTTGTCTTATCGACATTGACAGCAAGCAGTTTGAGGTAGGTTCTAGTGGTTGTCGTCAATTAAAACCCCAATTATCAAAGTGCTGCTGATTGTTGAAAAAATGTAAGGTGCCTGGCCGGTAAGTAAGTATACCAGTGTTTTCCCGCTCTTCTTGTTATTCGTGTGAACAAACACGTTCACACGGTAGAATTCCGACGCGGCAATAAGGATGTTTCTCCTACCCATAGCGCCTCATCAAACTGCGTGGTTACGTGTTTTGTTATCATTTGTTCCTGAGATAGATTATTGTTAGGGAGAAAGTCCTGAATATTATTTAATAGTGCTAAGCATATTCTGTCATCGTCTCGATACATCGACACAAATTTTGCCAGATCGCTGCGTACGGATAAGTACATACTACATAAACAATTCCAGCCCCTTTATAATAGGTATTATAATAGCCAATGTAGAGTTTTTGTTTTGTTCAAACGTCAAAGACAAAGACACAGAAGTTTGACTAAGACAGGGGTACTATTAATAGGACGTCCGCGCTGCTTTCTGACGAAATATAAAACCAACCTATAGGACCTACAGATCGCGCAAAATAAAATTTTTCAACCACTATTTCACTATGATTACCTTACACCTACAGTTAAAATTTACAGGTAATGTAAAATACTCATTTTAATGTAAAATATTGTAATTAATAAATGTCCACTCTTTTCAGAGCAACACGTTTTAGTTAATTATTGCAATATAATATAGAAACATATTATAAAACAACATTTCTACAGCTGTTTTTAAACACAATGGAAAAATTTCCATTCGAGTTTGTTGTGAAACCCAGTGACGATCCAAAAACAAATATAATATGCATAACTTCGATTACCGATGCCGATAAAAATACCTTTTCAATCCCGGAACAACTTCAACCTGTAAGATTGCACGATACAGTTATATACACTCAAGATTTACAAAAAGTAAAAGTAACACTGCAAAGGAGACACGAGAAAAGACGAGTATGGATTTCCGTGACACCAGAAATAAAAAAGGTTTATGAAGATGAAGATGGAAACATGCAGTTTAAGGGATATTTGCTAGAGGAGATGATACCAGAAACACGCCAACAGGCTGCTACTAATGAAATTTCAGAAGAGGTTTTCAACAGGCTTATGGAGAATTTTGCTGAAATGAAGAAGGATATGTCTAAATCTTATAATTTAAGGAGATTGTCAGAGAAGTTTGTTATAGACAAATTCACAAAAAAAACTTCAAAAGTATCCCAATGGATGACAATTTTTGAAGCAGAATGTACTAGATTAGGAATAGATAATGATCTTAGTAAGATTGAAGTTATTAGGTTGTTCTTGGAGGATTCATGTCTTGACTGGTATAGTTCCATGCTTATAAAACACACAATAAATTCAGAATGGTCAGTATGGAAGAATAACTTTTGTGAAACATATGCGGACAAAGGGTGGTCGCCAGTCAGGTATGCAATTTCTCATTGTTAGAATATGCTTTAAAAAAAGAAAGACTGTTATTGGATATAAATAAATATATGGACAAAAACACTGTAATAGACCTGATTACTACAGGTCTACCAAATTTCATAGGGGATAGAATTGATAGGAATAATTTAAAGGAAACTGAGGATTTATTTAATAACATCAGAGGTCTAGAACATTTAGTGAATAAAAAGAATTTTGAAAAAAACTATTACCGTGCCGAATCTGTGTAAAAGAAAATAAAGGAAACCGATATCATCCTGAAGCTTTATGTTGGTTCAAGAGTAAAAATAATGATGGACCAAAAAGAGACCAAATTAGGAGTGTAAATAATTTTCAATTAGAAATAGAATTAAATGATGTAGATAAAAAAAAAAACTAAAAATTACACCGTTAATCAAAATTATATTATTAATAAATGATACATTAGAAATTATGGGAATTTATGATTCAGGTTCAAACGTGTCTTTGATAAATTCGAGATTATTGACTTTGAAAAATAACCCAATAAAAAATTATAAGAATAATGCAAAATTAAGAACGATTAATGGTGTAAAAAAATCTATTGGACCCGTAACATTAAAGATAAAGATATTTAAAATCGAGAAGAATGTTAATGTTTTTGTGATAGATGAAGAGAATTTCGATTACGATTTCTTAATTGGATTAGATTGTATAGAAAAATTTCAACTAATTCAAAATGAAAAATTAGACATTTCACAAAACATCCATGATATAAAAAAGAATGATAATAAAGAGGAAATAACTAACAATAGTACAAAAATAATTCCTGGCTTTTCAGGTAGAAAGGTAGAAGAAGATTTTTATATTAAAAATACATATAAAATAAACTTTAATGAGCACATAGAAGTGTCATATTTTAATATTGCGATTAATCATCTAGACCTTCAGAAACAGTCGGAGATAGATAAATTAATTTGTAAATATAGATCACTTTTTGCCAAAGATAAATATGATATAGGTACTGTTAAAGGCTATGCAGCACATATTGACTTACTAATAGATAAATACTGTAGCAAAAGGCCTTATAGGTGCACTATTGATGATAAAAAAGAAATAGAAAAACAAATATCTAAATTATTAGAATAATAATTAATTGAAGAGTCTTATAGTCCTTTTGCTGCCCCGGTAACATTGGCGTTTAAAAAAGAAGACGGCAAAAGATCAAGATTGTGTATAAATTTTCGCGATCTTAATAAAATTGTGGTTCCTCAATCACAACCTTTTCCATTAATCGAGGATTTAATGGTCAAAACAAGAAAATGTAAATTTTACTCAACACTGGATATAAATTCTGCATTCTGGTCGATCCCTATGAAAATAGAAGATAGGAAAAAAACTGCATTTGTTACTCAAGAGGGGCACTTTCAATGGACCTGTTTACCGGTTGGTTTAAAGACTTCTCCAGAGATTTTTCAGCGAGTATTAAGTAGCATTATAAGGAAACACGGACTATCCGATTTCACTGTGAATTACATAGATGACATAATGATATTTTCTGAAACGTTCGAAAGACATGTTAATCATTTATCATTATTATTGGAAGCAATTTCAAAGGAAGGATTTAGATTAAAGCTTTCAAAGTGTAACTTTGCACAGGATTCTGATAATAAAAAATAATACAATTACTCCTCTAAAGGATAATTTAGTTGCTATAAAAGATTTTCTTGTTCCGAAAACACAAAAAATATATGTGCCAAACATATCAATTATATTAGATTCGTTACATAATTTGTTAAGAAAAGGTCAAAAATTTATTTGGTCAGAAAAATGTCAAGAATCTTTTGATACAATAAAAAAGTTGCTTTGTTCAAAACCTATTTTAACAATCTTTGACCCAGATCTTCCGATACATATTTATACGAATGCTAGTATACAGGGCATAGGTGCTGTCTTGAAACAGGTACAACATAATGGAGAAGAAAAACCTTGTGCATATTTTTCGAAAAAACTAAATGATACCCAAAAAACAAAAAAAGCTATATATCTGGAGTGTTTAGCAGTAAAAGAGGCCGTAAAATTTTGGCAACATTGGCTCATGGGAAAAAAGTTTACGGTTTTCGCAGATCATAAGCCTCTAGAGAAAATGAATATTAAAGCTAGGACAGATGAAGAATTAGGGGATAATTTCGAAGTAGTATATTCTCCAGGAAAATACAACTTAGAAGCAGATTGTTTAAGCAGAAATACTGTTTTGGAATCGTATGAAAACAAAGACGAAGGTTTAAAAGTTTTAAAGTTAATTAAATTAGAAGACATTCAAAACGATCAAGAAAAAAATGAAGAGATCAAGCAAAATACTAATAAATTAATAATAAAAGATAAAATATACTATAAAAAAGTTGGAAAAAAGAAAAAGATTGTATTGACTGAGGAGTTTAGTAAATTTATTATAAAAAACATACATTATCTTTACTGTCATATAGGAATACATCAAATGGAAAATAAAATTAAACCGTTTTATATAGCGAAAAATTTAACATATAATATTAGAAAAATCTGAGACACCTGTGAAATCTGTGTAAAAAACAAATCTGGAGCTAAATATAAATTTTGACTTATGTCTCACTTAGGTCCCGCTACTCAACCTTTTGAAATAGTATATATAGATACTATTGGTGGATTTGGTGGCTCTCGTTCGACAAAAACATATTTACACCTTTTGGTAGACCACTTTACAAGATATGCCTATATCTTGACTTCTAAATCTCAAAGTTCGAATGATTTTATAAAGCTTGTTCAAAAAGTAACACAGGGAAATAAAATTGGCATGATTCTTTCAGATCAATATCCAGGTATAAATTCGAAAGATTTTAAACTTTTTAGACAAGGAAAATGTACCTATTATCTTCACTGCAGTAAATGCACCATTTTCTAATGGTTTGAATGAAAGATTGAACCAAACATTAGTTAATAAAATTAGATGTAAAATAAATGAAAGAATGGATAAACTAGCCTGGACCACTATTGCTCATGAATGTACTCAGAGATATAATGAAACTGAGCATACTGTGACAAGATTTTCCCCAAAATACTTATTGGAACAAGAAATAACACTTAAAGATTTATTGCATGATAGAAAAATTGCATTAGAAAATACTATAAAATCACACAATTATAATAAGCAACAATTTGACAAAAACAGAGAAGAATGGGAACTAAAATTAAGTGACTTAGTGTATGTTGAAAACGGAAATAGATTGAACAGAAAAAAATTAGATGAGTTAAAAATTGGTCCCTATGAAGTTATAGAGGAATTATCAAAATCAATTTACAAAATAAACACAGGTCATAAGAAACTTGAATCAAATCTTTTCCACATAACAAAACTTGCTCCTGTTCCAGATAAGACTTAACATTTTTAAATATATATTTATATATATTGTCTTGGGTGGGAGATGTAAATGAAGGTTGACTTCATTCGCATAGTCTATGAGATATACAAACTACGTTTAGTACATAACTCTATGGACTAAACAATAGAACTGTTAATATGAAGATGACAGTCAAAATGACAACCATGTAAAATGTAGAAATAATTTAATAATTGTAAATAATAGCTTTAAATGTTGTTTCTCTTTTCAGGTATGGTTTATGTTTGGTTTTGTTATATTTTACACAATGTTAATGTAAAATATTGCAATTAATTAATGTCCACTCTTTTCAGAGCAACACAATTTAGTTTATTATTGCAATATAATATAGAAACATATTATATAAATACTAAATATTACTTTATTAAAACATTGATGTCCTTGATGTCCTGATTGATGATGTGGGTAAGAAGGGCTATAGTGTTAACATTCCGAATTTAAGAAGGTAATTGTTACAAGTTTTGTATTGTCTACCGCCGTGCGGCGCTTCTTTGTTTTTAGGTTTGAAATCAAAGGACTCGATCATACTATGTCCCAGAATAACAGCTTCGTTTATCCCGCATTACTACATTTAATATGAATATACTGTCCTAAGCGTATAACAATTGTTTAAAACTATGTTGAACATGCGCATGGCTTTGAATCGACGACTTAAAACGCAGTCGCAGCTTAGAAGTACAGCTTAGGATACACTATCTCACCAGTGACGCGGAAGGGTTCAGGCTATGCAGCATCACTCCTCGGCAGGTGTCTCATCTGCATGGACCGCACATTTATATATCTTTTGAACCGATTTAAAATGTTTTGATTTGCGACACAGACACACACACACACACATAAGTCCGGCAAGTAACAAAGTCCTCTCGCGGAAACAAAGACACGACCTTACTGGTCGGAGTTTCGAACCGAACCCTCTCACTACCTACTGTGTTTTACTAATTTATTCATTATTCTTATGAAGACTAGTTAAGATATTCATTAACTTGAACTTTTCTTCTGACCTCAGCCCTTTTATTTAAGTAATAGTATTTATTTTGAGGCATGAAAAAATGAGCATCGAGCTCGAAAGAGTGACGATACAAAGTGTAGCCCACACTCCCCTTCTAACTTGCTGTAAGCCACTTATCATGGCATGGCGTGCACCACAGTCAAAGTAAACCGCATAATTCCGAAACATCAATTATTGAGATCAATATATTTTTACCCCTGGCTAATGGAAGGCTATTTTTAATGTATAGAATGAGATTTTTTCATACACGATACGATACATGGACATATATATTTGTCGCAGAACCAACACTTTTTTAATTTAGAGTAACGCGATCTAGTATCGTGTGTCAGTTGTCATTGTTCGACATAAGACGTTTTTGTCTTGACAGGCGGCAGTGGAGAGACGAGACGGCACTTTTTGGCTAAACGGGAAGGCGTGAGGTCGTGCTGCCACTGTGTCCCCGTCCTCCGGGAACAGCGGTACTTCATTTAAATATTTAAAAATACTTCCCGTTGTCCCAGTACACTGTCCCCGTTAATGTAGTTGAATAAAATAATTAAAAATTATTGCCCACAGTCCCCGTCAACAACTTAGGATGCAAGAGCTAGCGAAGCGAGCTCGGGGGACTCGGGGCACCCCGACTCGGACAGGTTAGGTTAGAAGAGGATGGCGGGGTCATCCCACCATCCTCTTCGTGGTTATTTTTTTTTAAACCACCCAGAAGTAGGAGCCCCGCTCCGTAGACTACGGCTACATGAATTGTAAACTTTGAACTTTGGACCCGCCTCGAGATCTTCAGTATAGTATAGTAACAGCACTGCACTAACTCCCTATGTGTATTGGAGACAACGGGAAATAAATTTAATCACGTCCCGCTGTCCCCGTGACGGGGATATGGCATATGGGGTCAACGGGAATAAACGGTGCTGCCAGCCTGTATCAAACTTACCGAGTTTCCGTATCTTAATCCATTTCCATCTGCTTAATTACTTGAGATTTTGTTAATTTGTCAACGGGAGTAAATTAATAGACGTTTGCAATCAGTGTTGAGACTGACTCCGATAACGAGATACCCCACATGGGTAAATTACCCTCGTTACATACACTCGGTCCCAAAAATAACGGGTCAGTCACAAAAGTCCAAATATCTCCCGAACTACGTATGCTATCATAATGAAACGAATACTGTTCGATTGGGCATTTAATAGTACAAAAAATTAATAAATTTAAACTTATGTGTACCTTCATTCTTTTTTTTTCAAAATATAAAAATAACTAAAGTAAGACATTTTTTTCAAAACATAAATTTTTTGTAAGATTATATTTTTGATTTTTTCATTACATGCATAATTTTAATACTTCGTATTGCCTCCCCGAGCTCTTCTTGCAGCTTCCAGGCGATTCGGCATGCTGAACACCAAATTTCGGAGCCGGTTCTGAGGAATGGCTTCCCATTCCTCCACGAGTGCTTGTCTGAGCTCGGGTCGGGTAGAGTTACGACGTTATACGCAACGCTCAAGCTCGTCCCATGCATGTTCTATGGGGTTAAATCAGGGCTTCGCGCTGGCCACTGCATCAGTTCGATACCGACCTCACCAAGGTATTCATTTACAATTCCGGCGGTATCATGCATTAATATGCCATCCCGGTCCATCCTCGCCATGAAAGATCCCACATGCTCATTCACGATCTCCTCCACGTACCTCTCTGCATTCAGAGTGCCATTTTGAATTAGCACGAGCTCGGTGTGGGCCTCGGCAGAAATTCCAGCCCAAACAAGTACTGAGCCTCCGCCGTGTGCCACTTTTTCCTCCAAACAGTATTGATGGAAGCGTTCTCCTGGTCTTCTGTACACTAACTGCCTACCATCATGCTTGTAAAGCATGAATTTCTATTCGTCCGTGAACATTACCCGAGAACAATCGTCCAGTGTCCAGTGTTGGTGCTCGCGCACGTATCTCTGTCTTGCAATTTGATGTTGCCGTTCCAGTTTGGGGCCATTTGCGGACCTTAGTGGTTTCAAGTTTGCCTCAGCAAGACGTCTCCTCACTGTTTGTGCGCTTAAATTGCTACCACTAAAGCGAAAAAAGTGTTTTTTAGACCAACTGCAGTTTGAAAACGATTTCGGAGCATTGTAGCCACCAGGTATCTGTCATCCCTGGCCGTTGTGCATCTTGGCCTACCATTTTCTGGTCTCCGAAGGTGCGATCCGGTCTCTCGGTACCGCTGGACTACCCGCTGAACAGTCGACAAATATACACCAATGTTTTTTGCTGTTTCACGCTGGCTCCGCCCAAGTTCCATGAAAGTCAGGATTATGGTACATTCATCTAACGTGAATGCCATGCTCCACCTCACAGAATACTGATTATGCACGTGGAAGTCGTTCACAACATTTTTTGTGACAGAATAGAAATGGAAAGAAACCATAATGACATAAAGCAAACATTTTGTTTTCATTAATTTCCATTTTTCAAATTTTGTTTTTCTGTAAATAAGTTTCATTTATCAGCCAGTATAAAAGTATGTAATAAGAAGCGCAACTAAATAGTCTTTTTTTTATTTCATTGATCTAACTTACACTTTTGTAGATATTCGAACTTATGTGACTGACCCGTTATTTTTGGAACCGAGTGTATATTTATATAATCATCACAAATAATATTTTTGGCGTGAAGACAAAAACATTTATTCAACATTGTTAGTATGGTGGTCACTAGCGCTACAGCTGAGCATAAGGTCCTGGTTTCGATTCCCGGGTCGAAATCTTAGTAGGTTTTTTAATCTGGAATTTCTCTGTGCCCAATTGAAGGCAATAGGCCCACATAACTACATTTGAACGTAACTGGCGCAATGTGGGTGTCCAATAGGTAGTATAGTAGGGAATGGAACCCGTGGCGTGATGATATGTCTAAGCCATGCTGGCCCAGTGGTAACGGTTGCGATTTACGAGTTGTAGGTCGTAGATTCAAACCCAGACAGGCCCTTTCTTTGTATAAATTATTTCATCACCACTGTTTTAAACGGAAAAAGAAAACATGCAGAGAAAACCGGCATGTAATACAACCTAAAAATCGAAGACATGTTACATCTTCCAACCCACGCTGGGCCCGCGTGGTAGATTACGGCCCACTCCCTCTCACAGAGAGGAGGTCGGTATTCTAGCAGCGGGAACATGTAATCAATCCATAATCGCAAAAATAAATCAGGCTACATTTACCTTAAAGCTTTGTAAGTTCTCCACTTTGCAAGTGAGTGTGGCATCTCTGCCTAGTACCGCAGTGACGTTTGTTTCTCTTCCGACGAATGTTGGTCCATCTGTTAAAAGAAAAACAACCGATTATGGTAGTACTTTTAAAACTGCAGGCTATTAGCCCAACAGTAAAGTGCGCACTTACAAGCCAGAGGCCGTGAATTCGATCCCCAGTTGGCATTCGTTGTAGCTACTGTAGAGATTTTAGCCTACTTGGTGCTCAAATGCAACCTTAGTGAATACGTTGTTAATAAATAGATGACCGAATAACGAGACAATCATTTATTTTGACAAAGAATAGTAGTAACAATCGTAAGGTCAGTTCTTGGCTGATATGCCTTCGAACAAAGATAAAATATAAAGATGTACTAACGTAGATTTTCGTTAGTACATCAATCGTCAGTACAAGCGTTTTTAACGCGTGGGAGAAATATTTTGTGACCTCTCCATGGCGTTTGATTGCGTCGATCACGAAACGTTACTCTTGAAACTTTAACATTACGGACTCGGAAAACTTGCGTTCAGTTTATTAAAATCTTTTTCAAATGATAGACCACAGCAAGTCCAAATAAGTGTTGTCAATTCACTTGGTTTAAAAGTTAAAATCCGTGTTCCACGAGGCTCGATATTGGGTCCTTTCCTCTTTTTTGTATATATTAATGACCGACTCCATTAATTAAAAAAAAAACAACCACAAATAGTGTTATTTGCTGACGATACTTCCTTAATTTTTATGGTGCTGCAAATTTAGACGGCGTAAATAACGCCCTACTGCAAGGTCCAAAATTGGTTCACTTCTAATAATTTAGTATTAAATGGAAAAAAAACAAGTGCATAGGGTTTTGTTTGCCAAATGCCAAGGGTACTGATTATGAGATAGTTTTGAATCAAGAGAAACTAGAATTCGTCGATAAAATGTTTTCCTGGGGATCATGCTCGACTCAAGGCAACAATGGGGTCCTCATTTACCATCTCTTGCAGGACGGCTTAGTTCATCAGCTTATGCTGTCAAAACCGTCAGTTTACTGAGGTTGGTCTATTTTAGTTACTTTCATAGTATCATGTCTTACGGTATTTTACTTTGGGGACGGACTGTAGACATCCAGTCTATTTTATTCTGTAGAAAAGAACCATCAGAGCCATATATAATCTCCGCAGCGCGATTCTCTTAAAGAACTGTTTAAGAGTATTAACATAATGACTGTACCTTGTTAATATGTCTACGAAATCCTCCTATACGTAAGAAAATGTGCACATCTTTTCAGTAAAAGAAGTGAAAGACATAATTATAGTACTGGAAATTGCGATCTATTGGTTCAACCAGGTTTCAGACTCGCTAAAGTAGACTCATCTTTCATTGGGCACTGTATATAATGTTACAATAAAATACCTCCCCACATACTTGAACTGCATGAGACGAAATTAAAATCTTTTATAAAACGCACACTACGCAGGCAGACATATTATTAGTTAGGAGATTACATCGCTGATAAAAAGGCCTGGTTCAATACTGGTCTTGCTCCACAACCACAACTTATTGATTAACATTTTTAAATATCTTTGTAGCTGCTGGAGATTGTAAGACTATATTTGCATTGTTTAAACTCAATCTTCTTTGTATTATATAATTGCATTGCACAGGTGTAAGTACTATTTACTTTGGAGCTAGCATTTATCGGGTAATATGTATTTTATTGACTTGAATGTGCCCTAGCGGCTGATAGTATGTCATGCTCACTCAAATGTCTCGCTGACGGTTGCGCGTATGTTGGATCATTTAGCTCCCTTCAAAATAGTTTATCTGAATGGTGCTGATCCATGCGTTGGGATTGGTCATCTCTTAGCTGCCACGTCTTATTTTATTAATTTGATTTTTGGATTGTTTTTTTCTCGTGTCTATTTGCTGTAATCTGGACGCATGTACGTCTTTTTTATCGTTGTCACATATTTCATACTATATATTTTTATACTTTATATTTTTGTAACAATATTATTTAAAAGAGTGTGTATGAAGTTTTTTACCTACTACGCTTTGGATTGAGCAACTAGCTTTTTATTTCTTACTGACCGACTCCTTGACAATTCAAAAGTGCCTGTAATTAAGAAAAGAGTTGAGTTTGAGTATATAAAAGTACAAATAAAATTCCATAAACAATATACACTGGCCTTCAAAACCACGTGCCACACTTTTAAAAAAGGCAACAATTTTTAAAGTACAGCCAGCTACCAGCACGCAAAGCACAGTTACAAAGAGAATTCCTTTTTTAATATAAAATCTTTTTGTAAAATTTTGGTCAAACAAACAAACATCTTACACTTTTTTCTAAATTGAATACGAACATTTTATCCATCCGTCTCGCAAAACATATTAGGGCGTTTATTTTTGAATCAACAGCAAGGCCACGCCCATAAAAAAAAGAAAGAAAAGCGTTTAAATGTCACAGCAGGACTCGGCTTAAAATTATAGGGTGGTGATTTTGAACGATCATAAATAGAATTCACTATGTCATATGTGGAATTGTTCTGTGGACTTAAACCTAACAGTCATTCAATAAATGCTCAATTTAATTATAACATTTTATTTTTATTTGCAGGCTGCCCAAATACATTACATTTTCCCCCATCAGTATGAGTTTTACTGCAAGAATGGTGAGTGTAACATTAAGAAAGGTGAAGGGAAGGTACGAATAGACTGGAAACCATCTGAGGAGACCTTGTAATGGCAGACACAGGTGCAGTACCTGATAAGACAGCTATATTATCTCCACTGTGTTGAAAAATCGTCACTTCAATGCAGTTAAAGTTCAGTAACAGCTCCATCAGACCCAAACAGACTACATTAGTGATAGCACAGTGAGAAGAAGACTTGTTGAAGCAAACCTGAAGCCCCAAAGACCAGCAAGTGGTCCCAAACTCGATAGAGTACATCGAGCAGCAAGACTGCTGTGCTACGCTCGTGAACACATACAGTGGAGTGAAGAAGAATGGGCATGTTTTTGTTCACTGATGAGTCTCGAATCTCAGTATTCAATTCCGATGGAAGGCGAAGAGTCTACAGGCCACCTGATGAGCAAAACATTTAAGCCTGCTTCACAGAAAGAGTCCAATACGGTGGAGGTTTTGTACATGTATGGGCTGGCATCTCTTCAGAAGGTCGTACAGAGCTAGTGGCTATAGAAAATAGCACCCTAACTGGGGAAAGAAATGCTCAAGAGATCTTTAATGAGTATGCAGGACCTGATCTCAACCCTATCGAGCACGCCTGATATGAGTTCGGCAGGCTGCATGCCTGAAGAAGCATGCTGTAGCCGTAGACCACCTTCTACCACCTTCAGGGCTGTAAAACTGGCCCTGATGGAAGAACATCGCCTCCGAAACCTCGTCTTCAGTATACCAAACCGGGTCGAAGCTGTAATCAGAGCCTGAGAAGGCAATTCCAGTTATTAAAATTTAAATGAGGTTTAAAACACACTTATGAATGCTGTTTGAGTTTATTTGACATTGAGTAAAAAATTGCTACTTTATGGTTTTAATTTTTTTTAAGTTCAAAAAGTTATTAATGTATACCATCATGTGTGTGTGTGTTGTATATGTGTATGTGTAATTATAATTTCAAAGAAAGCTGGTGAAATTTTCAATAAAACGTTTTTTATTTCAAAAGTGTGACTTCTATAGATAAGGAAAAAATGAAATTTTAACAGTGTGGTATAATGTTTTGAAGGCCAGTGTATAACACAACTAACGATTTACACTAGGTACCAATTACAAAGCCTAACTAACCGTACAAATAAATACAAAAACAAAAGAACACTTAGGGGTCGAAGTACTTGTTCGCATCGTTGTCATCCGGAAACGTGCCCAGGAAGACTGGCAGCATTTCCACGTTGAATACTAATTCCTTGACCATAGGACGAGCCGGGGCCCTCTGGTCACGTGAAGTGTTGACCAGTCAGTGAGAAATGACTTTGAAACGAATTAAACGACTTGCGTGCACTTGTTTTATATGTAGGAATATGAGGATAAAAACGCCCCCATTAACTTGAAACTTAATTTGTAACTTTTGTTGCTTGTTATTGTTATACGAGCATGGCTGAAAAAAACACAGCAAACGGTCCAAGAGAGCTCTTATCTAAACAAATATTATAATAAAGAGGAAAAATTGTTTGTTGGTAGGAGGTTGGTAATCTCTGGAAGTACTGATCCGATTTAAACATTTATTTCACTGACAGACAGCTACGTGTTTTATGATATAGCTGGTTTCCATGCGGACGAAGTCGCGGAAAAATTATAAGATCTCTAAATTTTACGATGGTTTATGTTACAAACACTCGAACTCACCACAAAGCAAAGGACAATGCCAGAAACTCTATAGAACTTTGCCCCAGTCAAATCAAAGAGTCATTTACAAGCCTGCAATATGCAGCATCTTACAGCTTATTTATTACTGTTGACTTAACATTTGTCCTAATGTCTGTAGAACTTGCGGTTTCTGTTAAAATCTTAAAACAATAATGACATTGATTATAGGTTAGGTGCAGTTTATAATTCTTAAAAAGCGATTAAAACAACATATACGTTACGCATTATCATAATTAACATAATCGTAATATGAGTTTTTGTTTTATAGGTTCTTTAAACTTCTTTTTGTTGTGTATCATGCGCAATAAGTAACGCAATAGGAAATTCTGGGGTTGAATTCCTTTTCTCATTGATTTCTAATCGGCAAGTTTTACTGAAAAACAATGTATTATGAAAAGTTATATAATCATAACTATTTTCACTAATTGATATTTTCTGTAAATAGCTGGGGCAGGATCTGGCATTGTCATTTATACCTAATATTTGTTATTAATTTGTCTATAGTTGTATGTTATTATTTTAAATAAGTAACATATATTGACTGAACACTGGTTGAAGGAACATGAAGTTGTGTTTATCGATGATGATAATTTTACCGTACAAAGTGCATTTGTGAGAAAAACTGCTATTCGCGGTGGTTTTTTAGTTCTTGTTTCAAACAAGTTGAAATGTAAACAACGTTTAGATTTAGTTAATCTTTCTATCGAGCGCACTATTGAGTTGTCTTGTGTTGAACTAGAGCAATTCGTTGTAATCTGCGTTTATCGCCCTCCATCTGGTGTTTGAATCGGTAATGGAGGATTCTCTCAAAAGGTTAAAATCAAGTAATAAGAGTATAATTTTATGTGGAGATTTTAATATTAATATTTTAGATGTTACTCCATTAAGTATTACACTTCTCAATCTGTTTAGGTCTTATAATTTGATTAACTTGTTTTTTGAACCAACTAGGATCACGGCATCTTCGTCAACTTGTCTTGATAATGTATTTAGTAATAGTGATGCCAAAAATAAATGAGTGTTAAGTGACTTAACGTCCGACCACTGTGGTTTATTAGCTAGCTTCCCCATGACATAACATAAAAAAACCGTATAAACTTGGATGCAGGCCTTATACAGCTAGTCGTTGTAACAAGTTTAAAAATAATATAGCTCATAGAATTACACCATCGTTAGTAGACACTAATTTAACATTAATGGCACTTCCGTTGGCTTCAACCAATGGGCTACTACAGGTATTTATAAAAGTAGAGCGAGACTATACGAGTTATATGGTTTGAAAAAATACAGGTTTGATACTCCTTTCCTAGAGTATGTAAACAATATTCAAAATTATTTAAAAAGATTTGTGCTATTGCTAAATCAAAATTCTTAAGCGATTCAATTAAAAATCCAGTAAACAAGTAAAAACCACCTGGAAAATTATTAACAATGGAACGGGTAAGTCTGTTAAACAAGAAAATCAACTTGAGATTATGGTCGATAACAAATTAGTTAGAAATATTGGCAGCTGACGTAGCTGAGGCATTTAATGAGTTTTTTGCCAACATACCTATAACCACTACTTGCTCCTTAAATTCGTCCCCGTCTAAAGCTGAGAACCTTTTGAATAGTAGGGTGCCAAAATGTACTCGCTTATTTAGCTTTGAACATGTAACGCCTAGTGATGTAATTAACGTCTTTAACACTACTAAGTCTAAAAACACTGGTGATTACTGGGGCATCTCCATTAAACTTTTAAGTAATATAATAGACATCGTAGCCCCCTATCTAGATATTACTTTTAATAAATGTGTTGATCTAGGAACTTTTCCTGAACTCATGAAGAGTGGTAAAGTCATACCATTATTTAAATCTGGTAATAAAAATATCATTAGCAATTTTAGGCCTATTTCTATTTTACCAGCATTTAACAAAATATTTGAAAAGTTAATACTTAATCAGTTGCTAAGACATTTAAACTTA
The DNA here is from genome assembly GCA_963555695.1 of Dasypolia templi. Lineage (NCBI taxonomy): Eukaryota > Metazoa > Arthropoda > Insecta > Lepidoptera > Noctuidae > Dasypolia > Dasypolia templi. The sequence goes on along the minus strand of OY743141.1, from coordinate 21,943,940 downwards.
AATAGCCTACTTCATAATTAACAATATGGCTTTACAAAAGGACGTTCGACTTCAGATGCGGGTGTTGCTCTGCTGAAACACAGATTTAATGCATGGGAGAAATCGCAAAATGCTATTGAAGTTTTCTGTGATCTCTCTAAAGCCTTTGATTGCGTGCGCCATGACACGCTTTTGCGTAAACTACGTCATTACGGTGTCCAAAACGAAGCTCTCAACGTAATAAATTCTTATTTACATAATAGGTTCCAATGTGTAGATGTGGATGGTGGGAAATCTTCCGAGCTACCAGTTCAATTAGGTGTACCTCAAGGCTCAATACTGGGTCCATTCTTGTTCTTAGTGTATATCAGTGACTTACCATTCTATTTAAATGATATCTGTGACGTTGTACTGTTTGCAGATGATACCTCTCTTATTTTTAAAGTAGACAGGAATAGACAAGATTTTGACGACGTAAACAGTGCACTCTGTCTCTGGTTTACGTCAAATAACCTAGTTCTCAATGCCAAGAAAAAGAAATGTGTGAAGTTCGTCTTACCGAATGTTAGAAATCTAGGACCCAACATCGTACTAGATAAAGAGCTGCTTGAAACTGTAGACTCGGCGGTTTTTCTGGGCATAAAAGTAGGTGCCAAACTTCAGTGGGGCCCACAGATATCAAGCCTAGCAGGGAGGCACAGCTCAGCCGCCTACGCCGTCAGGAAAGTAAGACAATACACTGACGTTGATATAGCTCGGTTAGTCTATTTTAGTTATTACCACAGCGTTATGTCCTACGGTATTCTGCTGTGGGGCAAAGCCGCTGATATTCAAAATATATTCGTCCTTCAAAAACGAGCTGTCCGAACAATTTATCAGCTATGAGCCAGAGTTTCTCTAAGAGATTTTTTTAAAGATATTGCTATTCTCACGGTGGCATCTCAATTCATTTTCGTCGACATCTTATATATTAGGCAAAATAAACACTTAGACACTAAAAACACTGATAATCACAATGTTAACACTAGAAATAAGAACAAACTACGTGCTCCCTTTCACCGGCTTCATAAGGTCCATAACTCATTTGTTGGGCTTGGTATAACCTTTTATAACAAGTTACCCTCTTCTTTACTAGATTTACCTTTTAATGCGTTCAAGGCTCAAGTTAAATCCAACCTTTGTTCAAAGGCATATTATTCCATTAACGACTATTGAAACGATAAGAACCCAACGGTTCTTATCGTTTAAGTAGTCGTTAATGGAATGCTGTGCGCTGTGGTTAACTCAAGACAATGTTCGTGTTCTTTCTCCTTAATCAGCTTACCTACTGAAAGGGTGAGTTTGAGTTCATATATTAGTTTTTTTTTAATTTGATGGTAAAAGTCAATTATGTTGTAATCTTCATTTATTATTGACATGATTACTCATTACAAAGTTTTTTAATGAGCTGTATTGCAATATGTGGTTAGCTAGCGACCTCGACAATTGATAATATTATTCTTGCCTGAGCAACCGGCAGCAAGTTCGTCATGCTCCCTTAGATGTCACTGCTTGCGGTAGCGTCGGGAGTCGGGTTTCCTCCTTCTCTCAAATATGGCGAGAGGGGTAATGGCTGATATTTGCGTTATCCTCGTGAACGGGTGCTGCTTGTGGTGACTGGTCGTCTTGCTGTCTATGGTTTTATTATTGTTACAGTAATTGTTCTGTTAATTTATTTTACTTCCTACTGTCCTAGTTTATCATTTATTTATTTTATTTGTTTGTATAATAAATCCAGTATTGCATATGTAAGCTGCCATGCCCTTTAGGCCTGGAGGCTTTTATTTATGTATGAAGTTTTATTTACATAATTTTTTTTTAAATCATTTTTTTGGTATTGGCGTACAGCTGACGTATGGCAATTCATTTAATGTTTTGGTAATTACTTACAATTGTTTAGAATCCAGTTCTTCTAACCGAACAGACAGCTGTGATGCTGGGGAGTTTGTTGCGCCATTTCTTATTCCCAGCTAAAGCACTAGGAAGTGGTGAAGGGCGGGCGTTTTGGGGGACTGTCTTATATAATTTTGACGTTCGAAAAGTGTTGATTCTCAGCCTAATTTGAATGAATGACTTTTTATTTGATTTGATTTGACATATCATATAAGTAAAGGGTGTCTTAGAATGTTTATCGTTTTTAGATCTTAAATAAAAAACAACGATATCAATTAAAACTCGTTTTATTTATTGTTAAATTAAAGAACAGTTGTTTTTTTTAGTGATTCTTTAAATATTCAGGTTGGGTGGCAATGGACTGTAAACTTTACTTTTTAGGTAGCCCCATAGGAAAAAATATGCATCCGTTAAATCAGGGCTCCTCGGTGGCCAGTTGATGTCTCCTCGGCGACGTATCACTCTTACAGGAAATAAATCGTGAAGAGCAGCTAATGAGTCATTTGTTACATGAGAAGTGACCATGCTGGAAATAGGTGTTGCGGTTGTAACCATACTGGTTTTGCATTTCTGTAGCCAAAAAGTCCAGATCATATGGCAATATCGATCAGAATTAACTGTCTGAGTCAAAAACGAAAATACATTCTGAGACACCCTTTACTAATTGCATGCCATCTTTTAATGGCGGCATTTGTCTATGCATATTTTTATATGTGGTGTGTTTTGTACCTACCACATTTTGTGCAATTACATTTTGATTTGATTTGACTCTCCACACATTACGCACAAATGCAGTGTCAGTGTTCTACGTTACCCGGTCCTGATTGACTGTATAGGACTGTCCGTCTAATCTTCCACTTGGCTTGTGTCACAGTGGCTAACAAGCCCGCTGTGCAGTTGAGTGGCATTTGAGCATTTCGAGCACGATAGATAGCAAGTGTCACTGTCGAGTAGCGGCCTAACATCGTCTTTGTTTACGGGTTAACTGAGTCTGTAACGGGTTTGTAATGTCGTAATAACACCAATAAGGAACCCGTATAAAAATTTTCAAACCCGACGTTGTGGATTCGATGTAGGCGATTACAAATGTAACTTTTTAAGATATATACTTTCATATTTTTAATTCATGTTTTCCGCTCGCGGCTTTGCCAAAGTGTCAATTTCAAAATTACGTGTGTTTTTATTTAAATGATATTTTTTATTTATTTCAATAGTTCTTCAGTATATTTTAATGAATGTATGTTAGATGGGATCAATATATCGTAAGAACCAGAATCAGAATATTTATTTGAAAATTATAGGTATTTACATAAAGGTGTTATGTTAACATATTTGGGCGCTCTGTTTTGCCGTTTAAGAAACATTTTTAAAAAACATATGAAATATTTAAGATTCATTTTAAATGCGACTGAAATGATAAAGCGAAGAGATACACCGATATTATGTATTTTCCCACCGAAATTAGATTTACGTCACCGCAATGAAAATGTTAACACTCAACAAAACAGCTTTGTTTCACAATGTCACAATGCACTCTGGAGATTGAAGAGATTTTCAGGTGTGTTCCGAAGTGAGGTTATATGACCACCGAAGGAACATTTAGGACACCGTAATGAGGTTTTTTGTCATTTCGGTGGCGGTTTCAGGCCACCGAATCCACCGTTATGAGAACACTGTGCCGTGGCAAAAATAAATAATTAAAGCAACCTGTAGCGAAACCTTTCGAGGATCTGCGCAAGCACTTTTGAACACACTAATTCTATTGAGTTTGTGCAAGCGGATTCTCGAAGGACGTTGATAGGTTGTTCCTGTCAAAATGGTTGAGAAGGTTGTTCCCTTCAAGGCGTGTTAACGAGGAACACGTTGTGGGAGAGGGACCAGTCTGGAATAACCAGATTGTGTCCAAATAACCCAATGGCTTTCCTATGAGTCCAATCAAACTCGAACCTTGTGAGTATTCAACCACTTTCTTTGTTCTTATGATATAACCTAGGTCTCAGTTGTGAGTATTGAAACTAGGATGTTGTTAAAAGTCTGGCTGATTATGCTGGACTTCTAAAAAAGCTCTGATGCGAGACTTTGACGTGATGACTTGGTATAGCCCCGTGGTCAGATAATTTTGAATTGATCCGGGTGCGGGCAATTCGAAAGTTATGCCTTGAGGTGTGGCCATCTGTTGGTGAAGAAGGCCTTACTTAACCGTTTGATGGTAAATGAGGGAAACTCGCCACTCCAGGTAACGATAACGTCACCGTTTATAACCGTAGGCCGCGTTTATGCGTGACAACACGTTATCCTTTAATTTATATCTTTAATTTCGGAAGTCGGCTTCTCAAAAACACCGACTTCTAAAATTCAAGTTATTTTTCAAAGTGTAATTTAATAGTAGTGTAGTGTTTTTTTTTAATCGGTTGCTTTTTTTAATCAGGCAAAGATTTTCGGCACAAATTTCTATAACGGAGCTTGCGGTAGGAGTTAACTTGATGAAATCGTCACGTAACGAAAAAGCGTTATCATTGCATTTCTTCCTAAGAAACAAATAACGTTTTTTCGTTTATTATATCTATTATAACAATAGAAAGAATCTCTAAAAACTAAAAAGAGTGTAAAAAATAATCTTCGGTGTCGTTTTAATGGTTTTCCAGGCTGCTAAAGCCGACAGTGAGGTCAAAATGAAAATCCAAGCTGGGAAAAATTACCAATATCTTATCATGCGTGTCGTTTTTATGATTTTCGAGGGTGCTGAAGCCAATAGTGGGGTCAAAATTAATATCTTAGACGATGGCTGAGAAAATTTTAATTTTTTCATCATGGGTGTGTCGTTTTCATGGTTTTGAGGGTGCTGAAGCCGATAGTGAGGTCAAAATGATAATCCAAATGGCGGCTGCGAAAATTTTCAAACTTTTCGAGTTGATGAAAAATGAACTTTGGTCCCTACGGGGGCCCAACACGTTTTTTATTTGTTGGTAAAATATAATGCTGATGTGTAACTTCACTAGTGTAGATGTAAATTACCTACTATAAGGGAAAATTTTGAGACTTTACAATGGACTTATTTTACAATTTCTTTTTTCATACATGAACTGAGCCATGGATACAATGGCACGGTATTTCCCACTACCGTGCCTTTGTTCATCGTTACCTATCTTTGATTTTCTAGTTATTTACGAGAACTACTCGAAGCTGTGCCAAGCCGCACCAAACAACAATTTATCAGGATGGTTTTAGTGAACCCTGTTTGATACTCAATCACGTCGTAAAAGCATAGATGTTATACCTTATTTCGAAACACTATTTTGTGACTGTTTCAAAATTAGGCTTCTGAAAGGGATTGTGAATTTTCACAATGCCTTTCATTTACTCTACCACTATCTTCCTTAAATATTCATTGCGATATTAACGTTTTCGAGCAAACAAGTTTTGAATGTATTGATTTGAATGAGTTTAATTATGAATCCCCTCAAATGAAGGGGTTTGTGACTGTGGGTGAGTTACACAATAGGTGCTGGACTACCTATAGTGTATTGCGAAAGTATCTGATGAAAATGTAAAGAAATAGATCAGAAAACTTACCGTTGTATGCCAATTTATAGTGCCACATACATATTGAGTGCTTTCATTTGATTATTTGAATGTTGAAAAATTAAATTTAATTTTAAACCATAATAAGGATGTTTTCCTTTTGACAATTTTATTTAGATTAATTTTATTACTTAAATTTTCGTCGATGACTTCCAATTACAATTTAATAATGTTATTCAATCAACAATTGTTTAAGAAAGTGGTAAGATAAAAAGTTGCAACTTTCTAAGCATACATAGATGTATGTGTTACTAATTCCCGTTAGTGAGTGGTTGCGTAAGAGTTTGGCCATTACAGAGTTTGTATACACTTTCATCAGATTTTTTTTTTGTACTGAACATCGTCAAATGTTTGTCTCTCCTAAGCATTTCGAAAACAGAAACACGGTTATAGCTTGTAGGTATAAAATAATAATAACAATGAAAATAATATATAATAATAATACAATAGTAAGCTTAAGAGCAGGGCGTCGCATGAATTGTCCATACAAACGTTATACCTAAACCATTTGCAATTTAAGCATATTTCCATCATATAATGCATATGTTCGGATTAAGACAGTGTTTATCTAGGTTCCTACATCTTTTTTTCCAAAATGCTTACCAAAAATGAAGTTTAAGCTATTGCATTTCGTACTTTTTTACAGCGTAAATGACGTTTTCTTATATTTTTTTCTGTACTATAAACAAAAATATCTGTTATGTTGTTGTATTAGAAACAAAGCTTATAATACGAGTATCTTACGATCAAGTTTTCATTCATCATTTTTGGTATTACGGAACACATCAAAATTTGTGTCCGTATGGACTGAGGAACCATGTCTCATATTTAAAAGCGGGTTCTACCAATATTTAGTAGTACTTTATCCGATTTTGTAGGCCCGATCCCGGAATTTGTGGTAAAACCCTTTAAAAGTTACAGGACGTTTTAGGTGGCTCCTAGAACTCGAAAACTAGCCTACCGATATTCTTGAAAGTTTGGTAGGATTTAGTAGTATTTATGCTTAATCTGTATAAAAGAAAAGGGTTTTGTGCGGTTGAATTTGAGATAGCTACAATGCTTTGATTTTTCATAAAATCCACAAATTTCACCTAGCTGTTTCTCGGAAAGTTATTAGTCGATTGAAACCATTTCTAAGTATCATTTTGTAGTAAATGTGTTCTAATTTGTACTATAAAAAAATGGTAAAGCTATATAATTTCGTTAATACAATACATTTTATGTGGCTCCTCAGTCCTGACGGTCTATAGTAAATATATGTTCGTAGCTCCTAAAGCAGTTGATTAAATTGGAAAATAAGAGTGTAGATATTTATTAGAAATTTCTACTAAATATTGGTGTAATTCAACTTCCTGCAAATGTGCAAACACAAATACTGCAAATACTGAATGCAGTATTTTAAAAGATATCAATAATTAAAACATTCCTCCACAATTTAGAACATAGGGTGACCATAAATAAATCAAACAATGATCATAAACAGAGTTTCAGGTTGTTTACACACGAATCATTCTGCGCCAAATAATGAATACAATACTTAAATTAAACACAAATAATAAAATGAGTAAAACTAAAAGAGGATCATCCCTTTTTTTTGTGAAATCCCTAATCATGGTCCTATCTCTAATCTGTTCTCTTCTCTAATCTCTAAATATTATTATAATATAATTCTTATGATAACTGCAACTTGAATTGCATTCAGTAATCTATATCAATATCTAACTTTATAATATTCAACATACCTAAATAACATGATTCAAACCGAATACCGTGTTTTCAATCTGAAAGGTGTTGATATTTGTAAAGTTGTGAGAGATAGAAATCTTATTTGATTGTTTCACTCCCTTTCTAAAAACACTTCCCGCCCGTGAAATTTAGATTTTGCCTTAAGTAATTATATGAACATATTTTGGTGGTTTTGTACTATTGCGAATTTTGGTATAAAAAAAGTATAATTAAAATCATCACTCTGGTTACTGAATCTCATTTAATTTGTTAAATAAATATTTGTTGTACATTATAATTATATCTCATGAAATCTAAAACCACAATGAAGTTACACGTAGGTACTCGTTCGTTTAGAATTATTTAATAGCAAATAAAACTACATATTTATGATCGCAGTTTGAGTTATTTATGGTCACCCTAATCAGAATTCTTTACAGGAACTTTGGAACTTTAAAATACTTAATATCTTTTAAAATACTGAATGTGCAGGAAGTTGAATTACACCAATATATAGTAGAAATGTCTACTAAATATCTACACTCTTATTTTCCAATTAGTAAACTGCTTTAGGAGCTACGAAAATATATTTACTATAGACCGTCAGGACTGAGGAACCACATAAAATGTATTGTATTAACGAAATTATATAGCTTTACCATTTTATTTTTAGAGTACAAATTAGAACACATTTACTACAAAATGATACATAAAAATGGTTTCAATCGTTATTAGTCGATTAGTCTTTCCGAGAAACAGCTAGGTGAAATTTGTGGATTTTATGAAAAATCAAAGAATTGTAGCTATCTCAAATTCAACCGTACAAAACCCTTTTCTTTTGTACAGATTAAGCATAAATACTACTAAATCCTACCAAATTTTCAAGAATATCGGTCGGCTAGTTTTTGAGTTCTAAGGTTTTCAAGTTCAGATGTCTGAATTGAGGAGCCACCTTAAACGTCCTGTAACTTTTAAAGGGTTTTACTACAAATTCCGGGATCGGGCCTACAAAATCGGATAAAGTACTACTAAATATTGGTAGAACCCGCTTTTAAATATGAGACATGGCTTCTCAGTCCATAAGGACACCAAAATTTATCACAAGTTTTCAATAGCTAGTATTGCTATCGCGTCAAGCAAATATCAATGTGTGCGTAGTCGTACTGCTCAGGGTAGTAGGTGTATATCACTCGGACAAGCACACACATTAGCGCAACGTTGCTTCCGCCCCGGGGTGTTCCGTGTTTGTTGTCAGTGTTAGGCGATTACTTTATTGCCTTTCTGTGAACTTGGATTTAGATTTGCCTCATATTTGGTATCGAGTAACCTAACCATTCTTACGAAAATTAGCTTTGCTTGCGGACTTATTATAAGTCCGGAAGACTTATTAACTACGATATTTTATTTACGATTTCGTTTGGTTGCGGCACATGGACTCCGAACGTCCGGATATATTTAACAGTTAGTATTACCCAATGACATATTAAAAGTTACCTACCTACTACCTTCTTAGTTAGTAAGTGTTTAGTATAGACACCCCCAAGCAATAAGTCTGTAATCGTAAAACTCAAATTTTACAGGAAAATTGTATTTTTGTTTTTATTGATTATGTAGCTTTTCAAGGAGTCGAAGTATTGCGTTCATTGATACATCAACTGAAAGCATTTTCTTTGTGTAATTCAATTACGATGTCAACATTAATTTTTGTGTGAGAAATATTTTGCAACTTAAGAAATTAAATATTGCAATTGTTTCAGTAATATACTCATACTGCAGTAAATTTTATAAAATGTTGATACGTAATATTACAATAAGGAGTTTTGAAATTTAATAAATAAATTTAATTTACGATTTTTTTGCTAACGTTATTTCTTACTAGCTTCCTCCCGCGGCTTCGGTCATGTGTTGATGAAAAGTTGCAAATGTACTTTCCCAGGCTAACACAGTTCAGCGGATTTGCCGTGAAACATCACAGCCCCGCTCTGCGCGCGGTGTACGCCGTTCTTATAGTGGTAAGTTTTGAACATCAACATCATCATTTCAGCCGAAAGACGTCCATTGCTGCACATAGACTTCCCCCAATAATAAACTTTAGAACAATCCCTCCAAATTAATAAGGGTAAAAGACAAAGTCTATCTACATCAAACACCAAAATGAGAATTAACTAAATACTCTAAAATGTGTATTTTAAAAACAAAAAAGCAATTCATTTATGGCTTACTATTTTGCCTATAATAGCTTCCACATAAAATATGGTATGCTGTCGCGGACTTTTATTTAGAATTGTTTATGACAAACAATCCCACGATACATTATCTTCGTGTACTGTAAAGTTTCTTGGTTTGAGTTTCAAACTAGTAGGTACTTACGTATATTTTGTATAAATTAGTATTTACCTACCTATCTACCTACCTAGCTATGTTTGTTCCGTTTCTTTAGACCATATTCGCACGGACGTAAATGTCTCGCGGCGGGATTTTATCGCGCACTGCATTTTCTACTCTCGATGTTGAATCGAGCATTGAGAATTCCAACAGAGTGCTCCACACTGTTGGATTTTCAACTCTCGGCGCTAAGCAGTGCGTTAAAGATCCAGTGCGCGAAAAAATTATCTCAAGGACACTGCTTCTCTTTATTAGTACTGTAACGTTTGTCCAACTTTATTACGTTTCGTTTTTTTTTTAAGTTTTAATAAATGAATCAATTATAACAATGGTAATAGCAATATTTATGAAGTAAGAACATAACAAAATAAGTGTTCATTCAAAATCCTTTATTTTTTTTGTCATTATTCATAGCTCTGACCGGTGTTATTTATGTACTCATAATTAGCGTAAATTGGTATAAATTATTAGATTTTTTTTTCATTTTGCATAACCCTTTTATTATTTGACTTGTATTCATTATTTATACATTTCATAACAATTTTTACGTTAAGTAATAGTAATAAGAATATAAATAAGACTGAAGAAGCCTTCGTTTTTAAAGAGGAGACCAAGGGAATAAATTAACTTATACAGGCTTTAAATTAACAAAGACAATATCCCTAGAATTTGTATTTAGTCGACGTACGACGTCAGCCGGTTCCCCCTAAGATCGCGCGCGATGACGATGTTTAAGAAACCATAAGTAGTACCTTCTATAATTTATTCAAGAACACAAAAACAGTATATAGATACAATCAAGATTGGTTTACAAAAGTATTTGGGAAAAGTATGTATACTTATGTGTTAGATTTTCTTTACAAGGCCTAGATCTCGAAATATTCTTATATGTTTAGAAATTTCCAAAAAACGCAGTACTAGTCTGTAGATTTACAAACGATTCCCCAAAGTCGTCAACAAAAACAAAGCAAATCTTGAAAATACCTAATTACTAATTGATATAAATATCTTCCGAGTCGTTATGAATGAATGGTAGGTACAGTAAGTACAGTACAGCAAGTACAGTACAGCTAATAATAGCTATGTATCTACTCACTAAGACACACACATGCGGCTACGCAGCGCGTCCCCATCGTTTCGTCTTTTGTCAAACAGAGATAGCAATATTCCGAACGAATTTTGTACTGGCTTCGAATTGCTATTACGTGCTTTGTTCGTCGGACCCTTAAGTACAATATTATACTGCGAGCTGGTATTCTCATTTGTTTTGTACTAAAGGGAAAATGTGATTCTTTCATTATTCAGCAATTTCAATAGCGTCGTTTTCGATTTTACAGCGTTTTGTAATAATTTCCCTAAATCTGTAAGCTCCTTATTTTCGGAATATCATAGAATTTGTAACGAAAATAAAATGGCAGTATAATTACCTAAGTATTTGATTTGTTGTAACGAAGTTCTTTCGGAGCTTGCGTAGGAATAACATTTAAAAATACCACCCAAGGTCCCGGTAAAAGGTATAAACCGGTCCAAGTGACGGTGGTTGGGGGAGGCCTATGTCCTGTAGATGACGTCATTCGGCTGAAATGATGATGATGATGATGATATTGAATTTGACTTGAAAAAAAAAAAAACGCTATTATCATTGTTACATACCTATAATACGCTTTCATAAGTCACATCTATAAGTAACAAATCAAGTGCTTTTTCATTCGCTGTAACTTTTTACTTCATCATGTATTTTGAACATAACATAACACATAACATAACATCACGCCTTGTTTCCCCGAAGGGTTGGGCAGAGGTGTACCTATAGTACACCCACATTTCGCCAGTTATGTTTAAGTCCCATGTAATAGGGGGCGAGCCTATTGCCATCTACCGGGCACAAATCCAGACTTCGGGCTGCTACTGAGAAATTCCAAATAGAAAAACCCAATAACACTTTGCCCGACCTGGGAATCGAACCCAGGACCTCATGCTCAGCAGTAGCGATTGCGATTTTGAACTGAAAATAAATGAAGTACTTATGTAATTTAAATCAAAATAACAATATTTTGTTTCATATGAGCCTACATGAACTTACGAAACGTCATAAATTTGTTACACGGTTCCAGTTGGTCGTTTCCTATGGAGCAGAGCAACCCGAAACTGCACGGTTACTCTTCTAAACATAACTGGCTTAAACAATGTTTTCAAATTACAGTGCTAATAGGTATGGGAGGACAGTGTAGGCCTGTGAACTGGTACCAGGTACTTAGTAAAATAGAAAATGCTCTGCAAATCTACAGTCTAACAGGCCGAAGGCCTAAATGTTCTAATTAATATCGTTCCTTAAACATCCATTTTATTTTAGCCCTTGATAGTGCATTGACCGGCAAAATTATAAAATCAATGTAGGCATTTCATAAACAAATAAATCTTGAAAATAAATTGTCTTCCATGTGGTCCTTGAGATGACAATTCAACTAATAATATTTGAACATGATCTACGATTCGCTGGAGCGTCACTCCAATGTTCAGGAGTCTTGAAAAGGAATGAATAATGCTTTCTTAAAATTACGAAGTGGAACGAGATAGTTTGAGATGATTTAAGTAAAAAAATTATATGATCATCTTCGTCACAAAATTGTGAAGTTCTGCCCACGATATTACTTGAACTGTAAATAAACTATTGGGAGATAAACATTTCTTCAGGTCGTGCCTCAAGTCCGTAAAAATTTTATACGTTTGTTACCCTAGAACTCCGTCATTTATAAACTGATTTGAAAGGTTCAGTAGTTAAGCCGGCAAGAAGTAACAAACAAACATACTTTTTGATTTATAAAAGCTGATTAGGAGACTCCATTAAACATTTGATGATCAGTGTCTGTAAGAAAAAAAAAATAGCCATGTTTTTTTTAAATTTTGGATTTGATTAATTTTGTATGCACGTGTTTCTGTGACAAATAAAGCTATTTTGCTTACTTTCATTTGCTACTTAAGTAAATAGGCTCTTTTATGCACAACTATATATTTGCTCCATACTGGATAGGTAGGTATTAGGTAAGCGATCCAGATTAAAGTACTTCAACACAAGCCTTATTTTCATCCTTTTCCGTGTTTAAGAAAATGATATGAGGAACAGGGTGTAAAGTTCACTCATACTCTTGGAAAAGGGAGGATCCTCCGACCAGATGGATGTCGTTTCTGGTGGGCAACTGCCCGATGATTGATGTCGGGAAGTTGTACATATGCTAGCTGCGCGGTAAACTCTGATTGCGCGATGCAGGATTTGTATGACGTCGGTGTGATGCGTTGTTCGCATGTGGCGGTGTAGATGCCGCCACAAGTTCATAAAGGAAAATCTTAATCCTCACTAATATTATAAATGTGAAAGCAAAACTGTTTGTTTGTTTTTTACGCTTTCACGCTAAAGTGGCTGAACGGATTGTTATCAAATTTCACAGATAAGTAGGACGTCTGGGCCCTGGAGAAGGATTTAGGCTATTTTTGGTCCTAGATCGCCGCCGAAATTGCGTGCAGCAACTCCCATATTTTTTAATCACTCTAATATTTTGCAATTGGACAACAAAACGAATCTTATATAGCTGTTGTTTAAAGTCCCTATTGTCTTAATAATTGTAGACGTCAATTGCCTTTCATTCCCAATAAATAGCGAATTGAGAGATTTATTGAAGTGCTTTTGCCCGCGGCTTCGTCCGCGTAAAGGTCCGAAATTATACCACAGGAACGTACTACTAGGATTCAAAGAATCCTTTCTCCTAAACCAGGCCATGGACCTGTTCAGCCTTTATGGCATGAAAAGGTAACAGACAGACAGGCGTATAATAATTAAAAAAAAAACCTTCCTTTACGGTGCTTGAAAACATTCCTGCTGTACTATATATAGTACTTATTAGTTCCATGCCTTTTTCGCAAAGTTATACAAAAAAATTGCTGGAAAAAGTGCTCCTGTCAAGAAGGCCGACGCCTCTCGGGGCTAGGCTCCCTTGCAACGGTCTTCAAGGCGGACAGGCTCCGCCCTGCACGCGCGCAAGATACATACCTTCACCTAAGGCAAGCACGCGTGGCGCTGCGGCACCCTAGGCCCGCGTGTCTGCGTCGCAGCTGTCAAGCTGTCACCAAGTGACTTGTCAGATAGACAATTCCTAGTTTTATTGGAAACGTAGTGTTTTCCAGTGTAAATATTTATTTTTGTGTATTTTTTTATAATTATTTTTCTTGGGTAAGTGTATTTTTACTTATGTTAAATGCCGGCTGTTGCGACGCCGGAATAAGTACCAGTCAACCTGCCACATCGCTCGATGCTCAGGTGAGGTGTCCTCATTGCTACAAAACTTCAACACATTCAGACACACACACTTTGGAAAACACTTTAAAATAAAAAATAAAATACCCCTGTTTTAAAGAGAGTTCCCCGGGGCGCAAGGCAGTCTGTTGCTTTAAGTTTGACGCGATGTTTCCACCTTGCGACCCAGGAGAATTCTTATAGCGCCTGGGAGCAACTACTCACTCGATTTTGCATGTTCAAAAAGATTTGGCAACTAAAAAAAACATTGACAAACCAAATTAAAGACAACTGTAACAATTTGACAATCGTTGAAGAGAGATGATGGAACACTAGGAGGTGACGTAGACACTGTTCTAAAAAATCTTCAATTACTAAAGCAGCAGTTCCAATCCATCGGCATCGGACTCAACTCAAAATGCGAAATTTACCTTTGTGGCAATACCGACAGACAATCAACCATACAGAAATTCAATTTAATAGCCCCAGATATAAATATTTTGGAAAAAAGTTCACAACACCTAGGTTCATTAAACATTAAACATTTTAACGATATTTCGGAAAGACTTTCTAAAATTAATTTACTTTCGGCATTCACCCCTATCAGATATTGCTGTTTCGGTCCAAATTTTCTCCGCTCTTCCTCTTTATGGAATCAGTCACACCTTTTAGAACATCACATCCATTTTAAAGGTGGCATTGGACGACCGTGCATGGCTGCAAGTCACACTACCCATTCGTTTTGGTGGGCTCGGCGTCCGCAAAATTTCCAGTGTAAGCTCTACTTACTAACATAAACTGACCGAATTCATGTAAAAGCAGTAGCAGATAATAGCTATGTATCTTCATGTCCTAGCTTAAAGAGAGTATACTCTTTTGGAAATGTATGTAGGTATTGGTGTCTCTGGCATTCCTGTCCTCGGTCCATAGCACCAAAAAGTTAACCACAAGAATCTTAGCCCGTTCTCAGGTTGACTCTGAAGTGCCGTGTTTGACCGATGCGGTGTACACCTGGAAAGTGACTTGCCCGGACACGGTTCTGCCCGAGAACCCGTCTTCCCAGAGACAGTGCGATCAGCCGCTCTGCAAGTTGGTACGGAATAATCTCATTAATACGTCCACCAATACTGCCGAGCGTGCCCGCCTGCTGGCTGTAGGTGAATGGGAGTCGGGCCTCTGGCTTCAGGTGCTACCGTCACCCAACATAGGCACTTACATAGACTCTGTGACTCCACATTACGGCTCGCTACTTGTTTGCGTCTGGGCGCTCCTTGCGGGGCTCCGCATCGCTTTCAATGTGGTGAATCAGTGCCTCGGACTCCATGGCCTATCCTGCAGCAAGAACGCTGGTCGGATGGCATGGTACGCCAGCATTAATGACATCATCCGTCGGGCTCTTGTCATCGCCGGGGTGCCTGCTGTTTTAGAACCCAAGGGCTTGGCACGTGACGATGGGAAGAGGCCAGACGGAATGACCATAATGCCTTGGAAGTTGGGTAGGCCTTTGGTGTGGGATGCAACCTGTGTCGACACCCTCGCGCCATCCCATCTTCCTAGCACGGCGGGCTGTGCCGGGGCGGCTGCTGCAGGAGCAGAAAACCTCAACCGGCGCAAGTATAACAACCTTATTGGGAGCTATATGTTTGAACCGTTTGGGGTTGAAATTCTAGGTCCTTGGGGTCAGAGTGCACATCAGCTATTTCGGGACATCGCCAAGCGGTTGGTCGACACTACTCGTGACCAGAGGGCTGGCCAATTTTTTGTCCAAAGAATCAGCATTGCCATCCAACGTGGCAATGCTGCCAGCCTTTTGGGCACTTGTCCCGTTGACAGCGATGCGGACGTATTTTTTTTTACCCTATGAGTTCTTTCCCCCTTTTTATACATATATACATTATAATATTGCTTGCTTGTATTTTGTAATTTATTTATAAAAATTAATGATAATTTTAAGGTTCCGTACCTCAACTATAAAAAAAAATGGAACACTTATTTCAAAATTGCCAACAGATCCGATGTCGACTATTCTGGCAGCGTCATGTAGTGACGGCAGCACAGCAAGAGGAGCCTTCGGACTTTGCACTTTGAGGAACCCTTATAGAATGACTTTGTTGTCTGTCAAATCCCTTTTCCTCAGGAACGCGTGGAGTTATCAAGTTTAAATTATATTAAAAACTTAGATTTTACAGAGGAGCTGTGGAAAAAATCAAACTTCCAAGTCAACGCAATAAAAAAAGTACGACCACCTATGCCGAATATTTTGAAACTCGCAAATAAAACGAAAACCTATATGTTACTTCCCGTTGAACTAGCAACATGAAGTTTGGTAAAAAGCAAGATCTTACAGTTATAGTAAAGAAAAAAAAATACGAAAACTGTTAATGTAGGTATAGTTATGTAACAAAAACTGCAAAGTAAAGTTCGATCTCCAATCTGGGATAGGAAATTCATAGGCCGTGTCAAACATTTAAGCTGTGTTTATATTGTAAAACTCTTTTTCAACTAAAACGTTAAGTTTGTCCTTCAATTCGGAATTTGAAATTCAGGCAGCCGAGCTAGTCTCATTTACACTTGCCCAGTATAACTAAAACAGAGTTTTATAATTTGTGTTGTCTTTCTTAAAATAATAATTATTCATTTTAATATTATCACCCTCAACTACCTATGTACTCTAGTGCCGCCATTGACAACGTACCTACAAGTTAGAATGGTTATTTTATGAATTTAAATTATAATAACTTTTGACTGAGTGAAGAATGAAATAAAGACTAAACGTTACCTCATCATGCGAACTATGACTATATTTCCAACCACTTAAATCTCTTGAAAAAATTACATACAATAATCATTATTTAACTATTTTAAAACTATCCCCTATCGGGGGATAGGGGATAGTTTTTAGGCATGATTTTACTTAAACACTGAAATACGTAATTCTTAATTTCTTCCCAATAGCATAAAGAACAATGCCCACTTCCCATACATTTCAAAACCTGATAATAAAAGTTTATGTATAGTTATAAGGTATAGTTGAAACACTACCTGTAAGATTAGAAAATAATGTCATATGGTCATTTTCACAATTGAAACGCTACGAAGTCCAAAAATATTAATGTTACTTTTTAGGTTAGGATTTGCCGTTATAAAGAAATAAATGTGCTAGAACGAATTATTTAACACTCGAAGTTTAGTCTAAAATAGTAATACTTACTTAATAATACATATCTTTGTTCTAAAACGTCTTTTTTACTTTGTGAATTCCTTAAAACCAGCTGCCCATATGTCACTGCTTAGACTATCGATGATTGTCAATTTATATTGAGTGTCGAGCATTAAATGTCAAACGTCAAAAAATACGTTTCAATCGTCCTAACTCAATTACATATTGCATGATTCATTAATTTAATTATTCATTTATTTTTAAATAATCTGTATTATACATTGACAATAAAAATAAATACTTACTGAGTAAATAAAACGTAAAATAATGTATGAAAATCAGAAACTGAGTTGAATAAAGTCAAGTAGCAGTGTGTAAAATGGAACGTTGTAAAAAATGGTGGTTGAGATGCGTTCAAAACATGCTAATATGTTTACCCTTGAAGTAGAATAAGCATAACAAAAAACAAAATTTAAAAAAAAAAACCTGCGTTTCTTTTAACATTGTGATAAGCGTAATAAATATAAAATTTAATTAGCTGTTTTTTAAGATTTATTTCATTTCTATACATAGTCAGGTGAAAAATGGGCATTCCTCTTTAAATGTTCATTTGCGGATTTTCCTAACACAAGCATTTATTTTGCTTGAAAGGACATTCCTGAAAAGTTAAAAATGTAACTAAATCGTAAGTTATTGAAAATAAATATTTATTATTATATCCCTAACTTAGGAAACGCTGGGTTTCCCATACAAACTTTCATCCTCTATGTCACAACCTTTATAATTATTTTTGAGACAAAACATGTCCTTGACAAGGATGGCTTGTATTTCCTTGCCAAAACTTTATCGAAATCCGTTCAGTGGTTTACTTATGAAAAAGGGAACATAAAATACAGACAGAGTCACTTTCGAATTTATAAAACATGTAGTACGTAACATCAACATATTAGTATGTAAGTATGGATATTATAAATTATAAAGTATGAAAGGATTATTGGGCTCTTTAACAATGAGTACACTGTTACATTAAAATTTGTGCATTGCAAACTAGATTTAAGTTTGCAATGCACAAATTGTGCATCATTACTTAAAGACAAGCACGGCATGCTCTACAATATACGCAAATAATAACACAATAAAATTAAATAAAACAAATACCAAATTTTACAAAAAGAGCTTTTCAAAGTATAATTACAACATCTCCTATCGTAACATAACATCACGCCTGTATTTCGCGCAGAGTTAGGCAGAGGTGCACCTATAGTACACCCGCCAGTTATGTTTAAGTCCCATGTCTTAGGGGGCGAGTCTCATGCCCTCAACCGGGCCCAAATTTAGACTCCTGGGCTGCTACTGAGAAATTCCAGATGAAAACCCCAATAACACTTTGCCTTACCCGGAAATGCAACCCAGGACCAAATGCTCAGCAGTAGCGTTGGCGACCGGTCGACCAACGAGGCAGTCAAAATATCTCATCCCCTTCAAACCTATCTACACTAAAATATTCCTCATTTTCAATATTCAAATTACTTACGACACAATTTAGAAAAATGCTTCTACCTCGTCTGTAAAATACCTACGTATTACGTAGCTATCAGTTACAAAATATTATACGTTAAATTGTTTCCTTCCGAACAGCTCCGTAACTTAGCATTCGAGGTTTCAACTTGCAAACTATCATAAACTTGTGAACTTAGTATACAACTACAGCTATTATAGTTACTTCAACTATTATCGGATAGGCCGTTATTATGTGGGTAGTTTTAATGTTGGTATTGTAAGAGCTCAGAAAAACAAGGTATGAGATAGAATTATTTAATAAAAATACACAATTATGTAGTATAACAGGATGTTAGGTAGATGTTAAGCCGTCGGTGTCCGCGAGAAAAGAGAACGTCCGCCTCGGTGCAATATGCCAGTTTTTTTTTTATTACATTTACCAACGTTCGCATACACCACAGAAATTACAGAAAATAAAGAACTAAATGTAACAAAAAATTGTAGGTAAATACAGCATTTTCTTATTACCTTCGTGGAGAACAATCTTAAAATAAAGCAGTAAAAATATTACTATAAAGAACAGAAACAGAGAGAAACAGCCGTCTCATAACCTAATAATTTACAAAAAAAATAATTAGTTTAACTTTCGACACAAATGATCAAGAAGTTTCGATCGGAATCGACCAAGTGATTCCATATGAACATCTACCAGATCACAGCATTCGTTCATGAGCCTACAAATTCTTGGCAGTGGTGAATTTGCTCCGTACACGGTTCTTAGGCGCGGTGGATAGAAAGGGGTGATACGATTGCGGGGGTATCTGGCAGGGACCTTCTAATTTATCCTACTCAGGAAATTGGGTCTGTCAATAATATTATTTAAAATTTTGTACATGAATAGACAATCCGACAATTCTCTTCGACTAGACAAGGAAGTCATGCCCAATTTCCAATTTTTTCCGGTTAAGATGCTTTTTTCTTTACTCTGCTAGAACTATATACCAAGTGCCACATGAACCGTTTCTGAATCCTTTTCAGTCAAAGTGAGCGTGTCGCATAATGTGGCCTCCATACCACGCTGCAATAGTCCAAGGTACTCATAACCAAGCTGTTAAACAGCACTATTTTCGGCCTGCCATTGCTAAGATTTTTCCGTTCCGAATGACGAAGCCCAACATTTTATAGGCCTTTTTAATGGTACTCTCGAGGTGCGGGAGGAAAGTGAGCTTACGGTCAAATATTACGCCTAGATCCTTTATTTGGTCTACTGTTTCAATAATGTCATTGCCAATATGGCATACACCTTCAATTGGGTGGACTCTTCTTGAGAATTTTATGTGAAAGCATTTTTTGCCATTTAAGTGCATGCCATTACGCTCACACCATTCAATCAACCTGTGGAGATCACTTTGAAGATACACGGTATCATTAACTGAGTCTATCACCCTCCCAAGCTTCAAGACGTCTGCGTACATGAAACTTTCTGAGAACTGAAAAGACAACTGAAAAGTCCGTTTTTTGAGGCAAGATGGTGATGCCATATGCTGATAACTTTTGCAAGAGAATTTTATATGAAACTCGATCGAAGGCCTTACTAAAGTCCGTATATATTACATCAACTTGTCTGCTGGAGTCCAAGGCTTCAGTGACAAGTTCAGTGAAAGCAACCAAATTGGTGCAAGTTGATCTTGCTTTGACAAATCCGTGTTGGCTTTCACTGACATGTTTCTTGATTTGTATGTAAGGGCATTAGCACTTATTGTTTTGTATGTCAGGGCACACTAATGACTCGAAGATTATGGCCAAATATGACAAGATCGAGATTGGCCTATAGTTACTCACCACAGTATCATTTTCACATTTGTGGATGGGAACCACTTTAGCAACCTTCCACTCATGTGGAAATTAAAACTTAAATATAAATTATTAAGAGAGGTACAACCAAAAATGTTGCACAAGAAGATATAAAAGCTGGTGGAACTCCGTCGGGTCCAGCACCCTTAGTACAATCCAGTGTCTCCAGTTTTGTCAGTAGTTTATCGTGCTCTATGACGGGTGATGTAATATTCAGGCTATACATATCCAAGTTCTTAAAAAAATCAGAACTATTTATGTCAGAGTTTGCATTATCATTTTGTGTATACACTGATGAAAAATATGTGGCAAACATCTCGCAAATGTTTGAACCTAATGAGGTTGTTGAAGCGCCATCGGTCATTGCTATCGGATCAGTGCTCAGTACCCCGCGTTTTGTCTTAACATAAGACCAGAAAACCTTGGGTTTTTTTTTGTTATTATCCCCCAAATCCATCACATACTTGCGATAACACACGCTAGCCATGTTTGAACAGCGCTTACACACTAGTTTCAATTCGATTTCATCCATTGGGTTTTCATATTTTCTGCAACGTACCCTAAGCTTATATTTTTCTTTTAACTTCTTTATAAGACTGCGGTCAAACCAAGGAGGAAAATGGCTACGTCTTTTTGCACTTTTAGGTACGAAGCTTTCAATGGCGGATCTAATATAAAGAAAACAAAAATTGAGCATTTCGTTAACATTACTTAAACCATCAAAAATATTGGTCCAGTCCAGTTCTGAGAGATATTTGTGACTTTGGTCATAATCTGCTTTATTAAAGTTGTATTTTACGTTATTGGCTTGACGTATTTTCCGAGGCGCGGCGCCTCGGAAAATCGATCTTCGCAGTTGTCAGCTTCATGATGGTTCTCAGGCGCCATCTGTTGCCTTACAGTATTTATTAATTATTTGAAGCTTATGTTGAAAGTGGGGACATACAAACCTAGGAACTCATGGCTAAATAATAACAGCCGCATGGGCCGAGCTACATTCGCCGCGATTTTTTCGTGGATGGATCCCATCCAGCATCATCCAACCATCCATTACCTACATATCGAGACGCCACCGTGCCTCGGAAAATACGTCAAGCCATTAATCCCGGCTGTCAATCGTGTATCTTTGACAGTCGTTTCGGGTAGAAAAGTCTGACAAACATTCTTACCAAGGGGTATCGTGTTATCTTGGAACTGGGTTCTGGAGGTCAGATAGGCAGTCGCTCCATGTGAAATACTGCATCGGGTTAGACTGGAAGCTGAACCCATCATAGTTGGGTTAGGTAAAGGCTCGGCAGGTTTCGTGATTGTTGGAATGGAGTGAAAATACAATAGGGGGTTGTGAACGCCATCTACTATGATCCTTACATAGTCCTTTTACTACATTTACGTTTATACATCTGGTCATATACTCATTTCTACTCACATCCTTGCAGCAGTTACAGCCAGCCTTGTGTTAGTCGCCTTTCATTAAAGTAAAGATGAAGAAGAATGAATGGGGAAAGCAACTGTTAAAATGGTGCTGTCGTAGCTAGTTCCCAAAACAAGCTAATAATGCAAGATGTGAGGTGGTGTTACTCGTATTTAATTTTGCGAAAATGTTTCTTAGATACGTTTCCAAATGCTCGGAAATTAGAGTCTACCGTTTTCAGATATACCCAAAAACTTAGAAGATTTTAAGCAATTCGAAGAGAATTATTTAAATTAAACATAGTTCAACAAAAAACATTTTGAAGAAAGTGATAACGAGGAAATAAGCAATATTTAAGGTTTTCAATTCTGGCATATACATATCGAATAAATATTGATTGAACGAAATAGTAGAATAAAACCAAACTCATGAATGAACATGAAACGGAATGAATGAATGAAAAATATTGTAGGACCTGGACAGGGTCACGACATCAACAATTAAAATTGAAAGATTAGTAGAGGCCTTGCAGTGTAAAATACGGGGTTAAAATAAAAATTATTTCAGACTTTTCCATACTTACTCATCGCAAAACTACTCTGTATTACTTATTTAATATGTAGGAATAATGCCTGTCAAATGTTCATGAAGGATAATTACGCTCTCCCGTTGATTACGGACCACTCCCTCTCACAGAGAGGATAAATGATAAATGATTTTATTTCTGTAAGTAGGTTTTTAAAAGCACTTTTGCACGTCAAACATATTTTAAAAACTAGATGAGATCGGCGTTTCCTATCTGACTACTCTGAGAAGAAAGGCCGAAACAAACTCAGAGGTCACAGTCTCTTTTAAAGTCCAGACATAATCTTGGTCAGGTAAGGATGCCTGTGTCCGAGCAGTAGTAACATAATAGGCTGATTATGTATGGTATGTGTATTAAAGACAGACCAGGCGTAGATGGTGGGACGAGCATAGCAAATAATTTCACGCTTGGCAAACGGGTTGTCGACCACAGTATGGCTTTAAAAATGCATAGAGAACGCTGTTGCCTATTCTCTAGCAAGTTCCTTAGTCGCTATTTACAGCACCCACGGGAAGAAATAGGGGGAGAGGTGCTATTCTTTAAGGCACCACACGGAACCCGTGCACCATGTGAAGGCCGCATGAATCCACTAGATGCGGGTAGCACAGAACCGGACGAAGTGGCGGTGCTTGCCTATGTCCAGTAGTGAACGACTTTCGGCTGATAGCAAATTCTCATTTGCCATATGTCAGCTAGCCCACGCCAATATACCAACAAAAATTGATAGAAAAATAAATACGTATTTCATGTTGTCCGGTTAAACATTGATACATAAACAGTAATAATATGCTGTAACGCAAATAACATAAGACCCAGTTGCAATAACTTTTATTTTCGTAATTTTTTCCCGTGGCCTAACAATATCGTTGAAAAAGGATCCGGGGTTAATAAAATAGCTGGCATTGTTTTCCTAATAAATATGATATTGCTGCCTGTTAGCATAATATTGAGTAAATAATTCCAATTATTCATGTTTCTTAATTTGTTGTTTTGAATTGGCTCATAATACTTTCTCGGATTATATGTTTGTTATTAGAATCTATTGTATATATCGGGATAGGCCCTCATCAGCGATATTACACTTGCACTTTGTAAGTAGGCGTGGATTGTCGGGCGAAGAAAATAGAGATACTAGTTACAGCACAATCACTTTATTTCATTCACAATGTCTTATAAAATAATCACCATGAAATAACCTGAAGGCAGAGGTCCGAAATATTAAATGAAAGTATGACATATAGCAGTAACCAACTCTTTTATTCCGACAGCTTGTTAATTAATTAAATATCGCGATAATAGCTCTAGGCGCTACGGCAGGCGCACCGGGCCGAGCCTGCCACAAGAATGCTCCCTCTCTTCGCTGCGCATTAGCTTACATTAAGTTGCTCGAGAAGTGGGGAGAGTGGGGAGGCGAACGTCCGCTTTGCACAGCGTAACTCGGCCCGCTGTACCTACCGCTAACGGTGACGCCGACACGGCCATACTGACGTGCGGACGTCCTCGTACGCGTAGACTCATCAAGCATTGTCTAAAAAGACTTAACGTTATTATTGATGTTCGTTCATCCTGACTAGCAATCTCGATGAGCAAAAAAGATCCAGGTCATCCCTACTGACTGTGCAACCAACTCTGGACCGCTCAATATTGAGCCTTCAGGACTTATACTAGTAATCTGGTCCGGTTCAGCCCTGCAGAGTTTACTACTAATTCGGGACCGCTCGTTATTGAGCCTTCAGAACTTTAGCAATCTGGTCCGGTTTACCCCTTCAGAGTTATAATCTTCTGGCCCGGTCCAGCGACCCTTCAGAATTATAACCGCCTGTTCCGGTCAAATGACCCTTCAGAATTATAACCTCCTGGTCCGGTCTTACGACCCTACAGAGTTATAATCTCCTGGTCCGGTTATAACAAACCCTTCAGGATTGTCACTGCTTGGTCCGGTCATGAATGACCCTACAAGATCACTCCAGTTTATACAGTTTTTTTTTTTCTCTCTTTTTTTTTTGCTCTTTTTTTTTTCTCTTTTTGTCTCTCTTTTGTACCTCTTTTGTCTCTTTTTTGTCTCTTTTTTGTCTCTCTTTTGTCTCCTTTTTAGTCTCTTTTTAGTCTCTTTTTAGTCTCTTTTTAGTCTCTTTTTTTGTCTTTTTTTTGTCTCTTTTTGGTCTCTTTTTTTTGTCTCTTTTTTTTGTCTCTTTTTTTTTGTCTCTTTTTTTGTCCGGACTAAAATGGTCCCTGTAGATTATATAATCAAATGTATTAAAGTACTTGTCTCAACAATCCACACATGCTATGTTCATTGGTAGTTTCACTACCACCAAAGTCATTTACTTTAGAGCCTATAACAGAAACAAACTATTTTAATCTTAAGAATAGACTTGACTTAGACACTCCACCGAATGCGTAGCACGCCTGTGCGATGCCGACCGAGTCTCATGTCATACAGCCAGCAAAATGTCACTGAGTGTCATGTCATTGAATGTGTCGTAGCAGACACATAATTCATGTTCACACACACATAACACTCTAAACTAACAAACGACATCTATGAAAACTAAATAACACTAATTTAAGTATTGAAGCGCCGTCACGGCCAGACTGACATTCACACGTCCTTGTGCGTCTCCATCCCCTTAAAGTCACCGCGGGCCCATTTTTCTGTAAAAAGAATAAAACTGGTAGATTTTCCTGTACGCTTGTCCATCGGTGACAAACATTACAACGTTTTATAACCCACAAAATCAACCTTTAGGAGCTGAGCCGGACAACTTAAATAGGCCTCCCTTGAGCTAGTTATCTCTCCAGATAACATGGACCAGGCAGCCAATCAGCGTCTCTCCGATCACTCACTAGTACCACACATATCTCCATTGATCTCATAGCCTAGACTAGACGATCACTTTATAATATGACCCAGAATATCGGCCTGCATAAGCCAGTTCTTTAGACTACCCAATAACACACACCATAGGATGTCAACCCGCATGAGTCGGACCCTTACTTTATCTCACAGATTAGTACCAATTTTACGTTTAATTACGTTTCTTCACTCTCAGAGGCCGAGAGGTTTTCAGAGCTGGCGGATAACGTACGTGAACTACAAATAGACAAAGCATCACTAAAACCACCCGATGACGCCCACTCCATTCGTCAATCGCGGACTGCCGCCACCTCGGCCTCCTTCAAGCTACCCGTCAAAGTAGTAGCTAAATGCACCAAGCCCTCACTTCCCCCGGGCATTGCACGAAAATGCTTACGACCATATTTGCATTCTCTATTAGACACACAACAAAGGGAAGTCTTTACTCCCTGCGAAGCCCAAATGAACCCAGAGGGGGGTCACATACAATGAAGTAGGAATCACCACTGTAGAACGGTCTCATTTTTCCTACTGTGACGCAGCAACTCTCCCAATATTCTCCAATGCTAACTTACGAATTTCACCCAAATCTCACCGAAACCCAGACTCAGAATATGAAGCCACACTTAAAAACCGCGCCCGAGTCCCAAACACAAGTTCTGTTTGTGTTACCCTAGACCTTGGACCATCCGTCGCTAGCTGCACTTCGAGAAGCTCGCCGCGCCAGGTCCCACCAGATTCACTTTCGATTATAACAAGTAAGCACCTCAATGTCCTCATGACTCTTTCTACCCGAACACATGCCCTGCCAGAACCGTTAGCAACAAGGTGCAACTCTACACCATGTTCACCATAAAATTGCTCTGTCTGCGCCAATACAATACCCACCCCGATCCGAAATGATCCGCGAAGTCGCACCGAAAAGACAGAGCCTCCTTTAGTGCTTCATCTGCACCTGCTGCATCCAACTAAGAAGTGCACTCGAGAAGGACTCATTTAGTGAAAGAGTCAACAATGACAAGAATACTCCCTACCATCGATTTCTCCACACAACTTCTCCGCGATGTCTAAATGTACAGTATAACATTGTGCAGAAACCCTAAGCATAGGATGGAGTGAGCCCCGAACAATCCCTTGAGGCCCAGCACACAAGTGTGAAGTTCAATCAGTGCGTTCCAGTCAAATCATTTTAGTCAGAACCCGTTCTGATGTTAGTATTTCGATCACTTTCTTGTAAATATCTTGTCTGTCCATTTGATAGGCCCTTTTAATTTGATTCAAGATTCTTAACGTAAAACACGTGAAATATGGGGCAAACCGCCAAAAACTAATTTAAAGGACCTACACATCGCTCAAAATAAAATTATTAAACTATTATTTCACTATGATTACCTTACACCTATAGTTAAAATTTACAGGGAAACGAAACTCATGAATATTAAACAACTTCCTGCATATTGCACCAGAATACTTAAAAATTCTAAGTAAGTTCATTCACACAAAAATACATCAGGTACACAATCGCAGCAATAGTAGGAAGGATCACATTTTACTACCGCGAGTGCGGACAGTCAATGGCGAGAGCACAATTATTTTTGCGGGAGGGCAAAAATATAATAAGCTACCTATAGAAGTAAAGAATGCGAACTAAACGTTTGGTATTTTCAATATTAAATTTAAAAAAATGACTTTCTAAATGATCAAACACATCCATTAAACAGACTTGCCCTACTACTGTATTGCTTTATTGTGGCACCGGGATCGCATTCCTTATCTACGGAAATTATTTCTTTTGCGGGTGGATCGAAAAGTTTTAAGTTGTGTTAGTTAATAATGTTATTTGCGTACGAAAAGAAATGGTATTACAACTTAGATGATTTAATATAAATTAAAACAATAGCTGCTTAGTTTGTGTGTCCAAGTTATATTTTAAGTTTTAAAACGTTCTCAAGTAAGTGAAATCTTTGTAATTTATTTTCGAGAAATAAATTTCTTTAACCATAAACACCATACCACCAATAAAGAATCAATTATCCTTTCGCACTGAACTAATGCGAGTTTATCTTCACCATGTAGGTCAGTTTTGATGTTGTGGTATAATTATGATAATGAAACTCTTTAGTAACGTTAACTTTCTTACCCCAAATAGAATGTAATTTTGCAATATCGGTACGTACATGGATCTACTATCTAATAGATCCCTACCTATAATAACTGGTTCTGTAATTGAGTTAACAGGCACAACATGAAACAAAAAGGACACTGACGTGTTGAATTTCACCACGGCTCAGTTATTCTGCGATTCATATTTAACGTTTTCTTTACACAGGTATACCTGTAAGGTAAACTAAATCACAGCGCATAGTACCCTGGATTTTTTGACAAAGCTAAAAGCTACAAACGAACTACCAGATTATCTATTAAAAAGAAAAGGAACGAGCTCACCGGATGATGTGGTTGTCCATACACGTAGCAGGTGAGACGGTTCGTATCACGACTCTTCGGTGCTGGTGCTCGATTCGAATTCTTCACTTCGGTCAAAGGTTCGTACTGCCACTTGTTTCAATCACTTGATTTTTGGACTGTTGTGCTTTAACGATGGCATGTGCCATTGAAGCGATTGTCATTATCAGGATCAAACCGTATCAGTCGCGCAGTTGCGGTGAAATTTGACGTTTGCGGTTAAGTGGTTGCCGGAAGTCGTGATAGCAAAAACTCCATATTTTGAATAGATTAGACGTTAGCCCACACTTCACTGTCGTCATTATTTTCTTCAGGTTTTTGCCCTTCGAATCCCAATTCTGATGTCGGGATAGGCCCTCATCAGCGATATTACACTTGCACTTTGTAAGTAGGCGTGGATTGTCGGGCGAAGAAAATAGAGATACTAGTTACAGCACAATCACTTTATTTCATTCACAATGTCTTATAAAATAATCACCATGAAATAACCTGAAGGCAGAGGTCCGAAATATTAAATGAAAGTATGACATATAGCAGTAACCAACTCTTTTATTCCGACAGCTTGTTAATTAATTAAATATCGCGATAATAGCTCTAGGCGCTACGGCAGGCGCACCGGGCCGAGCCTGCCACAAGAATGCTCCCCCTCTTCGCTGCGCATTAGCTTACATTAAGTTGCTCGAGAAGTGGGGAGAGTGGGGAGGCGAACGTCCGCTTTGCACAGCGTAACTCGGCCCGCTGTACCTACCGCTAACGGTGACGCCGACATATACTTTCTACTGTAGTTTATTTTTATTTTACCATAAATCCGCGATTTCAGAGAAAAACATGCATCAAAATATCAATTTATCAGTTTCGAATAATTAAAATCTAATTAGCCTTTATTGTAAGCATTATTGTAAGCTGTGGTTACTTGTAATTGAGTATGCATTGCAGGATAAGTTCTCATACAAGATTTAGTTGTAAAAGACTGTAATGTAATGTATATATCGTTGGTAATCCTCAAATAAATAAATGAATTTTCCCACTGGGGCCCCCGAAGAGGTATCTATAGTCATTTCGCAAGTAATTATAGCAGTAAAATTATTATTATTTATTTTTTATTATTAGTAAATAATTATTACATTAAAAAAAGGAAGTTCAAAAACTAAGACCCGACGAATATTTGCAGGATAAACTACGTATATAATAAAATTTCAAATGACTGGGACCCTCAATCCAGACATTTGCATTAAATTGCATAGCATTCACCTCGGAAAGTACTGTTTCTGTGTTAATCATTTTTATTTATGTCATTTTGTGGTGTACAATAAAGTATATATGAATAAATAAATAAATATTTTAGATTTTTGTTAAGATTTCAAAACTTTAAGAAAGTTTCAACTCTCTAGAATATGACGTTACAGATTTGTGTCGGTTTAACTGGGTCCCTCAGTTCATTAATGTCTGTACTGAGAAATATACAACATATAAGTTTAACTGAGGAAATACATAAATACGAGGGCGACACTGAAAGTTTTTAGATCTGGCCACGTGTAAACGATAAAAAAAATAAGTTCTACTTTAGAAAATGGAACTCTGCCAATATCATTGTGTATGGATTGAATTCATTTGTCATTTGTTTACGATTTGGCGGCAAAGTAATTGTCTGTGTCACGTCAGCATGAATTTAACGCGAGAAAGTTTTCGTACAATTATTTTTATAGCTTTCGATGTCATTTCAGTAAACAAGAAAATTATGATAGACTTGGATTGGCCCCTTTTGATGAAGCCCCATCTCGTGCCACTGTTTCCAACTGGTTTAATGAGTTTAAACGTGGTCGCACTAATCTCACCGATGATCTGCGTGAGGGACGGCCTTCTACGGCGACGACTGAAGATAACATCTGTGTTGTGCGGCGTATGATAGAGATTGACAAAAGAGTGACTTATCAGCAGGTTCGGACAAGCTTAGGCATCGGTTGAGTCAAGTGCACAAAATCCTCCATGAACATTTAGCGGTCAGGAAGCTTTGTGCTCGGTGGATATCTCGTAATTTGACAGGGGCCCAAAGAATCCGTCGTGTTGATTGGTGTCGTTTAACGGAGGTGACTCAAATGCTGTGTTCGACATACGTACGGGTGACGAAATCTGGATTTATTGTAATGATCCTGAAACTAAGAGACAGTCTGCTGTCTGGGTGTTTCCTTCCGAGGAGTTGCCAATTAAAGTCAAGATAGGTCGAAGCGTGGGAAAAAGATGGTGGCGTCGTTCTTCGGAAGGTCAGGTCAATAGGCAACAATTGTTTTAGAGGATCGAAAAACGGTTACTGCGGAGTGGTACACTAGCAATTGTTTGCCACTTGTACCCTGGCAGTAGAATCCTCCTTCACCACGACAACGCCTCGTCGCACTCCGCCAAGCAAACAATCAACTACTTGGCGATGTCCGACGTGGAATTACTGGGTCACCCGCCCTATAGCCCCGACCACGCACCTTTTCACCAAAAAATCGCATGTTTTATTTATTTCCAAAAAATAAAGGAAAACGTTGGACGCCGAGGAAGCAGTGGCTGCGTTCATCTCAGTGACCACTATCGTTACTAATTTAAATCAAATATCTATTCTTTTTATTAAGTTTTAATTTGCTAAAAATAGTTTTGACATATTTCCCTATATGTCTCAATTTGTTTCGAAAGAATATAAAAATGGGCCCTCAGCCCAAACGCAAATGATTCGTATAGGTGATTCGGAAGCAGCTTTATTATGGTTTCTGGCCAAAGATCATCAGTATCTTTATCTAATATTGTATCTAATAAGGGCACGAGTCGTGCTCACAAATTCTACATGAACTGTTGTTGCAGAAGTCAGCGGTCTCTTGTATTCTGTTTTCTACCTGTACATGAATAAGCTGGATCTAATGTTAACCCCGTTGTCCCTGGCCGTGAACGAATTGGAGTAATAAGAAACGTGATTCGTAAGTTTTGAAAGTGAAGTTTTTGCTCGCGACGTTTTTTTTTTCGGAAATCCAGGTATTTTCCCAAGAGAAAGAAATAGGAAACAGGATACAATGATCAAATACCTGTCTTTGAGGTGTTGTGGAATTTCATTTTCTTTGAAGCAAACATTGTTTTTTCTTAATACCTATGGGAATTCGTACCTTTAGATACATACAGGTAGGTGGGTAGGTAGCCAGGTACAAAGCCTAACAATGCAAATGTAATACCCTAATAGATTCCGTATGCATCTGTCATCAAATTTGGGAGTTAATTCAACATACACGGTAGTCCCGTGTATGTTGAATTAAGAAATGACCCTTTTCATGATTTTCTGAAAAGTGTTTCTGTTACTATACTAACACTTTCGAATCGAGCCAGGACCCCACACTTAGCAGTCGCGCTTGCGACCACGAGACCAACGGGGTGGTCATCCAATTTAGTATAAGCCACTGCAACAGCGAATGTTGGACCAGATGACGACAAAAAATTGTTAACACAATCTTCATCGCGGTGAACAGTCACGGCTGTCCGAATACAAAGCATTTTTAATTTACACCTTAATTTTAAATACTGGTGAATAATACAGATTTTTATTAAATCCGTTATACTATGACAGGACAGCTCTTCTAGGAAACCGTAGGTTAAAGGTTGAACGACGACAAAAAATGAGATGCCTTTGAAAATTCGGCCGCAAGTCAAATTGTTCACCTCTAGTAGAAACACTTGGTCACTTGTCAAACGCACTGCCCTATTAAAAGTCAAAAAGTTACACATTAGCACAGCTTGAAAAACCACAACACTTTTCCAACAATACACCCCTAATTAGATTTTCTCCACAAGCATTTGGGGGTTGTTTTAAAAGCCTACGTTATTACCTAGTAAGTGACCGGTAACTACACATAAATAAACTCACGCTTTCTTCCGATTTCTACGATCCTTACATAAGTCTTTTACCTCGGTTACGTCCATACATCATGGCTAACATTAGAAGCACCGAGAGTGAATAATTGTCGCGTGTGTCATGTAGGCCCTGCGGATCATACTCGCAGGCCGGTTGCATGTACCTACTACACATCTGACCTTTTTGAAGAACATTACCAATAAGGTCACTTTATATCCTCCTAGGGCGTCCCCTCCCCGCCTCAGGGTCGCGGATAATTCAATAGAGATAACCGTGGCCCTGGCACAGGCTACTGAAGGAACACGGGAGGGTTTTAGTCAGTAAAAGTCTGACACGCCCTCCCGCTCCACCCAGAGCGGGAGAAGTCATTTGATGATTTTCCACCCAAAAAAAAAAACGAAAAGGGCGTCCCCTCCCGGAGTTTACGGTAACCACCGGTAACTACGTTAGTTAAAAACGTAGGTATTATACTATCACATTGTTGAGGTAGGTTTAATTACCTTTATTGAGAAGATAAATATATACTGCCGAGTTGGTATAGACGCTACTGCTGAGCATGAGGTCCTCGGTTCGATTCTGTAAAGTGGATCAGGTAAAGTGTTATTGGGTTTTACTATCTGGAATTTCTCAGTAGCAGCCCGAATCTGGATTTGTGCCCGGTTGATGGCAAAAGGCTCGCCCCCTATTACATGGGACTTAAACATAACTGGCGAAATGTGGGTGTAGGTACTTTAGGTTCACCTATCCCCCTAGGCAATGGCAAGGGTATTCCCTTCAAGGAATATAGGCGTGATGTTACATACAAATAAATAAAATGGATATCGGTTTGTAATGCCAGAATTACAGCTTTTTAATAGCAGCTTTCAGCGAAAGTATATGGATTAAAGTATTAAGTATTATGGATACTCGATATACTGTCCTACGGTACACAAAACAAAAATAATCCTTTTTTTAGTAATCCTTTTTTTATTTTGCATGTCTATTTGTACGAGCTTATCTCCGAAACGGCAAGACCGATTTTGACGGGACTTTCACTGGCAGATAGCTGATTTTATAATTTTATGGAGTAACCTAAGCTACTTTTATTTTAGAAAAAGAATACATATAAATGTAGACTACAATTATGCAGTTTAAAATGAAACCATAATTTCATTCAAGCGGATGCCGACACACAAATGTTCTCTCGTTTGGTGCCTTTGGTAACAAAAGCAAGGGCATCGATTATGGCAATTTTATCGTAGCATTTATTGAGATAAACTGATGAGAGTGTATGAAGAAGGATATGTAACCAATAACAGGTACAAAATCAAGCAGAGATTTGATAACGGTTAAATTGTAGCGACACTTCTTCGGCTCACAATGTAGTGAGTATTACACAGTTCAGAAGTGAGACATTTAAATTGAAAACCTAATAGGAATTTAAATGTCCGCTTTGTAAGCTAAATATAAAATTCATAAAGGAAGGTTTAGTGTAGCATTTAAGATAGCAATTTCTCTAAGTGCTAAAGGCTACGACCGCTACGAACCTACGGTACGACGTTGATACGGTGCTACGAAGCTACGTTCTCAAATGTGACATTTCAATTATTTTGTCACAACCAAAGTAATTGCGCTCAAACTATGTGGAGGAATTTACTTAGATATTCAGTAACTTGATGTCCTTGGTTTCTTAGAACTGTATAGGTTTGGTTCAGATGAATAATGTAATTGTAATCATTTGTGTGAAAATTTTATGAAATGGTATTCGGAGAATATATTTTTCACCACACTACCTATTATTTGCAATTTTTACCCATCGATTTCCGTGGGTAAAAGCCTTTTTTGTTATCTAGAGTGTAAAAGTGTTTTAAAATTCGAAGGCTTCCGATTCAACATTTACTCGAAGTTTTAAATAAAACCAAAGAGTTAGGAACAAAAAAGTTTTTAAGACAAAAGTTAGAAACCGAAAATACCTGGTTATTCAGAACCGAAAATATCCGCTTTTTTATTTATTTTTATTGCTAACACTATAAAATTATGTAATTTTTAATGTTAATTTGAATAGTTCTAATCGTAATATACAGTAAAAGGTAATAAAAGTAATGGTTAACTATACTTAGTGTATCGAAATAAATGAATAAAGTGTATGAAGCATTTGTTTTGAACGTACCTTCTCACTAAGAAATGACAAAAAAGACAAGGCTGTATGGCTCACTTCCTTTGCCTGCTTATATGAGCGAATTAAAAAACAACAGGCACTTGAAAGAAGCCTTTGAAAGAATCCCGTTGTGGCCTGCCTGTGTCCCGCGCTAACATTCAAAATATTTACAACAACAAGTTTTTACAAATTTCTCAAAATGAGTGAAAGCGATGAAAATTTGACTCCGTCAGAATTAGTTGAAGCGTATTTTACTGGTTTTCTTTCTTTTGTGCAAGTTCCTCGTAGTGTGATGAAAATTGTTGTGTTTCACTAATGGGTAAAAGTTTTTAGCGTTTCGTGATTTAAAACCTTCGCGACGCTCAGGGTTCTTCTTTTAAACCACTCGCTTCGCTTGTGGTTTAATTCTAGAACCCTTCGCTAGCTCAGGTTTCAAGCACTCACAGCAAAAAACACTTTTACCCACATGTAAAACAAATAACTATTAATATTCAATCAATTAAATTTAACTACTTCAGGTTCTTTAAAAAAAGGTACAGCTTCTTTTTAAAGAACCTGCTGTAGTGCAGATGCTGCAGACAGAAATTCTTGAAGTTGAAGGTAAATTATTTTATGGCGGCAACCTTTGCTGTAAGGATGCCTGCATAAAATAATGTAAAATAATTTGAAGGATATTACTAATTCATTGCTTCATATGTTCGAAAAAGTTGTCTGCTCAACAACGTAAATAACGCAATGAATGTTGAAACTTCTCTTCATAAGGAAAATGTGGCTCATTATTTGACACCTGTCATATTTACACACAATATAATCAAAAAGAAAAGAAAAAAAAAAAAAAACATTGTATGAGTCAAACAGGCCGTTCAGAAAAATGCCATACCTGAGGCTAGTTTTCAACTGAACCTTACGTTGAGTGTAATGGATGTTAGTAATCACTTGTTATTATAAAACATAATTTTATATACAAATGATAATAATTAGCAGTTAAAGTGTGGTATTTTGTTACACCAAAAACACATCTTATTATCTATTTATGTATTTAACACCTGAGGAGCTGTTGTGCACAGCAATTCTTGCTATGATTCAGTAGGTACTAAAGTCTTTATGATAATTGTATGACACTCATTTAACTTCCACATCCATTTATCTCATTTCATGTGATCTCATATTATTTTCCTTTTATTGAATGTTGTGACATTTTGTATCTAACATTGCCATCTGTCAGTTTTTATTTTTCTATGGTATAGAGCTAAGAGGTCGTCTATTTTATTGTAAAGGTATCGTAAAACTAGTGTTAAGCCAGGTTCTCACTGTAAGCCATCTTTATAGTTCCTGGCCGATAACCAATTAAGAAGTATTTGGATTGAAAACTAAAAAAGTCATTTCTAGAACGATCGGCCAGGGGCTATATAAACCATCCGATACTTTTCACCAGGTTCTTTTGATTCCGTCTTTTGACTCGCCCTTCTGGCTCGCTCTGTTGGCTTCTTTCTTTTCGTACTTTGTCTTACTCTATGTTTTTCTAAAAGCTATTTAAATATAAACCTTCCTAAAAGTTATTCTCAGTGAATTTATTACAAACATCTTGTGTGTGTAAATGTGTTCGACTCACTCGATCACCTCCGACCCTCCCACTTGCGTCTACGAGAGGAGTTCGAGATGGTTTGCATAGAACTAATAAACGTGGCGTGAGACACCGTCGCCTGAAGAAACACCAATCGACGCGAGCTCCCTCGCAACGGGCTGCGGGCTGATGGAGAGGCTGCTGCGAGCTCCCACTCGACGGACTGCGGGACGGAGGAGCGGCCGACGCGACCCGATTCAACCGTGAGCTGCTTCGCGACCATGAGCATGGAGAGACTGCTGCAAGCTTCAACTCGACAGACTACGGGCCGGAGGAGCGGCCGACGCCTCGAGCTGCTGCACGACCGTGAGCTCCCTCGTGTTAGACTGCGGGCCAGAGGATCGTCCTACGCGAGCTACTACTAACCGATTTCTAATTCTTTTTATACATACTTTTGTATTTCATATTCTAAAATTTGATTTTAACTTGTAACCACGTTTAGCCATTCGGCTAAACGTTTCGTTACAAAAGACATAGGCTGGTTCGGCAAGAAACTGTGCTCTTCACATGTTCATGTGCTGACCCATCTTCTCATTGCAACCACTACTGTATATAGATCTTCCAAAGACTTCTACTTAGTGCCGATTTCACCAATGAAACAGTTGAGAAGAAGAGCCGTCAGTGCCAATATTCCATAACAATTTCGACACTGACAGCTCTTGAACGAGTTTCAGATGTGCTGAACGCTTTCATTTTAATTTTTTCATTGGTTTAATTCGCCTTTAGTGCCGTTTTTACCAATGAAACTTAATGCACGTCACAATCAGCACGTCTAAAACGAGTTCGAGAGCTGTCAGTTTTAGTGCCGATTGCACAATTGAAACTGAACGCGTTCAGCACATCTAAAACGAGTTCAAGAGCTGTCAGTGACAATATTCCACAGAAAATAATGACACTGACAGCCCTAGGTTTACCTAGTTTATGTGCTGATAGTGTTCATTTTCATTGGTGAAATCCACCCTTAGGTACGGCCACCATGTGATTATGTTTTCCAAGTGCTTTATTTGTAAGATTTGAGGAAGACTATCCTACCGTGTAGGGTCAAACTATTTTGTCCAACTGATTTGACCACAAGGCATAGTTTTGCCCGTGGTCAAACTTTATTGATATTGCAACTTTTTAGCACGCATGGGCATGCAGTTTAATTATGTACAGTCAAAGATAAAATTAATGTCAAATGTCAAGCGTCGCGTTGTTCACAATTGTTTTCCTTTATTTCAAATTATTCATAGTCAAAAATGAATATGAACTATGTGAAACGTAAACGTGGTACAGTTTTACTCCACGATGGGCGGCAGTATTACAAATGGCGGCGTACCTACAAAAATGTGAACCTTTTTTTGGCATCTAAGAATAGATAAGTGCCGAGCTCAGAATAATAACTCTTTAGTTTAGTCACATACAGGCTGCCTACAAAAAAAAATACGCCTCTTTGGTATTTATGTGTGAGTGAGCGGCACGTAATAACAGCCGCTGACACGCACACAGACGTCAAAAAATGTTGCTAGGAATAAACATTTTCCATAAAGTCGGGGAAAATTTAATGTATTCGGGCCATAGCATGGACAGCAAAAAATAAATTTGTTACGTACATATCGTTTGCAAATTACATGTACTAACTTTTAAATATTATTAAATATTATAATATTGAATATCTTCGTTATGTCATCGCATCATAATAATTTGCTCAAGCTACATTCAATTGTATACTCGAATTATTCGGTAACTAAAATGTACTCCGCTGTTTTTGTGCTCAGTTAATGGCATAACAGAACCAGCAAAATTCGTTATGTATTATATTTATCACTTCTGCCTCAATAAGGGCGTTATGTTATAAGAGAGTAAATGTGATGAAAATCTAAAAATTTAATTTTTTTTTATTTATAGTTTTATTATTCTATTATTATCATAGGTATATAGGACCACTTATCAAACTAACAGCTATTAATAATATATGTCACCACAAGAGCATCAACGCGTTAAGATTATTAAATAACCTTATTCGTAACGAACTGGTTATTTTTTTACAGATGAGCACTGTCAAATCATACGGAACGCGATAAGTGTGCTAACAACAAATATAAAAAAAATAACGCCATTTATAAACACAATCATTGTACTTAGGGACACAATAATAAGACAGTATTTATATGCAGGATAAAATAATATAGGAAGACCCTGAATTCAAAATCGTCACCCTATAATTTTAAGCTGGGTTTGGTCTGACCATGTTTTTGTTATTTTTAACATATTTACAAGTTTTTGTACGAAGAAAAAATGGACGTGGCCTTTCTGTTAGTTCAAACGTAAACGCCATAACATGATGTCCGAAGCGGATGGAAAGTATTTCCTTGTTCGTTTCAGAAAAAAGTGTTAGATGTTAGATTGTTTTAATGAAACAAACCCGATAAAAAAATGCCTTAACCATTTAAATCAACCGTACTTATTATAATTTTATTAGATACAGTAGGCGCTAACCATGTTAGCGCCATCATACAATAGGCATAATGGTACAGTAGACTAGTAACAGTGTTAGTACCTACTGTATTTGGGCAAATTTTTCTTAACATCTGGCAACACTGCAGTGTGATAAATTAGGTTATGACTTTTTTTATTTGGAGACCGATTTACGTAAAAATAATGGGTTTTATGTATTTACATGTGAAATGTAATTTTATCACATTTTTATCTTTGATGTGTTTAAGCATCTATTTACTCAAATAATTGACATTTCGCAATATTTCTTGCGAGCTGTGTTCATCAAGCTTGACCTTGAGCACTGACGTGATGGCTCGCTGCGCTATCTAAGTCGTATTAGGTATAGTTTGAGTTGCTTCACTTTTGGTGCTCGTTCAAGGTTTCTATGCGTTATTATTCTAAGGTCTCGAGGGTCTATCACTGTGAAGGTATTGTGCTATATTATTAGCGCCGTTTTCGGCTATAAGGCTCGGCGAAAACGAGCCACCTTAATAGGTGCATTTGCAGCAGCGGCAGATTACTGCCGCTGCTGCAAATGTGGCGGTCACTGGTGTTCGGAAGCCTAGTTTGAGTTTACCTAGGTGTTCTCTATGTAGAAGTAGAACAAACAATAGAACAGATGGTAACGACTCAGGAGAGGGCGGGAGGGGCACGACGGGTGTGGCGAGTCGGGGACACTGCTGTAGAGTGTGGCCGCCACCGGCCACACGTGTGCGACGAGTCTACAAACAAAATCGTGTGAGCTGCTTGTCGCTGGCCATCGTTGGCTGTGTACGGTAGCTCATATGCGCCGAGCCTAAACAGTATATTTTTTAGCAAAAAGGAGTTTTCTGTAATTTGTATTGTTTTTTCTTTTATGTATTACTGATTATAGCAAAAATGTGATCGAAATTGTGATTGATGAGTTATGTCCCTATTCCAACTACGTATAAAGAAAAGAAGAAGTTTACCATAAAATGTGTCACATTACCATCCCGTGGCAGTGTGAAATCGGTTTCATGTAATAATCGTGAGAAAACATGCTTCATTGATTCTAAAATGGCAACAGTTCCCGATAATTTGCATTCATTTCTCTTGGCTGAATATGTTACCGAAAATAATAAGACAAGAATGGTTCAGTTAAAAAAAATTTGGGGATAGCACTTTCTACAGCTACCCAAATGGATTTACACAATTGCATATTGCAAATATAGCATCCATGCAGCTTTAAATACTTTCTGTCAAAAAATATCGGGAAGGGATGATTTGTTTAGGTTCCAATATTTTTTTTTTGTTATATTGGCACAACTGTTTTTAATTTTGGCGCGGATTTTAAGTTGCATCTGTTATTTAGATTAAAAACAGTGCTGTTTTTAGTTAGGTCATATCTAGTGTGTATTGGGAATTGCATAATGGACAAAAACATCGAACAACACGTCTTAAATTTTGCATCGCCAATGGAATTTTGTGCTCGGAGTCACTGAAAATGTTTCATAAGGCTTACATACGGTGAATCTAATTTATACAAAACACGTACTTATGAGTGGTACAAAGCGTTCAAAAGCGGTCGAGATGTTATGGAAGATTTGCCTCGCTCTGGTAGGCCATCAACGTCTTCAACTGAAGTTAACATCGCAATAGTGAAGGAAATAGTGACTGAAAATCCAAATTTAAGATTGAGAGAGATAGCCGCTGAACTTCATGTGTCTCACGAGTCGATCTGTACCATTTTAAATATCACTTGTTGCGGCTAATCCCAAGACCTGAATTTTCTCCAAAAACTCAATCGCATAAGAGTCGCTGAGGACATGCTAGAACGAGTCAATTCTGACCCAACATTAATGAAACGCATGGTTACTGGTGACAAGACGTGGGTTTACGCGTTTGACATGCAAACTTGTCAACAAGCTTCGACGCGACACCTTCCAACTGAAACGAAACCGAAAAATACACGCCAAAGTCGATCCAAAGTCAAAGGTCATGTTGACTGTTTTCTTTGACTATCGCATTGTTTTGCACTCGAAATTCTTGCCGGGAGGTCAACCGGTAAATAAAGAATATTATTTGAGCGTTTTGCAGCGTTTAAGAGAGCAAATTTGACGAAAAATGCCAAATCTTTGGATAGAAAATTCTTGGCTTTTGCATCACGTTAATGCGCCTTTGCACAAGGCCATCAATGTGTACGAATTTTTGAGCAAAAACTCAACAAAAAAAAACATCGAGCAAGCACCTTATTTACTAGATATGTCTCCAGCCGACTTCTTTTTTTTTCCTAAACTCAAATTACCTCTTCGTGGCACCCGTTTTCATTCGGTAGAAGACATAAAGGAGAATTCGGGGCGAGAACCGAACTCAATTCCCGAAAAAGCGTTTAGAAAATGTATTGATGATTGGATTATTCGTTGGCGTAAGTGTATCGTTTCTAAAGGAGCATACTTTGAAGGCGATAAAATTAACAAGTTGTGTATTATTCATCTTTTCCCGGTATTTTCTTGACTAAGTAGTACATCATCAACCACAACGCACGTGATTCCAGTTGCTTATACACTAATGACAGATAAAACGGAAGAATCATATGAAGTCTTATTCTATATGTTATATTCTCAAATACCCGAAAGGTTAGGTTAGGTTAGGTTAGGTTCCCCCACGGTGAAGCTAAGAGGAACCCGAGGAGGGGCCGCTCGTCAGGGCTTTTGCAGACAAGCCGACGACGTAGCGGCCAAGGTTGCGGTGTTGTTGGGCGACATCGCAACTGTGGTGGGGCCGCGGCGGGAGAGGAGTGCCGGTATTGCGGTGCGCCGCTCTCCCTACCTTCCGCGGCCTTAACGGGGTCGCCACCGTACGATGGCTGACGCGGTGGGGCCGCAGGGGAAGAGGAGTGACGGTATGTCGTTGGCTGCTCTCCCTATCCTCTGCGGCCGAAAAATGGTAGGCGACGGGGCCATTCATCAGACCCGTCGCAAGGGGCAAGGGGTTGGTCGTAGGCTGAGAACAACGCCCTCTTCCAGCCCCTCTAAATGGGTCCAGGGACGGCGGACTCGGGGACGTCCACCGCCCCCCATACATCAGGACCCGAGGTGGCGGCGCGTAGTGTTCCACGCGCGCCCCTGTTAGACGTTGCGGGGGGATACTAACACCTCACTCCCCCCGCCCGAGACGGGGCCCGCGTTAGCGGGCCGGCACCAGCCGGGGTTGTGGAAGAATAATGTGTTCCTGCGACCCCGGCGTAGGTGTGAGATGGAACACCGGGGTGGTTTTTAGTCAGTAAGAGTCTGACAGACCCCTCCGCCCGCCCCAGGGCGGAGGACATCCATGAGGATTTTCCACCCCGGGAACAAAAAAAAAAAAAAAAAGGTTAGGTTAGGTTTCGAGGCGGGTTGTGCACTGGCCGGATCACCGCCCTGGGACCTGGAGGCGAAGGTGCTCGCGTCACTGTACCGGTGGCGCGAGGCAGCGCGGGAGCGGGGCGAGCGACCGATGCAGCAACATATCGAGCAGCATCGGTTGCAGCTCCGCGAGGTCCTGGTGGCGGAATGGCGGGTGAGGCTTTCACGCCCTACCGCCGGCCTCAGCACCATCGAGGCGATCCGGCCAGTGCTCGACCGCTGGCTCGGGAGAAGGCACGGCTCCCTGACGTTTCGGGCGACGCAGGTGCTCTCGGGGCATAGTTGCTTCGGGAAGTACCTGTGTCGCATAAACAGGGAGCCGGACGCCCGGTGTCACCACTGCGTCGACTGCCGGGAGGACACGGCGCGGCACACGCTGGCAGAGTGTGCCGCTTGGGAGGAGCCGCGCCGTGCCCTCATCACCGAAGTAGGCAACGACCTGTCGCTGCCGGCCGTCGTGAACGCGATGGTCGGCGGCGCAGAGTCCTGGGACGCAGTGGTCTCCTTTTGCGAAACGGTCATCTCGCAGAAGGAGGCTGCGGAAAGGGAGAGAGAGATCTCGACTCCCCGGCCCGCAGCAGACGCACCGGGCGTCGGAGGAGGGCGGACAACGCCCTCTTCCGGCCCCCCTAAATGGGTCCAGGGGCGACGGATTCGGGGACATCCGTCGCCCCCCAACATCAGGACCCGAGAAGGCGGCGCGCGTAGTGTTCCTCGCGCGCCGACCACAGACGTTGCGGGGGGAGTACACCTCACTCCCCCCGCCCGAGACGGGGCCCGCGCAAGCGGGCCGGCACCAGCCGGGGTTGTGGAAGAATAATGTGTTCCCGCGACCCCGGCGTAGGTGTGAGATGGAACACCGGGGTGGTTTTTAGTCAGTAAGAGTCTGACAGACCCCTCCGCCCGCCCCAAGGCGGAGGACATCCATGAGGATTTTCCACCCCGGGAACAAAAAAAAAAAAAAAAAAAGGTTAGGTTAGGTTAGGTAAAAAAAATCACTCTGAATTTGAAATTGCTGTCAGCAATGCTATTTCATCGATTTTCACAGATGTCCGGTTAATAAAATGTCTCTATCACTTTAAAAATTCACAACGCAAAAGGCCAAAAAAAGTAAAATACAAAGCAAAGATGGAAAAGGAGTGGTCGGATTTGTGCTGCACTCGATAGGCTACCCGGAAAATAAACATGGTTGGGATTATATACAATTTGCATAAACATAACATAACCTCACGCCTTGTTTCCCCGAAGGGTCTGGCAGAGGTGTACCTATAGTACACCCACATTTCGCCAGTTATGTTTAAGTCCCATGTAATAGGGGGCGAGCCTATTGCCATCTACCGGGCACAAATCCAGACTTAAACACCAAACATTTAAAAAAGTCTTTAATATTACGAGAATACATGTGTAAAAAACAAATCATTTAGAATACAATGGTCCATATACGGACAAAGGCATCGAACTAACAATGTTGTAGAGAGCTGGAATGCTCAACTTAATACATTTTTGAAGAGACATAATCCAATAACAGTTTCTAGTTTGCTCAAAACATGAATATACAAAGAAAGCAATTCCATAGAAGAACCGTCTCCTCGCCGGCGTGAATTAATATAGAGCCGAATTCATTCAAAAACGCCAAATTAAAAAGTTAACATACGATGAAATAGATGTCGACTATTTTTTGAATAAATTGAGATACAATTTTATTTCATGCTATAGGCGTTCCTACAGCATAAATAGTAGATTGTATCATAAGAGAACAAAATAATATGTTTACGGCGAGGGCGCTTTTTTGATTCCAGAGCGAAGTGAGGGATTCTTTGGTAGAATCCTGAACTTAGCGAGGGATTCAAAGTACGTCGCCCGAGCCAATAATATATTTTGAGCCCGAGTGATACACTCTACTTTTCATCACCCACTATGAGAAAATAAAAGGTGCCTCATATTTTATTGTAATATTTTTATTTAATAAAGCAAAAAGTAACATCTTAATTGAAATTAAATAGTATTTAGTAATAAAACAATTATAAAACTTATATTTACATTAGAGATATTTGTTTGAAATAATACCCGAATCTGGCTCATTTTGAGGAAAATGTGACGGTGAATCTCGTTGTTTGGATGTAGATGGGCGCGTCGACAGTGGCATGGATGGATTAACTGAAGGTTGCAATTTAATGTTTTCCACGATGCGTTCACATGTTTTCGCCTTGTTCTCAATGGAATCTTCTAAATACCCCTCTGCTACATCACTCGACTTCTATTCTCCATGTCGCTTGAGAACAGTTAAGTCCGCTCCAGAAATTGCCAAAAGAGTAGCGGAAGAACGACGAAAACAATGTCCTGTATACAGCTTGATATCTGGTAACTTCAAACAAGTAGCGATTTCTTGTGGCATGTTAGTTTTTTTTTTTTTTTCAAATAACTTGTTTGAAGCACTTGCCATTTTGATAACGGATGAAAAACCGATTGGTCTTCATATCAGCAGGACTCAGGTCCAGGTGTTTCTGTACAATAGTTTTGTATTCTCCTCGGATTACGAAGGATCGGTGAATTTTTGTATTTGTGTCTGTCAGCTTTACTAACAGTAAATTATCGGAGTGATTTTCGACATCATCAACAGTTATTTTTAAAAGTTTATTGCCACGATAAGCTCCATGTACTCTCAAAATTAAAGCCACCTGGAACAAAACCGAATGTGAATAAGACAAGTATCTATCGAAGTATAGGTTACAGTAAAATGCGAATTTTAAAACACTCTGGTTATACTTTACTAATCCACCATGTACATAGTTACTTACTTTAACGGCAAGAAAGACTTTGTCGGGTGCCTCATTAAGGAAAGTCTTCATGTTTTTGACTGAGAACACTTTGGACTTTTTAGCTTTAAATCCATCAGACATCCTCTTCAGATACGCTATTCATTTCGAATATGTGTCCAGTTTGACGTCGTTATTAGAACTGACTGTTGATTTTAGCATTGAGTAGGTACTCCAAAGAGTGGAAGGTTGTTTAGTTTTGGCTAAGTACTGGAAGTAGGCCAAAAACACAGATTCTGAAAAATTCTTGGCGCCTCTTCCATTTCTCCATTCAATAAAATTACCATAGGCTTTCATATATTCCTCCTGGGATTTTACAGGTAAAAGATTATCCAACACATTTCTTGCGTCAGTTCTAATAATTTTAGGAGTTAATTCTATACTTTCACTGTCACTTGAAGAACTCATTTTTCAAAACAAAACCATGAATTTCTAACAATCCGTGAAAATTGATGAAAACGCGGATTGTAGTTCGAGCGTTTCTAATTGTTTTTTTTTTATTCAGCCGGGGCAGCGGCGGGGCGAGTATGGGCCGTCGTACCAGCCAGTCTTCAGTAGTCAGTATTCAAACAATATTTGCGTTCGATTTCTTTGGCGCTGAACACTAAGATGTTCCAAATTCAAAAAGTGCGCGGCATAGATAATTGCGGCGCACCTCTAAAGAAGATTAAAAACTCATTACTGCCCGCTAAAAGTTTCTTATAAAAAACACTACCTTTGGGTGCACTTAAAGGCAAACCAAGTCGTTCTTTTCGAATAGATGGGATGAAAATAATATTGTATCTCAATTTACAGGTTTAGTTGTTCGGTGCTGTCCCCCATACACGCACCATTCCGCGATTTAA
Source organism: Dasypolia templi (assembly GCA_963555695.1). NCBI lineage: Eukaryota > Metazoa > Arthropoda > Insecta > Lepidoptera > Noctuidae > Dasypolia > Dasypolia templi. Next base: position 21,899,076 of record OY743141.1, on the reverse strand, counting down.
CTATTAGTTTTGAGCAAGGTTTTCTCGAAGTACATATTTATGATATTATTGGTAATTTTTTGTTTTTCTTTCTTTTTATGTATTCCCAAATCTTTGATTAAAGTTTTGGGGAGAAGTGGCCGAGAAGTACAAAATAACCAACACGTTTTTTTTCTGTGTTTTTTGCGAGAGGTGTGGTGATAGAAGCGCATCGGTGCCTCCGTTGTGTTTCCACTGAGATTTACCATTATGTTTGGCCTTTTTCCGTCGAAAATTTGTGAAATGATAGAAACCGATGATATAAACCGACTTGGTTATTGGAATTAACGGATTTGCAGATGCAGTTACAAAGTCCAAATGAACTTTCTTAGGGGACCGTTCTGGTAACCGTGATTTAATAATTTAGAACATTATTGAACAACTCGAACACATTAAACTACGGTTTTAATTTTAATCATAACTGTACTCTATAGAAGTCAAACTTTTATCAGGGATGATAATTTGAATAGTTCGAGCACGGGGAAAGATCTATGGTCAAATTTCCTTGTGGTCAAATCAGTTGGACAAAGATCCATGGTCAAATGTCCTTGTGGTCAAATCAGTTGGACAAAGATCCATGGTCAAATGTCCTTGTGGTCAAATCAGTTGGACAAAGATCCATGGTCAAATGTCCTTGTGGTCAAATCAGTTGGACAAAGATCCATGGTCAAATGTCCTTGTGGTCAAATCAGTTGGACAAAATAGTTTGACTACGGGGAAGGACCGCTTTAATTTTTATAATTGCCATTACTTAACTAGACTACGAAATTGTTGTTGTTTACAAGATAGGGTTGGAGGAGTTTTACTGTGAATTGGTAGAAGTTTTTTTAGCAGAGCATAATCCTGAACAGCATCCTGAATGCTATAGCAGATAGGTAGGACAGCCCCATACTGTCACATTGGAAACGCCTACATGCCACTGTGGCGTATTAATAAATATAGTTTGTGTTGATTCTCTGGTAGATTTAAGTACTAACACTAGTTTCTAAGTCGTTTGTATACTAACCAAATGGGCATTATGGGTCCGAAATACGAAATATATATATAAATATATTATATGATCAGCCCCTTTATATTAAATATATAAAGGGGCTGATTATTATTAGCGTATCATATTATTCTTCTTCTTAGCGTATCAATGACAAAAAGTTCAAACCTCTTCAGCCAAAAATTCTGCTGCGCGAACTCCGCTCACTGACGCAGTGTCATAAGATCATCAAGTGCACAGGTGACACGACGACAGGGCACACGGCGCAGGATGGAAGGTGGGCCATTGTCTGTGGGGAGGTGCCGCATACGCATGTGGCATCTGAGCTGTCCGTGAACCCCAATCTGTGGAGATCGTCTTTGCTCCAGCCGAATTGGGTTCGAAGTTTATTTAGATATTTCCAAGATGGTTCGATAAAATTATCAGGGGGTTTATACAGCTCCCGCCATAGATTACATCTTGCTGTGGCGTTACGTTACGTTGGCCGGACTAGCTGGACTCACGCACTCAAGAAAACTTTTACGCTCTTCAGCTTCTGGAGCACTGAGACGTAGTGGTGCATTGGATGACGTGGGTCAGCTTGTAGCTTCGTCCTGTCGATGCGGCGGGCTATGGTCCTGCGAATGGTTGGAAGCACAAGGGCTGCCAGTGGATACAGCATTCGTACTGGGGTTGGTTTAAGGCAACCGCTAATAATTCAACACGTCACATTTAGAGCTGTATCCACTAGGTCAGCGTGGTCCCTATTACCCCCTATCTATAATATTCCAAACAGAGAAGAGACAGGAGAGAGAGTGCCGTATTACACATCGGTGCACTGCGGCTTGTTGTTGGAAATTCATATAATATGTATGTGATTTTAGGACAGGTAGGAAAACGTTTGAGCCAACATCCCTATATCTTGATTCTTTTTAATGACACTGACGATTTATGAATTCTTACTATACCAGTAATCGACCAATTACCTACCTACATTAGTTAACCCCTTTAACGCCGTAGCGCCGTTAACCTAAACGCTCGAAATGTCTATGTTTCAATTGTTTGGTAGGCCTTCGGAAAAACGGAGAATACATCAAGACATGGCCATTAAAGTGGTATAAATAATACCTTCCTGTCTTCGTTATGAGTTTACCCATAGAGTGTAGAATAATAAAAACTGATCGTGTTGCTAGTGCAAAAAAATCGTAAAATACTGTAGTCCAAGGCGATCACAGTAATTGTGTACCTATGAGGTTCAGTTGACATTTCGAGCGCTTTCTCTTATGTACCTATGCGTATCATGCGACACTCAAGGGGGACATAGATGCGCAGGGGTTAGCTTATTTCCTGCATACTCGTATTACAATTTATAAGGCTGCTCAGCACAGCTATTCACAAAGTTTCGATACGATTTCGTGCCGAATCGAACAACAATACATGTTATCAATAGCCTCCTCTAAAGGCTGCTCCCAAATCAAAAACTCCAAAATGTTGTCAGTTTAATTCGAATAGACGACCCCCATTCTTCCGAAAGCTGTTTGCTGTCGGGGGCAGGCAAATTAGTGATTAAATACGTGTGGTTCTATCCCATGGTTCTTCCCATGGGGGTTTGCTGACCTCTGTTGGTGTTGGTAGGTACCAAATTTAAGAGCCTGACAAGAGCTACGGCACGGTCACTGTCAGACTGCATAAAAAAAGACATGCCCGATGACACAACGCTGGACTAATATATTGAAAAAAACATTACGTTTATATGTTGCATGTAGAATAATCTGACAAAATATCACAATGATTGCATATATGTTAATTAGTATGGCTTTTAATCGTTAAAAGAGTATTTTCGCGTTTTTGTTGTAATGTATCAAATTTGTTATAATATATTTCATTTTCACCACACCATCTAATAAGCATATAACCTGAAGAATGACTTATTTTTTTATTTTGTTTACTGCAGAACTTGTATTTAAGTCCTGTAGTTCCCTTAATAATTAGGTGAAAGATAATTGACCCATTCCAACCATTCAGTCTAGTCTGAGAGGTTTAATTAAGTACGTGAGGTAGGTTTAATCAATGGCTCTTAAATAGCCAATAACTAACGGATAAAGTTCAAATTAGTATGTAATAAATCAAGATGTAATTTTTTATTTTATCACTGAAACTTTGTAATAATTTATGCTACCGAGTCTTTGGGGAAGTGTAATAAACCAAAACGGGGTCACAGCGAAAAATTCTGGACTTTTTAACTCCTTTTTAAAGGACATTGTTTTTGATCATTACGACATCTTTTAAAAGACTATCTATCGGATCTAAATGTCCTACGTTCAAGCTGGAACCAAACGATACACATTCACGAAATTTCATTGAAATCGGTGGGGTGGTTTCGGAGATTAGCAACACAGTGACAACTGATTTTTATATATGTTAAGACTAAGTAGCCGAGACTGCTGTATTTATTTACAAATAGCGATGTGAAAATGTTGAAAGTCTTTCAGAAATAATGTTCACAGCATTGGCTGAGGAGTTTAAACAACAATTTTGCCACTGGACAGGTTTTTTGTTTAAGTGGTTAAGAAAACAAGAAGGAAATATGTTTCAAATAAATTAGATAAAAGTTTTTAGGACTTACCTTTCGCATAAACTACACAAAACAATAACACATGTACAATCAAAAACAGCACTCTCATTGTTAATACTTAAAAAGTACACTGCGACACACAAAGCTTTTTTAAAGAACTTAATACTTTGCACTTTCAGTACTTTATTTTCAGACAGGCGACGTAAACTTTCGTTCGGAGCACTTTTCTGTACAGTTAACGAGAGCGAGCGTCGAGTTCATAACCGATACTGCCTGTGGCAGTCCCGAAATTCCTTCCAGGCTGGCGAGGGAAAAGTCTGCAACAACCGCGCACGCGTCAGAGTAAGGTATAAACACAAAACAGATAGGAAAAGAAGGTCGACTCCATACAACGATGAAAAACGACAGCACACCTAAAACACCGCTCACGTTCAGTTAGTGCAAGCGCGCTCGCGACTGGCATTCGTTTGAGATAGTTGAGATCGCCGTACGTACGTGCCCATGTGTACGTGCACCTGTTTTCGGTTGTGGTATAGAGCAGGCCTTCTGAACCTATCTATTTTATGGTATAAAACTAGTATCACTGTCGAATCTAGTACCGCCTGAAATGATTGAAGTCTGTCAACGATTTGTGTGCATAAAAGCTTTCAGACAAACGAAACTTTTATTGGTTCTCTATCGTTAGATGTCTAGCTATGGTCTTTTTCCTTTGTGTTAGAGCTAATAATAAATTGGTAACTTTCAAACGTTTGGTTGTTCTGTTGTGTTTTGTATCCAACGTTGCCCACGTATGAGATTGTATCAAGTGCAACTTTGTGGACAATTTGAACTGCTAGTAAATGTGGAAACACTTTCTTAACGCATCGATTCAGCACTGATAATATAAAATATATCGATAATACCACATTTATTATTTTCTTAAAAAGTCCCAGAAAATCATTAATTTTCTAAATCTGGGCGTGCTGTTGAGAATTCCTCTCCCACCTCCCTCACGCCTCACGAGTAGAGGCCTGTGTCGCAGCAGTGGAACGTTATAGGCTGATAATGCCACTTGCCTCGAAACTGTTGACCTAGGAATCGTAACTATACCTTCTTATTATTTCAAGCCAGAGAAAGTGTTGCATAAAATGTCGGTACATAAGTACTTACAATCTAATAACAGTACTTCGTTAATAGTAACTGTACTACTGGTATAGATATTTTTACAACTTATTAAGACCTACTTTTACAGAATGTGTCTCCATGAAAAAAACAGCCAGTGACAAATATATATATAATAAATCATAAATGTGTACTGTTTGCTGACGATACTACAATTATCATCAAGGGACAAGATAAGAGTTCGTACGAAAAAGAAATGCTCTTCAAAGAACTATAGAGTGGCTAGAGGCTAATAATTTAAAAATGAACATTAATAAAACAAAATTTATGCAATTTCATACCTATCGATCCAAACCGTTCGCTCTAAACATATCTCATAAAGGAGTCGCCCTGGCAGAAACGGACTCTGTTAAGTTTCTGGGAATAAATTTAGATAAATTTAGCTCATGGAAAAATCATATAAATGACATTTGTGTCAAAATAAATAACTTTATATACCCTTTGAGGCGTATTAGCTGTGAAGTATCTAAAAATGCTGCAATAACGGCTTTCCATGGCTATATAACCACCACTCCAAGGTTTGGGATTATCCTGTGGGGTCGTTGTGTGGAGATTGATCAAGCATTCGTAATGCTAAAAAGTGTCTAAGAGCTATATTTGGGTTGAAGCAAATATAATCATGTCGTCCATTCTTTAGGAAATATAAAATACTAACTCTACCATGTATTTATATTTTAGAATCCTGTCTATTTGTTTTTAAACATAAGAGACTTTTTCAGGAAGCGTCAAGCTACTATGCTCCACGATCTATTTATACTAATAAGTTATTTCAACCGAGGACAAATCTAACATTTACAAGTAACAACAGTTATATTATGTGCATAAAGTTGCATAACAAATTACCAAATTCCATAAAAACGTTACCATTTTCAAGATATAAAAGTTATTTGACGGGGTTTTTAATTGAAAAATGCTTTTATAGTGTACAATTGTAAGTTTTGTAAATTGTACGAACATTTAAAATGATTATTGTTATTTTATTATTGTGTGGCGAATCTCTCCCATTATTGACACGATTATTTTTGAAATGTATGATTATTATTTTTGCATTGTTATATTATTGTCATCTATTAGTAATTTTATTATTGTGTGGCGAATCTCTCCCATTATTGACATGATTATTATTGAAATTTATGATTATAATTTTTGAATTGTTATATTGACATCTATTGAATTCAATAATAGAATTTTAATGGATTATCTGTTTTATGACTGCATGATTGTGACATTACTGTGTGTAAAATAATTAATTTAAATATATTTTTGAACTTTACTTTAAATTTGCACGCAGAAATTAAAGGCAGAATAAGAGAACAATTTTGTACTTTTTACCAACCTTCTGTACCTTATTTGTGGAATAGAGGATTGTAAGATTACGGTGGTTGTAGAATGAGAAAATAGGTTGTTCCGTACGAACGAGGTTCGCCGTTCACCCAATCCAGGAACAAATTCAACAGAGAAATGGCTAAGTACGACTCACCTTTCGTCCTTGACCACAGAGACTGGCACGAGTAAGACCACACAGTAATGCACAATTTGTCCTTGGTTCATACATTTTCACACACGGAATCAAAAATTAGATTAAGAGTTAATGACGACGTCAGACTTGCCTCTTGACTTGCTTGAACAAAATTCGTTTGAAAAAGTACAAAAACGTAGACATTAGTATTTTGAGAAATTACGGCATGAATGCAGTGTTCTATGTTCAACATGCTACAAGAAATACATATCTAGTTTTAAAAACAACATTACAAAAAACTCAAACCATTATGGTTTTTCATAAAAAGAGGTAGCATACAGATCCGGCCCAAATATAATATAATAACAAAATCGCATCAGCTATAAGTGCTGTTTGCAGTATGTTTGGAGTAGAATTAGCATGTACCTTTAATGCTCCTCCATCTCACAAACACTGGTCATCCTCTCACGTCTGCAGGCTTATGTAATTTGTAATTTTATAATAAAGAACTACACCGTGAATTATACAAATTAGATGAAACTAAGGGTGCGGATAGCGATGGTATCCCTCCTATATTTATTAATCGTTGTAAAAAAGCTTTATTATTGCCCCTACAAATAATCTTTAATCGATATTTATAAGATGGTATATTTCCAGAAACCTGGAAAGAAGCTCTCGAAATATCTATTAGTGGTTTATTATAGGCCAATCTCAGTACTGGTTACATTATAAAAAAAAGTATTCGAAAAACTTGTTGGCATACATCTGATGTTGTACCTTTTAAAACACTTAACTGAATATCAGCATGGTTTCGTTAAATCCAGATCGACTTATACTAACTTACTATGCTTCACGTCGACTTTGTCTAAGTGCATACTTGAACTGAGGCTTAAACTTGAATTTCATTAAAACAAGTTCCAGCGAATTAACATTGAACAACAAGGTACTCGTACTAGGTACCTATCTACATTCACTTCGTAACGTAACGATTAGCCGGCTAGCCAAACGTGGGCACAAGTTAATATAATTTCAAAATATTAAAGACAAGAAGTATGTAAAATTAGAAATTAAGAATTGGAATCGATTAGATGACGCGAAGCAGCTTGCGTCGGCCGCTCCTCTGGCCCGCATTCTGTCGCGTGGAACTCGCGGTCGAAGCAACTTGCGTCGGCCGCTCCAGCCCGGCCCGCAGTCCATTGCGAGGTATCTCACGTCGGTTGTGGATCGTCGCGTGCACACAAGTTCAAGGTTCAAGGATGAATTAAACACACATTTTTAATTTAGCATATGTATTAAACTTTGTATAGAGCTTAGAAAAACGATCGCATAATTTAGCAGTATAAAAAAAACAGGTCAGAGAAGAACGAAAGGAAAAAAAGAAGGAAGCCAAAAGAGCGAGCCAAAAAAAGAGCCTGGTTAAAACTCACAGCTGGCTTTTATAATCCCAAAAAAATATATGTAAACGACACCCTAGTGGTATCGTCCAGTAGTGTTGTTGACAATATATGTAGATATACACGTAAATACTAACCGTCTTATGCATAATAAAGCTTTTCGCTTTATAAACCCAAAATAGCTATGGAACTGTTTTGTCCCTTTCTGTCAAACTTCATTTTAACTTGACTTGAATAAGACTGTAAAGATCCAACAAACCGGTAAGTTGAAGTAGGTACGTTTACCTAATTAAATTTACCTTTTTTACCATAACTTCCTACTACATAACTTACAGACTATCTTCTTATATTATTAAATATTTATTCATTACGTGCTTCTTTGACATAATCTTCTCATTATTTGACATTATATACCTTCAATTCAAATTTCAACTCTTTATTAGTGACTTTTGTGAACACGATATTAATTCAGATTTGTTACAGTTGAAATGGCAATCATGTCATTTGGTTTAGATAGGTTTTTAATTTTCTTATTTCTGATTAGATTCTTATACATTTTGTGAATGTGAGAACGTTGTAGGCCTTGTAGACCGTAGTCTGTTTGTTAAGCATAATCATTGTACTTGTTATCAGGCCTACACTGTCCTCCCATACCTATTAACACTGTAATTTGAAAACATATTAAAAAAATATTATTTTTTAAAAGAGTAACCGTGGAGTTCTTGCCAGCTTCTCCATAGGAAACGACCAATTGGAATCGTGCACCTAGCTTCTGACGTTTCATAAGTGCCCATGTGAAAATTAAAAATAATTTTGATTTTCATTTTGATACGAATTAATTTCGGCAAACGTTAAATATCTAAGAAAATCATAGGTACTCTATGTTTGTAAATTCATAAGTAAATATGTAATTCCCGTTATTGGGTGTGGACTCAACTTGGCAACAAGGTTCTTTAACATTCAAATTATGTCTCAAGTGACTTATTAAGGGCAAACGCCTATGAAACTGAACACGATCAGCACATCTAAGCCGCGTTCAAGAGCTGTCAGTGGTCATCACTATTGTGGAATGTTCAGGTATACATAATTACATACGAGCTAGCTAAGAGCTTAGGCACGACAGAAACCTGAATTTCATATTTCTTTACACTGGCTCTCAATCTTAGTAGGTACTAAATCTTGCAGCTAAACTACCTACTTCCTGGTTTGCAACCTCTTTCAGGTCAACCTCGACAATTGAGCGGCTTCAAAGGTGCTTTGAATTATTTAATACAGTTTAAGTTCGTCGACGCTCTGGGAGTACGTCAGCTTAGCTTTACTTAATTGAAATTTTATCCCAACAAAGTTTCTAGGATGGAAGGATTTTTATAAAAGCAGTAAGGTACTAACCGTGCCCTTGGTGAGTGAAAATTTAAAAAATTGCTACTAGGTACTTCTTATAGATTAAGAGGGGGTATTAACCAAAATTGCCTATGTCCAATTTGATTTTTCACGAAATTGATAAGACTTAGGTATAAAATAAAAATAATATGAGTATCTTACATGGTATTTCCAAACGTTTTGTGGAATTGAAACACAATTTATTAAAATTTTCTCGATAAAAAACATCGCGAACTTACCTCAAATTTAAATATTTTCAATTTGTACTTTATATGCTTATATCTACTATGAAAAAAAATATATTTGTATTAGTACACAACGACAAAAATAGTGAAAGCATTTTTTTAAATTCCTTTTATTTTTGGTTTTATTACGACACATTTTATCCACAAGCACCGACTTAGTTTTTAGTTCGTGGAAGAAGTCATCTTCCGTCGCACGTTGCGGGAACTTCAAGCATATTTTAGTTTCACAAATCAGTCGCCGTCGTGTGACGTTGTAAAACTACACAATTAAAGCAACTAGTAGCGATACCTTTCGTGGGTCTGCGCAAGCACAAATAGAATGGGAATTCTATTGAGTCTGTGGAAGAGGATTCTCGAAGGATCGATAGGTTGGTCCTGTCAAAATGGTTGAGAAGGTTTTTCCCTTCAAGGCGTAACAACTAGGAATACGTTTTGAAAGAGGGACCAGCCTGGAATGACCAGATTGTGTCCAAATAACCCGATGGGTTTATAATGAGTTCAATCAAACCTGGAGCTTGTGAGCATTCCATTTTCTTTGTTCTAATTAAACCTTGGTCTCAGTTGTGAGTATTGACACGAGGATGTTGTTATAGGTCTGCCTGATTATGCTAATCTTAAAATAGTTCTAATGGGACAACAAGACGTGATGACTTGGTTTAGCCCCGTGGTCAGATGATTTGAATTGATCCGGGTGCAGGCAATTTGAAGGTAATCCCATGAGGTGTGGCCATCTGTTGGAGAAGAAGGCCTTACTTAACCGTTGGATGGTAAATGACGGTAGCTCGCCACTCCAGGTAACGATAGTGTCACCGTTATATACCCCTAGGCCGCGTTTATGCGTGTGAACACGTTACCCTGTGTTTTAACGCCAAGGGCCTTAGTCCCGTCATTTGAAAGGAATGTACTGAGAGAACACTAGTTCAACTGAATTATCATGATTTGACCTATTAAGAACTAGGTGGTAAGACCAGCTGTTATAGATTAGTGTGTCTCGGGCTGCTTTGCATTTAATAAACGTTATGTTCCCTTATGAGCACAACCACGATAGGTCGATACTGATCCGATGAGCTAGAAGTTATTAAGCAGTTCATCTGACTGACTCGCTAAAGTGGCTCTGAGTTATTGTTTAGTCTTATTGCCGATGTAAACCCCAATACAACTGGGAACGGGAAATACGTTTTGTCGGAGTGAATACCTAAGTGTGTGGGAAGAGTTTGTTTAGTGTCTTGCCACAATTCATATTTTGTACCTTCGTTTAAGTGTATTTACAATAAACTTTGTATTTGTTTAAGAAGGTAATGGTTTAATTGAATCTTTCCCTTACAGCTTTTACCCTATAAATTTAATTTAGCACGGTACTTACCGCAGTATTATACTATATTGAAACCATCAGCATCTTGTTTCAAAAATATCTGTAAACTTCAGGAACCGGGTAACAGTCGCTTTGTTGAGACGAGAGGACTGCACTCGAATGTTCGGCTGCTCTGGGATATTTATAATTCACTAACTGTGAAAACAATAATGTGTCGCTCAGAGAAGGTGTATGTATCAGTCCTCCATTGAAAAGAATTTTGAATGGAGGAGTGATACATTTGAAATTGAATTGGAAGACTCTTCGTCTTCGAATCTTGCCTGGTGGGAAGCACTACCTAGGGTTCGCGCCACTCCTATACGTGCGCGAGGGTTTTTGCCTCCAGATCCCATGGCGGTAATCCAGCAAGGAGGCTCGCCGCCTCGCAGGAGACAGTGCGGTATCCCCGGACCAGCTGGGTGGCAGCCCTTTGGGACGCGTTCAACCGGCGGGCTGGTCGATGCCTCAAAGAGCGCGCCCACAATGGTGCCCCGTAATGGCCCCATGGTCCACACGTACACGTGCAACCTGTGGTCTAGTGTATACGCAAACATCGCACAGTGCTCTCCGCGTTCAATATAACAATGTGTTTAGGATACTGGTGGGGCTGCCTCGTTTCTTGCTTTTAAGCAACAATGCGTAAAAGGTCTGCTTTTCTGGTGCGCAGCAAAATCTCACCGTGAAGACTTGCGTGTAGTGAGCTGTCAGTGTCATCCCGTATTGGTTTAGCGATTACGGTTGTGTCTAATATTGAAGATATACCTAAGTAATTAACAGTGAAATATGTCTAAGACGGCCGTAGAATCACTTGGTATATTAGAAGATACGGCAGAGTAATTTAAATAAACACAAATCAACTTACGAAAACGTCCTAAACAACGTTTGACAAAAGGATCCATACAATCTAGAATTCAGTGCCTCTGATAAACCTGTAAAATATTCAACGTTGCATATCAAGACCTAGCGAGGTTAACACCGAGAAATAAACATTACTTGTTGTCGTATTTCGTTAATGAAGAGTTTTTTATTTACGATGATCTTTATTTGTGTTTGTTGGGTGAATTAAGCGATATGTTAGATAAGGTAACAATAAAATCATCGCAAACGATGAACATCGATAACGTGGACGAATATTACCAATAAACACGGGTGAGACTGCCAAGTATAACAATACCTACGTTTTCTGGAACCTATGAAGACTGGCCTGCGTTTATAGATTTATAAGTTTCGTTAGTGCATGATAACAAGTCACTAAGCAACGTTCAAAAATTGATTTATTTGAAGACTAGCATCAGCGGTGAATCATCAACCCTACTTAAACATATTCAAGTAACTGAAAGTAACTATTTACAAACATGGGATACGTTGAAGAATTGTTACGGCAACAGAAGGTTGATCGTTAACTTAATGTTGAAGAGATAAGTTAACCAAAAAAGGCAAACACTGAATCGGCCAGTCAACTGAAGTCAATTTTGGATACAACTTCTGAAATTTTAGACAACCTTAAAAACTCCAATGTGAACACCGACTCCTGGGATCCTATAATCATATTTCTGATCGTACAGAAGCTGGACCCAAGGGCAATTCAGAGGATTTGCCTACGTGGAATGAGTTGAAGACATTCCTGGATGGCAAATTTCGTGCATTGATCACACCCTCTTCAACATCAGCTACGCGGGAAAAACGCGGTACATTTCATGTTTCAACAAATGAAAAGGAAAACACTTGTATAAAGAGAATCATACCCTGCACACTGCAATTTGTTTGCGAAGATGCAACCTTCAGAACGATTTGATTGTGTTAAGAATAACAAACTCTGTTTGAACTGCCTGGCATCAGGACATTCGGTCTTCAAATGCCGTGTTCCAATGTCCTGTCGCATATGTAAAAAACGTCATCATACTATGATCCATCTTACAAAGAAGACGGATACCTCAGCATCATCTGAAGCTGTACAACCGACGCCGACGGTATCCACCCAAGCAGATTGTAACCACGTTTGGCCAGCCGGAAGAAATGTAGTATTTTGTTACACCAAAATCACATGTTATAATCTATTTATCTATTTAACACCTAAGGAGCTGTTGTGCACAGCAATTCTTTCTATGATTCAGTACCAAAATCTTTATGGAAATAGTATGACACTCATTTAACTCACTTTCATTTGTTGTACTGCTGAAAAGCAACCCTTTAGTTACCTTTATCTATTTTGTACATCCAATTGTCGTATTTCATGTAATGTCTTGTTTTTATTTTCATTATACCTGAATGTTTTTATACTTTGACATTTTCTTACATTGTCGTCTGTCAGATTTTCTTTTTCTATGCTATAGAGTTAACAGGCCAGCTATTAATTGTAAAGCTATCGTAAAACTAGTGTAAAGCCAGGTTCTCACTGTTGTTTATCGGCCAGAAACAATAAATATGGCTTACAGTGAGAACGTGGCTTTACGCTAGTTTTACAATAGCTTTACAATAAGTAGATAACCTCTTAGCCCTATAACATAGAAAAACAAAAACTGATAGATGACAATATAAGATAAAAATGTCAAAACATTAATGTGGGAAATTGACAGAGGCAACAGCTCCGTAAGTGTTAAATAGATAAATAGAATAAAAGATGTAATTTTGGTGTAACAAAATACCACAAATGTAGTAGAAAAGGTGCAAGTCAATACAATGATTGCGTCTTACTACAATGCCAGAAAATATATAGGAATATTAGCAACCGCAATGGTGATAGTAAAGAATGAACAAGGACACACCATTGTACTCAAGGCACTCATAGATCCAGGATCACAAGCCTGCTTTATAAGTGAGAAAGCTGCACTACTATTAAAACTCAAAAGACAGGTAACTAATTGCATTATTACTGGAATGGAATCCATGTTGGTCGCTGTCAAGCATGAAGTGAAAATAGAAGTTTTATCACGATGGGAATCAAATTATGCACTGCCTATACAAGCCTACGTGATGAACAAGCACTTGACAATACAATTACCCGGAAATACATCGTCAACAACAAGCAAATGGCCACACTTGGCAAATCTAGAATTAGCAGAATCAGGAAACATTGATCTGCTTCTAGAAGTCAAGGGATATGCAAAGATATTACAAGAAGATCTAATCAAGGGTCCACCGGGGTCACCCATAGCTCAGGGAACCAACCTCGGCTGGATAATATTTGGTGAAATAAACATAAAAACAAATACAAAATAAAAATGTTTAATGGCGATAAATGAACAAGTCAATGTGAAAGAACAATTGAAAACTATGTGGGAGTTAGACACAAAAAGAAATTTTACTAAACAGGAAAAATTATGCAAAGAGATTTACGAAAAAACACATGCAAGAAACAATGAAGGACGCTACATAGTAAAATTACCCTTTAAAAACGACAACTTAAAATGGACACCCGACGGAAAGACAAGAGAGATAACATTATACAGATTTCTGCAATTGGAGAAAAGACTGAACAAAAATACTGACCTGAAAGAAGTATACAAAAGGGTTTTTGAAGAATACATAAACTTAAAACACATAGAAGAGGTACCACAACATGAAATAAATACAAAACGGTCTGTCTACTTACCCCACCACGCAGTAGTCAGGAACGATAAAGAGAGCACGAAGACACGTAGTTTTTGATGTTTAAGGGATACAATGGAGTTTCCCTAAACGACGAATTACTGGCCGGACTAGTTCTACAAGATGATTTGCGAAGCCTAATAATAAGATGGCGAGCACACGCAGTATGTTTAGTTTCTGACATACAAAAAATGTACCGAATGATGTTGGTAGCTCAGGAAGACACCGATTAACAGAGAATACTGTGGCGAAAAGATTCGTCTGAAATCATTAAAGATTTAAGACTCCTCACTGTCACCTTCGGTACAGCGTCAGCACCACATTTAGCGGTAAAAAACACTTATGCAGCTTGCCAAAGATGAAGGTGCCAGCTATTCTGAAGCTGCTAGGGTGATACAAGAAATTTGTACGTTGATGACGTTATGTCAGGATGTGACGATTTAGAGCAAGTCATTCAAATAAGCAAAGACTTGAAGAATTTATTACAACGAGGCGGCTTTCAGCCAAAGAAAAGTCAAATAACATAGAGTTTTTAAAATCCATAGAACTGGAGGTCAGATCTATAAAAGCACATATGGATTTGAATATACATGGTACCAAAAAGGCGTTAGATGTCCAATAAAAATTAGGCAGCGATCAATTTGAATACCAACTGAACCTAGTTCCTCTTCCTGCGATCGTTACAAAGCGAAGTATACTTTCAGATGTCCAAAAGCTCTTTGACCCGCTCGGTTGGATAGCTCGTCAATATTTTTGCTTTGAAGGATTACAAGCAAATATATTGATTCAGAAGCTCTGGTAAACCCAAGTTGAGTGGGATCAAGCAATCACTCCAGCTATGAAAGATGAGTGGAAGACCATACGTGACGATATTGCCAACGTCAATGAAATTAAAATAGATCGATGGATGGGTACATTTAATTCGAAGAAGAACAGCATACTTGGATGTTGCAGTCAAAACCTCACTGATTGCAGGAAGAACTCGTGGTGCCCCGTTGAAGACAGTGTCGTTACCTCGACTTGAGTTGTGTGGATCTGTTCTGGTGTCAAGACTATTAAACATGTTTCAACATCAATGAAAATCCCATCAGCTAGTGTTTTTGCTTGGACTGACTCCACAATACTTATTGCTTGGCTACAAAAGCAGCCTAGCAAATGGATTACTTTTGTTGCCAATAGAACGGTTAAAATAACTGGCAACATCCCGAAAGAACAATGGCACCACGTACAATCGCAAGAGAACCCCACTGATACAGCGTCAAGAGGTGCACTGGCATCAGAGTTGAAAACGTGACTTATAGTAGAAGGGGCCAGAATGGCTCTCGAAAGGAGATATTTATTTTAGTAAACCATAAACCATATCTACAGAGCTAGAAAAGAAGACAACTATACAAACTTTTACAATTACCGAAACTGAAGAAGAAGAGCGAAGACTAACAGGACAATTTGAAAACAACTTCTTGAAGAAATTAAATACATACATACATACATAATCATTTATTTCGAGCAACAAGACTCACAGCGTTAGTAATAATATACTTCCAAACTATGTTAGTAATACACTTACAAATCCAAAAACAAAATCAAAAACAGAAACCAATTGAAAGAAATTGTGACGTCATTGCTGCAAGGTGACAGGCCCGACCAAAACCCTGCAGCACTGGTTCACAAACGCACATTGATTGTGCGTTTGTGAACCAGTGCCTGCTCGCTATCATAGATAGAATGCTGTTGGCGCTGCCCCACACCCTACGGACCAAGGATACGCACCGCTTTCGCATCATCATGTAGAAACAGTCCACGTGAGCGAACATCCCCGATGCGCTGCAGTATCGGGGCAACCCCATCAGCACCCTGAATGCAATATTGTTTTGGACGTGAAGGGCGTTGTATTATTTTTTAGTGTAATGGATAAAGACTTACAGTAAGCACTATATATAGTGCGCTTGACCTCTTTAGAGGCACGCCTGAATCTGCGAGCAATCATGTTAGCTCTCACACACAGAGCCCTCCGCTCCCTGTCAGTATCCTCATCGTCTTTGAAGCCAGTGGTCAATAGGGGACCCAGATATTTAAATCGGTCTACCCTCACAAGGGGTATACCGTTCAACATATGTGAAGGTACTGCTTCCGAGCATTTACCCCTGGCCCCAAATACCATGACACTCTTCCACTCTTGCTCGCTGATTGATAATAATATAACAATAATATAAAAAAATAAATACGGCAACACCAACGTCAACACGTCACGAAATTTTTTAAAATTATTTTCATTTACTTATATTCATTTTAGACACAGTTTTTATATTTTCTGAGTACCCCTACAAACCTGAAGTCCAAAAAGCAATATAAAAAGTATAATGAACCAAAATAACACAGAATTTCACGCCATAAACTGCCGAATTGGAGGTGACATCTGTCATGTCACCTCGGAACGAAATTTAACAAATTAAGAAATGTTGACGAGATCAGCCGCACGTCAAGCACGCCCACCACCTCCAGACTCTTCGCCCAGCTCCGCCTCGCCGCCGCCGGTATCCAGCCCCACCGTGAGTGCTGTGACGACACCGGCCGCGGTAGTTGCGTCGAGCTCGAGCGACGAGTATTTTTCCCCGCCGACGTCACCAACACCCGTTCGTCGACAGGGGAGAGGCCGGCTACCGAGGAGCTTGGGACTTAGGGGCCATCCGGCCCCGAGCCGGGTCCCCGCTGCCAGTGGTTGTGTGCAGCGCATGAGATGGACTCAGTCTATGAACGAGAACGTCATGCGCGCATATTATAGGTCTACAGAGGGGGGAACTCACCTCACTGCGTACCGTGATAGGATGCTGTCTCTTTTTCAGGAACTAGAACCAACCGTCAGCGTCTCGGCCCAACGACTGTCGGATCAGGTGCGGGTCATCCAACGCAATCATAGGTTGGACGATGCCGCACTTGATAGGCTGAGCTCAGAGATACTGAGCAACCTTATCGTCTCGACTCCGGCACAAACCGCGGTACAAGCGTCAACCATTGATCTACCGCGGTCCAATCATGGTGTTGAAGAAGAAGATGATAGGGTTACCACAGTAAGTAGCCAATGCAACGACCGATTGAGGAGCGCACTGGAGGATGCGTTTCGCGAGTATAGATCCACTCCAACCGAACTGAGACCGCGATTACCACGCCTACCTATGCACAAAAAAAATAGGGCGCTGGTGTGTGCCCTGGACTCGCAACTTAAGAATGTGTTCGAGAGCAGCGAGGATCTCGTTGATACACACTCGATCCTGTATTGCGCGGCTGTTGCGGCATGTCGTTTAGCTAACGTCAAATTTCCAAACTGTGACGGAGCTGCTCGACCAAAACCATCCGTACCAGCCTGGCAATACAGGATCGAGCGTCGTATCGATGAAGCCAGGTTACTCATAGGCAAACTATACTGTTTCAGGGAGGGCAATATAAGACCACGAGTGATGCGCTTTGTGAGGCGGGCATTTTCGGGGACTGAAATAAGCACTCGAGAATACATGTCACGTGTCACAGAGCGCATCGACTTCCTGAAGCAGAAAGTTTGTGCATGGGCGAGCCGTATTCGGCGGTATAAGCGGCGGGTTGATCGATACACGCAGAACCGCATGTTCCAGAGCGATGAAAGGTGGGTATATAGAGCTTGGGAGCGACCTGAACAAAATTTGACCGACGTGTGCCGCCCAGATGATGCCGCCACAAGTGCATTCTGGCGCAGCATCTGGTCAGTACCCGTCTGTCACATTGAGGCTGACTGGATGCAGGACGTCGAGCGAGTGTGTGAAACAATACCAGAAATGGAAACAGTCCTAATTACGCCATCAGACGTTGCCAGAGCAGTCCGTCCGTTACCGAACTGGAAATCACCAGGGCCGGATGGATTGCACAACTTTTGGTTGAAATGGCTAATTAGTTCGCACACTAGCCTGGCATCTCAGTTCCAGTCAGCCTTAGAGTCTGGGTCGCTACCGCAGTTTCTAACAACAGGCGTTACCCACCTGCTCCCTATGTCAGGTAGTCCCACGGAACCCAAGAATTATAGACCGATCACGTGTTTGTCGACGATCTATAAACTTCTTACATCCATTTTGAGAGCGAAAATTAATACACACATTGACAGTAACTCGATTATGTCTGCCTCTCAAAATGGATGTAGGAACGGGTCCCGAGGTACTAAGGAGCTACTCCTCATCGACATGGCCATTAGCCAACAGGTTCGTCGCTCCCGCAAGGATCTGTCGACATGCTGGATAGATTATAAGAAGACCTACGACTCGGTCCCACATACATGGCTTGTGAGGGTGCTGGAGTTGTACAAGATAGATGCAACTCTACGCACCTTCCTTAGTTCCTGTATGGGGCAATGGAGGACGGTCCTTCGCTATCCGGGGTGTCAACAGATCCAGGGGAATGACGAGCCTGTCTGGATTAAACGGGGAATATTTCAGGGCAACAGTTTGAGTCCACTTTGGTTCTGCTTGGCTCTGAATCCTCTAAGCACACTGCTGGAGGATTCGGGTCTAGGCTATCGGTTGAAGAGAGGTGGTGAGGTCACATCTCACCTTCTGTTCATGGATGACTTGAAAATCTTTGCCCCCAACAAATTGCAACTGAAGGTTACTGAAACATTCAGTAGCGCCATCAGGATGGAATTAGGTGTGGACAAATGTGCAATCATGCATGTTAAGCGAGGTGAGATTATGGAATCCGAAGGTATTCAACTTTCGGATTTCATACACCTTAGATCCCTCTCTTCATCCGAAAGCTACAAGTATTTGGGTATGTCGGAAGCGTTAGGCATCAACGTTATTAACATGAAGCAATCGTTGAAGGAGCGCTTCTTTGGCCGCCTGAGGAAGGTATTAATTAGTCTTCTTTCGGGCGGAAACAAGGTGCGCGCCTTCAACGGTTGGGTCATGCCGATTTTGATGTACTCTTTCGGCATACTCTAATGGACCCAAACTGAACTTGACGCCCTGGATAGGCGGGTCCGTACACTTCTGACCGCAAACCGGATGCATCACCCACAATCATCGGTGATGAGACTGTACATCCCGCGAAAGTGCGGGGGTCGAGGCTTTTTAAATGCGAAAACCCTCCACAACCGCGAGGTGTGCAGTCTCAGGGAATATTTTTTTAAAGCCGAAGTGGGTATGCACCGTGATGTGGTCGCAGTGGACAAGGGGCTTACCCCGCTCTCCATGGCTAAAGAGAACTGGCACAAACCTGTAGTACTTCCTACCGATGACCGCAAGGCGGTATGGCAAAGCAAGGAGCTTCACGGGCGCTTCTATCGGGCTCTTCATGAGCCTGGTGTAGATTTCCTAGCGTCCGTATCCTGGCTACGTTTTGGTGACCTTTTCGGGGAAACTGAAGGTTTCGTCTGTGCAATTATGGACGAAGTTATCTTGACGAATAACTACCGGAGACATATTATGAAGGACGGGACGGTTGACGTGTGTCGGGCATGCCACCGTCCAGGTGAGTCCATCAGACATATTATCTCTGGTTGCTGTCGTCTGGCTAACGGCGAGTACTTGCACAGGCATAACCAAGTAGCCAGGATTATTCACCAGCAACTTGCTTTGCAATACAAACTTGTGGATTCTGAGGTACCGTATTACAAGTATGTGCCCGACCCAGTTCTCGAAAATGACCTTGTCACGTTGTACTGGGATCGGTCTATCATTACTGACAGGACTATTATCGCTAATAAGCCTGACATAGTAGTGATAGATCGATTAGCGCGCCGCACAATGATTATCGATGTTACCATTCCACATGATGAGAACCTCGTGAAAGCTGAGAAAGAGAAACAAATTAAATATCTCGACTTAGCACACGAGGTTGTTGACATGTGGAATGTGAGCTCGGCTGTCATTGTGCCGATTGTCGTGTCGGCCAATGGCCTGATGGCAAAAAGCCTCGACCAACATCTCTCGAGGCTTTCGTTAGGCGGTTGGATCAAGGGCCTGATTCAGAAGGCAGTACTCCTCGATACGGCTCACATTGTGAGGAGGTTCCTGTCTCTGGAGCCCTAACCACCAGTAGCTTGGACCTTGCTCCCGCTACCGGCGGAACACTATTTTTTATATTTCTAAATGTTTTTTTTTTAAAGTTGTTTTATAAAAATATTTAAAAATGTATTAGAATAAGGATAAGAATAAATAAACGACATAACAATAATAATAAATCTTTATTTCCAGAATTACAATTAAACATTTACCACTTGGTTTATAACAAGATAAATTTGTCTTTTAAATTGTAGGTTTATACAGAGTGATAAACCTCTGACACCCAAGCTAAGATTAAACTTGTGTTATGGCTGACAGGGCTCTCAAGTTAACAACAATCAGACAAAAAAAAAGCAACACACGTTCGGAAGTTCACAATGTAGGTACTATAGAGAGAAAATAAAGATTTTGTACACAAACAATTAAAACAAAACAAATAAAAAACCATTTCAATAGTGTGTTATTTGAGTGTTGGACGTGTGGGTGTGTGTGTGAGTTGTGTGTGGTGTGTGGTGTGTGTGTGTGTGTGTGTTTGTGTGTTGCATAGAGTTGTGTTGTGTTGTGTAGGTATATGTGTGTATACGAGGATGTGTCGGACGGGGTACTGTTTGGGTGAAATCTACATATCGACAAGTTTTTCAACCTCGTCATAGCTAAGGGTCATTATCCATTTACGGACCTTACCTTTACAGTCAAATTTATTGAACGTGTAGATGTTACATTTTTTGTTCACAAAATTGTATAAACAACTACCAAGGATTCTAAAATGACGTTGTGCAAGTTTTGTTCTGTGCCTCTCTATGGGGCATACGTCCGTAGTCCTACGTTTTGTCAAGCAATTGAGATCCAGCTGTAAACAAGCATGTCGGCACAACGTACAGTTTAGCACAAAGAGCTGCCTCACGCTCAAGACCTGACATTCTTTGTACAGAAGAGCCGTACTATAACGATAGTATTTGTAGGTCATGACCTTGAGTACAGCACTCTGCGCCCTCGCCAGCTGTATCATACTTGTCTTTGAGGCACCACCCCAGACTGTTATGCTATATAAGTTAATATTGACTGGCAAAGTGAGAAATAAACCATACGTAAGGTATCTGCGTCGGCACTGTACCGCAAGCTTTTGAACACGGTAATTAGTTTTCTAACTCTGCCAGACAATGCCCGAACCTGAGCATTCCAGGATATGAGGTTATCTATTAGTACGCCAAGGTATTTCACACTAGTTTTTTTTGTCAAGGAAAGGCAGGAGCATTGGTGTAGGTAAACATTACAATTAGTATGTACTTTAACTGATACTGTAATGTAAGGTTGCGAAGAAGATTTGAGGGAGAAAGTGATAAAGTTGGTTTTATCCACATTTAAGGTAAGACTATTCGCTGATAACCAAGACATAACAATACCAAGAACGGATTCTGCTCTCTCTCGGGCTTCGTTCCAATTTTCAGCATGTACCACAAGGGCCGTATCATCCGATACGGAAGATATTATTTATTAGACATTATCCGATACAATACGAATATGCACTCAGCAGCACCATGTCGCCGGCGTAGCTAATGTTATTATAAATCACGCCATCAATATGACATCCGACCCGCATGCTGCTAAGCACGCCAATCAGATCATTCACGTATGCCTGCCTTACCGCGCACTCCAACCCATATGGACAGGGCACCAGCCCACCTCACACTATTAACTTGGTTACAATACCAGTATTTTAGTGTATTTGTCACCTCTGTTGGCGAATTTACCTCTTCCATCTTTCATGAAATGTCGTAGGAAACCAAGTCCTTGCTCAAATTAAGGAAACATGCGTAAATTTGAGTGTGGCGATCCGTGTAGTACTTCACAGTGTGCTTCACACTCAATATAGCGTTGTCAGTGGATAAACCAGAACTGAAACCGAATTGGGTTATCGTGAACACGTATATGACTGCTAATTTGAGCGTTAAGCACACCGTCAAACACTTTCGACATGATTGTGGCTAGAGATATTGGCCTGTAATTATTCTTATCGCCCATGTCACCAGTCTTGTTTTTGACGATAGGTACCACTGTTGTTTTGTTCATGTCACTTGGCATCCGTCATGACCAGGAACCTTTCCTCGACGCATCTCGTTAATTCTGTTCAAGAGCATTTTAACATTAATTTAGAGGTGTTTTAGAATAAAGTAGAAGTGTTGCATTCTGTAGACGATTTTTAAAACATACAATTTTAAAAGAAGACATATATACTGCAATGACAATGGAAGAATTAGAGGGTGCATTAAGCATATGCATCAAAATGGTACAAGGTGAAGAATATGCAGAAGAAATTGAATCTTTAAGAAAAAGTAAACAAGTTAAAAGAACTAGTACATTGAAGACTTTAGATCCGTACTTGGATGAGTCACAGGTGCTTCGGGTTGGCGGACGCCTTAGACACGCTAACATAGCGGATCAAAGTAAGCTCCCAATCATATTGGGTCATAGGAACAAACTTACTCCTTTGATCATTGCCGATGCACACTCAAGAACCCTACACGGAGGAATCCAGCTAATGTTGAGCCTTTTGAGATCTAAGCTTTGGATAGCGCGAGCTAAAGGAAAAGTGAAACAATATGTTCACCGGTGCTTAGTATGTGCCAAGCAGAATGCGACTGCAAGAACGCAAGTAATGGGTGATTTGCCGAAGAATCGTGTGACACCAGCTCGACCATTTCTGCTTTCCGGTGTCGACTTTGCTGGACCATTACAAGTTCTATGGAGCAAGGGAAGAGGAGTCAAAGCACACAATGCGTATATATCAATTATCATATGCATGGCTACCAAAGCCATTCATTTGGAGTTAGTTGGAGATATGACGTCAGAGGCGTCCATCGGCGCATATAAAAGATTCTGTGCGGGAAGAGGTAAGTGTGCACATTTATGGAGTGACCAGGGAAGGAACTTCATCGGTGCAAATAAGGAGCTGGTAGCTATGTGGAAGGAAGCAAGCTTGGAGTTTTCTGGAGCTATCGCAGACACGCTTGCATCCGATGGCACGCAATGGCACTTTATTTCTGCATACAGCCCAAACTTCGGCGGTCTCTGGGAGGCAGGAGTCAAATTCACGAAGTTCATTTAAAACGGATACTAACCAGCAATAAAATTTTCGAGGAGATGACGACAGTGCCTTGTGAAATAGAGGCTTGCTTGAACTATATCGAGCCACTTACACCTGGGATTTTTTTTATCGGCGCGGCGCCCATTGTAATACCTAACCCAGGTTTACAAAACTTGAAAGTGCACACGTTATCACGATGGCAATATGTCCAAGAGTTGTTGCATGTTTTTTGGCCTAGATGGCAACAGGAATATTTATCTAGACTACAACAACGCCCAAAATGGCTCAAACGAGTAAAAGAGTTTGAAGTCGGAAATATTGTTTTGATCAAACAGGAGACCCTACTGGGACGTATAATAAGCAAACATCCAGGACTAGATGGCTGCACAAGAGTTTATAGCGGCAAGAGCGGTGACAGTATTGTAAAGAGAACTGTGACTAAACTCTGTCCACTGCCAATAGATAGTAACGCTGAATAGTCCAATCATAAATTAATGTTTGATAATTTTGCATGATAATGTTAATTGCTCACGTATGGTGCACTTGAAAGGACTGATATATTCCTTTGGTGTGCGGCTTATTTTAAAGCTCACTTCAATAGGTATTAAAATAAGGTACGAACAAACATACAGTCCACGTTTCTTCCTACTAAGTAAGTAGCTAGCCGCCGACCATATTAAATATGATGTTAGGATATTTCATAGTTTACTTGCAAATAAACACCATCAAACACCGACGCTTGTTTCTCTAAGTCAACTACTCGCCAAACCAAATTGAACCTACACAACACTACTTTACATGAAATCTTTTTCGTGATCCGTCTCCACGCGAGTTCAACTCGATCTTGTCCGGTTACTTTCAATTTCTGCTTAGACCCTTTTATACAACTAACTATTTTAGTGCTAGAAAATAACTTTTTGCTTTTAAGTGTAATTATACTGTTAGTGGTGCCTTCTGTTGTCTTACAAACTACTTTAAATTGTTCGAGCTAACCACATTAACATTAGTAGTAGTCCTATTTGTGGTGCTAATAGATACTCGTAAAGATGACTTCGACTTATTATGTCTGGGTTAGTATTAAAAGCTAATAGCCTAGCTATTTGACGTCTAAAACGAATGGGCAGATACACAGTATCCCTAATCGATCTTAGCTTCAACAAAAACGTTGGTGTCAAAAAATAAAAACTTCTCCCTGTGGTGACTAACTAAGAAATACATATAATTATCTAAGTGAATGTATTTGTTTTGCCTATTTGACAAGTGCTCAAAGTTTATGAAAGCACACAAAATTATTTTCTTACAATTGCAATTGGTGACACTATCAGTGATACAATACGATCAACTTTTTACATTAAAAATATTTCCTATAAACTGTACAGTAATGATAGCATTAGGATCATATTAATTCCTAGTTATTGGATACCTTATTTGTTTGTAGGAAGTCTGTGGCGTTAAATGGTTTTGAGAAGAATGATTCAGGTTGTTGCTAAGGAGTTTTCTAATACTTTTCCAAAAAATATCAGAAAACATAATGGAGCAGTAGGCATCATGTGCCTGCCTGTTTCCAACTATGTTTGGGTCGCTTCCAGGTTAAAAGGAAGCAGCTATGTACCAGCATTTTACATGGACTGCCTATCTGACATTCACATACTCAGTTACTATGTAATACGATACCCACAATGGATCGGTAATAAACTATACAAGTACAAGGGAGAGAACTAGCTTGTCGCAACTACTTGCAATGCACCTCGTTCAATATCTGTTGTATCTTGATTAGGAATATAGACCTGAGCTCTTCCTGACAGGGACGAGGTGACCTTTGCCACAGGTTGGAGATTGCCAAGATTGGATTTTCTTCGCAATGAACATTGAGGGCTGCTAAGAGTCAGCTGGTCCACTTTGACCGCGTTAGTGTTGCACTTGTCTATTAACACATTTACAGCAAGGATGTGTTCCTGAATTTGTTTTTCAGACCTCGCATACTTAGTATAGAGTGAATGTATTGGCTCTTCTTAGTACCTAAATTTCAGACTGTATGTGTTGAGTGTCAATGTTCAAAATGTTTTAACTGAACTGAGTTTTTGATGTTTCCTAAAATTATTGCATTTATTTATGATTATATTTATCTTGAGAAATCTTATCTATTCATTTTATCTTGAGAATTTGAGCGCTCTAGCATTATCCGGGCCGAAGCTATGAGGGTATGAAAATACTACGAAACGCTTTTAGAAAAGGTAGGTGTGTTTTTATATTTGGCTCGTCTTGGGATTCTACCGTGTCCCCAGATCCCAATAAAAACTTGACATTGTAGTTAAAAACATGTTCTCTCAGACATTCCAACTGCAACTGAAAGTTTGTACGCACAATATTGAAAGATGTATAATGTTATTTTAAGACCATAGGTAACACTTTTCATAGGTAACCTGTAAGTAAAAACTAATTTCAGTATTTTCTCAAAATATTTGGACCATTAATTTCGGAGATAAGGGGTAGGGAGAATGGTCAATTTTCATGTAATTTCTTCAAATTATACGAATAACACGTTTGTAACCCTCGCAACAAGCCCTTTCATTTGTTTGTGAAGAAATGCATATGTGTACCAAAGAAGAATGCCCATTTGTGGCGGCATCTACACCGCCACATGCGAACAAACGCATCAATCCTGCATCGCGCAAGCAGAGTCTACCGCGCAGATAGCATATATATACAACTTCCCGACAACAATCATCGGGCAGTTGCCCACCAGATACGACATCCATCTGGTCGGAGGATCCTCCCTTTTCCAAGAGTATGAGTGAACTTTACACCCTGTTCCTCATATCTCTTCACTGGTGACCCCGACGTGATCTGCATATCCCTTCACTGGTGACCCCGACGTGATGAACATCATCCCTTCACTGGTGACCCCGAGTATGAACGTCAGCGCAGCCTTCGTGCAACTACTTCAGCGTGACGTCATCATCATCACTCCCGCAAGTCACACAGCCAGCCAGCAACCACGGCTTGAACAGTTGTCCTGACCTTCAGCATGCAGCGCAAGCGCATACCTGGTCATCACCTTCAGCCTCATCAGCAACCTTGGCACAGCACACTGCACATTCGGCCGGTCCACAAGCAGAGTGCTTAATCCCTCTCCTGGTCGACATCAGCAGTCAGCCACCCCGACTCACTGGGGCATCTTCGCAGACAGTTCCGACTCACCGCGAACTATGCGATACCCGGTTCCAACCCACTGGCACCCAACTGGCATTGGCAAGTATCGCAAGATACAAGACTTAGTCCACTATCGACCTCCGGTCTTCGGAGGGGAGTGATGTGGCGGCATCTACACCGCCACATGCGAACAAACGCATCAATCCTGCATCGCGCAAGCAGAGTCTACCGCGCAGATAGCATATATATACAAGTTCCCGACAACAATCATCGGGCAGTTGCCCACCAGATACGACATCCATCTGGTCGGAGGATCCTCCCTTTTCCAAGAGTATGAGTGAACTTTACACCCTGTTCCTCATATCTCTTCACATTTTTCACCTGACTATGTATAGAAATGAAATAAATCTTAAAATACAGCTAATTGAATCTAAATTAAATTACGCTAATCACAATGTTAAAAGAAAGTTTGTAAACCTGATGGCCCCGGAGTTTCCATCGCAATAGGATTACTTGCGCCCTCCATCCTGATTAAAACGAGAATCTACGATTTGCTTAAGATTCCTAACTCAACGTACCAGCGAGTACGAAAGCGATTAAAAACATACAACAGAAAGAAATGTCACGAATCTATTCACGTCATAAAGACGCTAAGAAATCATTAATATTAATCAAAATTTCATTTTTAAAAATTGTCCTACAATCTTTCGAGCAAAGAGGGTATCTTGGTTTTTTTGCATTGTGAATATTTAACTCGAATACTATAATGCAATGCTGGCTAAGGGCAAGGCCGAACGGTAACACCGATTTTTATATAAAATAATATAACTTTGCCCTTAAAACATAGTGATCATGCATCACATCACTTGAAACAGTTGAAAGTTTATTGCTACTTACAATTTTGTCCGATGGAATGCACTTATAATCACTTTTTGAACACCAATTAAAAGGTTTTGTCGATAACCTCTTTTCACGCGGAAAAAGACGCCAATGATCGGCGATTCACTGCCACGGCTAATCCTACATTTGGCAGCGCCACCTGGTGAGGAAACTGGGTGTGCGAAAGAGACGGACAGGTACAAACAAAGTAAAGAGCAAAAGAGAGGGACATATAGCGGAATCCAGTAGTGCCACTCTCACTCTAGTAAGCTTCAAATAACGGTCAAGTGTTTAATATATGTATAATAGAGATGGTTTGGAAAATTTTCGTTCATGAAAAATTCCTGTTCAGGTACAAAAAGCACAATTCTGATTACACTCTGGAGACGTCGTGTGGCCTAATTTGCGACAGCAAAGAAGTTGCTCAAGAATTTGTAAATTTCTTTACAGGTATCCCACTTAAAAAACAAATTAAACCTTTAATTCATCTCCCTAGCTCACTTTTAATTATGTAAGGGCGAATGTTTCAGCTTGTCTGATTGAATTTTACTTTGAACATATAAACCCTATAACAGTAACAAAAGCTTTTAAGCAAATCAAGATCAAATTTACCAAAGATCTTTGGGAATGTCCGTTAAAGTCTGTACCTTCATAATTGAGACTATAGCGCCGTACTTAGCCTGAATATTTAATTTGTGTGTGGATCAAGGAGTCTTCCCGGATTTAATGAATTACAAGGTAATACCACTTTTCTGTCTTAAAGTCTGGGGACAGTTAAGACACCAATAATTATATACCCGATTCCGTGTTGCCGGTTTTCAGCAAGGTGTTTGAAAAGAAATTGCTTAGTCAAATACTCAATTATTTTAACACTTATAAAATTATTCACGATCAACAGTATGGTTTCACGAAACGGCGTTCTATACACATTTTAACGCGTGGGAAGAGGCCCAAGACGCCAAAGGAAACTTTTGTGACCAATGCATTTGATTGCGTAGATCACGAAACCTTGCTCTTGAAACTTGAGCATTACGGACTTGGAAAACCTGCGCTCAGTTTAGTTAAATCTTATTTAAATGATAGAAAACCGCAAGTTCAAATATGTGGTGTCATTTGACACGAGTAAAAAAAAAATGGGGTTCCTCAAAATTGTGTCCTTTTCACTTTTTAGTACCCAACGCTCTGCAGATCCAAAATTGGTTCACTGCTAATAATTTAGTATTAAATAGAAAAAAAAGCTAAGGGCATACAACTTTCTTTACTAAATGTCAATGGTAGTGAATGTGAGATAGTATTGAATCAAGAGAAACTAGAATTCGTCGATAAAACTATTTTCTTGGGAATCATGCTCGATTGAGTCGGCTATAATACGGTCCTCATTTAACATCTCTTTCAGGACGGCTAAGTTCAGCAGCTTAATATGATGTAAGAAAAATCTATCAATTTACTGATGTAGATACCGCGAAGCTAGTCTATTTTAGTTACTTTCATGGTATCATGTCTTACGGTATTTAACTTTGGAGACAGGTCGATGTCTGCATCGAGTCTATTTTTATTCTTCAAAAAGAGCAATCACAGCCTTATACAATCAAAAATTCACAAACATTGTTTACAAAAACCATACCGACACAATCACCCAATACATCCTTTTGTTTTTATTAAAATTCCATCATTACATTCATTACATAATGCGCCATGTTAATTATTACGTAATCAGTTTTATCAGTATGTCAAAACGTCAAACCTATAGTTGTATGACAGCTGCACAGATTATCAAAGGCCTGTGGCGCGTGAGTTGTTGCCCGGAATATTGCCATTTTATAATTACGAGTATTGTTCACTTTAATATACACTCAGAACTAATCATTTATTGTGAATTTCTTTTATTTCTTATTGTTTTACATTTTATCTTAGCGTTTGCTGCACCGTTTCACGTCATCACCTCAACGCGTGCTGTCGCTGAAAACCAGCGCTGGTGCTCTGTCTCGCATAGGGTCGTAGCATTCTATTATGCTGAGCGATGGCCTATTGCGTGGATGTGATGCATATTTTCCCAATAATTGTTCTTTTTTTGGGATTGTGTTCGTTGAAGTAGAGCGTCATGTTTACCGCAAATAAACGTTATTACTTTTCTTTGTAAGTACTATTAAATATTAATATTTTCAATAAAAGAGGTGAAGTTATAATTACAGGACTAGAAATCGGGACCGACTAGTTCAACCAGGTTTCAGACGGGTAATATGTCTTTCATTGACTTGAATGTTACCTGGCGGCTGATAGTATGTTATGCTCACTCAGATGTCTCGCTAACGGTGGCACGAATGTTGGATCGCATAGCTCCTTTCAAAATGATTGAGCTGATTGGTGCTGATCCATACGTCATGTTTGAGCGCCGTCAGTTGGGACTCTTAGCTTAGTTTAGTTATACATTTATGGATAGTTTTATTTTTATTTCTATTTGCTGTGCTGTGGACGCTTTTATCGTGTACGTTTTTTTACATCGTTCTCACATACCGGGCCACTCAGAAAGTATTGCGGAAAAAGTTTTAATGTATGAGAGACTGGCGCCAGATATAGTCTATTTTGAAAATATGATTATTTGTCAGTAAAAATAGGTACGTTCCAATTACAAAATTTCCCTCTACATCTTCTATGTAGAGGGAAATTTTGTGTATTTTGTTTTGCGAAAATAAAAATAAATGTTCTATAGGTAAAGATTTTTTATTAATTTCATGCGTCTGAACCAGTTTTCGAAACACTTTTTCCAGTCCACCGTAGACACCACGTTTACAGCTGCTCGAACGCTGACAGCGCATCATCCGGCGACGAAAATATTCCTTTGAGCAGAATAAAAATAAAAATAAATGATGTTTTTAAGACACGAGTTTTAATAAGTTCTCAGTGGCAATGTGGTCAACATTTAATAGAGAAATGCATAGTTTCCTTTTACAAAAAGCTTTTGTATGCGTGTAGGTCGATGTTTAGTAGAAACATTTGTTGATCGTTGAGAAATCGTGATCTTAGGGACGTTCAAAGTGTTTTTTTCAGTACTGTCATGCGAATAAACAACTGTCGGACCGTTAGCACTTCGCAACGCTGGTAAAGTTGGAAAGTTGGTTAGGGATTGTGAAAAAGCAAACTCACTTATAATGCTCTTTGAGCTCTCTCTAAATTGATTATATACGTCTTAGGGTGGATTTCACCATTGAAACTGAACGCGATCTGCACATAAACTAGGTTTAAGGGTTGTCAATGTCATTGTTTTCTAGGGAAGACACTGACAGGTCTTGAATAGGTTTATGATATGATGCTGAACGCGTTCAGAGGTGCCGATGCCGCCCCAAATGTTAATGCAATATACTAACAAATATTGGCATATTGCAATGTAAACTGTCTTAATAACTGATGTGCTTTAAGCTTTCAAAAGTGGCTAGGCACGTTAAGAGTTGCTGTAAACTCGCGATACGACTGTATGTGTTTAAACGACACACACCATAAAGATAGCAGTTTTGCACGACTCACACTGACGTATCGTCGCGTATTCGCATCACACTACTCGAAACAAAAATATATTGCCGCCGCTTTTGTTATACACGCATCATGCGCAAAATTCGAGTTAATATAATATGAGCTGGTAGCAGTAGGTGCCAAGCGTTGGACTGAGAAGCAGCCAGCTTAGGTTCTGATCTCATAAAATGCAGCGCAGTTTTATTGCCCATTTTTTATTTCAGTTTGCAATAATAATAATATATTTTTTAAACAGCTGCTTTTTTATTTTTGTTGTTATTGCAATAAAGGGTTTTGAAAAAAAATGCGTTACAAATGATTAAAAAAAAAATATGTTGTTATACTATATTTTACATAAAGATAACAAACCCCTACGATTAATTATAATTATAATAACTTCTTCAGATAAATAGGATATGCAATACTATGTCAAGGAACTTAGAACCAATTTGTTTCCTTTTGACATGTGAAATGTTCAGAAAATTTATAAGTAGATTTATTTTACCATAAACGTTAAGCTTCGATCAACAATTTCCAAAATAAGTGATTTAAATAAGTGGTTATGTAGGGCAGTTTGATTACATTTATTATTTCGCATTTTATTCGGCTTTAGTGAATATTGGTTACAAATTGAGAATAGTTCAAGTATTCATTTTCTTTAAGAAAAGAAGAAACTAAACTTAATTTTTTATTGTTAAATAATCACGGATATAGCGGATTCTGAAACTTCCACGTTCTTGTTTATTACGTTATTGTTTGGTGGGGTTCGGTGATGCAACCTTTTCAGCGTGGAGTACACGGCGAACAGTTTTTAATGACGTGTTGAATAATGGGGAAGGCAACTGTCAAAATGGCGCTGTCGTAGCTAGTTCCCAAAACAAGCCAATAATGCAAGGCGTAAATCGGTTTTTATTATTGTTTGCGAAAATTATTCATTGTTACGTTCCTAAATGCCCGAAAATTAGAGTCCACCATTTTCCGAAATACCCTAAACTTAGCAGATTGTGGCTTAAAGCTATTGGAAGATAATTATTTCAATTACTACAGAGTTCGAGGTTATGTTGGAAACATTTTAAAGAAAGTGATGACGAGGAATGAAGCAATATTTAAGTTTTTAAATTCTGACATATTCCATATCGAATAATTTTTTATATAAAATATTGAAATCAATGAAAATAACGAAATGGTGGAATGAAACCAAACTCATGAATGAACACGAAACGGAATGAATGAACGAAATGTCAAATTTATTGTAGGCTGTAGGGATCTAGCTATGGTCACGCCATCTACAATTAGCTTTGACCGACCTTCCCCATTCAGCAAAATGTCCGGTTGGTATGAAACCATTTATTTCATATTCATTCAATTCATTACAATAAGTTTTTTTTCTGTATTCCTACCTTTTTAGATAAACAATGAAATATAAATGTATATACTGTATAAAGTATAATATTGTTTTAATTTTTGTGAATGTGTCACTTTGACATTGATGGACTTTATGTATACAGTGACATGTAAATTTACTTTGTAAAGTATTATGCTATTTTAATTATTGTGAATTTGAAGACATTGTGGATTTGTCGTATTTTTTTAAATTCATTTTTATTTATTAGTTTTAATCATGGTCTGGCAGTTTGAGTAATATATGCGGCCTACCCAAATGTCCTTTCTCTGGTAATGTTCGTCGAATCGTTTAGCTCCTTTAGTTCTGTGTTGAGCTGCATGACAACTGACAATTGCGTGCACTGACTGGACAGGTCGACTCATTCTGTTTGGTTATTTCCTCAAAAGACTATTTCAGACATCAATCTGGTCACACACATGGTCACATGGTCTTCACATGACCTGACCAAGATTATGTCTGGACTTTAAAAGAGACCGTGACCTCCGAGTTTGTTTCGGCCTTTCTTCTCAGAGTACTCAGATAGGAAACGCCGATCTCATCTAGTTAAAAAAAAATGAACTCATCTAGTTTTTAAAATATGGAAGGCTTATTTAAATGAGCCTTCCACTTCATAAATAAGCGTTTAGACATCTCTAAGCAAAATAGTAATTAAGAAAAAAATATTACAAATAACATTATATTTATAACACTTTACTCATCATTCACAAAGGACAATGCCAAGATTAGGCTCGAAACATGGGTAGCGTCCGACAGACTTTCTATAATAATGATAATTGATAATAAAAAACAGTAAGAATTATACAATATAAATAAAATCTGTAGAAGCCCACCGTTGAAAACTCATTTTAAATAGTTATTCAATATATCAACACATTTCATAGTCTACCATTTCAATTAGAAATGTTGCCATTACCAAAATATTTATATCGATACGAAACTGCTCTTGCAAATCGATTGCTAAAATATCAATATAGGACTATGTAAGTGAATTAATTACTTACTTATGTCACTAAACATATTATTATATCAATAAATAGCATTTAGTTACATTTTTAAATATATATTTTACAATAAAGTAATAATTAAAAAAGATTCAATTCGATTATCGATACCGTTTCGCATAGTTTATTCCTATAATGCTGGCAACACCAGATGTCAAACTTTAACTTGAATCTGTCACTGTCAAAAAGTTGTATTTACTTCTCCCGCGTGATAACACCAGCGACGAAGTGTTTCCGTGTTTTTTTGAGTTTTGTATTGTTTATTGCTGTGTTTCAGGACTCCGATTTTCTACTTAATACGTAGTCGTATTTGGCTTTTAAAACGGTACCCGAACCTGTATTATTCATTGCTAAAATCAGAAGTATTAAGTGGTCAACTTTACAGATCTTTAACTTTGTTTGGTGTTCTTCTAATAGAAAACTAATTATACCATGTAATTCTATAATTATTTTCCTTTTTTTGGCATATAGTTCATCTTTGTCGGTTCTGGCCGAGTCTTGTGGGAAACTTTGGCATTCTCCTTTACACAAATACTGTTTTACATTTTACTAAATGTAAATTATTATTTGTTTAAATTAAACATTATTACACATTACACACACATTATTTTACTAAATATGAAAGATTTATAACAAATCAAAAACTATAAATAGAAATTTATTTGAAAATAACATCAAGCGTAATCCACAGGCGCAGGTGAGATTCGAACTCAGTGCTTGCCATAATCGCTTCTACCCAAGCACGGTAACGACATATGTTAAGTTAGTTGAAATTATGAATTTCATCGAATACATCGAACAAAGAGTTAGTCTAAAATTTTGCATCGCCAATGGAATTTCGTGTTCGGAGTCACTGAAAATGTTACAGAAGGCTTACGGTGAATCGACTTTATCCAAAACACGTTCTAATGAGAGTGGTACAAAGCGTTCAAAAGCGATCGAGATGTGATGGAAGATTTGCCTCGCTCTGGTAGGCCATAACGTCTTCAATTGAATTCAAGTTTTAGTTAGATAGCTGCTGGACTTTCTGTGTCTCACGAGTCGATCAGTACTACTTTAATCACTTGGGTATGAAACATGTCGCCGCTCGGCAAGTCCCAAAAGACCTGAATTTTCAAAAAAAAAACAATCGCATTATAGTCAATACCGGCCGAACATTCATGACACGCATTGTTACTGGTGACGAGACGTGGGTTTATGAGATTGACATGCAAACTAGTCAACAAGCTTCGGAGTGTCGCCTTCCAACTGAACCGAAACCGAAGAAACCACAACAAAGTCGATCAAAAGTCAAAGTCATGTTGACTGTTTTCTTTGACAATCGCGGTGTTGTGCATTCGGAATACTCACCAGAAGGTCAAACGGTAAATAAAGAACATTATTTGAGCGTTACGCGGCGTTACGCGGCGTTTAGGCGTTTTGAAAACGTGACGCAAAAGGCCAGATTTGTGGAAAGAAAATGCTTGGATTTTGCATCACGTTAATGCGCCTTCGCACAAGGCCATCATTGTGAACGAGTTTTTGACCAAAAACTTAACAAATAACATCGAGCAAGCACCTTATTCACCAGATATGTCTCTAGCTGACTTCTTTCTTTTTCCTAAACTCAAATTACCACTTCTTGGCACACGTTTTCATTCGGTAAAGACATAAAGGAGAATTCACGGCGATAACTGAACTCAATTCCGGAAAAATCGTTTAAAAATGTTTTGTTGATTAGATTATTCGTTGGCGTTAGTGTATCGTTTCTGAAGGAGCATACTTTGAAGGCGATAAAATAATTTTGGATGAATAACTAACATTTTGTGTATTATTGATCTTTTTCCGGTACTTTCTTGACAGAGAAGTGGACACCGTATCAAAACCTTGTTAAGATACATTTTTAACCTCATCCCACGTGTTAGCATCGAAAGTCAAGGCAGTATCATCAGCAACGGGGAGGTGTGTCACCTACATGGGACGTGATGGCGGAAACCAGCGCCAAGTGTCGTGCGGTTTTCCACAGGGATCGGTCGTGGGACCGCTCCTGTGGAACATCGGGTACGACTGGGTGCTGAGGGGCGAG
Source organism: Dasypolia templi (assembly GCA_963555695.1). NCBI lineage: Eukaryota > Metazoa > Arthropoda > Insecta > Lepidoptera > Noctuidae > Dasypolia > Dasypolia templi. The sequence goes on along the minus strand of OY743141.1, from coordinate 21,863,820 downwards.
CTCCCGCCGGGCGCGGACCTGACGTGTTACGCGGACGACACGCTGGTCACGGCCCGGGGGAATTCGCACAGGGAGGCAGCGTTGCTCGCGACGGCGGCGGTCTCACTCACGGTGAGCCGCATACGGCGCCTCGGCCTGGAGGTGGCCCTCAGCAAGTCGGAGGCCATGGTGTTTCATGGCCCCCGGCGGGCGCCGCCGGCCGGATCACACATTGTGGTCGGGGGGGTCCGGATCGCTGTCGAGCCCACCATGAAATATCTGGGATTGGTGCTCGACAGCCGGTGGGACTTCGGACCCCACTTCCGGCGGCTGGCGCCCAAGTTGTTGGGCGCGGCCGGGGCGCTGGCAACGCTGCTTCCCAATCTGGGGGGCCCGAGCGCCGCTTGTAGGCGGCTCTACGTGGGGATCGTGCGATCGATGGCCCTTTACGGGGCCCCGATCTGGGCGGCTGACCTGACGGCCGCCAGCATCTCTGTGCTGCGAAAGCCGCAGAGAGCAATGGCCGTCAGAGTCATAAGGGGGTATCGCACGATCTCCTACGAGGCGGCTTGTGCACTTGCCGGATCCCCGCCATGGGACCTAGACGCAAAGGTGCTCGCGTCACTTTACCGGTGGCGCGAGGAAGCGAAGGCGCGGGGCGAGCGGCCGATGCAGCGCCATATGGAGCAGCGTCGGTCGCAGCTTCAAGAGGTCCTGGTGGCGGAATGGCGGGACAGGCTTTCACGCCCTACCGCCGGCCTCGTCACCATCGAGGCGGTCCGGCCAGTGCTCGACCTCTGGCTCGGGAGGAGGCACGGCTCCCTGTCGTTTCGGGCGACGCAGGTGCTCTCGGGGCATGGCTGCTTCGGGAAGTACCTGTGTCGAATAAACAGGGAGCCGGACGCTCGGTGTCACCACTGCGTCGACTGCCGGGAGGACACGGCGTGGCATACGCTGGCAGAGTGTGCCGCTTGGGAGGAGCCGCGCCGTGCCCTCATCTCAGAAGTAGGCAGTGACTTGTCGCTGCCGACCGTAATGAGTTCGATGGTCGGCGGCGCCGAGTCCTGGGACGCGGTGGTTTCCTTCTGCGAAACAGTCATCTCGCAGAAGGAGGCTGCGGAAAGGGAGAGAGAGATCTCGTCCACTCTCCCGATCCACAGCAGGCGCACCGGGCGCAGGCGGAGGGCGGACAACGCCCTCTTCCAGCCCCCCTAAATGGGTCCACGGGCGACGGATTCGGGGACATCCGTCGCCCCCCAACATCAGGACCCGAGAAGGCGGCGCGCGTAGTGTTCCTCGCGCGCCGACCACAGACGTTGCGGGGGGAGTACACCTCACTCCCCCCGCCCGAGACAGGGCCCGCGCATGCGGGCCGGCACCAGCCGGGCTTGTGGAAGAATAATGTGTTCTCGCGACCCCGGCGTAGGTGAGAGATGGAACACCGGGGTGGTTTTTAGTCAGTAAGAGTCTGACAGACCCCTCCGCCCGCCCCAGGGCGGAGGACATCCATGAGGATTTTCCACCCCGGGAACAAAAAAAAAAAAAAAAAGTATAATCAGCAAAAGTGATAATTTTACCGTTTTGGAGCTTGATGTCACCTATATCGTTGATATACTAAGAATAACTTTGGAAGTTGGAAGTTGAATAGTTGAAGTGGCCGACTTCTTACTTCCATATTCTCTACTTTTTTCGTTCAATGTAAGGTTAAATGATGAAATGATAAATAATTTAATTTCTGTAAGTAGGTTTGTACAAACACTACATTTTTTTTTAACTAGATGAGATCGGCGTTTCCTATCTGACTACTCTGAGAAGAAAGGCCGAAACAAACTCGGAGGTCACGGTCTCTTTTACAGTCCAGACATAATCTTGGTCAGGTCTTGTGAAGACCATGTAGATTGGTGTCTGAAATGGTGTGTTAAAGTGGTTCGAAGAATAGGAATGATGATTAAAAATGTTTGTAAAAATAATGTAATTTGAAAGAAAGCATTGTAAAAATGAGATAATCGAATCTTTTAAATCGATGTAAGTATGAAGAAGCTACAACGCATTAAAAGTTTCTGGAGGGGATTATTCCCGTTCTTGTCGTGCGGTACGGACAATGTACGGCGCTAGTATGAAGTTACATAGTTGTGACGTCACTTCTACGATAGTGTTGTCTTTGTCTAACACTTATTTTGAAAAGTTTATAACTTGGCAATTTTTTTAGCTTTTACACTTTTTGTAATATTGTTTGCACTATTTGGAATTTTTTTTTTTAGATTAAAGAAAAAACGCCATCCTATTGTCATTTCGACGACCTGGCATAAGTATTGAGCTTACTATTTAATTAAAATCGGAACAAGAATAAAATTAAAAGAATATTTACTCTGCTGAAATACAAGGTAGGTATCGAATAGTGTTGTGTCAATTAATGGCAGAACCCAATATATTTATATCTCCAATTTCGGCATACTGGATGGATAGAAAAACCTATCAATCTCTGGTTTTATCGTCCTAATATAGCCAAAGTATGCAGCCCTATAACGTGTTGATAGCAATTTGTTTGACAGGGAAAGATAGAATTTAACTGTCTATCTTCAGTAACGATCTGTCTTAGGTTATTGGGTTTGGCTGTAAGACAGATCGCTATTAGCCAGCGTGATTTGGAGTTGAAGGAAACAAATAAGTTAATATGCATAGTGGAGCATGGGCTCTTTCTGAGAATGATACAATAAATTCACATAAGGGTTTAACCCTTTCGCTCCTAATCTCCGTTTCGTGATAGAAAAGTTTATAGAACTTATATTACAGACTTGTCTTATAAATAAATGCCAATACGTTTCATGTAAACCTACAAAAATATTTTTTAAAGGGTTTAAGTAGCTATGCCATTTCTATGTACCTAGACACTTCCATAAGTCCTCGATTTTTTAAATTAATTCATACATTTCATAATTTTTCTTACGACCTACGTAACGCTCACCTAAACTTGTGCCTAAACTGACATCGAGGTACAGTCGAGTTCACTAATATGTGGGCAGTGAGAATGTTTCAAAATATTGTAAGCGTTAAAATGATCATAAAGTTCTATACAAACACATCAATAAAATGTTTTTATATAAACTGTTAAAACGGCATGTCATAGAACCTGAAAATTCGACGACATGTGACATCTGTCAACCCGCACTAGACCCGCGTGGTGGATTACAGCCCACTCCCTCTCACAGCGAGGAAGTCTGTGTCCCAGCAGTGGGAACATAATAGGCTGATTATGCATATAAACTGTTCATAGGTATGCTACGGTAGTGCAGTCAAAACTCTCTGACTACTCTAGTTTTGAATATATTTGGTGCAACTTAGGATTCGTAAATATCTATACAGCTTTGAATATTCAACAAAATGGTCTTTACCATTAATTTTTTTTTTTGCTTGCTGGTGCAGAAGTACGAGTAATAATGCAATGTTGCCGTTCGTAATAGGACTGTACCAATCTGACAACGTTCAAATACAAATATTTTTATTTGTAGAACACAGGTAAACAAAAAGAACAAATTTAATCAAAATCAAAGCTATGCAATATCTTGCCGTCAACAACGCACAAATATTTTAATCTCTAAGATTGAGTTTTTTTAAATTGAGTTTTAAGAAATCTTAGGGTCAACGTATAGGGAAATCTTAGGGTCACCGAAGACGGTTGAAGGTGTCCCAAAGGGTCATGGCAATTCGGCTGGTCCGGGAATACCATACGGTCTCCTGTGAGGAAGTAAGTTGTAAATTTCTTTACCAGTGGCCCACTAAAATCCACTGAAACCTTAAATTCTTCGCCCTCGCTATTTTTTTTATTTAATAAGGGCGAATGTTTCAGCCTGCCCGATTGAATTTAACTTTAAGCATATTAACCCCTTAACAGTAATAAAATCTTTTAAACAAATCAAGATCAAATTGACCGAAGATCTTTGGGGAATGTCTACTAAAGTCTGTACCTCCATAATTGAGAATATAGCGCCTTACTTGCATTAATATTTAATTTGTGTGCGGATCAAGGAGTCTCCCCGGATCTAATGACATACAGTAAGGTAATACCACTTTTCAAATCCGGGGACAGTAAAGACACTAATGATTGTAGACCCGTGTCCGTGTTGCCGGTTTTCAGCAAGGTGTTTGAAAAGATAATGCTTAATCAATGCTCAATCATTTCTATACTTATAAAATCCTTCACGAGCAACATTATGGTTTCACCAAAGAGCGTTGTACGACCGTCGCCGGTGTTACCTTATTAAAACATATTTTTAACGAGTGGGAAGAGGCCAATACGTCAGAGGAATCTTTTGTGACCTCTCCAAGGCATTTGATTGCGTCGATCACGAAACCTGCTTTTGAAACTTGAGCATTACGGACATGAAAAACTTGCGCTCAGTTTATTAAAATCTTATTTAAATGATAGACAACAGCAAGTTCAAACAAATGATGTCAATTCACTTGGTTTAAAAGTAAAAATAGGTGTTCTACAAGGCTCGATATTGGGTACTTTCCTCTTTTTAGTGTAAATTAATGACCTACTTCATTTATTATTATATCAACCACAAATGGTGTTATTTGCTGACGATACTTCCCTAATTTTTAAGGTAGCTATAAGTGCATTAAATTTTGACGACGTAAATAACGCCCTACTGGCTGGTCCAAAATTGGTTCACTGTTAATAATTTAGTACTAAATGTAAATAAAACTAAGTGCATAAGATTTTCTTTTCCAAGTGTCAAGGGTAGTGATTGTGAGATAGTATTGAATCAAGAGAAACTAGAATTCGTCAATAAAACTGTTTTCCTGGGGATCACGCTCGACTCCAGGCTACAATGGGGTCCTCATTTAACATCTCTTGCAGGGCAGCTAAGTTCGGCAGCTCACGCTGTCAGAAAAATCCGTCAATTTACTGATATAGATACCGCGAGGCTGGTCTATTTTAGTTACTTATATAGTATTATGTGTTACGGTATTTTGCTTTGGGGACGGGCTGCAGACATCGAGTCTATTTTTATTCTGCAGAAAAGAGCCATCAGAGCCATATATAATCTCCTCAGTGGCGATTCTCTAAGGGGACTGTTTAAGGATATTACCATCATGACGGTACCTTGCCAATACATCTATGAAAACATGTACGTAAGAAAACAAATTATATCTTTACAGTAAAAGAGGTAAGAGATGCCTTGCGCACGGCTTAATGTAGCGTACTGGCAAGCGTCGCAAATAAGTTTGAGAGAGAGATACACAAAATCACAATACAAGAAAGATCGGTATAGAACATCCGCTTCTTTTGTTAGACAGTAACCGATCGGTTCGCCCCGGTCGTCGAGCAGGTAAAAACCTTTATCCATTACGCGTGCATGTCACATTTTACAGGTCACAATTTTTTTTAAATATTAATTTGCGTAAATGAGCAACTATTACTCGTTTTCTCGTAGTGGTTTTTGACATAGAAATTACGTTTATCACATTTTCAACAAAATCTGATTCTCTGGAACTAAAATGCCATTTTTTTGTATTTTTGAAATGAAAATTTACTAGTATTGTATCTTTCAAAAATCACCGTTAAACAGGCTATCTTTTAAGTTTATTGTACAAAACTGCCACATACTTTTTTTCACTGCTGTAGGTTAAAGTTATGCGAAAAGAAAGTCGTTCTGTGAAAATTTAAACAAAATATACTATTTCTTGAAAACCTTCTTGCTTTTGATAGAAAAAAGGCTTTTCAATGAGTATAGTAACTATTCACGAATAATTAGATGTAAAAAAATATTGAAAAGGAAATTTTCATTACGAGATGCTTTAAAATCTGTTTCAAGGTTTTTCGATATTTCGGAAAATTTTATAAATCTGTAAATCCGTAAGAATTTTCCAAACATATATTGTGTTGTTTTGGTAGGTATTGACCCATGCTATCACCCCCTGCGGTATGTCGTGCTATTTACTGAACAACCTGTATAAATGCATAGCACAAGTGTAAGTAATTTGTATTAAGGAGCTACCGTTTACCGGGTAATGTCTTATATTGACTTAAATGTGCCCTGGCGGCTGATACTCGTAGTATGTCATGCTCACCTAAATGCCTGGCTGACGGTGGCGCGTGTGTTGGATCGTTTAGCTCCATTCAAAATGGTTGAGCTGAATGGTGCTGAACAATGCTTCATGTTCGTGAACGGGTGCCGTCAGTTGGGACTAGTCATCTTTTAGCTGCCACGGCTTATTTTAATAATTTATTTTTTGTATAGTTTTATTTATTTTTGCTGCACTCTGGATGCTCTTAACGTGTACGTTTTTATACATCGTTCTCACCTATAGGATCAACATTAATGATGTAACTAATAAATTGCTGACACATCCGCTGAGAAATACCTTCACATAAAATATGTGCCTTCCATGATTTGCTTGCCGCTCATACGCTTCCTACACATCAAAGTGGCTCCTGCTTGGACCATATAATGCTCATGTCGAATTTCCCTGCACTTGCCCTTGTAACTAACTCAATAATAACCGATCACAGTGCTACCCTACTTATATTAAATTGTAAATTACCTAAAGTAGTCACGCGCACCATTTCTAGTTTAAATGTAAATAAACTTGAAGAAGACTTACGTAATATCGACTTTGACCCAGTCTACTATTTCGCTGATCCGCTGTTTTGTATGTTGTACCTAATCAAAAATGTACATGCAATTTAAAAGAACACGGTCTTAACTCACACTGCCCTTCTATTTTCGGGTGACTCAGAAAAATATGTCTATAACCTTGCGCAACACGGATTCAATGTTGTTAATAAATGGCTTCAACATAATTCACTAACACTAAATGCAGACAAGACAAATTACAATAAGTTTTCGATGCGCAAGCAAACATCAACTAGCACCTCAACATTATATGCTCTTTATTGCTCAAATCCCACGGATAACCAATGTGTTTGTCCCTACATTAAAATGGCAAATAAAACAAAATACATTGGTGTTATAATATATGAAACACCCTCGTTCGAACAACATATAACAGCTTTAAATAATAGAATTCGCAAGTTAATATTTGTTTTTAAAAGGCTACGCTATATTGCTTACATTGAAGACAGAAATTGTTAGACAAGTTTACTTTGCTTTATGTCAATCGATTATAACGTACTGTATTATCACAAGAGGTGGAGCGGGTAAAACAGTGTTACTAACCATCGAGAGAGCTCAGAGGGCGGTTCTTAAAGTGTCTACTTTTCGCCCTTTCCTTTTTCCTACTAACCTTCTATACAAATCTTGTGAAGTATTAACAGTTCGGCAACTATTTATAATGGACATTGTACTAAAACAACACACAGCTCTACCCTACAGCACGGAATATGAAAACAAAAGACGTAAAGATATAGTCTGTCCACAAAATATATCCAAATTTTACCCGTACCTCGGTCCTCTCCTTTATGATAGACTAAACTCAAAAGTAAACATTTATTCTCTGAACTACACAAATTGTAAGAGAATTCTCAAGGAGGCTCTCCAAAGTATGTCATATGAAGATACAGATAATTTAACTGTGTTAAAGTAAAAATAAATACAACCCGTATAAACCTACCTTTCATCGCTCTGGAAGGTGCGATTCTGAGTGTATCGTTCTACTCGCCGCTTATACCTACGAATACGGTTAGCCCATGCATACACTTTCTGCTTCAGGAAGTCGATGCGCTCTGTGACGCAGGACAGATAGTTCTGAGAGCTTATATCAGTACCTGAGAACGCCCGCCTCACAAAGCGCATCACTCTTGGACGAGTATTGCCGTCTCTGAAGCAGATTAGTTTGCCGATGAGCGCTCTGGCCCCACCAATACGTACCAGCCTGGCAGTACCAGCCTGGCAGTGCTCAATTCTGCACTGCCAGTCTGGTACGGTTGGTTTCGGTCGCGTGGCTCTAGAGTCATTGGGAAATTTGACATGAGCTACACGACATGCCGCTACAGCCGCACAGTACAGAATCGAATGAGTATCGGTGAGGTATTCGCAGTCATCAAAATAGTTTGATAACTGCGAATCCAGGACCGCCTCCAGAGCCCTATTTTTGTTATGCATGGGCAAACGAGGTAAGCGTGGTCTAAGTTCGGGCGACATGAACCGATATTCCCGAATCGCACACTCCAAAGCACTCCTCAATTCTTCATTGCACTGGGTACTTACGTTTGTAGCCCTAACATCACTTCCCTCGTCAGCTTGATTTATGTTGGACTGTGGTAATACCACAACAGTCTGCGACGGGGCGGGCGATGACATGGCTACTCTGCATTTCACTTCGCAGGTGATCAAGCACAGTGTCATCCAACATATGATTACGTTGGATGACCCGCACCTGATCCGACAGTCGTTGTGCCGAAACGTTGACAGCTGGCTCAAGCACCTGAAAAAGAGAGAGCATCCGAACACGGTACGCGGTCAGATTGTTTCCCCCCTCTGTAGCCCCATAGTATGAGCGCATGACGTTTTCATTGATGGATCGTGTCCATCTCATGCGCTGCACACTTCGGGCGGCGTCCTCCTCGTCGACGAGCAGGTGGTGGCGTCGTGGGCGGGGAGAAATACTCGTCGCTCGAGCTCGACGCAACTACCGCGGCTTGTGTCGTCACAGCGCTCACAGTAGTGCTGGGTACCGGCGGCGGCGAGGCGGAGCTGAGCGATGAGTCCTATTGAAAAACTATTGTAATACTTGGTCAAAATTACTTTCACTCTAATTATTATTATTATTACATTATTATTTGTTGGAACAATATTTTTTTAAAGAGTCTCCATGGAGTTTCTTGCTCGTACTTCTCCATAGGTACCTACTACGATTTGGAATGGGCAACTAGCATCATATTTCTGACTGACTCCTTGGCAATTCAAAAGTGCCTGTAAATGGCTTAATTGAAATAAATGCTTTGAGTTTTTGAGTTTTGAGACACTTATTTTAAAACGTTTATAACTTGGCATTGTTTTAAGCTGTTACACTTTGTATAATATTGTTTGCGCTATTTGGAAACAAATACTTTTTTACTCTACTCCTACAAACTGGCACAACACGCGACACTAAGGCACCGCTCGGAGCGCGCCAGTCCGTGCGGAACAGCTCTTTTTTGCGACCTATATCGATACCATCGCCACAGTAAATATAAAAATAGTTCAATGTCATGGCGATGTATCTCATACTTTACTGGACCAGTAAATTGCGGTACTATTTAATTTTAAAAAATATGTTTTATTACCTATGGTCTTCCTATAGGCTGTTCCGCCTAAATAAATTTTAAAAAACTCTAGTTCTTCTGAGGCTATTTAGATTTAATTATTCGCTAAATATATTTCGTAACAAAGATTAATGATTGGTCTCGCTGCGCTGGACTAGATCCCGCGCTCTTAATAAACAATAGCTCCGTGAATGCGGCAACTCAATATTAAGTAAGACATCGTGACTTGACATTTGTCAGTTGGCATTACATTGAGAACTAGTGTGCGTGAAGAATTGTGTTACCAGCTGCTCAACTGTTACCCAGGTTAATGGAAAAAAAATATGCTGTGGTCTATTAATTAAGTTATAAATATAGCTCAGATAATACTTAAAAATGAACAATTCATTAAAAGCGAATGTATTCATATATTTGTGTATAGGTTAGGCGTAGGTTTCTTCTTTAGAAACAAAAGGAAGGTATGTATATCAGGCCTCATTTTTACACTTTTTTATTATTATTTACATACGACGATTTTTTTTGTCATTTATCGATCAGGTTCCTTTGGAGAAAATTGATCAGTTTCATGAGTAGAATCACCCCTTGAAATAGTGTCAGCTAACATTTTTACACCTTATGTGTATAGATTACAAAGATAAACATTAAATAATTTATAGAACTAGGTTAGATAACTGAAATAGGATATGAAGTAAAATACAAAACAATAAATTCACATTTTATAAAAATCTCAACCACGGGGAACTTGACTCTTGATACGCGGCAACACTGAATGGCGTATGGTTCATGTTATTTTATGTTGAAATTATACGATACTTACTGATGGTATGTGATCCCAGTGTCCTTCTTATTCCTTGTAGTATTATTTTTACACTGTTTTAAGTTTAAGGTGGAAAGGCGAACTAGCTGCATAATATTAAAGGCATAGTCAAAGTCAAAGCATTTATTTCAAACGGGCACATTAATGGCACTTTTGAACGTCAACATTGACAAAACATAGAATGTCATTCTAGTAACCCCTTCCTAAAGGTAGTTTTGTATGGAGAAAAAGTGGCAAGGAACTCTACCGTTACTCTTTTAAAATGTTCTGCAATAATTTGTACGTACAGGGTGGGCAAATAACAGGTATACAGGGTGGAAGAGACATCGACGCACAACCGGTTACTACGAAAACTGGCATTTTACTTCGGAATATGGCCAAAATTTAATAAAACATTAGGCACGTGCACGTGACAGACAGCTTGCAGTGTGACTGGCTCGGGTACGCCAACTTAGGCGTGATATTTGTTGTCGCATTTGACAAGTACACTGGCGGTATCTAGTCGAGCGCCGCGAGACCTATCATTTATCTAAGTTTCGTAAATATTTTGCGTTTAATTGGATTGTATACTGATTTCATTCAACACAACATCAACGCTATAATGATAATTTTAGAAATAAAAACAAAAGAATTTTAAATATTAAATGTCATTTGAATAACAGTTTATCAACTCGTCCAAGTAGTTTATGAAATAGTGAGAGGTTATTATTAACATAACATAACATCACGCCTTCTTTCCCCTAAGGGTTGGGCAGAGGTGCACCTATAGTACACCCACATTTCGCCCGGTATGTTTAAGTCCCATGTAATAGGGGGCGAGCCTATTGCCATCAATCGGGCACAAATCCAGACTCCGGGTTGCTACTGAGAAAGTCCAGATAGAAAAACCCAATAACACGTTGCCTGACCTGGGAATCGAACCCAGGACCTCATGCTCAGCAGTGGCAATTGCGGCCATTAGACCAACTTACCTGTTATTTGCAGTAGTTTCATTCCTACAAATCAATATACGTAATGGAACTAGGGTGGCGCATCTCTATGGTGGTATGGTACCCCCAGGGGTATGGTGGGTCCGGAGTGGTGGATCACCACGCTTCAGGATATTGCGTCGCTCGCACTTGCATTTCTTCACCCTTCACGTTTCTTTAAAATATGTTAGATCCGTAGAATCATTTGATGTAGGCAGATAAGTACCTATGTACATACCTACTTAGATACGTCATAAGTATTACTACTTTTCTCATTAAGGAGTTCGTAGAAATCTGCTTCCATCTTAATTAGTTCTTACATTAACTTTAATAAGATCTTTGTAATAACTTTCATAAGGTTCGTGTTCACGTTTAGGAAAAAGTAGATTGCCATTACCAATTAGGTACCAGTTATTTATGTATTTATTATAAAACCTTAAATCTCTCTTTACAGGTTGCCCTAATGCGATAGTTAAGTACAAATATACTGTTAATTATAAACTAAATTCACAATAAAATAAACAAACATTGTTATGTTTGTTTATTTTAACTTAATTAAAAGTCGCCAGCGTAAAGTCATTTAGTGAACAAGAAAACAAGTCTATTTATTAGCGGTGCGCGCTGAAGCAGATTGGTGCGCGCGATCGGTTCCACCAGCAGCCGCGGCCAACGCCACTTGCTCACATACTCGTCTGGCACGCACAGCCGAATTGTCTGAAGTATGGCAAAATTAGAAATATTACCCCCCAATACATGGGACAAGCATGTGGCTAGTGCTAGTTCTAATTTATAGAAGGTAACCAACCATTGCAAATAGCCGCGTTGTACTTCAAGTGGCTCTTCACCAATGCTTCGCACAAAGCCCTTAAAGCGCTCATATTAGAAAATTCATTTGCCTGTCGCAAAACAAAACCTATGTCACGGTATGCCTTTTTGCAAACCTCTACGACATATTTCCGGAAGTGCAAATCAGTTGTGAATCGAATGCCCATATTATACCTACATTAGTAAAATACAATGTAACTTCACGTTCGCACGGACATAAAAATATAGCGGCGGGATTTATCCGCGCACTTGATTTTCAACTCTCGGTGTTTAGCCGAGCGTTGAGAATCTAACAAAGTGCATCTTAGCACGTCAAAAAACATACTGTTAGATTTTAAACTCTCGGCTCTAAGCAGAGCGTTGAAAATCCAGTGTGTGATAAAATCCCGCTGCGATATTTTTACGTCTGTGTGAACGTGGGCTAAACGCATAAACATAGGTAGGTAGGTCGCAAATTCAACGTGGAAACAATGTCGACCCGAAAATGCCAAGTTGCAACTGCTCTTCAGCACCCTTTTAATAACTTGGGAGACTTACAGCAGGCTTGCAGTAAGCTGTTGTTCCTTTACCGCCTAAAGGAACAACAGCTTACTGCCAGCCTTTCTACCTATATTCGATTCTTAACCATTTGTATGCATCATAAACGCCATTACATAGTTTTGTGCATCATGACAAATTTATATTACGTAAGCTAGGCGTTGAAAGAGGAAGCAACTTAATGGGCTCTGTCTCATAAAAATAATGCATTTGGCTGACTTCCTAACAGGCATATAGCGCAATCGGTCATTGTGATCGTACGGCACGAATAACGCGGGTTGGCAGCGATATCATGCAATTACGAAGGAAAAAATTGTATAAGACTATCCCTGGCCTATTTTCAAGTATAACGGGCTCATTACAAGTTATGTCACGTTGCGTGTAAGAAGCTAAAATCTAGGTTTCTTTCAAAAATTTAGGTGTACCAAATTTTGATAGCAAGTTGGATGTGCTTTCGGAAAATATTACTGCTGGAATACCTTTTTTTATTCCGGTTAGGCATTTTGATTTTCAATATCACACTATTGACACTCAATTGCCACCAATAGTTTTTCTAAATAAAAGGATCAGGTTAGGAATTATGACATGCCTAGTATGTGGCATGCAACCTATACTAGTATTAGAGTGTCACTTATGTTTTGCCCCACTTTTGCAATAAAAATGGAAGATTACATTTTTACCTCGCCCTGTCGCAGTTACGGGTCCCTGGCCTATCACGACCATTTCCTAGCACATGGTTTCTTCAGATTTATCACAACTCACTTGTTTTTTTTTCAATACCTACAATACCACAAATGTTTACCAACTCCTCCCCTGTCATTCAAGCACCAAAAGGTCCTTGTGAGTCCGCTACGTGGCCTCGAAATATGCTACGCAATTCATTCAGCGTAATTATACGTTACTGCGATCTTTCGGCGCAGTGTTCTGTAAATGTTGATTCTACGAGGATGACACTGAAAGTTTTTTTGAACAGGCCACTTGTAAACTTTGAAAATTTTGCAAATTTTGAAAATGGAACTCTTTACCAATATTATTGTATATTTATTGTATTCATTTCTCATTTGTTTACGACTTGGCGGCAAATTGAAAATTGTCTGTGTCACGTCAGCATGAATTTTCGTACAACAGTGATTCCGCCGTTTCGTCCAAATCGGAGTAATTGCGTGGAATGTATTTTTAATTTATGGTTTCGCAAAATTTATCAATTAAATGATTCGTATACCTTCTTTAAGTGAGTTATCGTCAAAGGCGTTCATGAAAATTATTTCCTTTTCAAGAAAATCGATGGAGTGGAATGAGGATGCGGAAGGTAATGAAATACGGTGAGAGTGTAATGATTAAGTTTGGAGGGTAGTAAAATATGATTGAGAGTGTAATGATTTAGAATGGAAGGTAAAGAAAAGTTTATGGGTGAAATAATGAAAAACATATTAAAATTTTAAAAAATCTACATAGATTACTTCCAATCATTTTCTGTTAAATGTATATGTTACACCAAACATTTTGTTAAACTTAGGCAGCCGATCTGTCTTTTATAATATTAGCTTTTTTAAGAACGTTGTGAGCAAATCAAAAGTAGCGTGTTGCTTGCACTGGCAAGTATCTCTTTTACTTGAAGGATGTAGGTACTGAATTATCTATCTCGGTTTATATTTGCAAAACGACGAATAGGAAATGATTTGATGATTTAGATGTTGTCAATTTTAAGTACCGCTTCTGTCGCACTTTTTTTTCTTTTTTAAACCAAAATTTACCTTTTACAGCACTACGTACTTTTTGAGCCTCGAATCGTCAAGGATACCTAAAACAAAACATCTCTTCTCTTTTTTTGGAAGAATTTTGTGTTTTCTAGACACACCGTGATTGAGCGTTTCATTGAACAGTAGCTTTTTCTTAACTTCCTCTATTTTATCAGCTTTTTTATCATTAATTACTTTATCTACTTTTTTTTTGTAGATTCTTCAATAGACTTTCTCACTTTCTGTAATATTCGCTCTTAATGTATTTGTTTTCTTAGCATATCCTTCTCTTTCCCACCTATTTCTTTCTGCAAATTAGAAATCACTTTCGTTGTTCTCTATATTAACTGCCTTAAAGCACTTGAAGAACATTTCGTCTGTCTTTGCCTTTTTATTAACTTTGGTGAAGATTCTGGTGGTTCGTCGATTTCCATCACAGGGTCGCATACTTCATAATCTGCGATGTTTAAGATTGCTACAGTTTCGCTGGTCGGAAGCATGTTCTCCAGTAAAATACTTTGTACTTCCTTTTGTTCTTGTAGCTTATTCAAATACTGTCTTGAGTTTTTTCGCTTTTCTTCTATTTCTTCTTATCTTTTACCTTTGTTCCCTTTTTTGTTTGTCAGTAATTTCTGTTTTGCTAAGATTTTTTTTCTATTCTTTTCTCAATGTTTAATTGTTTTCTTTCTTTCTCAAAATCGTAATCACTGTAATCTGTTAAAAAGGTATCGTAATCACTGTAATCTGTTACTCAGGAAATTAAGAAAGGATCACGAGAGCTCCGCTTTAAAAACTTCCAAGGACAATAAATAAACCTGGAATGTTATAAAATCCATAACCAACCAACCCATGAAACATTTCAGCTGACAAACTTCTACCTGCCTGTGTAGATGCGGATGCCATTCAGCTAATGCCATTCAGCAAATAAACCATTATTTTTCTAATATCGGAAAGCGATTGGAGGACAATATTATTAAAAACAAAAATTCCTTACTTGCCCCTTATAAAATTGAAACACCCCCTGCGCGTGATTCTATGGTCCTACTTTCTCCGGACGAAGTTGAAGTAGCGACAGTAATTAACAACCTAAAAACTGATTGTGCCACAGGATGGGACTCTATTCCGGCTAAACTCCTCAAACTGGGAAAAGAAGTGCTAGTTCCACCTCTTACTAAACTTATTGAAGCCTGTTTTGAGCAAGGAGTTTTTCCCCGAATCTTTAAGAAATCTTTGATCACACCTGTTCACAAGGGTGGAAACCAAGATGATGTTAAAAATTATAGACCTATCTCAGTTCTGTCAGCATTGTCAAAGATACCGGAAAAATTGCTAAACCGGAGACTCATGAAATATCTAGAGCATTACAAAATATTATCGGACTCACAATTTGGTTTTAGGCCCGGGAAAAGCACTGCAGACACAGTTAATCAACTCGTTGATTACGTGACTGAAAAAGTGGATACAAAGCAGAAATGCATGGGTGTTTTTCTGGACCTAGCTAAGGCGTTTGACACTGTCTGTATTCCAACCCTTGTGACAAAGTTAGAACATGCTGGAATCCGGGGAAGAGCTCTAAGCATATTTACAGACTTTCTCAATCACAGGATTCAAAAAGTAAAGATTGGTGAGGTCATTAGCAATGAAGCTAGAGTGGAATTTGGTGTGCCTCAGGGTAGCTGCCTTTCCCCGAGTCTTTTCCAGCTCTATGTGAATGACCTATGCCAGCAGTCTCTTACTAGGGGTAAAATATTTAGCTACGCGGACGACACTGTACTAATATTTCATGCAGAGAGTTGGGACGCGGCACGGCAAGCTGCGGAGACAGGCTTGCGTAAAATTATTCACTGGCTGGAAGTTAATTTACTTACCCTTAATATATCAAAATCATCTTTTCTTCAATTTACGTTCGTCAAATCGAAACCAAAACCAATAAACCTCAAAACTCCTGTGATGACCTTAACAACAGTCTTCCATGCTCATGTCTTCCAATAACACAAAAAAAGACAATGAAGTACCTGGGTGTGATTCTGGACGAGGGACTTAGCTGGCGCCCCCACATTGAACAGACTGCCTCCCGTGTTAGGAAACTTATATGGGCGTTTAAGAGACTACGGCAGGTGGCCGACTTTAAGCTTTTCCGTGTGGTGTATCTGGCACTAGCACTGTCAATCGTAGGTTATTGTATCACGGCATGGGGGGGTGCCTGTAAAACCTATATGCGCCCAAAGATCACTGCTAAAAGTCATGACCTTCAAACCGTACCGTTTCCCTACAAAAACTCTGTATGAAACTTGTCAACTACTTACCGTGAGACAACTATACCTTCTCAATCTCATAATGAAACAGCATGAAATTACACCGGTAAATTACGCAAACAAACAGAAGAGAACTATCACTAATGTATGTCGCGCAGTCAATTGTAAGACGGCATCTGCTCGACGGCAACGCCTATACCTGGCTACTTACCTATATTTAACGCACTAACAAAAAATAAAAAGTTTAAATTAAATACATGGTATTAAAATCTGGATTACCTACAGACAGAAAACTTATTACGAATTGTTCATACAAACGTAATACCTAAACCATTTGCGATTTAAGCATATTTCTATCACATTATGCTTATATTCGGATTTTGACAGTATTTATCTAGGTTCCTACATATTTTTTTTTTCAAAAATACTTACCGATAAATGAAGTTTAAGCTTACTTAAGTATTTCACACTTTTTTACATCGTAAATTACATGTTTTCTTATCGTTTTTTTGTACTATAAACAAAAATATCTGTAATGTTGTTGTATTAGAAACATAGCTCATATTATCAAGTTACGAATAGCCGAAAAAAACAGGAAAGAATATTAAGTTTTTATTCATCATTTTTGGTATTACGGAATACATCAAAATTTATCATAAATTTTAATAGCTAGTAGTGCTATCGCATCAAGCAAATATCAATGTGTGCGTGGTCATACTGCTCACGGTAGTAGGTGTCTATCGGACAAGCACACACGTTACCGCAACATTATTGCGCTGCGTAAAAGTGATGTGATAACACAAATGGACTAAGTGTGAGTGTTATCATTTAAATATTTAATATTTTACTAAATAAAAATTATTTTGTATTTGTTTGGTCATAAGTCAGTGTGTGTCGCAAATTAAAATAATTTAATGATAATGATAAATAAATGATTTAAGACTGTACAAAAGTGATATACATGCGTTCCTGATCTCCAGCCTGCGGCCGCGGACCCCGAGCCCCCGTATGGGCCCATCTGGTGAGATCGTTCCATATATTGCAGGCATTTGCCTTCAATCCCGTATCAGGCTGTTTTAGTTTGTTAATTTGAAGCTGCATTCAACATAATGTAGGGCCTTTTCTCTTCATCTTAACAGTTAACGACCTGCCGAGAGTAGTCAAAAACTCCATACCATTGTTATTTGCTGACGACTTGAAATTAGTTCTTAAAATAAAACAGGAAACTGATCATGACCTACTGCAGCAGGATATTAATAGGGTCGTAGAATGGAGTCGTAGTAATAGGTTGTATTTCAATGTGGTCAAATGTTCAGTGTTATCATTTACCCGTGCGCGCGACCCAGATCATTATCAATATTGCATGGATGGAATCCAACTGCAACGTGTCTCAGAGGTTAAGGACTTGGGCGTGCGCTTTACAACAGATTTAAATTTCCGTAAGCATACCACTGATATTTGTAAAAAAGCATACCTCAATTTAGGGTTGGTCTTACGGCTAGGAAACCAGTTCACGAACATCGGTGCTCTGAGATCGTTGTACGAAGCGCTTGTAAAAAGTCATTTGGAATGCAATGCTGTCGTCTGGTCGCCACATGAAGCCAAGTATAAACTTATGCTAGAACGGATCCAGAACAAATTTGTAAGATTCCTGTACTTAAAGCAGTATGGTGTGTATCCAGGGTATCCACTGATGTATCCTACTCTATTTGTGCTGGGCATGGTAGGCTATTATAAACTGGAAGTAAGAAGGGAAGTAGCTCTCGCCACTTACTTGTTTAAAATTATGCGTGGTAAAATACACAACCCAGGTGTTCTACGCACGGTGGGGCCCCACGTGCCCATCAGGTACAAACAGTACCTGATGGGCACGAGGGGCGACGGAGGCGACCGCCGCTGCTATGGGTGCCGCCCGCTCGAACCAACCTGCTGCAGCACGCGCCACTGACGCGCGCCCTGCATACGCTCAATATGGTGTCAAAACAGATTGACTGCTTCAATTGTACTCTGAGTGAATTCACACGGGCCGCAAATTGTATAATTAGTCATAAGTAGATGTTCATAATGATGTAATTATTGTAAGTCTCATATTGTAAGATTTATTAACTATAACTACACTATTGTATTAGGTAAGCCTGTGATGATAGTTGTGTGTGATTCAATAAATAAATAAATCATTTTGTATAGTGTTTCAAGATCGTTTCACATTTTAAAGTGCAAACATTTAGAGGCCAAATCAAAACAGCGTTTTTTTTGTGAGTGCACATTCTTTTAGTTATTTCGTGTATGCAGTGGGCGACTCGGGTAGCGGACCCTTGGGCGCCAGATGTTGTCGAGATATTTTAAACAATGAAAACTTCAACTAATGTGCGAGTTAACTGTGTATTTTGTTAGAGAAGGAAATGAACATAAAACCTTGTGTGATACCTATTATTTTAAATATAAAACTTATACTTTAACAAAATGGGGTGCTCACAAGGCGCAAGAGTGCGCACGCACGCTGAGCGCGTGCGCTGTTGTCAGGTGTATATAGCTGAACCACTGCAAATTCGTGGTATTGAAATCCGAGGCGGGCGTTTCGCACGCCCTTTATCCTTATCCGGCGACAACATTTGCCATTGGAACGATAGCTGAGGACATGAAATACTTTGAAATCGGAATCAATTTTTGGATCGACACGGCAAAAGAGGCAAAGTCGGGAAATGGCTAGTAGCGAGACCTCAGACGAAAACATTGAAAAGTAAAAACAGCAACATTTATCACAGCAGAGCAAGGACATAGAAAAAAGGCGAGTAAACATTCACCAATGAAGCTCTACCTGAATCAACTCGGCTGCGACTTCAATAAAAGATGCCACCCGTCTCTCCACTATTCCAATGCTAATTTTAGGGTGCATTACTCGAACCCTTCCTATCCTAAGGGCATGTCCTCCCTACCATTAAAGCGCCCCCCAGTCTATTCCTTGATACGCAATGGTCCTTGTAGCACCATGAAACATAAGGCTTCGAATGCGAGGGTGCGAATCTTGGGGTTCATTCGATTAATCGAGTCTAGTCAAACCACGCTGGGGTCGGTGCATTTGATTCATTCATTCATAAGTAAAATATTATAACAAATGTTTTTATTTTTGTTTTCACTTGTAACGTTTTTTTTTTAAATTATAAACCCTTTATTGCAATAAAAAAATAAAAAAGCAGCATTTTTTTTTTAAATATTGTTATTATTGCAAACCAAAGTAAAAAATTGGCATCCAAACCTAAGATCAGAACGTAAGACGACTTCTTCTGATCGAATCAGAAATAAAGAGATCCGTAGGAGAACCAAAGTAATCGACATAGCCCGAAGAATTGACAAACTTAAGTAGCAATGGGCTGGTCACATTGCTCGCAGAACAGATGGCCGATGAACTTTCAGTGTCACCCTCGTATTAATTTTCAAGATTACTACGATTGATTCACATATGTTCATAACGCACATTGGTCGACTGAAGTACAGTTTAACTTACTTAATTAATGTTGATTACACTAAAATGATTCGCACTAACGAACGATATTGAATATTTCAACTATGTATGAAATACAGTAACTAACCTAAGATTCAACGATTTTTGTGTTTTCAAATATATTTTTTTAACGGGTAATTAGACAATGGTGAAAACATTTCTGTTAGCAACTTGGAAGTAGCGCTCGCCGGCCGCTACCGCGGCATACATACTGCCTACGATTAGATGATTAGACAATGGCAAAAACATTTATGCGGCAGATTCTTTAATTCGTCATTTTGATCTGAGTGAAATAGGTTAGGTTAGGTTAAAACTGTGACTCGTGCGATCCATGGCGCTCTACGGAGCGCCGATCTGGGCGTCTGACCTGACGGCTGGCAGCATAGCTGTCCTGCGCAAGCCGCAGCGGGCGATGGCCGTCAGAGTCATTCGGGGGTATCGCACGATCTCCTTCGAGGCGGGTTGTGCACTGGCCGGATCACCGCCCTGGGACCTGGAGGCGAAGGTGCTCGCGTCACTGTACCGGTGGCGCGAGGCAGCGCGGGAGCGGGGCGAGCGACCGATGCAGCAACAAATCGAGCAGCATCGGTTGCAGCTCCGCGAGGTCCTGGTGGCGGAATGGCGGGTGAGGCTGTCACGCCCTACCGCCGGCCTCAGCACCGTCGAGGCGATCCGGCCAGTGCTCGACCGCTGGCTCGGGAGAAGGCACGGCTCCCTGACGTTTCGGGCGACGCAGGTGCTCTCGGGGCATGGTTGCTTCGGGAAGTACCTGTGTCGCATAAACAGGGAGCCGGACGCCCGGTGTCACCACTGCGTCGACTGCCGGGAGGACACGGCGCGGCACACGCTGGCAGAGTGTGCCGCTTGGGAGGAGCCGCGCCGTGCCCTCATCACCGAAGTAGGCAACGACCTGTCGCTGCCGGCCGTCGTGAACGCGATGGTCGGCGGCGCAGAGTCCTGGGACGCAGTGGTCTCCTTTTGCGAAACGGTCATCTCGCAGAAGGAGGCTGCGGAAAGGGAGAGAGAGATCTCGACTCTCGACCCGGCCCGCAGCAGACGCACCGGGCGTCGGAGGAGGGCGGACAACGCCCTCTTCCGGCCCCCCTAAATGGGTCCAGGGGCGACGGATTCGGGGACATCCGTCGCCCCCCAACATCAGGACCCGAGAAGGCGGCGCGCGTAGTGTTCCGCGTGCGCCGCTCACAGACGTTGCGGGGGGAGTACACCTCACTCCCCCCGCCCGAGACGGGGCCCGCGCAAGCGGGCCGGCACCAGCCGGGGTTGTGGAAGAATAATGTGTTCCCGCGACCCCGGCGTAGGTGTGAGATGGAACACCGGGGTGGTTTTTAGTCAGTAAGAGTCTGACAGACCCCTCCGCCCGCCCCAGGGCGGAGGACATCCATGAGGATTTTCCACCCCGGGAACAAAAAAAAAAAAAAAAAGGTTAAAACTGTGACCAACCGTGCCAAGCCGTGCGAGCGAAGTGAGCGGTTCCGCGGCTGCGGCTGGCGAGTTCTACTTCCAATTTGCTCGCAGAAATGTTTTCACGTATACAAAATTACCAGTAAGTACCTAATTCAAACATAAGACCACAGATAAATAATTAACAGTAGGTGAATCGTCTGTTACTTAAATCAACCTTAGGTGAATTAATAGCTGTTGAATAAAACGTACTAGATGAATTCTCTTTTAAGGATTTCGTTCATTAGTTAGTACAAAAATCCGCGAACCGATCTTAAGGTATTTTAAACGATACCTACCGTTTGACCGTTGTTATCTGGAAAATAGAATAAACTTATGTAGGTATTATAATACGTCACTGATATATATCCAGCCTTCATGGTGACTCGTTGGGAATCGTGTCAATCAACAGAGTAATAAAATGTCCATGCCACTTTTCATATTAAATAAATGATTGAATATACAGCAATTTAATGTTATTGTTATTAAAAAACAAAAAAGTTCGTGCCTCATTACGGGGCGTGCTTACACGAACGGAAAACATAATAATGACAAAAAAATTATTTTCAACAGAAGAAATTGACACTCGATTAAAAAGTCTACAAGAAAACTTGCAAAAATTTCAAGAGTTAGAATCTGAAATTGAGCTTGAGACGGATGAGCAAGAATTGGAGGAGGAAATAAAAAATATCAATATAGGTACGAATTTGAAGAACTATACACCTCAATAAAATCAAAATTACTTACAATGAGAAAGAATAATGAAATAGGTACGCAACCTACAACAGCAATAGATTAGGCAAGCTGCGTCAACCTTGCACAACAAGAATATTACCCGAAAATGAATTTCCAACCCTTACAAGAAAAAGAATCAGTTGAAAATTTCATCAAGAGATTGACATTGTTCTTTATAATGAACAGAATAATGAGTCCAACGGCAAAGGTTCACACGCTACTGGCAACTTTAAGCCCAGAATTACATCAAAAGATTTACGATTTGTGCTCACCAGAAGACCCATTGAATAAAGAATTCGATGAATTATCAGTTATACTTGGTGAATATATTGACCCAAGACCTAGCGTTTGGCATCTACAGCACAAATTCATGTCAAGGATGCAACAACCGACGGAACCAGTCGCGACATACGCTGCTGAACTAAAGAGACTTTGCTCAAACTGTGAATTCAAATGTCAACATTGCAAGAAATGTACCTCAGACAACTTTTTATCATTGCAATTCATACGAGGACTACAGGACGGCGATATTCGATCAAGAATTCTTCAAGACAGAGATACCCCACCGTTTTCTAAATTAGTACAGATTGCAACGTCAATGGAAATGGGAAAAGCAGAGAATTTTACAATGGTTACCGAAATGAAAATAAACACTGACGGAATCAATAATATTACACCTTCTACGATTTTATACAAACTTTCCCACCCTCGCCTACCAACTCTAAGAAGAGGCCACCACTTACAATCAAGGACTTGAAAGGAAAATGTTTCCGATGTGGTAAAACCGATCACCGAGCTAATGAGTGTGGTTCCATTAATTCAGTATGCCGAAAATGTCAGAAAGAAGGACACTTAGCTCGAGTTTGCTTGCAACGAAATTTTACATGAATCAGGTCGGTGACACCTCTAGAAGCATTTCTGTAGAAAGCATTGGTGACATCAACATGATTAAAAGTGAAATTCAAGAAAGATATCTAGTTTCATTATTTATTGAAAATAAAAAAGTACAAATGGAATTCGACACTGGTGCTGCATTATCTTCTATGTCACTAAATCAGTACAAGAAATTAAATATAGAGAAGAAAATATTCAAAACTGACATGAAATTGAGAACTTACACTGGTGAAATTATCAAACCTACAGGAGTAGCATTCGTTAATTGTAACTACAAAAAGCAGAAATATTATGGCAAATTGTACATCATAAACCAACAAGTGGACCCAATATTGGGCAGAAGCTGGATGAAAGAGGTAAAAATTGAAATAGCCGACATGAAAATGTTACAATTCACGGAACAACCTACAAGATTGGACGAACTGCTTGGACAATATATATGGACAGCGTATTTAAAAATGACGTGGGGTAAACAGCGAATATGAAAGCACGCCTATATCTGAAAGACAATTCACAACCAATCTTTATTAAACCAAGACGCATTCCATACGCCCTGAAATCAAAAGTAGAGGAAGAGATTGAACGTTTATGCACAGAAGGTGTAATCACTAAGATAGATCATTCAGATTGGGGAACTCCTATTGTACCAATTGTGAAACCAAATGGGAATATACGGCTTTGTGCAGATTACAAGGTTAAATTGAATAAAGTTATTAAAGATGAAAAATACCCAATTCCTATCATTGAAGATATTTTTGCAGTAATGAACGGAGGCCAACTATTCTGTACATTAGACATTTGTCAAGCTTATTTAAATATGTCTATGGATGACGAAAGCGCACTTCTACAAACGTTAAGTACACACAAGGGAACTTACAAGGTAAACAGGCTTATGTTTGGAGTTAAGGTTGCCCCAAGTTTATGGCAACAATTTAGGATTTTAGGCCTTGTAACAATTAATGGATAAATTGTTACAAGGAATAGAAGGCGTGAAATGTTTCTTCGTTGATACTATCATACAAGGGTCTTCAGAAAAAGAACTACTCGTACGACTAAGACGTGTTACAAAAATTGAAAGAAAGAAATCTACCTACGTGTGAATAAAGAGAAATGTCAACTTTTCAAAAAGAGTATAAACTATCTCGGCCATACGATTGACAAAGACGGACTTCATAAGAATAAAGAAAAAGTAAAGGCGATCACGAATACTTCCAGTCCTAAGAACGTTCCTAGGTTTGGCAAATTACTATAACAAATTCATACCTAACTTAGCTTCTATTACGAGCCCATTGAATGAATTGCTGAAAAAAGGGACTGAATTCATATGGTTATCTAAATGTGAAGAAAGCTTTAAGAAAGTGAAGGAAGAGATTCTGAGCGAAAGAGTGCTAACACACTTCGACGCATCAAAAACGTTGATATTGGCAACAGACGCCTCACCTACAGGACTCGGGCCGTGTTATCACATAGACTTCCAGACGGATCAGAACGCCCAATTGCTTTTGCATCAAGATCGTTGACGAACAGTGAAAAGAAATACAGCCAAATTGACAAGGAAGCTACATCGATTTATTGGGGCATTAAAAAATTATTTTATTATTGTTATGGACGTAAATTCACCTTAGTGACAGATCACAAACCACTAACAACAATTTTTCATCCCAATCAGACTTTACCGGCGCTTAGTACAATGCGGTTGTTTCATTACGCTCATTTTTTTATCCGGATTTGATTACGAAATTGAATATAGAAGTTCGTCGAAGCATTCCAATGCAGACTACCTTTCAACATTCCCTATTAAAAACCCTAAAGAAAGTACCATCGACCAACATTGAGCATTTCAAATACAGCAGATCAACAAATTAGAA
The DNA here is from genome assembly GCA_963555695.1 of Dasypolia templi. Classification (NCBI taxonomy): domain Eukaryota; kingdom Metazoa; phylum Arthropoda; class Insecta; order Lepidoptera; family Noctuidae; genus Dasypolia; species Dasypolia templi. Next base: position 21,839,026 of record OY743141.1, on the reverse strand, counting down.
GTCCGTCCTAAAATAATAGCTCAAGAAACAAAAAGGGATCCTGAACTACAGCAATTGTTACAACACTTGCAAACTGGAAGATCATTACGAGAACTTGGTTATAAGGACCATGAATTAACTCTTCAAGATGAATGTATATTGAAAGGAACCAGAATTATGATTCGGCAGAGTTTACGCACGCGCGTGCTAGTTGAACTACATGCAGAACATGTGGGCATTCTTAAAATGAAATTATTAGCCCGTAGTTATGTTTTCTGGAAAAATATGGATAAAGAGATTGAGGATAAGGTAAAATCATGTAGAGCATGTCGACTACAACAGAACGAACCACCAAAGGCTCCGTTACATCATTGGGAAGAACCAACAGGTCAATGGCAAAGAATACACATTGATTTCGCTGGCCCTTTCTCAGGACAATACTTATTTATTTTAGTGGATTCATTCACAAAGTGGGTTGAGGTCATTCCAACTAAGACCACTACAAGTTCTTGGTGCATACAGAAGCTAAAGGAGATATTATGTACCTTTGGAATACCTATTATGTTGGTGTCAGATAATGGGCGACAGTTTACTTCGCAGGAATTTGAGAGTTTTCTTAAGGAAATTGGAGTTACACACAGGACATCCGCCCCTTACCACCCCGTAACTAATGGACAGGCGGAACTTTTTTTTTTTTTTTTTTATAAATGGCATCTCGCAGGTCAACCTATGAGGTTGTCGTCTGCTTAAACGGACTTGCCTGTGGATTCCCTAATAAATTAAGGCCTCCAGCCAGGACTTAAACTTAAATACTAACTAAAAACTAAGCGACTACACGCTAAGGGCACCCCCTGTGGGGTACGAACCTCGGCTTAGGGCGTCGCTGGAAGAGGGCAGCAAATGACTAGCTGGATCAGGAATGATATTATTTAGGGACGAATTTAAAGCTACAGGCTCAGCGGCGCGGGCTGGCTCGAGCAAGGGTCGGGAGGGGCGTAGATTTGGGCGTCGCGGCGGGCCTCGGCGGCGAGGACGGTAGGACGGCGATCGGGTTTTGGGCTTATGAAGCGTGCTGGTTGCCTTACTACTCTCCTGGAGGAGGGTAGTGGCGTCGTCGGGGGCGATTAAGGTATGCCTTGGTCGGCGAATACTACTAATACGGGAAGGAGTGTAGCGGGCGGCCGCTGAGATCAAGGGGTTGGGGTGTTTTATGCCACAGTCAAAGAAACGCTTCGATAAGCGTTTCATGAACTGGTTTATGGTAGGCATTTTAAGATCGATGTGGAGATTTATATTACGGACATAGAAGGGGGCACCCGTGACCTTTCTGAGGAAACGGTTCTGGAGGGTCTGCATCTTATGGAGATGACGTGGGTGAGCGTGCGCGAAAACAACGCAGGCATAGGTCATGATGGGACGGATGACTGCGGTGTAGATGCGCAGCTTGCATTTAAGTGACAGTTTGCAACGGGCTGTCAGAATAAAGTGGAGTCTACCAAGAGCGAAAGCGGCGCGCGCGCGAACAGCCTTAATGTGCTCTTTGAACGTTAAGTTTTGATCAAGGATCACGCCTAGGTATTTGGCTTGCTTCTCCCAAGGGATTGGCTTGCCGTACATAGTGATCGGGCTGGGAAGGGGGGGTGGGACTCGACGACGTCTCGAGAAGAGAACCGCCTGACTCTTATCGGGGTTGACCTCGATTCTCCATTTCCGGAACCAAGCGCCTAAGACGTTTGCGGAGGTTTGGAGAGTACGAGCTATAGCATTGGGACAATGACCGGTATAGTAAACGGCAGTGTCGTCGGCGAAGAGAGCCAACTGAGCCTTTTTACTCTGTGGGATATCGCTGGTGAACAGCGTGAAAACTAGAGGAGATATGACGGAACCCTGAGGGACACCGGCGCGAATAGGGTGAGGGGACGAGAGTGCACCCTCGATGCGATAGCGGAAGGTGCGATTCGACAAAAAGTCTCGTAAGATGAGTACGAGACGATCTGGCACTCCTAGTTGGTAAAGCTTGTATAACAAGCCGTTGTGCCAGACTTTGTCGAAGGCTTTCGCTATGTCGAAGAATAGCACCCCCGTCGTCGCATTACGCTGCATACCGGCGCACAAGTGCTCTACGATACGGTGGACCTGGTGGATACTCGAGTGGTGTGGACGGAAGCCAAACTGCTCGTTGGGAATGAGGCTCTTTGCTTCGGCGTAGTCTTTGAGACGCTTATAAATAAGCCTCTCGTAGATTTTGCCGAGAACGTTGAGTAAGCTAATGGGACGGTAGCTGGAGGGCTCAGACTTTGGCTTGCCTGGCTTTGGGATACCGATGACTGTTGCTTCTTTCCACGCTTGTGGGAAGATGTTGTTGCTCATGGCGCCATTGAAGATGGCGGTCATGAGCATTATTAGAGGGGCAGGTAGGAGTTTGTATACCTTGTTGGTAATACCGTCCGAACCGGGGGCTTTACGAGCTTGGAGCCCTTTTACGATGTCGTGCACTTCATCTGGAGTGACGGGAGGCAGCGGATCATCAGGGTCTTCAACGGGTGGAAGGGAGGCTCTCCGTTCGACTTCAGCGTCGACCTTGTTCAGGTGAGCTTGGTCTACTGGTTGAGAGCTGGGAGAACACTGGGACTCTAGGCTGTCAGCAAGGCATTCGGCCTTGTCGGTGCTGTCGAACGCGACGCTCTTGTCGGGGCGGATGAGGGGAGGCATAGAGACCTCCTCGGAGGAGCGCAATTTCCTCTGAAGGTGCCAGAAGGCTTGGTGAGTGGGCTCGAGTTCACTCAGCATCTTGTTCCAACCCTCTGAGCGTACCTCCCCTATGCGTTTCTTTACAGCACGCTGTAAATGGCGCATGTGGGCTTTGTTTGCGTCACAAGGGAAGGAGTCGTAGGCACGGATGGCCGCGTTCTTCTCGGTTATCAGGTCACGTACGTCAGTAGGTAGTTTCCAGCGATGGTCTTCCATCACCGGAACTTCCCGTGAACAATCCGTCAATACGGATTGTATGTGCTCTGTAAACGAGTCGATTGCGGCCGTCGTGTCGGCGACTGACACTAAGTGATCGGGGATGGTGTCTAAGTGAGGCGACGTGGTGGATTTCAGTCTTTCGCTTACTTTCCTCCAGTCGGTTATCGTCTGGGTCTGAGGGGGGCGGTTGGGGTCGATCGGGCCCGAGTAGGGTGCAAGATGCATGACTACAGGGCGGTGGTCAGAGTTTAGCTCGTGGAACGTCTCAATCGATTGCAAACGGAGGTTCACATTCTTGAGCAGCGCTACATCGAGAACATCGGGAAGGTGATTAGGATTACCTGGGAAGTGAGTCGGGCTCATTGGAGCGATGACGTCAAAGTTAAGGGATTCGCCTAACTTGGAAATGATCCGACCTCTGGTAGAAGTCGTGCTACTATTCCACGCCGGGTGTTTGGCATTAAGATCCCCCGCCAATATGACGGAGTCACTCATACCGAAGAGGGCGGTGAAGTCCTTTTGGAGAGAGATGGGATCCTCCGGACCATTGTCTGGTGGAATATAAGCAGAGATGATGGTGATCGGTTGATGACCAGTCATGCCGAGCCGACAGATAGAGGTCTCCAGATGGGAGAAGAGAGAAGGTGGGTCGATAGGGATGCAATACAAAGATTTCCTAAAGTATATTAGTGTGCCACCCCTGTGGCATCGAGACCTGTCGTTGCGAACTAGTTTATAGTTGGCAATATTCGGGTTTCGGTGATGCGGTTTTAAAAAGGTTTCCTGTATGAGGAGGATGTCAAGCTGATGGTCGCGGAGGAAAGCGGCGATCTCATCGCGTTGACCTGAAACGCCATTTGCGTTGAAGAAGCCTAATTTAAGGGATCGGGGTTTGTTACTGTTTACTCTCGTATTATCCATTGAGAATTAATATTTGAGTGAGTGTAGAACTTGCGCGATCTCGGGATACGCGCTGAGGATTTCCATAAGGCGGAGTGCGTTGCCGTTTGCAGCAACGATTTCTTCCGCCATTATGTCCGCGGCGGTGGTGAAGAGAGCCGCGTATGTACTAAGTATAATTTGGGCGCTGTTTCGGCCCTGGGTTCCCTGAGGTTTCGCTGGAGAGGCCGTAGGGGCCGCGGGGGCTACCAAAGGCGCTGGGATGGCGGAAGCCATCAGCGCTGGAAGTTGAGCGGGTTGCGCTGGTTGCGCGGGAATAGAGGGCACCGAAGCTGCGGGAGCCTTCAGGTGATTAAGGTTAGCCCAGGGAGACGGCCTCTGCGGACTGAGCCGCTCCGGCATCAGCGCGGAAGGAGGCTTTCCCCAGGGGCTTTCCCTGTGCTGGCGGTCGCTCGCGCGTTTCGCGAGTTTGGAAGAGGAGGACTTCGGGGCCTTAGGACAGCCCCGGTAATTTGCCGGGTGTCCCGATTGGCCGCAGAGTACACAGCTGGGAGGCTCTAAACATAGTTCCCTATCATTTGGGCGGGTACAGTCGGCGGTGCCATGCTCTCCTAGACACTTGACGCATCTAGGGGTGGCATAGCAGTTGGACTGCGAGTGACCATATAATTGGCAGCGATGACACTGTCCAATTAATTGAGCTCTGTAAGGCTTCTCTATTGAGATGCCTGAGAGCGAACACACCGACTTAACTTTAAAAATCGGGTGATGACCGTCTGTGGGGTCACAGATGACCAGGACCATGTCGTAGACTAGGCCCTGTCTCGCTTTATGTAAGCGATGGACGGCGGATACTGGGATTCCTTGAGCGATGAGGTCGCTCTTAATCTCCTCGGTGGAGATTTCTTGTGGAACGCGCCTTATTACGACGCGAGTAGGGGTTTCCTCCGGAAGGGAGTAAGTGTGAAAGGAGTAGTTCCTTTCACGTAGGGCGCGGGAGAGGTCCCTAAAGTCCGCAGACGTGGGGACCGTAACTTTGATCCCCTGGAGGGTGGATCGGGCGTTAGTATAGTTGATCTTGCGATCAACACACATTTTAGATATTTCAGTCCATTTGGACTTTTCCTGGACGTATATCGGGGGAGGGGGCTTCTGCTTCCTCGCGGTAGGAGCGGGTGGGCAAGCCATAGGGCTGGCGGGGCGACTGGCCCGCGGACTAGGGGCGGTTGTGGAGCTGGACGATAAGTCGTCCTGTTTTTTCTGGGCCTTGGTGACCGGGCCAGCGGGGGCGGAGGATTTAGCCGCCTTTCTCTTGCCTCCTTTGACCACGACTTGGAAGTCGTCATCGCTGGAGGAGGAGGTGCGGGCTTCTTCCTCGGAGAGTGGGACTGACGTGTCCATACTCTCTGGGCGAGTCGAGTCAGTTTCGGTGCGCAGCTGCGTCGGGTTTATTGTCTCCGAGACAATGGCGGCCGGAACAATGGCGGGCGCGACAAAGGGAGCCGGATTAGCGGCCGACTTATTTACTGCCGGGGCAGTAGCGGGCGAGACAATAGGGGCCGGATTAGCGGCCTGAGTATTATCTGTCGAGACAAAGGCGGGTGAGACAATGGGGGCCGAATTTTCGGCCGGAACATTGTCTGCCGGAACAAAAGGCGGAATGCCTTGTTCGCATGCAGGTGGCGATAGCGGGCTTTCGAGGGCGTCGCTGAAGTTCGCGAGTGCGCCCTGGGACGGAGTGGGGGTGGAGCGATGACATAGCTTGTCGCCATATCTCGCTAGGAAATCGGGGTCCTTAAAAAGGACCTCTCTGAAGAACGCCAAAATATAGGCGTCCTCCATGGTCGGAGGGGAAGCTAGATTAGGGAGGGAATGGTGGAAAATTATTCCCACGTAGACTAAAACCCTATACCTATCTCCCCGGGTGGATGGGCCCGGGGATGTGTGACCCTCTCTGTCGGGTGTAGACAGAGAGGTGAGTACCTATTGGTGAGCCCTAAGCTTGTAACCCGTCGCCAATCTTAATGTGCGAACGGGGCCCTGACCAGTCTAGCGCGAAGGGTGTAGACACACCCTAAAGACACTAGGTGAGTAGCTGGAAAGCAAAACTGTCACCAGAGCCGACTAGGAGATCCCCCAAGGCCGGTTATCTGGGACCCGTCCAACTAACTGCCTCGCCCTGAAGGGGTTCGGCGGGTGTGAATTGGGTCAACACCCCACTCGGCTTCGTTGACACCGTAAGGTTTCAACCGAGGACCACGAAACTGTGGTTTTACCCAGAAGGGGCCTAGTGAAGCTACTCACGAATGACTGATAATGAAACAGGGATGCCTTGAAAAAGGCAGTTTTTTGAGTTATTAAAATCAAATCAATTTCTTGATTTGATTTTAAATCGGAGTAGTCGGGGCGACTACGATGACGTCACGTGGCAGCGACGAATAATAACACGAAACACAACACTGGAGCGGGAGAGCGCACAAACACGTCCGTCCGCGGCGAGAGTCGAGCGTCGAGTCCGACAGGCGGAACGCTTTGTTCAAACTATAAAGAGAGCTTTACACGCAATGGAGGGGGAGAGTGACATTTTAAATGAGAAACTGATAATCATCAAAAATAGACTGCGGCGCACCCCCGGCCGAAACGGGCTTACGCCCTATCAGTTAATGTTTGGAAGAGAAGTGAGAACTCATTTACATGTTTTGTTCTCCTCGGATAAACAATGTAACCCTAACTCAGAGAAACCCGAAACCCCGACTAAAACATTGAGAAATTTCGCTATTGGAAACGGAGTGCAAGCCAGAAATTACTCAGATCCACATATGAAATGGAAATTTGGCAAAATCTTAAGACGGATCGGTCTCCTCCACTACGAGGTACAAACTGATGATGGTATGGTATGGAGAAGGCACCTTGACCAGATCCTGCCGGCTTCCAGAGTGCCTGATCCAAAAATGGTGGCGGAAGACTGATATATATCCAGCCTTCATGGTGACTCGTTGGGAATCGTGTCAATCAACAGAGGAGTAATAAAATGTCCATGTCACTTTTCATATTAAATAAATGATTGATTATACAGCAATTTATTACACAACAGTAACCATTATTAGGCGTAGCATATTTCGAAGTCATGTAGCGGACTCGATCCTTGTAGCACTTTACACAAGAGCGCCCGATGTGTTAATGGAGATTCTGGAAGCCTATTGAATTCAATACCACCTATATTGTTTTCATTACAAAACTGTTATTTCAACCAAATACTGCAGTCAACATTTGACAATATGTAAGATTTATGTTTGGATCAGCCCCGTATAATTATACATAGTATATGTGTCTTTTGTGCTGATTCCTTTTTACGGGTAGGAGTCATATTTGCATGTCCTATAACGTATGAAAGGTAGGTCTAGACGACAGTCTGCCAAACATGAGAATGCTAAAGAACTTAAGAAGGTGTTATAAATAAGTGATACAAGTGTTGAAGCAAAGTGAGTTTATTATTCATTTTAGCAGAAGATACAATATGGTAAGTAAGCATCAGCCTATATTAGGTAAAACACAGTGAAATTTGAGGAATTCAAACGCCAGACGTAAAAAGTGATGGATATTAGTCTTTAAGATTTCCACAAACATATTCTACGGCAAAGTAAGTAGCGGATACAAACCACCCCAGTAATAGTAACACAAAAGATCCGGTAAAATGGTTCATACTGAGCGGTTCCGGCTGTCGACTTCGTTCTCGTCGAAACAGTTTTTTATCACTATTCAAATATTTATCATGGATTCGATGTATAAAACCTGCTTCTAAAGCAGTTCGTAAAACAGTGTTCAACGGCCTTGTCAAGGGAGAAAACCTCCTGTAATACACCACAGTGGGACTGTTCACTATCTTCTCCGGAATTATTTGCAATTGCTTGGTGCCGTTATATTTCATGAGGTGATGTTTAATAGCCTCTTTATTCGAAGCTATAACAAAATCTGTTGTTCCATCCAATATGCTATCCAGGGTGTCGTATAAAAGGTCCACGTCAACAACTACCCAATTATCGTAAATAGCACGATCGTCAGTGTAATACTCCTTCAGGGAAGCTATGCCACCGTAAGGATAACGATTCTGAAGAACATCTTGAAAAGTTTCGAGGTTATCAAGATAAGACGGCTGTTTCAGAGAATTAATGAGAGCGGCTTGGTAAACGCTCCTTATGATAAAACAGAACCATATCCAAGTGTAAATTGTTATCAGAAAACTTTTTCTTGCGGGCTCTTTGAGTATTGGCAGACCAAGAAATAATACCCATGAAAAAAATAGAAAACTATGTTTCGGTGGCTGAATTTTAAAAGCTCTTCTTACTTGGCGCCACCTATTTGTTGTGCAAAATATATTCACGACAACAATACCAACAAAACAGCATAATAATATGACCCGGAGGTAAATGTTAAAAGGATTTAAAAGTTTTACCCATGAAGCCTTTTGTGTTGGTAGTCTAGTAGCCCACACGATATCCATAGAATAATATGTGAAAGATATTTGAAAATTCCCATTTTTATCTGATGTTAGTGGTGCTGAGCACACGGAAACGTGTCTGCGGCCATTGTATATATCTCCCAATGACCCTGTCCAGGTATTATTGGTGAAGTGACCAGCATCGCCGCCATCAGCGGGTGTTTTTAACACTAGCGTCGCGTTCAACATATTTGCTGCGAGCTTCATGATGTCTCCATCTATTCCCGATGGACTTTCAGTACCGTTATGTAAATACATAAAGGGTGGTTGTTCTACAGTTGACATTATAAGTTGACATTTCTGGAAGTTCATTAACTTTTCTGGAAATAGATCTTTGAAACATTCGTCATTTTCGCAGGCCGTGAGTAAATCAAGCTGATATGGTACATTATTTTTGCACTTTCCATGACACACAAAGTCATATGAAAACGCTAAGGACTTGTTAGTTTTATGTGAAGTTTTCAGCAGCACCGCGTTCAAAATGAAGAGTGACTCAAGTGTTTCAAAAATTTTCTGTTCATCGCAGTGTTGCTTGAGGAATGCGCAAATTATTATAAATTTTCCATTGCTATCATATTTAGAATTGACAGCCCATTGAAGAGTGCTTGATATTTCTGAAGTATCCTCACCGAATATCACTATCTGTGGCACAGAATCTCGACGACGTGCAGGGAGAAACCTTCCGAGTTTTACAATGACGGATTGCTCATAGTGCATCAAAAATGTTTTCAAACCTATTGCTTGCAGGGTATTGAATATTACTACAGTAAAAAAACGCCATTCAAAGTTATAGTACGCTACCTTCGCCGCCAGTAACCCGAGCTCCGACGGTGGGTCATAGTTTATAAAGTGCTCTATGGTATGATTGTGTGATTCTTTGCCACTATCATCCATTTTCGTTGGTGACGGATACGAATTCTGTCTTACTAATGATCGAACAATCGTAAAATTGAAAGTGCAATTTGTGTAATTTACCTCAAATGTATTTTATGTGCTGATGGCCGATTTACATGATATGGGCGTTTATAGGTATATGGACATGCATCTACTATGTCATTAGTAATTTTATCCTCGTAATGCATTGTCGATCATATATGAGATATGATCAGACTACATTTTTAATTACCTATGCATTGATTGATTACATGCATACGTAGGTTTAGGTTATACCTAATGATGATTTTAAAATGCCTGGGAAGGATGTCGATATATTTTTGCAAAATAAATTTCTAAAGAAAAGAAGACAGCGGAAACAATCCAGCCCATTATCAATATTACGTAACAAGCTGTAAAATGTCTTATTTTCAATTTTTTTCCTTCAGTATCAATATCCGCCGTATTAAGGACGCTGGTATACTTTTTATGTAATTTATCCGGAAATCCAGCCGCCTCAAGCCGACTCAAGATCAAATTGATTGATTCCGAAAGAGGGGAATATTTCTTGAAAAAGATCACTGTTGGACTTGTGACAACTGCCTGGGGCAATATATGCAAGCTGACTTTATTAGTTTTAATAACCATCTGAGCTGTATCCAAATTCATCGCTAGAACAAAATTCATACCTTTTGTTAGGTTCAAAGCAGTCGGTAAGATTTGTGGAGTGTCTATATTAATCCAATTATCATAAACGATTGGATTATCAATATAATAATCTTTGAGCGCTGCGCCGCCACCGAATGGATATTTAGCATTTATCACATCTTCTATTGTTTCAAATTGACTTTCATAAAACTTCCCTTTCAAGGAACTTATTAGATAAACTTGATATGCTGTTCTGATAAGAAAACAGTACCATACCCAGACGAAAGTCATTTGTAAAAATGCTGACCTTGTGGGTAATTTTATGACTGCCTGACCCATGCATATCATCCAGGCATAGAAAACAATGCTCTTGGTAGGTTGGTCTTCTTTAAGTCTGCTCCACATGGATGTCCAAAAATTGGATTTGATAAGAAAAGCACAGAGCACGACGAGAAAGAAACTTACCACTAAAGCAATTCGCGTATCTGGTTCAAACGGATGCATTAATTTTAAAGCCACATTTTGTAACTTAGCTGGATGACTGACCCACACCACTTTCGAGGAATAATAACTGGAGGATATTTGAAAATCGGAGAACCTCGTCAATGTAACGGCTGCCGAAGTCATTGAAAAGTTTGCGTACTCTTCATCAACGTCTGCGAGCGATCCCATCCAGGTTCCATTCTTCTGACGCCAGCCCCATCCGTTGCCGCGGTTTGGTGTCATGATTTTAAGACTTGCATTCATACCATGCATCAAAATTCGAAGTAAATCTCCATCAGCGCCTATTGGAATTCCGTTAGTTATGTTCAAAATATACGGGGTTTGTATGAATGTTGAGACAGTTATAGGACATGAATTAAAATGTCTTAGTTTGTTTCTGAATACTTCTCCGTATGTTGTGTGTGTATACTGATTGTTACAATCCAGTTGTATTGGTTTTAAATTGTCACAAATACCGTCAGCTACTGGATAATATGTGAAACCAATTGCTTCTGTCGCTTCGAGCCTAATGAACACAATATTGACAATTCTGTAATTCCAACACAGGTCCATCATATCTTGTTCATCACATTCATTCGACACTGGTGACTCGCAGATGATGATAAATTTCCCAGTATTGTCCATTTCAAATTCGATTATGGCGCTAAGTAATTGTTCTACATGATCAACGTCACTAGCAAATAACACAAACTGACGTGTTTTTTGAGTCAGTGAATTTGGTTTAAATTTGGACTTGCTAACCACTATATTATAATGATATAAACGTAAAAATACTTCGACACCGTAGCAAAAGGTAGAATTGAAAAGCAGAAGCGTCGTGTAGCGTAACTCAAAATTTTGAATTGCAACCTTTGCAGACAAATCGCCTAAATCACTGCCAGCTGTGGCATTCGAATGTAAAACATGGCTTAGCTCACATATCGCCATGTTTGCTAACTGTTACTGTTAAATGACCGTGTACACACATTTGGTTCGGCATTTATGTGCCAACGTAATGAACGCCGGACATGGACATGCACTTAATAGATTTATATCAATGGCCATTTATCCGTTGTGTAATAGTTTTAAAATGTCATTCTACTAAAATCACTAGTCAATTATGCCAATGGACATTCATTTGCGTGCAGATAGTGAACGACACAAACATAATTCATGTAAAGTTGTAATAAAAGTTGGGAATGATTAAATAAAACGACTTGTGTAGCTGAAAAAAATTATATTTTATGAGAAATTATAATTTACAATATTTCATTCAGGCATCCATCTTCAGTCGGAACTTAAGCTAAAATTCTCACAATCTCACGCAAAAGGTAAAGCAACGTTAGACTATAATATAGTTTTAGCAATATTTTGTGTAGCCCAACTGTAGAAACATAAAAGTAAAAACCACACACCGGTACACGACATTCAGTCCATTCGTAAGAAAGATACGAAGTGGCGGTACTCACAACTCGGACGACAGTAATACCGACCGCTCGACGCTCGTCTTATAAGAACTAGTCACCAATGGAGATGGATGGTTGTGTTTTGTTTTGAGACTACTGCAAATAAATATAAATTCAAGCTCATGCATTGAATGTCAATGTGAACCAGTAATAGCATACAATCGTATCTATTATTGTTAATGTTACATTCGAACATATCAAAATATAATTATGTACATAGGTACGCGAATAGGAAGACGAGCATCGATGGCGCCGTGTTGGTACCGACAGTTTGGTACATTTTGGAAGTAATCGCGTACAGTACATGACAATTTGCTTACACCGAGGAGCCGTGTCGTCGCACAGTATGAACAAAACCGCGTCGGGTCCCAAACTAATTCACAATATTGCTGTACAAATGCACAAAAGAAAATTAGTTTCTATGTACACGGCATACACAGACACTTGCACTTCAGTGGGTCAACATCAAATGGAAATTTCCCAATATTGTGCGCTAAGTTTCACGTCACATTACTTTGAGCATCAGACAGCTGTATCTTAATTAAAGCATGGAGTTTTGCTATTGACAGTGTCACTTGTGCTAGCGGTCCATATAGAAACTTGAATAGAAGAGAAATTAAGACACAACAACAAATAATACAAATAACTATATATCTTCAAAACGAAACTTGGTTTCTTATACATTAATAAAACTAAATAATAACACGAAGCAACACTCTTAATTAAGCATGGTACAATAAAATATTCTAATATATGGAAAACAATAATAAAATGTTGTTATATATTTTGTGCTTTACGTTACGATAAAAAGTATGCCAGCCAATAGCAAAACTTGGCACTGAACTGTCAGCTCAATTCACACGGCTCATTTATACCAAATGTACAATATTTTACATACTGGTAAAAAGCGTTCGTGCAAAAAACTTCTGTTTCGGTTTTTACATTCCACGTTTCGCTTTATTAATCCGAGGGTTTCTCTAGTAAAAAAAGTTTATATCAAATGCATTCAAAAATCCCTTACCAACTAACATAGTAATTCCTATACTTTATACTGTTTATTAATGAATATTGTACACGGATAACGTTAGGAAGAAACCAAATACACCAGACCACAGCGTACACAAAGCCTACAGTTAACATAAAACATTTTGCGTTGAAGTCAATTCGTGTAGAAAAACACCATATTTAAATATAAACAGCTTAAATATTAACATATATTCAAGTAACAAAAATTCCAATGTACAAAAGTAACGAAATATTAAATACAGTAATAAAGTTATAATCTTTCAATTTAACAGAAAATAGGGTACCGATGTATAATTACGTCTAGTGAATTTAATCGGTAGGTAGAGAGAGTGCCGGCAAGGCAAAAGCCCGACACGCGCTTCTCTGGGTCGATCGGTTCCGGTTTACCAGACAACTTACCACAGCTAAAATAAATACGTAATAGTAACAGAAGCATCCCGATCAATACCTTAGTAGGAAGTCCTGTCTCGACCCACGAGGATGATACTAAACACGCGTTTCATTGGACTAGTTTGTTCAAATCCATCCGTCTGGACATAATAAAATGTATACTAATGTAGAAAGATATTATGGCAACAAACTTTACAAAAAAAAACCCTAAAACAATGACTAAAAGCAGGTCATGGTAAGGCCAAGACTCACCATAACTTTTAAAATGCACAATTTAATATTCACCAATACAGACACATACATAAATTGTGAATAACTTCATCATAAAAAAACATGTCAAAAAACCTGACGCGTCGTGAGACGATCCGTTCGGATCGAGAACGAATGTTGTCGGAGGGAATGCGGCTGGCGAGGGCCCGCATCGCCGCATTCCCAACTATATTTGGGTTAAATGACTTACAATCTATCCTTATTTTCTTTAAACATTTTAAGTTGAAATTAGTTCGTCCATCTGGTCTCAGTTCGCGAATTTACATACACATTCTGACGTGAAGTGATGATGTTTAAATTATGTGTTTTACACAATCACAGATTTTTATCAGTGACCTTGTTGGTTTCGCTTAGACGAGGTTGTACTCCTTTAGGTTGGATTGTAGGATTGTATCTTTGACTGCGGCGAATACGAACCGGATGTTTTCAGTGTCTGGAATTGAACACGTTGAAATATTAAATTATCTCAATTGATTTTATGACTAAATTATTATACTTATCGTTTCTTACTTGCTACCATGCATCAAGTGTCCGTGAAACTTAAATTGAAGACTGTATTGGGTTTCGAAGTTACTGAACTTTTTTCCTATTCTGTGAGGAATCACTGACGTACATGAAGTTATTGCTACTTCATTTCGGTATTAATAGCTACAGTGTGTTTATTGGTTTTATCCTAAGGTAAAGGCTTCGACCAGCATGTCGATTCTGTAAACATCTCACTGTGCAAAATTGCTTGGAGTGAGCTGTCTGTGTCATCCCGTCTTGGTAAATCCATCAGTGGCACTCGACAGCTCACTCCACGCTCACTTCACCTAAGTTTTCACGGTGAGATGGTTACAGAATAGCACTACTGCAAAGCTTATGACTAAATCTAGTCGCCCCCTCAACCAACATTTAGTGCCCGCGTTAGTAGTTATCTAAATACCTACACAACTATATTCGACTACGTGATTTAAATGCATAGAATTACCCATACATAGAAACGTTTAGTTAATACATAGATATAATATAGATACGACTGTAGATAATTTTTATTTCAGCTTTATTTAAAATCTAACTCCCGTCCCAATTTAATTAAAGTGTAAAGTGATGGCCTGAAACACAGGTTTGAATTAAACTAGATCGGGCGGGTCGCTACCTTACATTGTAATTCCAAACTATCATCACTTGCACCTGTAATAAAATGTTAGTTTAAGTAATTTTTAGGCACTATAATTGTATGGAATTCTTATTACTGTTGGTTAAATGTACACTTTTTGTAAACGTTTTATTCAATTAATTTTAATATTTTTATTTTTATTTAATTGTGTCATTGCTATAACGGGTTAGTTTATCGCGTAACGTAAATGGAATTAAAATACATGCATTTTATGAATTGATCAAATAACAGATATTGCAAAGGCGTTATTCTATCCGCGTAAGAAGAATGCGTATGTTCTAAAATAAGTAAAAATTATTTATTAATTATTTAACACAAAAGCGCAACAAAAATAGGAGATTACATAATAAAAAAAATGCAGGTTAGTATTAAAAATAAATGTTTAATTAATCAACAGCGTATATTAGATTTGTTATAATGATGCTAGGTACAATTCATGCCAAATTAAATTCCTTTAGAGCTGACTGCATGATAGTATCCTTCACAGCGCAGAATACAAGCTTAATGTTTTCGGTGTCTTTAAAAACATCCAAGGCAGCATGCGAAATAAACAAAATAAATAAAAGTGTCAGTTGTAACAGGCATTCAAAATAATAAAAAGTGATGAAACATTAATGTTCAAAAACAGGATGGTAGAGATAAGGATATTTGAAATTAATAGAACATTATTAAATCAAAAAGTTGTAACAGGCTCAGATCACCGTCTCATTTGAATAGGTGACTTTTTTAGCTTGCCTGCGATTCCATTTCTAGCAAAAAAATCAGTTATTTATTTCGTTTAAAACAAGTAAAAAATCTGATAGAAGTAACAATAAACTACTTGATAAGCTTTGACCATTTGCATAATTTCTAAATACACACAAATAAATAAGCAACACAACAAGAACAGCCGTATGTAACGTAGGTACTATTCATTGAATAACGCATATTTGATTGTGAAATTACTTTTAAAAAAACAAATTTCTTAGACTGAGCACTAGAAGTAGCAATAACACAAAAATTCAATAGCTGAAAGACTACAGCTTACCTTAAAATCCGAGAGAAATTGACTTCGAACAGTGTATCTGTTTGGCTTTGTTGCCACAAATTTTATTGCCATGAAATTCAAGGATAATTGTGTGTGTCCCTATATTTTATCAAGTGCAGAAACTTTGAAACCGATTAAACAATAAATGGAGGTTGACTAACGCAGGAGTCACCTAAACAGATTTATTTTAGTAGTACCTGCATTTTAACATTACAAAGACCAAACGCCTTGGTTGAGTTACACACTATAAATCACAATCTGAATCACTTTGAAGGATATTGCTAATCCATTGCTTCATATGTTATGTTGAGCAGACAAATTTTTCGAACGTGTGAAGCGATGGATTCGTAATATCTTTCAAAACTATTCAAATCTTGGCAATTAGAAATGACTGTGACACATCAGAAATTTCGCTTTTCTGTTAATGCGATAATCTGAAGTTACCATAACGTGGGATATGTAATTTAGCAAACATAGAATTACACAAGTAATTTGACAAAATTTGACATTCAGGATTCAATTGTGAATTTGTGATATCTAAGTCAGCGAAATTCATCATGTCCAAGCATAAGTTTACCCATACAAATCTGTTTTAAAATAGACGCTAGTAAATTGCTTTTGAATTAAGAAATTAAAGTTATATTCAGTCATAATTTGATAATAGTTTCTAACCTTACATTGGAAGATTCAGCTAACTTTAATTCAAATTAAAATCTCCATACTTAATAGTTATATCACAGTATAACTCCGCGCAGTCAACCATCGCCAGGATTTTCGCAAGGAGAAAAAAAACGACGCCGAGTGTAAAATTACACACTTATGGCCTAAACTGCAGACAGCAGAGGGCTGCACAAATTAGTTTCAAGCCCAGTCACAAAGTGACAGTTGAGACCGTTTTCATTAAATTTTTGTATCAATAAGATGATACTTTGTAACTTTAAAAGCGATGGACTACTGTTTAAAGCAGTTTGCAGTGTGATTAAACCAGAATGTCAATTCTTTTACAAAAAAGACGTTTAAATTCAAGTCTCAATCTCATCTCAGCGAAAATCCATGTTATAAACTTGGCAAACATTTTGTTGTTCGAGACTGAGCTTGGAATGCAAATGTTCTTATAAATACGGAAATTACCCCTCAGGTTCTTGTACAAGGTGACATATATCGACGAGCAAACGGAAACCATAAATTCAGAACATGATTATACCTTGTGGGCTTAGAAACTTTCGTCGGTTAACAAAAAAAAAACAGCTGTTTCATAGAATAGTGTGATACCTACGCGGTCAAAATTTATGGCACAGCAATTTTTTTTCTTAACCGACCAAAAAAAAAACAACGTATGTGGATTCAGAATCGCGTACTGAATCCATGTTAACAGGTCGTGATCCCTGTCACTTTGTATATTAAGATTAAAATAACGGGTACTAACCTGTCGCACAAGTAAAGTGAGAATAGATAATCTTCTCCGCGTCCGGGTTGAGGTCCACAAACATTCGCAGTATAAACTCGCGCGCTGTATTGGCATCGCGCTGCGGACCTGCGCTCGGGATAACAGACACATATCTAGCACTACGGTTTTACAAACACATTGGGAAGTAATCTTCATTGGTTCAGTGGAACTATGTTGAGGTTCACATTTCGAAAGGTTCGAATATTTCATTATTTATTTATTATGGCAACAACTAGTATTATCATAGTTTCAATTTAGCTTATGTGCCAAGAAACAAATATCAGAGCTGACTGAATTAATAAAGTTACCTGCAATGTTTTGATTTTCTGATAATGTTTTGTGAACCAAACAAAAAGCCCCCTAACGTAAAAAGTCCTCTTCCTACCCTAATCAAGCTATCAATATCATCTGTTAAGTATTTTAGAAAGTATAGTGCACAAAACGTTAAATAACAAACATGTACTTATATTTTTTTTTTGTCCATATACATTGTCAACATCATGTCCCAATGAAGATTACTTTATCTCTAGCTTATCACACGGTGCCTAGCCAACTCTAGCGGAGTCTAGCGTAATCTAACAAATTCTAGCATCATATACCACACAGGATATGTTTTGTCAACCTGTGGCAGTGGTGAAGTGAGAGTAGCACGATCTTTCAGGATCCGGGTTTTCTTTCAAATATTTTTGGAGGATGTAATCTAATGCAGGTACTGGATCCAGCTTTGGACCTAGTTGTTGAGGAGTTCGTTATTTATTTTAGTAATACGTTGAGAGGCAGTAATGGTTTATAGTTCAACTTTGTTCTAATGTAAGTTTTTGTCTTGTGCTTCCAATTGTGGGTATAACAGTGTACCTTTGGGGATTCCAAAGAGTATGCACATTTTACCGGTTTTCATGTTTTCCCACAGCTAAGGTATGACGGAATGTCCCGTAATTTCATTTCTCATGTAAACTATATTGTATACTTTTATTTTATAAGTTTTACTTCAAGATAGTCCTACAATGGATTCCTTGATTCTGCTCATAAGTTAACCTGATTAGCAGTGTTCAAATAACGTAAATCAGATATCCGTAACCCGATATTTATACAATAAACGATTTCAAGATTGAATCAGGATAATAAATACTATAGGTAATATATACTGATTGCTTAATCTATGACTATATTATCAGCAAACAAAATGTGATAATCATGCACATTATGTATTTGCCGTCAAATATTACCTCACTGCCAGTTTCATAAACATGGTGATCACATAAATAAACAGAAGACTTCATTCTCAGTAACAGCAAGGAAAATTTGTTACTTCCATAAACCTTATGAAATTAATTCTGGAGAAACAAAATTACAGTACATTTATTAATTCTTCCTATCATTGTAGTTTAAATGTCAAATTGTGAAAAAGCTATTTAATTGTCAATTGCAGCTTGTTTTTATCTAAGTTTCTGTAGAAGTGTTAGGTTATATGCACAATTATTAACACCATGTATTGTCGACATTTGGACCAAATCTATCGAGCACGAATAAAAACCCATAAAATCGTAATTATAAAGCCGAGTACATACCGTCGTATTCAGGGAAGTAGTCGACGAGATGTGAATACATGATCTTTTCTTCGAGCAAATCCTTCTTGTTGAGGAACAGAATTACAGATGAATGCTGGAACCATGGATACGTGATAATCGTCTTGAACAACGCCTTCGACTCCTCCATTCGATTCTGTAAAGGAGAAATGCGATATGTACTATTTGAAAAAAATTATGGAAGTAATTTCTGTACAAGCTTATTATTTATTAGCTGATATTCTTCAGGTGTTTAAAAGAGCCTGGTTAATTGGTGCACTTAAAATCTCAACAGTGAGATTTTAATGCAAACTATTTGTCTTCGTTCTTACACTTATCAATTTCTAATAATAAATGCTACTGTTTCGGGAACTGTAAATGCTTTTACATTGTATTATTTACTTGCTGGACCCTACACTGAAATGTAACCTGTGTATTATAAGAAACTTCATAACTATCGAAGCTTGATGCAAACATAGCGAGAGCATCCTGAGTTCTTTCTGTGTGCTTAGCCAGATATTAAATCAAACCAAAGCATCCTGAGTTTTTTCTGTGTGCTTAGCCAGATATTAAATCAAACCAACTTTTGTCGACGGAAGATTAGACAAAAAGAAAGATTTCTCGTATTTAGCTGTCATTTTGTTTATTCAGCGGTCGACAAATCTGGATTCTATGGAGGTTACGCTACGCGCGCAGGTCAAAAGGTCGTGGCCGCGCTCAATCAATCAATCAATTCAGTCTATCGAAGTCCACTGCTAGACAAAGGACTCTCCCAAATTGCGCCACAACACTCGCCCGCGCATTGTAAATCAATACCTAATTCACGATCAGTCAAAATTCAAAACAGAATTATTGTGAATTTTTACAATAAACAAATATATGTAAGTAGATGAAACCTCCGGTCGAATTTACGAAGAAAGCTAGGTAGGTAAACAATACGTCAGAAATATCTTTCAAACGTAATTCAAAGATAACTGACCTCATACAAAACAACTCTTTGTCTGGATATAAATACGTTTTTGTAGAGGACGGAATGTTCTGGTAGATGTTGGGATTACCCCACACGTTGTACGGACAATGCTAGCCGGGAGAGGAAACTTGTGTGTTGTTTCATGTAGAATTAAAAATACGGATGAGTATCGATCAAGTACTTTCAACTTAGTACTTGTACTGGGCTGAATGTCACAGGAGTCCTAGCAAAGTAACTAATATTTAAAGTCTGCAAAAACTATAAAAATATGGGTAATGTAATTTTTTATGGCGCCTTATTATCGTCTATTCTGTAAAAATCTCACCGTAAGTGAGGTGAGGTGAGCTTGAAGTGAGCTGTCATTACACATGTAGTGCTATTCTGCTAGGAATTGACACCATAAAACTCAAAACTTAAAACCAAAGCATTTATTTCAAATCGACCTATTACAAGCACTTTTGAATTGTCAAGGTCGGTCGGTCAGAAAGATGAAGATAGTTTCCCACTCCAAAGCGTAGTAGGTACCTATGGCGAAGGACGGGCAAGAAACTCCACGACATAGACAGCTCACTTCACCTACGTTTTCACAGCGAGATTTCTACAGAATCGATCTGTTGCAATGCCACAGGTATCGCAGGTACGTTGCTATCCCAGAGACAAGCTGAAATGTCTCTTGTACCAGTTATAACCCTGACACCCATACACTTCAAATTGGGACATGGCAACGAGGCTTGGCGGCAGAAGTAGTTCTCTCCCGGACGAGCTCCATCATGAGGTGTTCTCCTATTATTGTTCCACTGCAGGGCAACTTGCTCAAGGCGAATTGGCGATTTCAGACTTCCGGACAGTCCAAGTTTCGCCACGATGATGTTGGTCTACACTGATGTGATGTCCAAAGGTGTCTTATGTCTAGTGTGTATACAAATATAGATGTATATAAACTCACCTCGTTTTCCGATTCGAACAAAATTTGATCATATTCACTAAGAGCTACTAAGAATATGATTGAGGTCACATTTTCGAAACAATGAATCCACTTCCTTCGCTCGGATCTTTGTCCGCCGACGTCGACCATTCTGTATCAGATGTACAAAATTAATTAATAATAATACAACATGGAAAACAGGCAAGCCGATATAAAGAATCGTGTTATTAAGACTAGGTGCAGGATAGGGTTACAACATAGATTATTATGGTGTTCCTCTGCTATTCGTGGTTCACTCCATTATTATTACCTTTTTTTTTTTTTCAAAATGGCAGCTCATGAAAGTACAATTTGCCTCGCGAGGCAAAATGTTACGAAGGGCTTGGGGCGGAATTGTTACAAGCCTAATCGGCCACATCTTTTTACTTCTACTTTAAAAATGAATGAAATAAGTACTGCTTATTAGATGAATAAACTCACGAATCACACAGAAGGAAGATAGTGTTAGACTTAAGGGTATTATTGCGGATAGTTTGAATGTTATGACAAGCAATAGTAAACAGCAATTGTTGAAAGGTTCATAGATAGATTAGCAGTGAAAGTGCTAAGAATGTTTCTGACCTAATCAAAACTGGCATCTTCGCCACGCCAAACATGCTAGAATTTAATGTTTAGATGATTAAGTGCTATGAATGAAAGAAAGTTTAATGCCACAACAAAAACAAAAAAAAACAAAAGTTCAAAATGTGCAAAATTATTTTGAGGTTCTGGAGCAACTTTTATCGACATTGACTGTACGCCTACCTCCTATGTCGACCTTTTTAAATTGCAACATTAATGATAAAGGTGATATGTTTTGAAGCATTGGTAAGTATTGTGATATCAGTTTCAAAATGAAGTAGACGCAAATTTATTAAAAATGTTGGCGTATTTTGTGCTAAATGGTGATGTAGATGAAGAACATTTGATAGTTGGTGGCACAATAATGGTAAATAGTACAACTCAATTAGACACAAAATTTTACAGAATTCGCAAAGTTTTGTAATAATTATATCTTGTGATTCATTTAAAAGGCTTAAGTAAAGCTTAAAATTACAAGTCACTATCTAAAATATTACAGAAAAATTACATATTTAATGGGAATCGATATTTATATAGCTAGCAACAAGTTCTGTATCTTAATTTGCTAATGTTTTGTGGTTCATTAATTGTTCAAAATAGACCATAATCATTACAAAACATTTATGTCAGTCACGTGATCATCACGTGCATCAAATTCGCTTTTGAAGCTAGCTTTCATTGAGGATTGTAATTTCATCACCATGTTTCTGCCACAAAAGAATGAAGAAAGACGATACACAACTTCGTTCTTCCAAGGTAAGTATCATCCTTCAAATAAATGTTGTACCCAAACCTAGCTATAAGCGAAGCAGTGTGCACAGAAGCATTAATTAATGACATAACACACCAAGATGTATGAACTAGTGTCTCAACATTTTGGCAGTTTTTGTTCAAGCATAATAAACTAGCAAATATAAACCAGCAGGACCAACCGTCAATTAGGATATCAAAACCACACCTTTGAGCTTTTAAGGGAAGAACTTCAAACAATCCGATTTTTTGGATTTCCTAAGGTAAACAATACTCTTTGTTTAATAGCGTTAATGTGGAATGTACATGTACATGTACAGATTTACAATATTACGTCAAGGGGAAATAGCTCTCGGGATGCTACTAGCGTTCTTCACTCGCACCAAACAATTCTGTGGTTTTGAACATACCTAAACACGATCCCGTCAAGATCGAAAGGGTATTCAAGGATGCCGGTGGTCGGCTGACGAGCTCGCAGGATATCCTGCTCGGTGGGGAGGTAATCGTCTTTCTCGATTCTCGCCAAATCACTTAAATAGCTGAAATATAGATCATGCAGCGCTAACAGCCAGTACGCAGACACATGCACATAAGATACCCTGTTACACACAAACATATAAAATAAAATAAAGTTGCAGAATGAAAAGAGTATGGAGACAGTACAGTCCCATGTTACCATGCACCGTTAAAGCGAGACATGCACAGCCCAACATGTTCAAGTTTTACCTAAATCGTATTTCTTCCAGGTCAAATGGGTATTCTATAATGCCCGTTGTTGGGACTCTTACGCGCAGTATGTCCTGTTCGGTTGGTAAGTAATTTGGTGCCGCCACGCGGTCAATCTCCTGCAAGTAGCTACAGAAATATCTTTTCTCAGTGTGGGTTCAATTTGACAATTATTTTCGTTTTGGTATACCAATTAAAGAATTTTGATATTTGTTATTTACTAATAATAAAAATGCAACCAAATTGTGTGATTGTTATGGCTACGGCGACACTGCAGAAATGAGATTGATGATTTTTTCATCGCGCGAGGAAAAGCACATTTCACACCGGCCACATTTACTTTTCTGTTGAAAATTGTAACAGACAAACTTAAAGTATTTAACTTTGGACATAATCAGTTGTAAGTAAAGATGAAAATAATATCAATACACAATTGGACTTTGTTACTTTAAACCCTTGCTGCCACTTTCTGGTACAACAAGTGGCTATGTCTTACAGGCATTAACGCCTTATTACTTTTATTGCTGAGACTTATTCGTGTTTCTAAGTATTCCCAAGAAACTAGGCAACAGAGACTGGAGTAAGGTGAACGTTCTGAACCACTCAGCTTATTGAATTATTGCTAATTTGGATTATGACATCATATTATACAAAACGGAGCAATCTTTCGCAGTTTTGTTCGACATTCCCAACCATCATTGAGTTTCCTGTAACCGGGATTTGCAGATATGGCGATGAATCAATGTGTTACTGGCTTTATAGGAAATTATATTTAAGTGTAAGTGATTTATACCTACATGTGATAATTCACTGTGATGCTATTATTATAGGATACAATACCAATGAATACGGTATTCAATAATAATAATCCCAGCTTATAAACATTTATTTTAGATGACATTATAGTATTTTATTATTGTTAAGTTCTACGTAGTTTTTATAACACAACTTACTATTTGGCGGAGTCGGTGAGTTGGTATTCTCGCCTGCGATCGTAGCACTCCTGGATGCCTGCGTCGGCCCACAAAGCCTTGATGGCTTCAACATAGGGACTCTCAAACGTTGTCACACTCTCAAAGTCGATCGATGATATCAACTCCGCCTTCTCCTGGAAAATATTTAATTTTATTTTAGTATGGATTGCTGCTTATTATTGTAAAAGCTATTGGTCTACTGTCATCATTGTAAATTCCCATGAGTGATTTGTCATCAGGACAAAAGGGACGGTTTAATAAATCGATGCATTACTTGCAGTGGCTGAAGTTCGTCGATATTCAGTCATTTATTTGTATGTGTTGTAATGTCCGCTAAATATGTTTGTACGTAGTCATCGCATGGATTATAATAGTTTTTATTGAGAAATGATCAGATATCAGTATTAGAGTTGTTTGTAGGGAGGTATTTGTAGCGAAATATAAACCATGATTTTGGTTAATATGCAGTTGCTTGGGACCCACTGAGTGGAAAATTATCTTTCCGAAACTCTTTGTTGACTTAAAATGAACATACACTCAAACATAACACTCACGCTGTTGGACGGATTTCCATATTGGATAGTTAGGAGCTCCATGGCGCGGATCATGCTCTGCATCGCCATGAAGATATTCTGGTATACGAGCTTGATAAATCCCCTTTTGTCATCATCGCTGTAGCCGGAGCCGTGGATAATTCTCATCTGCTTGATGAATGTCGACTTCCCCGACTCGCCAGTACCTGAGACGTGACAAAAAACTTTAAGTACGCCATATTTTCTTACTGGGTTGTTCACAGCACGAACTCATGCCGTGGGGTTTTAGAAAGAGATTATTTAGTCAGAACGCATTCTGATATTGTGGTTGACATTTTTTTATTGTTTTCTTTTTTACTAATATTAAACTGCTTATATGGGAAGAAAAAACAAGTAAGAACAACAAGACGAATTTTTGAGATTGGCCAGGTCTTAATATGAAATCGAGCTCAGTTTCCTTGGCTGCTGTTCATCATAGCTTCGGTTTTCGCCCCGATGTTCCAAGTCAAAATATTCGATTCAGTGCATAAAATGACATGATGATCTTCGATTAATGCAGTCTGATAAGAGAGCAAACATGGAAGCTGTGCGAGAAGATTGCCTTGCGTGGTTTACCAAGCCGGGTTGAAGTACCAAAATTATATCATAGCCATGTAGAATACCTATGGGGGGCCGTATTCGTCATTTAAGATACTTTATGGGCAGTTCAATAAATAGTTACTTACAATAAAATGTGCATAATCATCAGAACATAACTTTTGAGAATAAGATTTGTACCACGCACTGCAATGCGATCGTGTGTGGTTGCTAAGCAGTGTAAAGTAGGTGGGTTTCTTCATTAACCACTGATTATTACATTACATGATTAATAAGTCTGTGTCCGCCATAACGGATAATAAGATTTATATTATTCCGACTCTGGATTTATCGGTTAATAAGTAACTGTTTTGCACTTTATTTTTTTATGCAGCATGTTAATTCAGATTTGTGTTACAGTTGTAAATGACAATCATGTCATTTGGTTTAAATTAGTTTTTTATTTAACTTTATTAGAAGGTTTTTTATTTTGTAAATTTATAGACCATTGCCTATTTGTTAAACATATGGTTCTTGTTGACAGGCCTACACTGTCCTACCATACCTAGTAACACTGTAATTTGAAAAGACTGTAAAAGTCAAATATTTTTAATAGACCATGGAGTTTCTTGCCGGCTCTTCTCCATAGGAAACAACCAATTAGAACCGTGCACCTAGATTCTGACATTTCTTAAGTGCCCATGTAGGTTTATGTAAAATAAAATATTTTGATTTGATTTGATATCCATGAAATAGATGTTAATAATGAGACAATCTGCCTAGCTTCAAAAAATTAATACTGACCGTTGTCAGTGATAGGACGCCAAAATGAGTCATTCACCATTTAGGTAATTGTCCAATTTAAAATTACATCTGTGGCTTCCTTGAATGTACGAGGATAATATTATTAGTACCTATTCTACCTATTCGTTGGAGTATTTGAATTACTGGTTAATTAGATTATTTTTTTAAGACCCGAAGCAGCTATTCACGTTGGTACATTGCGTGCCGAATTAAGGGTGTCACATGACAGTCGACGTACTAGTTTGGCCACAGTCGACCCCGAAAGTTATAACGCGCCCTGATTTTAGAGTTCTCAATATTTCGAGGCAGGTGATTATAACAATTTGGCAAATAACATTTTAGTTAAAGTTTCCTCCTTTGATACTAATAAGATATACTGTGCACTTCGTGAACAGGTTCAGCTCAGCACATTAGGGCAGTACGTTTAAATGTATTTTTTTTGTCTCTGCCTGCTGAATTATTTCGAAGCACTTGGTACCGGAATTTAAGCTGATAGCGATAGTAACAATTGCTAACTAACCATGATTCTTTATTAACTTGATCTCATTAATGTGAAACTGTATTATTTATCTAGAATTTCTCAGTAGAAGCCCGGAGTCTGGATTTGTGTCCGGTTGATGGCAATAGGCTCGCCCTTACATGAGGCTTAAACATAACTGGCGAAATGTTGGTTTACTATAACACTTCTGCCTAACCCTTCTGAGATTACAGGCGTGATGTTATGTTATAAGTACCTACCTGCTATAATGAGTCATTTGAGCAATTCAAAGATTATGATTACAAACAATAGGAAAATAAATAAATAATATTGTGGATGCCACAGTATTATTCATTTTCTTATTGTTGGTAATCCTTATTGTTAATATGACTGTGGATAACACAGTATTTTTAAACAATAATGTACTATTGAATAAGTATCCATTGAAAATTTCAAGGTAAAGGACTTACACAAATGATGATTAAGGGATTAACTTGGTGTGTTCCAATGGTTAGGTATTTTTGTACTATTTATATTATAATTCTAACGCTTCAACTAATCGAAAATGGTAGCCCCCGCCTTTACTTAGAGACATGCCAATCGAATTAAAATAAAACTATTTCCATGACCAATGGATTTTTCAATGCTAAATGACAAAATGTCAAAATCCTGGCTGGCACGGCAGAAAATGGGATCACCCTGGGGAGAGCTACCACACCATACCTATGGTGCTACCATCTCTCCCAAGGATTGCTGGAGGATACAAGCAACTATCAAAAGCTCAGTTTAGCATTTGTTTAGTTCAGAAAGCACGTTATTGTTGTTTGAGTTTGAAAGCGTGTAAAGCATCTTCATAATACCTTACCTCCAAATAAGGATAGGAATATCATTTATGACCTATTAATTATCCTTGCTTCATCATTTTTTTTTTTACAAGAAATTCATTACTAACCTAAGACTTTTTTTGTTCTTCGCCCTGGGGCGGGCGGAGGGGTCTGTCAGACTCTTACTGACTAAAAACCACACGGGTGTTCCATCTCACACCTACGTCTGGGTCGCGGGAACATACGATTCTTCCGCAACCCCGACTGGACCTAACCCTACCATCTCACAATCTGCATGCTCCTCATATGGCCTGCCGCCTGATTATGTCTGCACTTTAAAGGCTCCCGCAAACAGGAGCAACGCGACAGCGCGATACAAAGGCAGCACTCGTCGCACGACATCGTTGCCTTTGTGTCGCGCTATCGCGTCGCGCCAGTGTGTACGAGCCTTAAAAGAGACTGTGAGTGTGACCTCTGAGTTTGTTTCGGTCTTTCTTCTAGGAGTCGGATAATTTATCATTTATTTTCTCTTCACAAAGCTGACTAAAACTTAATGCGTACAACAAATGTCTCAGCTATATTCCACCATTGTTTGAGACCGGTGCCTGGTACAGGTATTTGGACAAAAACCTGATAATAATAATAAACATAGAACTCATCTAGATTTAAAACATAATTTATTTTTTACGTGTTAAGTGTTTATTTTTAACCAATTTTTGTTCGTTTTTTACTAGCCTGTACAGACCCACTCCTGGGCAAACGCCCAGGAGTGGGTCTGTATGTCTCCACTCCTTCCATCTTTCGCGAGTCCCGCGCGTCCTCCTTCCAGTTTCCACGGAACCTGTCATGTGTTTTATCATTTAAAGCTGCGGACACACGGAGTAGTGACGAAGCGAGGCGGGCGGTGTCGGTGTAATATTTTTCTACCATCAACCCCCCCCCCCCCCCCACTCAGCCACTGAGCATTTCTCCATTTTCCTGGTTAAAGTATTTAACTTCCTGATTTGTAATGAATTAGCCCATATAAGTAAATGACAAAAAATATTTACTTATATAATTTTAACAATCGTGATGAATATTCTGGGGGCTTATTGCTTATTAAATAAGAACTGTGTAGTCATATTTATCATTTGGATAGCCACAGAAGTGGCGTGTATGTCTGGCGTAAGTACTCTGGGCAAACAGCCCTGCTAGCATGTTGCTGGCTGGTCACCATTTTTACAAAAATGGCTGATTTATACCCATTAACCTTAAGTGTTGAAAACTATATATAGAGCATCAAGGGCAATTGCGTTTTGGAGCCAGTCATCTAACCTGCATTTTTAGGCTGCATATTTTGTGAATGATGGCTTCTAAGCTTGTCTAGTCGACCTCTTGTTTTTCACCCTTAGGTTGAACGTAACTTGCACGCCATGAACGACATGGTATTTTTGTCATGTGTTATGTACCTATATAGTTGCAACCTTATTGGTGTTTCAATTTAAAGGGAATTTTTGTCAAAAGTGGCAAATAAATGGTAATAAAAAAAATGGTAAGTACTAGAAGCCCGGTTCCCATTAAAGCGCGTTACATATGAACGGTGGTATAGCAATATGAGTTTGTTGTAACCATCTCGAGTTTAGGCACCGACCGCGTTCGGAGCTCTGATTGGCCGTGCACGAATCGGAAGTTGCGCTCGCCAAGGGCCAATCGGAGTGCCGAAGACGTTCGATGCGTAAAGTCGAGATGGTTACAAGAAACTCACTAGAGCCTCTGATCTCATCAGATTTGTCAAGAGAACTGGGCTAGAATGATATA
The DNA here is from genome assembly GCA_963555695.1 of Dasypolia templi. Lineage (NCBI taxonomy): Eukaryota > Metazoa > Arthropoda > Insecta > Lepidoptera > Noctuidae > Dasypolia > Dasypolia templi. The sequence continues at coordinate 21,810,347 of OY743141.1, read as the reverse complement.
TTGGACGAGCTGATGCCCGCGGCTTCGCCCGCGTTGTAATTGGAAACTATGAAAGTCCCGTCAAAATCGGTCCAGCCGTTTCGGAGATAAGCCGGAACAGCCGGAACAAACAGAAAGTAATTTTATTTTTAATTTGAATTTTATTTTAAGTACCGTATAAACTTTCATATCAATTTAGTAAATGGCTGTTTTGACATTACAAACAGACACTGCAACTTTATTTATTTGTATGTATGTATGTATGTAAGCCGACGTCCCACCTTTATGTTAGGTGGTTACCGACGCCATAGAGACATCCGCAATACCATAGGCATCGCAGATTCGTTGCCATCCTAGAGACATGTCTGAATGTCTCAAATGAACCTATGGTCTAGACTACTACCTACTCTTCTTGAATTTGCTACATGCAAAAACTACCGTATCTTTTTTTAAATTCTTCATCATAGAGTTAACAATGACATGGATTTTTGATTAGGTTTTCCTTTATAGATAGATCATATAATTTACCTCCAGAATGTCAGATTCAGTAGTATAATACATACCTTTATATTTTGTTGGTAAGAATACGATAATATTGTGTTGGACATGAACTGGTCATGTTTCCCTAAACATAGGTAAGTACCTAGTTCTTAAATGAAGGTATTTTTGAACTTTGTAGATAAGGTGTACTTACATACTAGGCAGATTAAAACTGCACCTATTTTAAAGTTAATACTACATTGGCCACATTTAAAATAGTAATTTAAATTTCATTGGTAGGTTAACAATAGATAGGTTATTTCAGGAATACATAAACTATTAATAGCCTTTTGTGATTGTGCTAGGTATTGTATTTAAAAACAAAACAATAAGGGCAAATTGTAATGGCAGTAAATAATGGCAATTAAAAAAAAGGAAATGGCAAATCTTGTTAATAATATGAGTACCTACGTAAATTAATACTTTTGTCACTAGTTTTAAGGAAAGATAGGTTTTAGTGAATATGTACCTAGGTACTTAATTGTGATTTCATGAGGCAATTCTAGTCTTTTAGGCAGGGGCCCCAAATGAGGAATCAAACTATTCTTCGCATGACTAAAGTTGGAAGCCACAGTTAAAAAATGTAGCGCATTTAAAGATTATAGATAAATAACTTTAAAAATACATACAAGGTACCTTTATGTCACTATTTTGTGGATAGTCATAAATAAATGTTAAGTACAAGGAAAAAATTTTCACATCCCTACTGTTTTATTTTAATTATTATTATTTTCTTTTGTTAAAAAAACTTTGATTTAAATTAGCTTCTACGTAGATTGAAATTAAATTAATTTCATGCAAAATGAATGATAATAAAAAAGTTTTTAATGCTGGTTTTAAGTTGCTTGTGCGGTCTAAAATATAAATATGCAGGTAAAGGCATATAAATGATGATAATGATATCATTACTATTTTGTGAACATGCTGTAGAATTTTTTTTTATCATGTAGATAGAAAAGAGGATAAAAGACAGTTTTTTATTTTTTTTTGTCCCGCACAAAATCCCCAAGCAATTTGCAATGTTTGTTAAACATTTGCATCAAACAGTAAAATTCCTAAATTTGAATTTATCTAAAGTTCTTTTATAGTGATAGGAAAGTTATCAAATACCTACATTCATGCTTGATAGTAGTTATTGGTTGCAGTATCCTGTTGTTGTTGTTGAATTTAAACTAATAATCCCCTAATCAGATTCGTACTTGAAAATAACCAAATGAGATGAGCAGAAATTCTTTGGGAAAATCTGTTGAAAAAAAGGACCGGATGTATGATTTTTAAATACCCAGGGCTTGAATATATATGAATATCCCAAGGTTATTTTAATATCACACAGGTTTGCTTTTTATCTAGGTAGATAGAATTGCCTATAAAGTTTTGATTATAAGTATTTTAGTTACATGGTACCAATTCTGCACATCTGAAAGTGAACATTTTAAATCAAATAATATCTCACAAGCATGGAGTTTAAAATGCCCAGTGTGTTTTTGTAAACACTAGGAAACATTGAAATATACCATTGAACAGAAGAGCATAAATGTGCTCTGCTGCATGTATGCCAACAATTGTACAAGCATGCATTTTCTCACACCTGCACTCCCCTGCTATGCCTGTAATCATCTTTCTAGCATATTCACAATACTTTGGGACGCTGTGCTGGGTATGCTTGAAGCATCTTTTCTCTTTTCATGCTTATTCACAATATCCATTTGTAATAGATACATACATAGGGCAAAATATGTTAGCATATAAACTATCACTTATCTAAGACTCAATTATTATATTTTTTCTAAAAACAGATTTTTTCACAACAGTAGCTTAAAAATTATTTGTGCCCTGTCGAGTTCTTTAGCTACAAGTAATATGTCAAAATAAAGCCTTACTTGTAACAGCACAACACAGATTGTTTTAAAAACTATTTTAGCACATCAGTAATTGGAAATAAGGAGAGATACATTTCAGCAACAGATGGATTAACAAACAGACACAACAATCGTATATGTTATATACATAAAAGTAGATTAATCTAGTTCAACCACAGAAAACCATTGTACTTAATATTAACTTTCAGCTAAGTATTGCTCAACAAGTGCTGTAGTACTGATCAAGTGTGAACTTTGGCATGGATTCATCTGACTCACCTTAATTCTCATAACTAATAGCATTATTAACTATTGAAAAGTCATTCTCAAATACTTGATATTGACCTCATACAAATGTAGGGCATCTAAAATGAGTATTCAAAGCAATCAGAAACATGGTTCTGATGATTTGGGTAAACAGAACACTCAGAATGATTGGCTTGGTATGGGTTTAAGGCAGAAATAGGTTTTTCTTGGACTAGACATGGGAGCAGGTATTTTCTGTTATAATCATGACATGCACTTACCAAGCAGCAGCAATTTGAGTTCCCGTCGAGCATCTCGTTTGTCTTTCCGAAGCTGACGCTCGATTTCTTGATTTATTCGTTTTTGCTCCTTCGCCTCCTCCGACATGCAGCACTCCATGATGCCCAAGAGCGGAGTGCCGCAGTCCTTCCTCTTGTGTGGAGCCTTGTCCTTCCGGCAGGCCTTTCAACCGAGGCACACCACTCCTAGAAATTTCATTATTATTACACTCACTGTATCACGTTAAGCACGACACTAATATCACAAAACACGCACCGACGCGACAACGCGCGAACAATCATTCGAAATAAAAACGATCAAATACTAAAAACCGACAATCCGGTCACTGGGTGTGGTGACTTATGATCGGTCATATACATAAACGCTTCTGTCAACTGCCGACATAAACACATCGAAATCCGTTTATATACGAGCGTGGAACCTTGCGAAGCGATCGCATAATCTTGTTAATGTAACTAGATTCAAGAAACCTATGGCTATTCCACACACGTGTTATTAATAAGATTAAAACTGTGAGCAAACAGTGGATTGATGATACCTAGGTAATCTACTGATAACTAGAACGGCCTATGTCTAGGTTACGATGTGATTTGCCAGGGCTCACTGGGTGAGTATTAACATCTTGTAAATACACTTTTGCACTCGTTACGTACCCGAGAGTATATCCATAGGGTAAGATCAAATAATCCACTTCAAATTATTGCACTAACCACGATTAATCACTCAAGTCATACAACGTCTGCCTCTCAATATGGCGCTCGGAGATTTTTGGGCGATGGGTGTTCTGCGCGTGCGTTGTTCGTGTATTAGCAAATAAAAACTAATAGACTAAATTTAGATGGAACGTTGCAAAAATTATTTAAGTTATAAATTTTGATCAAGTCTTGATAAATTTTATTGATTGAAAATGAAAATCAATCTAATTTTCAAATTCGTCAAACTGGTTGACAGATTCTGTCAACTCAATTGTCACCAATTTAGTGAGTGATTAATCTTTTTTATTTCAACTTATAAGAATTTGCTTGGTTTTTGCAGTTATCAAAACATAATTTTCATTACGTTTTGTTGGAATTCATTTTTTACTACTGAATAACTGAAATGCCATAGCTCTGAAAAAAATAACAATTTTGTCTTTGATTTTGACCATAGAACGCGTGATGTGATGCTCTCGATAAAGTTGCCAGCGAAAAATAATAATATTCGAGTCATTTTGTATGCACGCATTCTGTGACAAATAAATCTATTTTTCTTTCCCTATTTCTCTCTTTCAAGATTGTACAATTAAACACTGATGATAACATTTTTCCAACATTCCTTATCGTTTTTTTGGTATTTCCAAAATGCGTTTTCATCAGATTGCACCGTAGCACTTTCAGCACGCTTTTAATAGCTTTTCCATATCACAACAGTTTTGCTATACTTGTTTTAATAAGTAATTTATATTTTACAAGGTTATCTTTTTTTTTTATAGTTCAAATCGCACTATTATATCGATGTAGGTAGGGTAGCTGCACAGACTAGATAGGTTGGTAGTTAACCCAGCGTTGCCAGATTGTTTTTTTTGTTTTACGATTTCGTGGAATAATTTGATCTTTTGGGAAAGTTTGGGAAAATTACATCTTTGGGGAAAATTTGGGGGAAAAAATTGACATTAGGGAAATTTGGGGTTGACTAAGAATGTATCATCTATCTATTTATTTTATATACCTAAGCCAATAACTCTACATTTTCGAATGGCTGAAATCTATGAAAAATCTGGTAAGTTTTTAGCTTAGATAAACAGCGTTCTTTTGATAAAGCTGTTTTATTCCCAGGATTTAGGATGAAGGTTTAGCTGCTCTTTATTTTAGATCTGAAACATGTTGAATTTATGTTCCTTTTTATTACTAGCGGGAATTACGATTACTCAATCTGTCCAAAAACAAATTTTAGCTTGTAAGTTGGTTATTATAAAAGTTTGGTCACATATAAGAAACCTTTTTTCTGGCTTTTCTTTCAATCAATGATATTAAATTTTCATATTTTGTTATATGTCTCTTTGTTAATTCCACCAAATCAAGTATTGTGGGCTTTTTTTCTGAAAAATTTATCATTTTGTATGCGCATATGTCACGCACACCACTCCTGGGTGGTCTCGCGCGAAAGGCGCGAAAGGCGCGGAAGGCGCGGCGCGTGTGATTAAATCTCCTCAGTGAGACACGGGAGCTGTTAGAAGTTATAACTTAGCAACACTGCGTGATTCTTGCGTCGAGGCATGTCAAGGCCTTTTGTGAATCGATTTGTAATCGTTGTGTATCGAAATCGAATCCGAAAACAATTTTTTTTCAAATTGGATTACTATTTCTGTTTTTTATTCTAGTTGCATTTAATTAAATGATATTTCACTCAAAATACTTCTCAATTCCAGAGTTCCTGCGTCAGAGAGACATACTTCGTTAGCAAATCCGAAAATGAAGAAAATATTTTATTCAAATTGGGTTACTATTTCTGTTTTTTGTTCTGTAAGTTACATTTATTTAAAAGATATTTCAACTTAAAATACTTCTCAATTCCAGAGTTCCTGCGTCAGAGAGATATTTAGTAAAAATCAGCCTAATTATTATTTGAACATTTTCATTAAATATGTCATACTAAGGCAAACAGCACGATTTCCAGTAAAGGTGCACGAAGAAGCCCTATATACTTAACGTAATACTCGGGACTCGGCTGCCGCACAATGTCGTGTGCTTGTCCTAGACATAGAGATTAACCTTGAAAATGGAAGTTTGCTTGATGTACCTACTGTGTACTACGACTGTGTAGGTTTAGTTATGTAGGTCTGTTCGTGTGAAACTGGGTTGATTGTAACAATTATCCATTGCTTTTTTTGTTAAATTGTTTCTTTTTACAGCCCTTTCTCATGTATGTATTGTGTCAAGTTCGCTCGCTAACTTAACTTCCAGTACATTGGGGACACCCGGCGTTAAAGGTATTGCTCGTTCATTTACGACAATTTTTGCAGCAGTAGGCAGATGAATATTTAAATAAAATTTGGCCATGTCTTGTTGTTTTCTATCAATGCGCGCTCTTTACTTTTTCCAACAATGTGGCCTGTGGCCTTTGAGCATCCTGACCAGGCATTTCTAAGAAATATATACATAATTAACCTTCAGACTCTGGTATAGTGTGTAATCTATAATTAATGTAGGTACCAGAGTCTGAAGGTCGGTAACTGGTAAGGTGAAGATACTGGGATATGGATGGATGGATAGCTGCCATGCAATTTAAATGGAAAAAAGGTATTTTATTTTTTCCATTAATAATTTGGTTACCTACTGACGATAAAGTTTGGGTTTATTTTGGTTTAATTATCATTTTATACCACCTGCGGTTTTGCCGCTCATAGACACGAGTGCTTGGCATATAGGCCTCGTAGCCAAGCCATAAAAATAAAAATAATAATATTAAAATAATCACGAGTGCCGGTCGTGGTTTTCTGGGTTCGATGCCTGAACTATGAAAAGGCATATTGCGTTGATCTATGTCGGGTTGTCTCAAAATAAAACAAATGAAAGTATTTAACAATAATTATTTAATTAAATAATTATTCCAATCATTTAGGTAGATTGTGTCATAATAATCACATATTTTGTAACTAACATGAATTATCTACTACACATAAATAAGTACCAATATTTTATTTTAACAGGCGTGTCTTGCTTAATCCTAAGAAATTAGAACTAATTGCAAACATAAAATCTTACTTTAATACTTTTTTCAAGGAGTAGCTATTCCTTTTATAAGAAGGTCCACTCCACAGGTTTAAAAACCAATAATTTCGTAAGTTGTAGTGAATTCAGAATATTAAGAATCACTCACTTCACTCTTCCGATTTCAGACGTTTAAAAGAACACTTGAGAAAATACTACATATATCTTTCAAAATGATGTGTGATTGTTGGGAGGTGGTTGAAATACATTACAGAGTTGGGCTATGGTTGTGGCTGGTGGTCTTCTCTTCTTAGCTTAAATGTACAAACCTAAATAGCTGATTTAAACTAAAAGACACTGCTCCTTGTGATTCCCGAACTTTGGCATATTTTCTACGAATCAAAATTGAAAACAATAGAATAAATATTTTTGTCTGCTTAGTTGTAGTGCAGACGAAAATTGGTTACACCAGCAGTTGTGGATTACCTAATAATTTATGAACTCGGTTTCTGTTAAACGATATGTACTTATGTATTTCTTACCCTGTGTACAAAATTGCAATCCTCATCCTCACATACTTAACAATCTGATTCGCCAATAAGAATATCGACAACACCAGAAAAGTTATGCATATTTCGAGCTTAATTTTTGGTACCTACAGGCGAAAAAGTTCAATCCAAAATATTCTTCAGAAAACTAATATCGTTACGCAGTCTTAATGTTACTGGCGAGTTCCTTGTTCGGGGGTATCCATCCCCCAAAGGCCTTCTCAAATTCTTTTGCGACGGCAATTGTAAGGTGGTCGTTGCATTTGTTGGCAGCTATCTGAATGCCCACAGGTAGACCTTTCCTTGTAAGACCTATTGGGCATTGTGTGACGGGCAATCCAAGGGCGTTGAATATCGTGAGATAGCCACAGTTTAGGAATTTGTAGTATATTCTGTAGTGAAGATGTGCTGGGGTCGGGAACGTTGGGTGTAAAAGTACCACGTCGCCTGATAACATTTTCTGTAATGAAAAAAGTAAATTATATTGTTGTCATATTATTATTGATTGTTATCAAGATTCGTGACCATAAAATTAAATCCGGGGTATAACGAGACGTTTGTTCCCACTAGTTCGACTCATTAGTTCGATCGTCGAAATACTGAGATTTTTGTTTCATTTGTTCGACCATCGACAAAATAAATTATTTTAATTGGGAAACAAAACATTAGAATAAAGTTTGAAAAAAACGCTTGTTTCTCGTATTTATCTACACGTTATTAATATTGCACATCGGTGGTCTACACCACATCCTCGATCAAATACATAATAGGGATGTTTTCTGAGTAATAAAAGAAATGATATATCGTCCTTCAGTCAGATAATAAAAACATGTACCCTCAAAATAAGACAAACAATACTATTTATAACCCAATCATTGTGGTGGGGCGTACAGTTAAATGTTTATAATGTTAAATGTATGATGTAGATACCTAGGTGCTATGGGTAGGTATTTATGCATAAAAAGTAAATGTACAGTGGATGACTTCCGGGTGATATAACGATGATTTTACTATTAATTTACTTTGCTAAGAAGCCAGCTCAATTTTATATAAAATAATTTAATATTTTTATTAACATTCACAAAATAAACTTACACGCCGACATTGATGCTCAAATACAATTAACATGCGGAAAAATTGGTGTTAGTTATTTTGAACTGCGGTAAATATATTTGATCACGTGACGGTCGAACAATTGAGAAAAAATATTCTCACTAGTTCGACGATCGAACTAATGAGTCGAACTAGTGGGAACAAACTTAACGAGAGGCGACTGAACCCCAGATTGAAGGCCGGCTCTTGAATTTGCCGCAGCTTTGACTGGGATGTTAAAAGGCAATTTTAGTTGTTCGTACTGGGTACGTCACTGTGAGCAGTCTACAATAGGTACTGACTTGAAACTTATTCTGTTTCTTACGTTAACTCTTTGTATAAGCTTACCTCAAACTCAGCCTTGATTTCGTCAAAAATGGAGAGCAGCTTCTTGTAGTAACTCTTTGGTAATGCATCGAAGAACTTCGTCAGTGGTCCGTAACATACACAGATAAAGTTGTGGTTGGATAGGCCAACTAATGTCTTCAACACTTCTGGCCAGACTGACACCCATTGGTCGCGTTTCTCCGGATCCGTGTAAATGTTCTGTACGTGTTTAATGTTCAACAGTATCCTGATGCTTGTCTCCCACATGTGTTCTATGTTTTTGATTTTGAGCTGGAGATATGAGTACTGGCATTATAATTAGGCAAATAGAGCTTTCATATAAAATAATTAAGGAATGGAAGTAATAAGGCCTTCCACTTTGTGGACATGGCTGGATGGATTAAGAGATTGAAGTGTCTGCAGAAGTATCATCAAATGTAGCCAGACTTTTGACAACGGGCGAACAGGTACTACTTGGGGAGTTATGCCTAAAAAGAATCCAAATTGTTAGTAGGTTTATCAGATCTGACAACAATTACAAAACTGCCCAGTGAGATTAAATTGTCTGTGCATGACACATATATTATTTCGGAAAGCAAGCCACCATTGCACTTTGCCATACAGTATTTGTTCCCTTTTTTTAACTTTTTTAATATGCAACAATACAATACGCAAAAATAGTACATATGTTGGGTAGTGGTTAGGTACTAATGTATTAGTAGTAGGTAAAACTGTACTAACCGGTTTAACTTCGACATTATAGGTATTCTTGATGTGATCTTTGGCTTTCTCCATTGCTCTTCTGACATCAGGGCCCATAGAGTCTGATACATTGCTGCCGTCTCCGTCCATGTAGTAGAACTTCAACTTTGATATATCAACCTGTGAATAAATAATTATTTATAAGTCACTATTACCTTAAGATTTTCCACATATTTTTAATTATAATATTTGGGACGTAATTTGCTTGCCGGTTTCTTAGGTTTTAGATTTCAGAGGACATTTCTGATTCTCTGACAAAACAGAATAGAATGGATCATTTACAACATTTATGAATTGCATACATAAATGTTGAAATCTTACATAGTGTGACACATAGGGCGGTCTTATCGCTAAAAGTGATCTACTGCATTTGAGCGTACAAACTAAAGCACTTTGTGGCTAGAAATAATTACTTACCTATAGATGTACACACAAAACACTTACTAAAGAAGAATACATAAAGACAGAAGGGCAGAAAGGTGCTACTTGTATCATTAGAAATCAAATATAAAACAATTCAAGATCAATTTTCTTTCATCTATTTATAGACCTACACAGTCGATAAGGTTCTCCCAAGAAACATTGACCAAAACTTACTGGCTTGTCCAAAGGTACGTCTGGTCCACCCGGTTGCCTTAAAACTTTCAAGAGTAACGTGAGGTCCTCTGCGTAACGCGCGAGAGGCCCAAGTGTGAAGTATTCTTCAAAGTCAGGGTCTAGGCAGTCTGGGACGTGGCCTGGAAGAGCAAAGTTTATGTTTATAAGATAATTTTTGTCTGCTTCCCATCTAAGCTTGTAATGTCTCTTCTCGAAAAGAGAAAAAGAAGGAAATGTACTTAATAAAATCTCAAGGGGGGTAATGTCACTTCATAACACGGCCTCCGTTTGCTTTGCAAATTAGCATAAATATACTCTTTGCCACTATTATTGCAATACCATGTAAAGTAGAGATTAATCATTGTCTCTTGACCTTAGTGTTATTTTTAAATCTTTACCTTCAACTGAGAGGAGTCTGGGTGTAGGTTTGTGTCCAAATATTCCAGTGAACATAGGAGGCAGTCGGAGTGATCCAGCAATGTCTGATCCTATGCCGATTATGGATCCTGCTGCTGAGATCAACGCCGACTAAAACAAACAAATATTCCATAAGGTAAGCTGGGTAAGATATTACAGAGACGAAACTTAAACTTAAGCTTCGCATTGTCAAAACGCGCTGATTTTGACAGATCGAAGCGCAGGTTTAAGTACTCATTGCCAAACGAAACGGAAAAGTAGCCTTAGGTACTGTTAGGGACTTTCATTAGGTAACCATCATCAAGCAAATGACTGAAATAGGCAAGCAATATTGTGGCAATTATAGGTTGCGGTTTGAACAGGAATGACTTATGCGTTTTTATTAGTTAAACACAAATTTTTTTTGGAATCGTACGTACGAGTCTTTCATAGGAGGATCTTTCATAAATTTGTAAAGTTTTTACACATTGGAGCAAATAATGCTGTAAGCATCATTCAATGAGGCGTTCTTTTTTAAATTGACACATTTACTAGTTTTATTTATAATAGAGCCACGTGTATGTCAGTTAAGCAAGTACCTACTTTGTAAGAATTATTACCAAAATTAAATTGCACACTTGAGTGAATTTATTACGTAAAAATGTCGTGACTATTGCGTTATATTGCTTTCGACCAGCGGTTTGGAGAGTTACTCCAAACCGCTGGTCTCTTGCCTAATCTACCTAATGGTTTATGTTGTTATGGAATTGACAATAGAACAGAACCAAGTTTTTTTTAAATGCTTTAGTGGCGTAACGAGTAGGTACAATAAGAATACAGTAATCTCATAAAGAAAAAAAAAACATAGGCAGTGATGGGACTGCCGACAAAAGAGAAAACCTAAAACCATCTGCTGCCCAAGCGCAACACGTCATACTCATAGCTTCAGATATACCTACTGTTAACATTATGCATGTCGGTGACGCGAGCCCGTAAGATTAACCCCACTTAAAAATGCTCAACGCGCCAAATGAAGGTTTCTCTTAAAAAAAAAAAGAGAGAGAGTTTTTCTTTCGTCGATCAAACGATTATCAATCCGTTTGTCAAGTCTATCTTAAAAACTTGTTCATTTAAAATGCGCTGTAAATCAGAACTGAACTGAACTGAAGTTTGAAGAGATAACGCCTGTCCCCAAACAAAACAAACACCACTTCCCAAAAATCAAGCCCTAGTTACTTAGAATAGATGGAATAGGTATCAAATAGTAGCTTCAGCTATGGACTTGCAGTTTTACCAGCTAAATCCTATCCAATTTGTTGGAAAATAGATCATTAATAGAGAGCCTAGTTTTTTATGAATCCACTGAACTTATGTACTGCAGTGTGTCATACAAAGTTAAATATTGCTTCAAAAATCCCTTGTAACACTTACTTCTCCTCCCGAAGACCCACCAGTAGTTCTCTTCTGATCATAAGGGTTCGTCGTAATCCCAATCACGTTGTTATAAGTTTCCCAGTTCATACAAAGTTGTGGTGTGTTCGTCACCGCAATAGGAATGGCACCAGCAGCCCTGGCTAGCCTAATAACAGCCGCGTCTCTCTTCGCAGGATTCCTATATGGGTACACCGTACCACAATCATTGCTCATGCCTGGAATTTTAATTGTTCATTTATTAGGTCTAATGTTTTGCTATGCTTGATGTGTAGTAGATTATTCCTTGTATTATGGTTTTAAGAGTTGTAATTAAATTAAATTAAAGTTGGTGGTGTGGTTTTAGTGCGTAGATAAGCCGTAGCAGATAAGTAAAATAAATAAAATTGAATCTAGCTGCGTCCCGCGGTTTCATACCCTTAAGTCTCAATCCCGTGGGAATAACGAGATAAAAAGTATCCTATGTCCTAATCCAGGTCATGGTCTACTCATGTGCCAAATTTCATCGAAATCCGTTCAGCCGTTTTAGCGGGAAAGCGTGTCAAACAAACATACAAGCATACAAAAAAAAAAACCTTCTTAAAAATTAGTTTAGAGTAGTTCCTAGATCGTTGATTACTTCATTTGTTTACGGGTCGAGACCTGCATGTTGATTCTGTAAAAATCTCACAGTGAAGACTTGCTTGAAGTGAGCTGTCAGTGTCGTCCCGCCTTAGTCAATGCCTAGCGTCATTGGCACTGACAGACAGCTCACTCCACGCTCACTTCACCTAAGTTTTCACGGTGAGATGGTATTCTGTAACCACTTGCACTTCTGGATGTCGATTCTGTATTCTGTAACCACTTGCACTTCTGGATGTCGATTCTGTAAAATCTCACCCCGCAGACTTGCGTGGAGTGAGCTGTCAGTGTCATCCCGTCTTGGTCAATCCCTAGCATCAGTGGCACTGGCAGCTCACGCCACGCTCTCTTCACCTAAGTTTTCACGGTGAGATGGTTACAGAATAGCACTCAAGAAGGCCAATTACCCAGATAGGCACTTTTTTTCAGGGAAGTTACCTACCTGATTGTAGGTAGGTACCCATCGCTTATCAATCTACAGTTACTGCTGTACATCCTTAATCCAACATGGCGTACCAAATCATATATGGCTCACACATTGGCCCCAATGATTTCACACAGGAAAATGTTGAAAGCAAGCGATCGGACCGACCTGGCATTTGTTAAACCTATCATATGAAAGAACGGGTCTAACAAATTAATGGGTACCATTCCAAAACGCATATTTTGTTCCTTGTAAATGTACAGTAGGTAAGATGGCCATCGCATCCGATGAACCGGTTTATTAAATCGCATTTATTAATGACCAAATTAAAGTCCAATCTCAGAGAGTAAAATTAGGTGACGTCAGCATATATATGGTTAATTGAACATTTAAATATGCAATTGATTTGCGTCAATTACGACGACAAAGGCGCGAATTCAATTAATTCAGATAGTAAGAAAGCAATAAAGAATTCGAATTTGAAGCGTCATACAAGACAACATCAGGCAAGATAGCAAGACTTCACCAAAGTTCAGAAAAATCAATCACAAACGTCGTTTGTAGAAAATGATCATGATTAAAAGTATATTGGTAAAAAAAGTGGTAAAAAAGCGTGGTTTTCTGTTAGCGAATCTCGTTGATATTTGAGGGTGAACTTGGAATTCTTGATACCCAGGATTCGAAGGAATAATTTGTGCACACTAAAATAAATAGGGACGAATCCCTTACCTTCAACAGCAATGCTCTCCTTCACAGTCATAGGCACGCCTAACAACGGATACTCTTTCTCCAGATCTTCAGGCCTCCTATCAGTCGATGCTATCATCTTGTCGATTCCCCTAGCTTCTCTGAGCGCGGCATCATACCTTGGCTCGACTACAGCGTTCAGGTACGGATTGGCTTCCTTGCATCTCTCTATATACGCTTCTACAACTTGCTCTGACGTGATCTGAAAGATAAATTAAACATGTTTTGTAATCGTTTTTTCCCTGTTGATGTATGGAGTGGTAGTCTTGGCTCGGAATACCTATAAATATAATCGAATGAATATATCGCATTGTAAACACTTGCTGGGTTTCAATCAGTAAATAAGGTGGATCACTAAATAATAGCCTACCACGATTCAAAATATTGGTGTTCGCAGAATAGTGCGACAAGTAGGTACATAGGGGGAGGTTATAACCCACTTTCAGCCCATTTTTATTTGAAACAATCTAATGCAGCGCTTACGCAGCGCACCTAAACAAGTGTTATTTCAAAACGTGGTAATAGTAAGTTGAGCTACTAATTACTAAAACTATAAATATTTCGACGGCAAGCCCCCACATGACGACTTTTTAGTAGGTAGGTACTCGATATCTTAGAGCCAGCAATCTGATTTATGTGCAAGATTTTGCTGAACAAACGCTTTGAAATCTATAGGTCGCATAGGGGAAGAACTAAGGGTATAAAATAAACAAGTTATGGACAAAAACAGAAAATAATCAATGTAAAAATTGAAGTTGAAACTTTATTTTATTTGTTCCCCGCATTAGCGTGTGTGTGTTCTACCATTTTTTTTTAATGAGATTATTTTATACTACGGCCCAGAAAGAAAAATCGAGAACACGAGATGACCTGCATGTCGATTCTCGAATAATCTCACCGTGAAGATTTGTGTGGAGTGAGCTGTCAGTGTCACTCCGTCTTAGCCAATCCCTAGCATCAGTCTCACTGCCAGCTTACTCCACGCTCACTTCGCCGAAGTTTTCACGTTGAGATTTTTACAGAATAGATCGGCCAGACGCGTACCGAAGGCTGGTTCGAGGTGGCGCGGGAAAAGAGTTCCTGGAAGGATTTGGGGGAGGTCTTTGCCCACCAGTTGGACAGTATAGGATAGCAAAAAAAAGTCTATTGTAAATTCAATTTCATCGGTGTGAACTTCACTTGGCCCAATAGTGCCAAATATTTCAACACGTTTTAATAAAAACCTGTTTTTATTTAAATCAATTTATATAAATGTAGCGATTAAAATGTCCCCTTAATAAAAACTTCTCATCATAAATTCAACATGATATAGAAAGAAAGAAAGAAAGAAAAAACGTTTATTTAGCACAGACTAAAAGGCACACAAAACAGGTAAAAATTATGAGAAAAACAATCAAAATAAAGATAAAATAAAAATAAGGTGTACAGTGCGAAGTATGAAACTAGCTGGGTAGTGTGCCTCACGGCTGCACCAAAAAAGCCCAGTTCAGGGACAGGAATGCGGATATCGAATCGATGCAACCTGATTGCAAGAGTTGCAAGTAGTAGGTAAGTGCCAAACAACGATGGCCAATGTCCACGATGAGAGGGTCACGCTTACTTTAAAGGTCAAATTTTACCTTTTCGTTCCAAGGTTAAAAAACCTTTCTTTTTTAAAAGCTTTTTAAACTTTATCGTCGGAAGAATTTTGTTGAGCTTTTAAATGTGACATTTTAAGCTTCCTGTGATTTATTGCATTCGGAAGTTATTTCGATTTGACCTGTCTTGTCAATGTTTGTTTATATTTCAATAGGAATATTCATAGCTATCTATCTACTTTACTAGTTTATATTTTCATTTTGTAGGTGAGTATAATAACATCTTGACGGGATAATTATTTTTATGATTATTTTCGTATTAAATGTGTTAAGAGAGGTTAATTTTAAAACCAAAATATTTTTTTAGGTATGTTACTTACCATAATATCATTGTGTAGTTGTCATTGGAGAGCTGAACTCGATGTAGGTATATATATTTGTAATCAATTGTATCTAATAATAAAATGACGATATCCTATTATAATTTAAGATTATTATAAAGTTCAAGACACTTTTCGCGCGTAGTCGCTGTTCTGCGCTTCGTAGTCGCTCAGCTACGTCGCGTAGTTGCTGAGCTACGCCGCGTAGTTGCTGAGCGCGTAGGCATGTTTGTATCGAAAACATCGTTGCTTTGACGGGGCGTTCGCGTCACGTTTGCGCAGCGAAATATTTTCACAAGTTAGTGCTGCAAGTGTCTATTATTGGTTGTAACTAGTTTCCATTAAATAGTATCGTCCATTTGCCTTTTCCCCAAACAACTTAAAAACACATAAGTTAATGACTTTGTTTTACCTGTCTAGTCCTTATCATCGCAGCTAACGAAGTAGCGGACTTGAACAGTAAGGGGTTCATGGGAGGCGGACATTTCTTGTTCCTCCTGATGTTCAGCAGGTAGGTCACAGGCAGGACTATAATGGCCAGCAGTGACACCATGAACCGGAGGAATCTTCGCATGAACGCGTTCATCATGATTGTCTGGAAACAAATACAATTGAGTTTAGAATATGTTTTCTCATGAAGGGGGTAAGTCTGCGGTCCTTAGGTACTAACACAACTTTCTCAGAGTAGTCAGAGAAGAAACGCCTACCTCATCTAGTTTAAAAAAAATATTGTTAACGTGTAAAAGTGTTTGTACAAACCTACCTATAAATAAAATCGTCATTCAATTCAACCGTAACTGGGACTTTTATAAAAAAATACGTTATTCGGAATCAGCGTGATGAGATGATGATCTTTAATGTTCTCTTTAACGTGCTCTAGGGGAGTGTAAGTGTCGAAAGAAATGTATGCTTTAGTTGATGCAAAAAAAATACTCAATTCATCTAGAGATTTACTGTGTGTAAACAACCCGACCGATATCAGTCTCTTTGCGGTCAGTAACAAGACCTATGACCTCGTCGATCGTATGGTGAATTGCATTTCTGGATCGGCAAGAAATATTACAATGGACCAATTTTTCACTGGTTTTGAAGTTACTGACAATTTGCTAAAAAGACAAACTAATGATAAGTAGTTGGTACCTTGGATTAATGATTGGTCTCGCTGCGCTAGACTCCGCGAGACTGATCATTAATCTAAGGTTGGTACTTTTAGAGATAATAAAACATGCATTCTGTCTATATTCAAGTAACAATGAAAACACACTCTTCACGTTTTGGTTCTAAAAAGATACCTATCACTTTACTTTCCTATGTACCAAGGTTACGCAAGCACATATATGCATGCAATGTTCTATCATGCTCAAGAAATAGACAAAGATATGAAAATAAAACGAAAGCCATATATAATTTATTTTTATTTAAGTATAAAACTAAAAATGGAGTAGGTTTCGTTGACAGTCGCTTCAGAAAGGATGAAGTGTCTCGTAATGCTAAGCGCTGCAATGGCCCCTTAATTATTTTTAATTTCAATGGCACTAATGCCATGATTTTACAGATGTTGAACAAAGGCATCGAAAAATGGAAAACTAATAAAATAGAAGAAACAACATTCGTTATTTGGGAATGGATTTGAAATATGAACATTTGGGCAACCGCAAAGATAATCCACGGATTCGAAAAATTCTCGGATCTTTGGATTCGTGAAATACATAAGTACCTCTTGAACCACCAGCAAAAATGCCAAGATCCAAAACAACATGTTCAGAATGTGACAGGAAGAAAGATCGGAAAGCTAAATACAGTAGTAAGCGATGTCAAGTACAGTAAGCGTTCAAAGTGCATAGGCACGTTAATATTGCTGTGAACTCTCGATACGACGTATGTGTTTAAACGACACACACCACAAAGATCGCAGTTTTGCAAGGCACACACTGACGTAGTCGCGCACACGCATCGCACTACACGAAACAAAAATATATTTTGTCGCTTTTGTTAGACACGCATCATGCGCGTGACCTGGCCAGTTTATGGCATTGCTAAAATTCGAGTTAATCTAATATGAACTGGTAGCAGTAGGCTCCAAGCGTTGGACTGAGAAGCTTTCGGCTTAGGTTCAGATCATAATATGAAGCGCAGTTTTATTGCCAATATTTTATTTTGGTTTGCAAAAATAACAATTTTGTAAAAAAAAATGCTGCTTTTTATTATCTTTGTTATTGCAATAAAGGTTTTAGAAGAAAAAAAAACGTTACAAGTGATAACAAAAATAAAAACATATTTATTTTGTTATAATATTTTACTAGATAACAAACCGATACGATTATTTGTAAATTCTAAATTTATTTCACCATAAACATAAAGTTTCGATCTTGAATTTCCAAATTAAGTTATTTTAATAAGTGGTTATGTAGGGCAGGTTGTTTACATTTATAGAATAAGTATTTCAAATTTTATTTGGATTTAGTGAACATAGATAACGATATTAGATAAGAGATTAGAGGATAGCTTAAGTATTCACTTTCTTTAAGAAAAGAGGAATGAAACGAAACATCAATTTGTCATAATTAAATAATCACGGATATAGCGCAATATACAGGAAAAAAAAAACTAAGCTATTCCGTAACTTAAACGTTATTGTTTATTACGTTATTGTTTGCTAGGCTTCCGTGATGCAACCTTTATAGCGTGGAGTACACGGCGAACAGTTTTAATGATGTGTTGAATAATTCAGCAAAATGTCCGGTTGGTATGAAACCATTTGTTTCATATTCATTCACCATGTGAAGTCTTGTTTAAATAAGCTTTCCACTTCATAATTACAAGCGCTCCGACTAGCAAGGATTCCCTCTTCCGCACATCTCTTAACCCAGAGACTCACAGTATTTCTCTAGAGCAAAGAATGTAATACTATTAGACATCTCTAAGTAAAATACTACATACTATAATAATAATGAAAAAATATTGTAAATAATATTAATTTTATAACACTTTACTCATCATTACTTATGGTAAAATATGAAATATTTAAATAATAACACTAACACTTAATCATTTTGTGTTATAACATCATTTCGTTCGCAATATTATTGATCTGCGTAAAAACGCAGCTTAATAATATTGCCAATGCTTCAATATTTATATTTCACTGCATTTTGTAAATTATAACCACAACACCGTAAATTAACAGATTTAAACATTCGTCACTACCCAACAACGTTCAATTAGGTGAATAGTCGTAACGAATTACATCTTCTTCACAGAAATCAAAATAATTTACTAAGTTTTCTGTGGTCTACCTACAATTTTCATTATCTATGTAAACAAGATGAACGAGACAAGTATCGTGATTATCGAACCATTTCAAGTAATTTATTAAAACAAACAAAAATTGTTAATTTTAGGTATTTTATTAACATTTCAAAAACTATAAATACATATTATTTGAAAATATCAAGCTTAATCCGCAACAGGTGAGATTCGAAGTCTTGCCTTAATCGCTCCTACCCAAGCACGGTAACGACTAAGCTAGCAAGCCATATATTGGATTAGTTGAAATTATGAACTGATATCAATTACAGACAAAGTGAGTGTGTGTGCGGGTCTATGGTTTAGAAACAACTTATAGAAGAAGGTCGTAAGTGAAACCGATGCGTCAATCTATTGCTTTGTGAGATTGATTATGGACTTATGAGCGCTACTGTATCTAACCAGAGTAACCATGCTCTGAGCTTATACCTCTACTAGGTATAAGCTCAAAGCATGGTTACTCTATTAAAAATTGTACTGGGTCACACCAGCCTAGAAATTTTAATACTACTCTTATGACCAGCAAACTTGATCAAATTCCGGTTATTGATACCGTTACAAAATTCCTATTTAAAAACGGTAACTTTGTGGCATACGGCGTTATGCTTACGGTGAGTTAACTAAACAATTACTTAAGTATTAAGGTTATCACCACATATTATACACTATTTTTAAGGGAACGAAGGGAAAATAGCGATTATTTTCGAAAAAAAATATTCAAGGTGAAGATTTTCTAAAACTGCGACACTGAACAACACTAATGTAAGATAAAAGTCAAAGTCTCATAATAAATATTTTTATTTTATTATTTATTTTTACAAAAGGCACTTTTGAACGTCAACATTTTACATGTATTTATTTATTTATAGGAGAACAAAAAGCTATTACAAAATTAAATAGAATTCATCCAAACTTTAATTTATGGTTGTTTCGTATGGAGAAGAAAGGCAAGGAACTCCACCGTTACTCTTTTAAAATGTTTAACAATATTTTGTATACATTAATTATATTTTCATATGTGAAAACGATGTACCAAGAATAAAAATACTATACCACAATAGACAAAAAGAATTTAAATTATAGCAAAGATTGATAAATCAATCACTTGATAGATACATCATGCTCACATTTTTACAAACATTGTGAAAGTATATGATTTTCCTAAAATATTAACTAGAAATAAGTCAGGGTGTGAGTTAAGTAAATTTAACAAATTATACAATTCAGTAAGCAACCAGTATGATTTTGTCTAGTACGTAGTAGTAAAAAAAAACTTTACGAGGGATTATCTCGAATGTTTACCTCGTATAGATCTTTTTTGTTGTGTTTATTTGGTTAGACGGTTGTATTAGTTCGGAAGGAAGAAATATAGACATGATCTTCTTTTTAGCTTGTACTTGGCTCCTTCCTGAGTCGATCAATGTGGTAATGATGGTTTCTATTAAGAATTTCTCAGTAGTAGCCCTAAATAGGTGAAGGTTTTTGTCTGATCAATGGAATTGGATGCAAGTTAAGCATATATAATACACTTCTTCTTCTCCTTTCATATCTTTATGCCAATCACGGTGGCATCAGTCTACCAGGAATTAACGGTAATCTTATACGTAGATCAAGCCTGCTGCATTGAACAATGATATGCTTATAAAATCTCTATAGCAACAGTCGTGAAAGTCCACACTGCGCGAGAGTTCTCTAAATGTTGATCTCACGTAAAAGGTAGAGTGAAGGTCATTTCGTTCACCGGGTGAAGGTAGAGGTTATTTTCACGCCGTTTTATTCGTAGTTTTTTTTCACTTTTTTGCTCTCTTTTGCTTGCGCATGTTTCACACATAGGACCGGTTGGAGCCCGCCATAACGGGGTTAGGTCAATACGTTGTGCACTTCATTATGATCACCACAAAGTTATTGAAATACCTGTTGTTGTTGTTGTTGTTGAAATAGCAATTTATAAGTTGAAAGTAGGACCATTTTGTTAAACCTGCAACTTGGTCCCCAGCGGACCAAATTGCAGGTTTTTACTTTTTACTTATCAGAAGTCTAATAAGTGAAAACCATCGCCATTGCCATCGCGGGTAGAACCTGGATGAAGCTGGCACAGGAGCGTGGATATTGGCACAAGAAAAGAGAGGCCCATGCTCAGCTGTGAGTGATGTCGGGCTGTGGATGATGATGATGATGGTGAAGTTAAAGTATAAACTACTCGCTGGAATATTTTTTACAAAGTTTAACACCCTGTTATACCCAGCCATATAAAAAAATCTTAATAGAATTTTTGCACTCTTCGTGTTAAAATCTTCAGTGGCTTTGCGTTTTCAGTCCGTCAAGGATGAAAATGTCTTGTAAGTTGCATATATGAAGGAAAGCAGCCAATCCAAGAGTGTATTACTCTGAGAAGTTTAAGGTCTGTCTACGAGACCGTATTGGAACTTACTGATGCTCACGACCGAAAACGAACGACTTGGGTGCATGACATGTACTCTACCGTGCACCCAGATCGTTTTCGTAAACTAACCGGCAGTTTCGTGTCATGTTAATACCTATGAATTAAAAATACGCTGCCGGATTGCCTTCAAAACTAATTCCAGTAGTATTTTAATGAAAATATCAGCAGCATTAAACTAGGTACTCTCGTGAGATACTGCAAACTACAATCACATTTAATTCATTTAGTTATGGTAGGCTTACATACCCACATTTTAATTTCCGTCAGCCAAAAGCGGTGACACTACAAGATTTATAAGTATTATTATTTTATAATTAACAACAAAGCTGCGAACATTTGTCAGCTGATTGTAATCAGCTGCTTTCATTACGTCACTCGTTTTTTTAGCATGGTACTGTTAAAAAGAAACTAGTTAAATTAACTACTTATAAAAACGGCTGATTTTATTTTTTATTTTTCTTTTGTTTTTTTACCTATGAAAACTCGATCGAGTCACCTTTCAAACAAAACAACAACATAAAATCGGTTCAGCCGTTTGGGAGGTACTGTGCCGCA
Source organism: Dasypolia templi (assembly GCA_963555695.1). NCBI lineage: Eukaryota > Metazoa > Arthropoda > Insecta > Lepidoptera > Noctuidae > Dasypolia > Dasypolia templi. Next base: position 21,788,528 of record OY743141.1, on the reverse strand, counting down.
GACCGACACACGTTAAACTTATAACACCCTTCTTTTTCCGTCGGGGTTAAAAACAAACTGGACAGCCAAACCATAGTTTTGGTGTGGAAATGAGTTTGCATGCACCAAACTCGTTAGACCAAATTAGATCTCATTTAACTTGCTTACCTGTATAACAGTAAACTTAATGAAATAATTCACTACATCGGAAACCACACTTAAAACATTAGCCAAAGGCTTGGCCAAATATGGCGGATACACTAAATTATAACTATTCAAAAATACTTCAGCCAAAACGAAGGCATGATACACACACGCCGTCAGCAGAATCAACACAAGTCTGGTAAAAAAGTTGACAGCTGCATTGAAACACGAAATGTATACAGTAATAATTGACCCTAACATTTTATCATGTTACCCTACGTGCATACGATAACATACTGAGTTACGCAGACGTTAGTTTTAGATAGTACCTACATTATCAAATAAATGATACTACACGCGTAACGTTTAGTAGGAGCTACGAACTACCGAGCGTTGGCGTGCTCAAAGTTCAACTGGTGTTTGATATCGAAAAAATACAGACTTTCTCTTAGAAGAAAGTACACGTGCGTGTTTTGCTGGAAGCGTTTCGTGCCATAATTATTATAAAATCAAATTTATTTTACAAACATTTAGGCATGCGCGGCAGTTCTGGCAGGCAGGTCTTTTTTTATCAACCCCAAAAAGACTTAAGAAAAGTTTGCTAAAACATTGCCTTATTTTAATTTCCGTTTAGGTCAATACTATTGAATTTTCCATAATTCTACGCTATTGAAAGAAGTTAAAGTTTTCAAAAATATTTTCTTTTGCAATAGTCAAGCGATGGAATATTTACATAACTTGCATATTAATTATTTAAACAGTATTAATAATATGTCTTTGTGCATTATATATACGTGATGATAAATATCACTTTATCGATAAAACGAGTCACTTTGATAACACTACTTAGTAAACAATTTGGTGGAATTATCTGTTATCGATCTTTGTCTGTCTGTTTGGTAATAATTATTTTATCATTAAAAAGATATTGCTACATCCTACATTTATAAATACCTCTTAAAAATCATCATTACCTTATGCGTACCTACCCACCAACAGATAGTTGGTGAACTATACATACCTTTGTAATGGACGCATTAATTAATTAAAGCCTTGATTACCAAATAAATACGTAAAACAACTTCTATACCAGTATGTGTAAATACTATATACTTAATCCATAATGAAGCGACGAACACAATACGTCGGTTGTTTAACTTCAAGGTTTGGATTTCCTTACGATTAGCTGTACTGATATTAACTACTAGTTAACATCATTGTCGGTGTCCGTATTGCTAAAGGCTCCCGCAGACAGGCGCGACTCGACTTTAATAGAACAATTTCTATGAAAACTTCAAAGAAATTGTTCTACTATGTACCTGTCTGCGAGGAGCCTTAACACGAAGTCCAGCAAAATAGTCACCATCAACACAGTTTCCATACTTAGATACTAATGAAGTACCTAATGAGTACAACAGTATGCCAGTTTCTCTTGCTGTTTGTTACTGTTTCACGGCTGTCAGAACCAGTTTTCATGAATAAAGATAACTTGGATCTATAGCAACAAAAGAAACTGTGAGTTTGTTTTTTCTCAAAGAAGTCGGACAGGAAACACCGACCTCATCAAGGTCTCACTGAACAGAAAAAAAACAATATCAAATGTGTGAAATAGGTTATAAAGTTTGTATAGGTAAATCTGAAATTCAGCAATACTTTTGTGTAAATTAAATGTTTTAGACGGTTTATTTAAAAATATACTTATACCTACATGTCATACTAATTACGTGGGACACTCAGAAAGTTTTGTGAAAATAAAAATAAATGTTCTTTAGGTAAATATTGTTGAATTAAATCTTTTAAAAGTACTCTCCACTAGCCTCTATCCAAAGTTTCATGCGTCTGAACCAGTTTTCGAAACTCTGCAGTCCGCCGTAGACACCTCGTTTATAACCTTGCTCGAAAGCTGACAGCACATCTTCAGGCGACGAAAATTGGACCCCTTTGTGCAGATTTTTTATTTACGGGAATACAAAGAAGTCACATGGTGCTAGGTCAGGGCTGTAAGGAAGGTGACCCAGGAGTTTGACCGGCGTGCTGTCCGAGAAATTCCTCGTTTTGAGCGCGGTTTGCGAATGCGCGTTGTCGTGGTGGTGCAGTAGCCCGCGGAGCCGTGTTTGGCCGCTTGTTGCTCACAATAGAGAAAACTTCTGCCAAGTATTTGGTAGTAAGTATACAATTCAGCGTTGATGCTTCTTTAGTTCCGTAAAGGAATTGACACCAAGTAGCTAGACAAATTGTAAAAGCTCGCGATCAAAGTCTTCCCCCCGCTTCTAGGTCGCTTCACTTCAAAACGAATTAACGCCTACCGCGTTGATTCGTTTTGAAACACCCAAACTGTTGACTGGCGCTTCATTTCTGGATCGTAATGATAAATCCAAGACTCATCACCTGTAATGATGTCGTAAACACGCCGAGACGAGCCTGCTTCAAATTTGTTTATCATATCACGGCACCATTCCACCCGGGCCTGTTTCTGAGCATCGGTGAGGCTCCTCAAGCGAAGATGAACGTGTAGAATTTCGTGAAGGCTTCCCGATCCAACCTGTAGTATGTGCTGAAGCTCTTGATACGTAACTCGCCTATTGTCTTGGATTAAATCACTGCTAGCACGTTTTCTTCCGTAACAGCTGTCAAAGGGCGACTACTTCTTTCTTCTTCACCTAAAGTCGACCGCGCTTGAATTTCTTATACCAATGATACACGATTGCACTAGAAGGGTCTTTATCCATGAATGCCATTTGAAGTCTATCGTACGACTCTTCCGGACTCAAGCGACACTTGAAATCGTAAAAAATCTTGGCGCAGATCTATTTTTTAATGAGACGCGATAATTTAAATTAGCTCGCTAACAATCTAGAGGGAAACGTTTGAAATTGCATCATTCTTTTTAACATCTATTTTTACTTACAATTGTTAATATTTTCAAAATAGACTTTTTTCGCAATACTTTCTTAGTGGCCTGATACAGGTGGTAGATTCCACTGAAGATAATTGTTACTGACGCTCGTTGAAGATAACATGGATTTATAACAAAGTGTAGGTATATAAATGTTACCTACCTAAACCTTCCAGTTGCTAGAAAAACTTTCAGGTGCTTAATGAACTTCTATAAGCGATCGTTGAATTAAAAATAAATAAACAAAAGAAGTTTATTTGCGGTAAAACATGACCAAAGAAAAAAAACAAACAAAAAATACAAGTCAGGAATAAAAATGCGTCGCATGCACGCAAAACGGCCATCGCTCAGCATAATGCTGTGACCAGGATGCGATTAATGTCTGTGACTTTTTTTGGGGCACGGCTTGTAGCTACTAATTAAGACAGATTTGTTGTTGTTTTCCCAAAACATAAAAAATATTGCGGTATATTTTTTTAAGGTAGCCTACTCTCAAATCAAATCAAATCAAAAGTCATTTATTCAATCAAATTAAATTAGGCTGAGAATCAGCACTTTTCGAACGTCAAAATTACTTATGTCAGTCTCTCAAAACGCCCGCGCTTCACCACTTCCTAGTGCTTTAGCTGGGAAGAAGAAGTGGCGCAACAAACTCCCCAGCAGAAAGCTGTCCCATTGCTGAGCAAAGGCCTCCCCCAAATCATTCCAGGCATCCTTTTCAGAGCCACCTCGATCCAACCCTTGCTGTACGCGTCTACGTCGTCTCGCCACCTCTTTATGGGATTTTATTTGCAAAAAAAAATCTGACGTCAGTGTGATGCGTATGTGGCGATGTAATTGCCACCACAGACGTGGTGATGGAAGATGGAGCAAAGCCCTAACGGAATGGTGGCAGAAAAATGGCCAGGTGGGGTGGACGACCTACAGAAGACCGCAGGGAAGACCTGGATGAAACTTGCACAGACCAGCGAAGCATGGCTCTTAAGGGAGGAGGCGTATAACTCAGCTGAGGGTGGAACAAGGCAATGATGATGATGAAACAAACGTTTTTCTTGCAAAAAGTACAAAAATATTGTACTTTTTTTTGGTATAAAATAATAATTATAGCTGCAGTAATAGGTCCTTGTTATGGATGCAGAAAATATAAACCACATTCATCATCATCATCATCATCAGCCTATATTAGTCCACTGCTGGACTTAGGCCTCCCCTAATGAGCGCCTTAGCGCCCTGTCTTCAGCTTGACTCATCCAGCATCTGCCTGCAGTCTTTCGCAGATTGTCATCCCACCTGGCCGGAGGGCGTCCTACACTACGTTTACCCCAGCGGTTGTCGGTTCTTCGCGAGATATGGCCGGCCCACTGCCACTTCATCTTGCTAATTCTTTGAGCCATGTCGATAACTTTGGTTCTCTCTCGGATGTATTCGTTGCGTATCCTATCTTTCAGAGAGACTCCGAGCATAGCTCTTTCCTTAGCTCGCTGAGCGACTTTGAACTGGTGGATCAGCCCTTTCATGAGTGTCCACGTCTCAGCTCCGTAGGACATGACGGTTTAACCACGTTTAGTCAGCCGGCTTTACACCAAAATCACAACGGGTAGGACGCACTGATTGAAAACTTTAGTTTTTAAGCATTGCGGTATGGATGACGAGAAGACTCGGCGTAGTTTCCCAAACGCTGCCCAGTCTAGCTGGATGCTCCACTTGGCCTCCCTCTCAAAATTGTTTTTACCTAACTGCAGAATTTGCCCAAGGTAAGTGTACTCAGAAACAATTTCGGGAGGGTGGCCATGTACGGCGACCGGTCTCGGATGCGTCGCGAGGCTGAAGCTAGGCCGTCCAGCATCTGGTTCAGCTCCTCCAACGACTCCGCCATTAAGACCATCAGCGAATCGCAGGTGTGAGATGTAATCGCCGTTTATGTTAATGCCCTTACCTGTCCAGTCCAGCGTCTTAAACATATCTTCTAGCGCGCTCGTGAACAGTTTCGGGGATGTAACATCCCCCTGTCTCTTTCCTCTGCGCAGTTGGATGGGTTTGGACTGCTGGTCCTGTACTTGGAGACTCATGGTGGTGGCTTCGTAAAGACATCTCAGTACCTCGATATAACGACAGTCTACTTGGCATCGCTGTAAGGATTCCAGAACAGCCCAGGTTTCGACAGAGTCAAAGGCCTTCTCATAGTCCACAAAGGCCAGACACAGGGTTTGATTATACTCTGCGGACTTCTATATAATCTGCCTCACTGTGTGTATGTGGTCTATGGTGCCATATCCTCCACGAAACCCGGCCTGTTCCGGTGGCTGGAACTCGTCGAGTCTCCTGGCGGGACGGTTCGTGAACGCTCGTGAGAACAGCTTATAGACGTGGCTCAGGAGTGAGACGGTTCTATAGTTTTTAAGGAGGGTTTTATCTCCCTTCTTAAAAAAGAGCACCACCGAACTCTCGCTCCACGCCTTTGGAATTTTCCCACTATGAAGAATGCCAATGCCACTATGAAGGAAACCACATTAATGATGGCATTTAACATGTGAACATTGAACGCGGTCATTACCTATTGTGGTTTTGAAAATACGACTGGAAAATCTACAAACATTATAAAAAGAGTTTTGAAAAAGGACCTTACCTTTCTGAGTTTATATTGGACATTACTGACATCAGTGAAGGAATAAAACATTGTGAGGAAACCAGCACACTAGTTGCGTTTACAACACACAATTAATTGCAATCTAAATCATTTTGAAGGAAATTGCGAATCCATTGCTTCATATGATCGAAAAATTTGTCTGCTCAACAGCGTAAATAACGCAATGAATGTTGTGAAACTGTCAAAATGAAAGCGATTACTACTGATAATGTGTTACGCAATTACCCCGCTGGACTTATCCATACTTATATTATAAATTCGAAAGTAACTCTATCTGTATGTGCCTTTTCACACCTAAACCTCCGACCGGATTTTGATAAAATTTGGCTAGGAGATAGATGGCATACTGGGGAAGGCTACTTTTTATCCCGGTAGCACGTTCCCGTGGAAAAATTTCCAACATCCACGCTGGTAAAGCCGCGGGCAGAATCTAGTAGTTCATCGGCCAACCCGTCTTGAGCAAGCGTGGTGATCAATGCTCGTCGCCTCCTGTGTATGATAAGAGGCCTTTGCATTTTTACAGTAACAGTCTGCTATTACCAAGGAATAGAAAAAAACAAGTGCAAGTGTCCACGCAGCTATCACGCGCGTGTCAGAATTATGCGAAAAAAAATTAAAATAATAGCAACCTTCGTCGGTTGTAATAAGACTTAATTTTGTATGAACAAAATATTCAACTTGGATGAAAAGCATTTGTTGTTCATACAAAATTAAGACTTATCATAATGTATACACGTTTATATCAGTTAAACTACTTTTTCACAATATTATTGGTTTATCTCAATCAGGTGTATGCAGGAACAAATGCCTACACATAATGACCCCTATTAACTTACTTACTTAGTTGGACTTTGTAAATAATCGGGATCTGTAATAGCGCTTTTAATGCACGCGAGATGCACGATATTGTACATCTGGGTATGTACTGTCGAGTTCACTAATATCTTGGCAGTGACAATGTTTCAAAATATTGTAAGCGTTAAAATGATCATAATAAAGTTCGATACAAACTTAGACATCAATAACCTGATAATCATTTAAACTGTTCTTAAATATGTTACGGTAGTGCAGTCAAATTTATCTGACTACTCTTCGGAATATTTATATCTAAATACTCCAGATTTCAATATATTTGGTGCAACCTAGGATTCATAAATATCTATAAGTACAGCTTTGAATATTCAACTAAATTCCCGTTACCATAAAATTTATTTTTGGTTGCCGGTGAAGAAGTGCGAGTAATAAAGCAATGTTGCCGTTCGTAATCCGTACCAATCTGACAAAGTTCAAATTCAAATATTTTTATTTGTAGAACACTGGTAAACAAAAAGTACACATGACAATATTAATAAAAATTAACGCTATGTCTTGCCGTCAACGGCGCACAAATATTCTAATTATAATTTCTAAGAGAGAGAGCTGTATTATTTGATAAATTAAGTTTTATGAAATCTTAGGGTCGCCGAAGACGAGGTGCCGACCAGCCAGCCAGCTCAATGGGTCATGGCAATCTGGCTGATCCGGGGATACCGCACGGCCTCCTGTGAGGAGCCTTCTTTCCGGATTGCCGCCATGGGATCTGGAGACAAAAGCCCTCGCGCACGTGTGGGAGTGGCGCGAGGAGGCAAAACGCGGGGGCATAACTCCGCTGCCGCGAGAACAGCGGACAGAACTCCGGCAGGATCTCATGGCGACATGGAGTGTGTGATTGTCATAACCTAGTGCTGGGCACGCCAAAATAGCGGCAATAAGTCCCATCTTTTAAACTGGTTGGAGAGGCGCCACGTCGTCCTCACCTTCCGCAGGTCCTCATTTTCCTTGACACAGGTCCTCGCCGGATATGGGTGTTTCGGGAGGTTCCTGTTCCTTATAAGGTGGTAGGAAACACCCGGGTGTCACCATTGTGTGGATCGCCCGGAGGACACGGTGGAGCGTACGCTGGAGGTCTGCCCAACTTGGGCGGAACACCGCCGTGTCCTCGCGGAGGCGATCGGCGGTGGCGATCTCTCGCATCCGGCCCTGGGCCGGGCCATGGTTCGGAGCGAGAGGGAAACCATCACCTCCTTCTGCGAAGCTGTAATGCTTGCGAAGGAGGAGGCGGAGCGCGTGAGGGAGAGAACTTCGCCGCAGGACAGCCCTGGGCGTCGGGAATCGCCAGCTGATTCCCGGCCACCGTAGGGGCTTGCGGACGGCGAGCAATGAGTAGGTCGCCCTCCGGGAAGGACCAGGCATGGGTCGACGGCGCGTCGTGTTCCACGCGCGCCTCAAAGAAATGTCAGCACTAACTGACGGGGTCCGATAGGGCGGATGACTGCCAGGTTCGCGGGTTGTTCGAAAGAGATACCGTGGACCTGGCACAGGCAACTGAAGGAACATGGGTGGGTTTTAGTCAGTAAAACTCTCACACGCCATCCAGCTCCACCCAGAGCGGGAGAAGTTATTTGATATTTTCCCACCGAAAAAAAAACTGTCCCCGAAGACTATACCTTCTCATTTGTTAAAAACTTCGAGACATTTCAAATTGTCAAGATATGTTTCATAGAAAAATTGCATAGTTATTTGTGAACCTAACTTTGTGCTAAATATTATGAACAAGGGATTGCGCACAGTTTTTTGAGTCTTTGTCTGTAACAATATTATTGATATAAATAATGTAGTCACATATATTATTTATGATTTCGCAGATTGTTTACAAATTATGGTCAGGTAAAGCTGTTTAGAGTTTTATGAAACTTACCATTATGTTGTTTATACAGCATGTAACAAAAACCCTGTCCGATCTAATAAAGGCGTATTCCTGGTTTAACATACGTACTAGAAAAAATAGTTAAAAAAGAACTCATAAAAACCAAAAGTTATTAATTTTGTATTTTTATGAACCATGGGAAATTTAACAGTAAATATGCAAAATTTTTATTAAGTTGACACCACTCCACCGGCCGGCGTTTTATTTTTAATTTTACATATTTTTATTTCAAAGGACGGCGCCCTGCACTAGCCGCGCTGTAAGTACTCTTTTAACGAGTCCTCGACCCTTTGATATAGCCGACAGGTTGCCTACTGGCACGCTACTTGTTTGTCGCCAGTCTCACGTGGTAGATAGCTTGCGATCGGATGTCCGTACGTCTCACGTGCCGCTATCGTATCTCGAACCATGTCGTTTTCCAATCAAGAATATTTGAATATGTTGATTTTTATTTGTGAGTTAGTGTGATTCGGAAATCGAAGTAAGAGTTCGGATTGTGGAAGCTTTCGACTCACTCACATCGTACACAAGTGCGTTGCGAAGACTACGTGCAAATTTAATAAAAAGGTGTCGAATGTGTTTGTGTACTAATGTTCGAGGTAGACATGTGGAACACGAGGTATGCAACAAGTAAATGTTTTAATATACTGATAGCTACAGTCGGTACATTGCCAAAAGCACATCACATTAACTCAATAATAATTGTTTCTTGATAAACAGAAGGTCTTAAATCAGGGACACTATGCGTCTATGCCTACAATAAAATATCAGCTGATATCTACGCGTAGACATAACGTAGGTTTCTTTAGTCCTAAGTTTGTTTGGCGGCATGCGACAAAGCACCGCCTCGCGCAGGCGGCGTCTTTGACACGAAACTGTAGGTGAACTTTGTCGAGCGATCAGTGTTGCCTTTGGTATGATTAGTTTTAATTTTTTTAAATGAATTATTTTCATTGGGGAAAAATAATAATCTCGGATCCATTAAATGATTACATATTTGTGTACGCAGTACGATACCAAATAATACCCTTCAGGATCGGACAGGGTATTCGTTACATGTTGTATATTTTTTATTCATGAACATGCTTAGTTATTAAAAAACTCGACTGTACAATAACGAGTATAAATGTATTACTATGATCTGATCTCTGAGAGATGACACATCTTTTTGAAGCCTTTGCAACATCTTAGATTTTGGCATTGCTTGTCTCGTCAGTTAGTTTGGTGTCCCTTCGATGTCACATATTTGTGCTGCCACTTGTTTATGCTTGCCAAAAATGAAAACACATATTTGCTGTCATATTGACGGCAGTTAGTAATGGATAAATCATGAATCAGATATTATTGCCGAGTTTTCCATAGTAATACATTAATGTTCGTAACTACCAACTGTAAATAGGTAGGTGATTACTAATTGCACATTTTTGTGATTCACCTAGGTAATTTCGGAGTCTTCTATAACAGCAAAGGAAGTGATGTGCAAGATGCTCATGATCCGTAACAAGATAAACATCACGCCAATGATAAGCTATTTCAAAGCGCTGTGTCTTAGCCTATTAACCTCGTACGAACCTGCTGCACCGGCTGGGACAGATTGGATGGGGAAGGCGGAGGACAGGCTGTTGAACTGCAGTTTGAGAGAGGCATGTCAGCAGTGGACTGCGATAGGCTGAGTTGATAAATATGGCATAGCGAGTTTTGGAATACAGGTATGAGTCTCTCTTAAGGCTCGTGCAAACTGGCGTGAAGCTACAGCGCGGCACATAGGCACCGCGTGTCGCGCGACGAGCGGTGCCTTTGTGGCGCGCTGTCGCATCGTGCTTGCTTGTGGGAGCCTTCATACTCAAATTTCTTGCATACCTACCTATTGATGTGGAAGTGGTAACATGTCTCTATAACAAGATGTTATTTTGCGCGAAAGTCATAAGAAAACTTTTAAAGGGAGAGAGAAGTCATTAAATAGTCACAGTAACTATTGTGACATGAGAAAGTACACACAAAATTACTTTCGCTAACACCACTACAAATATATAAGCATGAATGATAACAATGAAAAGTACCTGCAATGGCAAATGTATTTTACCCTTTTATAACCTTGCTTGTTTGGTTATTAAAGATGGTAAATGATATAGCTAGAGGATGCATGCAAAAGAAACTATAACAGAAGATTTGTACAAATTAATATGTCGATAATTACGATGAAAGTAGATACTGGCGTTAAGCCATAGAAATGCAAGGGCATAGCATTTTCCTCGCACGCAAGTAAGAATGCTAATTGAAAAGAAAAGTAAGTGTGAAGAAAAGTAAGAAAAGTAAGTGACCGTTTGGCGACGAGCCACTAACTTTTCAATATTAATTTATCTAAATGCAGCTGTACTTCTCTTTGAAAAGCAATAACTTACCTATTTTATTTTAAGGTTAATTCAATGATTTCGTATAGTAAGTGCCAATGGCCTTGGCTACAGAAGGTTGCACGCGAAACTACAAGTAAGTAGGTAACTTTAGTGGTAAGAATTCATTTATTAGCGTTTACTTACTGTTAACCGTAGTGGCATTGAGGGCTAACGCAATATTTACTAACAGGTAACTCTATTCGTGTACTGTTCAAAGACCAAGAAATCTACTTAGAATTATAATCAGTAATATCTTGCATGTGAATGTGTGATTGAAGGGCAAGGGTCTGTTTTTACCACAGTTTTACTTTATAAATATGTAAATGCAGATAAGAAACGAGCATAGCGCTAGCCTTACTGCTCGAGATTTTCGGCAGTTTTTTTTACTGTTTCCGCCCTTATAGAGAACTGTCCCGTCGGTCTCGCGACTGCTGAGCGTGGAATCCTGGGTTCGACTTCCAGGTCGGCCAAGTGTTATTGAGTTTTATTCCATTAAAATGTGTGTGTAACAGACTAACAGCCTGGAGTTTGGAAGTCCGGCGCCTGATCTCTTTTTGTTCGCACAGAGCACATGTGTCTGCGCACACACTTGTACACTATAATATCTCACACGCCGAAGGTCCCGCTGAGGTTAGTCGCCATGACCGAGAGAGAGAGAAGAAACATGCATCGATAACCAGGCTACTAGCGAGTTAATAAGTCTATTGAAATTTTGGTATGACAATCAAAATAATCGGGTCAAGTGGGCGAATTCCTTTTCTGACTCATATAAGTTAGAGTGCGGTGTTAGACAGGGTGGGCTTACTTCGCCAACCATCTTAAACATTTATATTAAACAGTTGATTGAAGAACTCAGCAGCGCCACTGTTGGTTGCTCCATTGACGGTAAGTCAGTCAATAATCTGAGTTATGCAGACGATATGGTGCTGCTGGGTCCTTCAATCAACGGAATAAGAAAATTAATTCAAATTTGTGAAGTGTATGCGGCCTCCCACGGGCTCTTGTATAATAAAAAAAAAGTGAGCTCCTTATTTTACAGGGGAGAAACCGAGTGTCGTCCGAGATTCCTTCGATTAAACTGAACTTAAAACGAACATCACAGTTTACTTACTTGGGTCATGTGGTGACGGAGGATCTCTCGGACGATGCAGACATGGAGAGGGAGCGTAGGGCGTTGTCGGTCTGGGTGGGCTACCTAAGAAATCCTTGCAGATCATGCAAGGATTTCTTAGGTAGCGCAGAAAAACTTAGTTGGAGAAGATGCATAGCTACACACATTTAGAACTTAAATCTTGGTTCTTAAGAAGCTTGTGGAGAAGTAGAAGATGGTTGTTGCAAACATTTTAACGCAATAAACTTCTAAGTCACATACCCCAACACATTTTGTTGGAGATAAATCGCAGGTGAAGTATGTTACGCAGTACGGTACGGTACATATACTTATAGTAAAGGGTCCGTGTAGCAATCGGATTGCTTAGCAAGTTGGTCAAGCTAAAGTCAGGCTAGGCTCGTTGCGAAACATGCCAGTGTTTTTTCAATTACTTACTGGACGGTAGATCAACAGTAGAATTGTTTGCTGATGACGTCTTTTGCGTCACATTGTTCGACATTTGCAGAAGTCGACGTGCCAAGAAACTTGTAGTGATTTTGTTTGGAGAGTTGAAATGAGTTTAGGAATTTCACACTTTTGGTAAGTACTTATGTATCGTAATACCAATTCGATCGTTACTGGGGCATTATCCACCAACTCGACTAGGGCCCGCGTGGTGGAGAGGGTAAACCTGTGTCCCAGCAGTGCAAAAATTTCTTACAGACCGATTATCTATCATGGGCAAGGCGAAGTAACTGGACGTGCTTGACTCCTACCAAAAAGACTGGCCCGTTTTAGCAGCCGAACAACAGAAGTGTGCGATCTGTAAAAGAGCCTGCAGTAAGACCATACAGGCTGCATGTAAAATTATGAATCGGGGGCTTTATTTCAGTAATATCCATTTGTATGGACTTTCTTGATAACTTTCTTTAGGTCACAACACAACGCTCGCTCACAACGCGACAACACACAACACACACAACGTCAACTATGTTAACACACTTAGTAACGATGAAAATAAATATAGATAGAGTATCTATAAAGGATTTAAGTAATGAAGCTAAAGATTTAAGTAGGATGGGCTTACTTTGTTTGAAAAAAAATAACAAAACGGGCCCATAAATGCTATGAACTTCTCAAAAGAGTTTTGCGGTTAGAGTTCTCGAAAAATCCAACGGAATCCGATCTGTTATTCTCAATGCAGATAATTTTTATGGTACCTACCTACCTTTACTAATTAGTATTCATGTTTGAGCTTGTCTAACTTATTAACTAATTATGTTAAGTGATTCTACATGTGTCTAATTACTTACACGTGTCTGTATTTTTTCAACAAAACAAACTCTGCATCGAAAATCTTAAAGATGTAAATTTGAAAACATAGATAATCCAGAAAGTTATATGTCAAATTTTTAATTAATTGTTATAGCGAAGAATTTGGAATGCAAAAGCGAAAACATGTTTTCTACTCCTAATAAAACGTAAAAAAAAGAACTAGTTTAAAGGTTTATAATAATAATCCCTCGTCTTCTTAAGTTATAACATTTTATTTGTCAACAATGGTGTTAAAATTATGTGTCACAAAAAAGTGTGGTGGTACCCAAACACGTTTACAATAACGAATATATTTCAACAGCAACAAATTGATCCCTCCAATAGGTTGGTAAGGTACTAAGTTATTCATGTAAATATTCTGTCTACATAAAATACGTGTATATGACTTGTGGCAACTTTACCCTGAACTAATCACGATACTTAAATGAAAATTTGTAGCCATAAATAAATATACGAATTAACTTTTAATATAAAGCTTTAAATAATTAGGTAAAAATTGATAGACAAGTCTTGCAAGTTTCCTGATGAAACCAAACTTATTCAAACCTGCCTAAACTTAAGTATTTTATAAGTAACGTCGCGGTTAGATGTGGTACAAGAACATTCAAGTTCACAGCGCATACGCAGTTGTATTAAAAAAGTTCATCACATTTTCCGTCGACCAATTAGCAAATGGCGCTATGAAAAAAACCGGCCAAGTACGTGTCGGACCTAGCAAAATGAAAGGGTCCGTAGGTGGATGAATTTATCTCAAAAACAAACTTAATGTTGTTGTTGAAAAACATGTTCGCCCATACATTCTAACTGCAAATGCAAGTTACTCGTTATCTTGTAGTGCCTACTTAGCTGTGAAAGTTTTCCTTTTAACTTTGTTATATACACTTGGGAGCAAATAAATCGAGCCACTACCTTTTTTCACGTAAAATGGTAAATATTTTTGGGAATATGGAACGTATCAATTCGAACTATATATCGCCTAAAAGTTAAGTTAATAACCTTAACAATGAGGGTAAATTATTGAATAATAACCTTATTGAATGATAAATTATTGGCTCTGCAAGAAAAATGGTAATTTTGATAGAAAATTTAGTAGGGCTAAAACAGTCCATAAAAACAATAAAAAACAAAATTATTGCAAAAAAAATATTCTTAATAACTGGTATTACCCCCCCGTGCCCTGATGCATTCTTGTAGCCTATTAGTCATCGATCTGATCAGAGTTACGATGACATATTGTGGTATGTTCTCCCACTCTTCAAGCACAGCGACTTTAAGCTCGGGAATGGATGAAACAGCGGGAACCCTGGCTCGGACTCTCCGTTTTAGCTCGTCCCATAGGTGTTCGATCGGGTTCAAATCGGGACTTCGTGCTGGCCATACCATTTGTTGAATCCCGATCGCAGACAAGTATTCCGTAACGATCTGCGCGGTATGAGGTCTCGCATTGTCATGATAAACAAGAAATTTTCTCCGACAAAACCAGCATACGGCATTACGTGGTCTTCAAGAATGTCAGTTATGTATCGGTCAGCTGTTAATCCACGTCTACCACTGCCATCGTTGGCGGGGTCGACTAAGACAAGTTCCGTTTTTCCGTCTAGAGAAATTCCTCCCCACACCATACAAGAACCACCACCAAAACTCACAGTTTCTCGAATGCAACATTGGGCAAATCTTTCACCAGGACGTCTATACACTCGGTTTCTCCCGTCATTGCTAAAAAGACAGATTCTTGACTCGTCAGAAAACAAAACTGACCTCCAGTCTTCTAACGTCCAATTAATGTGTTCTCGAGCAAACTACAAGCGAGATCGGCGATGAGCTACAGTCAATTTTGGGCCAGTTGCTGGTTTGTGTGATGTTAAATTTCGTTCCTTTAGTCTTCGTCTCACTGTCCACCTACTGATTGCGACACCTCGAACGTCACGTAACGCTTGCTGTAGCTGAACAGCATTAAGTCCACGGTCGCGCAACGAATTGGTTGCAATAAAGCGGTCGTCACGTTCTGTTGTTGCCCGTGGTCGGCCAGTTCCAGGTCGCCGAACAAAAGCACCAGTCTCCAGATACCTGCGGTATACCCGCTGTACCTTTGAACGACTCAAATGAAGTCTGCGTGCCACTTCACGTTGTCCGTGTCCAACCTCAAGTAAAGCTACAACTTGGGCAGCTTCCGTCGGTGTAGTATCCATTTTATCAGGTTATTTTGATTACACAGACACAGATAAAGACAACAATAACAAGTAATATGGGTATGATTAACAAAAACCTCAAATTTAATCTTTTCTTAACAGAGTACAATAAAAATGTCATAAGCAAATTAAATGCGATAATTTTATTCTACCCTTTAAACTTTAATTAAAATGAAATTGTGACAACTAACTACCCTCATTGTAAAGGTTATTAAATACCCTTTTAGGCGATATATGTTTCGAATCGATGCGTTCCATAATACCAAAAATAATAACCATAATGCGTGAAAAAGGAAGTGGCTCGATTTATTTGCTCCCAAGTGTATATACCACTGCCGTGAATTTTTAACATGTCCATTTAGCTGACAGGTGGGGAAGGCACCTCTAACAAAAATTACACTTCGGAAACGAATCCTTTAATCGAATAATGGTTTTGACTCATCCGCAATATTTTTGAACGACCTTTCCAACTACACCCTACACCATGGGATAGACGAGAAAGTAATTATTCATCCACACTTTACGTGTATATGTTTTTGTTTTCTTCTAGATTTTATTTTACCGTTTTGTCGGCGCGACTAATAGGTACACCCATGCCAAATAACAGCTTTCCAGAACTGAGAGTCTCTGAACTAAGCTGCGGACTGATGGACGCATGGACGGAGCGACGCCGACGGACGGACATGGCGAAACTATAGGTTGACTACGGAACCCAAAAAAAATTGAAAAAGACCACAATTTTTTTATGGAAATGGTTCCCTTAGAGAAGTTAAGCAAAATAACTACACAGTAATAGGAAAACTTGTGGGTGTAAGCAGCGCCATTTGAGATCGGAGCCCCATTTGGCCATCGTAAAATGTACTTTATAAAAGGGGAAAATTCAGTAATCTGCCAGTCGTTGATTATAGATTTGTCAAGGATGATACATTCACATCGTCTACAAAATAAATTATTCAGGTGTTAAGTACCTCAAGAGTGTAGACATCTACTTCATACTCCCAAGATCCATAATCTACATCCACCTACTACTTTGGACATTTAGAAGTGGCCATTGTTACAGGCTGCCCTAGATTCAATTCAGTATACCAATTTTCGTTAACGGATCTCCGAACTAGTGTAGTAATCAACGGAAGGAACATAACAATGAGTCGGTGCACTGCAATACTTTTTAAACTGTGGCTCGGTATGCGTAACACTTCCCAGTTACTGTGTATTGATAGCACAAGGACATGCGATAATACCATATTTGCAAAATTCGTAAAGAAGGAAGTTCTCAATGATTTCGTGAGTGGACATTATTATTTATATTATTATTATTATGTAACACTTCCCAGTTACTGTGTATTGATAGAATAAGGACATGCGATAATACCATATTTGCAGAATTCGTAAAGAAGGAAGTACTCAATAATTTCGTGAGAGCACATTATTATGTATACTCACGAAATTATCGAGAACTTAGTAGATACGACAATCCACACTTCTAACTTCCTAACTTCCTAATCCCAACTTCCTAACTAATGTTATAAATGCGAAAGTAATAGTTAGTTTGGGTGAAATTTGGCACACAGATAGACCATGACTTGGAGAAGGACCTAGGCTTCTTCAATAATATTGTAAATTCGGAAGTAACTCTGTTTGTCTGTCTGTATGTTACCTTCACGCCTAAACCACTGAACCGATTAAAAAACAAATGGCAAGGAGATAGATGGCATCCAGGGGAAGGAAGTAGGCTACTTTTTGTCTTAAAATAATCCTAAAAATTTCACCCCCCCTATATCGGGAGGAAAGTTTTGATGGGAAACTGAGCAATTCTCAAGTTAAATTAACATGATAAATTGTTACACAGGGTGGAAGGGACATCGACGCACAACCTGATACCATGGATTCAGTACATGATTCTGAACTCCCTGGAGTTGAAATTTTTCATCGGTTATAAAATAATAATAGTAATAAAAAGCCTCGACCAATATCTCTCGAGGCTTTCGTTAGGCGGTTGGATCAAGGGCCCGATTCAGAAGGCAGTACTCCTCGATACGGCTCGCATTGTGAGGAGGTTCCTGTCTCTGGAGCCCTAACCACCGGTAGCTTGGACCCTGCTCCCGCTATCGGCGGACCACTATTTTTTTTATTTTAAATGTTTTTTTTAAGTTGTTTTATAAAAATATTTTAAAAATGTATCTAAATAAGGATAAGAATAAATAAACGAAATAATAATAATATATATATGTATAATAATACGGTCGGTAGATATGCACTTTCACATAGCAATTAGAAGTAACCAAACTCGAAGTTGTGACTTAAAGAGGAATTTTACGTATGGCTGGACAGTGTTAATTATGTATGCCTACACATGGAATCACAACAAAAAAAAAAGTTTATCATGACGTCGTTCGCAGGTGACGTCAACATGAAAAGCTTTAAATGGCTGAAGAAAAAAAATATTTTCGACCGTTAAACATTAACTGAATCAGAATTCAGCAGTGAAGCAACTATAATATGCGCAGGCGGCTCAAAAAGATGTCAGAGATCGTTATAAATTTTATTGAACTATCAATTAAGAATGCAATACAGTAATGTGATGTCGAAATCATTATTAAGCAGTTCAAATTATCAATTAGTAGGAATTTTACCGTACCCAATTTAATATACAACAATTACCTTAGTAATGTTATAATCATAATATTATTACATTATTTAGTACGTTTTAGAAACTAACACAATGTTACAGTTAAGTAGTTGTTTCAATAATTTTTAATAATGGTTTTAATGTCAAAAGTTAAATTGTACTTAAACTTAAACGTAAGTGAGATCGACAGAGCGTTAGTAAGTGAAAACTACAGTCTATACGCGGATCTTAAAAAGACGCATGAACTAAATAAAAAAACACAGATTTAAATTAAATTTGTCTCTTCACAAATACTTACATTATAAATGATCACGTAATTTAATTCAAGTTGTAATAAACGGTAGAATAGAATGCACACTGAAGTTTTATTTTTTTCGTCGAATCGTATTCGCGTGCGCACCTTGATGGCGCGCGCAACCGACTCCCGAGCAATTGCTTGCCGGCGCGCGCAGAAAGTTGGTAAGTAGACCCGTTGCTATTGTCCCCAACATTTACCTGCACCGGGAAAAATATTGCTGCTTCCGATGAATTGACAGTTATGCTGATATATGATTGACCTCGTGGTACATCGAACAGCTGTGTGTTAATGATGCGGATGAGAATTCAATCTGAGATTTCGGGGACGGATGTTTAACTTTAGTTTTGAAAGAGAAACCATTGTCTCAAGATTGTGGAAAACTGAAATGTTTTTAATACGTTTTCATGACAGATCTTATTTCTGAAAGGAATAAGTTGTTATTTTTATAGAATTTCTAAATTCTTTTACCTTCTATAGAAATTTTACTTATGTTAAGATTTGAATGATTTAGGAATTTGATTTGTGCCCAGTTGATACCGTTGATGGCATTAGGCATATATTTATGTAATTTTAATTTACTACTAAAGGTACACCTCTGCCCAACCCTTCGGGGAAACAAGACGTGATGTTATGTTATGCTATGTTAATTTAAAAAAAAGATGATTTTTTCCAATCAAATTTATCAACCCTGTTGCAGAAAAAAGGTTCTTCAAGAATACTAAATTTCATACCTACCTACTACTTACTAATGAGCTATCAAAATAAATTATCACTTTTCATGGCTAGGACTCACATTTCGCACGGTTCCGAGTTCCGTGCTTGTCAATAAGAACGGTGAGGTCATGAGTCTTATTTGGTGCTCTCTGCCTTTTATCGGTTGACTCTTAAAGAATCTCAGTAAAATTTATGCTTCGTTTTTAAGTGTTGGTGGCTTGAAGGTTTAAGGGCAATACGTTTATTTTTAAGGTTCCAAACAACGACCTAGTCGTGATGGTTCAAAGGCCTACACTCGCTTCTTCTTCTTGACTTGTTAGAAATTTTATTACTTTATGAGTTGTCCAACAATACTGATAAAGGAAAACATCAAAAACGGCTTTTCATTTACAATAATTCTTCTTAAGAAATATCCGTTTACACTCATTTTTGTAACAATTTTACCTTTTAACCTGAAGTAGACACATGTAGCAATGTTTAAAGTGATTAAGTATAATGATTTTAACATAATACGTAACATCACGCCTGTAATCCCAGAAGGGTTAGACAGGTGGGTACATACAGTACACCCACATTTCGCCAGTTATGCTTAGGTCCCATGTAATAGGGGGCGAGCCCATGATTATTTTCTGGCAGATAAAAGAATAGCCAAGGGCTATTCTTTAGTTAATAATCTCCTCGTTACATAGGTAAATACATTATTTTACAAAATACCTAACGTAGGAAACTGCTCTTTATCTATTTTCTGCTTTGTTTTTTTTTTGGAATATGAGTCAATTTCAGTATTCAAACTTTTGCTGACACCGATGCAATGAACAATAGCAAATTTTACTAATACTAAAATATTTGATTGATCCTCATTGTCTTGGCCTAAGATATCCGAATTAATTATAAAAGTTAATTTATTTTGGGACGGCGCAGAATGTCTTCTTTTTTCTTAAAGGCATCTACAAAACAGGAGCGAGTCTGCAAGGCTTCGCTATCACTCTTCATCTTAGAAGTCACCCCCTTTTTGGGATAAAACACCTCACACACAGTCCATCAATCATTTCTGTGATCTTCACCTACTCTTATACCGTACCTACCAAAATCTTTGATAAACTGTGAAAATTAAGGTGAACACCTATTTTTATTGATTTGATTCTACACGATTGGAGCACTACATCCCGTAAGAAACTTCTATCGAACATACTCGCTAACGGCACTTCCAACATAAACAAAGTTTTGTTTGCCAACATCGTCGCGGTGCACAGCAAAATGTGCTCACTACGTGCTGTGTCCTGAGAGGAGACTTCTTAACATATGCGAAACTGAAATGTGGGTGTACGATAGGTACCTACACCCCTGCCTAACCCTTCGGGGAATACATGCGAAATGTTATGATATTATGTCACGTTATGTGAAACTGAAATTCCATGGCCGAACCGGATATTTAATTTACCAGTTTTAGAAATATTCCGTCAATGAAAACGATTCCAAGAATAGCCCAATCCTGTATCTACTCCTTTGCACTCCCCAGACCAGTGGAAGCGCAGTGGTAGCGGCCCTGACTTACGAGGACTAAGTCGTGGGTTCGAACCCAGACAGGCACTTTACTTTGAGTATTTTTGCATCACCACTCTTAAAACGGTGACCAAAAACACCGTGAGGAAATGCAGCATGTCCTAGAAACAAAAATTATAAGACATTTGTTATATTTGTGGATTAGCCCATTTCTTCTCAAAGAGAGAAGGCCTGTATCCCAGCAGTGGGAACGTTACAGGCTGTTTATGTTTGCTCCTACTATTTCATGGTGTAACCGGTGTAACCAAAAGAAGTTCACCTTGGTAACGGCCGACCTTGCCAGATTTCAAATACTTGTACACAATACACAGTTTGACAAATTGTTACTTTGCTAGTGAAAGTTGAGCAACCGGAAAGTGACTTCTGTACTGTGAAAAAGAAAAAATCTTCATCTTTTTATAAACTAAGTGACAGACATCATTTTTATACAAGAAATACTTAAAGATAAAATAGATCAACCATTTTTCAGATAACTTAATGTTCATATATCTTTTAGGGGGAACTGTGTTAAATTGTACAACAAAATACTTGATAAATTGCAATTGTATGAAAGAAAATAAAAAACACGCGCGTGAATCGTTGGCTCATTTGTAGTCGATGGGGTAAACTATTGGTAGGTACTAGCACCTGGTTACGGTATCTTTCAGCGGTCATGGTTTTTATGATCCAAACGAGGTCTGATCTTCCACCAACACAAATTCTCGCCCAAACTAAAATTTGTCCTGGTGTTACCGTCAGCACCGTAACACCCTCAGGACTCTGCTTTCACGACCAGGAACTCGCCCGCTCGGGACTCATAGGCAAACAGTACTACAGAACGCTGGTTATGTTCCCAGAGCAAATATTCACAAACCCAATGTAATCTTCTTCCAAGATTTTCTCGGCGTAGTGCTGGATGTAAGAAGCGATCTACGATTATGAAGGTTGGCTTCATGCAGACTTCTCCTCACAGTTAATATTTCCTCTCTCGTTAAAAGGCGCCGCTGCATGATTACATACACTGGCATAGATTCGAAATAACGGCTAACATGTTTTAAAACTTTAATTTGAAAACTATGGTAGGTAAATTGAAAACAAAGCTTCGCTAAAGTTAAGCCAGGCATTTTTTTTTTGGCCCACAAAATAAGCTTTCTTCAAAAGGTTTTAAAACCGGCCAGCATTTATACAAAATACATTTCCTGGTGGTTGGTGTGTGTTTATAATTAATGTATACAAAATTTTATAACACATTTTAAAAAAGTAACGGTGGAGTTTCTTACCCATTCTTCTCCACACGAAACTACACTTTGGAAGGGGCGACTAGAATTAATTTTATTCTACTGTAAATGTTGACGTTCAAGAGTGCCTTTAATGTGCCTATTTGAAATAAAATGCTTTGACTTTTGCACAGAGGGCACACGCCCGTGTGGAGCTCGGATATTATTACAAAGGATCGTTACACCAGGATACAATACCCTATGTCCTAACCCAGTTCGTTCATGGTGTATCCGTGTGCCAAGTTTGATCCAAAACCGATTAGCCGTTATGGCCTGAAAAGGTAACAGATATAGGTCACAGATAATATAATACTACGTACAGATACCCAATCCCATACAAAGAAATGAAACCTCCCTAAGTCTGGCAATTGAGCTGGCAATTTTTATTCGTCAATATTTTCAACAGATGGCAGCATAAACTCACTAATTGCCAGAGACTGTAGTTTTATAATGCCATCTAGGAGTCGACCTACTTTTAAAACGTTTCATGCAATCCTTTTATATAAAGTTTAATAACAGAAAAACATGTTATTAGATGTATTTTACATTTCTATGTAAAAAATTATAATAAAAAAGTTGATTGATTTAAATAAGTAACAAAACTGGAAACTGATGAGGCAGGACCAACTGAGTAAAATGCCATTTATTGCAAAAAGCTCTAGACAAAATGATTTACAAATGGCTACTTTTATCATTTAAAAGGGTTCGAATTGAAGATAAAGGCTTCCTTTTTATTTTATATTCATAATACGTTAAATTATGAGTGGAAATAGATAAATGAGCACTAAAAAGGGATATTTAGACTTTTACTACTCTTAATTCAGCCAAAATTTTGCCGTAAATCGCTTTTTAATGATTGTTAATATCATAATGGTTTCCTATGCTGCTATGATTGCTATGATTTTTTTTCAAGACAAATTATAATTTGTTCGAGTTGAGACCCAATGCATAGGTACAGGCAGATAGAGGTACTTTCGCATTTATAATAATAAATAAGGTATAAATAACAGAGGAGTATGGATTTTCGCAATCGTTAAAGTGTTAGGATACTGTTCTACCTCATTGGGATATTCCTTAGTCCTTAGATAGTCCCGTTGGGCGTCAAATCTTTGGTTCGATTCCGAGGATGAAGATGATTCAGTAGTACTTTTTTTTTTTTGATAACCGGCGAAAAAATTCTAAATACAATTTTAAATTGTATATTTTTTTGTTCATTGATTTAGATAAGTTTTATTTATTCCGTACAATTTTATTCTGTTTGTGAACTTGTTGTTAATATTAATTGTGTAACCATATTAACCAATTAAGTTTTTATTTCATTTTTGTTGAAAATTGTAATGATACATAAGTGAGTGTGGTGTTAGCCTATAAGTAATACTTATAAAGTTACACTTATAATTGTAGGTATAACTTATTGACTTATTGTAAATGCATTGTGTATACAATTGTTGGCTGACCTGAATAAATAAATAAATAAAATATAAAAGAATATTACTGTGTGTTTGCCATTCAATTTGATTTATTCGTATTAGTCGATCGTGATCCTATTAATTTTAAGTTAGTATTTTGTAGCCACTTTTTTTTCGTTTTTTATTTAATGTTTATCAGTGGAAACCTTTAAATGACCTTTTATCTCATATTGTTTAAGACACCTCACTCATACAGTGTTGTAGAATTAGCTGTAAGTTTCCTGACTCATATAAAATAACTCTTCAAGCAAAAGGTAGAGAACAGAATTAGTTTGAAGAGTATAAGGTATTTTAATTCAAGCAATCAATCAACTCAGCATATCGCATTCAATTGAGACTTTAACATTAAAACTGGCAAAATATGCGTGTTTAGGCATTGTTACTGTGACTCTGAATACCCGTTTGATGATATAGGCGTAATGTTATGTTATGTTGATTCAAAATCATCAATAAGTGTGAGATAATTATAATGTATGTTCAATCCCTGTACCTTTTTTTCTCAAATTAAATAATTTATTTTCTCTATTTAAATGTGTATGCTGTTAACACCAGTGTAATCTATATGCTCAAACTTGCCAAGTATTTTTTTTAAAGTTGTGCTCAAATTTTAAAATTTATTTTCATTATTTATCATTTATTTTCGCATTTCGTATTTTTATGTGTTTTCACCTAGTTATATGTGTATGCTGTGGTCTCCTGTAATTTAAGGAGCATACATTTTAAATTGTAGGTATATTTAGGTGTATCTGTTGTTGGAGATCCTATATAAATAAATAAATATTCAAAGTACTTAGGTACCTACATATTTCTAATAGCGTAATGTAGGTTAGGTAGTATCTATAATGGCGCTAAGCGAAACTTACAAATGAGGCCAAGTATGAAAGCTTTATACGGATTTTCTCTCAATGCTAGGCTGAGTAGGAAGGTAGGTACTTGGTGTCATTGGCAATGTCGACGATGAAGATAGCAAGTGGGATATTTATTGTGAACGCGCAGGTGCGTGTTTAGAACCTTGTGGCTACCTTTTTTTCAGAAAACGGTTGGTATGTATTCTTCGTTTTTTTCGCAAAATATCGTGTTACCTAGTAACTGGGTTTTGGGGAAAGTCGCATCGTGTAAATAGGCAGATGACGGTGATCACCTTTTTGTTATTTTCTATGGTAAAATTGCTATCATACTGGGACGATAACTTGCTATACACAATCTAAACAAAAACACTTGCACAATTCGTGGTTGAATGACATGTAACTTCTCAGATAAACAAAGCTGATATTGAATACTGATTGCCTACAGTCAACGTAATATCTAGTTACTGAAGTGCCCAACTACTGGACAACCGAACTGTACTTTCTGGCAGGAATGTTAACCGATGTGTAAATTGCGTACGGCCTCGATGATTACATGTTGACAGTTAAAGCGGGTTTACTGCAGTAAATACCATAGGCAAGAGATCTAGGATTTAATGAAAACCGGTTTTTCACATACCTTGGTAGGGACCTACTTATCATTGTTATAAGAGATTTTAGTATTTAAATAAACAATTTGCGAATTAGGTTGTGTGCTTAATCCGGTGTTTTGTATTTGCCTTTACCACTATGTAGAACATTCTATTTAACTACCTCTTTGTCAAATAGGAGCAAGCAGTTCGATGATATGAACGTCCAGCCTAAATTTAGTAGCCTCAACTTAAGTTCTCTAACTTCGTTCGTAACTTAAGCTCACATAACAAAAATAAAAATTAAAAAATACTTATACACAAATTGCATACACCTCCTAATAGCCAAACCTAACTTGCATTTTCTGATCCCCATGTAATAATTTTTATCAAAACAGAGCCATCTATCGGTGGAGATAAATAACTCCTTCAAGATTAACTTTTCTTGTTGGTCACAAAAAAGTACACAAGATGACAGTAGTAGCGAATTTACACTGAAAATAATTTATTCGTAATTGCTATAACCTATATTTTGTTATAAGAAGACTTACCTTAGATTGTTAATACAAACTAGTTATTTTAGAAATAGGTAACTGCTCGTTTTTCATTGTCTGTTCTAGTTCTGTAGTTACCGCTACTCGGCAACAGATGGCGATAGAAGTACCTTTATTGTACAGCAAACTTGAAAAGTTTTGTGCTACAGTTTACATAAGTGCCTAAACTTATGTGTTTGTAGTATGTGTAAATTACGAGTACATTTTACGAAAATACGTTAAGTTACGAATTGGCTTGCGTAATACTGAAAGTAACGAAACTAACTTTGGCATAAATAGAACATAGGTTCTTAGGTACCTACTTTTATTTTCAATAGGTAGCGAATAGATGACCTCGATGGGCCTCTAGAAGTAACAAAATAAACAGAAAAAAAAGAGGGAATAGAATAAAAATCTGTTAATGACAAAAAGCGAGTTTCTCGTACGTGGTTGCTCTCGCGACATGTTACCATAAATCAGGAGGGGTCTCTCCACCCCAACCCCCACTCTACGCCAAGGATGATCTTTTC
This sequence comes from Dasypolia templi, assembly GCA_963555695.1. NCBI lineage: Eukaryota > Metazoa > Arthropoda > Insecta > Lepidoptera > Noctuidae > Dasypolia > Dasypolia templi. Next base: position 21,762,682 of record OY743141.1, on the reverse strand, counting down.
CCTAGATCCTACATTTTTATAACGACCAACATCCGTGAGTTTTTTCGACGCAATATTGCGGTGTGTGTGGTACCTATGTTAGGTTGTTATTTTTATGCGTTTGAGTGTTTGACTTCATGCATGAAAAATTTTTAGAATTTCGTTTAGGGATTTAAATCTTGGAATGACTTTCCACTCTTTAGCTATTCAATAAAAAAAACAATAGCGCTTAAATTTTAGCTTTGATCCTGTTACTTTTTACTGGGGTAAAACTTGAGGTGCAGAAATGAAAGGGAAAACCTCAACTGAAAACAAATGACAGGGCTCATAAAAATAAGAAAGAAACAAGAGACAAAAGAGGAGCATGTGGCTGACACGACAGCTATTTGACTGGTTTACAAAAAATCACCTGACAAGCGTTGAACCAGTGCTGCTTTACTCAGCTTTAGTAAACTGGCCGCACCGCTCGGGCGCCCTCCGTCGTGCGCCGCGCATGACGCTCGGTAGTCGGCAGACATCTACAGGCGCCATACGCGGGAATTTTTACCTTCTTCGACGCTTGGACGCGAACCTTCAATTTCATGTCATACATAGCTATGTTAATTGGATTTCCAGCGATATTTCCGTTTTAGGATAGGGTATCCTGAAAAGGAAAAATGCTTATAAAGTAATATTAAAAAGTACTTCTGTTCGCTGCACCTACTCATTCACGTTCGCAGACATTTGTTTGATTGCTGATGCTAATGAAGACTTGTCTAAGGTTCTTCTTACAACCTTTTCTCCAGTTGCAAACCACAGAACAGAAAAGAACGGGATATTTTCTATGAACAGATTTACCACTTTGACTAAGGGAGCGCATACTACAGCGAACGGCTGAAAGCTACGCGGGCAGATCACATCGTCTACAAAACTGCGTTCAAGATTTCCCGATGTGTACAGTCACGAGCATAAATATGTATACACGTGGCTGAATTCAAAAGCGATTTTCTCCTGATTTTCTATGGAATTTTATTTTGTTGCGGACATAGTATTTTCGAAACCATAGGTTTATGTTAGTTGTCGTATTTTCACGGAAAAATCGCTATTCAACCTTAACAAAAGCATAAATGTTAGTGCTCTTGACTGTACGCACCCTAAGTTGGTTGACTACTAGCATAAAGCAAACACACTGGTTCGTTATATCGACGCTGTTGCGTGGCGCCGCCCGCCCATTACATGTAACTCCGCTCCGGAGTCAACACACAGATGGCAGCACTGCTGGTGTGAACTAATTCCCCGAAAAAAGGCCTGAATGTAGGGCAATTTTGGTGTCAACGCCTTGCTTACAAAATGTAATATGGTGTCTTATAATGAAGAGTGTTTGGTTTTTTTAATGATTCGATTATTATTAATCCAAACAAGGATGATTACGTAACTTTTGCATCACAATTACTAATGCTAGGAATTACCTACTTTTCAGACTGAATTATCTTTTTTTTGTGTTTGTTCACTAAAAAGCTTTACGTTTTAAATGTATTTGTTATTATTAAAAAAAAACAGTAATGATTAAATTACTATAGCCCAAATTAAATAATTCTGCAATTTGCGCATACGTGGTTGCGCCTGCGCTTCTAGGTCTCGTTATTGTTGTGTCTATAGCTAAGTATGTTGGTAGGGGAGTCCGTATCTACACAGTAAGGCAGTGGTCAGGGGCAAGGCTGCTCTAAACCGCCCCTACATTAATGTGTATTAACCACACAGCAAAAGTGCCAAAAGGCTGGCAACATTGCCACGTTGTCTAGGTGGTAGATATGTCTACTTGTAAATGTTATGCCGAGCATAGAAACATGAGCATTTGATCACAATATACTATTTCTTGTCATACAGCATAAACATATATAGATACCAAGTGCATTCATAAGCATCCAAAGGATCGTCACCTCATAATCCATTCAAGAAGCTCTCAAACGGGTTATTTAATTAATAATAACGAATCCATTGTGTGGGTAAGGTTTGCCATCATAGTTTTAGTAGCCTCGTGGTCGGTTTTGTTAACTTATTTTACGGACAATTCCTTCAGTGCTCAATGGTCTGTATCCCCTACCATTGACACAAGTCACTTGAACTAGTGAGATCTCTTGTAAGGTTCGAAAATATACAGAAATAATAAAACTTATTGATTGCTAATTCTTACATATTTTACTTAAGTAGGTACTTAAATAAAACTACTTTTATTTACTTTTATTAACAAAAAATATGCTTTGGTTTTCAACCACTTGACTTGACCAACCACTCACACTTGAACCACTTAATTTGACCACTTTTGGTAAAAAATGGTCAAATCTTCACATGAAAACATTATTAAGAAATTGTGATCCCTTTTCATTTAACCTAGAGTGGCTGGCATTTCTTTTTTGCTATACTGATCAAGGTTAAAAAGTTTGTTAGGGTTGAACTACAAAAGGAATGCGAGCGCGGACTAAAGGGTGCGCAGAAAACATGCGCCACTCCTAAACGCCAATTGAAGGTTGAATGAAATAATAATCCAAAAGTTCGTTACAAAAAATAAATTCGATACTTTGTCCTTGTTTTATGGAAATCTTTATTAGGAAAATAAAAATAGGGTTGGTTCGTCACTTTTATCGTACTAACTTTTGCCCACGGCTCCGCCTGCGTGGTGTTTGATGTAAAGTAGCCTGTGACCTTCCCCAGGCTTCAGACACAGTTCAGCGGATTAGCCGTGAAAAATCACAGCCCCGCTGCTGCCGTTCTAACTGTGCTAACTCTTGAACCATCCGCCCAAATTACGTAGTGTAATAGACAAATATATTTTCTCTAAATACCGATTGCGATAAAGGTATTAATTTTGAAATGAATTAACTAAATACTATAAACTGTGCATTGTAAAGAATGTATCCAAAAAAATAAAAAAAATAACTATAAATGGCTCACTATTTTAGCTATAATAGCTACCACATAAAAGGTATATGTTATCGCAGACTTTTATTTAGAACTGTCTAAGATAAACAGTCCCACGATACATTACCTTAGTGTACGTCTAACGGTTTAAGTCTCGTACCCACTGGCGCGACGCCACAACGCGACACAAAGGCCCCGCGTGTCGCGCGACGAGCGGTGACTTTGTGTCGCGCTGTGGCGTCGCGCCTGTTTGCGGGAGCCTTTAGGCAGCACACGCTGATATAACTATATCTCTGAGTCCTGAGTCTCAAAGATAGCTCTCAGAGGGCAGGATACTTGACTCTTATCATTATATTATGAACAAATCACACAAAATATTAATAAATTGTAGCCCATGTGTTATTCTGATGTATAAGCTATATTACTGTAAAGTTTTATCTTAATCCGTTCAGCAGTTTTTGCGTGAAAGAGTTACAAACATCCATCCATCCATCCATCCTCACAAACTTTCGCGTTTAAAATATTAGTAGGATAATTCATTAAATGACCAGAGTTTTTATTTTTATTTAGGCAGTTCAGGGTGTTGAAAACTAGATTGATTGGTCATGGTTGTTTTGGTTGCACTAACGAGTAGACAAAATTGGAGCCACAACACTGCATTGTATAATCCCAGTCTTAAAATACATAAGGGATATCTGATTTGAATTAAATACTGGTGACCATGGTTGCCTTTTCACAAGAAGCTTGTTGAAGTCAAATGCTGCTGACGAATTGGCAAGAACAGTGCTAGATGTTTATGCAAGATGCAAAGTTGGGTTAGTCCATGAATGAGGTCAATGGCCAATCTGATTTTATTCCATATCATAACAAATTATTTTCCTGAGTCAACAAAAAATCTAGTCTGCGTTTTAGTGAGTCAATTAGTATCCCAATTTCTAACTGAAAAGTAGTTTTAACTAGTTCCCACGTGTACCAAACACATAGTAGAAGATCTCTTGACGAATATGCGAGACCGAATCTTCAGCAAACCCTACGCGGCGATCCGACCTTAAGTACCTGAAAAGGTGCCAATAAATAATATACTACAAAAGGTATTAATCGCCTTTAAGATCTATAGCAAAATCTACCTTACGCCATTCGATTAAAGCTGTGTTTCTTAGTAATACAGAATGTTGCTAACAAGGGAAAATTTTGGCTCAAGTGGAACTTCTCCAAGAAACAACGGGTTTACCTCTGGGTCACCCTTGGGAGAGGAGGGCGGCGGTATTCCATCTAAATCTCCCGAACGAGGGATTCTGAGGTGAATTACCGAAAAGATGTTTGGGATGAGACAAACTCTTCCATGTTTTCCCAAATGTATTTGTACACAGTTATTATTTGTAAGCTAAGCAGAAAATAAAAGATCTTGGGAAATAACAACAATTTAACCATGTATTTTATTCACATGCCAACAGTCTACTTATCTAGATGTGAAGAAATCATAACTTGACACTCATACGGAATTGAATTAAAGATAAGAATACATTCAACTTCATATTGTCATCATCGATTCATGTTTTTACCGCCCTTTTTTCGCGCCAAACTTTTTCAATATGGCGGCTGGCGAGAGCCACGCGCTGCCACCATTAACCACCGACACTTCACCGTTGCTATAAACTCACAAATCATGAAAAGCGCCATCGGATATGCTACATACAATACTCTACTTAATGTTCCGTTCATTAGGGTCCATTATCAGGTACACATTCTCGCTCGATCGCTGGGAACAGAATGTTCCACCCAACAAATTATTTTGAACCTTGAAACCGCAATGAGGAAAACTTATTTTCAATTAATTCTCACGGAAAATCGTGAAACGAACAAAGAGAGCGAGAAACGAGGGCAATTCGTTAATAATGTAATGTATATTTATTCGTCTACATTATTTTGGCCTAAATGTCGGCTTGCATCAAATAGGATCGCTTTTGTATTAATTACGGCCGAAAATTAAACCATTATTATTGTCCTTTTTTACTGACACTTCGTAATGAGTTATGAATTCCATTGTATACAAAGAAGTACCTAAAATTAACAATTAAGTAAATTAAGTCAACGACATAGTAAACGTTTTTAAGTTTCATGATAACTTCAGTAGTTTTGCCGCGCATTTTACAGAGCGTAGAAAATCTGTTTTCTGCAAAACTTTCGGAACTAAAATCTACGCATGCATATTATTGTGTAGGTAGGTAGGTGACTTAAAAGATTACGTTCTGTGGTTTTGCCCATATTTATAAAAAAAAAAATCATTGAAAAGATTATTAAAAAGATTAGTATTTACGTAAATATGTACTTACTAAGTCTGTTTTTCTGTGCGGCCTAATTTATATGGCATCGGACGTCCCGCATCTAATCAATACACGGCTTGGTGCGGCGCGACGGGCGCGTTCTTCACTCGTTTCGCTTCGGGGCTGTTCGGGCACGATCGTTGAAGAGCGGGACGCCCTCGTCGACATTCGGGCGTTCTCGCTTCAATCGTAATTCCATTTTCCGCCCGCCTTGGCAAATTGAAATGTCGTAACTCTTGGGGGAATATCGGCTTTCTGCCCAAGAAAAATATTCTGCTAAGGCATTGTAACGACGCTTTAGATATTATGGAATATTTCCAGTCCATCATACAGTTCGGGGCGCGTCCCCTCAAATGGCTGTAATCGTGAATCTGCCCCGCCACTTGGACGCTCTACTACGGATGGAGGTGTCGCGTTGCCCCCTTCACTTTCGATGTCAACTCAATATTTTTGTGTAGGGATTATTTCTTTGTTATGCATAATGGAATTTTCATTTCGTTTCTACTTTGTTGCTACTTTAGGTTTGTTTTCGTTGGTGATGTCGATTGGATAGGTCAGGAAAAAGTATTTTATCAAATGTGTGTAACAAATTTTACTTTTAAGACCGAGAAAAATATTTGATTATTCAAAAGTGTTGTCGTTATTTGTCGAGTGAAACTATGATAAACTTGTTTGATTTTTAAGTTGTAATGTTGCGTAACTTAGAAAAGTCCGCTTATATTTTGAGATTTAAGAGTTTCCATTTGTTTTATTGATGTATGCTTGTTTGACAAAATCGAAAAAAATAAAATTGGATTATGTAAGGATCGTAGCAGGTAGCGTTCTGTGTACCCTCATGCGAAGAAGGCGTGAGTTTATCTAAGTATACATGTAAAATAGGAGCTTGACAACAAAAATACTTTGATAAAATTTAACAAAATAGAAAAAAAATACCACCGAAAAGGGGTACTAGCAATTCCCAGCGTTATATTAGTGGGAGGCCCAGTAGGTCAGATAAATTGAACCCTCCACGGCGTTGTGTTCACACGTAAATAACATGAGGAGTTTGGGGGAAGGGGCGCGGGCGGCCGGTCCCCGCTTTGGAAACCGCAGAAACATACAGTGGAAAAAGAAAAAGCCAATCGAATACCAACCTTCTTGCTCAACGATAAGAATGAAACCGTAGATGAAGATGTGAATATTGATGATAACAGTAGTGGCATCCAGACAACGTTGGATTTGCAGTTTGAAAACACATTTCTCCACAATAAACACCCCTAATGTGTTGAGAAAAGGGCAGATGGAGTTAATTGGCACATACAACGACGGTAATAAAGTAAGAATGGATTTCGTCGCTCACGCAACAGGAGTAGAGTAAACTTTTGTCACGGTTTGTTAATCTTAATGTTTAAGTTTTTAGATGATTTGTCGTAGTTAATTATGTTACTTTCGCTTCTTAGAATTATTATTACATAAACCGATGCCTCTCCGGGAAAAGAAGGAAAATAAATACGGCAAATATTTAAGGATAAACTGGATATTGAAGCTTTTACAGATGTTTTGCCTATTTTCATTTAAAGGCAATTTTTTGCAGCATGGCCTGCTAATAACTTTCAGGAAAATCATGTTAGTTTTAACATTATTTCAGAAATAGACAGTATTGGTTTTTAAATTATGTGGTTTGAAGAACCGGCCACGTGCAAGTCGGACTCACACATAAAGAGTTCCGTATCACAAGGCAAAAAACGACTATAAAAAAATACGTTTCATATAGAAACCTCCTTTACTTTTAATATTTTTAATTTTTTGTTGTTATTTATAGCGGCAAGCGAAATACACTCTCTGTGAAAATTTCAACTGTCTTACTATAACGGTTCATGAGATACAGTCTGCTGACAGACAGACGGACAGACGGACAGTGGAGGCTTAGTGATAGGGTTCCGTTGGAACTCTTTGGGTACGGAACTATACCGCTTAGTCGACACATACAATACGCGTTTTGGTGTAATATACATATTTTTCCTTAGCAGGTATAAATTTAAAAAAGAAATAATTACAATTCTAAAGGATTGGCAGTTGACTCCGTAGGTCTTACACAATGTAGGTATCATTATTAATAGGCTAGGGTCATGTATGATACATCAGGCATGAAAATAAAATTTCATTAGCAGATTTTTTTTTAATTTTTTTTTAATTTTTGTATAGAATAATTATCGATGTTATCGTTTGTCCCTTTAACTGTTTTAACCTCTTTTTCATTAAGTTAACCCAGCAACAGCTAACGTTTGCTTACAGCTTGTTTTTGTTTTATATACTATAGTAATCTGTGGAAAATGTTGTGGGTAGTATATTTGTTAAGTTTAGTTTTAAGACAACACTGTTTATGCTTAAATACCACTGTTTGTTTTCCCAAAATAATAAAATAAAAAATAAAAATCATTGACTGCACCAAACATATTAGATAAACGTGTTGTGAAACACCACGCAACAGAAAATCACTTTACACCAAAAAGCCATGATGCTAAGCCTTTCTGCCAACACAAGAGTTTTAAGGCAGTCCTCTTTCTTAAAAGATAGAAGGCGGTGGCAAGGACCGACGGGTGTAAAGGGGGTAGGGGGGGAGGGTTTTTGCATTAATAATGTTGATATCGGTCCGCCTTCCGATTAATTTGATTAGTTGTGATTTGTGTTTCAGGATAAATGTAACGGTATTGATGGTTATATACTTTTGTTCGGTGTTGAAATTGTATTGACAGTAAGTTGATGTAAACTGACAGTCAGAACAGGAAAAAAGTCGTAACTGTAAGTGGGAAGAGCTCATAGGTCATCGAAAAATTCTAGTGCCCAAAAGGTTGCCAAAAGAATCAGCATTGCCATCCAACGTAGCAAACGTTGGATGGCAATGCTGATTCTTTTGGCAAAAAATAGGCCAGCCCTTAGGTCACGTGAAGAGTCGAACAAACGCTTGGCGATGTCCCGAAATAGTCGATGAGAACTCTGACCCCAAGGCCCTAGTGTTTCAATCCCAAAGTTATACAGCAGCCGCCCCAGCACAGCCCGCCGTTCTAGGAAGATGGGATGGCGCGAGGGTGTCGACACAGGTTACATCCCACACCATACGCCTACCCAACTTCTAAGGCGTTATGGTCATTCCATCTGCGCTCTTCCCATCGTCACGTGCCAAGCCATTGAGTTCTGAAACAGCTGTCACCCCGGCGGTGACAAGAGCCCGACAGATGATGTCATTTATGCTGGCGTGACGTGCCATCCGACTAGCGATCACCGCATTGGCAGAGATGTGGAGCCCCGCAAGGAGCACCCAGACGCAAACATGTGGCGAGCACGACTGTGGTGTCACCCAGCATAATATAACAGTAGGTAAGATTATGTAAAAAGAGTCAGAACAGGAAAAAATTCGTAACTGGAAATTACGAGTCGGACGAAGTCATGAATTCTTTGCCTCTCAATGGACCAAAAAGCAGTAAAGAATAAAGAATATTTGACAAATTACGGTGTTAGCAATACAAACAATGAAAATCGCATTACTTAAGTGCTACATTATGTTGTTAGTGTTTTCATTGCACGGATGCAGTCACCCAGCAAACCTTTTGTCAAAAACCCACATTCATTTTGTAAAACATTCTTCTGTCTACTGGGGCAGTGTTCAAATATATTTAAATCATGATCAAGTTGTTATTTGATTACTACCCTCAAGTTGTAACGAAAATAATATGATATGAGGATGGTGACCAAAACAGGTTATGACACTTACAAGGGATATGTATCAAGGGGAAATAGAATCAAAACCAGAATACTTACTAATAACATTATATTGAGACCTCGGGTCCGCTTGTGAAGTGGGGTGGTTACAGTGTCTCCCCTGGGATCACCCGCTGTAGCTGTCTATGGGGGAGACTCATGCAGAAGTGGACATTTGCGTTCAATTTGATGATCTTTTGGTGGGATTTAGCAGCAGAAATGATTCAAAGCAGCCCCAAAGATTCCATTTGGTGCAACATTAGGACGCACACCGGACTATGTTCGTTGTCTGATTTAAAGGATGTCATTGTGTCACTTTATTTCTTTGGGTTTGTTTTTATTTTTTTCTGTATTTTGGCACCTTGTTTATATTTATTTTGGAACTTTTTATCATTTTATTATGCTCTTGTGTGTTGTGCTGCGTCTGTTGTGTGCACTGAATACATGTTTTATCCATCTATCTTTTCTATCAATTGGCTCTATCAATAAGACTTTTTTCTTTTAAGCAAAAGATTATGGTCTACGTCAAAGTGGATGTTTTGAAGTCGGTATTTAAGACACATTTTTGAATAGTGTGATTTCCCAATAAATGCTAAGTACGCAGAATACACGTACGACTAGATTGACGTCTGTCTTTTCGCACGTGTAGCCTTCACATATCTATTAATAGGTATTCCTATTTTGAGGCATTTTTTACCTTTCAGCAGCTTCACGTCACATTTGGAGACTAACAATGTGTTATTTTAGGTATTTCTGAGTAGGTTTGTATGAAGCCAGTATTAAGTAACTCAACTTAGTCTTATTACATACAATTATTGTGATCACTTTTTGTTGTTATGTAAATGCGAACAATAGATTCCCTAAATACCGGTGAAGTGTACAAATTGAGCTGATCGCAGACATCGATAGTTATATTAATAATAACTAGGATCGAGACCCGTTATTAATAGGGGTTGTTGATGCGTTTGACTCAAGTCATGAGAGTCCGCGGTTTGAGAGAGACTGCAGTAGAGAGAAAGAGTATTTTTAATGATATTGCCATTCCGTGAAGTTAGCGTCACTGGAAACATTGTAATTATGTGTTTTTTCTTGAGGCAGATTTCAGCTTTTAGACTACTATTAATTTTAGTACAGTGTGTCTTCGTTTGAGTGCGTATTTCGGTGCAGTTTCATGGAAGAGGCTCCTTTTAAGGAGCACTGTGTTTGATATTTGATCAACGTGTTTGCGATTAAATTAATGACGTATTTAATTATGGTCATCATCATCAAAAGCTTCACTATGGCACACACACTCGTCTGACCTGACGTCTCACAGACAGCTCGTCTGTCAGATGCAAAAAAAAACTCTTTGTATTGGTGTGTTGGTTTGAATGCTGTTTAAGTTACAAGTGGCAAGCGGTTTTCAAATACGTGCTTTTCGCTAGTCACTTATATCATTTCCTACTCTTTACCTTTTGGGACAATACAATCGAATATAACGTAATTAACATTAATAGGCAAATGTAAAGGGTTTAGAGTGATGTGAATAAATTAATTTGTTCTGTGGAATTCGAATGTTGATTAGTTTTGACAGTTCAGTGTATGATCGCTTTTTACTAGCTTATTAACAATAGATTAATTTGTTAAAAGGGATGTGTAGCTTATTAACTACATTGGAAGGTGTAAGCGACGGTTGATGAAATAATTATGAAAAGTAGGTGGTGTTTATTTTAGGTTTCTTGGACGCCTAAATACTTCACTTTTTTTGTTTTGTTTAAGAAAAAAAAATACTTCCAATTTACACTCACGTCAATTTGCTGTGTTATAACCATGTCATACATATGTCAAAGAATGACAGTCGTGATTTGAATATACGGACAAATTAAATTAGTAGCTTAACTTTTAATTTCTCAGACTTAACCCTTATTGATGAGAGATCAAGATTCTATAACGCTGAATTCTTTTTACTTGGGTTGCTTACTGTGAGTCTGTGATCTTGTCGACTCTGAGCTTGAACCAACTACAGGCGTCTTCAGAGGAGATCAGTGCGCAAATGTTAAATGCCTTGTAAATCTGTAACATGTTTGTCAAATACTTACATACTTGTCAGTTTTGTGTTTCTATGGGTTTATTTTTGTGAATACATTGAATGTCTTCAGAAAACTTTACGCTTAAATAGATAAGTCTTGTAGTTATGAAAATATGTTTTTAAAGAGATAACTACTCCATGAAAATATGTTTAAATGGACCCCAATAAATGTTAAATAAAAACAAAAAATATTAAATCTAATAACGAAGCTTTCACCATAAAATAAAACAAATAAAATCGCCTTAAATAAAAATAAAAAGAATTAATTAACGCTCCAAGATGTTAGATAATAAACTTGCATTAAACGATACTTTGGGAAAATTTGGGAATGCCCGGGTGGTGGGAGGGGGGGCCCCCTCAACCTTTCTGAACTTCCACGAGTGAGATTGAGTACATAAGTACGTATATAGAGCAAGTATATAAGTTTAATTAAGACGCCTCGCCGTTCTGTTAGCGTGCATTGTTTATGAGAATGGAATAATTCAGTGTAATTTAGATTTTGTTTGGTAAATAAGAAAGTAGAAGTTGGCCTTTTTATTTGTGAAGATTAGCTGTTGAATATGTTACTTTGGGGACAGATTTTCCACTCTTATTCATGTAAACATCAGTACCATACTTCGGGGACTTTTATTGGCCAAAAAAATTGAGCATTCTTCTAAAGGACAGCCCGTTAAATTACAATTCCTTGCAAGAAAACTGTCACACGAAAATTATATCCGACAGACCTATCTCACCCCTACAAAAAATTTACTCCAAGATTCCAAGCTTGATCTAAGTTTGACTGCGGAAAGGAAAGTTTCGACCGATGAGGCTGTAGACAAAGCGGCTACCTATAGACCGGGACAGCCTTTATTAGAGGAAGGCCTCCCGAGAGTGTGTGCAAGTCAACTGATTTATTGACGTTAACTTTGTGATGTATGGAATACAGATACGGAAGACGGTGATACCTTTCAATCGATTTTCAACTTTGTTATGATAGTGATAGTGTCGTATTTGTGTTCGTATAAATAGTAATGATAAGCATCGTTTCGTGGTGGAAAAGTTTTGAAATGAAAATATTTAAAACACATTGAGAAAATGCAGTCTGAAAGAAATAGACATGAAAGTCTAGGTTGCTTTAGATATTTCAGTTAGAATTGACTTAGAAGGAAAACAAAATAGGTCGACTGGAATATTATTGCCAAGGTACCTACATATGTGGTATCAATTTAGCATCGGCTACGACTGAAAGAAAATCTTCCACCATAATTTTGAATAGGAACATGACATCGTTCAAACTCCTGAAAAGAAAATTAGTTCTGTCCTTCAAGGAGGTGGGATGGAGACGTTTCTCAGCTGCTTGCCGTGAATAAATTATAATGATAAGTCTCATGCCTTCGCAATATTGAAGGCGTTTTGATCATTAAGCGGCGACCCACCCCCGCTCAGTTACCAGTTATTTTTCCGGGACGGATTCCCCTTTCTCCCCAAGGACGTGGCCTCTACAAGAACGCTTGAACTTCTTTCATCTTTTGGTACTCGGAGTGATGCAAAACGCAAAAGTGATGTTCGGAACGTGCCATGAAAGGCGCCGAGGCAGGATTGAAGAATTCGCGATAAAAATACTTGTCGTTTTGATTGTAGATGTCACTTGTGGGTCAGTGATGTGGAAAGCGATGCTCGCTTCGTTGCTTCTGGTTTTCTGCGTATTGAATGCTGTAACCCTTTATAGTTGCGTAGTACTCTGTACTTACCAGCAGCGCAGAGTGTAAGTGGTTCTACCAATGGTGAAACAAAAATTCTAGGCGAGATTTAAAATTTAAAAGATTCTCATAGCCTATGGCAAAATAGACAGACATTATGCGTCATTTATTTTTGGATGATCTCACTTATTTGGCTTATTTTTATTGTTTGTTTGTCTTCCGATAATTCAGCAGACGTACCTTGAGACACCATGTCGCTGTCTGTTGCTGGGTGACACAATGCCAACTGTCTCCCTCTCTCGTCGCTGTTTTGTGGGGAGACCTTGTGCCTAAACCAAGCGCCAACTAGAGAAGGCTTTGTATGGATAAAGGTTAACTAACGAAATCAACAAAGTTCACCAGAGTGCCTGCCCTGGACATGTGACATTCGGTTTTAAAGCATTTCGTTTTTCTGCAACGACTTTCAATAGAATTGAAGTCAAAGTCAAAGCATTTATTTCAAATATGCAAATAAGTCTTTTAAGTGGCTATTTGAAATGCCTACTTGAACGTCAACCTTTATATTAAAATAAATTGATTGTGATCGCCCTTTCCAAAAGGTAGTTTCGTATTGAGTAGAATGAGCAAGAAACTCCGCCGTAACTCTTTTATAATATTTTGTATACATTAATTATAATTATAATTTAACTATGCGGAACTAGAATAAAATTTGTATACAACTTTAGGTTAAAAGAATTAAATATGAAGCAATAACAGATAAATTAATTATGTGATAGATACATGGTGCTCACAATCATACTCGTATATGTTTACAAACATTGTAAAAGTATAAACGATTTACCAAAAAAAATAACAATTTATATAAGTCAGTTTTTTTTTGTCAGTTAGTTTTTTATCTTAATCTTTGTCTGGCGGTTTGAGTAATTTATGCGGCCTACCCAAATGTCCTTTCTTTGGTATTGTACGTCGAATTGTTGAGCTCCTTAAGTTTTGAGTTGAGCGACACGATTACTGACAAATGCGTTCACTGACTGGACAGGTCTACTCAATCTGTGTGGTTCTTACATGGTTTTACATGATCTGACCAAGATTATGTCCGGACTTTAAAAGAGACTGTGACCTTTGAGTTTGTTTCGGCCTTTCTTCTCAGAGTAGTATATGATTGACTTGTAAAAGGGTTTGTACAAACCTACTTACAGAAATAAAAGCATTTATCTGTGTGTGAGTTACAAATAAAAAATTAAACGATTAAATTAGCAACCAGTTTGATTCTGTCTAAGGTTGTCCTATGAAGTTTGGAATAAGCTTTTCGATAGCTTATGTCAGTCTCATATATTTTTGACTTATTCATCATTGATAACGCTGATAGAATGCCACTGTCTAGGCCCTCAAGAACTGTTGTCTTTCCTATACGTTAATGGAAAACAAAAACGAATTATATGTAATTATTTTATTAAAGGCTTTATTGAAGCTTTTCACTGAAACTTCAACAGTATCAACTCAATGATGTTCCCTTGCAGGAATCAGAAACAAAACACAGCTTCCAACGAAGGAACAGTTCCAAAACCACAATAACTAGTGGTTATACCAAAAATACGTTAGGACAAAGAAAATTTAAACTTAGAATAACCAAAACTTAGCTATAAGAATGTATACAGACCTTAAAGAAATGCTAAAGTGAAACTTCAATCGCATGATGAATTAATGTATTCGTTCACCTCTATGTGAATAACATCTTGTATAATGTCACCTTGGGCTGACCACTTACAGACTTGCGAATGGCTTTGTCAAAGGAGGTATAAGAACAGTGGATGTGGTATTCTCTGCATACGCCGTTGATGCCCGAGATAACTACACCCTAATTGCGTAACAAACTTTCAATCAGAATCTGATTCATTTTGAAGGATATTGCTGTCCATTGCTTAATATTTTCGAAAAATTTGTCTGCTCAACAATCTAAATATTGCAATGAATGTTGTTGAACTGTCAAAATGAAAGCTGTTTCTACTGATAGTGTGTTACACAATTACCCCACAGCATCATCTGCTGAGCCATCTCGCTCTCTTTACAAAAAAAAATAATCAAACCACTTAGCTCTGTTCTGATTCTAAATTGCAATGGGGCGCTCACATTAGAGCTCTTTCAGGTAAATTAAGTTCAGCTGCGTATGCAGTAAGAAAAATAAGGCAGTTGACCGATATAGCCACAGCTAGGTTGGTATACTTTGCTTATTTCCACAGTATTATGTCTTATGGCGTTCTGCTGTGGGGATCAGCAGCTGACGTAGATTCAATTTTCATTTTACAAAAGAGGGCAATCCGCGCGATCTATGAAATGGGTCCTCGCGAGTCTCTTAGAAACAAATTCAAAGAAATTGATATACTCACTCTGCCTTCCCTTTATATCTTAGAAAGTATTTTGTATGTTCGCAAAAACTTAGAACTTTTTAAAATAAGAAGCGATTTCCATAATATAAATACACGTAGTAAAAATGAAATTGTTATACCCAAATTTAGATTAACTAAAACAAGCAAATCATTTCTGATAAACAGTATCCGCTTTTATAATAAGTTGCCAAAGTCGGTTACAGAACTTAGCGATGGAATGTTCAAAGCCCACATTAAACGTGTCCTTATCAAAAAAGCGTACTATAAGATTAAAGACTACGTCGAAGACAAGAAAGTTTGGCAATAATTCCTTCTGCACATGTGGCTTCCCTGGTACCTCATAAACGGCATCACTATGTAAATTGCTAATAACTGCTCCCAAATAATGGTGTTTAATTTTTATTTTGTATAATAAGATATGGACTTTTACATATCTCTGACATAATTCTTTCATAATTTGACATTATATACCTACAATTTTTAATTAGGTTTTGATTTTACTTTATTAGATTATTTTATATTTTGTAAATGTGAGAACGTCGTAGGCCCTGTGGCTTATAAATTTATAGACAATTGTCTATTTGTTTATCATATGGTACTTGTTGACAGGCCTACACTGTCCTCCCATACCTCTTAACACTGTAATTGGAAAACATTGTAAAAGACATATTTTTAAAAGAGTAACCATGGAGTTTCTTGCCGGCTCTTCTCCATGGGAAACGACCAATTGGAACCGTGCACCTAGAATCTGACGTTTCATAAGTGCCCATGTAGGTCTATGTGAAATAAAATATTTTGATTTGATTTGATTTGTCTCCACTCTTCTTGGCGTGCGATCAACCTCGCCTTGTCATCCATACTAATACTAAAGCTGAAGTTTGTTTGAACGCGCTAATCTCTGGAACTACAAGTCACATTGGAAAAACTATTTTTGCGTTTGATAGCCCAATTCTTGAGGAAGGCTAATTATAGTCCCGCTAGGACCCTAAGGAGCTGAGCAAAAATAAAAATAAAACAGAAAGATCGCTAAGTGAAGTAATAGCGCAGGCAGGCGATGCGATGCGACGGAGTGAGTCGAAAGACACGCGGACGAAGTTGCGGGCAGAAGATAGTAGGTTACCCTTCTTCATCACACAACGCTTTGTGCACGCTGCGTTTTGCCGTGAAAACGCTAAAGAACACGGCTTCGCCACCATGTGTCAGCTCTTGAACCTGAGTGTGAACTGTCATAACCACAACGTGTAGCGATATTTGATTATACGTCTGGATCCCAGGCAGGCAGCACCACTATACCTGGCTGACTAGCAGGTAACTTTACCACAGTATTAGCTTTTCTCATAGTATTAGTCGAACTGATACGAGAGAAGAACAAGTTTATTTAAGGATGGACTTTTTGATTTGGTCAAAACAGGGCCTCCACAAAATGAAACCCATTGCTCCGAAAATCAATAAATGTTTTCTAAAATGTGACTTTCAGTACCTACCTACACTATAAAAAAAATTAAATTCATTATTTCACTGACATAAAACTAAGAGCCTTAACCGTTCACTTCGCCGTCGAGTCGAAGATGAAGTACCTGGGACTCGTCCTCGACAGCCGGTGGAACTTCGTGGAGCATTTCCGACGTCTGGCACCCAGACTGGAGCGGGCTGGGGCTGCCTTGAAGCGGCTCCTGCCCAATCTAAGGGGTCCAAATGCCTTCTGCCGGAGGCTCTATGTCTATATCTCTCTCACAGGTGTGAGTGCGCTCTTTGTGGTGCCGACCAGCCCGCCGGTTAAACGAGTCCCAAAGGGCCTCCGGCCATGGCCATCCGGCGGGGATACCGCACGGTCGCCTGCAAGGCGGCGAGCCTTCTTGCCGGATTGCCGCCATAGGATCTGGAGTCAAAAGCCCTCGCATACATATGGTTGTGGAGCGAAGAGGCATAACGCCGGGGTGTAACCTTGCTGCCGCGAGTAATGACAGTACAGCGGACAGAGCTCCGGCGGGATCTCATGGCGACATGGAGGGTGCGATTGTCGCAACCCAGTGCTGGGCACATAACTTTAGCGGCGATAAATCCCCTCTTTAAGGAGTGGTTGGAGAGGCGCCACGGCGTCCACACCTTCCACCAGACACAGGTCCTTACCGGACACGGTTGTTTAGGGAGGTTCCTGTTTCGCGGCGGGAGGAAACGCCCGAGTGTAACCATTGTGTGGATCGCCCGGAGGACATGGTGGAGCAAACGGTGGAGGTCTGCCCAGCTTGAGCGGAGCACCGCCGCGTTCTCGCGGCGTCGATCGGCGGCGCGCGGCTCTCGCGTCCGGCCCTGGTCCAGGCCATGGTATGGAGCGAGAGAGAATGAGAAGCCGTCACTTCCTTCTGCGAAGCATTAAAGCTCGCGAAGGAGAAGGCGGCCAGGGTTGACGGTGCGTCTTGTTCCACGCCCGCCTCAAAGAGATGTGAGCACCAGTGACGGGGTCGGATAGGGCCGATGCCTCAAGGTCGCGGGATGTTCGGAAGAGATACCGTGGCCCTGGCACAGGCAACTGAAGGAACATGGGTGGGTTTTAGTGAGTAAAAGTCTGACACGCCCTGCCGCTCCACCTAGAGCGGGAGAAGCCATTTGATGATTTCCTACCCAAAAAGAAAAAGAGCCTAAAACGTTGGGTCTAGATGCATGAAATTTTATACAAGAGTTCCTTGTGCTATGAAATTTCCTTGTAATATGAAAGAGTGCACTATGGTAAAGTTTATGAAATTTATCTCCCTAAAGGGGAGGAAAAGTTTGGAAGTTCGTAATTTTTCCCAATGTGAAGCCTCATCGGGAAAATGTCCTGTAAAAAGAAAAAAATACAACAAAACGAGGAATTAAGTGTGAATTATCGGCAATCTAGAACAAAGTCATGCAATTTTATATTGTCACCTTCAGCGATTTCTCGTTCAATGGCGTCCGTCGGACGACCGGCGGACCGTCTGCCAGGGGTGGGTGTACCCTGCACAAACCCCGAGACAGAAAGAATGCGATGAGCAACCAATGTCATTGTACATTATTTGCTGCAGATTAAAGTCAGAACGAGAGGTACTCGCAGACAGCGCGAAGAAATAATATTAAGTAGATCTAGAGAAAATTCATTTGTTAAATGCTCGGTTGAAAGTTTTTATGATAATGTATTGTGAATCTTGAATCTGAAGATAGATTTGGATTTTATTTTTAGTAAATTTGATAAGCACTATTCTTAATAGTGTTCAAGACCAAAATAAAAAGCCTTATTTATGTACATTTCATTTTAACTCTGAATAAACGAAAATCCCAGACCATAATAGAAAATCTGACTTAGTTTGTAGAGTAATTAAGAACCTTAGTATATGCAATTAACTAGGAGTTGGGAAGACATCGAGGTGATCAATGAACATGTATTTAAAAGTCATAACTTTGATAAATGTATCGATAAAGTAATAGACAGAGTATGATATTGGAATAACCTTGTTTTTGAGAATGAAATTCATAATATTAAGTATTATCTTCTTGGGAAGTGAACTCTAAGCGTAATCAGCCTATAATGTTCTCACTACTGGGACACAGGCTTCCTCTCTGTGAGAGGGTGTGGGCCATAATCCACCACGCGGGCCCAGTACGGGTTGGCGGAAATGTGAACTCTATTAGGTCATATTATGATAGTCAGATTTAAAGGCTTGACATTTTTACAAAACCTCTTAATATTTGTATTTCCTTCATTCAAAGAATTATTGCTTTCTCGCTTGTTTTGTTGGTTAGCTCACTAATGATTTTCAAAGAATGTCTGTTTTACGTGCACTTAGTTGCATATGATGTTTTTTCGACTTAGGTGCATTAAAAGTTAACATAGGTTAAAAACTCTATAGTTTCATTGTAAGATTCTTCCTGCTACAAACGAAAGAAGTTTTGGCAACCCTAGCCATTCTCGTACACTTAGCAAATTAGCATTGTATACAAACATGGTCTTGTTTATGGTAGAATGGTAAGTAATTAAGTTTATCCAGGGTATGGTGATTGAGTTTATCTCTAAATCAGTATGATAGGATTAATTCTTAGAAATAACACGGGGAAAGTCAGAGTCAAGATAGAAAGTCAGGTCAGTAGACAAGAATATAGGATTATTAAATCCTACATTCTCAGAACACTTTTCTTCGTATTGTATTTTAGTCAGCCATATTTGTTCCTAAAAGTTGCGCAACATTAACAAATGCCACTGCAATATATTGAAAGCATCGGTGTCCGATCAGCTTAACTTAAAGTTGAGATAAAGGGGTAGGCAGGTGCATGGTACGCACTACATCCATAGAAGGTAGCTTAGTACTTTCCAAAGATTGACGAAATGGTGAAAATATTGATTTTCACAGATAATACCAACATCAGATTCTAAAACAACATCTCCACCTTCCTCAATAAACCGTACAGGCACGTAACAGTGACGTCACCCAGTGGTGCCATCCACACCACATAGAAAATAAACTGAAGGCGCGACCTTTCTTTTGTACGTAATAAGTGGTCAATAAATTGTCGCAATTTCTTTACTTAGGATTATTGACGTCCATTCAATCTTAATAAGAAAAGATGTAGGTGCTCGTAAATTCTGTTATCTCGTATCGATTTACCATGAACCTTGATTAGACAGCAGGGCTGTACTTGTTCATTGCGTGTTGGTGTCACTTTAAGTACCCTTGCTAGTATTCTAAAGATGGGGGTCCATGACTACTTGACCAGATACCACATGATATAATTATTATGCTCGTTTATTTTGCGAGGGTTTGGCTTCGGGTTCTACATGGGGAGATAGTGGCATCTCCCCACCAAAATTCTACTACGACGGGTTTAGGTGAACTATAAACAAATTCATTGGATACTCTCAAGTAATTTGGCGACATCCTGCCGCTGCTCTGCCGCGATTTCAAACTCAATACGTTACTGTTGTTCGTAGTTCCGAACAACATTAGGAGTTCCACTTAAACTTCGTCTTACTCAGTTATCTTCCGCTCATTTTGATAAAAATTTTATGCACAATTTTAAAATATATAAGTGGAACCCCCCAAAAACGCTCAAAATTGGTTTTGAACTCTACCCGCCAGACGTACCGATTTACAACCACATTTTCAGATCTAAATAAAAAATATGGACATTAAAATTTAATTTCTCTGGGTTTCCACAAGATTCAACATTCATGTTTCTAATTTGTTTGTGAAGATTAAAAAGTAGAGGGTAATCAAAAAAAAATACGATCCGTTGAGTTGAGGGTTAGTTTATCAGAAGTAATAGTAATATTAATGTTTATTTCCTAATCTTCAGTACACATCACATCAGTGAAGTCTCGAACCCTGAACTAGGACATCCTATATGACAGGGGTCGAAGCCTCTCCAGTTACATGGATCAGCATGAGCTAGACAAAATACAATTTAGTGTTTTTAATAATGAGTTTTTTTTTTAAATGAAATGCGAAAGTTTTTTTTTATATTTCAAAAAAAAAACTGTTTTATAATAGATTGAGGGTAGTATGTGTATGATGAGATGTGTGATGGGTGTGTAGGTGTAGGTGTGTGAATGTGTGTGTACTCTGGGTCTATCCACTAGGTGAGATTACTTATAAGATTTTCAACATCATCGTAGTTATAGCTTTCAAGCCAAAGTAGGATTTCCTTTTTTATCAGGAAATTGCTAACGTCTCTTACTAGTTTGAACTGACAAAGTTTGCTGTAGACGCGGGGCGCTATGCTGTAAGAAGTAGAGTTGCACCAAACGTAGCAGCCACTGTTGTACTGTACATAGTCTATATTTAAACTAATCCTTTATTTTTATTGTGAGTAAAGGTTATTGAACTTTTCAACACGTGCTTTGACACGTATTTCGTAATTTTACTGATATTTACTAAACTTGATTACTTTTAGTAATCAAAATGACAAACTCGCCTGGAGCAGTGGTGCCCGAATAGGATTTAAATGTTTATTAAATCCAGAAGATGGCTGTTAAAAAAATAGGTTATTGCATTTTAATATAAATGAAAGCTTTGAACTTTCTCAAGAATTTTCCGATATTTCCGTATTTGCTCAATGTTTGCTTCATACGTAGATTCCGAAACAAGACAGATTTTAACTCAGACATACCGTCTGTACATAAAGAATGCACGAGATGGGGTGAAATGGAAGGCTTTAGGAAGAAAGTTGAGTTTGGAACCGAAAACCTAGCACTATGTTCCATCACCTAAACTGCTTTTCTTCTGATTTCCATTACGAAAATTCAGATTCCATAAAAAAAAAACGATTTCGAAATCAATTAATCGCATAATCGTCGATGGACGGACACTATTAGCATCTATCGACAGAATGTCAGTTGCATACGTCACTATTGATAATCAAATGTATGGATACGATTTGCAGGTGATGTGTTTGCGTGTGTTGTGTATGTGTGAGTGAACTGCGCATATGTCGTGGGGGATGGGGGAGGGGGCGGTGGGGTATACCCGAGTAACTACTCAGGCTTGTAGCTAGCTCGGTACATTTTATTGTAGCTTGCCTCTCTAGATACTACTGACTGTGAGTGGAGTAGGTTTATCGATGTCGATATAAACGTAGTAAATGACGCTGTTATTTTTCCTGTTGTGTGTAGGTAGTTCTGTGCCCGGATTTGATGGCGAGTTTAATAGCAAATGTTTACAGTTAAAGTTTGGGTTTAAAATAGCTTTGAAATTGGACACTTTTGATGTAAATACGGATTTTAAGACGTAGTATTAATTGTAGTATAAAATCGTTGAACATAATGGGGTTAAACTCTCTTTAGAAGACGTTACTTTTATCACATTTCCATAACAATTTTGAGTTTTACGTCGACTATATATTGAAGATTTTATTTAAAAAATCACAATCGAATGTTTAAATCGCAAAAGTATAAAAAAAACTAATCAAAACTGTCGATAAACGCAACCTACATCGACATTCACAAATGTCACATCACTAAACAGGTTAACTCGTCCTGGGGCGTTGCCTGAGCTGCCCTGTGTGTGGCCAATAATTTTATTACAAGTTCATTAAGACCCCGTTGCGGCCGTCAACTCGCCTTTTCTTATACCTATATATATTTATTTGTTTATGTGAATCTTCAAACAGACAATATAATATGGCTGGAATATGAAATATGATGGATATATTCTACCCTGCACATGCTGGCAACAAGGTTATTGTGCGTCACTAAGGAGTGGAATTCAATTCCAGAGTCTGTGTTAGCCGACTGCTGAAACCTGTCTTTAAATCTCGATTCACATACTATCAATCACAATTTTATTAATTTTGAACGAAATTGCTAATCCATTGCTTCTTATGTTCGAAAAATTTGTCCGTTCAATAACGTAAATAACGCAATGAATGTTGTTGAAATGTCAAAATGAAAGCTATTCCTGCTGCTAGTGGGTTACGCAAATACCCCGCAGGTTAGGGTTTTCTAAGCAAGAGTGCAGCAGCGTCAACCGCTTAATCACTTAGCAACAAGCGAGATGCTGGTCAAAGGCGAGCGTCTTCATTTATAAAAAAAATCTTGAAATGCTTATAGAAATTGCTGAGGCAACGTACAACTAGGTTTTAACGTTCGTCAGTAAAGTTTTATGATAGCCGTATAGCTGTTTATATATATCAGCTGTAAAACATTGATTAGAAATTGCTTTGGAAATGTTTCTGGTAGTAAATTTAGGTTTTTGATGTATAAAGGCTCCTTTGCGATCAGTTTGCTAAAATATGAGTATCATTGTAGAAAGCCGAATGAATCCTAGAATGGCTCATGCTAGTTGATTATTTTAAAAGTTTATTACACAATATACCTATTATTTTATAATCTTTTGCGAGTTGTCGACTCCATGAAGTGACTGTTCTACCTGAAAGGGCCGGTTGCGTCATTGATATATCAAAACAATTTAGCCAGTCGCCCTGGCCGGATCTCGGCCTATTTGGGTCAATGTGTAAACAAAGAGAAAAAACAGCATGGGTTTGACGCATGAAAAACCTGAAAACGTAGGCTAACGTTCACAATCAAGGTGTCCATAACGATATATTCTAGCTCTATAATCACGGTGGAAGAATAATACAAAAATATATTATTACAATCAATTTAGGTAAGAAACGGTTGTAGCGACATCTGTCTTTACTTTCAGGGAACTACTTAAAGGAGTTTCTGTGTTTAAATTAGAATTGTGTGCAAGCAACTTTCGGCTATAAACTACATCCTTCTCGTCTCTTTTAATTTGCACAATAACTTTTTAAATAGATAGGAGGCATTGATAGACCAGCATATCAACGTAGAAAAAAAACACAATACAATATTTTTTAAATTATTTTGAATTAATTACTTTCATAAACGCTTATTTAACGTCAAAAAAGGTATTTAGCACCAACTAAATGTCCCCCGTTAGATTTTATCTTGAAAGAAGTGGAAGATGTGCAACAAAGGCCTCATGCTACGGCTACATTGTCGCTATAACGTGAACTACACTTCGCTCTCTGTTGTACGAGACGTCGAGAGGCGTGCGAGAGAGAGCGCGCTAAGTGCAGCTCGCGTTATAGCGACAATGTAGCCGTAGCATAACCAACACTGCTATCATTGTAAAACACACCCACAACTTTGTTATAATGCAGATGCAATACATTCCATCCTCACTTTGTCTACTTGCCACTTGTACATTCGTTTCTTTTTATTTAGACTTTAGACTTTTAGAGCGATGGAAAAGGTGAAATATTTTTCCGTATCCAGCTTTCAAGTAATCTCTCTTATCAAAACTTTTTCTTGTTGTCACTGCTTTGCTCATATTTATGTCAAACAAACTAATGCGCTTTCGAGTGCATACTGAACTCATGATGGAAATTCAACTTTATCTTATTTAAGGAAGGTTAAGATTTGAATGCAATTGTGGTGTCAACCAAGTTACTTGATGGCATTTTAGGGGAGATTATGACAGCACCACCAGCCACCGACGACGCGGCGACGCGGGAACTTTATAATGGGTGAGTATTTGCAAACGTCCATAGTCTTCATAACTTTATTGTCCAATTAAACATATTGGGTAAATAATAGATATCAATTATTTATTTCTGTGAGTAGGTGTGTACAAACACTTTTACACGTCAATCTATAAGAAAGTGAAGAAACGCCGAAAAATAAATCTGTATAAAAAGTAGAGTAATTTAACAGGTAGGTATGGGTACATTTATGAAATAAGTAAACTAAATCACAAGTTTTAATTTTTAGGAGAGGGTTTTAAGCGCCTAATTTCAACACCACGGGACCTATTTCTTCTGACAACTAGCCTTCTCTGCAGTAGCCAGTGGTATTGTTAGGTAAATTAACCTTTATTTTAAAGAAATCCAGAATAGACACACCGATAGATTTAAAACCTATAGCCGTCTCCCTCGCATTTAGGGACATAAAACGACCCAACAATGTCCTAAATGCATGGACTAGCAGCTTGCTAAAACCGAGTTATCGACTCATGTAAATGAGCCATTACACCATAGAGTATTAAACGCACGGAGTGATAACTTGCTTAATGCTCTATTAAATTCAACTTATTCAACTTGCGGGGAGACCGGGACAAAGCGTCTGTCATTGGAGGGAAGCTTGTGTTGCGTCACCCGCTGTAGTTATGATTGGTTAATGTCCATGTTGCAGCAATGTTCGCAGTGCTGCCAATGTCAAGCAGGTGCCTGAGAATGAGTACTACACTGGTCATTAAAGAAGACAACATAATACACAACAGATTTTTATCTGATTCTATCACGAGATCTTCTTCATTTTTAATATTATAGTAACAAAAAAAAAAGTTTTGTCACATAACGGTATTATATTATAAAAGGTACTACTGAGGGACTTACAAAGTTTTCATTATTAATAACATGGTCTAGGCACACCCGAATTGTTGAGTGAAACGCTGCTCTCCTAGCAAGATCAAGATCACTGAGTAATCTGTATTTAGGAATAAAAGAAGTTGTATCAGAAAGAAGGTCATATCATACCATCGCCGTCACTACATTTGGTCTCCCTATTATACTTCCACATTCCACCATAGTCGATAACATTGTATTCACGACGAGGGTTGCCTTCAAGTGCGCAGTCTGCATCTTTTATACCTTTAGTTACATTTTCTACAGTGACTTTGAGTTATGCTCACGTAGCTACAGCTTTTCTTAAGACTTTTTTACTAACGTATAGTACCGTAGTAACGTGTAGTCCTACGTACGGGTTTGTTTTATCAGGCGAATGATATTCAAGGTAATTCCATTAATTTTATTTAAAATTTTATTATTCTTCTTTTTTTAATCAGCAAGGAACTGTTAGCATTATTTTATTTCATAAAATGCTTACCCCGGTAAAACAGCCTACTCCATTTTTTGGGTTATGAAAATGGCAGTCTAAAAACTGAAAGCTCCAACAAGCAATTTAAATTCATAATAACTCCAAACTCAACGAAAGTTAAACAAAGCGGCAAAAATAATTAACCGTTGACATGCTCGCAAAAAAGTTGGTGATCACGCAAAAGTATTCACAACTAAAAGTACTTACAATGAGTCAATTGCTAGGTATCTGAATAAATGATAACATCGCGGTAAATTTGATGTCAATATGTGTTAACACTAAGCTATTTAGTTCACGAGTCGGTCTCCTTTCCCGCTTGGTCCCCCTCTCACACATAGACATCGGCCTCCCCTTTCTCCCACTTCTGAGTCTGTGTGTACCGCACACATAGATAAAAGCAATTTTCACAGGTTTCACCGACGCACACAAGCGTAGCAGGACGAATGTAGTGAGTCCCTTACCCCACGAAAAGTACAGAATTTGTTCACTAGTAGTGTCTAGACATGCCATGCTTTTAAGTTAAAGGTGACTCCTTCTAGACTTTCATTAACTTCATACATAAATAAATATCGAATTTTAATTAAATAGATTAATTACGTTATATTTGCATAGTTATTGGGCACGTGGGTTACTTTTCTGTTTTTTGTTGTTTATGTTTGTAACAAACAACTTAGAATGGGTCATAATCCAATTAATCACATTGTTTTCACAAAAACCACAATTAGCAAAATAGCATTTTCACGTCGCTGGGTGCTTTGATAACGTCCGTTGATTTATTTGTGGAATAAGTTTGTAAACAACGCAATATTTTAAATAGCAGTTACATAATTATGCTCAAATACCAGCACAACTAGATTTTACTAAAGAATATTCTAATTCACGTAAATTTTATCTACATCTTATAAAAAACCGCGCTTACTAGTAAATTCGCACTCCGAGTTTCGCTGGAAAATCATGGCAAGGGAATGCATCGAAAATTATTACGGAATGTGCTTGAACGAGACGGGGATATTGCAGTCACACGCAGTTCAGTCGGTTAGACAGAGATCAAATATTGAATATGGCGCAGATTGCGAAAACGGGTTATGTTCGCGAGAAGAGCAGAAGGAAAATGCACCATCTGCAAACCGATTTAGGGTGGAAAATTTACTCTAGGTAACGGTAACATAAGTTTTGTGGGCGCTCACGCCGGTAGGGGCACGGGGGGGGGGGGTTCCGTGGCTCTCAGCTGTGGCAGATAATCAATATCCGCTTGGCTTGTGGACACTATAATAATATATGTTATTTTATATCCACTCCATTCTTACTCCCGGCGACTCCGTGTGCTGCGTCCCTCTCGCACCATTATCTAAAATGGACAGTGGCGTAGATTTGGTAAATGATAACTGTGAGAAAGTATTTATCACGACAATGAAGCGTGATATGTAATTATATATGGTATTTAGGGCGTAGTGGCGATATGTGGTGGGGGTGGGGGGTTGTTCTGGTGTGTTTAGTGATCCTATATTTGTTTTGATTGATGTCGGTATCGGTGGTGTTGGAGGCACGCGATGCGGGGTTTACTTCTTCATTACTTCGCCGAGAGTCGCTCAACTACGCGTTATTCGATTGACTAATCTAATTGAGGGCGCTTTGGGCGAGTTTTAGTTATGTAGAACGGTGATTTATGTCGCTTGCGTAGTCGTTGTGTTGTGACTGATGTTTTTTTTTTGTTCTTGTTACCCTTGCTTATCGTTATACGTGCTCTGTTTTACTTCGCGCACGCCTGAATCGCATGATTTCGTTAAGAAAGAAAACTCAAATTTATATATATAAAAAAACTTTTTTAGGCAAAAGGCATGCTGTTTTTCCGGTGTATCGTTATTTTTTCATCTAATACCGAAATTTACCCGGTTTTCGACCACCCAACTTGGGCAAAAAGTGACACAATACTAAGCTAAGGACGTTAGACCAGACAAAGAAAAATAAAACATTACCTACAGAATATGACGCATTTCAAATCCCATGGTTCTATCTGTTTCACAGGGGTGTATGGTCGCCGGCTCAGGGTAAGGGGGTGGCCCATCTTCGGCGCGGCAGTCGGGTGGCGGCTGAACATTTAGTAGCGGCATCCACAGATCCACTTTTACCAACATTTTTACTCTGTAATTGAGGGTTAAACTTCTGTAATAGTTGGTGTCCATGAATACGGATTTTTTACTTTACTTAAAAAAACTTATGTAAGAATGATGAGCTTCTTGTACAAAAATCGATTTATATCGGTGGGGTCCAAAAATTACAAGGCTTGACAGTGGTCTAGAAAACTTTTCATTTTTTTATTCATATTCTTCTGTAGGATTTGAAATGCCTCTTTTTTTAATTCAGAAACCTTCATGTTGCCGTTTTCTATATGTACGCGAGTACCTAGGAGGGAGCTCTACGGAATCTTTGGTGAAAGTGGTGGAATTTGCCAGCGGTCCGTGGTGGGGATAGAATAAAAGATGGGCTCAGACGCTTTCTTAATTAAATATCAGAGTTGTTCATCATTACCATAGGAATATCAAAGATCAGAACAAAGCCCGAAAAAAATAGAATAGCGAATGCAATATGTCAAAATTAAAAAAAAACAAAAAAAACAGTAGGTAGCAGACAGCAGTATCTCACCTTCCGCACCCAGTGTAACCCCACCGCCTCTTCAGGTCGTTGGTTCGGGCGTCCCACGCTACGTCTGACATTTCACCGTTTCCATTCAAGGTCTCATCTGCTTCTATAAAACGAAAAGGCAATTATTTCATAAAATAACCAATTAAAAGCAAGACCAACCCTATCAAAACCTCCACTGAACTCCATTTACAGGTATACACAGCCAATGTATAAATTGATTTCCTAATTAATACACAAACCGTTCGCAGATTTGACTACACATGTCACCCCTGTTATGACGGCGCAAAGCGTCCCCAAATAATAATGGGAACATAATTCGATTGGCCCCCGTCTGTCGACGGATCGGATGATACGTCGATGTGGGGCCGAACTAGATGTGGTTCGGACTCTTTGGACGCACTTGGATTTGTATACCTTTTAAAATTTGATAATGTGCGTTATAAAAGGTGTAACAAAAAAACTGAATACCTCTGTTGGTGAATACTCATAATTTAGAACAATTTTTAAACCAAAAACAAAATTGCGAAAAAATAAAACGGCTGCTTCCTTGTGCAGTTTTGTTGAGTTTTGCGAACATAAAATGTATCGAGTATCTTTTTATTTTTGGCTGGTCGTTAGGTCCATGTAAAAGTTGTTGAAAATGAGGAGTACAATGAACCCTTAAGCGCCAGGGTAGCCAGAGAAATTAAATTTTTCTTAAGTTTTTTGCAATTAGCTGATCAGAGTCAGATTGTATCTATATATAGGGCTAGCAAAGATAACAAACAATTATTATAGACTAGTATCCGTGTTGCAGGTATTTAGCATGGTGTTTATCAAAAAATCTATATAAAATTGAAACATGGCAATGTTTTAGTCAGTAAATAAAATAGACTGGTACTTTTAGTTTTGTGAAACAGCACCTCACAGAGGATTCCGATCTTAACACTAATATTAACATAAGTAGGAAAACCGAAAATTTTATCAGCGTAGGTTCATTTAGGAACACTCACTTTTTCAAAAATGAACTCGTAACGAAATGAAAAAAAAAATTGGATTTTCCTGCTTGCTTCAATTAACTCGACAAAAAGGTATAAATCATAAAACGGAAACGTACCAAACGCTTCTTTTTAACAAAAAATAAAAAGCGTTGGTGAAAAGGGAGGACACTGTTTATTTGAAAATCTTATTCCACTGTCCTATTCACTTAGCATTTTAGTAACCATGCCAATAACAGGTATGCATGACATTGACATTAAGAATATTAGCGACAAAAAGAAAAATATAGTGTGTCTACAACACTACCACAACAAACCAATTTGAGCTACATAGACGTGCACTATTCTCACTGTTTAAATGGGGGGCGTCTGTATAAAGCGTTTAGAGATATGAGGAACAGGGTGTAAAGTTCACTCATACTCGCAGAAAAGGGAGGATCCTCCGACCAGATGGATGTCGTATCTGGTGGGCAACTGCCCCATGATTGTTGTCGAGAAGTTGTATATATGCTAGCTGCGCGGTAACCTTTGATTGCGCGATGCAGGATTTGTGTGATGCTTTGTTCGCATGTGGCGGTGTAGATGCCGCCACATCACTCCCCTCCGGAGAACGGAGGTCGATAGTGGACTAAGTCTTGTATCTTGCGATGCTTGCCAATGCCAGTTGGGTTCGTTGGAACCGGGTGTCGCATAGTTCGCGGTGAGTCGAAACTGTCTGCGAAGATGCCCCAGTGAGTCGGGGTGGCTGACTGCTGGTGTCGACCAGGAGAGGGATTAAGCGCGCTGCTTGTAGACCGGCCGAATTTGCAGTGTGCTGTGCCAAGGTTGCTGATGAGGCTGAAGGTGATGACCAGGTATGCGCTTGCGCTGCATGCTGATGGTCAGGACAACCGTTCAAGCCGTGGTAGCTGGCTGGCTGTGTGACTTGCGGGAGTGATGATGATGACGTCACGCTGAAGTAGTTGCACGAAGGCTGCGCTGACGTTCATACTCGGGATCACCAGTGAAGAGGTGATGTTCATCACGTCGGGGTCACCAGTGAAGAGATTTGAGGAACAGGGTGTAAAGTTCACTCATACTCTTGGAAAAGGGAGGATCCTCCGACCAGATGGATGTCGTATCTGGTGGGCAACTGCCCAACGTTTGATGTCGGGACATCACTCCCCTCCGGGACGTGATCTGAACACTTGCAGAAAATATCAGTAGGGTCATCTGTCAAGTTGGACCTTTCTTTATATTGCCTTGCCATACGTGTTAGGGGCTATTAAATGTGGCATATAAGGTGGACGACGGCAATTCAAAAATTTGATGATGACGATTACCGCGTTGGCTGGACCTAAAGTTAAAATAGTTTACCAATTGAGTATATATGGAGCCGGTTATAATTTTATGGGGTATTAGTAAGTCATGGTTACGTTTTTCTTTTATGCTAATATTTAAATACCTAACAAAACTGGCCAGAACAGCTTCAACATTATTTGTATAAGTTGATTAATAGGGAGACCAAATAGTGGAACAATACTCCTTACTAGTGCGTTGTAAATTGTAAGCTTATTACGATAAGGTTTCGCCATACGAATTATAAGGCCGCTTGTAGACGTCCGTTTTTTTCACCGGAAAACGGACCGTCAATAAACGGCTATCCTTGTATACATATTTTTTTTTTTTACCGGATGAATGTTACCTTGGACTGCCGTCTATATGCGTTTAGTTTTGAACTGGTAGTCAGAGATTACACACGTGTGAAATGTCGAATAATAAGAAAAAAAAACTCGTATTGGCCTACTATTTGTACAAGGAGAAACTAAACGAAATGGAAAAACATAAAAGGTCATCGTGGGTGCATCTTATATTATTGGAAAGGGAAGAATATAGTGCATATCATTCTCTTTTTACGCAGTGGAAGAAGATGAAACTAAATTTTACAATTATTTTCGGATGAAGAAAGAAACCTTTCAGCTATTATTAACAGCCATATATGATAAAATAAGACACGAGGATACTGACATGCGTAAATCTATTTCCCCGGCAGAGAGATTAGCCGTTACGCTAAGGTATGTTAATCCGTCGATTCTACGTTCCCAGGCCGGTGTATAATAAAGTATACACCTTAAAAAAGGGGGGTAAAAAAAAAAATATATATGTTTTGTAACGCCTGTCACACGTAGTATCCAAAACTGTAATTAAAAAAAAATGGAAATCCACGCATTTTTACTGAAATGGCCATGGCGCTGACTGTGTTAAAGACATTTTCAATTTCAAATTATAGAAAAGGGGAATATTATTGTAATACGATTAGTATTTAAGAAACTAAAAGGCAAAACTAACAATTACCTGTATTAATTTAAACAAAATTTAGTATGTAGTAATTATTTTATTATACTCAAAAAAGAAATTAAGGAGTTTTAGAAAAAACGAAATCGTAATCAGGCGATGTGATTGAACTTAGTTCAGTAATAATTGAAGATTGGGAATCATCTTGCTGCATCAGTTCTTGAGGCTTAAGTTGATATTCATAGGACATCCTGGATGTGGATGGAATGGATTGTGTTGGTTGATATTCATGTATCCTGTAGTCGGGTGTAGCCGTAGTGTAGCCTCGATTGATATTGTAATTGTAAGTTTTCTGCTGCATGGACGCTTCAATTCTCCGAGTTAAATTTCTCATAACTTTAATGACTTCATATTGAAATTCTACATAATCGTCGTCACTATACTTGTCTACAATCGGAGCAATACCTTTGAAAAAATACGTACTCTTACTCTTGTCTTCATCTTCAACAGATTTAATTAAAGTAAGCATTTGTCGATCAACTTCGCTACAATCTGTCTTTCTTATCTTGCTTGTTTTTGTTCTATCAGTAGTATTGCCTGTTGCGCTAGGTTCATTATTGGTTTGTGAGTCAGTTTATTTGTTGTGAGATTGTGTGATGTTTTTTTCTGATGTAATACTTGCTTCCGTTGTTCGGCTAGTCACAATTTTACACAAAAAGAGCATTTGATCGTAGAATTTATATTTTCGTAGACTTTTTGCACCAGAGCCGGATTTACATTCCTTAACTTTTTTGTGATATTTCATCCAGTTATCTCTTGCATTGTTCCATTTTTTTATGGTATCTTAGCCTAAAAAAGAAAAAAATGTTACAGATATTTGGCTGCATTGAACACATTTAGTGATCTACATTACAGTTTCAGAATGGGTATAAAAACTATCAGCTGTATTGTACAAGAAGTATGTGAAGCATTGTGGGAAACCCTTTCTCCAATTTATATGAAACTACCATCGGAAGACGAATGGTTAACAATAGCCAAAAATTTCGAGACGAATGCAAATTTTCCTCATTGCTTGGGAGCCATTGACGGCAAACATATTCGAATCATCAAGCCAGAAGAAAGTGGATCAATGTTTTTCAACTACAAGCACTATTTCTCAATAGTATTATTAATGGCTGTGGTAGACACAAATTATAATTTTGTTTTTATTGATGTTGGAGCCTACGGTAAAGAATGCGATTCAGCAGAAAACAGAATTTTGGAAAAGAATAGTAGACGATAAATTAAATATTCCTCGACCTAAGCAGTTGCCAGGTGCAGACAGTGAGTTACCTTATGTATTTGTTGCTGATGAAGCTTTCGCTTTACATCAACACGTACTTCGTCCTTATGGTGGGCATCAACAAAAAAAAAATCAAATATCGTCTCACGTCAGCGCGACGCTACGTCGAATGCGCATTTGGTATGTTATCCAATAAATGGAGGATTTTGCATAGACCATTAAATGTTTCAACAGATACTGCTGTTAACATTGTAAAAACATGCTGCTTACTACAAGACATAATTCATAAAGTAGAGGGTATTGCTAATAATGCTACTGATAATGCTGATTCACACGTGATGTCTACTCTATGCCATTTGCCTCGTTCCCATTCAACACGAGGTAATTTAACAGCAAATATGATTCGTTACAAATATGGAGAGTATTTCATGTCACCAGTAGGGCGTGTACCCTGGCAAAATCAATATGCATAAAAATAATGAAAATAAAATGTTACTTACCAAAATCATTTTTTTCTTTCTCGGACAACGTTTCAAAACCTTCATTTAACGCAAGACAAATTTCTCTCCAAGCGGCAAAACTCGACTGTCTATTTTTATAGCACTCTTGGGTTTTGTCCCACAGTGCAGGCCTATTTTCAACCATACTTATAAACAATTCCATGTCAATATCACCCGTTTTTAAAAGAACGCAGGTAGATGGCACACAATTTACAGAAAACAGGCAATACGTCCGGCAGCGTCAACACGCACCAATACACTGGCGTGGATGTCCGCTCTTTCTTACACCGGACCGGTGTCCGTCGCGCCGAGGGGAACGGTGGTGCATCCGACGTAAATTGTTCGCCGGACCGATGTCCGGTGCATGTACACATACTCATTATAAATCATACACCACCGCGAATCCGGAGAAAAACACGGTCCGTTATTCGGTGAAAAAAACGGACGTCTACAAGCGCTCTTAAGCCAAGCATTATTTTAGTCTTCGTCACAATACTATCTGTAAGTATATGGTCGCAGAAAGATAGGGATGTATCGGAAAGGACCCCTAGGTCACGGATGACCGATACTCTGCTCAGTGCTGAAC
Source organism: Dasypolia templi (assembly GCA_963555695.1). Lineage (NCBI taxonomy): Eukaryota > Metazoa > Arthropoda > Insecta > Lepidoptera > Noctuidae > Dasypolia > Dasypolia templi. Next base: position 21,728,996 of record OY743141.1, on the reverse strand, counting down.
CTTCATTCACTTCATGTAGTTAACTTCATTCGATTTGAAAAATCAAATCGAATGTAGTTAACTTCATTCGTGAATGTAATAGTCTGGCATTTTAAAAGATTATTAAAATATACCAAAAAAAGCAACGGGCTCAACTTAGAGCCCTGTGGAACACCAGAGCCAGGAGAAAATGGTACAGATTCATAACCCACCAAAGCAACTATTTGAGAACGATTTATTCAGTAACTCTCGAAGCACCGCAGCATAGAGCCATGACTACCAGCGCAATTCAATTTCATAGAAAGAATTGAATGATCAACGGGATCGAAGGCTTTTGCAAAATCTGTGTCAACAACATCAACCAGACCCCTAGCTTCAAAGGTGTTACTAATGAAAGTAGTGTAAATTAGTAATTTAATAATAAATAACCGAACGGTTAGACACAAAACTATGTTGCTTCAAACTAAACTATATGACGGAGGTGGGAATAAACTACATTTTATAAAAGACCCTCAAAAATCTTTTCAAATTGTGATATAATAGAGATTGGTCTGTAGTTAGTTACGTCATTCATACAACCAGATTTATGTATTGGGATAATGTGCGAGATTTTCCATAAATCAGGAAATTTAGCTTCCTTTAGGGATGTTTATTTATTTATTTATTTATCTAGTCGATCCGGTCTAACTTTTTGATGTTTTTTCTAACGTCATTATCAGTAATGCCAATGGAAGACATACTGTAATCAGACGAGGAGTAACCTGGAGACAAGTTACTAGGCTGTTGATTGACACCGTACACAGATGCAAAATAGTCTGCAAATAGATCAGCCACACCACTACCACCACCTCACCAATACGATCACCCCAAAAAACTTGGTTAGGGACACCTCAGAAAGATTTTTTAGACTTAGTGTACAGCCAAAAAGCTTTTACATTTGTTTTTAATTCACTCTCAATTCTGTCTATATAATCTTTAAAACAGTTATCCATAGCTCTCCGAGCTCTCATCCGTATGGAAACAAAAGTATCACAATTCCGAGGGTTTTTGTACCGTTTGAACCGATTCCTGTATTTATGCCTTTCTTTAAGAAGTTTAATCATCGAAGCTGAGAACCAAACTGGATAACAATTTTTCTAAGGTTTACCCTTGAGTGTATTTATCTATATTATCCCATAGTATATTATAAAATGGCAGAACATATTCGTAACAACTCAAATGACATTCCTCCCAATTTACTTTAAGTAGATCACGAACACATGCCTCATAGTCAGTTTTATTGAAAATATATTTAGACTGTACAATATTATAATTTAAGTTAGAAATTTTAGTTTTTGTAAGGGCCCCGGGTCTAGCCCCGGGCATTGCCATGTCACGTATTGCTGGTGGTCGCCGGAGCTGACGGCTTTGCGCGAGGCGTGCGTGGCTGCGCGACACCTGTACACCAGGCACCGCAGGCTTCATATCCGCCCGCGGAGCTGTACGATGGGTACAGAGTGGTGAAGACCGCCATCCTGCCGGCTAGGTGAAAATGGTTCGGGAAAAACTCCGCCCATGGGCTCCCCCACTGACGCAGAGTCTCCGGCCCCAGCGCGTTGAGGATTTGGTGAGCACTTTGTTCCCCTCGCTAGGGGAGCATACTCCCCCGCCCATGACTCCGTCTACTGCGGTGCCGGATGCGGACCACACCGCCGACGACGACGATGCTTTGTAGGTGACTGAGGTAAAGCTGAGAGTGGCGGTACATAGGCTTAGTGCGATAAATACCGCCCCAGGACCTGCTTACCTGGAAAAGCCTGGGTTCTGGCCTTGGGCTCTCTAAGGGGGCTCCTAAGCGCATGCTTGGTGGGGGGCAGTTCCCACTTATCTGGGGACGGGGTATAAGACGGGGAAACTGGTTCTCATTAAGAAGCCGGGGCACCCTGCGGAATCTCCGTCCACTTACCGGCACATCGTGCTGCTCGACGAGGTGGGCAAGCTCTTTGAAAGATTCATTGCAAACCGCCTCTTCGGGCGGCTGGTACGGGTGGGGCCGGATTTGGCGGAGAGCCAGTTTGGTTTCGGCAGGGGGTGCTCTACGGTGGACGCCATCATGCGTGTGTGAGCCCTCACGACGGGGCATGTTGTGGCCCGGGGTGGGGTCGTCTTGGCGCCAATGCCTTCAATATCCTGCCCTGGAGTTGCATTAGGGAGGCATTTCGGTATTACCGGATGCCGACCTACCTCTGTCACGTGGTCAAGGCCTATTTGACGGCCAGGGACGTCATATACACTGATCACCAGGGAGATTGGAACCGGTGAGAGATGTTGTGCGGTGTCCCACAGGGATCGGTCCTGGGGCCGCTTCTGTGGGATATCAGTTACGACTGGGTGCTGTGCGCCGACCTCCCTAGTGGCGTCAGCGTGGTTTGCTACGCTATTGTTCACATTTTGGGCGATAAAAACGTTATGCACGGCACAGGCAACTGAAGGAGCACGGGTAGGTTTTAGTCAGTAAAAGTCTTACACGCCCACCATTTGATGATTTCCCACACAAAGAAAAGAAAAAAAAAGTATATTTGCCTGACACTTGCTGTGGACACCTATTTAGGGAAACCTTGAGATGCACACGTCGCACCGCAATTTGTGTGTTCGTTATTTTATTTAAAGTGTGTCTTAGTCAATAGTGTTTTCTATAAATGCTTTTTTGTTTATTGGCACATTATAGGGATTTACTTAGTATTCATGTAATTTGTTATAATTTAATTGTGGTTTAGAGTGTAGTGCTATTTCTTTTGTGACACTAACCTTTTGCACTAGACTAAAAGTATTTACACAAAGTTTTATTTAGTGACTGGACGACTCCAGAAGGCAAATTCTGGTACTTAGGTCAGGTATTCGTAAAAGTAGGGAAAAGCTATTTGAACTTGGCATAACTTTATGGCCTGTAGGCCATAAAGTTATGCCACCTATGATTAAAACAAGCTTTCATTAGTATGTTGCACAAACTGATGATTTAAAACTTGTAAAAGTGAGCGCCAAATAGCTAAGGCTCTGCTGATAATAAAATAAAAACTACCTGGCAAATAATAAATAATTGAACAAGTACAAGAAAACACCAGTGTAGATTAAGGAGTCTTTCCGGATTTTATGAAACACACTAAAGTAGTTCCATTGTTCAAATTCAGGGATAGTAAAGAATGGGCACGCCACAATAGCGGCGGTAAGTCCCCTCTTTGAGGAGTGGTTGGAGAGGCGCCACGGCGTCTTCACCTTCCGCCTGACACAGGTCCTCACCGGACACGGTTGTTTCGGGAGGTTCCTGTTTCGCATAAGGCGGGAGGAAACGCCCGGGTGTCACCATTGTGTGGATCGCCCGGAGGACACGGTGGAGCATACGGTGGAGGTATGCCCAGCTTGGGCGGAGCACCGCAGTGTCCTCGCGGAGGCGATTGGCGGCGGCGATCTCTCGTGTCCGGCCCTGGTCCAGGCCATGGTACGGAGCGAGAGGGAATGGAAAGCCGTTACCTCCTTCTGCGAAGCAGTAATGCTCGCAAAGGAGGAGGCGGAGCGCGTGAGGGAGAGAGCCTTGCGCCCTCACGCCCCTAGTTGCCGCAGGAGACGCCCTGGGTGTCGGGAATCGCAAGCAGATTCCCGGCCACCGTAGGCGCGGGCTTGCGGACGGCGAGCCATGGGTAGCTCACCGTCCGGTAAGGACCAGGCCCGGGTCGACGGCGCGTTGTGTTCCACGAGCGCCTCAAAGAGATGTCAGCACAAAATGACGGGGTCCGATAGGGCCGACGCCTCAGGGTCGCGGGTTATTCCACAGAGAAAACCGTGGCCCTGGCACAGGCAACTGAAGGAACACGGCTGGGTTTTAGTCAGTAAAAGTCTGACACGCCCTCCCGCTCCACCCAGAGCGGGAGAAGTCATTTGATGATTTCCCACCCAAAAAAAAAAGGGATATTAAAGAACCTAACAATTATAGGCCTGTCTCAATTCTGCCATTTATTTGTAAATTGTTTGAAAAGTTGATGCTTATTCAAATGTTACGTCACTTTAATACAACAATACGGTTTCACCAACGGGCGTTGTACCCACTGACGCTGGTGTCACCCTAATAAAGAAAATTTTTAACGCCTTCGAAGAAGCACAAAATGCCATTGGAATCTTTTGCGACCTCTTTAAGGCTTTTGATTGCGTAAACCGTGAAACACTTCCGCTGAAACTAGAGCACTATGGGATAAGGAATACAGCACAAAGAATATACAGCAGCGGTAAGATCATACATGAAAAATAGAAAGTTTAAAAAACAGTTAAACGGCATATACTCATTAGGGTCTGAAATGTCAACAGACGTTCCTTAAGGTTCGATATTGGGTCCATTCCTCTTTTTAGTTTGCATAATCAGCATATAATGTTCCCACTTCTGGGACACAGGCCTCCTCTCTGTGAGAGGGAGTGGGCCGTAATGCACCACGTGGGCCCAGTGCGGGTTGGCGGATATGTGAACTCTATTAGGTATATATTAGGATAATCAGTTTGAAAGCCTTGAAATTTTTACAAAACCTCTTAATATTTTTATTTACTTCATTCAAAGAAGTATTGCTTTTGTTGTAGATGTCACACGTCTTCGAATTTTTGGTTCTAAGATGCCTCTCTGGTTTCCTCACGATGTTTTCCTTCATCGTTTTGAGAGCAGGTGATGAAATAATTAACACAAAGTAAAGCGCCTGTCTGAGTTCCAACCTACGACCTACAACTCGTAAGTCGCGGCTGTTACCACTGGGGGTGGCCCAGCTGCTCCCACTTTTTGGTTAACATTCATGACTTACCCCAAATAATTTAAAATCAACCCAAGACGGTGTGATTTGCAGAAGACACATCGTTGATCTTTAAAATAGACCGATGGTCACAAAATCTTGACGATGTGAATAACTCTATTCTTCAGGTCCAAGATTGGTGTATGGTAAATGATTTGGTTTTATAATGGTGTATATTTCATTTAATTTAGTATGAAATAAAATAACCAATTCGTACGTTTAAATTACCAAACGTTGGAAGTTGCGAATGTGATAAACTCAAACTCAAGCTCAACTCAAACTCAAAGCATTTATTTCAAATAAACCCATTACAGGCACTTTTGAATTGTCAAGGGGTCGGTCAGTCAGAAATATGAAGCTAGTTGCCCATTCCAAAGCGAAGTAGTTACCTATGGAGAAGAACGGGCAAGAAACTCCATGGACACTCTTTATGGTTAAATAATATGGTTACAGAAAATTTTTTACATCAGTCTTGTTGAAATTAAACATGTGAGAACGATGTAGAAAGACCCGTAATAAAAAACATAAAAATCGGAAAAGAAAAATTAAAAAAAAAACAAAAAGGCGTGGCAGCCTAGAGATGACCAGTCCCCACTGACGGCGCCCGTTCACGAACATGACGTATGGATCAGCACCATTCAGCTCAACCATTTTGAAGGGAACTTAATGATCCAATACACACGCCACCACCAGCGAGACATTAGAGTGAGCGTGACATACTCTCAGCCGCCAGGGCACATTCAAGTCAATGACAGACGTGCCCAGTATAGGGTAGCTTTATAATAGGTACCACATAGTGCTCACACGTGTGCTTTGCAATTATACAATACTAAAAGATTGAATTTATACAGTGCAAAGATAGTTTTTACAATTTTCAGCAGCTCCAACAATATTTCCGAATGCTAATCAATTGTTTAGGCGCCCTTGTGGAGCAGAACCTGCGTTGAGCCAAGCATTTTTGTCAGAGATGTAATCCTCCAACTACGTACGTCATGGTACGGTCATGATGTTAATATCTTTAAACAGTTCCCTTAAAGAATCGCGCCTGCGGAGGCCATATATTGCTCTAATGGCTCTTTTTTGCAGAATAAAAATAGACTCGATGTCTGCAGCGCGTCCCCATAATAAGATACCGTAAGACATGATACTATGAAAGTAACTGAAATAGACCAGCCTCGCGGTATCTACATTAGTAAACTGACGGATTTTTCTTACAGCATATGCTGCAGAACTTAGCCGTCCTGCAAGAGATGTTAAATGGGGACCCCATTGCAGCCTCGAGTCGAGCGTGATCCCCAAGAAAACCGTTTTATCAACGAATTCTAGTTTCTCTTGATTCAATACTATGTCACAATCAGTACTTTTAACATTCGGCAAAGCAAACCTTATGCATTTTGTTTTTTTCCCATTTAATACTAAATTATTAGCAGTAAACCAATTTTGTACCTGCAGCAGTGCGTTATTTACGTCGTCAAGATTTGATGAACGTCTACTTATCTTAAAAATTAAAGAAGTATCATCAGCAAATAACACCATTTGTGGTTGTTTTTTTAATAAATGGGGTAGATCAATAATATATATATATATTAAAAAGAGAAAAGGACCTAATATCGAGCCTTGTGGAACACCCAATTTTACTTTAAATCCAAGTGAATTGACACCATTAATTTGAACTTTTTGCCGTCTATCTTGTAAATAAGATCTAACTAAACTTAGCGCAGGTTTACCTAGTCCGTAATGCTCCAGTTTTAGGAGCAAGGTTTCGTGATTAACGCAATCAAATGCCTTGGAGAGGTCACAGAAAATTCCTATGGCATCTTGGGCCTCCTCCCACGCTGTAAATATGTGTTTTAGTAAAGTGACACCAGCATCAGTCGTGCAACGACCTTTGGTGAAACCATATTGCTGTTCGTGTAAGATTTTGTTGATGTTAAAATGATTAAGCATTTGATTGAGCATTACCTTTTCGAACACCTTGCTGAATACCGGCAACACGGATACTGGTCTATAATTGTTGGTGTCTTTGCTATACCCAGATTTAAAAAGTGGTATAACCTTACTGTATTTCATTAAATCCGGGAAGACTCCTTGATCTACACACAAATTAAATATTAAAGCTAAGTATGGTGCTATGGCCTCGATTATGGATGTACAAACTTTGATAGACATTCCCCAAAGATCTTCGGTCAACTTGATTTTTATTTGCCGAAAAGCTTTTATAACTATCATAGGGTTTATATGTTTAAATTGAAATTCAACCGGGCAGCCTGGAACGTTCGCTCTTAATAAATCAATTGAGACTTTGGGTGAGGAATTTGTAAAGGATATCATAATGAATGCAGAAATCTAGAATTTATTAATCAGACAGTTTATTATTATGATTATCTATTGATCATTAACAAAGTTTGTAACATTCTTAACTTAAGAACAATGACCGTTTAACCGTTTTCACGGTTTTTCTGCGGGAACGGAACAAAAGGTTTATTAGTCCGGACACTTAATTTCCACTTATTACACTTATAAAGTTTAAAAACAATAATATGTTAACTTATATGTAAGTATGAATAGTGCTTTAATTTTTATTATTTTGAATAAGTGTAGGTTTTTTTTCTTACTCATATCAAATGACTTATTATCTAACAAAACTACTTAATAACTTGTTATCTCTCAACAATATACCCCTTTCCCAAGATCATCGCTTACAGACTCCTGTTAAAGAACTGCTTAAGTAATTTGGCAAATTTACTTTTATTTCCTGACTCCTTATATCAGCAGGCAATTGGTTGAGAAGGTTTTCCTAGGAATCAAGTTAGGCCAGAAATTGCGAGGCGGCTAAGCTCGGCCTCTTATGCTGCTATAAAGATTAGACAGTTAACAGGTGTATAAAACGAGCGTTTGGTCTGTTTTAGATACTTCTACAGCATTATGCCATATGGGACTTCACTGTGGGGTCGGGCTCTTGAAATTGCAGCGATTTTTATTTTGCAAAAGAGGCATTCGGAGCCGGAGCCATTTACAATCTACGTCGCAAATTTCTTAGGGAACTATTTAAAAAGATATGACGGTACCGTGCCAATTAATTTAAGATAGCGTTATGTATATAAGAAAAAATCTACATCTTTTAAATAACCTAGATAATAAAATAGATCAACCATTTCTCAGATAGTCTTAATTACATACATCTTTTATACGGTACTGTGTCAAATGTAACAACAAAATACCTTGTGAAATAAAATAAAAATTACACCTCATGTTAAAAGTACACTTTGTAAAACAAACATATTACAAATTAGAGGATAATATCCTAATATTACAAATTAGAGGATAATATCCTCTAATTTGTTATATGTTCCATAGAACAATCTAGAGGCTAGACAAAATCGAAACTGGTTGATTTTTGAGTTGTATTATTTTTAACTTTATGACATTGGTTCTTAATTACTTTAACTCACACACAAAATTATTACTTTTTAAAAATTTTAGTGAAATCATTTACTTTTACAATATTTGTAGATATGTGAGCACCATGTATCTATTGCTAAATTAATTTACAAGTACAAAATCTTGTAAAACAATTTAAAAGAGTAACGGTGGAGTTGCCCTTTCTTCTCCATACGAAACTACCTTTTGGAAGGGATAACTAGAATTAATTCAATTTTTTTTTTGTTAATGTTGACATTCAAAAGTGCCATTTATGTACCTTTTTTAAATAAATTATTTGACTTTCACTTCAGACCATCAGTTAAGAAGAGTAGAAGTAAGCCAGGCACCTGTCTTTAATGGTTAATTATGTAGTTGGCGTTGAGCAGACTGATCTTCTTTCATCAGCATCTTTATGATATCAGAAGCTGCCCATTGCTTAACATGCCACAAGCATCGTCCTGTACATTTGAAATGTAAACTAAAAGTAAATACATTCCGTTTTTAAAAGCTTACCAGTATCTTCCATAAAACTGTATATGTATGAACCGACATATTTCAATTCAAACAGATTAGATACTACCTATGCACACATAAATTGATAGTAATATCAATTGGGAAGTACGGAAGTTCGATAAATAGTTAAACGAAACGTTAAGCAGTGCCGTTATGGTACGATTTAATTAAAAGTTGTGTTTGTGGTACACGCGTTATCTACGATAGTGACGTGACATATTGATATTGTTTGGTAAATTAAGTGTCATTAAGTTCAATATGACAGCTTCATTCTTAGGTCGGGAAAGTTTAATAAAGTGAACTCTGTAGTAATTCCTACATACGAATATAAAACCCTTTTTTTTAACAGCAAAGAATGATTATAATGCCAAGAGGGCCTCAGCTCAGCATAGTGTCAGATGACAACACAAGATGTCACCGCCTGACGCTAATTTTCAGCTGCAAGCCACGAGTGTCATAAGTACTCGTAGGCTGGGAAACTTAACACACAGAAAAGTATGTATCCGTTTTAATTATTAATAAAATAAAATAAAATCGGACATCATGATCCATAAGCAATTTACAAAAAAAAAAATACAGAAAATATAACAAAATAAAGATTTAAAAGGAAATTTAAATGTACAAGAAAATATAATGATGATTAAATAACTGATTTAATTAAGGACCTCAAAAGCGCGGTTGAGATTCTATCAGACACAGTCATCAAGATTTCGTTGCGGCTGCCAAGCATTCTGCAAATCAGCGACACTGTTTGCGAATTTTGCGAATGATGGCATCAAAGCCCTGATGGCTTTGCGAAAGAAGCGCGAACATGCCCGATGCACTACAGAAACGTGGCAGCCCCAACATCATACTGAAGAAATTATTATACTGGATGGCAGGGCATCCAGCGATCTTTTGGCGTGGCAGACCCGCAGACTTTTTAAAAGCTCTGACAATATGCCTTAAAAAATTAATAAAAATACATATAAAGAGCTCATACAAACTCAAATGAAATGTTGTGACATACTCGTACATGGGTGTGTCTGTTGTATTTGTGTTGTGATTAATGAAAAACTAAAATAATTACCCAGTATCTGCTTATTACCTACAAACATAATAGATCTATAAATAGAAAGTACCCAACGCTGTATGAGGCAATCGTGTGACTGCATTGTTCTTCTACACTACGAAACGGATTTTGATAACATGACAAATTAAAACTGAAAAAGATGTTTTCTTCTTAATAAATAATAATAAAAATGTAAATAAATTTGATAAAATAAATTGTTTTATGTGGCAGATGTGTCGGCTCGAACATTTTGATGGTCTAGTAAAAATTATTTTGATTTCAATTTGAAAGTCGAGCAATTTTACCTATACTTTATGGGAGGACGGATATTGTTCCAGCATTTAGAAACTGCGTAGTGAAAACTGCCTCTAAAAGCCGCCGACTTGTGCTGTGCGATGGAAAGCTGTTGAGAACATTTTCTTCCCTCACCGATTCTGTGTCTTCTTCTCCACGATAGTCTGTCATTCATCTGTCGTAAGGGGTGACTAAGATGCAAGTAATTGTATATCTAATCTTCTCCTTCTTCGTAGAGTCGATGACACGACAGTGAATTAGACTTTGTTGGCCCAAAACTTCGCCACTTCCACGGCATCGCAACGGTGGCAGCGCGGAGGTCACTATGGCTGCATTTTTTGGGGCACAGAGGGCGGGATAAGCGGTGGGATATGGTTTCCGTCACAGCTCCACATCCACACCCTGCTGCCGTATCGTCGTCATCTAATCACTCAGTAAAAACTTTTGAAAAAGATCAACAACATTAAACTAGACAAAGACATTTTGATAAAGGTGAAAAGAAAACTGGCACTTGGACAAGTGTAAGGAATAGTACTCTTTTGGAGTAAATCTGGGGGGTAATTAGGGTGCTGGATATAATCCCGCGCTCATTGTTAGATGTTAAGATACACCTGTTGCAATCTTGACTGATAATGATAATGAATTCACAAATCCTTTTCATTACAATGTACTTACTTACTACAGGCATTGTTTTAAATATTGATTGATTACGTAACCAACACAACCAAAGCGTCCATCCAATGGCATGCGACCATTACCTATACATACATCACAGTAGGTCGCCGTTGATTTCCCTAATATTGTTTACGGATTACCTATTAGCCTGTAGGCACTACATAGTTCCACTTAATTGCACGTACGCATCCAACGTGAATTACAGATATTAATAATGGTAATTAATGTCTGCAATCGAACCTCATCGGGTTAATGCAGTCATTTTACGCTTGCATGTGTGTGTACTGCGTAAATGTATAATGTAGCGGTTTTGAGTAAAAATATGGTGAATTGATTTGGTTGGGATGTTTAATGTTTAGTGATTATTGTCATCTCCAGTTGTGTTTGTTGACTCCTTTTTCTTATTTTGCTATGCTTTCCACTACAAAATTTGAGTCACCAACTCTACTTACGTTCTTTCCAGTTTTTGTAACATTTTTCCTAAAAACTTCTTAACTAGACCAATCCATTTGATTGTCTAAAACTTTGGATCCAGGTTTTTCTTTTCTTGAAAGTCTCTTCACTCTCATTAATTGACTTCCATTTCCATATCGGCCTCTGTAAGTGCGATTGATTAAACTCAAATTGAGTGCAGAATCAAATTGACCCCATCGTCCTTGTAGTTATCATCCTTTCTCCGGTAAATAACCAGTTTGTGAGATTTACTTCGTAAGGGTTCCCCTTGCGGAGAGCGTCAGAATAACATGCGGAAAGGATAAATGTAATTAGTATGTTAATATTCTAAGTGCGTCGTACAATCTGAGTCTAGACGCTTGAGGGTTCCAGTCAGCCCTTAAAGAGGGTTCTAGAAACTTGAAAGGCAATGGAGTTATTTTAAATAAGTTTTATGAATAGTAGGTATAATATGAATCGCATAATTTTTTAATTTTGTTACAGAACTCGCTTTGGAAGAACTTTGACAATACTAATGAAAGGGTTGTAAAAGACGAAGTTGAGCATGTTCAAATAGGAAAACGTACGCTAATCAGTCGGACCATACTATGGTAGAAAGAATAAACCAGAAGAATGTCAGTCCTACAATCTAGCGTTGTGGACCACACGTAGACAGATGGGCTCGAATTGATTATTTGATCAAACAAAGCGTTACTACACAATTAATCTAAGCAATACACTTACTGCGTATAATACCAACGTATTTAACTTTTTCAATTAAAACGGACACACGACACACTTTATTTTCCGTCGGATTATGACCCTTCGACACGTGAGCGTCCCCAGACATATTGCATCCAACCCTCCAAGTACTGACCTCGCAGCGGATCAATTTATGAATATACCCGACACATCTTGAAAGCCTTGCATTGTGAATAGTATTTTGATTAAAAAAAGTATATTTAGGTATGCGTGGCGAATCAAATGGACTTTTAGATCTTTTTAACGCTTTGAAGCTGAAGTTATTGACGTAAATGTGAAGACTTGACAACACAAAATCATAATTTCACCTTTAGCAGTCATTCTATTTAAAGCCAAGGATAGTTCAGCAAACACATGCAACGTTGAGATGAAACGTTTTCTGTGAAACAATACATGACCTTGATGTTCGTTGCACGTCACTAAGGCTAAGGTGTCTGAACATTTACTCCTATTTTTATTTTAACCTTAGAGGGGCTCGTGGTTCAGGAACAACAGCAGCATGGGTCGATCGATCAGGTTAAGCTATGCTTGCCGTGGTTGGTCCGCGGATGGGTGACCATCTTAACATACTCTTCCGTGCCTCGGAAAGCACGTTAAGCGGTTGATCCCGGCTGTCATTCGTGGATCTTTGACAGTCGTTTCGGGTCGTCATAAGACCGAAAGTCTTATTATTACTCAGAAACTGGGTTGTGGAGATTTAGCTGCATCTGGTTGGACTGGAAGCCGACCCCAACCTAGTTCAGAAAAGGCTAAGCAGATGATGATGATGATGATGAATCTTACCTACGGGGCAAGCAAAGACAAACAAAAGAGAGTGGAAGTCAGGAGGCCAAAACAGGCTGAACTTTAGTCAATACAAAAGAAATGCACGGAATCAAGCATGTATTCATTTCTACATACAAATAAAAACACAATTATACAATAATTGCAAAGAACTCTAAATACAGAAGATACCCAAAACGAAGGCAGATATCGAAGCTCAAGTTCTGGCATGGCAACAGGTCTGCACGTTTTCAGGAAAAAAAGGTCGGAACTACAAGCATTTTCGTAACCACAGCCAAAAATTTAGTGTTATACAACATAGATTTCTCGTGTAATCATGGCCGGGCGACCCGGGTGGCCCATTTGCTAAATTATTTATAATAACTGCTTACCCTTTCCTGTCTGTATCAGGCGAACGTAATTAAGTGTTGTCTCAAATTGGGAACACGCTCATTTGCTTATGTTTGTTAGGTTAATCCTTCTTTCGGTGTCTGTGTTGTTTTTTTTTTAATTTCGTCATCTTTTATTGATTTTTCTTTGGTATTGTCATTTGTTTTATTGTATTGACAAAAGCAACTAAAATATCAGATGTTTACGTTTATTCAGTATTTGTAACATTAAATCATCACGTATTTATTAAGTTCTGTAAGCAGCTCTGGTGATACTAATAATTTTGCTTGTCACAATTATTTTAACCAAGATGCTAAACAGGGTAGCTGTATTTCCCATTCATTTCTCCTAATTTGTGATTTCATACGTTGTCAAATATTAATATTAATAATATATTCGATTTGATTGAATTTGAATTTGCAATGTGCTACAATGAATACTTACACTAAATAATTTACACTTGTAATCTGTAGCATAAATATTTGTTTGGGTGCGGGAACTGAAAGCGCAACCCTGAACAAAGAAGGCGGACGTCAGGACGCCATATCAACCCCAATAGCTCAAGGGTGGCCGGCTTGCTTCCTGTACTTAGGGTCGCGGCTTTGATGCTTGTTGAGGTCACGAATAAAACTTAATCAAACCGATGATTACATTATTGATTTAAAGTTTATTATTCTATTTGAGGTAGTAATTATGGCTAAGCGTGAAACGTCCCAGTCAGAATTAGAAGTCGTATTCTTTTTTTTTTTTTTTGCACAGCACATAAAATCTCACTATATTTTCTTCTGCTCAGATAATTACAAAACAAACCGTCCTAAACTGCTCATCTCCTAAACGAAACTAAGACTTTAAAAAATCCGTTTCAATACTTAAAAGTTTCCACATTATGATTCGCAATAATTTACACTAAATTTACATGCAGTTTGTGACTAGGGTGTACCGATTCACATTAATGTACGCAATGTCAATGTTAGGGGAGTCGCATGAAAGTTGATTCGCAGTTGATTCGCAGTAATTGATCGCCTCGGGGAGCGTTGACGTCACTAGTACCTACCTACGGATCTAGGACAAAACAATTAAAAAAAAAAACAGAAATGCGACTCCTGTTAGTTAATATTTTATTTACTTTGGTATTTAACATAATTAAAAACTTAACTTACTACCAACGACTACCACTAGGTACTACCTACTTAGGCACCACCACTAACTTTGCGTTTTTCTTATTTATAATGAAGATTCCGTTCATTTCATCTACTCCACATTCAACCATAAAAATATCAAAAACAAAAATCATAAATAACTAAGCATTACTACTGAAATTAGCACCACCTGCGTAACTATAAATTTATCTTAATTTTGAGCTTCTTGCGTTTTTTTTTTAAAGCTGTGCTTTTACGTATGTTATTTTTTGTTGTGTTCACATAAAGAATAATTTTACTCACATTATAGAATATCTTGTAATACGTATCATGTGCCCAAATTCTCTACGCGTCCATTATTTAAATCCGCGAAGCGCCATCTATTACGTCTGGTATTAACTATTAAAGCTAAGCTCGTGCTGCTTCAGCGTGTTATGTATTGATTTCACCAAGAGACGTTCGGTTAAATATTAATAAAATATTTAGGTACAAGATCTGAGGTTTTTGTTAAGTAGATAGTAATCAAAACACCGGAAAATTTTGAAGATCTGAACAAGAACGCGTAAACACAAAGATAAGAAGAACGCGAAAAAAAAATTGCGGAGATAAATTTGAGTGGGAAGAAAGAAGTTGAAAGTTAATTTGATAAAGTAATTAATTTGTATATTAACTGGTCTCCAATACAATTTCCATAGTTACATACTGTACAGGGTACTTATGTTAGTCAATAGGGTCCTCCAAAAACTGTCTACCCTAGAACTCAATTAAAGAGGTGTCGCTAAAATTATTCTACAGGCTGTATGTATCGCTTAGGAGTGCCGTGTAAACGTCAGCTTAGCCCTAACTGTTCGGCGGGCGTGGAAATTTACATATTATTAATTTACATAGCGACGTTACCCCGTCGGTGCACAATCTGTGTAATTTGGCTGTTTGGCTGTTTAGCCGTTGTCTCGTAGTTAGTCGACCTACAACGTAATCACTGTATTTGGTGACACGGTTTTATGGACGGTCAACGACATTTTGATCAATGGTAATGTGACGCATATTGAATAATAGTGTATTAATTGACATTTGGCCGTAATTTCTATCTTCCTAGATCACTTGAACTAAGAAATTGTGTAAATCTTCGGGACTTTTTTTGGCCAAAATTAATAGGAACAGGATGAAAAAATTCGTATTATAAAAATTCAAAAAAAAAACCTTCGGATTGGTTTTAATTGAAATAGTTGTCGTATAAAAATATACAATACAAGCTAAAAGATTCTTAAGAGACAAAGAGGAATTTAAACCCGATATCATAATAATATCTGCTTTCATTTCAAAACACAACAAAATCAGACACCTCACACGCATAATAGAATTACAATTTATTCCCTGTTCCCGTGTTAACTACAGGTGTATATGTAAGTCATAATATAAACAAACAGTCTCGTCACTCGCCCTATGGGAGTGCTGTTCATTCCATATTTTTTGACATCGTCATCACCGCTAGGGGTGGCTCGAAGCCTCGCAACCCCATTGATGCCTACTTCATCGAGCCGGAATGAAAAGTAGTGGGTAATATCTCCCATTTGCATATTTTAATTGTTAAAAGAGCAGACGCCCCTGCAGTGTGAATGTGGCATAAGCAACCGATTTGCATACATAGACGCAGTGCCGGCAACAAATTGTTATATCTGGCAAATAAAGTGGAGTAATTGAAATAAATTTAAGTGGAGGGTTTGGTCTTATGTCATGTTTAATACTAGTCAAGTCAAGTCTAATAATACTGATGATTATTAAAAAGTAGTTGTCTTTGTTACAGTTTTGTTCAGGCCAGATTCACCTGCGTACTAAACTAGGAAAAGTTTAGAAGACAAAGATGCAGTGGCCCATACCAATAAGTTGGAATAACGCCAAAAAGAAGAAAAATAACACTTTGTTTCGGTGTTGATATTTTATTGAGTTCACAAAGTTTTGGAAGACATTAATCTTTGTGCCCAAGATACCACTTAAGGTGATAAGATTAAACAATTTGAATTCGAAAAATGTAAGTATTTCTTGCTCATTCTCGTATGCGCCGAAACAATTCTTAAAAGAGCATGGTATGATCCAAACACTGCGTCTATAGATAGACAATCTGTAATTTGCTCCGCTCCATACATTTCCAGACACTGACGGAGATATAAATAAAGAATAGTTACTGAACAGTATTTTCGATTAGAGATGACGCGAGGGTGCGGGCCGGCGCAGCGTGGTACCGATGACGTCATTACACAAGATACGATGCTCATTGTATACCATGTTTGTATACTAATTGATTTTAACCCTTCAGAACGAGTGTCGTTGGTGAAATACTGTCACATGGACATGTTAGTAAATGAAGTGAGACTTTCTTTTTTTAAATAATAGCGGCCATTCATTTTCTTGTTATTTTTCTACCAAGTAGTTACCCACAAAGTTACCCAAGTATGTATTTACAAAGACAAAAGTTTTACGCGTGACGTATTTATTCAAGTTGTCTACTCTTCGTATATTCAAATGTAGTATTAGAGGATCTACTACTAGTTTTATATAAAAATATCTTTAGAAGACAGGCAAGCATCGGCAACGTATACCACTTCAAAACATTTACCACGTTCCCATGACAAAGTTTTCCAACACTATAAACACAATGGAAAAGTTTAACCGATAGCTCGACAAGGACAGGCATAGTTTTAACAAATTCATGATGGATAGAATAAATAAGGTATTATGTAAGTTTGAAGCTTAAGAAAAATCTGCAGTTTGTAGTATATAAGTAGACTTTTCTTCTCTTGTATCATGGTATAGTCGTAGTGGTACAGTGTGGCTTCGACAAAGAATTGGCCACTCTCAACTTTTCTGAAAGATGAGTAGCAGTAGAAAATCTTTTAGGGATATACTACCTGCATCAAATGATAGGATCGATCCTCGCAAAGAGAAAAATATTTGCATTGTCGTAAACATTTGTGTTTATTATGTCTGTTGATTATGGCATCTATAACGTTACAAGGAATCCCAGATTAAGCCTAACTTAATATCCAAACATAAAGATAATTAAAATTTCCTCTTCTGTGGTGGTGTTTATTTTCAACATCCTAATTCCGGCCGCGTTGTCTCAATACGGAATTAGCTTCGTCATAAACAAAGAGGTTAAGTGCCTTATAAATAACAGGGATCTTCGTTACCTTAACTAGATGTTTTGGTGATATTTTTGGTGTCTTGTATCTTTCCACTATTATGATAATCTTTTTTATTGATTATCTACTAATGTTCTTTGTTGTTATTTCAAAAATAATTATCTTTATATGTACCTTTTAATGTAGATGACCGCAGTATGAATGCAGTAGTATTGTAAGAGCGTGCAGGAATCAGGAGTTTAAAACTAACTTTAGACTGTTACTTTGTTAGTGAGAAAGGTACGGCCGCTGTATTTCACAGGAAATGCGCACAATGGGTTTTATGCAGAAATCTAGGAAGCAGAAAACTAGCACACCGTAATATCAATAGCTTTTTCTGCGATTTTCTAAAAGCTTTCAATGTTTATAGAATGTGGTGTGTGTTGTTTTGGCGCCAGTTTGGATAAACGAAAAGTTGTTGTACCACTGTCACACATTTTAAAAATAAATTATCAGGAAAGAATCAATTTACACACAACAAACCAAATTATCAGTAAAGAAAATTATTAAAGTTTCCATCAATTATAGTTGGAAGCGCTCGTAATGTACACTCAATGTTATTAATTATTTTACACCCCATATCGTTAGTAGAACATTAATGAATACATCATCACCACAATAACAACGCTGCAGTGGAATTACTAATGTATTTGTACATAAACGTATGTACCGGATTGAACTAGATTAACATTACGTCCGCACATTAATTGAGTACAGCGCCATCTATTGACGAGTGGCGACAGCACCCGATGGTATCGCCTGAATAAATTACATACATATTGTGGTACGAATTCCGCCGCTCAGACCACTTCCGGATAACCGTATATTAGTAACAGACGCCATTATTCTACTGTCGAGTAATTTCGGACCCAATTTCGGCTGTCACGTAGGTATAGCGTTGTAGGTAAACTCCCTGAAAGTTTAATGCGATGGTGTGTACTATTCACGCCATGTATGACACGAGTTTATGTTACAAAATAATAGTGAATTTGTACGTAGATTGTTATCTTTGTAGTTTTATTTTTGTATAAGCAATGTAGGTTATGTTTGTTGTGTACAACATTTTAATGATTATTATATAACTCTGTTAATTGCAAAAATCGAAAGAAAATTTGAATTTCGCGGGTAACCTGGCGTATCCCCTTTAAAACAAAAATGTGACCGTTATTATTTATAGCGTTGTTTTATGTGATGAAGGTACCTATTAAATAGTCGTGCACAGCTAATTCATGACATAATTTAAAGTTACCTAGGTTTCACTTCTTATACAAAACAGATTAGGATGTTGTAGGCACGTGCATCATAACTATACCCGGGTACAATTTGTTATTTATCGGTGAAAATGCCGTTATGTTAAATATTATATACAAATGGTTTCGTCTAAGATATTCCTCTTCGATGGAAGGGCGGAGGGATCACCAAGTTTGTCCTACTTAAGGGATGTGCCTTCAAGGGTAGTATTGTGTATCAAGTTGGGAAGATAGGTAGGCACATTATTCTATTGTGTTGCATGATCATCCTACTACATAATAAAATAATCCACTCTATCGCAATGTTAATAATTTAAAACGTATCTTCTGTGCGTAGAGTTAACTTATTTCAGCACCGCTAGGTGGCGTTAGCAGTTTGAATAAGCGAAAGATACCAATTTCAACATTTTTCTGAACTGTAATTTTGAAATTCGTTGCGCAATTTTGGAGATATGTAATTGAATCGAAATAATTCGAAAATCTTTAGTAACTTATTCGAAAACTGGAAATGAAATTGATGTCCGTTTATTTACATAGATAAATTTCATCCTAGTTCGACTGAAGCCACTGAAATACGTGTGTGTGGTTGGTAACTAAATGAAGTACACAACTTTTTACTGAGAGCATGAATATGGCATTGTCAGTAGATTTCGTGGCACTAGCAGTGTGGGATAACAAATAGGCCCTGCAATGACCGATCTATAACTTAAGGCAAATATGGTGTTATGAAAGCCTTTGATTATATTCGGCTATGGGAAAAGAACTCTTCGGAATGCTGAATAGTTGTACCTACTGACTGATAAAAAGTCGATTTCTTGTCGACGACGTCACACGTTTTAGGTGATTAGATAAGAATCTGAGGATCATGATGATACATTATTATAGGTAGGTAGACTTTCGTACAAATCATGACAGTGTTGATTTTTCAGTGACAACATAATTTAACTATTTGCACAAAGTTTTGCAATACGTAGGTAGCTGCAAAACATTATGAATGTGCAATTATAAGTGTTATCATATATGTACAAACAAGGAAGTTGATAATGGTAATGTCCAATGTAATATAGAAAAACCCATTGTTATGTTAGAGGATTTGTTCATAAATATTATTAAAAATATTGTTTTAGCACATGGAATTAAAATTTTATTTTAGAAGAAGATAGTCGCGTCTCTACGACGACATTTGGCTGCAATTTTCGGAGGAAACCGTTGCCAAACGAAAATTCAAATTGTAAAAATTTGCCGTCTCTCATATAATAGTTATATGTTAGTGAAGACCTACTTCCAACGAACAGAATTCATATAATTTCGAACTGAGAGAATCGAAACATTAATAAACTAGATCCATGTCATAGGAACACATTTATCCCGAATGGATTTCCATTAAGTCAAGTTAATAATCCTAGTACTAGGGTTCCGCTAACCTAGTACAGATCTGGTACAACAACATTGAGACCACCAAGCGTAAGTGGGCCGTGCAATGACCAGCGTATGTAGGTCTCACGTAAATTCACCATTTCCAAGCTGCTGAAGTGATTTTCACAGGTGAAAGATACACGGGGGTCAAGTAGTGCTGGGCACGGATAACTTGAGCTCGCTTATAATTTATTCACACCACAATGCCTGAGGTGTGTTTTACAATTTTTCAATCCCCCTACCGCGGTCCGCCCCGGAGGTTGTACCTGTTAACGTATTTGGGAATGTAAACGAATATTACGAGCGGGGAGGTCACGGTGAAACCTGGTTACGGACGAATATTAGAGTAAATTAAACAAACTTACCTTTAAAAAACCTGTACATCGCGATGACATATTAACACAAATACGTTTTAACCACCTGTTTTAATTAGTTTAACCCGAAGGCGAGTGATATTGACTTAACAGTTTAACCGATTACCTCTTAATATTATTGGGCAGACCTAAGTAAATACTTTATATCGGTACAACCACAAATCTTCACGCGTCGACCTTCATGGGCGCGGCAGATACATTTCTCTCGTTCGTAGTTTGTTCCATGTGACCGCTAGACTGTGTTTGCTGGCAACTTTTTCACACAGACACATGTTTTTCGCAATAAAACTTTAAACGTCATACAAGTAACGCAACTCGTTTTGTTTCGTAAACAATGATCCATAGATAGACCACCCAAGAGACGGCCGCGTTATCCCAATATGTGGTCGGTGTGATCTGGCATCTGGTGGATTTTATATCTATAATAAATCACAGTGGAATATCGAAAAACACTAACGAAGAGTCGAAGTAGGTCGACTTGCTTATTCAGCACATCGCATTAGTTTTCACCTCAATTATTTTACAGCTTTCTGGATTATTTTTCGGAAAACCGATGTGTAGGAGTTTAATGGCGTGACCATAGGAATGTTTATCACGAATGTTAAAACAATTTGCGTAGCATTTGTATAAAATAGAAAGAATTCATCGATTGTTATGTTTTTGGAAACAAAGCATCACTGAATGATACGTTCAAAATTTAAGACGCCTTTTCCATAAGATACCAAGGACAAAGTTTAAAAATGGTGAAGGATGAATCCAAAACAGAAGCAAGTTTGTAACAATGCAATCAACTTTCAACCGACAACACTTCTGTCAACGTCGTTCCAAGGTGCTACAGTACTAATTGTAGTTTTGATTAAGCTGTCGGAAAACATGAATGTAATTATTTTGAGACATGCATGTTTGAAAAATGAACCAAACCATGCATTTACCCTGAAGGAGACTAATGTGAAAATTGCGTTTGAATCTGGAGAGAGTCCGGGTTTAAAAGCTTAATGCATTTAACAATGGCACTTTACTATCAAATAATACAATCTGTAGCAGGCAGGTGTGTAAAAAGATCTCTAAAAAGCTTTTTTACAGCTGGAGACAGAAAGCTACAAAATAATTTTCCTCATTTCTCTCCCTCCTGTGGTTCATCATGTTGTCTAAGAAAGCTCCCTGGATCTAAAAAAAAACTGTATCGGAAAACGCATAGAATGGTTTCTTGATCAGTGACCGCGGTCAACTCCCAATATATAAAATACATTAGATTTCAAAAGTGTCACATTTTAAGTGTCAGATCAATCGTTAGTCGTACAATAAAATCACACCTACAAGATATTCAATTGTGCAATGTTTACTACTTATGAAAGTCGGCTAAAACGGTCTAGCTGTAAATTAAAGTGCCTACGTATGTGTCCGTAAATCAAGGGAAGATTTACGTCCGCGTTGTGTGTGCTAACGATAAAGCTGCGGCTAGAGTTACCTTGTTGTTTGACTATTTTTAAATATCTACCAATAGAATATTGGGATTTCTGTGAACCATTATTAGATCTAACGAAACTGTATACTTATACAATTGAAGTGAAATTATCAAGAATGTATCATGTTGATTATAATTAAACAACATATTGAACAATAATGCACATGTGCTTTTAATCAGATCACTTACAGTGCGCCCTGTCTCAAGTCCGGGACGCCATTGATGTCCTCACACTAGTGTTGTCCCTCCATCATCTACTCAATTAAGATAAATAACTATTTGCTAAACTGATACTAAATTAGTATCTAGCCATTTTTATATTTTAAGTATAAAGTGAGCAATGACCACAGATTTTGTCAAACAATTCAAGTTAGAAGTAAAATCTATGTTTAAGATCTTACCAATAAGAAAAGCAGGACATGCCACGTAAGTCAGGTTAATGTTTCCTGTAAATACATGATTTCACACCACTGTTTTTTTCAAATTTACAATGAAGTAGTCATTAGGTACTGCGTATAAAGGAAATAATAATGTTTAAAAACAATGTTTAAGTTCCAAAATAATAATTTAAATCGTAATACGAGAATGACTGCTAATAATGCTGACAAAATTGAATAAACAAAAAATTTAAGAAAACAATTTCAACATTGAATTATGTATGTACTGCATCATCAATTATTTCATAAGGTACCTTTAGGTAAAAAGCGCACACAATTTTGAAAATAAACAGCAGAAGTTGTTTGCATCTCAACAGGGGTGTTTACACACATTTTGATTCGATTAGTTAAAAATCGATTAGTAGACTGGAAGTCATATAAAATTACTGAATTAAAAGAAAACGAATCCGATACTGAAGTAACACGCAGCGTTAACGTTTGCCATAAGATAAACATTGCCCCTCCAGAAATAACGTTTGGTCAAGGTATTTAGAATGCATACACCTTGTCTACGATTTCTATTTATGTTTTCTACAGTACATATTAGAAATTTATATGACAGTATTTGGTTTAGGTGGAAAATTTTCTTGACTTATTTTCATCCATAATAACTGTCATTTATTATTCTATAGAGAAAAGTGTTTTTTTTAATCCTAAAATATATTAACTCACACAACAAAATGCTAACAGGAATCTTTAGCACTTACAACAACGTTTGCAAACATTTGAAAATTGGAGCTTCTGCTACTCGCTACTAGATGGCGCTAGTAGTCAGTTCGTCAACAGTCACATTGCCCCACCATTTCCCAAGTTACTACTAAGTTTTCACACTACATTCGTTTGGCAAGCTGCCCCCGACAAGTTTGGAAAGCTCGGATTTTCTGCGAAAGCTCTACACTTTCGACGTACTAATTGCTTAGTTGATTGTTGAGGGTTTGTGTATTGGTCATTTTTGTTACTTTGTATAAATTAAAGAAATTTTATAATTGCGTAAGTTTGTATGTCGTCTAGATTTGTAATTGAAAAAAAAAACATGCATGTAGTTTTGGTTTCATTTATTGTAGCAGCGGGCTGTTTACATCCCTAACCATTATTTTGACGCCGTTAACCATAAAAATCTAGTTTAATTATAACAATGCTTTATCTTCATTTTACTTTGACTCACACCTATTTTATATAAGGAAACTCACAATTAACATTATTTTTATCAGGTTCAGTTAATAAAACAATAATCTGGAGTTAACATTAAAACATTCGCAAATGGCGCGCTAAGGTTTCGTAAGAATCTCTGACGTCACATGTCAAACAAGATAATCTGAGCAGTCGTTGATATTATTGTGTGTTTAATATTTTCCACTACAACATTCAACTCGGCGCTATAAAAAGCCATTATAAACCTAAACGCCGCTGAGATCTCCCGCATTATCTTGTGATTATCGCGTGTCAAAACATCGCCACGCTCGCGATACTTCGCATGTAATCTGATAAACGATGTATTCTGCACGCTTCGCGCTCCTCACCCATCCCGTTCCGACCAACACATAATGTAGAGCGTTGTCTCTCTTGCGCGGTCATCCATTTCATTCATGCGCGATACACCTCGCCAGGCTGCTGTTTACAGACACAAACAAACAGTACAGCAAACCGCTTAGCTTTAAGTACGAGACCGTGAAAGTGATATTGTCAAGTACATCCATCTCTTTCTAGAAGCCGATTGTTTAGTTCCAAGAGCGTGGATAGATGTCGCTAGCGGTTCCGTTCTGCAAGCAATGTGGTATAAATGTCACAATAATTTGGGCGCGACGTTGCCGGACTTCGCCACCCGGTGTGGTGGCGGGAGCAAGCAATAAACTGGCGAGTTTGAGGTATGGTGAGAGAGCACTTATGTTGTAAGTGTTTAGGTTTATTTTTGTTTGTGTTGTAGGCAGTTATAAGTTTGTCTTAGTGTGTGCGCGTCACGTAAACGTAACGAGCGTGGTATACACACGTACGCGGGCTGTCAGTAGCTAATGCGATGCGCTGTGATCGCTTATTGTGGAGCGCCGCGCGGTTTATGGCGTTTAATTCAATTTAGTAATTGAAACGTTTGTCGGTTGACTTTATCACTTTTCATTAACATTCACCTTATGCTTATTGTAATGTAACTAAACATGTTTGTTTATTATTGTCTGTGTTTCTTTTGACTACGCCTCTATTTATAAAAAAAATGCACCCCAATCTTCAGCATCTATTTAATAAAAAATACAGATTTATTATAAAAACATTGTATCTTCTGTAGATTTTAAATTAACCTAGAGTAGCCGCTAATTAACTACAAACAAAGATAATTCAATCAGAATTAAGACGAGTTAATCACCAACCCGGTTTGAATCTTTTGTTAATCTGAAACAAGCGGCGTGAATCCTTACAAGAGCAAATTGTCAAAGTGACAACTCCCTAAACACAGTAATTCACGCTCGGCATTCTTCGATACTCCGTTTGAGCCGTTGCGGTGCACACATACGCAAACATACACTTATTGCCTTAATACGTTACCTTTTCCACAGAAAAACCACCTAAAATCCACCCACTCAGAGTTCAAATTTGCTTGCGCGGCACTTACGACCTTCCGAACATCGAACGTGCTCACACATACGAAACATTTATGAGTACAGTGGTAGCAGTGTATACAGTATGACGTCTGCTATTGTACTTAATATTATAAATGAAATGTGTAGCTTTCACGAGGGCACACAAGCGAAGCGGGTTTCGTCAGAATCCGCTCACTACAATTACAACTTTATTTTCGAAGCCTAAGGTTGATTTTCAAAGTGGAATTGTCAGTTGGGTTATAATCTTTCTATTTGGCACAAAAACGGGTGTCGGTAGTAGCATGACCTGTAATTGTGTGTATTAGGTTGGTTTAATCACAATTTGGAGTGGGCCGCGGTATGGCTTTTTGGCTGACAACATAGCAACAATATAAATTGAATTTTTGTTTTGATGGATTTAGGATTAACTGGACTCGACAGTCTTTTTAACATAGTATTTAACATAATTAACTAAGTATTCTGTAGTTAATTACTTTTATAACATATTTTTTCATGATCATTATCATCATAACACCAATTAATCGGTCCTTAATCGGTCCATGCCCGCTATGACGGTCTTTGAAGCAATGCTATAATCACCACCCCTGGCAAACAAATTGGTGATTACAGAAAAATACCACTAAAAAGGCCACAGTTGGCCAAAGCCACTGTTGCTAAAAAGGTCACTATTGACACATAGGCCACTGCTGCCAAAAAGACTACTGATGCAAAAAAGCCACTGTTGCCGAAAATACCTCTGGTGCCAAAATCGCCACTGTAGCCAAAAAAACATTGTTTGACCATCTCTTGGCATAAGTAATTTTTTTATACCCACGTGTAGAACGAAGATGGTGCATTTAATACCCACGCAACAAGCATGGAATATAATGACATGTGGGGTGTTTATCGATACTTTCGGCTGTTTATGGTCAAACAGGCATGTGTGGGACACAGGTAGTTAGACGCGGTTCCGGGTTATTGTGCAGGCATTGTAAGGGTTAATCTGTTACGTCAGTTTAGCAAGACTATTTATTCAGTGAGATTTTTATTGTGAATGATTCGGAAAATAGGTAGGTGTTATGATATATGATAGGACAACACTTTCTAAAATAATAAACTGTGAAAACCAATCTTTATCATCACCTGGTACTCCACTCCTGGCTTATCGGATCTTGATTCACTGACTGCAAGTTTCACTCGAAAATTCCAATACAACTCCCCTCGGTACCGTCTTTAAGTAGTAAGTAGCACCCAGTATTTACTTCATTACTGAAAGGCTAAAAATAAATAAAAGATCTTTCACCTTATAACATGCACATTTGTCACAAATAAGCACCCATTACCCAACAATTGATCTTAAGATTGTTAACTTACGTAAACTTAATTGCGCTTTTAAAAAGCTTGCGCAAGCGCAATACGTTTAAGAAGTTCAGGCGATGCACAGTGGTGCGTTATACTTCTTTGACTTGCAAAAATTAACGAACAGGTTGAATATTTGAATTGAATAATTAATCTGTTATAAAGATAAAATGTCATGCAGTGGGTACCTGAAGATCAGCGTCGTCACCGAGGCAGGCCTAAGGAACACTGGCGCGACGTCCTGCTTGCGTCTTAGCTGATTGACCGGAAAAGGCAGCAGGCAAACCTTAATGGTGAAGTTTAGGGGAGACCTATGCCCAGCTGTGGGATAGGTTGATATAAAAAAAAAGGTTAAAAAAAACTGTTTATTACAAAATGGCGGTATTTTCTAAAAACCACATAAGAACCTAAGAAATGATTGGCCAACTTTGAACTTTTTGACTTTGGTATTCTTTAGTGGAATAGTCATGAAAAGTAGTTTATCTTGTCATGTTTTTTTTTGACTTTCAATGTTTTATCGAGTGCCTCTCTCTGGCGTTAAATAAAATGTTTACTAAGCTAGTCCATTTAGCTTTGTCTGACTCAAGTTTCTGGGATTACCTAGAAATTGATTGTTCGTAATTAGATGCATTATGAACATCAACCCCAACTCCTTAGTAGAAATGTTAAATTAACGATTTTTCTTCAAAAACCAGATCATGTTTAACCCACCGTGCGACGTTTAATACTTGGCGGTATTATTGTGGCATCGAGTCCACTGGCGGCCGGCAAGTAAATTAGAGAGCGACCGGACTATAACTAAGAGGAGTTCAACTGATGCGACTCCGCGAAAGGCTAATGTGGATGCGAACGTGGGATCGGATGCAAGAGCTTTATTTAAACGGCTTTTATTTATTTTAACTTTTAACTAGGTATCTATCTTTCTTTATTTCTATCTTCTAATCTTCTATCTCCGTATCGGATTTTCAAGCCGGTACATTTTAGTTGTGTATCAATGATTTTATGTTTGATGATTAACTGCATCAATGTTTCCGTGCCAACATGGTAGAATGTAAGTTCAAGGATTCTTTATTATTGCAACCTCCTTATTACCTACATTCTGACCAAATATATGAATATTCTGTTCCATTCTAATCTTATTTATTTATAATTAGAATTCAATTAATCTGTCAAGTCAGTCTTTCGCAGTCTATTAATTTCTCGCTGAGACTTTTATTTTCACTCTTTTATCCTTTTTTCTCGGTTTCGTCATCATCATGATCTGCCTAGCGTTTTTCCAACCATGTTGCGGCTGGCTTCCAGTCTAACCAGATGCAGCTGATCACCAATATATTACATGGAGCGACAGCTTATCTGACCTCTACAACCCGGTTGCTAGGTAATACTATCCCCTTGGTAAGACTGACCTGTTACGACTGTCAAAGATCCACGAATGACAGCCGGGACAAACGGTTTAACGCGCTTTCCGAGGCTATGAGTATGAAACGGTATGGTTAGTATATTTTCAAGTGTTAAATATGATTTCCACATTGAAATCGATTCGTACGAGCGTAAGCTTGAAATACAATAATAAAAAAAAACTAAAAATGGTTTAATATTATATCGGATGATGACTGTAATCTTTGTAAAATAAAAATAAACACTGTTGATAAACATTCAGAGGCACATTTTTTTTAAACTATCGCACTGCATTTAGATAAAAAGCAGACTGAAAATGATGAAATGATTTTTATGACCTATTTTACAGAGTATTAAGTTTCGACATAAGATCCATGACTCCCAACTCAGCTAAAAAGGTCAGTACAAGGGAACGTCCACTCTAATTCCGCGTTCGCCAGCACCAGGAATGCAGCTCTGCGACTGCAGTGATGCATATCGTTGTACTTATGGTGGTGCATATGTGTCCCCCCTGCCGCCGCGCCGCGCACCCCTCGCCGCTACCTTCTGTCTTTGTCTTTGTTCATTATGTTTAAAAGGATATAACATAAAGCAGACTACTGCCTTAACGTACGTCTTAGGACGTGTAACGTGCTTTTTTAAATACTCTATAGAACATTAGAGTGATGACGGATGACGATGAAGTAATCAACTTCTCTGAATATAGTTTACGTCATTTGTGTTATTGAAATTATTTTTCAGTTTGTGACCTTAGTCTTACATTTACTCAGGCAGTGTAGGCAACACTGAAGGAGTATTCATAGTTAAAATGACGATGACTTTGGGAAAACCTGTCCACGCAGTTTCAACCGTTTTTTCAGTGCATTACCTTGAATGACCTTGAGATTTAATCAGTAAAAAAGTTGAAAGGTAACGAAGGATACTAGTAATAAATTGACATTCTTACTCATTTGTAATTTATTAGTATTTCAGCAGTATTTTATGAAGGAACCGGATTCCGAATGAAAGAGTTCAACGCGCGGCTGCCAGAGCTGTATTTTGTGGGTGTCATAACCGGAGGTCGGAATCTGCAGGTCATTCGAGGTCCGCATTTAAGTGATATGATTGTGTAAGAAGTATTAATATAGTATAAGTGTATTTTGCAAGAATTTCTAATATTTCCCGCGATCCAATTAGCATAACAGACTATCTCGCCATTCTTCTATAAATCTTTATTTACGGTCATTAAGCCCATTTTATTGAAAATCAAGGCATTCCGGTTTATAATCAATCAGAAACTCCGGTAACTTAAAAAGCCTGTCACACTTCATTAAGTACCTTATTTTTAATGGATCAATTAACCACTCAACGTATTCAGTTAAT
Organism: Dasypolia templi; assembly: GCA_963555695.1. Lineage (NCBI taxonomy): Eukaryota > Metazoa > Arthropoda > Insecta > Lepidoptera > Noctuidae > Dasypolia > Dasypolia templi. The sequence goes on along the minus strand of OY743141.1, from coordinate 21,699,964 downwards.
TTACCAATTACCAACGAACGATTAAAACCGTTCGATGTTTTGCAAATAGCTTTTCACTTTAAAAGACTATTCGTGTCCCTATAATCTGAAAAGAGAATAAAAGACACTATGGTTTGCATTGAATCTCTATAGCAATATCGCTTTTATCTATTATAAAAATCATGAAAGACAACCACCTTTCATTGTAATCTAAACCTCATCAAGTTATAGATAAGTTCTTTATTTCTAAGCAGATGTCTGGCGTTTGCGCTCTTGCGAGCTCAAGATGTGGTGTTGTGTGAGTAAAATTAAAGGGTGTTTTTCTATTCGGGGGAAATGTATCAGGTAATAATATAGCTTTGGTTAGATGAGAAATTCAGGGGGATGGGATTTATTTTTACTTCTATCGTATATATTCGTATGATTTGCTAATGCATCTTTGCAAACAACGGAGTAGAGGGTAGTCAAAAATAATCGTCTCAAAAAGCCGAGGGTGCTTTGTTTGTTTTTATTGTCAGGTGAGGCTTTAAAGTGTATGGATATATTGAATATGCACAAGAATACCTTGCAAACATACTGAATCAACACACTCATTAAAACTTACTTCAACTTGGTCATATTTTTAGAAATGTAATAAATTTACAGAAACATGAATAAAAAATATTAACCTATCTCATTATGCACCATCAACCTGTACGTCCTCTCCGATCGCATCACCCACTAGTCCTCTTATCGGCTTTTACAATATCCTGACAACGCCTTTACATTCCTCTTTGTACTTCCAGTTTTCCACATTAAATCTGAACACAATCTATTTGCAAGCTAGCAACAAAAGACAAATTAAGGGCCCGATCACACGTACCACAACGACACCACGTGGACAGGCACTAATTTGTGGGTATGAAAATTAATAGTCTATTCACACGGACCACATTTCGCAGCGACAGTATCGCAGCCAGAGTTGATCTGTCTGCTAACACCAGATACAACGTACCTAATCTCATCGCAACTACTAGCGACAACTCAAACACATCGAAATTTTGTAGTTACCACAACGTGACTGCAAGAAGCTGCAGTGAGACTGACTGTTTACACGTAACCACGGCTTGCCCAGATTTTGTCGCTGCGATGTGGTGTGGTTGCGGTACGTGTGTTCGGGTCCTTAGAAAGAAAATAATAAAGGATACATACACAAAGCAGTATGGAAAAATCTTAAAAACCTCCTTGGTTGTTCTGCGGTGAAATTAAAAGGAACGAGTACATTGTTCAAAAGAGGCTTGATTACACGTCACTAGCTAAGAGCCCTTTGTTTCTTAGTTTTCCCTTTAAGATTTAAAAAACAGACATTTCATTGTTTTATTTGTTCTTGTATTTTGCGAAATTGCTTGAGAGTATTCTGGTTTAGAAGGCGATAATGTATTGTTAATTGGTCTACTATAAATATGGTCGAAAATGTTGCTATTAATCAAGCACAGTTCCACATTTATCAAGACTCGACTGCCTGGAAATCACTTAAACCTCATTAGCAACTAAGTTTGTCTGTGCTTTTCAGAAGCTACAGGGAGATTTTTCTTGATCCAAACTTCAGCTTGTGAAATCTATTGCTGTTGAATTCACTACCTACGAGGTAGTGAATGAAATCGCTACAAGAATAATATATGAGCCTGAACCTCTTTGGAATCGACCAACTATGATTGTAGCATTAATATGCTATCTATTTTTTTACGATAGAATACTGTTCCTCTCTTGAGAAAACAAAAACGAAGTCTTGTTGGTCTATTGGTTGCAAGCGTCACTACTGAGCATGAAATCCTGAGTTTCGATTCCCAAGTCAGGCAAAGTGATATTGGGTTTTTCCTTATGGAATTTCTCAGTTCTGCCCTGTTGATGTCAATAGGCCCCTATAACGTGGCCCTTAAACGTAACAGGCGATATGTGGATGTACTCTAATAATCTCTGCTTAACCCTTCGGAGATTACAGGAAAATAAACCTCTAATTAGTAACTTAAATCAGCTCATCAAAACCACCTTAAATTGAAACACAAACATACCTACGTACAGTTAACTATAGTAACCCCTTAACACGAGTAGTAACTCCCAAACCACACCAGTTATTATATATTAATCTCAATCTCGATGCTATATACGGAGAATTCAAGGCTCGCGTTAAGCTTACAGAAGCCAGCTACGTTATAGTGTTACATTATGTAAGCATATGTTCTGTAGTACTCTTATTTTTCATACAAATATTGAGTATAGGGCAAGTGGAAGTTTTACGGCATTAGACCTATTTTCCGCAGTTTCTGGTGGATATATGATGGTACATAAAAGTGCCAATTTCACCAATGAAACTGACCGTGTCTTAAACGCGTTCAAGAGCTGTCAGTGTCAATATTCCACAGAAAATAATCACACTGACATCCCTTAAACCTAGTTTATGTGCTGATCGCGTTCAAGTTCGTTAGTGACATTCACCCTAAATGTTACAAAAAACGTCAATTTATTTTCCGACAGCTCACTCCAAGCAAGTCTGCACGGTGAGATTTATATGAATTTGAGTCAAATAAACTTTTAAACAAAAAAGGTTTTAAAAAAACAAACGACTTTCCTCTACATCAAAAGCTACACAAAGCAAAGGTATCACAGGTACAAATCTTTTCCTAGTACCGCGTAGAGGTTGCCATATTCGACAGTGCTACAATGTAGTCTGCTACGCCGCAACAGTCGCTACGAACGCTACGAGATTCGCAAACCTAGTGGAGTACTGAATAAAGTCCAATCAATGGATTCAATGTTGGTACAAAGCTCTGATGATTTTTAACATTCGATAGGTTTAACATTCGTTAGGAGTGCAACACACTTTAAAATTATTTAATCAGAATATTCAAGGTTGCTCTTCCAAATTACTAGAAATAGAATTGTTTTTGGAAAGTACCAAGTTTTATGTCATTTGTTTAACCGAACATTGGTTAAAAGATTATCAAGTACTGTCAATTAACTATGAAAATTATTGTGCAGTTAGTAGCCATTTCAGCCGAAAACATATGATACATGGCGGGTCATTAATTTTAGTTAAAAACACGATTAAATCTAAAGAACGAAAAGACATCATCGGTCTGTCTGTTGAACACATCATTGAATTGTACTGTGTTGAGCTTGATAATCATGTTATAGTATGCGTATACTGAAGATTTGCTAAATAAATGTTGTGCTAGTAGTAAGTCCATAATCATATGCGGTGATTTAATAATCATATGCGGTGATTTCATAATCATATGCGGTGATTTCAATATTAATTTATTAGAAAATAACTTGGATACTGTCAGATTATAAAGTCTTTTTGGGTCATTTGATTTGTCATATGTTTTTATTGAACCAACCCGAGTTACAGCTTCTTCTGCCACTTGTTTAGATAATATTTTTTGCAACTGCGATTACTTACACAAACAAATTGTAAATAAGTGACATCTGATCACATTAGACAAACATTAACATCATCGTCACACGGTTTTCCTAGGAATCACGCTGGACGAGAAATTACAATGGGGACCACATATAACGTCTCATGCGGGGCGGCTAAGCTAAAAAGATAAGACGTTTAACAGATGTAGAAACCGCGCGTTTGGTCTATTTAAGCTACTTCCACAGCATTATGTCGTATGGCATTTCTACTGTGGGGTCGGGTTGCTGACATTGAATCCATTTTTATTTTGCAAAAGAGAGCTGTCAGAGCCATATACAATCTTCCTCGCCGCGAATCTCTCAGGGAACTATTTTAAGGGATTGATATTATGACAGTACCTTGCCAATTCATTTATGAAAATATTATGTATGTAAGAAAAAATCTAAATTTTTGTATAAAATAAGTGATGGACATAATTTTAATACTAGAAATAAAGATCAACCATTTTTCAGATTAGCTAAAGTACATACATCATTTATGGGGTACTGTGTTAAATGTTATAACAAAATGCCTTGTGATATATTGGAATTATATGATAGAAAATTTAAAACTCATATAAAAAGTACACTTTGTAAAGCTTAATAATAATATGCTTGATATTACAAATTAAAGGATTATATACAAGATGGGAATGCTTGGAAAGATGATGGTCCATAGGACCAGTCTAGGCAAAATCATACTGGTTGCTAATTTAATTGTATAATTTGTTATTTTTACCCAACTCACACACTGGCTTATTCGTAGTTAAATATTTTAGGAAAATCATATATTTTTACAATGTTTGTAAATATGTGAGCACCATGTACCTATCCCGTGATTGATGTATCTGTCTTTGCTTTATTTTAAATTATTTTTATCAAATGTGGTACTTATAGTATTTTTATTTATGATGCATGGTCTTCACAAATAAAAATACTATTAATGTATTCTAAATATTGTAAAACAGTTTAAAAGAGTAACGGTGGAGTTTCTTACCACTTCTTCTCCGAAATACGAAACTACCTTTTGGAAGGGGCGCCTAGAATAATTGACGTTCAAAAGTGCCTTTTTGATGTGCCTATTTGAAATAAATGCTTTGACGTTGACTTTTGACTTTAACAAAAGACTGAGGTAGACTATACTTAGCTTTAGTTTTAGAACTGCTATCCTTATGGATACTTATTATTTTAACCCATTGGTCGGTGTTTTAATATGTGTTATACTACTCTGTCAAGCAAGTACCGGGAAAAGATCAATAATACACAAATGTTAGTTATTCATCCAAATTTCTTTTATCGCCTTCAAAGTATGCTCCTTCAGAAACGATACACATACGCCAACGAATAATACAATTATCAAAATATTTTAATAATTTTTCCGAAATAGAATTCAGTTCTCGCCGCGAATTCTCCTTTATGTCTGCTACCGAATGAAAACGGGTGCCACGAAGTGGTAATTTGAGTTTAGGAAAAAGAAGGAAGTCGGCTGGAGACATATCTGGTGAATAAGGTTCTTGCTCGATGGTAATCGTTGAGTTTTTGGTCAAAAATTCATTCACAACGATGGCCTTGTGCAAAGGCGCATTATCGTGATGCAATATCCAAGAATTTGCTTTCCACAAATCTGGCCTTTTTCGTCGAATTTGCTCTCCTAAACGCTGCATAACGATCAAATGATGTTCTTTATTTACCGTTCGACCTTCCGGTCAGAATTCCGAGTGAATAACACCGCGATAGTCAAAGAAAACAGCCAACATGACTTTGACTTTTGATCGACTTTTGCGTGGTTTTTTCGTTTTCGGTTCAGTTGGAAGGCGCCACTCCGAAGATTGTTGTCTAGTTTGCATGTTAAACTCGTAAACCCACGTCTCGTCACCAGTAACAATGCGTTTCATGAATGGGTCGAAATTGACTTGTTCTAGTCTGTCCTCAGCGACTCGTATGCGATTGAGTTTTTGTAGAAAATTCAGGTCTTTTGGCCGAACGGCAACATGTTTCATACCTTTCATTTTTTTTTGGGGTGGGAAATCGGGACGGCGTGTCAGACTTTTATTGACTAAAATCCACCCGTATTCCTCCAATTGCCTTTGCCAGGGCCACGGTTACTCTTTCGAATTACCCGCGACCTATCGGACCCCGTCATTTTGTGCTGACATCTCTTTGAGGCGCGCGTGGAACACGACGCACCGTTGACCCGGGCCTGGTCCCTACCGGACGGCGAGCTACCCATTGCTCGCCGTCCGCAAGCCCGCGCCTACGGTGGCCGGGAATCTGCTTGCGATTCCCGACGCCCAGGGCGTCTCCTACGGCGACTAGGGGCGTAAGGGCGCAAGGCTCTCTCCCTCACGCGCTCCGCCTCCTCCTTCGCGAGCATTACTGCTTCGCAGAAGGAGGTGACGGCTTTCCATTCCCTCTCGCTCCGTACCATGGCCTAGACCAGGGCCGGACGCGAGAGATCGCCGCCGCCGATCGCCTCCGCGAGGACACTGCGGTGTCCGCCCAAGCTAGGCAGACCTCCACCGTATGCTCCACCGTGTCCTCCAGTGGTCCGGATCCACACAATAGTGACACCCGGGTGTTTCCTCCTGCTTTATTCGAAACAGGAACCTTCCGAAACAACCGTGTCCGGTGAGAGCCTGTGTCAGGCGGAAGGTGAGGACGCCGTGGCGTCTCTCCAACCACTCCTCAAAGAGGGGACTTACCGCCGCTATTGTGGCGTGCCCAACATGTTTCATACCTAAGTGATTATTTAAAATGATACGGATCGACTCGTGAACACGAAGTTCAGCGGCTATCTTTCTCAAACTTGAATGAGGATTTTTACTATTTCCTTTACTTTTGTGATGTTAACAACAGTTGAAGACCTTGATGGCCTACCAGAGCGAGGCAAATCTTCCATCACATCTCGGCAGCTTTTGAACTTTTGTACCACTCATATGTACTTCTGTTACATTTTCAGTGACTCCAAACACGAAATTCCATTGGCGATGCAAAATCAATAAAAGAAAAACTCTGTGTTCGATGTTTTTGTACGCTATGAAATTCGCAATACACACTAGATATGATCTAACTAAAAAGCACTGTATTTAATCTAAATAACAGATACAACTCAAACTCCGCGCCAAAATTGAAAACAGGTGTGCCAAACTAACAAGAAAAAGAAAAAAAAATTAAGAATAAACACATAATCCATTATCTATCGATACTTTTTCGACAGAATGTATATGAATGAACACAAAAATGTTTTTTTTTTAACTTATAGTTTATTTTATATTAACTTCACATAGTGACAAATTCTTTGACATAAACAAAACTTTATCAATTAAAATCCCCACACATACCCAGTCTTTTACTACCCCCGTAAGAGCAATTGTTTAGTTTACCCCAAATCTTGCATTAGGACGCGGATAACGGTACTTACCCTAAAATAACTATGTAGAAAGCATTGATCCGGCGTTTCCAAATATCGGACGCGCGCCAAACCTTCAGGGTAGATTTATTAGGGTGAGGGACTGTCGCAGGGAGGGCCTCTGTTACTTCGCGATGTAACAAAGTTTTTTCACCGACGCGATGTTATAAAGTGAATCTTGGATGTATCGGGTTTTGTTTTGTTATATTGGATGTTGTAATTGTTTAGACTGGTTTGATTACTTTTTAAGGGTTTAAAACAATATAATTTGAGTGAGATGAATGCTTTTTTTCTAGTACCCGTTGACCTATTTTTTCAAACACATACAAGTCGTATTGGAAAACATTTTCTAGCGAGTCCTTTAGGGTAAAAAACTACTAAATCATAACAGTGTCAGGTGAATCGAATCAGCTTCCTTTATAGTACCTTAGCCCCTACAAAGATGTTTTTTTTTTCTGGTATCAGTCGAACCAGAATGATTGTTTTCATCCTTGCCTTTGCATGGATTGGGTTTCTGTCCAAAATTTTAAATTAATGTTGTGAATGGATAATTTCTTACTCGCAATTTTATCATCAAAAAATATTTCTGTCCTCCAACAAATTATTTATCTTCAAAGTCATCAACATTTCACAACCATAACAAGTACATAAAACATAATAATAAACAACTCTATACACCAACCCTTACATTACGTAAATAATACCATTATAACACAACAAGCTTGTAATAATAGAAATAATAGCAATAATCAGAACATGGGGTATCATGAACATGATGTAACAAGTCTTGCCTGAAAGACGGGAGGACATTTTTTCAGCAAATTACACGCGCGCCAAATCATTACACTCCCAAACAGAGTCAAAGAGGCAAACCGAACTCTCCTGAAACTTCCGAAGGCTTTCCGGCCGTTAGAGCGGGATGCAAGATGTTTGCCCCTACTATTGATGTGCGACAAGAGATTTATTTATTATAGGATTATTGGCGGGATTATAATGTTAGGTAATTTGTTAGTTATTGATACCTATGTGTTTTATGTTAGAAATAAGGTTTTATTGTGTGTTTATGCCTCGCAAAATTGTGGAAAGTAATTCTTCGTCTCTAAGCAATAACTGTTCATTCATTGGCGATGAGATTTAATAATCTGCCTGATAAGGGAAATAGAATGTAACTTTTACAAAAAAAAAAACAATTGGCAATAAAATAAATAAAGTCCTTTTCTTTTTTTTTCACTTTTTAAATAATTTATTCCGTTTTGAAAAGAACATTTAGTCTCGCAAACTGCGGTGTAAGAGATATTTTATTAATCGAGATAGGTGCCGGTGGTAGGGCCATGAATGGGGTGAGGCCGGTGTTAGGGGTTGAGCGTCTGTGGGGGCCGAGAAAGTTATTAATTCTGGAGGCGAGGCGCCAGCCTACGTCCCTACTGCAACACTGGAGGCTTACCTTATACTCACTTAATGTTCTGCTGATATTATGACTGGGCCACGACCGAAAATATCTTTATTTTTCTACTTTTCCTATTTTTCATTTGTTTTTGTCAATGTTTAATAATATTTCTGTTTTTTTGTTGTTGTAAACGTGTAAAAATAATGTAAAAGCATACCCTTTGGAGTTGAGGTTTCAGCATACAGCTTTTAAAGATCTTAAAATTAAATCTACAGAAAATCTCTGGGGAATGTCTGTAAAAGTATGTAGATCTCTCATCTAAACCCTTGCGCCATATTAAGCTTTCATATTTTACACCAGTGTAGACCAAGGAGTCTTTCCGGATATTATGAAACACAATAAAGTGGTCCCATTTTCCAAATCCGGTAACAGTAAAGAACCTAATATTTATTGGCCGCTGTTTGCCGCAATTCTGCCAGTTCTCAGCAAGTTGTTTGAAAAGTTGATGCTCAATCAAATCATACGTCACTTTAATAAAATTCCACCTTTCTTGAATATCAGTACGGTTTCACCAAAGGGCGTTGTCTCTCAACTGTCACCCTAATAAAGAAAATTTATTCGTCTGGGAAGAAGCACAAGATGCCATTGGAATCTTTTGCCGATCTCTCTAAGGCATTCGATTACGATAACCATGAGACACTTCTGCTGAAACTAGAGCACTATGGGATTAGGAATACAGCTCTTGATTTTCTATGGTCATACCTGACAGATAGAAAGGCTAACCTACAAGTAAACGGCATAAACTCATTAGGGTCTGAAAAAAATGGGCGTTCCTCAAGGTTCAATATTGGGTTCATTCCTCTTTTTAGTTTACGTAAATGATTTACCCCAATTACTTCAAAATCAACCGAAGATGGTGCAGGTTATTTGCAGATGACACTTCATTGATCTTTAAAATAGATAGAGAGTCACAAAATTTTGACGACGTGAATAACTCTATTCCTCAGGTCCAAGATTGGTTTACGGTAAATAATTTGGTACTAAATGAGAAATAAAACAAATGCATTCAATTTAAATTACCTAATGTTAGAAGTTGCGAATGTGACATAATATTGAATGGAGAAAAACTAGAATTTATTTAATAGATTGTTTTCCTAGGAATCACGCTGGACGAGAAGTTACAATGGGGACCAAGTTTAGTTATAACATCTCTTGCGAGGCGACTAAGCTCGGCCGCTTATGCTGTTAGAAAGATCAGACAGTTAACAGATGTAGAAACAGCTCGTTCGGTTTATTTTTGATACTCCCACAACATTATGTCATACGGCATTTTACTATGGGGTCGGGATGCTGACATTGAATCCATATTTATTTTGCAAAAGAGAACCGTCAGAGCCATATGCAATCAATGTCGCTGCGAATCTCTTATGGAACTATTTAAGAAGATTAATTAGATAATGACGGTACCTCGCCAGTTCATTTATGAAAATATTATGTATAAATCTACATCTTTTTAATAAAATAAGTAACACTAGAAATAAAGATAAAATAGATCAACCATTTTTCAGATTATCTAAAGTACACACACCTTGGGGGTACTGTGTTAAATATTACAAGAAAATACCTTGTGATAAATTGCAATTAAAAAAACAAAATTTAAACTTATGTTAAAAGTACACTTTGTAAACAAGCATATTACAATTATGAGGAATATATCCTAGATAAGAATGCTTGGAAACACGCGGGCCCTGCTCCATATGACAGTCTAGTGGCTAGACAAAATCAAATTGCTTGCTTATTAAATGGATAATTGTGTTAGTCATAGATGTCCATAATAATTTAATAATTGTAGGTCTCAAGTTTGTAAGCATAACTAAAACTACACTATTTTATAAGGTAACCCTGTGATGACAGTTGTATGTGTGTTTCAAATAAATAAATGTATTTTTTTTAATTTTTAAGGCGTTGTTACTGTAATTACTTCTCACACAAATAAATATTTTTAAATATGTGAGCACCATGTTTCTATCACATAATTAATTTGACAGCCATTGATTTATATTTAATTATTTTTTACCTATTTCTATAATAATTGTATTCTAGGTGCATCGTCTTCACACAGTAATTCATGTTTAAGTACAAAATATTGTAAAACATTTTAAAAGACTAACGCTGGAGTTTCTATCCCATTTTTCTCCAACTACCTTTTGGAAGCGGCAACTAGAATCAATTCATTTATTTTGTTGTAAATGTTGACGTTCAAAAATGCAATTGATGTGCATACTTGAAATAAATGATTAGATTTTGTCACATTCGTTCGCGAATACGTCGGCGAATCATTTGGAGAACTAAGTATTCGATTAGAAAAACTGGATTATGTTATTGCATATTTTTTTGTTTTTTATTGAGCCTTTTGGCATTCATTCAATTGGGCGTGTGTTTTCCTTAAGAAGTATTTACGACTTAAGGATAAATATGAGGGATTTTCTTTGAAAAAAAACTACGTAATGGTACTCTAGAATAAGGTAAACAAAAAGATATGACAGCAGCAGCTGTTAATAAATGAAGAGGATGCTGCCTATACCCCTTGGTTATAATGAACGTAGGATCTAATATGATGTAGGTGCTACTATCAAACACAACTCTAGTTTAGATAGTTTCTTTAAACATAGGAACTTTTGGCCCAATGCCAACAAAACGCCAGACTAAAGTAGGATACATTATTGTTACATGAGGTTTTAGCAGTTCCAAGTGCTTTAAGCATAGGTAAGCTTAGAGACTTATATACTAGAAGAAACAATTTTAAGCAAAGAAAGAATAGAAATGGTTTTAATTGTTCCTTCATAATTATTATCACACAACATCACGCCTGTATTCACCGAAGGCTTGGGCAGAGGTGTGTTATACAGTAACACCCACAGTTCGCCAGTCAAGTTTAAGACCCATGTTAAAGGGGGCGAGGCTATTGCCATCAACCAGCTGCAAATCCAGACTCCGGGCTTCTACTGGGAAAATTTCTTACCAAATATCCAATAACATTTTGACTGACTGCGGAATCAAACCCAGGACCTCGCGTTCAGCAATCTCGTTGCCGCCACTAGACCGTCAAGGCTTAATAATCATCATAAGTACCGGTTATCTATATTGCTTCTCTCAATATTGGCTCTCTTCACTTGTTTGGCACCGTCTTCTACCGAGCTGAAATCCTTTATTCAGTCGATTCGCGGGGTTGGGGTGTACAGGAAGAGCGAGAAGAAAGATTAAAAAAATATATGCTGTATTCCCCTTAAAGGTCGTCAAAGATGAACAGAAAATCCATATTTCACCAGTTATGTTTTAGGTCTCAAAGCGGCGAACCATATTTATGACAGGCACAAATGTGGACTCTGGGCTGATACAAAAAAAACCTAATTAAACAAGCCAATAGCCCATTCCTCTGCATCTGGATAGAATAGAATCAATAACCAGCTGTCATCCGAGAATCGAACCTAGGACACCACGCTCAAATTTCCGGATTGTGAGACAAGATCAATGAGGAACTATACTTTAGTTTTGTATTTTCAGTTTCGGTATTCAATTTGTAACGTTATGTAGCAAGTAAAGTGGGGAAGTTCCTTCCTAACTCGGTCTTGCTAAGCCGTTAATTATTTGTTAGTCTAGAGAAGCTGGTGCACCAACTTCAGCAGATACTTGGCTCTGATGGCCTGACGTGTCTTGGTATTTGTCAGTGGTAATATCTTAAAGGTCAATTTTTTTATGGTCCGAATCTTGACCTTTCACGCTAGAGCATATTTTTTTGTTTCAGATCGTTTTATTTGAAGAAATTTTTTAAATTAATAAAAGTAGGGATTTGTTGAGGAAATATTATTACATTTAATCTTGCCAAATCTATTTTTGGTATTGTCACATCTCAATGTTTCGCTCTGGTGATGAGTGCTTGTCTTTTGTAGTGACTTTAAACAAAAACAAACTATATCATTTATTGAAAGCAGCACACTACAATTATTGCTGGTAAGACGGCCCTGTGTGAAGGGTTAAATTCCTTCAAAAAAACTTAATTTTTTTGCAACCAAAAATCATGATATGCATCTCAAAAATAATCATTATGTTGTGTGGTTTGAATGTTCACTTATTGACATTGAAAACACTTTCAAGTATTTTATACATTACGTCATCAATTTCTAGACATTATACATATTAGCTATCGATTTCTCCCCACGAGTAGAAGGTTTTCCTGGAAAACACCCACTGGTTGGTTTATATATCAATTTCTAGACATTATACATATTAGCTATCGATTTCACCCCACGAGTAGAAGCTTTTCCTAGAAAACACCCACTGGTTGGTTTATTGAAATCAGTCGTTCAGGGTAAGGACAAGTTCACACTAATGTCACGAAGTACCAGCAGCTTCTAAGGGTTCCGTGGGAAGAGAGTAACGACTCTTCGACCTTTTGTGGGGGTGTGGGAACGTGGGAGGTTATTTAAAATTTTAATTGATAACTTCAGAGTGCATTTCACGGTGCAGTTTTATGATATATCAGAATTCGATTTCAAAGCTATTTCAAGGAGTTTGTGACTTGATGTTTGTGTATGAGTGGAAATTTTACGGCATTTTTCCAGCAGGATAACTTGTGATCCGATTAATTTTATATTGTAAGGATGTGGACAGTCGCTCGGTAAATTCCATCGTTGACCGGTCGGTACCATCTCGGATAGACTCAGGCGCATAATACGGCACAAGCATACTTTCAAAACAGAAAGGGATATCGAATTGAACTCTTGTCATTAGCGAAAAGCCATGGCTTTGCTTCCAATCCTCTGTGAAACCTGCCTTACAATCTCCGTGTGCTTTATTTAAACTACATAATTCGATACCTAACCTTTTCAAACAAAATGCATGGCGTAGGGCACACACTCGCGAAACATTCACACACATCCAACGCACAATGTCACTCAAACACTCGCATTTCGAAAGGATCAAATTCTTTAACTTAACCTTTAACATTTGCGCCACCTAATATTGGTTCATACAATATTAGATCAAAATTTACGTTTTGATTAGTGTAGTTCGACCTCGGGCCTCAAGCTGGCGCATAGCCGTACCTACTCATATCGATCTTAGTATGAATATTTGAAGCGGACCCGTCCTTGCAAGCACGGTAGACTTGGAGATATATAGAGCTGCCCTTGGAGTGTATCGGAATTGTGTGACTTTTGGGTAATACAAAAGTTACTTATGTGTTTAAATTTTAAAATTAAACTTGCACATGATGCTACAATTTTTTTTGAATTTAAATAATAAACAAATATTGACAGTTGATAAACTAGAAACGAACTTGTCTATTTAACACTTTTTCTTGAGACCATCGATACAAAAAATTCCAACTGAGGTTTTGAAAATAATAAATTAGTTTTGTAAAGCGGTGACTCCGTTTAAGTTGAAATATTAACGCAAATAATTTACACTAAAGCCAACGTACTTTGCAAATCAGCATTAATTTACTAAGATAGAGATCTCTAACCGAAATTAAATTTATAATCAGAAGAAAATCATTTATTTTATAGCGCATTTAAACAAATTTAAATTAAGTCGATTCTCAAAGTTTGTGTAGTTAGTGGCGGAGAGTTGGTTGATGTATTTACAACAGAGCGAGTAGAGTTACTGGCTAAACCAGTGAAATAGTAAGTGTATATCAAACGCCACTGCGCCGTGTCAAGGATTTTTTACTTTAGCAAGTCTTTGAATTGTTCGAAGGTTAGTTCGGGTTATTAAGCTTTAATGAAAAAGCTTTATTAATTGTACGTCATTGCTTATAACATAAAACAAATTGTTATTTCAATGCAAGATATTATTGACTGAGATTCTTCCAATCTTGCGTTTCCAATGCCGATATTTGGGATAAGAATTAAATAGAACACAAGGTGTGTTCTATTTAATTTTGTACACGAATTTTTGTAAATGTATTACAGATATAAAAGTATGTGACAAGTACTTACCACCTCATACAGTTCTAATTATACATTCGATTGACGTTTCCCTCAATGTTAATCAATACATTGTCTAGGGCAGGTCGTATGTACAAGGGCATGAGTGACGACACTAAGGTTCAATAATATTGTTCCACAATATGGTGAGTTTTCACCACCGTATGGTGAGTGACTTAGCGACTGATTTTCGATCAATATTTATATGTTTTGTAATGATTGCTGTCATTGCTCAATCACATCTTGTGCATCTTTTAAGCCTTGTAAAAGTATGTTTAATGATGTCTTCGTCCATTAATCAGGGAACATAAGACTAAGCCATCGAAATGGAAGATTTGATTATTATTTCTATTAATTTGGGATTTATCACTGATTGAGGTGGACGATCGAGCTTAGAGTTATTTAAATGCAGACGGCAGTTCCAGCGGTAGCCTGCCAAATGCTGTTGACGATGCTCCATTTTTCGATTTCCGACTATATGACCTGCTCGCTTTCATTTATTCATTTGTAACTGAAAAGTCAGGTGTTTTTTTTTTGCTCATTTTTAGTTATCACTATTTCTTTTGCCATTATATTGATTTTACTTTGAGGAATAAAACTAAAGGGTACACATGTACAATCTATTATAGTAAGTAAAAATAAAATATGAAACATGTATTACGTGGACATGTCCCATAAACGTTATTACGGTCCTAGGAATAACTGTCTTCCAACTTTATATAGGTCATATAACCCTTCGGTCTAATAGTTTTCGTATATTGAATATTACATCAACGGATAAATATTTTAAATATATTTTTATTTAGTGGACTCTGGAAATATGATGGAATATTCTGTTTTCTATTTATATTTTCCGATGCTTAATACTTCTTGGAAAACCTTCTAAAGGATATGGATATGGGAACGTACATGTTAAATACAGTTAATGTATTTATATTTACTTACTTATACCGGGTGTTAAAAGACACTTAACGAAGCCGAGAGTCCTTTGTACTCATCGTAATTGTATTTCTTCTTGTAATAGACCGTACCTTCGAACCTTCCTTTACGGAGATAATGAAGATCAAAATTTCAACTTTTACTGAGCTTTTTTTAACGAAAACTAGTTTTAACCTACTACTAGTTTAACACCACTACTACTAGTTTAACACCACTTTAAATAAACCCACGACCCCTGTACGTTGCATGTACGTTAAATTCGACTTTTAACGCAAACAGCTCACACCCTTTATTTGAATCTCAATCTTCGAAAAACTTAAAAAGAAAAATGGCGTCTTCGTTCTTTCATAGCACGAAAGAAACCAATGTCACAGAATAAACGTGCATAGAAGTGGCACTTGCGCTCCGAACGCATTGTACCTAAAGTCATCCAGTTTCAGGCCCGTAGGATTGGCTGAATCAGTCAGGGGACTTGCTTGCCATACACTCTTATACCGACACAACACTTTTTTTTTGTACTGCATGTAATTCCGTAATAGTTTGTATAAATTGGTTAATAAATGTGTTAGTAAAGAGAGCCCTGGCATCCATAACACAAGTTAAATCTTAGCTTGGGTGCCAGTCAGTGGAGATAGTCAGTGATTGATACAATTTAAAAACAATATTGTCATAGTATCTACCTTTCTATCTATCCCATCTGTACCTGTCGCCTTTATGTAAATTGCATTTTTTCTTTATAAGTGAAGGGTAACGCCAAAGTATACTGCTATTTCGTGCCATGTTAAAATGCAGCAACAGACACCCATGTGGCACCAACTGTAAACTGCCACCTTAACCGGCCATGCAAAATATTGAAGATCCCCATTATCCGCAGGTATTAGGAGTGGAGGCAACTCTGATTTCGACTTAGGCGAGCGTGGGTCGTCGCAGGCTACATAAGTGTCGCTTCCATGGAGATTTCTCATTCTACGCCTATAGTGACTATATGTCACGTTCACATCGTAATAATTGGATTATAGTCGGAATATTTAGGTCGTCGTTTGTTGACCCCTGTGTATTTCACCTCCAGACTTTGTTATTGAAGAGCTAGAGTTTGTTACTGAACGCATTGTTTCCTATTATCATTATGCGGCATTATTCATGTAGGTCTGTACCGTTTCAATTAGGTTCTATTGAATTGATTTATGGTATAACTGGTTATGTCGAAAATAGAGCATTCATTTATTATGTAATGGTTTTGTTGAGGTACAGTTTGTCATTGGTCACATTATTAGTCATAACTGACTATCTAATTATGCCTGTTTTCTACGTCCATATATCAAAGCCTTGATATTCAATCATAAACATTAAAGTTCAGTAGCAATCTTATTTTTTTTTAGTTTGTGAGGAGAGGAGGCCTGTGTTCTAGCAGTGGGAACATAAAAGGCTGATTGAAGCGTCAAAAAATATCAATAACACCATCATAATGGTGGCCCAGCGGTAACGGCCGCGACTTACGAGGTGTAGGTCGCAGGTTCGAACCCAGACAGGCGATTTACTTTGTGTAAATTATTTCATCACCACTGCTCTCAAAACGGTGAAGGAAAACATCGTGAGGAAACCGGCATGTCTAAGAACCAAAAATTCGAAGACATGTGACATCTACCAACCCGCACTGGGCCCGCGTGGTGGATTACAGCCCACTTCCTCTCATAGAGAGGACGCCTGTGTCCCAGCAGTGGGAACATAACAGGCTGATTATGTTATGTATGTTATGTAATAAGACATGATTATTATTCAATCATAAATCCAAGCCTTTTAAATACGGCAGCAACTCAACTACTAATAAATCAATTTTGTAAATATATTATTGGTAAACGATTTTTAAATTACTTGTGTACTCAAATGACAAAATCAACGTCCGGTTGGAATCGTTTAGAAACCTTTCATCTGTGATTAATTGTTTTTCACGGCGACATGAAAGCCATTTAAAGGTGTATGCGTATTATGGTGTGAGCGGACTGTGTTGCAACAGGTTTTATGACTGAAATATTTGGTCATGTACATACTGTTTTTATTTTTCTCACTTTTGTGAGATTTTGAAATTAGCTTATACTCAATAATGTCCGAGGGCTGGCCTATTTTTGACCAAGGAAACAGTAATGCCATACAACGTGGCAATGCTGCTAGCATTTTCTGTTGACAGCGATGCAGACGAATTTTCTAGGTGCCCTAGGATTCTTTCCCCAACTATTTTTGTAATAAAATGTGCATATTATTTTAAGACTGTTAGCTTATTTAAATATTATCTTGTAAAAAAACTATGCAATACACTCTGTATCCTTTGGAAAGTCCTTAAAGTTCATGAAGGTCAACCTGTTTCAGTTGATTTGACCACTGCTAAGATCCTAAAATAAATTATTGAATTAGATTTGATTAAAATTAAGTCGATTCATTCAAACTTAGGCCTAATTTAAACGATGCAGTTTTCTTGCATGTGCAATAACAAATGAGTGATGAAAGTTTACTGTTGTTCAACTTATAACACGCAACTGACCATTTGCATCTTGGTTTTATCTTACTCAACTAACTCAACAAAAAAAAACGGCCAAGTGCGAAGGGATCCGTACCACCGTACGGAACACTAAAACACGTTTCTTGTGTGTAGACCCCCTTTCATTTGAAACCTTATTTTATTTTTTGTTGTTATAGCGGCAATAGAAATACACACTTTGTGAAAATTTCAACTTTTTACCTAGTACGGGTCATGAAATACAGCCCGCTGATAGACAGACGGGCGGACGGACAGCGGAGCATTAGTTGTAGGGTTCCGCTGGCACCCTTTGGGTACGGAACCCAAAAAATGCAACTTTTTTATACTCGTCAGTTAACCCTCCCAAGACAAAAACGCGAGCCCACAGCATGCCCGCCGCCCAGCCGGCCAGTATTGTGGCCGAACACTTACATGCATATAAACACGCACCTTATACCCATGTATGTTCGTAATTGGATTGAATTGAATTGGTACGACGATGTTCGCAGTTTATTTAGGTCATAGTAGCTTGTGGTAACGTCTGACCTTTCCTATACGTTTATGGGCCCCGTGGCTCAATCGTTAAAATGGAATTCTAATGGTGATAGCTTGTGTAGGAATTGGTGTCGCATTTCCATTTAATCTGTAATTATTGGATAGTTTCAGGTCTTATGGGGACACGTTAATTTACTTCAGTAGTTGATTTGGATGAAGTTGGATGTGGTGGATAATTATTTTATTAACGTTTGCAGGTATTACAGTGACATAAAAGAAAATTCACCTACTTCAACAGTAAATAAAAAATGAAATCAAAATACCTCGTACGGCCTCGTTGGTCTAGGAGCCGCAAGAGCTACTGGTGAGCCCTCAGTTCGATTCCCAGGTCGGGCATAGTGTTATTGGGTTTTCCTATCTAGAATTTCTCAGTAGCAGCCCGGAGTCTGGATTTGTTCCCGGTTGATGGCCATAGGCTCGCCCCCTATTACATGGGACTTAAACATAACTCGCGAAATGTGGGTGTAGTATAGGTACACCTCTGCCTAACCCTTCTGGGATTACAGGCGTGATGTTATGTTATGTTATATGAAATCAAAATAAAACGTAAGAAGTTAAAATTAAATGTTATTAAAAACAGTTGCGGAACAGGTAAATTGGCCTGAACGATAAGAGATTACGAGAAAACTTAAAAGGTATATCGGATGGTAAATCTTTGCTACGCATTTGGTTTCCGAACTATGGGATCGATTGCTATCCGTTTTTAGGTTCGTGGCCACAAAACTATCTAAGCTTTCAAATGAATATCATCTTTAAAGATACACATAAACATAAACTCACGCCTTCCTCCTATGGGGGTAGGCAGAAACCACAAAACGCGTGCTACGATCCTTGCATACTCATTTTGCCTCGTTTCTTTTAAACATTACCTAAGTTATCCCGATAGAAACATGCATGGTTAACGATTTACTATGTTTATAATTACCGTTTTACTTATTACTATTAGGTACCAGATTACAGATAAGGGGTAACCCCACACGGTTCAAGTAAAACAAGGCACGTCAAACTGAAAATCAACAGAACTTCTTTTAATTTCACGAAATCGACTACGACGTCTTAGTAGCTTCTTAACTATTCAATTCGTATGAGATCATTAATTTTGTTGTTTATTTTTTGTAAAATACTTTATAGTTGTTGTACGTCACACAAATTAGTACACCTAGTGGTATATGAATTTGTGGGCGATTGCTATGTAAAAGTTAACTGAAAAATTACCTAAGCAAAGATAATACAATTTATATAGGTCTACCACTGAAGCATACCCTATCCATTAAAAAAAGAATGTTCTAAATCGATCGCTGGAGACATCGCGCAACAAACATACAAAATTTAAAAAAAAGATGAATTGAGAATCTCCTACTTTTGAAAATCGGTTACGTCGTTTACTCAGGTCCGATAATTGTGATGATGCTTGTGTGATCTTAAATATGGATAAGCATTTTTTTTTTAAGAGGTGGCAACATTTAGGTGATTCCGTTCATCTATAAAAAATATTAAATTAAAAAAAAAAGTTATCTAAGCTTTATGTACCTAATAAAAAAAAAACCTATTTATTAATATTTTCAATTTGATTTCCTAAGCTTGAATGTGTCGTGTCATTGGCAAATGGCTCGGCATCACGCAAGTTATTTTAGTCCAACGGCCTCCAACATTGAAGTTCACACTGAACCTCACAGTACTCAATCTAAGTGAACTTAAAAGGTAGTACGACCTGGTCAAGAAGTCCTTCATACTAGATATTTCCCAAACTACCCAGATCTACCTAAAAACGGTTTTGTACATATAGGACATATTCGTAAAATGGACTGATATCCCTTTAAAGCTACTTACATCTCGTAACTCTGACTCGACCCTTCACGTCGCAAACTTACTCGTATTTCAGTATATTTGTCCGTATTTATAAATAGCTCTATGGTACCTAAAAAAAGTTTTCGTACGTCATCAACCCTTGCTTGTATTTCAGAGATGTTTATTACGAAATAAAATGGAAAGATTATTCGCAATCATTCTGGTGGTCAAGTTTACTTTGCTTAGTTGTTATAAATGTGTGTTGTTCTTTGTTTTCCTCTTCGGAAGATAATTTATTAGATTGCAGATCACGTATTTGGGCCGGGATGCTGTTCCAGCGTTATTGAGGCCCGAGCTGTACTTAGTTCATAATTATCGACTGTAATTAGTTTTATTTTCCTGTTTCGTGTCATTTGGTTATCATGTGTGGTGTTTATACTGTTTATCACGTGTTTTTGGAAAGGGGACAAACTAGGCTCCGGGCTGCTACTGAGAAATTCCAGATAGAAAAACCCAATAACACGTTGCCCGAACTGGGAATAGAACCCAGGACCTCATGCTCAGCATTAGCTAATGCGACAACTAGACCATCGAGGCAGTCGAGTCGAGTCGAGGTTGATGGCAATAGGCTCGCCCCCTATTACATGGGACTTAAACATTTCTGGCGAAATGTGGGTGTCCCATAGGTACACCTCTGCCCCCTTCGGGGAAACAACGCGTGATATTATATAATGTTGTTTTGGAAAGGAAGGTGTGGCGGCATCTACACCGCCACATGCGAACTATGCATCACACTGACGTGACACACAATCCTGCATCGCGAAAGCAGAGTTTACCGCGCAACTTAGCAACTAGCAACTAGCAACATCCCGACATCAATGAATCGTCGGGCAGTTGCCCACCAGACACAACACCCGTCTGGTCGGAAGTCTTCCCTTTTCCAAAAGTATGAGTGAACGTTACACCCTGTTCCTCATATAAATATAAAGGTAGGTATGTATTAAGTGTAAAACGAACAATTATTAATTATTAATGTATTGTTAGCATCTGTTTATTTGGACTAGGTAAGTCCTGGTATTAAAATTTGGGAAATATAAAACTTAGACTCATAATATTATTAAGTATCCTTAGTATCCTTCTACATAAGTAAAGTAGGTAAGCTATAAACTCGTTGCCCAACGGCCTATCTATACTCATATTATAGAGAGAAAAGATTTTATTGTTTGTGTGTATTTAATAGGCTCCGAAACTACTGGACCGATTTGAAAAATTGCTTTACCATTAGTTGCCATAGGTTTTTTTTTTCGAAATCCACGAGTATGTCCGACGCATATGTCCGACGCAAAACATCGCAACTTGCAAGTTGCGACTATATAAGCTTGGTAGATATTTTAGCATAATGCGATGTGACTATAACTTACGATTGTATGCGGCGTTTCATATTCAAGTACGGCGTAACTTTATCATACGAAGTTATGCTTTGATTTGAAATTTAGTTAAGATTATAATGTATTATTAAATTTTTCCGAACGTTTATTATTTTAGAAATTTATGAGAACGTTTTGGTATACTGTCTATAATCAATTAATTATAGATTTATTCTCTTCACACTTTGTACAGTCTCATTACCGACCGACAGTGGCTGATGCCATTCGATTTGCAGTCAGCAGCATACGGACCCTTCTAGCTTATATAATATTTTTATATGAAAATTACTGCTTCGCAGAAGGAGGTGACGGCTTTCCCGGGCGTTTCCTCCCGCCTTATTCGAAACAGGAACCTCCCGAAACAACCGTGTCCGGTGAGGACCTGTGTCAGGCGGAATGTGAGAACGCCGTGGCGCCTCTCCAACCACTCCTCAAAGAGGGGACTTACCGCCGCTATTGTGCCCAGCACTGGGTTGCGACATTCGCACCAACCATGTCGCCATGAGAATCCGCCGGAGCTCTGTCCGCTGTGCCGTGATTTCTCGCGACAGCGAGTGAAGTGAAGTGCTGCTAACATAGTCTTAAGTCTTATTGAATAACACAAGTTTTGCTTATGATAAAGATATGTATGTTTAGGTTAAAGTATTTATCTATGGGCCTGTGTATGCCTGAAAATAAATGGATTATTATTATTATGGAATCTGAGGGTTGGGTTTCCACGGGTTCCACAATCTCCCATCGCTTTACATGCATGACCGCCCATTTGTCCACACCAAATTCCATCCGGGTGGCGCTACTGAAAGTTACAGAAAGAAAGGAAAATTATTTATTGTGAGTCGCACAGGAATACGCAGTAAACAGTATACGTAGTCCAGTAGCTCCATCGGTTGCAAATTGTTTGGGGCAAAGAGTTTAAGGTCATCCATTTATAGAAGGTGAGATATAACCTGACCACCTCTCCGTGGACAATAGCCTTGGCGTCCTCCTGAAGTGTGTTTAGAGGATTCAAGGCTAAGCAGAACCAAAGCGGACTTAAACAATCGCCTTGAAATAATCTCGCTGATCCTTATCGGCTCATTTCGACAAGGACGGCGCTGTCTTGCGCTATCCTCCTGGATAGCCATCCCCCATTGCCCCATACACGACATCAGGATGATGCGCATAATTGCATCTACTTATACAACTCCAGCATCCTCATGAGCCATGTATGTGGCACCGATGTTGGAAAAATAAAAAGGCATAGGCCTTCTTATAATTTATCCAACATGTCGACAGATCCTTTTGGGAACGACGAACCTGTTGGCTAATGACCATATCAATGAGGGGCAGCTCTTTAGTACCGCAGGACCCGTTCTTACGTTTGTTTTGAGAGACCGACGTGATGGACTTGGTGTCTATATGTTTGTTAATTTTAGCTCTCGAAATGGATGTAAGAACTTTATAGACCTGTCGGTAGACAAGTGATCGGTCTCTACTTTTTGGCTCCGCAGTACTACCTGATTTATGGAGCAGGTGGGTTATTCCTGGGTGTTAGGAACTGGGGCTGCGACCCTGACTCTAAGACTGACTGGACCTGGTATGCCAAGCGGGCGTGTGACCTTTAGAATCACTTAACCAAAAGTTGTGCAGCCCGTCCGACCCTGGAGATGTTCGAGCTACGTCTTGGAGACTGATTATTGTAATGTGTTTTCATAAATTTTATTTAAAATAACTTTTAATGAGTTCATTATTTTTTCAAAGCATATACTCCCGAGACAAGGTATTAAATAACTCTGTATCTATGCGTAAAGTTTTATGTCTGACATACGACCTTATTCGCATTGCACTGATTGCGTTTTTTAATAGTCTAAGGTCTTACCAGTTACTAGATACGAGCTTGTGACAACAAGAATCATATAGTAATTTTTTTTACACCCATTTTTACAAGGACATGAATTTTGAATTCAATGAAGAAACATAATTAAACTCCCTAACTGACAGTCATTACTGTATTCCAAAATGAATGCCATGTTATGTTTTGCGGCTGATCCACACAACACAATTTTTCATCAATAACTGCTTTTAATCAATTTAAAGCATGTCCACGGGTACCTAATAACTGGCGAACGTTATCGTGCCCGCTTATCATTCTGTTAACCAATAATAACGCTTTAACTGATTATTTTCCTTGCAACTGTAGACCTTGAAAGGCGTAGAAGCGGAAAAAAAAATTTCCAACACGATATTCAAATTATGTTTGTAAACACACGTCGTATTGTTTTGACGTGTAGCATAATGTTTGCGTGGAGGCACGTTTGAAAATCGAACCATGGAAGAGTGCAGGCTGGTTTGATTGACATGACTTGTTGGAAAAAATAGTGGGACTGGTCTAAAAAAAGAAAGGTGCATGAACAAAGTTAAGAGGGAGGAAAATAAAGTCGAAAACATAACATTGCGTCTGTATTCCTCAAAGGGGTAAGCAGAGGTATACTGTACACCCTCTTATCGCCACTTCTTAGTGACAGTAGAAAAAGGTTATGATTACATAGTCATTGGCACTCGGTTCAGTTCAACCCTGTTGAGAGACCTCGTTCCGCTATAACCTTGGTATGAAAGAGGTTTTATTTTCAATTTATTAATCAGCCTATAATGTTCACACCACTGAGACACAGGCCTCCTCTCATTGAGAGGTAGTGGACTGTAATCCACCATGCGCATTGGCGGTCGTGTCTTCGAATATTTGGTTTAGGACATGTTGGTTTCCTCACGATGTTTTCCTTCGCCGTTTTGAGAGCAGTGGTGATGAAATAATTAACACAAAGTAAAGCGCCTGTCTGTGTTCCAACAAATATAGTAAAAGTTGCCACAGAATTTTATAAAGATCTGTACAGCAATAAAAACTGACATCACTCAGTGCAAACACCACTGGAAATTAATGCAGAGGAATCTACAGATAATAAAATCATTCTTCCAGTTGAACCCTTTGACAATCTAGAAATAATGAAACAAATAGAAAATTTGAAACTTGGTAAAAGTCCTGGGCCGGATAACATACTAAATCAGGCTCTAAAATTGGGAAGGTTTGTTCTCTGTAGCCGACCCGACTATTTAACCAAATACTTCACGAGCAAAGGAGACCAAAAAGCTGGGCAGAATCTAGAATTATGCTTCTGTACAAGAAAGGTGATCCAGCGGATGTAAACAATTATCGACCCATAAACTTGCTACCGTATATACATATACTGTTTGCAGCATGTACACACAAAAGGATAGAGCCAAACATAGAAGAGTACCAGCCGGTAGAACAGGCAGGATTCAGAAAAGTATATTGTTGTACTATCGACCACCAGGTAATAGAGAAACACCAAGAGCGGAAAGTACCAATCTACCTAGCCTACATTGATTTTGCAAAGGCTTTTGACTCTATATCACATGAAGGCATATGGCTAGCACTAAAATATCAATAAATCCCCAACGACTACATTCATATTTTTAAAGACATATACAACAATAGTGTAGGCCCAGTGAAGCTGGACCGACTAGGTGCAGAAATTAAAATATGTAGAGGGGTAAAACAGGAAGACACTTTATCTTCCCAAGCTCTTCATCTCGGTCTTGGAGTTTATAATGAAAAGCCTAAACTGGAAACAAAAAGGAATCTACATAAACGGACACTTCCTGAGCAACCTAAGGTTTGCCGACGATACCGTTCTTTTCTCCAAAACACCCAAAGAATTAGAAGAAATGATCTCAGAGTTATCATCGTTAGCGAAAGCATAGGATTAAAAATAAACACGTCAAAAAGTAAAGTTGCAACGAACAGTAGAAAAAAGCCTATAACGGTAAACCAAAATGCTTTAGAATATGTGGATAGCTACCAATACCTAGGTAAACTAATGTCCTTCAAAAAGTCTAGACACAAAGACGAGATTGACAGGAGAATAAATATGACTTGGAAGAAAATTTGGAGTCTAAAAGAAATATTAAATTCAAAACTCCATAGGAAATTAAAGTAAAAATTAATGGATTCCTGCTTACTACCCTGCCTATCCTACGGTTGTCAGAATTGGATATATAACAAAATAACGAAGGACAAAATACAAACCACCCAACGAGCAATGGAAAGGAGCATCCTTAACATCCGCTTAAAAGACAGACAAAGAAATAAAGACATACGTAAGAGAACCAATGCTCTAGACGTTCTCGAACATACCCATCTCTGTCTTTGTCTGAAGTGGAAATGGGCAGGCCATGTAGCACGACTACCAGACACAAGATGGACCCATAAAACCACGACATGGTCGGGACCAACAGAAAGAAGACCAAAATGACGGCCACCGGAACGCTGGGTAGATGAAATCAACAAAAACATGGGCAAAGACTGGATGGTCAAAGCCAAAAATAGGGAAATTGGAGAAAATTGGAGGAGGCCTGTACCTGAAAGGGGCCATAACCTAGTTCAAAAGATGTACACATTGTTTTATTGTATTTTTTTTGTAATCCTACTTGTATTTTTTTTTGTTTGTTATGGAAATAAAGGCTATATTGTTATTATTTAAAGCGCCTGCCTGGGTTCGACCCCACGACCTGCATCTTGTAAGTTGAAGCCGTTACTACTGGGCTCCAACTACTCCTCGTAAACATACGTTAAATATGCATACCAAAAACTATTTTACCTGAACAAAATTCACCAAAAGCCTATGAATAAAGTCTGATAAGTGTAGCCTAACAGATTTTTCCTTGGTAAATCGAGACCATTGTTAGGTCTACATCAATATCCGAATACTTAAACGTCACAGGCACGCCTGAAATGTTATTTAATTTATTTGAAAGCTTTTAATACGACGATGGACAAAAAGTAGGCTAATCTGCGTATGGGCCGAGCCCAGCCTATATACGCACATGTATTCACTAAACACAGGACATGTTACTGATTTTTTGGACGAAAAATTAGGATTTTCTTGTCAAGGCAATTCGATTTTTTTGGAAGATGATTGAACGGAATAAAAATATTTTCAATGTCGTCAGTTTAAGTGTAGGGAAGTTATTTTTTGTTGTGGTGTTGACTTATGTTTTATTTTTTTACTTATTCTTACAAAGACTATGGTAAGGTAAAACATCACGAGGAAATGTGCTCTCACAGCGAGATAATTTAGGTTTAATGAAACAGATTAGATCGTCTTTCAATTAAATAAAAACATAACTGTGTCACCTTTTGAACTCTAGCAACGATTTATTCAGTGTAGCAAGAGACACAGGTAAAACTATTATAATAACCTACTAGCTTCTGCTTGGGACTTCATCCGCGTGAAAAAACCATATCCATATAGCACACAGCAATACTTTAGCCTTTTATTATTGAAATAGTTTTTTTACCGAATCAGCACTTGCAGACAATACCTTTCACAAACAAACAAACAATTTTAATATTACTATACCCCGCTATGCCCCGGGGTTTCACCCGCGTAAGGCTCGATCCCGTGGGAATATAGTGATTAAAAGTATACAATATTCTAATCCAGGTCATGGTTTACCTATGTTCCAAATTTCATACAAATCTTAGCGTGAACTTGAAAGCGTAACAAACATACAAAAAACACAAATCTTTTCTCTTTGTAATATAACTTTAGATATAATTTAGATTTACATTAAAAATAACTGGAACTACGATGAACTTTCCTTATTAAAATTCTGATCATGACAATGTTTTTATCTTCGTAGAAACGCAAATCACAAGTATTGATAAAGTTTTCAGCTTCAACAGGGGGGTGAGTTATCAAATAGTTAAATCTCAGAGTGACACTCGTAGGCGATAGGTTAAGTGCTTATCATCCGCACGTCCATAATTGGTGTCCGTATGGATCGACGAGCCATGTCTCATATTTAAAGATTACTAATATTTAGTAGTAAAATTGTCGATTTTGTATGCATCATCATCATCAGTCAATTGCCGTCCACTGCTGAACGTAAGCCTCCCCCAAATAGCGACAACCATCCCGGTCCTGAGCAGTTCGCATTCATCCGCTGCCAGCCACCTTCTTTAAATCATCGATTCATCGTGCCGCAGAGCGTCACACACTACGTTTGCCTAAACGCGGCCTCCACTCTAGCACATATCTGCTCCATCGACCGTCTGTCCGTCTACAGACATGGCCGGCCCACTTCCACTTCAGCATGCTGATTCTACACGCAATGTCGGTGAATTTAGTTTTCTGGCGGATGACTTCGTTGCGAATTCTATCCACCAGAGAAACCCCGCATTGCTCTCTCTATCAATCAAGCGTCTTTTAAACATCCTCCAACGAGTTCGTCAACGGTTTCGGAGAGATGACGTCTCCCTGTCTTACATCTCGACGCAGTTGGATTGGTTTTGTGCTCTGTTCTTGTAATTGGACGGCCATTGTTGCGGCCTTATACAGACATCTCATCACTTCGACGTAGCGGTCGATGAGACATCGCTTCATGGACTCCAGGACATCCCAGGCCTCGACGGTGTTGAAGGCTTCTCGAACTCTTGGGCGAGACGATTCGAGATAACCCTCGAAAACAGCTTGTAGACATGGCTGTAATTATTAAGTAGCGTGTTAACACCCTTTTTGAAAAATAATACCACCACGACACTCCTGTGCCTTCAGCAGCTCTGTGGTTATCCCGTCATCCCCCGGAGCTTTGTTGTTATGAAGTTGTCCGAGAGCTATTCTAATCTCGCCCATGTCCATGTCGGGAAGCTCGTCTGTGAAATGGCGTGGCGGCTTGTTTTCGAGTTCTAAGGTGGCTCCTCAATCCAGACGTATGAATTGAGGAGCCACCTTGAACGCTCTGTAACTTTTTATGGGTTTTGCTACGAAACACAAAATTGTCCATATATTTTAAATGTACTTAGTCATCAGCTGCCCCGCCTTTTCTCCTTTTTTTCTATAAGCCTAATACAAATCCTTCCAGGAACTCTTTTCCAGCGCTACCTCGAACCAGCCCTCCAGCCCTCGCAGTACGTGTCCAGGTAACTTCGCTATTTCTTTCGATCGCCGCGCCGTCCATCTTCAGGCACCCATTGTGTGGAGAATTAGGCGTCTGATGTGACCCGCCCAATCCCATTTCAGTCTGGCAGCCTTCTTGCCTACATCCAGTATGCCCGATTTGGAATATTGAATTCTGTGTTCTTTAACTAAACCAGACCCTTGATCTGGTTTTGCCCATGGAGTTGTCGTGAGTGACCCCAAAATACTTGGCGGTCTTGGTCCTCTTGACTTCGCCAGGGCTGCAGACGCTGGCAGCGGGACGGGATGCGGGGCTCGGGCGGCGCTACATTGAGGAGCCGCGATACGAGCGCGCGGCTGCGGGAACGCGGGTGGGGCGCTTTGCAAGCTCAACAACCAACGAATGCGCTGGCGACGAAACTGCTGACGCGGAATTAGACGATGATTCATCGAGACCGGCTCCGCGACACATGTTACGTTAGACTCATCGACTGATGACCTAGTTACTACCACACTGTTACGCAACTCGGTGAATTCTTTTCGCAAATCGGCGACGGTGTTTTGGGATGCATCTAACTTCGCTAGAATATCTGCGAGGCGGGCTTTCAGAAAGAAAATCTCCTTTTTTTTCGTTCAGAAAATTTGAATTTAAGTATATTGATAATGAAATAGTTGTCTAATTTGACAGGCAACAATACTACGTAAATAAGATATTCAGATAAAATTGATGGCTTATGTGACTGTTCCTTATGCCATTATAACGTCATTATAGGAATACTATAACTTTGGGTGTTTAAAAAATAAACGTAATATTTGTACATTTGATGTTTGTTTTATTAAACTGGTAATCAATTCAAAAACCAGCAAAGAGAGGACCATCACTGAATGAAGTCAAGTTATGGATGATGATGATGATGAAAACCAAACAACCCACATGATCGTGATTCGACTTTTATCGTAGATCATAAAAATCAAAACATTCATGAATTATTGGATTAGTTTGGAGCGCCTATGCCAAATTATTTAAAAACTAAGCAATTTTTTTTTTTTTTTTTTGTATGGCATCTCGTAGTTGACCTTGAGAGGTCGTGACTACTTAACCGGACTATAAAACTAAGCAAATCCCAGCGAAACATTATATAGGTACACTAGCTGACCCCGCAAACGTTGTTTTGGTTTTTATTTTTGAAAAAAAGATGTTGGCCGATTCTCAGACCTACCCTACCCAATCAATATGTTTCGGAGGAGTTTGGTTACAAACATTGCGACACGAGAATTTTATTATTAGATAAATTGTAGAGAGGTACCTAATTCGGGTTTTTACGGTAGTTTAAAGTATGTGCTCTTATTTTTTAAACTTTAATGTTTTCTTTCGATGAATTTCTGCATTATTTATAACTACATCGGTGGTCTTAGAATCGTAAGCGCCACAACTAAGGTCCTAGGTTGGACCCCCGGGTCAAGCATCGTTATTGAGTTTTTTTCATTGGCAATAGTGACAAAAAATTAAAAGAGTATGCTTAGATGGTTTGGTCATGTTGAGAGGATAAATGAAAGGAGACTAACAAAAGGTATACCTCGTCCATCACATCCAGCTTCTGCTGCAGGAATGTCAGCTCATTCGATGCAACTTTATTGCTCGTGGCGAGAAAATTACGAGTGACAGCTTGCGCCGGGCTAGTCAATACACAGAATATGCAAACGCGTCCGCATCGTAACACGGCACAAGCAAGACTCTCAATGAATATGTCGCTCTGAATATTTTAGAGACAATTTTTTATGCTTCAGTGATTCCATCACCTCCAGGACTTCTGTTGTAGTGCATAGTTGTAAGTGTTCTATGCACTTCGTAACCGCTTATTGAGGGAATGGGATCTGGGAGACTTTATTATGTGCTGATCGGAGGTGATGAATGATTTGAATATAATGATTTATAAAATTTGGTCGCTATTTCCATCTCTAATATGGTGTTTTATTCCATCATTGTCTTTTAAGCTATTGATCCAAGGTTTTCCTTTTGTCAAAACCCTTAGAGATGAGTGTTTTTGGAGCTGTTTTTAATAAATTTGTATTAATATTTCTTAGATCTTTCCTAATACTACTTTTGACTTATCTACGAGTATTGTTCTGTATTCTGCTGTCCCCATTTCTTCCTTTGTTCGTTTATCAAGTCCACACTATGAACACACCCAGAATTAAAAACAAAATAAAATTTTGTTTTTAATTCTGGGTGTGTTCTTTATGCTTTTACTGCTTTTGATTATACCGGTAGAGTATATATTGGTCTTCTGAGTCTGTTTCATCGAGTTTTAGCACTTTAAAATATTTTGATAGTTCAAGATTTAAATGTTCTAAGTTATTGATAAGCGTCTCTTTTGAAAGTCGCTAAGTTTATTTTGTGAACAATTTGGCTCGGTGGACTTTGAAATCAAATCGAATTTTTGCATACCAGATAGATGATTGATTTGTCTACCTATCTAAATCGTCTAAACAGACATATTTACAACTATTGCCTTATTGCTTAAGCCTCTGCTGAGCGAGGTCCCGGTTTTGATCTCCTGACTAAAAACTCCGGAATTTGTCAGTAGTATCGTGACGTTTGGATTTCTGTCTCTCGCTCTGGCTCGCCTCCGATTCCATGGTACTGAAAAGGTTTACGGTATCTAAATTTCTAACGATGCCGTAGATGAATACAGCCGTGACGTAATGTCAATATTTTTTATTTTATTTGCGTAAAAAGTTACTGGAAACAATTGAGCTGAACATTGTCTGTGAAATGGAGCATATAGTTACGTATAGTAGAATCTAGCTAGAAAAAATCCAATAACATCTACTTTATATTAATTTTTGCAATAAAACAATTTCTTAATTCCACAGGTAACTAATCACAGAGTTGGTAGCAATCGATCGATTTTAGGAGTCATTTCGGTTTGAAGTTTAAGTGAAAATAGACGGCCTTTATTTAACGACTACTTGTCTGCATTGGTATTAGCAGAAATAAATGAAAAGCCACATTGAAAATTTGGAGGAAAGTCTTTGTTTTTGTGGCTACAGAGTATATAGAGATAAATATGAAATTAATTACCTAATTAATGTGTTCATTTAAAGGATTAAAGCGTGAAATAATTAACTAAATATAAAGATAAAGTTTAAACGAAAGCAATGGACTCAATTTATTTAACATTCCCCACGCACTGTAGGGTCGCCGTCAGTCGATAATCTGTATGACATTTCGTACTGAGAACGTCTGCAGGTCGAAAAAAGGGCACCCAGCTTATTGGCTGCAACAAAAATCTGTTAGTTTCTATTGAAAACAAGACGAAATCAATTACGTTTTGAAAGCTTTTCATAGTACCGAGAGTCACATCGATAAATTTGTACTTACCTTTTTATTTCGTTCAGAAGATTTGTATGTAAGTATATTGACATTGTTTAAATAATGAAATAGTTGTCCAATTTGGCAGGCAACAATACTACGTAAATAAGATATTCAGATAAAACTGATGGCTTATGTGACTGTTCCTTATGTCATTATAACGTCATTAAAGGAATACTTATACCTGTGGGTGTTTAAAAAAATTAACGTAATATTTGTACATTTGAGGTTTGTTGTATAAAACTGGTAATAAATTCAAAACCCAGCAAAGAGAGGACCATCACTGAATGAAGTCAAGTTATGGATCATGATGATGATAAAACCAAACCACCGACATGACCGTGATTCGACTTTTATCGTAGATCATAAAATCAAAACATTCATGAATTATTGGATTAGTTTGGCGCGCCTAAGCCAAATTATTTAAAAACTAAGCAAGTTCCAGCGAAAAATAAGAATCAGCCAACATCTATTTTTAAACAAACGTTTGCGGGGTCAGCTAAGTGATAGGTACACTTAGCTGACCCCGCAAACGTTGTTTTGGTTTTTATTTTTGAAAAATAGATGTTGGCTGTTTCTCAGACCTACCCTATATGTTTCGGAGGAGTTTGGTAACAAACACTGCGACACGAGAATTTTATTATTAGGTAAATTGTAGAGAGGTACCTAATTTGGGTTTTTACGGTAGTAAGTATTTGCTCTTATTTTTACAACTTTAATGTTAACTTTCGATGAATATCTGCCTTATTTATAACTACATCGTTGGTCCTAGAATCGTAAGCGCCACTACTAAGGTCCTAGGTTGGACCCCCGGATTCAAGAATTGTTATTGAGTTTTTTTCATTGGCAATAGTGACAAAAATTTAAAAGAGTATGCTTAGCTGGTTTGGTCACGTTGAGAGGATTAATGAAAGGAGACTAACAAAAGGTATTTACGTGATAACGCCGTGAGTGAACGCCAAATGTGAGTGGAAACGCCGGGAGGGGACGACCTAGGAGGTCATATAGTGACCTTACTGGTGATGTTCTTCAGAAAGGTCAGGTGCGTAGCACTCGCAACCAGCGCGCGTATATGATGTATGAACGTAAACGAGGCAAAAGGAGTATTTAAGGATCGTAGCATCGTTCTGTGGTTGAAGAAGGCGTGAGTTTATGTATTTATGAATGTATTCATTGGCAATTTTTCATTGGAAGCAGGTATTTGTGCCCGGTTAATGGCAATATGGACTCATCCCATTTGAAATCGGACTAACCAAATGTGAATCAACAAACCTTTCCCTTCGATCTAAAAGCACGATGTTATACTATATTTATATCTTTCGAACTCATTATGTACCTACTGTTTTCTTCGATACTGATAAAACATTCATGAAGCGTGAGCTCTGTGGACAGACAATGAGTAGGCGTTTTGCTACCTCCGCACCCTTGCGGCGAAGGTTGTGCTGCTCTAATTTCATAACTGGCTTTATAAATTATTGGGTAGCTATATTATTTTCTTTCGTCCATAAAAGCCCAAAGGTAAGCAGACCACTGGAATGTTTTTTGGGTGGCAAAAGGCAGGCTTACCTGAAGGTTTATTGCCACCGCCAGCAGAGACATCTGCCATATCGGTGCCATCGTAGGTGTATAGCCATCATAGAGCCTTCCTGAGCCTGACTGTAACTACACCGACTCTTACTCTTCAAATCGGAACACAGCATCGCTGTTTGACTTCTAATAAGTTAACTGGCTCTCTAGTTGATATTGATACCTATCTCTAAATTAAACACCGTTACGAGGCTCTCCATTTTAAGTCGTAACTTTTAATTCTTAGGTACTCAACGAAATAACTCATTAGTAAAATACAGAGGCACCATTGCAGCCATCTGTATTTATATCGGTATTCGAGTCATCAACTTGTTCAGAGAATTCAATTTACAAAAGTGTTTTATGACTATTATTAGTATATGCTTAGTTACTCCCTTGCTGCACACGCGAAGCTTCCGTAAAACATTTCTATCTGGAACAACGTAACCTGTAGTTCTATTCAGGAACCATCTCACCGTGAATACTTAAGCGAAGTGAACATGGAGTGAGCTGTCAGTGCCACTGATGCTAGGGATACACTAAGAAGGGATGACACTGACAGCTCACTCCACGCAAGTCTTCACGGTGAGATTTTTACAGAGTCGACATGCTGAAATATACGGTCAGTGAGGGGAACTGGAAGTTAGAAGCTTTCAAATGATCTGCCTTTTCCCAAGTATGTCGAGGTAAGTTTCCAGTCTAACCGGAGGCAGCAGAATACCAGTATTATACATGGAGCGACTGCTTATTTGACCTTCATAACCCAGTAACTGGGTAATACGTGACCCTTTAGTAAGATTGGTTGTCACCTTTTCATGTACCTAGGCCATTAAATCTAAAGTAATTAATATTTATTATTGGCCGCTAAGCAAAACCGGTGAAGAATTCAGGCTTATTAATGGTTTTTAGCCGCAAGCTTTCTGTTTCATAATAAATTTAATTACTTCAGGGACCGTCCTTGGTCTGCGAATGCCATCTCAATGACATACGCGTATAATTTAACTTATTTATTGTGCTATAAATGTGCGTGTAATGCGAAAGTATAATATCGGCGCCATATATTATGCCCAAGTGTTTCAACGAGCCCATCGTTCTTCAAAATCTTAGAGGACAATACAAATGATATATTCCAATATGTGGGCGCATATTCAGGTATTAATGAAATAGCTGACTGGTAGTCTGGTTCATCTTTATTAAAGCAATTGTAAGCTGCTTGTAAATTATGGGGTAAACAGTATCTATTTTTCAGTGCATTTCCAGTATGCCCGACTGGTGTCGGTCTTCATCAAAGACGCAATGTCATGAGCATTTACATGAATACCATTTACATGATTACCCATTTTTCTGAAACGAATTGTGTCCGAAAATAAACTAATCATTTTGTGAAAACTGGAAGACAAGATTACTGTTGACGCATTTAAAGGCCACACTTGTAGCGGTAGAGGTCGGTCGGCGGTGAGTAGTCATGCTCCTATTCAAAACCATAGCAAATCAAGACAAATCACCTCTAATTAAACCGCTATAGTTAATTAAACCTCTTTGCAGTATTTGTCACAACTTAGTATTCATGGTGCGTCATAATGTAAGCGAGTATACATCTTAGAAACGACGTCAAAAATATCAACGATAATATTCGACAGACTGCCACATTTGTGAAGTGGCCGCAAACGCTACTGCTGAGCATGAGGTCTTGAGTTCGATTACCAGGTCGGTCAAAGTGTTATTGGGTTTTGCCATCAGGAATTTCTGAATAGCAGCCCGAAGTCTGGATTTGTGCCCGGTTGATTGCACTAGGCTCGTCCTTTTAATACACGACTTGAGCATAACTGGCGTAATATGATTACAGGTTTACAGGAAGAAGGCGGAGCTCGTGAGGGAGAGAGCCTTGCGCCCTCACGTCCCTAGTCGCCGCAGGAGACGCCCTGGGCGTCGGGAATCGCAAGCAGATTCCCGGCCACCGTAGGCCTGGGCTTGCGGACGGCGAGCAATAGGCCCGGGTCGACGGCGCGCCGTGTTGCACTAAATGACGGGGTCCGATAGGGCCGGTGCCTGCCAGGGTCGCGGGAAATTCGAAAGAGAAACCGTGGCCCTGGCGCAGGCAACTGAAGGAACACGGGTGGGTTTTAGTCAGTAAAAGTCTGACACGCCCTCCCGCTCCACCCAGAGCGGGGGAAGTCATTTGATGATTTCCCAACCAAAATAAAAAGATATACCTCTGCCTAACCCTTCGAGGAATACAGGCGTGACGATACGATACGTTATGTTATGTCATATTCGACAGCTTGGTTTGGGATGTCTGTAACAATGAAAATTTAAAATGAAAAGCATCAAGAGAACCCCTGAAGCCAAGGTCAGACCATTGCTACTTATTATGCGCTCATGGGACAGCAGAATTCTCAGCATGAACTTTTAGAAAAGTTCTTAGACCCCTATAATTATGTTCTAAGCTCTTTGTCTACTTTCTTATTTTTATTAATTTATAGTAAATTTTCGAGCAAATAGACAGTTGATGGATCTATAATATAGTGTTATGAATAAAAGTTCCGCAACATAATTAATATCAATTGAGGTTAGATTAACACATTGTCCAAACATGCCAATGATTTTTTGACAATACGGATATTGACCAGTCAATCTCGTGGCACAAAAAAAAAACAATTTTGTGTATGATTAATAGAGTTGTTTGACGTTTTCATAAAGTATGCAACTCTTTCCTGCTTCGTGGATAGTTTATTTCCGGCACTTTTGCTTTGGGTTAATTTGTAAGCTGTCAGCTTTCCTTCTCAAATTTTGTTTCCATTTAGAGGTCTCATTTCAACAAATAGAAAGTAAGTTTAAAGTTTGGTAGAAATTCCAAATAATGCTGTTAAGTTGGTATTTACTAAAGTACGAGTTCGTAGTAAGTACAAAACTAAAAGCAAGAATATTAAGGAAGGGTTTATGTGTACTTGTAAAGGTGGTTTTAGACAAAACTTACATAGAACAAGAACATCACTACTTAATGGCTATTTTCCGAAGTATGGGCTTTCGCCTAGTTGGGCTCCAGATGTCTAATTCATTTGTAACAAGAAAATATAGCCTGTACGATATGTGCACCGTACCTATCATTGTAAACAGTTATTGAAATAAACATCAATGATATTATACTCTTTCTTGAAATTAGAAATTTTAGGATGAAAGGCCAATGAAAGAATGCCCTGTCTCTGTTCACACAAAAAAATATTAAAGAGTGAGGACAGAATAAGCATTCGCTCGTAAGGTCTAAAGCGACATTTACATAGAAGAAAAAAAAACGTTTCCATCGTTACAGCAACTAATAAAACTGGAGTCGTGTAATAAATGA
Source organism: Dasypolia templi (assembly GCA_963555695.1). NCBI lineage: Eukaryota > Metazoa > Arthropoda > Insecta > Lepidoptera > Noctuidae > Dasypolia > Dasypolia templi. The sequence continues at coordinate 21,663,299 of OY743141.1, read as the reverse complement.
GATCATGAGTGATCAACAGTTTACTACAGTAGAAAACTTGGTAACGTTAAGTTATTTTTACATCACAGACCGCAATCATGTAAATGGAGCCTAAGTACCTACCTACTACAGATTTTTATAACACGAGAGTACTAACAATAGAACAGCTTGTATGTATTTTTAAATGAACATAGAACTCGTAGTAGGGGTAGGTTACGTCGGCCCCGACACGAATATCGGGCAGAGGGAGGGGTGACCACCCCCCACTCGTTTTACGTGATTGAATGAGGAATTGTTAAAAGATCACAATTTTTTAAGTGTTATTTTTTATAAGCCAGCGAATGAATTCTAGGCTGTTGAACTATTGTTTTTGACTTAGGTTTTAGAAATCCTTGTAGCTTTATGAAGATTTGTGAATATAATAGGCTTCCTTTGTGTTTCTTTAATTTGAAAATTTTATGAAACAGACATTCTGAAGCCGTTTTCAGGGACTGTTTAAACTAAACGTCCCGCTTATTCCACTCCTTTCTGCCAGACAATACGGCAATTATGCAACATTCTTCAAGTTGACAGACTCCGCAAAATTGTAAAAAAGTTTACAATTGACGGGGAGGGTAATCGCGGTTCGGATCGAGGGCGTTAGCGGACGGACAGTACTTGTGTTTAATTAAAAATAATGTCTAAGGCAGTCTTTCCCCGACAATAACCGAGCCCGGACGAGATAGCTTGTTATATAAATTTCTGCAGACTCCTGGGGGACGTGCCGGGAGAATAAGGCGAGGAAGCGGCGGTAGTGTGAGTATATTATACCCATTTTCTGGGTCGTCCTTCCTACAAATACGTTTTATGCGGAAGCCAGTCAGACTCCAGCGCTTCAACGTAATACAATCTCTAAAACAATAGCCCAAGACTCAGTTTACAATGTCGGAAACAAACCCGGTAAAAGGTACTTATTTGATTAGGGTGTCAGGCGTATCACCGCGAGAGTGTGAGCGCGGATCCCGAGGTTTTGGATAAAATTTGCGTGTTTCGATTTTTTGCTTATACAGCCGCCCCGTAAATTGACGTGAAATTGCCATGTTTTTATTTTGTTTAAGAAACTGATATATTTTATTCTATTAAACTTTACTAATACTACGTTGCAAGAGTAAAGAGGTCGGAACACAATAGTTGTTATCGCAAAGCCGTATTAGAATTCATATCGAGTCCCCTGAAAGCCCCTTCATCTCTTTCATGGGAGAGGACCTCTATAAATCATCGAAAAAGACGTTAATATCTGAACTCTGTACAAAAAGCCCGACCTTGTCGTTTGAGTTGAGAATGGCCGGCCAGGATCGTGAGGAGTCGTGCGGAACCGTGCGGACCGAAGCGTTTTCGTACATTGTCATAGCCAAACGTTGTATGCAAACTAACTGGTCGTCTCGTCAATATGAAATGTGAAAAAGCAAAAAATATCGTCGAAATGAACGGTCCATCGATCTCCGGTGACTCGCTCCCGGATTTTCCATTGGGAAATGAATTAGCCGATAGCTGAAGCGGCGAATTTACATTTTTATTGACAAGCAATCTATTTTCAAAGCAGATGGCAATGGAAGTAAGGAATCTTTTTTGTAGCGGAAAACACGAAAGCATATTAAAGTAAAATGCTTTGTCATCTTCTTCATGTCGGCGGGTAAAATATTATCACGCTAACTGTATAAGGTCTCATTAATAATTTTCTATTTTGTTTACTAGACTGAATACGAATAACAAATTATTAGAAGTTATCATTCGCTTTTTATGTAAATGTAAAGTTAAAAAAATAATACACCTACATCCATAGAGAAACCCAAAATATGATTTACACAACAATATTAATTAACACTACCTCCACACGCTGTAAAGTTACCAGTAAAATATGTGACGTCATCAAATTCAAACCGCACTCCAAAAGTAATGTGAATAAATGTCAGCAACACAGATACCCAAGCTCATCTACAAATTGAGGCGAAAACGCGAAGTAATTATTTAAACCGTCATATAAATTACTGCTCAACTTTTCACGCCAGTATTGTACCTGTGTGTGCGTGAAACGCTGTGTAAATACGCTAGAATGTGTGCGTATCTCACGGTGGACTGAAAATGGTTCCATCATTTCATTCCTCCATCCTTTTTCAGCATTGTGTTACTTTTATACGGGCGCTACAGTAAATAGAGAAATACGCGGAGTGAGTCAATGTTGCAATATTTTTTGTTATTTATAAATGAGTTTTTTCAAAGTTTTCAGAATTTCAACAGACAACCTTTTTTCAATATTTTCACATAATTTAATTCAGTTGAAGTTATTAAAAAAGTAAGATACTCAAATAAATTGATACAGGAAACAGCCAATCCCTATTACGAAATTTCACACCATACGTCTACTTGAGAGCATCTTAAATCCTTATTCTGTAAATCAAGTATATACTGTGCAAGGGTAAGTATCAGCTTGAAACATATTTAGCTTTGTTCCCTTCACTACGGTTAATCTGTCCCGTTTCCTCCCGTGTCAAGTGCAGATGGACTTTTTGGGTCGGGCGTAAGGGGTGGGGGGAAGGGATAGCCGGCCCGAGGGGGAGGGGGCGCCACCTATCCTGATGATGAAATATTGTACACGTGGTCTGATTTTGAATGACAACGTTTCCTCGGCCGCGCGGGAGCACCCACTCTCAGCGCGACGTTTTATAGCGAATTGAGGATTTGCTCTTTGTAACGATCAGCTTCTTTAATGTATCTTTTTTACTAGCTAGCTTTCCCTTTTTCAGGAAGAATCTGCCTCTTGTCATTGTTTTTTTTTTGTTCGATTTTATTCACAATTAGGTGTAAAGTAAATAAACAGTACTTGGTAACAGGTTAAGGGGAAGGAGAGACCCAGAGGTCATGTGGCCCGTGCCCTTGGCCGGCTTGCTTATTAATTCGTACCTGATGTCCACCCGCTAAGCGCCCGCCACCCTACCTAACCCTGATGGGCGGGAAACAACACGGCTTTTAAATTTCGGGCTTGCCTAAAATTTAATCAAGTGATTTTTTTCATTTTATGGCGTGTAAAATGTGCTTTATTATTTATTAAATCGGGGCATTGCGGAACCCGCTCGCGTGCAGTGCTAACACAAGTTGACCGTTACTTTCCGAGCCAAACAAACACCAACATTTTCCTAATTTATATTACACCCCTGATCCCTAACCAGCAGTACACTTTAATCTCCTCAGAGTGTATCGGTGGAGGCCTTACTATTTATTCCCACTTCTTATTTTCACCTTGCTTGCGGTAAATAAAAATAGCCCATACAACGGAACATCAACCTATTCTGTGACACATTTCGGTTTACATTTGTGTGGAGGAAGGGCTCCGCCGTTGGATCGGTCGTCGAACTAGTCAACTGATTAATTCGCCCCTTGCCTGGAGAGGAGATTTATTGGTTCCGCCGTACGCAAAACTGCGGGTAGGTAAAAAATCTCTATCGAAAATTGAATAGAAAAGCCATTTCGGGGCCACGAACGAATTCTGTTGATACGGCTCGCATTTACTTTCACGGCTATCTTCATTTTATTTACCTGAGTGAAGTTAAAACACCAGCTTAATATAGGTAGATACCTAATGATGTTCATGTGGCTGCCAAGCTCCCATTTTTATTAAGCTCCTGCTTTTAAGATCGGAAGTGAAACCGAGTTGAATGGGTACCTGCTTATATTGCTTGTAAAAAGATAGGGGCTTAAAAGGCTAGTATCAAGTGATTTCTGTTTCTTTTACCATTCATTCATGATTTGTTTTTCCCTTTAACTATGAAAATAGACATTTCAGTCACTTGGTTGAACCGCGTCCGATGATGGGTTTCGCCAGTACACATAATTTATTTTAGGCGAACATGCCTCGTAACGTTATGGTTCACCTCGTTTTACGAAACTTTCAAACCCGTACGCTGTATGCAAAATTAGTTTACTGGTGTTGGAATCACTATTAAGCGGACTTTGTTTTCAGTTCTTTGTTTTGGGAAAACAAAATAATGTGAATTTCAACTTCACGATAATATTTTTAAAGTGCCTAAGATAAAGGGCCAGAACGATATTGATGATGATATTCAAAGCCTCTCCCACGATTGCCTCCAAAATAACCATCATCAGAATAAGATTTTATAACACAATTCAAGTGGCCATATTTGGAGTTTTAGCCGCAATTTGCAATAAACCGCGGCGGGAAACGGGCGGTTGATTATAGCAAAAAAAATCGGGATCTCCCGGAACCTCGACCTACCAACATTCCCGTAATATGTTTGGGGATGAAGCCTCCTCGCGGGGGAGTTTTTATTTTCGATCTCCTTCGTACCGCCCCGCGTGGACATACGTGCCTCGGCTTAGGTGCGTTAGGGGTTTGTCAAAGAATAGCAAAATGTAGCTAGACGAGTCCTTGATTTATAAAATTACTACTATAACTCTTAATAGGTACCTTCTTTAAAAAACAACTTAGGTTCTTGCAATAGCAAGTATTTATTATTTTGTTGTAACTATTATCAATAATAATTACACTGAAAGTAACGGGAAAATTCGCTTCTACGATATTTCTATACGATGCGATATTTTTCTTACGTTATTAATACCTACCCCGGACCAAATGAAACCGATTGCAAAGAGTCTTAAGACCAATTTAATAATGGTAAAAAGCAAAATAATCGTCCTTTCATTATTATTGATAGCTGGTTCTGCTAAATATAGAGATTTTATTTGTCAATGAACTACCTTCAGTTTTCAAACCGCGCGCAATAGTTTGACCCGCTAAAACCAACTAAAAAATTTAAATACTCAGACACAAAATTGGTAATGCTGAACTAGATTTTGACAATGACACTATTAATAACTAAATACCTATTAACAATGGAATCTTTAATCGTATAGATGTGTCCAAATTGGGAACAAATCTTCAATTCACTCAAATAGAATTGAGCAATAAAAATATTTTGCGTAAGGCCACGCGAGCAAAGCCGCAGGCAAAAGCGCTTAATATGAGCATAACCAATTTTAGATTAATGACTTCTTTGTTGCTAATGAGTGTACTGACATACGTCTTAATATATTATGTGCTTACGTCAGTTTTTTTGTTATTATTTGTGATTAATTTGTCATAATCGTTTGACAACGGTATGTCATATTCTCCCAGTGTTAAATTTAAGTTCACCCAATCATTTTGGAACTGTCAAGCAACTTTTGGGTGGTGTGGTGCAATCATTCTGCGATCGATCGACATATCGACCGTTCAGTCTGATCCAGTGTTGTGCATGGCAGCCGGTTTTCATTTGGCGTTGTTTGTCTTCATCATAGAAAGAAAGAAAGAAAGTAAGAAAAATATTTATTTGGGACACGCACAGGGAATACAAATAGTAAAAGAAATAAAATTAAAGTATAAATTAAAATAAAAAAAATACTAAAAATTTATAAACTAACAGAATAACAACAAAAAACAGTAATAAGACCTGTGCGAGGCCAAAAAGGCTCCTATCTCAGCATAATGCTGCGTTATTTAAAAAAACTAAAATAAAATAACGCAGCGCTGATATTCTGACAGGGTAGGCAAGGTTGCACGGCTATGTCGCATAAAAAGGGCAGTTACAGTGCAGTATCACAAGGGCCGCGTTTTAACATGCGCGTTTCACACAGGTCGATTGCCGAAAATTACAAAAACCAAAAAAAGACTTATTTTATTATTGATTCGTGTCGAGAATCATTAATATAGTAACCTCCTTGAATTTGACGAGGATGCAAAATGACACCTTGTATATTAATAAAAGCCCCAAATACGCAATTTACGGATAATAAAAATATCACAAACCTGGTGTCAACAGTTCACATCAGTAACACTAAATGTTTTCTAGACATAACACCATAAAAAACAAATTTTCACTCCCAAGGTTCACACGGTACACTAGGCCTTAATGCAATAAACTTAATGTGTAACTTGAAGAATAACATGATTGGTCGAGTATAAAAGAAAATTTTAAAACCTCATCATTTTATTTTGATTGTTTTATTGTGCCCCGTGTTTCATAGATCCCAACTTGTTCCTATACCCAAGAGCGGATCCAGGGGGGATGGGGGGTAAGCCCCCCCCCTAGACGGTTCAAGTAAAACAAGGAATGCCAAACTTAAAATCAACATAACTTCGTTTAATTTCACGAAATGGACTTCGACGTCTTAGTAGCTTCTTAACTATTCAATTCCTATGAGATTATCGTTTTTTTTTTCGATCTACGGCTACTCTATGGCTACGGCATCGGCACTGCCTTTGCAGGTCATAGTCGCTCAAAATATAGCGCGGTTCGAAGGGCCTGGTGACTTCAAAGTTTATCTAACTTCCCTCATGTCATAAAATATTTAGCTACTCGTAGTAGGTAGCTACTATGAATGGTAAAAAGAAAAAACTAACCGAACCATTCCGAGGTGAGTGTTATTAGGCTATCTTCACTCGATCTTGCAGGCAGGGGCGGTCCGCCCCGGGTCCGTGTTTGGTAAACAAGGTCAAAATATGTTCAGGAAGAAGGAGTTTGGAGTTAGAGGCCCCGTACGCAAAATATAAATGTATTGTGCAAAAATTTCCTAGCTCACTCTGATATTCTATTATACCTCCAAATCTTCAGCATAATGAGTCGACCTCGGAACTCCTATTTTAGTAGGAATAGTCGAAAGTACTCGAAAAAACCTAACCTGTACCTTCTAGGCGGGGGTTAAACTTTTCTAGCGCGCTTCGCTCGCACTTGTCAACCCTCTCTTAATTTTCAAACTTTTCTACATACGTCGACAAAGAAACTACTATTTCACTATGAGCAGTCGAATTAAAACTTAACCTAACCCTACGACGCGAGACGCAAAAAAAATTGAGCTGACTTCGCTCGCTCTTCTATTTTTTTTATTCTCGGCTTATCGCAGTCCACTGCTGGACATAGTCTCTACTAAGTTGCGTCACAACACCCTGTTCTCCGCCTCCTGCATTCATTCTTTCAAAAACAAAAACTTTCAACCTTTGACGAGCTACACTGAAAGACTCGTCTGCTTCAGTGGTCATCTGTCTTTCAACAGACATGGCAAGGCCACTGCCACTTCCGCTTACTAATCCTGCAAGAAATGGACTGGTCGATGGCTCCAGTATATTTTCCGGGTACTTAATTTTATCTCGAATCTTGTGTTTCAAAGAAATTTGGATCCTAACCTCCGCAGCTCGCTGAGCTATCTTACCCAATAATATTAAATCTTCACTTACGATTTAATAATACGTCTTAGTGATGAAGATGTGTGTGCACGTGTAAGTCATGTCTATAGAAATCAACATGTAGTATGTATGTATATTGTTACACGAAGGCATTAGTACTTCTTAACGTGACAGATTACGCAACAATAGAGTCGAATGGCAAACAACCTTCATGGTCAGCTCATGAACTATTACATAACAATGTAATTGTACGATTTGCCTTATCGATTTCTAACGTTATTTTCTTCTGAGTTTTTAACATTCACACATGATTTTATGTCGGTTTATTCGTGTTTTTATGTAAATATTTTGCTGCAGGATTATTTTCGACACTATTTTAATATTTCGACGTCATCGTATGTACTAGAATAATGCACGAGAATCCCAATTCTTTTTTCTTTTTCTTCCAAAGAGTGATGTTTTGATTAAAATGCATTGACTCAAACGAAGTGCCTTGCATACGAGTATTATGATGATAAGTCTATGTCATTCTTCAAAAGGTTTGTCCTACAAATCGAATTCCACTATAATACCAATGACTACTGAGACGCCCAAAGTCACTAGACCAATAACACACAAAACAAATGTGAAAAAAGTTAAAAAAATTATACAATCGGTCCTCGAACTGTTTTGAAAAGGTCAAGTTAGTTCAGGTCACAATGAAATGTTAAATATAGGATCGCATGACAACCAACAATGACGTAGAAATGCAAAGTTGGCTTCCGTTACCGAAAGCTTGCTTATTTGCGTTGACTAAAGCCAACAAATTACTCTTTTCACAGCATGTGTACCTACTGGCATTTGATGTCCTAGATCCACTTTTGGCTCCATTAGTGGAATATCAGGACTCTGTTACCGAAAAGGTTAAAAATTTGTTTATTTCTGTTAATATTTTCGGTTCCGGGAATTGTCCTTATGTCCGAATTTCTTTCGTATTTCGCGAATAAAATCAATTTACCTATTAGTATTTTTTTCAGTTAGATTTAGTTTGACTATTTGATGAATTCTCGTTACTGTATGCAATTATCCTGATATTGCTTTTAGTTAGCGTTAGCATTCATTGTTTTATTGGAGACCCATCTTGTTGTTTCTACCTCGTAAATGTGTGTGGCGGATGAAGTCAACTCAATGTCGAAGTAACCTACCTTCGGTGCGTTTCTGTTTACGTTTGATTTTGTTGATTTAATATAGTAGTTTTAAATGAAAATTTGTAACCCAACTCTGTAATTAATCATCTCAATAAAAACATTCTCTTTACTTACGAAAGGTAACAGAGCGACCATAATGTTTTCCATTACGAATTCCTTTCACCGTGTAATTAGTGAAAACCGAAAATTTCTATTGTACACGTAACGCTTATTAATATAAAAGCTTTAAAAAATGGTAACACAGTAATCTACAATCACTTTGCATGCAACAGTGGGAATAAAATATTTACTCAGATCGATCACTGGCCCAGATGACGGCAAAATATGGCATTGTTCGAATAGGCGTCGGTTTTCTCACGTATCCAGCCTTTCACTCAACTATTACCAAACGTCAAAACGACATAACTTTTACTCGTCGTGAATTCATTTGCATTTTGATTTTGAACTTTAGGTTCTTCATCATAAGAGTCGGTTCTTCACATTTTAGCTGTTGAGGTATGTTGGCGAACCATTCGAATTATTGTTGTTGTCCATGCGTGGAAGTCATTTGTATGTATGTAGATTAGAGGTCATCATACCGTTCTATAGAGAGTTCTTACATTATTTTTGGTAGACGGCATAGTTGCACTACTTTTAAAAGTTAAAACTCTGTCAGTTTTGTTATCAGTAAGTTTTATTTATTTAAAAATCTATTTCTGTGATAGGTAAGCATAAGGTTCGTTAACAAGAATCGTGTTTTTTTTTCATCAAAATAATTATATTATAACAGTATACTAAGGCCTGAAGAACTAAAACAAATAGGTATGAAAAAAACATATAAGGTTTTCAGAGTGGGTGTAGTAACGTCAAATGACCATAGTTCTGCAGAGTAAAAGAAGAGAAAGAAAGAAGTCGACTACTTAGTCGAGTACTTTCGATTATTCTGCCTGTTCAGCATAATCGAAAGTAGGTAAGGTTTTTCTTTGCAAGTTGGCTTGCTGCATTCAAGAGGTATAATGAAATCTTTAGAATCTTTGAGTTATTTTTTGAGCTTTAAGGGAAAATGAAACAACAATCTTTCTGTGAATGAGCAAGATACTCACAAATTTGTACATGGCTCATGATGCGTGTCTCAGTTTTGTGCACGTATGACATTGACGGATTCAAACATGCACAATGTCGACGCGGGTTACCTGGTGGCCCAATACTCCGACATTAACAAATGATCGTTTTTATTCTGCGCCCGCGCACCGGATACGCAGCGGTTCCTGTGAGAATGTTGAACTCGATTTTTTTCACCACCAAAAAGCGGATGTCCTTCGTTCGACCGGTTGAAATGAAAGGTGTTGAACATATGTCTGCTATTTTCAAATTGTAACCGATTTGAATTGTTTATTGATTAGTTTTAGTTGTGATTGTCAGTTGATTGATGGGGGGGCCGTGGGGCCGATAGACTGTGTTCCTACTTAAGAGGTGTCAGATGTAACCGTGAAGCTTCTACTGATGTCGTTGGTAACTATGTACTTTCTTTTTGAACATTGTGTAAAATTTTGGAGCTGAGGTTTAAATGTCGAATGTAGCGGCGTAGGTCAGCACTCTGTCCAATCTTAACAATAGTATCCCACCAAAAAAATTCTGTAAAAAAACTAGTCAAGTCTCGTTGGAGCTGCAAGTTTATATCTAAAAAGTAATGAAATCTAGACAAAGTCGTGCCAAGTCTAAGGTTCCTTACTGCGATTTCTTTATTATTATTGTTAATGTTGTGTGACTTGGCCGTTGAACGTTCTATGATTAGAAGTCCGTCTGTACCTACTGGATTTTTTTTACTGTTTGTTTCAGGCTCGCCTATACATAAGTATTATTGAAATACGCAGCTTTATCAAGCCTACAATTGACTGGTTATTGAATCAACGTTTTCCAAGTGGCAATTTTCCATCGTCAATGCGTAGCGGTTCTGGCGACAGATTGGTGCAATGGTGTCATGGAGCACCTGGTTTTGTACCCTTGTGTACCCTTCAACGGCCAAGTCACACAACATGAACTACAATAATAAAGAAATCGCAGTAAGGAACCTTAGACTTGGCACGACTTTGTCTAGATTTCATTACTTTTTAGAGATAAACTAGCATCTCCATCGAGACTTGGCAAGTTTTTTACAGAATGTTTTTGGTGGGATTTCACTTCTTTTTGTAGAAACGTGGGCAAAGCAGAAGGGGAGGCATTCGCCCAGCAGTGGGACGCTATAGGCTAGATTAAATTAAAAGATGTGTCCCACTACGCGGGGTTTTTGCAATGAAAGTCGATTTTTTTATGTACCAATAGTAGAAGGGGGCATTACCATATCTCTAATACAGCTGAGACCAGCTGAGGGTTCTTCATCAGATACTTCAGTCCTTCGATTTTTGACATCAAATGAAGCGGCCCACCAAGTTGAATATTTTTTGTAAAGGCGGTATGTCGATATCTAATAGGTTGGTTGGGATCTTGTGTTTTCTAATCAGGGTCACCAGGTACTCCAGATCTTCGATTATCCTAGTTTGTATAGTTTTTCCTTTATGTGGCCATTAAACCCTAACTCTGTACCAAATTTCAGCTGTCTGAGTTTATGGCAAGTACTAGTTCTATTCTGATGATCATGAGTGAGTGTCATAAATGCGAAACTTTGCTTTCGCTTAACAACGGACTTAAATGACCTGAAATTTTGGATTTTAATTATGTGATTATAGCTTACTGGATGACGAAAATTTCTGCGTTCTGGCCTTATCCAGAGGTTCTCAAATAGGGGCCAGAAAATGCGTCGAAATGGTTCCAGTAAAGGATGGTACGGCAGTGTTTGCTTCGCGCTCGACTTTTCGTGGGCACTACCGTGCCCCCCGATTCTTATCCGAGCGCACTAGTTCACTAATTTGTAAACGTCATCAATGTGGCATTGGTCTTTAAATGTTCAATATCATAACACTGTAGTGTATACAGTTCATCAATTATTGTGTTTATGAATCATCTCTAAAGTTATTTTAACAAACGTAACTTAGTAGCAATCGTTAATTTTAAGGCTAGTATATGCAGTAAATAAAGTTCTCATTAAGTATATGTTTGTATGAAAAAAAAAAACTTTGAAATACAGGGCAGTTTATTTAAAATAGCTAAGTTTATTTATAAATTTCAAACAAATAAATATTAAATATTACGATGCGTAGGTATAGCTGCAAGTTATAATTTTGCTTAGAGCACCTGTCATTTAATCACCTGCCGACGAAACGTCGAGAAAAGGGCGTGTATCCATTCGAAGACTTTATTTGGATTAGAATATTGAACAGATATAATCGTCTGGAAGGCTAACGATGATATTGACTTTAGGCAATGAAAGAACTAAATAAAATATGCTTTTTTGGCACTTTTAAATCAACATCAAAAATTAGAATAATGAAGTCAAATAATTTTAAACATATTTTTAATTTATATATAGCACTGTCTCTTAACTCATAGGGATCAAACCAAAAACCGAGTAATGACTTGAAGAGATATGAGGAACAGGGTGTTAAGTTCACTCAAACTCTGGGAAAAGGACACAAACGACATCATGTCGTATCTGGTGGGCAACTGCCCGATGTTTGTTGTCGGGAAGTTGTACATATGCTAGCTGCGCGGTAAAATTTGATTGCGCGATGCAGGAATTGTGTGACGTCAGTGTGATGCGTTGTTCGCATGTGGCGGTGTAGATGCCACAGACTTATTAATATAACCGCAGCGCACACGTGTATTTCTTTTTCTTTTTCCATCTCTGTACCGGATTAATCCTTTGCTTCCCATAACCTTTGTTTACGCTTGGACCAAAGGGCCGGTTCAAACGAGCGAAGCGACGGATGACGGACGCAAATGAAAACAAACATCACGGGGATAAATGAGCCAACAGTCAATATATTTTTATTATAAACAATTTGCAGCGTGCAGTTGTTTATAAATTGTACACTAAAAATGTTGAAGGTCATCTCAAAGAAATATATAATTAGTTCAAACGATAAAATACCTACTCTTTTCGTTATGAGAGTGAAAGTTAGATATAGAAGTTAGATCTTTTTCTTCTGCCATAGTAGAACGAATTTACCCAATATAAGCATAATCTAAATACCTACGTTAGGTTTCATCAAAATTTTTTGGCAGTCTTGCGACCTGCACACTGCTGCACCCACTAAAAACAATAAATATAGATAATTTTGTATCAACTTAAATTATTCCTAACTACAGCAACAAAGGCCATAAAATATTTTGGAAATTCGCGCATTCTTTACGCATATTAACACTTCACCATATAATTTACGCCATTTTTGACTTAAGTCAAGCCTGTGCATTATTAGTGGCTATTTAACTTTCCGCTCACGCACAGTCCACTATAAAATTGTAATTTTAGAACTGTGTCAGTTTAAAAATAGTTTCATTGGAAAAAAAGGTGGGTGCACACGGTAGACAAAAGGTGTTCGAGCCACGTGCGCGCCTCTCCGGCAGATGTCGCGACTGTTGCATGTGTGCGTACCCGCAAACGCACGCAAGTAATCAATAGCTACATGCTTACTGCACGCTCAACCAATTTTATGGTAGAATACGATTTCTGGTTTAGCTTTTGTTTTTTTTCTGAATGCTCGTCAAATGATTCTTAATTTTATTGCTTATAAAACTATAGTATGTTTTGCACAGTAGTATGCCAAAATGCGGGTGCAGTGTTTTTCTGGATGAATCTATAGTCAATTTGTTACCACCTGAGACAAGCACGTCTTTGATTAATATAAAAGCTCATTCGAAGACTTCTACTGATATTTCTAAGGCCATCACAACTTAGATCCTCTTGTTTAGCGAGAATAACATTATTAGTAGCAGTCAAGTTATTAGTTTTAAGTCGTTGGGATGGTGTTGTCAACCCCTGCATAATCCCTTATTACTTCTACGACCCCCATGGGAAGCGATAGGGTGGCCCTATTCTTAACAGGGAACTGTAAGGCGCCTAATACACATTACTTAACCATATTATTGTAGGTATACCTTCTTAACCCTTCACCTGCAATTACCCCTTGATCACATGAGATTGAGAAATTAATAAATAAATACGCGTTTACGTATTATGGTCATAATAATGAGTGAGACTCAGTTAAGTGTCAAAGCACTACTTAAAATCGCGTTCAGCATAAGTATGATGGGCTAAAAGTTGATAAAATCGTACAGTGTAATGACAGGCTTGTAGTCGATTGGCTAAATGCTACTGAAAGAGCAAAAAAAACCTTTCCCTCAGACAACTTTTACACTGTGTATAAGCAGCTGATACATTCCACGTTTTTCTTTTACACACAGCGGATCATCGAAGCAATATTATTAAAAATAAAAATAAGAACAAACTAGTAATAGCAAAGAACATATAGTATATAAGAATAAAATGTAAAAAAGTAGGAAGTTCAATTACTTATTAAAAATCAGCTATAAATTAACGCGAACAGAAAGCGTGACAAAACGAGCTGACAATAAAAAAATCAAAATAATACAATATAATTTTCAGTTCGTAGTTGTTCAACACTAATCGTGATTATACATGAATGTATAATTAACACTAAAAATACTCGTTGACAAGTGACTCGGTAGCGATACGAACGTGAGTCACGAAGAGTTTTACGCCAAACGGCTACAAACTTTATCTAAAGAAAATCTACATTGTAATCTGAGTCCTATGTAATGCTGGTTGAGTTAACTTTACAGTGAGTGTAAAAATGTGTGTGTCAAACAAATATCTGGCATGTAGGTGACGTTAGAGCGGCGTGGCAACATCGCGTCGCTGTGGCGTCGCGCGACCGCATCGCTCCGTCTCTGTCTGGCATATGAAATAAAGTAAGATGGAGGGAGCGATGCGTGGCCGTGTGGCGCGTCAGTATACTACGAGTTGAGAGTAAGGTCACAGTGTTTTATCGTGTAAACAAATATTTTTACTAAGAACAACTTCGGAACAGCCAACGTAAGTTTTATATTATCTTACTACTTGTATTTAGACAAAACGCCCGGTTAACCACATATTTAGTGCCATAACCGTAATCATAAACGAAAACAACGGTTCAGTGAACCAACTGTCACTGTCAAGTCTCATGTCACCTGTTGTGAATCATAACAGTCACTTGTGATTGGTTGACCAAAATATAAACAAAAGATCAACTTGAACAGGTAGGCTGATGGTAGATCTGTAAACGCAACATGTCAATGTGCCAAAACGCACGTCAAGTTTTTATGTAAGTGGACCTCTATTCACTCTCGCATACCTATGGCTGTTGTACTAAGAACGTTGTGTGCTATCCTCCTATTACATCAATGTTAATCCTGCCTATTTCTTTTATTTATACCACTAATCCTTCAGGTTATGGGCCCAGAGCGTTGCAGAAATATAAATGTTAATGTATTTTACGCAAAATAAAAGTAAACCGGCGAAATTTTAACCCACGAAAATACGGTGAATAGATTTCGTCAACAACATGGCGGGCACATCTTCAACAAATTTTCTTTCCATCGAGAAATTAAAAGGAATTGATAATTACAGCTCGTGGAAATTTATGATGAAGATGATGTTAATACAGGAAGAGCTATGGGAGTGTGTGGAAAATGAAGCACATGATGGAAAGAAACAACTAAAGGCTTTATCACGGATCGCTTTAGCAGTTCAATCCTCAGTTATTCCACACATACGCAACGCGAAAACGGCACATGAAGCTTGGAGCAATCTATCAAAAGCCTATGAAGACAAGGGATTATGTCGTAGGTTGGGGCTCCTCAGAACATTATTTGCAACTAAGCTGAATGAGAGCGAAAATATGGAGAGCTATATCAACAAAATCACCGAGATGTCACAAATGCTTAGTGAAATAGGATCACCACTAGAGGATGACTTTCTAGCTGTTATAATGCTAAGCGGGTTGACATTAGACTATGATCCGCTTATAATGGCAATAGAGAATTCAAATGTGAAACTTTCCAGTGAAATAGTAAAAGGAAAGTTGTTACAGGAAAACCTCCGCAGAAGTGACAAAAGTGAGGTTGGCTCAGCCTTGCTTGTTCGGAAACAACCAAGATGTTACAGGTGCAAGAAAGTGGGACATTTTATTAAAGATTGTCCTAAGTCCGTGCAAAAGAAAACTGAGAAGACCAATACGGACAAATCGAAAGCCCTACTAATTGCGCTGTCAGCAAACATCAAGCATGGTTTATGGTACATAGATAGCGGTGCTACTGAACATATGTGCGGAGACAAAGGTGTCATGAGTGATTTTGTGAGTGATAAAAAGTCGATAGAGGTAAATATAGCTAACGGTGACAAGTTATACACTGCTGGAAAAGGTTCTGTCAGTGTTAATATGAGAAATGGTGACATAAAGACAATAAGTAATGTTTATTATGTACCTAACTTAACTGTTAACTTGTTATCTGTAAGTGCTATGGTTAGAAAAGGTTTTAAAGTAGTGTTTAGTTCTAGCATGTGTCAAATTTTTGACAATGGGATTATGATAGCTACAGGAATGCTATGTGATGGCATCTATTGTCTAGACACAGTAGAATCAACTTCTTTCAATTGTAAGTTTACTTTGAAATGCGATGCCTCCCTCAGACTTTCAGATAGTGGTTGTGCTAAGAAGACACGCATTGTGGATAAGGCAGCTATAAGTGAAGAAAGTTCAAAAGCTGTTGCACTGCCTGCTGTCATCGAGAAGGAAGAGAACACTTCTCAGCAGGTTTGGCATCGTCGTCTGGCACACCTCAATCATCGAAGCATGGAGTTACTCAGGCGAGGTATGGTTTCAGGCATTTCATATAGTAACAGTGTTTTTCAGAAATGTGTATCATGTATCGAGGGAAAGCAGACTCGTACATCTTTCCCTAAGAATTCTTTTAATAGAGCTAAAGAAATTCTAGAGTTGGTTCACTCTGACCTGTGTGGTCCGATGCCTTGTACTTCATTTAGTGGAGCAAAATATTTTATTACATTTATAGATGATTACTCTAGAAAGACTTTTGTTTATTTTTTAAAAAGGAAAGATGAAGCGTTTGATACATTTAAAGCTTGGAAAGTTCTAGTAGAAAATCAGACAAATAAGAAATTAAAAATAATACGTAGTGATAATGGAACTGAGTATTGTAATTTAAAATTTCAGAATCTGTTGAAGGACTCGGGTGTTGTACACCAGACAACAGTACCATACTCTCCGCAACAGAATGGAGTCCCAGAACGTGCTAATAGAAGCATTATGGAAAAGACACGATGTATGCTGCAAACAGCGGGCCTTGGTCAGAAATACTGGGCTGAAGCTGTCAATACAGCTGTCTATATCAAGAATCGTTCCCCTACTAAAGCCGTCAGAGGGTGCACTCCGGAGGAGAAGTGGACGAATAACAAGGTATCCATTTCACATTTACGTACTTTTGGTTGCTGTGCTTATGTACATGTACACCGTCGAACAAAACTAGAACCGAAAGCTGTGAAGTATATTTTCGTAGGATATTGCGAAAATACTAAGGGCTATCGATTATTAGACCCTGAAAATCCGAAAGATTGTATAAAGGCTCGGGATGTTACATTTTTAGAAGATAAATTTATTAAAGAAAATGTTGTGTCTAATGATGACAATCATTGTGAAGAGTCATTTACACAAGCTGTATTGGATGTAAAGAATAATACAGAATCATCTACTGAGGAAAATATCTCTAATGAGGTTCATTCTGATGACACAATTTCAAGTCAGCCTGAACCAAGACATAGTGTCATAATGGTAAATGATTCTGATAGTGAAGAAAGTTTTTATTCAGATCATTCTTCGGATGAAACTTATATTCCTGATATAGATGCAGAAGAGTCTTCTTCGAGTTCGCATTCAGATGGCTCCATGGTAGCTCATCTTGTCAAAGAAATATCCCGTAACAGTGATACTGATGAACCACAGACATTACAGGAGGCGCTGGGTAGTCCAGAAGCAGAGGGCTGGAAACAAGCGATGAAAGATGAGTATGACTCATTTATCATCAATAAATGCTGGACACTAACTGATCGAGTTGATGGTCAAATGCCTGTAAAATGTAAATGGGTATTTAAAAAGAAACTAGGTGTTAATGGTGAACTTCTCAGATATAAAGCCAGACTGGTCGCAAAAGGATTCACGCAAAAATATGGGATAGATTACAATGAGACTTTTTCTCCTGTGGTCAGATATTCAAGTATTAGAACACTCTTGGCTATAGCTGCTGAATACAACATGGATATTCAGCACTTAGATGTAAAGACGGCGTTTCTCAACGGTGACCTACAAGAATTGGTATTTATGGAGCAACCAGATGGTTACAAAATAAAGGGCAAGGAGAATAAAGTCTTCAAGCTTAATAAAGCAATTTATGGTTTAAAGCAAGCTGCTAAAGCCTGGAATGATAAAATTAATAAGGTTTTGTGTGACAAATTAAATTTCAATAAGTCATCATTAGAAGCATGTGTTTATTATAAACACAGTAATGATAAACTTATAATAATAGCTCTGTATGTCGATGACATTTTGCTAATGTCAACACCTAATACTTATAAGGAAATAAATGATATTAAGAATAAACTCAAAAATGAGTTTGAAATAACAGATTTAGGGCCAGCAAGGTTTATCTTAGGAATGAGAATATGCAAGTTTAAGGATAGAATAACCTTGGATCAAACTAATTATATTGAGAAAGTGTTAAGTAAGTTTGAAATGCAAGATTGCAAACCCGTAGCGACTCCCATGGAGACTGGTATGAAACTTGAAAAATCAAGCGTTGATCAAAAGGACAAATTTGATTATAGAAGTTTAATAGGATCACTGATGTACATTGCAGTAGGATCACGACCAGATATTACCCATGCAGTCAGCTACCTGAGCCAGTTTAATGACTGTTACAATGAAACACATTGGAAATCAGCGAAGAGAGTACTTCGCTATCTCAAAGGCTCAAAAGAATTGTGTCTAATTTTTCATAAAGGTGAATTTACTATTACAGGGTATGCAGATGCCGACTGGGGAAGGAACGAGACGGATAGAAAATCTTATACCGGTTATGTATTTCAGGTTGGCACATCTGTAGTTTCCTGGGAGAGCAGAAAACAACGAACCGTAGCCTTATCAAGCACAGAGGCTGAATATATGTCTCTTTCTGACAGCTGTAAGGAGGCTCTATTTCTTCGTAATTTTTTGCATGAAATACTGGGCGCATTGCGTAAAGTTACAATTTTCAATGACAATCAGTCCGCTCAAAAGTTATGCAAAAATACTATGTTCCATGCTAGAACGAAACATATCGACATTCGTTACCATTTTATCAGAGAACTTATTAGTAATGGTTCTATTGATGTCAAATATTTATGTAGTAAAGAACTTTTAGCAGATTTATTGACAAAGCCATTGCCTAAAGAAATACACAATAAGTTTGTTATGCAAATACATAATATCAAAATGCCATGATTTGTAAAATTTATTTAGAATTTATAAGTGATAATATGTTATGTTTACAGTTAAAACTGGTCTGCGTTTCTGTTTGATGATTGCATTAAGTATGTAATTTTATTAATGTTCATTGTGTAGACTATGTTGGTTTAAGGGCCAGTGATGGTAGATCTGTAAACGCAACATGTCAATGTGCCAAAACGCACGTCAAGTTTTTATGTAAGTGGACCTCTATTCACTCTCGCATACCTATGGCTGTTGTACTAAGAACGTTGTGTGCTATCCTCCTATTACATCAATGTTAATCCTGCCTATTTCTTTTATTTATACCACTAATCCTTCACTTTGCGGCGGCGTTAAATCTGTTTGTACCTAACGTTAGATTTAATGCATTCAACGTAGTTATTGTTTCGTGATTAGTGTTATGTCACTACGATAGCTTACCTATTGCTTTCGTAATTTTTTTTACCTATTCACAATGAAAATAATTACGTGCTTATGTGCTTATACCTATGTTCTTAGGTATAAGCACATAGTACATAGTACAGTCTATGTAACATAGCATTGATAAGAAGCAGGTAACTGTGAAACTACTTCAAAACTGAAAAATGAAGGAGGCAAATAAAATGATGGTCTTATCGTTATTGCAAATCTGACTTTAGTATCTATGGACTTGACAATCTGCGCATGCACATTTTCTAAGATGTTTTTTTTAAGATAACCAGCATTTTGGATCGCTGCTCTTCGTGTTGCGGGTTCAATTCCTAGGTGAAACAAACATTGGTCTGCGAACAGGTTGCTGTTGTTTTTTTTTGGTGTGTTTGTAAAGTAAGATGTATTATGTTTCGTGTCCCATTATTCCTTCTATCTTGTAACAAAACTAATAGGTAAGAACTTGTTTCATAAGGAAATTTCCAATGACTCGGGTTGCGTATTTACACACGATCTCTCTGATTTTGGTCTTACTCTTTGACATTTGAATAAAAATAAAAGCCGTTCCTACTGTAACTCTCATTGGTGTAGAAATGTCCCCAGTATCGGTATTAATGTATTACAATTGACTGAAGGCAAAAAACTTTACAGTAGGTTGGTTGCACTTTTAGACTTTGGAAAAATACCAACAGTTATTAATTAAGCACCCGTGTTCATGTAACCGAGGATACCGAACTAAGTTTTTTTTTGGGTTCCTCCTACATTGCTAGAGTAGGTATCTCGAAGGTAACTTATATCCAAAGAACTTCTCAGAAAATAGGTAACATCTTCAGGTACTGCTGAAAATAGTCCTCTCTTTGCTAGTGCCAGCCAATCTCCAAAAGGGCAATTTCCGGTTCTTTATTAATATTAATCATCTTTCAACAGAAAATCACGATGAGAGACAACCAAACCTTGATGATCGAATTCGTGAAAATAATAGAACGCTACCCAGAAATCTACGATGCCAGTTTGGACACGTACAGAACCAGGTTTTCGGAAATGGCGTGGGCAAAAGTAGCGAACCAAGTGAGAAGTGAATTGAAAGAAGAATGCACGCGTAAGTAACGTATGGCCTGCTTACTTACTTAGGGACATTAGAATTAGCCACTACGAGTGACAATAGTACGTTCCGGCGCCGGCGCAACCAGGGAGCGCCAACAAGATCTAAAACCAAAAAATCAAAGACATGTGGACATCAGTGAGAAACTAACCCGGATTAGATCGTGGTAGATGTAGGTAGTGGTGGATAACAGATTCACAGCCCGCTCCCTCTCACAGAGACGAGGTCTGTGCCCCAGCAGTGGGAACTTTATAGGCTAATTAAACACCGTTGTTACATTTTGATCGTTTTAATCCTTAAAAAGAGGTAATTGAAAACAACTAATAAACAACTTTTGTTATGGGACCAACCTAAAATACACACTTATGTTCGCTTATCTCGACATAATGTATGGATCAGCGGTTTTTTAAGGGATAAAATGATCAAAATGTAACGATGTATAGGTCGCAGATGGATTGTCGAATCCATCTGCTTTATATACACCGTGGCTCGAGCGTCAAACTTCACGCTTTTTTAGAAAACCTCTAACCGCGCGTTGACCAGCGGGTCAACGGTTAGAGGTTTACTTAAACGTTTAAGTAAACGTTAATGTATAGACGCTAAACGTCATTCAGTTATTTGACATAACGTAACTGTAATTTGAAACTTTAACATATGACCTCTTCATTGGGCAAGTCGGTAATCGAATCCATGGGTCCTTCCAAAATAAGTTGATTGTCCTTGATTGTCCCACTAAAAAAACATTCAAAACATTACCTTTCACAGTTTATTAAACTTACTTTAAGAGGTACATAAAGAAAAACAGAAAATTTTTACCTTTTTTTCATCTCATTTCTTTGTTACAGTTGAAGAACTGAAAGTGAAGTGGAAAGGCATACGATCCTCATACAACCGATACAGATCCAGAATAAATATAATACAAAATGATAGTGTCTGCAAAAAATATTACCTGTATGACCACTTAAGATTTTTAGAGCCTTTTCTAAAATGTAATCTTAAAGGGTAAGTGTAACATTTACTTTAACTTATTAGTAGTACTCGTATCTAATTTATTTCAAACCATCAATTTGATATGTCGATACTTTGGGGCGCACCTAAAGAAAGTAAGAAAGAATAACGTTTATTTGGACACAGTTCGTGATACACAAAATAGAAATTAATACCAAAAAAAAAAAGTGAAAATAATGTTTTAACTGCTGAAACCTCACGGCTGCGCTAAAAAAGTTTCACCTAGGGCATCTCTGCTACCGACCCTGCCTAACTCATTTTTCCGAAAGCCAAAAAAAAATTACATTGTCAATTGATTGATAAAAATTACAAATGATAAATATCCGAAAGTGATAAATTAGTGGGCAACAAACTGTAAAACCAATAAGCTTTGTAATGCACAGATATGAGATTACAGCATGCCACACACAACAACATCACGCCTTGTTTCCCCGAAGGGTTGGGCAGAGGTGCACCTATAGTACACCCACATTTCGCCAGTTATGTTTAGGTCCCATGTAATAGGGGGCGAGCCTATTGCACAAATACAGACTCCAGGCTACTACTGAGAAATTCCAGATAGAAAAACGCAGCAGTAGCGATAGCGGCCACTAGACCAACGAGGCAATCCAATGCCAGCATGCCAATTCTGCAAAAATCTCACCGTGAAGTGAGCTGTCACTTTCATCCCGTCTTGATCAATCCCTAGAATCAGTGGCACTGACAGCTCACTCCACACTCTCTTCACTTGAGTTTTCAAGGTGTGATGGTAACAGAATATCAACAATAAATAATTATCAACAATAAAGTATGTACTTATGAACCCATTTATCAGATAAAAATAAATAATACGACTGTTAATAACCCCAAGGAAATTGCAGAGGTATTCAACAACTATTTCATTAATCAGATTAAAAACTCACCTAAAACATCACTCGAGACAAATGGTCTACAAGAAAACCCTAACACAATGTTCATGAGACCAGTTGTACCTCAAGACGTACTCAGGGTAATACAATCATTGAAAAATAAAAATAGCGTAGGATATGATGAAGTAGCAACGAAAGTTATAAAATTTGTATCAAATAACATAATCGTACATATTAGTCACATTATTAACTTAGCCATCAGCACTGGTGTATTTCCTGACGGTTTAAAAACAGTCATAGTCAAACCGCTTCACAAAAAGAACTGCAGGGAGGATATAGCTAACTATAGACCAATTGCTTTAATTCCTGTGTTTTCCAAAGTGGTAGAAAAGGCAATATATGAAATAATGAACAACTTTTTGACAAAATACAACATACTATGTAAAGAACAAGCAGGCTTTAGAAAAAATAAAAACATTAATACAGCAATATATGATTTGCTACACGAAATAATGATAAATGTAGATAATAAAACACCTATCTGTGCCATTTTTACCGACATGACTAAAGCTTTTGACTGTGTCAATCACGATATTTTATTGAACAAGCTTAATAGATACGGTCTAAGGGGAAACGTGCTGAATCTCTTGAAATCTTACCTCAGTAACCGCACACAATATACGGAGATTTCCAGAATTTGTTTAAAATCAAAATGTGAACAAAAATATCAATCTGATGGAAAAATTGTTAAATTCGGTGTACCACAAGGTAGTGTCTTGGGCCCCCCACTATTTTTGCTGTATATAAATGATCTGCCCCGTCAGATACCAAATCCAATGGTTCTATTTGCCGATGACAGTACAGTTCTTATAAAATGTACAAATATTCATAAATATGAACAGGATATCAACATTAGCCTTGGAAATATTATTGAATGGCTAGATAAGAACAACCTAGTAATAAACTTACCAAAGACTAACGTGATGCATTTTCATCAACGTACAATACCACCGAACGTTAATGTACAGTACAATGGACAAGTGATCAATAAAACAAAGGTCGCGAAATTTTTAGGAATTCTTATAGACGATCAATTAACTTGGAAACCGCAAGCAGAAGAGGTGTGCAAAAAGCTAAGCACTGCAGCTTATGTTCTTTTTAACCTGACAAAAAAAGTTGACATAAAGACTAGTTTAGTAGCATACCATGGTTTGGTCGCATCGGTATTGAGGTTCGGAATCGTTTTTTGGGGTAATTGCAGCCTAAGAGATAACATATTTAAAGCCCAAAAACGCTGTATAAGAGCTATGTGTAATCTTAAACCTAGAGATAGTTGTGAATCTCTATTCAAGTCTTTGAAAATTCTTACTTTTCCGTCGTTATATATTTTTGAAATGGCAATTTTTGTTAAAAGTAATATAGAATTGTTTGCTAAAGTCTCGGACTCCAAGAAAGGTCCTGTGAGAAGTCAATACAAAAACCTCTTAACTATCGGTGGCTATAAAACAGCACTACTTAGGAAAAGTGTTTTCTGCATGGGCCCAATAATATTTAATAAACTACCGGACAGCATAAAAAGTGACACCCTTCAACAATTTAAAAACAAACTTAAGGCTTTTTTGATTCAGAAATGTTATTATACGTTAAGCGATTTTTTTAATGACCCTATGTGTGACATCTCAACAGTTTAATATTATTGACATTGTTTTATACACTTCTGACTTGTTTAAATAATTTATTGGTACCACTCTATTTCATAATTTTATGCATGTATGCTTATTGATAGTGACATTTTTAAATTTTGCATGCCAACACTCAGGCAGAATGTACCCGGCTCACCATATTTATTAAAACAACTTTATTGTACAATACCTGCATTCTATGCGAATAAATGATTTGATTTGATTTGATTTGATTTGAGAATAGCACTACCTACAGCTTGTTGAATCGTAACTAGAAATGTAACATAACGTGAAATTCACCTTGTAGTTGTGTTACAACTCATGTTGCATTGCATTAGATTGAACGGCTCATTTGTGTTAGGTTATGTCAGTTTTCACCAATCTGACGTTAATGAGATGACAAACCATACCCATCTGAAAGAGATGACGCATGAGACGTTTTTAACAAATGTGGTTTCTTTAAGACTGACTAATAAAAATAATTAATTTACACTTTTAGATCAGCACAAGACCAAGACAAATCTGAAACAACAATCAACGAATCTTGTAACTATGTAAACGTAGATGGTATTGAAGAACCAACCGAATATTCTGTAGACGAATGGAATCACATTGAAATAAAACCAGAAATAACTGGCAGTCTAGATAAACCCCTTGATCCAGAGGCTGCTAGAAGCAGCAGTAGTGAACCATATGGTGAAAGAATAAAAAAAAGAAAATACTCTTTCGAAGGAGAGGATGACAATGAAGACTTGACATTTTTCAAAAGTATCCTACCAGATATCAGGGATTTTACAATAAGAGAGAAGAGGAAACTAAAAATGGGGATATTGCAGTTAATTGATGAAATTGAAAAAGAAAAGGACACGTGAGAGAGGTTTTTAAATGTTTTTTAGAGTTCCGTACCTCAAAAGGAAAAACAAAACCTTATAGGATCACTACGTTAAGACCCTTTTTCTCAGGAACGCGTGGAGCAATCAAATTTAAACAAATATCAAATACGTGAAACGTTGAAATTAATATCGTTTACGGTCCCTAGAGCTCTAAAAAATCAAGCTTCTAAGTTAACCCAATAAAAAATTGGTGCATTAAGCGACATATTTTGATACTAGAAAACAACTCAATACCTATAGGGTACTTCCCGTTGACAAAGAAACATTAAATAAGGCAAGAAGCAATGTCTCACAGCACAAGGAAAATTTCCGAAAATTGTTATTTTTCACGTAAAAAATTAATTTTAAAATTTACAAATTTACATTTGCAGTAGGAGAATTGACCTTGGCGAATATCGGTATGCGAGAACATGTTTTTGAACCACAATGTAATGTTTGTTTTTAGGATGAAATCAACCCAACTACGGAACCCTTCATTGTCCGTGGTCTGACACGCATTTGAACGGGTTTTTTTGGAGATATGTAGCTGTTTTTTTAATAATAATAATGGCTATAGTTTTGTGTACCTATTTCTAAGTTCATATTTTTTTAAATAAATGACTAACTGAATTGTTTAGGTCTTTCTGATTGAAATTACTTAGTACCTACTTCTTTTACAAATGTCGATTTTTTTAAAAGCTAAGCAGCCATGCTTTTAATAAAAAATCAAGACTTGAAAAGAAAAACTTTGTTCCGGTATTAAAGCTAGGAGTTGTAAACTTCAGCCCAAAGATTTTACGCCGTTTCGCTTATTAAGTTGGTTTGAATTTTATATGACTTTTTCATCGATTAGCGACAAAGAGTTCGCAGTTCAAAAAGTCGGTTCGATTTTGAATGAGTTTTACTGGTTTTTCATTATCAAATCTAAATAGTTTGCGGCCTGTCGAAGTCATTATCATAACGTATTACTTATCGATTTAGTAAAACCCAACCAAGTTGCACGTCGCCTCGACGCCCGGCGCTGCTGTTATCGCATCTACCTACCGTCATCTGATGTATAACAAGTCCTACCCTCATTTGCATGGAAATGAGATCCGAGAACATTCTCCTCGGCGCATCCCCCCATCTTCTGACGCCTTCTTTGCTTAATTACAAAGACGACACACTGTGTCATTTCCCTCACACCATAACTCTCAACAAGAAACAGTCATCCTTACCGAGAGTGAGTTCAAATGTATTCCCATTTGTAGTTAGGTACACGTGATCAGCGGCCGGTGGTAATTTTGTTATTCTGAAAGGTCAGATCCAACACGTGATGATTAATTACTTCCGTTAATAAGTACTTTATATTTCAGATTCTGGTGATCTGCTATACAGGTATTCCTAGTGCAGACACCAGTCTCTCACAAAATAGTGTCAAATAGTTTTTAAGCTTGTCTAAATTATGTATATTATTATAACCATTGTTTGTGAAGAGAAAATAAATTATTTTGAATTTGAGTTTGAATTTGACTTTAAGGTACTTCAACATACTTCCACGTGAGCATTCTGCGAAACATAAAAGTCCAGTGGTCCATCCAAAGTTCTTTGAAACCATCCTATTTAATTAATCGGTATACAATTTCGCCTATTTCTAGTTAGCCAATATTTGTAATTTGGACGCCTGTAACAATAATGAAGTTTTTTTTGCAACAAAATGTTACGATTTTCGTATCTATTAAAGTAATGAAAAAATCATCATAGAATATTTGTCAGCGATTTAAAGTTTATCCAAAAAATAAATTTTAAACATCATTGCTATGGCGACACCTTACTAACATTCATCATCATTAGGGACCATTCAAGAAACTCATTGATAAAATAGTCAAAGAGACTACTTTTCACAACATATTCCTTTTCCTACAACCACAAGAGTACAAAGTGCGACGCATGATCAACTAACTTCCTCATTAACAGCTGACGATAACATGATCTTACTAACTGCCTCACCACTACTAAATCGCTTTGTTTCCGAAATAATACCAAGTACCTATTTATGTCTATACACTTAATTATACGGAATTCACATCAGTGTTTCAAAGCACGTGAATACCCCTTCGCTGACCGCCTCCCCTTTCAAGCTAATACCATTACAGTAATTAGGATATGCTTAAGCATAATTAATGTAGTCATAAACTACGCACCTAGTGTATTGTTATGTGATGAGGAAGCCGAATTGTGTTTGCTTTGGTTTAATTGATAAGAGCTTGACTTAAAATACTATTCATAAGTAAATTTGTTCTACTTTTAATTTTCGGGACCTTTCAAGGGAAGTTTCAAACCTAATTAATGGAAGATATCGGGAGGTTTCCAGAAATTCTGTCAAATAATTGGATAGATTTTGACAAAGTTTTAAAGATTCTAGAATGCTTTTAGTGATCTACGAAGTTCCCGGCTTCTAGTACAAAGTTAAGTAAATAGAAAATATGTACGTACCTACTTCGAGAACCATCATCACTTCTAGGTTTTCAATACTTTTCTGCTAATTGTACCTAGATAATATATAGCCTGGCTATGGACCTTTGTGCTGTTTTTATAACACTTTTTTTTTATTCTTCACTCTATTTGGTTTTCATAAAATGGTTCTCGTTTTTATTGATGTTGCTAATGGCCGAAGGCTGAGCGAGCTCGTCCAACACACCCACATAATTTAATACACGTATTTGCTGTCACACAATACACACTTAACACACACCCACACAACACTACACATATTAAACTTACACACTTGTATATAACAAGGTCGCCAGTAGTTTGCCTTGTGACCGAAAAGAACTCTCCCTCTCCACATGCAAAAATGTTGTCAAACAATGGCTATTAGGTCTTTCGTACGATGCATCGGAAAGCATTCTCACAACACTCAACTCACTCTCGGAATCCTACTCCCACCACATACATAAACATCTACACCCCACTCAAGAAAACACACTAACACACCCAAACGTTACTTAATTACTTTGACTCTCTAATTTTTTATTTTTTGTGCTTTGTTTAGTGCAAATAAAGCTTAATTTTTGTTTATATTAAAATTTATGATTTAAGTTTTCACTTTCATAATGCCTGGTGCTTTACTTGGTAATTTATT
Source organism: Dasypolia templi (assembly GCA_963555695.1). NCBI lineage: Eukaryota > Metazoa > Arthropoda > Insecta > Lepidoptera > Noctuidae > Dasypolia > Dasypolia templi. The sequence continues at coordinate 21,635,401 of OY743141.1, read as the reverse complement.
GTGGGCGACGTTACGAAAGGAAAATTGCTCACCAAGACAGTTCCGGCACCTGGGTTACATCTCACAGTTTACAACAAATATAAGGAATATATCAGACAAGAACAACGTCTTAACTCTGACCACCGCCCAGTAGTCATGCATCTTGCACCCTACTCGGGCCCAATCGACCCCAACCGCCCCCCTCAGACCCAGATGATAACCGACTGGAGGAAAGTAAGCGAAAGACTGAAATCCACCACGTCGCCTCACTTGGACACCATCCCCAACCACTTAGTGTCAGTCGCCGACACGACGGCCGCAATCGACTCGTTTACAGAGCACGTACAATCCGTATTGACGGATTGTTCACGGGAAGTTCCGGTGATGGAAGACCATCGCTGGAAACTACCTACTGACGTACGTGACCTGATAACCGAGAAGAACGCGGCCATTCGTGCCTACGACTGCTTCCCTTGTGACGCGAACAAAGCCCACATGCGCCATTTACAGCGAGCTGTAAAGAAACGCATAGGGGAGGTTCGCTCCGAGGGCTGGAACAAGATGCTCAGTGAACTCGAGCCCACTCATCAAGCCTTCTGGCAATTACAGAGGAAATTGCGTTCCTAAGAAGTGGTCTCTATGCCTCCTCTCATCCGCCCCGACAATGGTGTCGCTTTCGACAGTCCCGATAAGGCTGAATGTCTTGCTGACAGCCTAGAGTCCCAATGTTCTCCCAGCTCCCAACCAGTAGACCAAGCTCACCTGAACAAGGTCGACGCTGAAGTCGTACGGAGAGCCTCCCTCCCTCCCGTCGAAGACCGTGATGATCCTCTGCCTCCCGTCACTCCAGACGAAGTGCACGACATCATTAAAGGGCTCCACGCTCGTAAGGCCCCCGGTTCAGATGGTATTACCAATAAGGTATACAAACTCCTTCCTGCCCCGCTAATAATGCTTATGACCGCCATCTTCAATGGCGCCTTGAGCAACAACATCTTCCCACAAGCATGGAAAGAAGCCACCGTCATCGGTATCCAAAAGCCAGGCAAGCCGAAGTCTGAGCCCTCCATCTACCGCCCTATTAGCTTACTCAATGTTCTCGGCAAAATCTACGAGAGGCTTATTTATAAGCGTCTCAAAGACTATGCCGAAGCAAAGAGCCTCATACCCAACGAGCAGTTTGGTTTCCGAAGCCAAAACTCGGGCACCCAACAGGTCCACCGTATCATAGAGCACTTATGCGCTGGTCTGCAGCGTAACGCGACGACGGGTGTGCTATTCTTCGACCTAGCGAATGCCTTCGACAAAGTCTGGCACAACGGCTTGATATACAAGCTTTACCAACTAGGAGTGCCAGATCGCCTCGTGCTCATCTTACGAGACTTTTTGTCGAATCGCACCTTTCGCTATCCCATCGAGGGAGCACTCTCGTCCCCTCATCCTATTCGCGCCGGTGTCCCTCAGGGTTCCGTACTATCTCCTCTCGTCTTCACGCTGTTCACCAGCGATATCCCAAAAAGTAAAAAGGCTCAGTTGGCTCTCTTCGCCGACGACACTGCCGTTTACTGTACCGGTCACTGTCCCAATGCTATAGCTCGTACTCTCCAAACCTCCGCAAACGTCTTAGGCGCTTGGTTCCGGAAATGGAGAATCGAGGTCAACCCCGATAAGAGTCAGGCGGTTCTCTTCTCGAGACGTCGTCGATTCCCTCCCCGTCTTCCCAGCCCGATTACTCTGTACGGTAAGCCGATCCCTTGGGAGAAGCAAGCCAAATACCTAGGCGTGATCCTCGATCTAAACCTTACCTTTAAGGCTCATATTAAGGCGGTTCGCGCGCGCGACTCCTTCGCTCTTAGCAGGCTCCACTTTGTACTGACTGCCCGTAGTAAACTGTCACTTAAATGCAAGCTTCGCATCTATACCGCAGTCATCCGTCCCATCATGAGCTATGCCTGCATTGTATTTGCGCACGCTCACCCACGTCATCTCCATAAGATGCAGACCCTCAAGAACCGTTTCCTCAGAAAGGTCACGGGTGCCCCCTTCTATGTCCGTAATATAGATCTCCACGTCGACCTTAAAATGCCTACCATAAACCAGTTCATGAAACGCTTATCGAAGCGTTTCTTTGACTGTGGCATCAAACACCCAAACCCCTTGATCTCAGCGGCCGCCCGCTACACTCCCTCCCGCATTAGTAGTATTCGCCGACCAAGGCATACCTTAATCGCCCCCGACGACGCCAGTACCATCCTCCAGGAGAGTAGTAAGGCCACCAGCACGCTACGTAAGCCCAAAACCCGATCGCCGTCCTACCGCCCTCGCCGCCGAGGCCCGCCGCGACGCCCAAATCCACACCCCTCCCGACCCCTGCTCGAGCCAGCCCGCGCCGCTGAGCCTGTAGCTTTAAATTCGTCCCAAAATCACTCAAATCCTGATCCAGCTAGTCCCTTGCTGCCCTCTTCCAGCGACGCCCTAAGCCGAGGCCGAGGACCCCACAGGGGATGCCCTTAGCGTGTAGTCGCCTAGTTTTTAGTTAGTATTTAAGTCCTGGCTGGAGGCCTTAATTTATTAGGGCACCACAGGCAAGTCCGTTTAAGCAGACGACAACCTCATAGGTTGACATGCGAGATGCCATTCAAAAAAAAAAAAGGAACAACGTCGTCACTGACAGTCTCTCAAGGAAAACTCAGCTGGTAGACCTATACAAGCTAGCTGAATCACAGAAGCACGACACCGAACTGGAACAGCTGCTCGACAGCAACACGTCGCTATGCCTCACCAAAGTAAAACTGTCAGGATCAGAGACCGAACTGTACTGCGATGAGAGAAGCAATATCCCTTGACCATATGTCACAAAAGAGCACCGTCGCAGAGTTTTCGAGAGCGTACACTCGTGGAGTCACCCAGGCGCAAACGGGTCAGTTGCCCACCAGAAACGACATCCATCTGGTCGGAGGATCATCCCTTTTCCAAGAGTATGAGTGAACTTTACACCCTGTTTCTCATATCTCTATAATCTCAATATTAATTTAGTTTATGATTTTAGTATTTAAACGTTTGCAATTACCTACTCTCATCTACTCTCACAAAACTCTGGTGGTAAAAATAGCATTATGTATCACAACTCTGGTCCCCAAGATACTGGCGCCGCCTAGTTTGGGGTCCGCCGTAAAGATAAAAACGAAGATCGCTAACAGTTACAGACCGACATTAAGTTAAGTTAAATCCCTGCAATTGTAACATTTATTCAATAAACAAATATATATATTAGTGGTTCTGATTTCGATTTGCTGATCGGGATTTTATGGGTTTTCTCTGTTAGGGAATTTCAGGTCCAGAAGCTTTCGGGGTCAGTTTCCACGACGGTGGATAGCTGGCAAGCTGGTCTTGCTAAGGAAGGAGAATCGCTCTGCCGACATTGTATTATTGGAAGAAGCTAGCAAGCTATAACAGATAATAATCGCTGATCGCCTCGTCTGGCACTTGACCGCCGCGCCAGTTCGGATTTTGCCGGGGGTGTTCCGCCGTAGACGCCGTCAAACGTGTAAGGGTTCTGGCGGAGTAAGTAGAACCTAGATAGGGGCTAGCCACCGGGCGGGCCCGAAGTGCGCTTACCGATCTCCGTCCACCATGAAAGTGGCCTGCGGACGGAGAAGTTGGGGCTGTGTCGGCGCTCGAACAGTTAGGGCCGTTGGCACGCTGTATTCCATACGCGCCTCTATGCGAGCAGTGGTGGCCCAGTGGTAACGGCTGCGACTTACGAGTTGTAGGTCGTTGGTTCGAACCCAGACAGGCGCTTTACTTTGTGTTAATTATTTCATCACCACTGCTCTCAAAACGGTGAAGGAAAACATCGTGAGGAAACCGGCATGTCTTAGAACCAACAATTCGAATTCGGTGGGTTACGGCCCACTCCCTCTCACAGAGAGGAGGCCTGTGTCCCTGCAGAGGGAACATAATAGTCGGATTATGCATGCCTCTATGGGAGGATGTGCGGTCATGGAATGGGCCGAACTTGGTGATGGGGCTGGTATCAGCTGGGGGTGCGGCAAATGTACAAATATCTCCTGGGCCCCCGACTTATGTTAGTAGAAGGAAGCGTGGGGTTTTAGTTTGTATGAATCTTACATAACCCTCCGTTCTCCCCAGACGTAGGGTATCCATGAGGATATACCCACGGAAAAAAATACTAAGAAGCTTTGGTGGTTGCCCTTTACATATTTGTTAGCTATGTTTTTGGTTTTTATGAAACAGAACAGGAAAAACTGTCAGAGGGAAATATGATTCAAATTCCATCGTCCAAAGCCTTAGATTGTAAAATGAGGTGGGATGAAATAATCCTAATTGCATAGTTGTTAGTCCCTCTTATATATCTGAACGGTACACTGGTTAACAGTCCTAGTTATTTCCATAAAGTGTAATTTACAAGACGCAAAATATCTTATTAAAATTAAAACATAATGTATAGTGAGGCGGCTAGCGTAACAGCGGGAGGCTAAAACGTAAATCTTGTCCGCGAGCTTACTTGTACCACTTAACTTGTTGTGCTCAAATATTTATGTAGGTACATACATGTGTCATGGTCGATGATTATATGTAATAGATTTTTATAAGGGATACTTCGTCTAATTCCTTACACGAAGTATCCCTTATAAAAAATATCTATGATGAATGTGGTCCTATGAGACGTGGGAACCAGAATGCTGGTTTCGTGTACGTGTCGGAAGATTGTGCTTCTCTGCTCTTATTTACCATAACCTTAATTCAATTATGTTTAACATATCTCGCTTCCCAAGTACCTTGGATTCTCAGTCTTCAGAACCAACCTCCACCGACCTGAAGTCAATTTCTCACCGTATCTTTTCCATGAACATTATACATAAAAATATGTAATTGTTAGATCGATAAACCATTACGTATTATGTATATTTAGGGGTTAAACGTTCGGATTTCTTGTACTAAATAATACGTTCTAAACAGTGTGTAAGTAAGTACACACACGTACTTAAATTTTTGACTTTGAGAACCAGTACATTTATTATTTTTAGTACCAATGTTATTATTACATTTACATAGTGTTTTCAATATAATTATATCCTTAAAATATGCTACATTACAATGATATAATAAGATACGTAATAATATTGATAAATCAAATATTCTATATATTCTATATTAATATACCGATTTATATTTCGAACTCAAAACGATGATACGCTACTGATAGCTGCGTATATGGTCGCCACACATTAGGTAGTTGTGCCCACATTATTCGTATAATATATTATCTTTCCTGGGCCAGATATGAAGGTGGTCTGATACTGCCTTAGGCGGTTTTTAGACGAAGCATGCTTGCATACATAGAAAATAAGTGATAACATGTAAATCGAATTTATTTAAAAGTTTCGCTTCATTTTAATTTTTATAAAATCCATAACAGAAAATGAAAACCACAGAATAACCAACAATAACAACACCTACAGCAAACAACAACAACGACAACATAAAATAAAACAACATGACTGCGATTTTCGTATTCACATATTTGTTGGATCATAGCTTCTATGCTGTACGGATTTCAGTTGCCGCTAAGGTAAACATTTCGTACCTACTTGTCGATTCTGAGTTTTTTGCCCATACAATTTGGGACGTCTTCTTTTCTGTCTTACCCAAGGTGGCAATTTCCTCCAAGATTTTCCTCCACGTGTATCAGCAATTAAACATTTACACTACAAAATCAACCAAGATTATGAAGGGTTATACTAATTAACAATACCAGTTCCATCCGAGTCGGAGCGTAATAGGCACTGCTAATTCGATTATAGGTATGTGAGTGTGCCACTCTGTATATAATCACGTACATGGCCTGCACAATGGCGACAGAAGATCAATACTAGTTCATTAGTGAGTTGAATGCATTACTTAGTACTCAAATGTCAACGGTTAAATTGGTATTTCTTGCAACTTATGCCTGCTAATGTTTAAGTGGAAACCGTTGAGGCTTTGTAATGCAAATTGTTGCTGAAAGTTATGAAGGAAATTGGGTCTGCTTCAGTTGTGGTGTTAAAGTTAATGTAGTCTAGCTTAGCTGTTGATTGTACGTCCATGACTTGCCGGTTTCAGTTTGTATGATTCCACTCGATAAAGCTGACCGATATGTGCAAGATTTTCAAATACTTTGAGATATTACAATAACAGACTCCTGAGCAGTCTTCCATTGGCTAATGACCGTGTATTCAAACAGGCATACTTCTTTAATGAAGTTGACAACCACAGATCCTCACATCGAAGACCCCGAATGACTGCAACTATCCTAATTTATTCAGTCTGGTAAGTTCCTATGTTGAATAGTTTCACTACTATCTGAAGTCACCACACTTTTTTGGCAAAAACGTTTACCATCGATCTTCAAGAACAAGAAAAAACTTTCCATCACTATTACTTTTCCAATTATGAGGACAGTCTTATTGATTATAACATATCAAATCATTATGATATTCACCAGTTAGTTGAATATGCAATACGGTAAGCTGGAGCGGTGAAGTGTGAAACCGGTCCGGGACGATGTCCTGAGTCCCGACATTCCTGGATGCGCGCACGCACTCAATTGCACTATTTCGCTTTGGACTTTTCGACGCGCGGGAGATTTGAATTTTGCAAATTAAACGTTCCTTGTTCTTGCTTCGAAAATCGTTAACATTGTTTTTGAAGGTAATGGTTTACTGCCAGGAGTTATGCTGTTTCTGAATTTTAGACGCGCGGCCGATTCGAATTTTGTCGACGAGACTTTTGTTCTTATTGCTTATGGCCTTATTTGTTTTGGTTTGGCACAACCGTAGGTAAACGATAATTACAAAATATTTCGGGTACCTTTACTTTACGATAAGTAATCAGGTTTCATGATCTTGGATTATGGATTTAACGTGCAGTATGTAAACAAAGGAGGAGGGATGCCTTAAATCAATGTTTGCTGCGATAGGAGTCAATCTTATCTCAGATCCCCTCGTCAGTTTTTTTTGTCACTTTATAAACCTGGATGATTTCCTAGTTGAGCAATGAGCGAAGAAAGTCACATAAACTTAATTTACCTACATAAAGTATCTAAGTAACCATAGTTAAGTTCAATACATTTAGAAGCACGTAGGTAGAGAATCTTAGTTTTCCTCAGTAGGTTGTTACGACTTGTGTGGGATGATGAATAACTGGTAGACGCACTACCTACACTTTTCATTCGCCTCATAAATACACAGCTTCGTAAACCAAAGGATCCTATTCTAAATTGTTTGACGTTATTTAATTCCAAAGTAATTTGTTGGGGACGCAATTTGCCGCTTAAATGCCAGAATTAATAAGTTTGCACATTTTCAAAAAGTCGCTGCTGAAGTAATCGCTTTACTTGGTCCAGATGATTTTAGATATGCCCAGCCACAACGGGCAGGCAACAGGGATGGAGGATTTTAACTGCAACTGGTTCGAAAAAGACAACATTTTCCTTTCGCAAATGTAGAGTGGCCTAAAATGTTGCCCAGGGATACTTAAGTAACAGCCCTAGTACTACTACAAACAAGGTTCAGAATCAAACGCGTTGGGAAAATGGATATTGCAATTTCCATTTGAACGTTGAGGAGGCTACACATTTTTATTTGTGGGAAGAACGAGACAGAGCGTGTCTGTATGTACTAGTGGAAAAGGGATGGTGCTTAGCATTTATATTCTGGGTACGTGTAAGTTTCAGGCAACGGTCGCCGTGAAACTCGTAAATGGGAAAAAAGCAACAACGGAGAACTCAACTGTCTATAGTGAGGGGATCGACTCTGAAACGTTACCATCATTTTGGAAGAACATTTATGTTCTTTTAAACCCTTCTTGCTCCAATATCCACAACTTAATGTAATTGCAGCACTATGTATGCATAGTCTGGTTTAATTAAAGTGCAAAGTGGGGACAATTCATTTACGTAGAGTCAATTGAGTGCTTTAAAAATATGGCTAAATTTAACGAAGCTTGGGAGTCAGGTTGAACATTGGACTGGCTATAATTAGCTTAATGAAGTGTTCGAGTGCCACCGAAGGTTGATCCGTGTTTTTTTTTTTTTTTTTTTTTTATAAATGGCATCTCGCAGGTCAACCTATGAGGTTGTCGTCTGCTTAGACGGACTTGCCTGTGGATTCCCTAATAAATTAAGGCCTCCAGCCAGGACTTAAACTTAAATACTAACTAAAAACTAAGCGACTACACGCTAAGGGCACCCCCTGTGGGGTACGAACCTCGGCTTAGGGCGTCGCTGGAAGAGGGCAGCAAATGACTAGCTGGATCAGGAATGATATTATTTAGGGACGAATTTAAAGCTACAGGCTCAGCGGCGCGGGCTGGCTCGAGCAAGGGTCGGGAGGGGCGTAGATTTGGGCGTCGCGGCGGGCCTCGGCGGCGAGGACGGTAGGACGGCGATCGGGTTTTGGGCTTATGAAGCGTGCTGGTTGCCTTACTACTCTCCTGGAGGAGGGTAGTGGCGTCGTCGGGGGCGATTAAGGTATGCCTTGGTCGGCGAATACTACTAATACGGGAAGGAGTGTAGCGGGCGGCCGCTGAGATCAAGGGGTTGGGGTGTTTTATGCCACAGTCAAAGAAACGCTTCGATAAGCGTTTCATGAACTGGTTTATGGTAGGCATTTTAAGATCGACGTGGAGATTTATATTACGGACATAGAAGGGGGCACCCGTGACCTTTCTGAGGAAACGGTTCTGGAGGGTCTGCATCTTATGGAGATGACGTGGGTGAGCGTGCGCGAATACAACGCAGGCATAGGTCATGATGGGACGGATGACTGCGGTGTAGATGCGCAGCTTGCATTTAAGTGACAGTTTGCAACGGGCTGTCAGAATAAAGTGGAGTCTACCAAGAGCGAAAGCGGCGCGCGCGCGAACAGCCTTAATGTGCTCTTTGAAGGTTAAGTTTTGATCAAGGATCACGCCTAGGTATTTGGCTTGCTTCTCCCAAGGGATTGGCTTGCCGTACATAGTGATCGGGCTGGGAAGGGGGGGTGGGACTCGACGACGTCTCGAGAAGAGAACCGCCTGACTCTTATCGGGGTTGACCTCGATTCTCCATTTCCGGAACCAAGCGCCTAAGACGTTTGCGGAGGTTTGGAGAGTACGAGCTATAGCATTGGGACAATGACCGGTATAGTAAACGGCAGTGTCGTCGGCGAAGAGAGCCAACTGAGCCTTTTTACTCTGTGGGATATCGCTGGTGAACAGCGTGAAAACTAGAGGAGATATGACGGAACCCTGAGGGACACCGGCGCGAATAGGGTGAGGGGACGAGAGTGCACCCTCGATGCGATAGCGGAAGGTGCGATTCGACAAAAAGTCTCGTAAGATGAGCACGAGACGATCTGGCACTCCTAGTTGGTAAAGCTTGTATAACAAGCCGTTGTGCCAGACTTTGTCGAAGGCTTTCGCTATGTCGAAGAATAGCACCCCCGTCGTCGCGTTACGCTGCATACCGGCGCACAAGTGCTCTACGATACGGTGGACCTGGTGGATACTCGAGTGTTGTGGACGGAAACCAAACTGCTCGTTGGGAATAAGGCTCTTTGCTTCGGCGTAGTCTTTGAGACGCTTATAAATAAGCCTCTCGTAGATTTTGCCGAGAACGTTGAGTAAGCTAATGGGACGGTAGCTGGAGGGCTCAGACTTTGGCTTGCCTGGCTTTGGGATACCGATGACTGTTGCTTCTTTCCACGCTTGTGGGAAGATGTTGTTGCTCATGGCGCCATTGAAGATGGCGGTCATGAGCATTATTAGAGGGGCAGGTAGGAGTTTGTATACCTTGTTGGTAATACCGTCCGAACCGGGGGCTTTACGAGCTTGGAGCCCTTTTACGATGTCGTGCACTTCATCTGGAGTGACGGGAGGCAGAGGATCATCAGGGTCTTCAACGGGTGGAAGGGAGGCTCTCCGTTCGACTTCAGCGTCGACCTTGTTCAGGTGAGCTTGGTCTACTGGTTGAGAGCTGGGAGAACACTGGGACTCTAGGCTGTCAGCAAGGCATTCGGCCTTGTCGGTGCTGTCGAACGCGACGCTCTTGTCGGGGCGGATGAGGGGAGGCATAGAGACCTCCTCGGAGGAGCGCAATTTCCTCTGAAGGTGCCAGAAGGCTTGGTGAGTGGGCTCGAGTTCACTCAGCATCTTGTTCCAACCCTCTGAGCGTACCTCCCCTATGCGTTTCTTTACAGCACGCTGTAAATGGCGCATGTGGGCTTTGTTCGCGTCACAAGGGAAGGAGTCGTAGGCGCGGATGGCCGCGTTCTTCTCGGTTATCAGGTCACGTACGTCAGTAGGTAGTTTCCAGCGATGGTCTTCCATCACCGGAACTTCCCGTGAACAATCCGTCAATACGGATTGTACGTGCTCTGTAAACGAGTCGATTGCGGCCGTCGTGTCGGCGACTGACACTAAGTGATCGGGGATGGTGTCTAAGTGAGGCGACGTGGTGGATTTCAGTCTTTCGCTTACTTTCCTCCAGTCGGTTATCGTCTGGGTCTGAGGGGGGCGGTTGGGGTCGATCGGGCCCGAGTAGGGTGCAAGATGCATGACTACAGGGCGGTGGTCAGAGTTTAGCTCGTGGAACGTCTCAATCGATTGCAAACGGAGGTTCACATTCTTGAGCAGCGCTACATCGAGAACATCGGGAAGGTGATTAGGATTACCTGGGAAGTGAGTCGGGCTCATTGGAGCGATGACGTCAAAGTTAAGGGATTCGCCTAACTTGGAAATGATCCGACCTCTGGTAGAAGTCGTGCTACTATTCCACGCCGGGTGTTTGGCATTAAGATCCCCCGCCAATATGACGGAGTCACTCATACCGAAGAGGGCGGTGAAGTCCTTTTGGAGAGAGATGGGATCCTCCGGACCATTGTCTGGTGGAATATAAGCAGAGATGATGGTGATCGGTTGATGACCAGTCATGCCGAGCCGACAGATAGAGGTCTCCAGATGGGAGAAGAGAGAAGGTGGGTCGATAGGGATGCAATACAAAGATTTCCTAAAGTATATTAGTGTGCCACCCCTGTGGCATCGAGACCTGTCGTTGCGAACTAGTTTATAGTTGGCAATATTCGGGTTTCGGTGATGCGGTTTTAAAAAGGTTTCCTGTATGAGGAGGATGTCAAGCTGATGGTCGCGGAGGAAAGCGGCGATCTCATCGCGTTGACCTGAAACGCCATTTGCGTTGAAGAAGCCTAATTTAAGGGATCGGGGTTTGTTACTGTTTACTCTCGTATTATCCATTGAGAATTAATATTTGAGTGAGTGTAGAACTTGCGCGATCTCGGGATACGCGCTGAGGATTTCCATAAGGCGGAGTGCGTTGCCGTTTGCAGCAACGATTTCTTCCGCCATTTTGTCCGCGGCGGTGGTGAAGAGAGCCGCGTATGTACTAAGTATAATTTGGGCGCTGTTTCGGCCCTGGGTTCCCTGAGGTTTCGCTGGAGAGGCCGTAGGGGCCGCGGGGGCTACCAAAGGCGCTGGGATGGCGGAAGCCATCAGCGCTGGAAGTTGAGCGGGTTGCGCTGGTTGCGCGGGAATAGAGGGCACCGAAGCTGCGGGAGCCTTCAGGTGATTAAGGTTAGCCCAGGGAGACGGCCTCTGCGGACTGAGCCGCTCCGGCATCAGCGCGGAAGGAGGCTTTCCCCAGGGGCTTTCCCTGTGCTGGCGGTCGCTCGCGCGTTTCGCGAGTTTGGAAGAGGAGGACTTCGGGGCCTTAGGACAGCCCCGGTAATTTGCCGGGTGTCCCGATTGGCCGCAGAGTACACAGCTGGGAGGCTCTAAACATAGTTCCCTATCTTTTGGGCGGGTACAGTCGGCGGTGCCATGCTCTCCTAGACACTTGACGCATCTAGGGGTGGCATAGCAGTTGGACTGCGAGTGACCATATAATTGGCAGCGATGACACTGTCCAATTAATTGAGCTCTGTAAGGCTTCTCTATTGAGATGCCTGAGAGCGAACACACCGACTTAACTTTAAAAATCGGGTGGTGACCGTCTGTGGGGTCACAGATGACCAGGACCATGTCGTAGACTAGGCCCTGTCTCGCTTTATGTAAGCGATGGACGGCGGAAACTGGGATTCCTTGAGCGATGAGGTCGCTCTTAATCTCCTCGGTGGAGATTTCTTGTGGAACGCGCCTTATTACGACGCGAGTAGGGGTTTCCTCCGGAAGGGAGTAAGTGTGAAAGGAGTAGTTCCTTTCACGTAGGGCGCGGGAGAGGTCCCTAAAGTCCGCAGACGTGGGGACCGTAACTTTGATCCCCTGGAGGGTGGATCGGGCGTTAGTATAGTTGATCTTGCGATCAACACACATTTTAGATATTTCAGTCCATTTGGACTTTTCCTGGACGTATATCGGGGGAGGGGGCTTCTGCTTCCTCGCGGTAGGAGCGGGTGGGCAAGCCATAGGGCTGGCGGGGCGACTGGCCCGCGGACTAGGGGCGGTTGTGGAGCTGGACGATAAGTCGTCCTGTTTTTTCTGGGCCTTGGTGACCGGGCCAGCGGGGGCGGAGGATTTAGCCGCCTTTCTCTTGCCTCCTTTGACCACGACTTGGAAGTCGTCATCGCTGGAGGAGGAGGTGCGGGCTTCTTCCTCGGAGAGTGGGACTGACGTGTCCATACTCTCTGGGCGAGTCGAGTCAGTTTCGGTGCGCAGCTGCGTCGGGTTTATTGTCTCCGAGACAATGGCGGCCGGAACAATGGCGGGCGCGACAAAGGGAGCCGGATTAGCGGCCGACTTATTTACTGCCGGGGCAGTAGCGAGCGAGACAATAGGGGCCGGATTAGCGGCCTGAGTATTATCTGTCGAGACAAAGGCGGGTGAGACAATGGGGGCCGAATTTTCGGCCGGAACATTGTCTGCCGGAACAAAAGGCGGAATGCCTTGTTCGCATGCAGGTGGCGATAGCGGGCTTTCGAGGGCGTCGCTGAAGTTCGCGAGTGCGCCCTGGGACGGAGTGGGGGTGGAGCGATGACATAGCTTGTCGCCATATCTCGCTAGGAAATCGGGGTCCTTAAAAAGGACCTCTCTGAAGAACGCCAAAATATAGGCGTCCTCCATGGTCGGAGGGGAAGCTAGATTAGGGAGGGAATGGTGAAAAATTATTCCCACGTAGACTAAAACCCTATACCTATCTCCCCGGGTGGATGGGCCCGGGGATGTGTGACCCTCTCTGTCGGGTGTAGACAGAGAGGTGAGTACCTATTGGTGAGCCCTAAGCTTGTAACCCGTCGCCAATCTTAATGTGCGAACGGGGCCCTGACCAGTCTAGCGCGAAGGGTGTAGACACACCCTAAAGACACTAGGTGAGTAGCTGGAAAGCAAAACTGTCACCAGAGCCGACTAGGAGATCCCCCAAGGCCGGTTATCTGGGACCCGTCCAACTAACTGCCTCGCCCTGAAGGGGTTCGGCGGGTGTGAATTGGGTCAACACCCCACTCGGCTTCGTTGACACCGTAAGGTTTCAACCGAGGACCACGAAACTGTGGTTTTACCCAGAAGGGGCCTAGTGAAGCTACTCACGAATGACTGATAATGAAACAGGGATGCCTTGAAAAAGGCAGTTTTTTGAGTTATTAAAATCAAATCAATTTCTTGATTTGATTTTAAATCGGAGTAGTCGGGGCGACTACGATGACGTCACGTGGCAGCGACGAATAATAACACGAAACACAACACTGGAGCGGGAGAGCGCACAAACACGTCCGTCCGCGGCGAGAGTCGAGCGTCGAGTGGGTTGATCCGTGATGAAAATAATGATTAATAAATCGGATCACGTCCGCTCGGTCTCAAGAGTGAGGTAAGAATTATATCGGACACAATGACACGCTATTGTCGAGTGCGTCGGATGTGAGAAATACAATAGCAATTATTCGCTGAAGTCACCTTCATTGTCTTAAGCGCTGGCAAACAAGTAAACTATTAATTATTTAAATTGAATCATCGTTTTACACATGTTTGCTGCAGTCGTAAAATTGTATTTTGTAGTTTTTCAGTATTCATGGGAAGTTAATTAAATTAAATAATCATTTATTTCAGGTAGTTAAGTATATTAATGATTATGTTTTCGGAGTTTTCTGTGGATTTATATTGTTATCACTACGATACTCGGGTCATATGATAAAGTTGTTAAACAAAGCGTTAATTTATACTTGAGGTGTTGAAAAAATACTGAATGATAGAACTCGTGTTGATTCTATCAAATAAGATGTTTTGTTATTTTATGTGACGACAATGAAGATATTCAGTTAGCCCATATTGGGCATGCAGGACAGAATTCAATCAATGACCTAAAAAGAACATAATCCTTTAGGCAGGTATTTATTTGCTAGCACTACACGTGTTACGACAACATAATGGTATATTAAACGCTGCACTTAACTTCGTTGAAGGGCAACCACAATGACATAATCCATGGCATACATTGTTCATGATCACAGTAAAACGTTTCCAGAAAAACAGACGACAATTTTTTTCTTCGGCTATCGACTTTTCATTATCCATCTCGGTTCCAAATATCGATAATTTGGAACGGGCATGTCCCAACACTAGCACTCGTCATCAGAGCAAGAGCCGCGTTGATATTTCCACGTAGATTTCGCTCCGTAAAACCTTTGCCGTTTATTTTTGTATACATTTTGGCGCATCTCTTTATATTTACAACCACAACTGAGTTGTATACAGTGTTAGTCAGTTGACCTTATGTGTTATTCAAGCGATACCTATATATAATATCTTTACATGCTATAACAATGGGTAAGTAATACCTACTAGTGTGGTACAGAAAATACGATTATGAATAATGATTATAGTGAAGTACCTACATAGGGCCTATTATTCTTGGTCGATCTGTAGTGTTGAGTTGATGATCTAGTTATCGTCAGCTAGGATCCGGTTCAAACCGCTTTTGCGTACTTACCTTCATTCATTTCATCACTCTTTTCCCGTTTTTGCTTTGGTTTCAGTTTTAACCTTTTGTTTCATAGGGCTTCTCGCGGAATTTTAGTACCCATGCTGTCATCTAAACCGCGGAAAAAAGAGTTTCATGGATAAGGGGATCCATTTTTATTAAAAATGCTCAATAATAAATTATCTACAGTTGGGAAGGTTGGATTTGAAGTACGTCAAATTTACGTTTCATAATATGAAGTTGATTTTGTGAAGGGTCATTAACAACAACAAAGAGGATTATTACATCGCTTTCTTAGGTAACTGTTTCTTAGTACTCTCCACGTATGCTTGCTAAAGTTGTTGCATAAGTGAAAGACTGCACTGCACTGATTTCGTCAACGAATGGATGCCAGCTGTCATTATGTAAAGAGAAAGCTTCTCTTTTAATAAAATCTATGGTCATGACCAGAATTCTAAACAAGTGAACAACGGTTTTTTATTTAGCTTTGAAATAGTTTAAAAATTATTTTAAAAAGTATACAGGATAACATTGACGCGCAACCTGTAACCATGAATTCAGCATTCGATTCAGGACCCCCTCCCTCAGTTGAAATTTTATTAAATAAATAAAAATTACTGTTCCATACATTTTGACCGACTTTTCTATGAAACAGCATTTTTTTTTTCGACGAAAAATGTAGGGGTTTAGAATTGGGGACGCCACAATGCGGCGATAAGTCCCCTCTTTAAGGAGTGGTTCGAGAAGCGCCACGTCGTCCTCACCTTCCGCCTGACACAGGTCATCACCGGACACGGTTGTTCCGGGAGGTTCCTGTTTCGCATAAGGCGGGAGCATACGGAGGAGGTTTGACCAACTTGGACGGAGCACCGCCGTGTACTCGCAGAAGCGATCGGCGGCGGCGATCTCTCGCGTCCGGCCCTGGTCCAGGCCATGGTACGGAGCGAGAGGGAACGGGAAGCCGTCACTTCCTCCTGCGAAACAGTAATGCTCGCAAAGGAGGAGGCGGGGTGCGTGCGCCCCTAGTCGCCGCAGGAGACGCCCTGGGCATCGGGAGTCGCCTGCAGATTCCCGGCCACCGTAGGCGCGGGCTTGCGGACGGCGAGCAATGGGTAGCTCGCCGTCCGGTAAGGACCAGGCCCAGGTCGACGGCGCGTCGTGTTCCACGCGCCCCTCAAAGAGATGTCAGCTCTCATTGACGGGGTCCGATAGGGCCGATGCCTGCCAGGGTCGCGGGTTGCTCGAAATAGATATCGTGGCCGTGGCACAAGCAACTGAAGGACACGGAAGGGTTTTAGTCAGTGAACGTATGACACGCCCTCCCGCTCCACCCAGAGCGGGAGAAGTCATTTTATGATTTCCCACCCAACAAAAAGGGGGTTTTAGAATCATGTGCTGTATTCATGGTTACAGTTTTGCGCGTCGATGTCCCCGCCACTCAGTATTCATAAAAAAAAACTCTAGTCTAACTCTACGTTTCTTCAATACGGTTTCAAAGGGGTACCAATGAAGTTTAATTTCCAAATTGTTACGTTTGACTTAAGACGGGATTGTTGTGGCTAAGTCAACTAGTCAGTCGTCCTCAATGTCCTAAGAGGCCACTACAAGACCAATTAGTGGATTACATTCCAGGATAAGATGGTCTAGCATCTAATATTCGTGATGTAGGATAGCTTATCTGTTACTGTTATTCAAAAATTTTAATACCTTCGTTTCTGAGAAGTCATGACTATCTAAGTAACTATCTGTAGGTAGGTACGGGCAATATATTGAGCTTACATAACAGTATTTGATGTGTTGATAGATCAATGATTCGTTGATAGATAAATTTTATCTGAATTCATGTGTATTAATTAATTCAAAATCAATTTTATTGAATATCATTTCATTTTACAGTTTATGAAATTCAGAAAACTTGGGTACTTTCTGATATTACTCCCTCAGACGACTTAATAAGAACTCCTTATTAAATCAGTTCCAAGATTTAGCAGTTCAACACTCTAAAGTGTTTCTAAGTATTCAGCTAAGCCTTCGAGGTTATCTTGGTAATATACAAACGTGTGTAAGGAGCAGCGCGCATCGGCTATCGACGCAGACTCCGCGCCTCACTGTGCGCCTATTAACTGATATCTAATACAGAGTGTGGTGAGCCGTAAATACCTTCTAATGTAAATATTTATGATGCAAAAGTTACTCTCCCGAATTCTGAACTAAGAATTGGAAGTTGAGAACTTGTCAAACTTTCAGGTGAAAGCCCGCGGAATTCAAAATGTACTGGCAAAAAACGTAAGAAATTCTGAATTTCGTTGGCTACATGAAATGCTAAATTAGAGTTTTTACAAGTTCTCAACTTCAAATTGTCGCATATGAAACCGGGAAACGGGTATGATAATCATTTGTTTAATTACTGAGCTCTGTTGAACATAACTTACAGGAAATATTTACTGTTATTTTCTCTATTATCATGTTACATGAGGATAGTGAGAATTTGGGTCCTGATCAATTTAAAAGCAAAAGTATCACATGCTAAACCCTATTTTAGTTTGCGTAACGTATTGTCGACATGAGCAGACCCACTGAGTATGTACATACTATATAGATACAATAAATAGCAAAATCGACTGGTTTTTTAAAACCTTTTTAGCTAATTAAATTAAAAATCTGTTCTCGATAAAAATATTCCGGAAAAAACATTCTATGCAAAAAATACCTACACACAACTCAAACGTTATTGTTTGTCAACCACATCGCCACTTATCATCAAGTCAGATAGCGGTCACACGCAAAAAACCCGACACGATAACTAATTGGTAGTTGGGTAACTAACTACCTATTTTTGTGCCTAGAGGATTTTACCTAAATGATTCAAGTTCATAGTAAACAATTTAACCTAGCTCAAAAGCAAAACTGGTATAAAAATGTAACAATGTCACTAATGATTTCCATTCATAGAAATTCGGTAGGTAGAGATTTGCACACAATTTATTTTATTTTTATTGGTCTATCTACAATCGTAACACTGTTCAACCGAATTAACACAAACCAAAAATACAAGCCAAGTGCACAATATTGGGCGACAGACACATCATGCAAAAAGAAAAATAACGGTGTACAGAAATAATCTTTACATAATTTTAACACGAATAGTAGACATTAGTTGAGTAAATCGTGAGTAACATATAATGATTATCTATTTTGGTGGACTTGGCGCTTGAATTTTTGATGTGAAGTGCAAAAAATATCAATCCCATCATCACAATTGTTTAAAAGTTTGCTAAGTGCTGGGTTTTGGGATTGTCACACTAAAACGATAATTGTCACACTACCAACAGCTTCACATATACTCATGTGGACAGATCTCGGAGCGATAGCGGGCGAGATGTCGGCTGCACTGTCGCAGCCTCTAACCCCCTCCAGCCCTGCCCCCCCCCCCCCCTCCCTCACCGAGTGTCATTGAACGTCTTGGCGTGGACCGGCTTATTGCAATCTTAACGAATGCAAAATACAATGTGAGACTAAGGGCACCCTAATGACTTTCATGTCACATCATTCAGCAGATAAAACGATAAAATTGTAGTTATAGGTGCGAGGTGCTAATATGCTATACTGCATTTAGTAGGTAGCCGTGGCATGTACACATACCAGATGTAAACAAGGTCAAATGATGGATGTGTCGAACTAAAACGGGAAAACAAAAATAAAAACCTGTAAAACAAAAAATTCAACCCTTCCTTAACGTAACGTAACTTGAATCACTCCACAAACTTTTCGGCTCGACTTTTCCGATATTCGACACCTTAAACGCGCCAGAATATTCTTCCAACTTCGATTTTTAACCCAATAACATTTAAAAATCTACTACTTATCCAGCTATTGTTTCTGAAAATTTCCAAAGCTTGCCTCGTGAAGCGAGTTGTCACCAAATTCTCGAGCATCAGAAGCGAGATAAAGCTGTATCCGTCTATTGTGAGTCACATGTCGCGTAAGACGCACCGTACGAGATAATTCCACCTGACCTCTGCCAGTTCATTGACTGTGTCCTGCATAGACATACGCATGTCTAGCATAGAGACAGATCTAAGTTGTAAGCGGGCAGCGGCCGCAGCGGGCGTGTGGGAGAGCTTTTAACGCCCAGTAAGTTTGAAGTTAAGGTTGAAGTATTTAGGCCGATGCTTTAATGAGGTATACCTGTGATATTTTCTAGATATTTGACATGATTTGTAATCTAAATCGATAATTGTAATCGGTCAAACTCATGATTAGATAGAGAACTTGTAATGGGGCTGAATGGGGCCAGTGGTTGTCAGGTATAATTGTGTTCCCATTGCTTCTACGTCAATCATTATAGTAGGAGGCTTACCGGATCTCTCTATTTACATTTTTTCTAAAGATAAATCGTCACTTAACTTACGTTGGTGCTAATGTGCTGCATTCACAATGTATTTAATCACGGTATTTTACGTTACCTGTCATATATGATCCAAGTGACCGTATCTAGTAAATGATATCAATCATCCGTAAACCACAAAAATGACTACCCATAAGTCATGGTGTATTTCAAAATGATCACTTGCCACTTGCACCCTACCCCATCTAACCGAGAGCCTACTGCGTATAAAGTGCTTCAATGTAAAAAGGAGACATAGGAACAAGATGGAAATTTATCTCCCAGCTTGTGGGCGTGGTACTGTGGGCCTTATTGTTTCCAACGGCCAAAGATTCCGTAATGATGAAACTGTTATAGCCATTTGCCTAATGTCGACTCCTTTAAAAATTAACCAGTAGTGGCGAAGACCTGAGTTTGAAAGCTGTTGTTGAGCCTTGAAAGTAGTTGTTGTTAGTTTAGATTAAGGCCGTAGTACTTACGGCCTTAATCTGTGAATGATGGTGTTTGGTGGTTAATAAGGAATTTTTAAATAGTGTTTTTTTTATCACCAAGCCTCTTAACATCAAGGGCTGCCTTTGGTGTAAAATTATATAAAAAAAACTAACATCTATGAACATAAAACTAAACTGTGTACAAAACTAAAGAAAAAAAGATTAAATATTGAAAAGCACAAAGATTTAGTGAAAAAAGAAAGTAAAATTCTATCATTCTGGGCCCTAGAATTATAGAATATTACTTAACTTTTTTTTAAACACTACAATCTAGGGTGTCTTCAAATATGTATTCTAAGTAGGTGAACGAATAGGTATTACAATTCATTCGTAGTTTGTACGTAGCTATTTATTAAATACTTATACAAAATTATCATTTTTGTTTTTCTTTAATTTTGTTGGTAACTTATTATAAAATAGTTTTTGTCCGCGACTTCATCTGCGATATAGAAATGTACACAGGCCATGGTCTAAAAAAAAATTGGCAAATTTTATCTAAATCCGTTCTGTTGTTTTGGCGTGAAAGAGTAATAAATAAACTTACTTTCTCTTTTATAATATAAGTTAGGATTGGTACCTATGTGGGGTCTTGCAGAATATGCTCTTGGGCATCACCGTGGTTTGGAAAGGTACCACACATGAGACGAGGAGAGTAGGCGCTAGAAGTATTAGAACGTTGGCGGCACTAGCGCAGTCTTACTTCGCTGTGATTGGTCGAAACGGGAACTTACCTACTCAAGCGCAAAGCTCGTGTCTCAAGAAAACTACGCAGGCCTTAGAAAAAAGTTACTGTAGTATCAAAATCTTAAATCATATAAATATTTTTAAATATTAAAATATTTATGACACAAATAATGTCACGCAGTTATTCCAAAGTCCAAAGTCAATGACAATTAAACGATCCTGAATGAATCCCTTATAAAATATGAAATAATAAAAGTTTATTCGCAGCGAATTACTGTGGATAAACAATAATGATGTCAAAAAAACAATAAGTAGGACTACATACTGTAGTGGACCGGTGACCGATATTTGGGTCTGATCCCGCATGCCGAAACAATGGCGAATCAAAACGATCGATAGTTGATCGGCCTTTAACACTTTTAGGGCTTGCACAGACTGTCGAGTAACTGAATAACCCGTTTTCATGTTAGCCGCTACTGCTATTTGTATAGAAACAGTTGAAAGTTGAGTGGATAATGTGATGGTAGTAAGGCCTGATATCAACTTAGTTGTTGTACCTACGTACTTATGTGTGTAGCTTTTAATGTAAATTTTGACATTCAAATGTGCCTTTTTATGGGCCTATTTGAAATAAATGCTTTGACTTTGCTTATAAAATCGAAAATCTCTAAATGTTTAGAAAGCTACGAGTATTAATAGTCCCCTAACTTTGGTTAGTTGACATAAAAACGAATGCATAACAAAACTCTCGGACATTCCGATTCCGACTAACTTGAAAATTTTAACTTATTTCAGGATTGCGTCTTAAATTAAGTATGAAGTATGAATGTAAGTTAATAAACTAAGGGCTGATTTTTCAATCATATGATAACTTTTACATTAAACATGGTGCCAGGTTTGAGATTCATTATTTTCCATACAAAAGCTGTCCAACCGCCAATTGTATTCCTCAGATTAAAGTTATCTGAATAAAATGGGTTATACTTGTAACTAAATAGGCCAACTAACTTGTTAATAAAATACTGGAGCGCAAGTAAGTAAGCTAATTTTCTCTGAAAGTAACCCCAATTCACCGAGCAGCGAACTACGGTATTCCACAATCATTTGACAGAAGTAAGTACCTGTTGATTAAGTTTAACTCCGTCTAGAAACCGGGCCCTAGTACACATTACATTCAGACAGAAAGCCTTTCTATATATATTTAGTGCAACGACTGAGAACCGGCCAGAGCCTACCTCTAGGTGACCAAAGCGTGCTACAAAATACCACAGAACTGTGAAGGTTTTGTGTTTCATATCTTAGGAAAACTTTAATCAGGACGGTAAAGGTCTGCTTTAAAAAACAATATAAACTTAAATCTTTATTTCCAGAGTTTCCAAAAGTATTCCAAGGAATTTTTCAGTTGGTGCATATAAGATATTTTAGTCATCTGTTGATCATGAAAAAAACTTTGAATTTTCACAAACTTCAACTTTTTAGTGATTTTCCCAGCTTATGATTTATTTTACACCATCTCTTGTAATGGATGATCCATTTATTATTTTGTGGCGGCATCTATACCGCCACATGAGAACTACGCATCACACTGACGTCACGCAAAATCCTGCATTGCGTAAGCATAGTTTATCGCACAACTAGCATATTACAACTTCCCGACATCAACCGTCGGGCAGTTGCCCATCAGACTCGTGACTGATGGGCAACTGCCCGTCCATCTGGTCGGAGGTCCTCCCTTTTCTATTGAGGAGTAGTGAACTTTACACCCTGTTCCTCATACCTCTATAATTTCTCTGTCCCAAATTACTATTTGTTCTTAGGGTAATGACAGGGTAATGGTTCTGGCCTGTGGAATGACTTCGGAAGTACCTACTAAGCAAGAAAGACAATAGATTAATTAGTGGAAACATTAGTGCACACAAATAACTACCTTATTTGTTCTCCTCCGTAGGACCACAGGCTCTCTCTGGTACGTTCGTAACGAAAACCTCCATATCGACCTCAAAATCCCCACTATCCGTCAATTTATGAAGCGCAACTACAAAAGCGTTTCTTCGATACCGCCGCGAACCACCCGCAACCCTCTGGTCGTCCAGGCCGCCCGTTACACCTGCTCCATAATCAGCCAAGACCGCCATCCAAGTCATATTACCGACACCGATGACCACATCATTACCTCCAGGAGAGCAGTAGGTGTAGGTATAGTGAAGCATGAACCGTCATTCCGACTTTGCCGACCCTTGTTCGACGAAGTGCCAGCCCGCGCCCTAGCTGAGCCTGTAGATTTAAATTCCCCTGACAATAATAATCATCCAACTTTGATCCAGCCTGTCCCATCTAGCTGTCCTCCCTCCAGTGACGCCCTAAGATGAGGCCCATAGCCCACAGGGGGTGCCCTTAACGAGCAGTCGCTTAGTAATGTTAGTTTTTCGCCCCTGGCTGGAGGCTTTGGGTTCGCTGAAGGTAGCCACAGGATAGTCCGGTTAAGGTCTGATTTCCAATGAAATTTAACGCGATCAGTACAGAAACTCCGTTTAATAGCTGTCAGTGTCATTATTTTTATGGAATATTGTAACTGACAGCTCTTGAACGCGTTTAAGATGTGCTGAACGCGTTCAGTAACATTGGTGAAATCGGTACTCAGTAGTCACGACCTCTCAAGGTCAACTACGAGATGCCATTAAAAAAAACTCATTTTAAGTAATATTTGTTCATTATAAGTACATCAGATACATCTAACATCTTCAAAAAATATTTACCAGAATCAAGCTAATTAGAAGCGTCGTCTTCTCTACTAGATTCGCAGTCCTTCCAAGTCATTTGTGTTTGTGTCTCCGTTGTGAGTTTACGAGCGATGTCCTATCGTGCTCTCCGCAGCCAACGAAGATTCTAGATTCAAAACACTGGGATATTTCCTACCAAGTCTACCGGCTACTTTATATCTAACCCGTTGAGTTCCGTACTAATAAAATAGTTTCTATCTCATGCACGTATAAATATTACATATTAGCTGCTTTGTTTAATGGTGGTGTTGGTTTACTTGAATAGTTGTGTTTGTAATTACAATTTTATGTAAATTCTTATTTGATACTTAATATACCTTTTTGTTCATGTTATAAGCGGCTTGCATTACAATCAAGTTTAATTTAAAACAATAAGTGGGTACTTGAAGGTTTCAGATCATCAACAGTTTGCAATATATAGATGTAGCTAGTTTCACTTCGAAAGCGACCCCTTGAGGTGTCCTGGGAATTACTTTTCGGGGGTAAAACCTATGTACTTATTATGTAAAATAACAACTAACTAAAATATTGATAATGCAATGCGCCTGAGTTTTTATGGTATTCATCCCGACCAGACAACGCCCCAAGCGGAGAGTAGCGTAGATTTTCGATGTTGAGCTTTCTTGCAGCTTACCTCTGAAGATCGGCCAAATGTGTTGTGCTATCACAGCACCATACAGAACCTGCGCCTGAGTTTTTATGGTTTTCATCCGGACCAGACAACGCCCCAAGCGGAGAGTAGCGAAAATTTTCGGTGTTAATAAGCCTTGAGCTTTCTTGCAGCTTACCTCTGAAGAGCGGCCGAATGTGTTGTGCTATCACAGCACCATTAGAATGCTTTAAGGATATACAATAATTCGTAACCTTCCAACATAAAAGTATTTCTTTTAATCGCACAACCCAAACATTACTGTGGTACTGCGACACACAACTTGGTTACATAATCAAAGCGACGCGACGCGATGTAAGAAAACGTGAAATTCACGGAAAAACGTGCTATTTATATAACTAGGTAGCCTGAGAGTTAAATTATTCGATAGAACGATTGTTAACATGTACGGAATTTAATACCTACCTCGCACTTGCTACGGATTTATTTAGATGAGTAGGTACTGTTAGCTGTTTCCTATTCCACCAAAAACGTATCAAATAGAGAAATACCAAATACCGTCGAGGAAATAATTGTTTTCAAATAAGTATGATCAATATTTTGTATTATAGTTTTTTTTTTTAGGTATTTAAATATTGAGGAAAATCATAACTCATAATAAATAAATTAAACAAAGCAGTTTACAGAAAAAAAATAACTTTTCTGAAAACGTATGTTCAAGAAACGAGTTATAGTTTTCACATCCGTCTCAATAGATGGCGGTAGAAGTCGCTAACGTTCAATTTCATTTTTTACTTTTTAAATGTTTTAGACAAAGTCAACAAATTGCATTAAATTAAATTATTAAAAAAAGTTTTGCCAACTTTACGCAGGTATTTACAATTATGTTGTGAGAGTATGAAACCCATCAACGGAATGATATGAAAATGGCGGGAAAATATTTAATTCAGCGTAAACAGCTTTAAAATTTGTGCAGATAAAATTATATAAACTCATAAATTATTTTAAAATATGGTGTTGTTACGAAACTAAGCCGTTGCTGATCACTTCTTGTTAACGTCAGAGTAATTAATGTGTTAAATTTGCAACTATTTGAATAAAGTGTTATTTATAGTGAATAATAAAGTCATCGATTATTCAGCGAACAATTTATTACTCTTAACATTTTGTTGCTTTAGCAAATGTTTTACTTTATTATACCTACATTATTATACATATTTCAGCCTGTCTTTTTATAATTTTCTCAAGATTTCTTTGTAAATTGTCCGTGTGCATGTGCATGTATCTTTTTAATTACATTGACTATTAAATAAATACTACTTATGAAGGTAAATTGCTTTTGTGTATTCAGATAATATGTGCAACTACACGATTACCAACCTACAATATAAAAGGCATATTTGTTAGGTATGTAACAATAATATGACTTTCAATAAACAAGTGAGTTTAACTTTATAAATTGTTTATTCACGTGAACTCTATGATCTAGTTATTGTTATGTTTTTACTGTATACGATGATTAAATCATGTTATTTGTTTTGTAAATCTTGTTATATGCGTTTTTACTTAAAAAAAAAATCTATAAAACTACGTATTTTGAATTGCAAGTAAAAAAAAGCTTCGGTCAAGCGTTAGAGGCCAAGTCTCGAAACTTGTCATCCTTGAAGCCACCTATGTCTTTAATTTTCAACAAAGCGGTGTCTAAATAGCACACAAAAAAACACTGATAATTATATTTGCATTCCTACGTATTTATTGACCTAACTCGTTATTTTATACCAATGATATTCGTAACAATGTTATCAAAGGAACAACTGCGAACTGAACGTCAAGTATTGCCATAATTTGCACATAATATATATGACTGGGTCATTTTATTTCGTTCAATGAATTCGTCTACTTTTATCAGTATCAGTTCGCTTTTTCTCGATTTGTTATATTATGATAACTCCAGCCGCTATATGCATAATTATATGTTTCTATTAACCGATAGACCAGTACCCTAATTGCGTAATACACAATCAATCGGAATCTGAATAGTTTTGAAACAGATTGCTAATTCATTGCTTCAAAAATTTGATCATCATAAGTTCAACAATGTAAATAACGCAATGAATGTTGTTGAGCTGTCAAAATACAACAGATTGTCGTAATCGTTTACGAAAATGTGTTACGCAATTAGGCTGCAGGTATGTTAGAATCCAGAACCACATCAAATTTTTCAATGTTTATCTTAATTCAACTCAATTATTTTATTCATAAATATTAATACGACATGATTATGAGTTTGATTGGATAATTGCTGATTTAATGTTCGTTAATCGTGATATTAAGTTTCATTAAACAAACAGAACGATGATAGCTATGATGCCGTCGGAATTAGGAATCTTAAAGGTACTAAGTGTGTGAGGTTATTATAAACGTTTGTTTATTTTCCCGCGCAAATGTCCAAGTCCCACAGACACGAGGATACAATACGTTTTGAATATGTAGGCGGTGACTCGATGAGAAATTTAATCTGTCATTGCTCTGTCCCAGCATCTTTGACTTTTATTTGACTTCGGACAGGACAAATACTTTAGTTACTGCTACTCAGAACTCTTTCCTTCCTAAAATTTACGAAACAAATGAATCAACGTTATAATTAAAAATCAAAATCTCAAGAAGTCTAATTACGGAGCATACGACGTTTTAACATTAAGCCGGTGTTGTTAACAGAATAATAATTCATAAGTTGACAGCACGTGAATAATTCGCGACGCGAGTTGTTATCAGGAGCACTTGCGCAGTATGATCGCTCTCTTGTTCGCGCGTGCCGACTCCAACGCGCGTGTACTACACTCACAAACAAACCACCCACACTGACAAACCTTTCGATGAACGTGATTTACATTGACGCTCAACGTTTTCATCAACGATTTACGCATACAAATCACGCATTAATACTAAACTAACATTAGTTATGTCATATTGCCAATAGGATTAAGACTGCTAGATAATAATAAATTCGTATTTATTTATTTTGATTATTGTTTTTCTAATAGTGTCATACATTGCTAGTTTCATTGATATAACACTCTGCAATCATTAGTGATACAAAATTGTTGAAATTAAGTTTTGGAGACAATAGTCAATGTATAGCGAATGAGATTCCGCGTCGTTGTTATATTTGACGTGAGGCACGACTAATTGCCCGATAAGTCGTCGATTCGCGTCTCGTTTTAATAAGGTACGCTGTCTACGTGTATGTGTGGATACCGATGGAATGCCACGGTCACGTCCCGATGTGTGCGAGACTTGTGGATGTGTGGGAGTGACGTCTGCCGCACGCCTCATCGACCAGTTTCCCAAGAACTCCGCCCCTCCCGCAAACGTACTTTTTCCACGCCATCTCGGAGAAAATATACGATTCTAGAAAGATCTGCATCGCCTGGCCAGGTTACACAGTAACTATGTGTTCGTTGTTGCCACGTGAAGGCATACTGTGGTCTGACGCTTGTTTGTGTGTAACCTCGATTTGGACACACTACGATCCGAGGCATTATGGTTATAAACACAGAGTAATTCGAAGAATATCATTATCCAAATGAATATCCAAGTCGAGACGAACGGTCAATATTCGTGATTTGATTTTATGAAAGAAGTTGTATTATAAACCAATTAGTGGTTTCAATTAACATTGTTTACAAACAATTAGGCAACGATGATGATAGTTACATTGGGAGTGCTTGAATACATTGATAAAAAATACACGTCAGTCTGGAACAAAAGTGCGAAAGAATTCGCATCAAAATAACAAATGAATGCTTTATGTTATAGGTACAGTTCACACCGTATACGCAGGCTTTTCCCACGGTTAGTTGAGTGTGTGCTATCCCCTCCCGCCCTGTCACATCGCCTGCCCCCTTATTGGCCTGTGTTTGTAGTTCAGTACAGTACGGGTTTCGCATTCAAAGCGGTATCATGCTCCCCCGACATTATACTTTCATATTTATTGCTAAAACGCCTCGTTCTACATAATACCTAGATACAGATTCGGCTATTGTAAAAGAATAAACGCAATAGAGTAATACTTCGCTGCCGAATACTTTCTGTTTACACGAAGAAGTTATTTTTAATAAATTTAAATTTGTACTAAATAACTTTCCAAAACAGACTCCAAAGTTATTGTTTAATGCGCTAGATTTCTTAATACAAAACTATTCTTTAGAGGAATATTGATACATTCGATGGTGTATATTAACTTACACTTATACAAATTGGACTTATACAAATTAGTAACTCATTCCCTGCCTACTCATGTTATAAAAAGCTATTTTGCCACCTAACCAAAACTGCGTAATTAAAACGAAAGAGTTGTCTTGGGCAAGATCCAAATGAAATCAAATATAAATATGTAGGACCGAGGAATTCTAAGACACCAAACAAATAAGCCAATTCATCAATATATAAATAAAATTAATTTAAGAAAGCGCGGGGGAACGACACTGTTCGTCTCACACGTTATTTTCGTCGCCACCTTACGAGTCGACAATTATTCGGGAATTTCAAAAGATCACCCTGGAGCAACGGGTCGTTGGCTTCTACTGACTCATTCTTTTGTTTTACTTACTAACCAAATATTGAAATCGAGAATAGAACCAAATTCGGATTAGGTACTATCATTATTAAAATAATCAGTTTTGTCTTCTTCCATCATAATCTCTCGCTTTAATTATCTAAACTAAACAGTTAATTTAGTAGCCCTTTCTGTGTGTGATTAATCTAATACAATAAATTAGACGCCTCCAGTTTCACTGACAAACAAAAAAATTAAAATATTCCAAAACAATGTTACCGACACCCTACATAATTATGTTGTTATAGTTTATTTGATGTCAAGATATTAATACATTCGATTTTCATGATTATTTAGACACAAACCGATTTATATAAATCGCCGGATTAAAGTGTACAATAATACGGCTACCCAAGGATAGAGGGTCGATCCAGCAAACAAAACTGTAGGTCTGAATCGAGTAGCCACACGTAACATCGATCTGGCGCAACACGTACACGCCACGAGTAATTTGGATGTTGCTAATTATAGGTGCTATTGCGGTTATAATAAGATCCTCCCAACTTCCCAGAAACGAGGCCGGCGCGCTTTATTAATATTTATCCGATACAAGCCGAATGCTTCGGTCCCAACCTAACTGACGCAGTCAAAGAAAACATGCTCGCCAGAAATAAAGTCGTAAAGTACCGGAACGATTTCAATCGATGTTCTGGGTGTATATCGGGTTATAAATGCGCAGAAAGTATCGATGGAGTACCGATTGAGAAAAACGTTTCGCCTGAATCGGCGATAGTGGTCGCGTGTAAGATTTTTACTGAGCGGCGCACGTGGCATGTGACGTAACGACTCATAGGGAAGTATTGAAGAGTAATGAAATATACGGGGATATATTTGGAGCTGCAGGTAATAAAAGATGACTAAACATCATCGAGGTTGGGTTCATTTAACATTTATTTTACGCTTGGATAAGGATTATAATGTAGGTACCTAAGTAGCCAATGTTTAGCATCGCATTAGCATTTATCATCCGGAAGCCCTATGCGTCATTAATCCAAAATGAGCCACTATGATGCTCAGAGGTAGCAACTGATTAAAAACTTAAGCAGGTAATCGGACATAGCTGTTATTTACACTGTTACTACACTTTACATAGTTGTAAAATATTTTATTTGTATAAATAATAACTAGTAAGAATCTTCGGAATTGTGATATCGGTTTTCAATGTTAGTAGGCAGTAGTTTCCAAAAATCTGTAAACATTTTAAATATGCTATTGTTTTTTTTTTTTAACTGATGGTTTAAATAAATAATGCTAATTAAAATAAATTAAAAACAAAAGTGCTAACAAAATAATAACTTCAAGGATAAGCAAATTCAAACTAAGTACGTATTCAAATGAAAATTGAAACGATAAAAGTAAACAAAGACATGACCAATCAGTCGATTGAACACTTTTTAACATAAGTAGCTTTTACAGAGCATTGCCTGTCTGAGAGAAAAATTGCTTGCTTTCATCTATCTTAAGAGCTATTTATTGAAATCAGAACCTTGTCATACTTACAATACATACGCTGATATCTTATTACATTATTGGCAGATCTACTACACCCACAACGTATCGAAACGAAAATATTAATCACACTTAATGATTAATATTTTCTCAAAAAAGTTGGTTATTATTATTTTTCTAAGGACATCTGAAAAACCAAAGAAATCGCAGGTTACTTGCAACAAAGCTGAAATGTCTCATGTGTCCGGATAACACCTGCGGGGTGAGTGCACGCACTAACAGTAGCTACAGCTTTTATTTTGACAGTTCAACATCATTCATTGCATTGTTAACATTGTTAAGCAGTTTTCTTTCGAACATAAATGATGCAAAGTCTAATCCGTTGCATATCATTCAAAATGATACAGATTGTGATTGATAGTGTGTTACACAATTAGGGTGCCGCACACTTCAAACGCAAAACAGTAACACCGCCGTTCTGTGGTCGAAATGGGTATGGTGTTGTAGTCATTCCTGTCACGAAGACGAGTCCTTTTACAAAGGCTTCGTCATAAAGTGCTACACAATATAAATTCAGTCAACAACATCAGGAAAAGTTTTATTTTTGGTATTTATAAAGAAAACACTTTTGTAATATAATTTTCATGGTAATTTTATTTGAAGCAGACAGAGATACTCGTGAATACACATGTTTGCTTTCCTAACTTACAAGGAAAAAGTAAACCTGAGTCTTATTTTCTTTTAATTCATAAATATGGCATAGTTTCACAGGAAATCAGTTCCGATTGTTTGCCTTTATTACACGTTCTTAACATTTCCAAAATGGCAATAATTTTTTCCCATATTTCGAATTCGTAAAATAATTTAAGGATTACGTTTACCATAAAACTGATTCATTCATTCGCTGATCATTTTAAATTCTTTCATTTTAAATAATCATCGCCAATGGCTTCCGAAGAAGTAGATTCATGCACGCATATCTCACAAACACGAATATTCTGAATTTATTTATGAATGACAAACATGCCTTAGGGGAATGTAGCACATTCTTTAGCCTTCATTCAATTTGCATCATTTTTACTCCGTTTATTATTATAATGTTTTATCGAATTCCAGCCTACAAGCTTTCAAAGACTTAGTGGATATATAGTTATTTTACAGTTTAACTACTTTAATATAATTATATATTAACTCCACGACAATGCGCGTATTTTGCGTATGGTGGGAAAATCGATCATTCGATCCACCCCAGCTCCTCGAGGAAGGCCAGCAACGCCTTGATGTTACTGACAGCCTCGCGTAGGGTACCTGGGTTACCGAAGTGCTTTGCCCTGTATGTGGCGACCACCGGGCAGTTTAGAAGCAAATGAGCTGCTGTCTCGTCCTCCTCCATGCACGACCCCCTTCTGGCAAGTTCGTCGGCTGCATCGTTGCCCAGCGAACCGCTGTGTCCTTTGATCCATTGAATGGTTATTTTATTGAGTCTACCCACCTGGTTAAGGCGCTGGTGACACTCGTATATTAGCCCAGATTCAACTGTGTAGCTGTTTAGCGATTGCAGAACAGCCATGCTGTCTGAGAGTATACGGATCGAGTGGTCCTTAACCTCCCTGGCCATGATGGCCGAAGCAGCCAGAGAAATACCCATGCATTCGGCCTGGAACACTGTGTTATGGACCCCCAATGGTGTGGCTATACGTATGTTGAGGTCCTCCTAGAAGACTCCAGCACCTGTGCCATTACCTGTTTTGGATCCGTCTGTAAAGATGCGCAGCTCTGCAGGGCACAAACCCTCGCATCTGCGATCCTCGTGAAGCTGGATCTTGTATTTTTTATCAAAGATAAATTGTTTGGGTACCCGATCATTGATGGCTCTCGTAATGGGGAACTCGTTGTTGAGTCCCTCAAGTAGCGCGGTGTGTGGTGTGTCTCTCTTACCCCAGAGATTTAGTGTCTTAAGACGCACCGCCGCCAGTGTGGCTTCCTGCTGTATGAACAGGTGGAGCGGTGGCAGTTCCAGCATGGCTTCAACTGCTGCAGTCGGAGTGGTCCTCATGCAGCCCGTAGCCGCCAAGCAGGCTAGTCGTTGTATGCGTTATAGTTTGTTTGAGGCTGTAGCCAGCTTGGTTCGGGGCCACCAGACCGCGGCTCCATAGGTGATCATGGGGCGGATCACTGTGGTGTACAGCCATAGTATAATTTTAGGGGATAGTCCCCACTTTTTGCCTATCATTTCCTTGCACTGCCAGAAGGTTATGCAGGCCCTGTTTAGTTTGTTGTCCAAATGACTACTCCAGTTTAACTTACTGTCTAGAATGACCCCCAGGTACTTGACCTCGTTGGCCAACTGAAGTTCTGTATTGAACAGTTTTGGTAGGCGGAAAGGGCCTAATGCTCGTTTTTGGGTAAACATGACAAGTTCAGTTTTGGTGGGGTTCACTGATAGGTCATATTCCCTGCACCAATTTTCTACGATACGTAGTGCTTGCTGAGTTAGGTTGCAGATCGTACCCGTCACCTTCCCCGAAACAAGGATTGCGATATCGTCTGCATATCCTATAGTATAATAGCGGCTGGCGTTGAGTTTGTTGATGAGGTCATTGACCACCAGATTCCATAGAAGGGGGGATAGCACCCCTTCCTGGGGGCACCCTCTGGCTATCATGGCCAGTTGCTCCTCACCCTCAAGGCGAACCACACGTTTGCTAAGCATGTTTGTAATCCAGTCCGTTAGTACCTGTTCTACTCCATGTCTGGAGAGAGCGCTGCTGATGCTGGAGAAGCTGGTTTTATCGAAAGCTCCTTCGATGTCTATGAAGGTGCCCAGGCAGGTGCCTTTTTGATTAATCGCTTCCTCTATCTGGCTGACTACCAGGTGAAGAGCGGATTCGGTCGACTTACCCGAGCTGTATGCATGTTGGTTACCGTGTAGCGGTAAGGTTTTCAGAGCGCCGTCCCTCAGCTCCCTATCACACAGTGTTTCCAGAGTCTTTAATAGAAAGGAGGTAAGGCTGATCGGTCGGTAGGATTTGGCGTTTGTGTAGTCACCCTTACCTGGCTTAGGGATGAATATAACTTTCACTTCCCTCCATCCCTTGGGAACGTATCTAAAGGCCAGGCACGCCCGCATTAAAGGCACCAGTCTTATTGCGACACCGGTGCCACCCCACTGTAGTAAGGCGGGGAACACACCGTCAGGACCAGCTGCCTTAAAAGGATGGAAGCTCTGGATGGCCCATTGGAGTTTCTCCAACGTGATCACCCTGCTGGCGTAAAGTCTATCATTGTCTGATGGTGTTTGAATTACCTCTTGCCAGTCGATACCGTGCGCGAAGATACATCCAGGGAAGTGAGTTTCAATAAGGATGCGTCTCGCTTCTTCTGGCGAGGAAGAGAGTGTGTTGTCGGGTTTCCGGAGGGTAGCGGGCCCAGGTGTGTTCTGTTGCGCCAGTACTTTCCTTACCCTGTTTGCTTGTTGACAGGATTCAATGCTACCACAGAATTTGCGCCATCCCGTAGTACTTCTGAATCTGATACATTTTTTGTAGCTGGATTTGGCTGCGTAATATTTATCCCAGTCCTCATCCGCACATGTGTTCATGGCTTTATTAAGTGCTTTCCTTACCTTGCCGCGCTTGTGCTCCAGATCAGCGCCCCACCAGGGTTGTTTGCCCGGTGTATTACGTGGGGTGTTCTCTGGGCAGGCAATTTGGTAGTTGTCTATCATTGATTTAGTAAGATGACTTACTTGTGCCTCAATTTGTGTCGTATCGGCAAAAGTCGTCGGAACGCTTGATAACGACAGCTTGCATTCAAGGCTGCGTGTGTAGGTGGCACACGGTCCGTGCTACGCGGATAGCGCCGTGGTGGTTTTGGGGTGACACAGACCTGGATGTCGAAGCGGATCCACCTGTGATCGGAGCAGGAGGCCTCCTTAGAGACCTGCCAGCCCGTGGCAATTTCCAGTGAGATCTATGATTGTGCGGCTTCGCCTGGTTACGAATGTTGGTTCGGAGCCAGTGTTTAGTAGGGATAGGTTAGTCGAGAATAAGTAGTCAACTAAGGCCTTACCCCTCTCGTTTTGCGTGTTCATACCCCAAAGTTGGTGGTGAGCATTGGCGTCGGCCCCGACAACGGCCTCAAACCCGCTTCTCTCGCAATGGCGCACGAGGCGGGCGAGGTCGTGTGGAGGCGGCGCCTCCGTCTCGGGCATGTATGCCGAGGCGAAAACGATCACCATCTCCTCGGCTTCGCCACGCTGTATTTGCAGCTTTACTGCAGAGACATCTCTGCAACAGAAGTCATTTAAAAGCTGTGTTTTAAGGTTACCTGTGACAAAGATGCACGATCTAGGATGAACGTGATCTGTGGTGACCAGGAGCTTACCGCCAAGATTGGAGAGTCCTTGTATGCGGCCCGCCCTGACCTACGGCTCCTGGATCAGGGCAATGGCTGTGTGTTGAACCTCCAGCCACTTGCGAAGCTGAGCCGTCGCGGTCTGACTGTGGTGGAGGTTGGCCTGGAGGATTCTACAGGTCGACGAAAGGGACGCCATCGTTGGCCGAACCCTCTTCGTCCCCCTCCAGTCTCAGCCCGGCAAACAGGTCGCCCTCGTCGAAGAACCTCCCGTTCCGACCCTGAAACTTTACGTACACCGTCCCTAATCCAATTGAGAGACGGCGTCCAGCCTCCATCAGGGTCGGAATTTGGTCTTCAGGGACACCGACCACCACGAACCATGTAGCAGCCTGTTTGTCGGCATGCAAGAGCACCCACCTCTTGATGTCGACCCAGGGGTTCTGGTAGCTGAGAGCGCGCCCAATATTGGTCGGCTCTCCGAAGACCCCCTGCTCGTCTGGGATCACGACACCACATCGTGCTCGCTTTAGAATCTCCGACTGATTCTTGACAACTAGCGAGATGCTAGTTGGGAGAGAAAGGTCGGAGACAGTTTTCCTTAGCCAGGCTAAGGTGTGGTCGTTACCGCACCACAGTTTCAGTACACCCCCGGCGAACAGCGGCTTGGCGTTGAATGTCGGCCCTGTAAGCCCCGGCAAGTGATCGCGACGTCGACGTTAGCGCTGGCAGCTTGGGCGTAGCTTCTTTGGGCGACCCGTTTGGATTGGTCAAGGCGCGGCCGCTTATGCTCTCCTCGAGGTGTCAAAGTCTCGTTGAGGGCTCGCTTGGCCGCGGCCTGATCCATCCGACCGGGTCGCTGTGTTTTAGTGGCACCTTCAGCTTTTTCCGGGACACTGGCTGGCGGTTGGCTGGGCGCTGGTCGGCTAGTGCCGGCCTCTGCCTGCGACTGCTTACCGGCGGAGAAGTTTAGCTGGCCGCTACTCGATTTAACTGACCCAGCGGCAGTAGCCTGTTTGTTCCGGGAGCCTTTTCCCTGGTTCCAGCGTGCTTGCCGACGCTCCTTCCTCGTGGTTTTAGCCCTTTTCTTGCCTTGTACTGAGGCAGCCGGTGGACCAGAAGGGTCAGTGCAAGGGCAACGGGCTTGTTGAGTGGATTTACCCTTGCCCTTGTGTTTCTGTACCTGCCATGCGCGTGAAAACGCGTCCTCGGTGCACTTGGCCGCCGCCGTTTGACCGGTGACGGCCTTCTGGTGAGGGGAGGCTAGAAGAGCCACAGGAGGAGGAGGTGGTTTGGTAGGATACCCGGTGCCAGTATTACCTAAGGATGAGATTTGGGGCAGGAGGGGCATATGAAGGGAAAGATAGGGGCAAAGGGACTTTTGGGAAAGGTTGTGCTGTGATGGCGCCTGGAGGTTTTCGTTACGTCTATTTCTTAAGGAATTAGACCGAGAACGGGGTGGCAACCTCGGGAAGGGTCATCCTCCAGACTTGCCTTGAGGATCTACACGACTGTAGCGCTCTCCCTCAAGACCCCGCCACCTTGCCGCCTCTGAAGGAGGCGGCAGGGTAGGCCTGCATCTATACTACCAAGCAAAGCAAAGCAAAGCATGTCGTTGTGCAACCGTGAAAGCATAAAAAGCAGGCTCCTCCCCGAAAATTGATGATTTACCAAGAAACGCTTTCGATAAAGTTCTAAATAATACACTTATTTCAATGCTTGAATAAACGAAACAAAGTAAAGTTACTAATAAATTACAACAAAGAAAATAATAGAAAGACAAAGTATTAATCATTTCCTTAGAATTTCATAGAAAAAACTAAAAGAAATAAACAGAAGACAAAACCGTAACAGGGAAAGACTTGACAAATAGTAGGGTTTTGAATCTATACATGGGTAAATTAAATTAGCTAGCGAAACTCCTAGTCGCGGGCGAAGTACTAGTATTAAATAAAACAATTGAAAAAATCTCCAACGTTGATTTATTTGAAAGACTACAGATCACAGACAATAGAGCAAAGAGTAGCGTTACTGTTAAATACGTTTAGTAATATGTATTACTATTGAAGTATATAAGTAACAATTGATAACGAAGAAAGGTCTTAAATTTATAAACTCAACGCTCTTCCCAAATTGGAGCCTTTCTTCATTACTAAGAACATGAAAAAAACTTAAACATATAATTATGCAAGCTACACTTAACTTGCATTCATTATTATGACACACGAAGTTACATTCTTACCTGAATTTGCAAACAAAAATACTAAAATATACTCACAATAGGGATGATGACTAATATTTTTAGGGATATGAGGAACAGGGTGTAAGTTCACTCATACTCTTGGAAAAGGGAGGATCCTCCGACCAGATGGATGTTGTATCTGGTGGGCAACTGCCCGATGATTGTTGTCGGGAAGTTGTATTCCTATATGCCAGCTACGCGGTACTCTTTGATTGCGCGATGCAGGATTTGTGTGATGCGTTGTTCGCATGTGGCGGTGTACTCGTAGATGCCGCCACATATTAAAAATATTCGGAAAAATAATGTAATTTCAAAGAAGGCATAGTAAAAATGAGTTGATCGATCGATGTAAATATGAAGAAGCTACACGCTGTAAAAGTTTTTGGAGGGGATTATTCCCGTCCTTGTCGTGCGGTACGGACAATCTCGTCACGACTATGTAACTTCATACTAACGAGTATGGCGTCGTGACGTCACTTCTACGATAGCACTATCGTAGAAGTGACGTGTGTCCTTGTAATACTAAGTATTAGTTAATAACGTTTATAACTTGGATTTTTTAAACTTTTACACTTTTTGTAATTATTGATTGCACTATTTGGACACAAATATTAATTTCAGTTCGAAATAAAAAAAGTTGTCATCATCCCTAAATTAATTAAGGAATATTAATCAATACCCCCGTATTTTCTAAAATGGCCTATCTTCAATTGTGATTTTTCATGAAATTGATAAGACTTAGGTATGAAATAAAGATAATAAGAGATATTGAAAAACTTTATGTGGAATAGAAATACAAAATATTAAAATTTGCTCAATAAAATAACATCAAGAAGTTACCTCTAATTTTCACGTATTTTTGTTTTGTTCTTAAAATAGTTAAAATTGGATGATTATTTATAGGGCAATAAAACACTGTGTAGGCATTTTTTCAATTTCTTTTATTTTGGTTTTATTACGACTACGAGCTTAAGGCACTTACATCGTTTTTAGTTCATTGAAGAAGTCATCTTCCGTCACACGTTGCGGGAACTTCAAGCATACTTTTATTTCACAAATCTGAAATCAGTCACCGTCGCACTGTTGAGACGAGAGGACTGCGCTCGAGTTTTCGGCTGCTCTGGGATATAATTTATTTGCGTAAATAGTATTTCCGGAATTTCCGAAACGATTATTAAATACATTAATAATTGATAAACTAAACAAATACAGAGACTTTCTATTTATATTTTTCTTCAATAAAATTATACTTAACGTCTATATGTTTGCAGCGTTTATGGAAGTCTACACTTTTAATGAAACAGAACTTGTTTAAATGCTTTTAAATATATTTTTATCTCACAAGTGAACTTTCTTTGAATATCACATCTCTACTTATTAAAACTTTCTTTGTTTTAGGATTGAGAAGCCTTAGTATGTTCACTGTAACCAATAAATATCATTTTACTTGCCCCCATGTCCCATTTTTGCCCTTCTCTTTTGGTACATGCACCACTGCTTCACAACTGAATATTTTTAAAAGGTTAATATTTAGCTTTTCTCCAGTCCATATTTCTTCGGGTGTCTTAACACCTAAAAAGCTGCTAAAAATTTTGTTCGACAGCGATTGGTAATATATGCTGCTGTCGACACTGCTTCTGCGAAGAACTGTTTCTTAGTATAGAATTAATGAGCATACAACGAGCTCTTTCTAGCAGGTGCGGGTTATCCTTTATGCCATCCTATTTTGTTCGGGTGTGTCAGATGTGGACGTTTTATGTTGACGCCAAGCGACTGAACCTCCATTGGCCCGCAGACATCTGAGTGTTGGAGATCCAACATTGCGTTCGGGAACCTTCTGATAGGAAAGGATTCCTTATTTGTTTTCCCTCCAAACAAGAAATACAGTCTACTTTATCTTACTTTGTTTTCCGTTTTCACTCCAGTATTCGCTAAAAGTTTGTTCAGGTCTTCAAAGTTTAAATGTGCCATTCTCTGCAGTAATTTACTTTTGTTGCAGATATTTATGCTGGAATACTTTTTATATTTAGCCGGTAAATGTTGCTTGTTCATTTGGAAACTGCATCTTCTTCACTAAATTTGTAAAAAAAAAATACATCCTTCTTTGCCAAATTGTATTTGACACCAATTTTTTATATATAATTTGCTTACAGAAAAAGGCTAGTGGCTAGTTCAGAAACAAAGTGTATTTGGATCATTTTAGACTTGCCATTCTTGTCTACAATACTGAGAGCCACTTTTCCACATTTTGTCATAAAGCCAGTCACGGTGCATTGTTAAATGCATTGATGCTCCCGAGTAGATTTACCAGCAATCATCATTTTCTGTCATTCTTGCAGAATATACAGCAACATAGCCGGAGTTCTCACTTGCCTTTTGTGCTTTACGTTTGTTTCTACCGTACATGCTTTAAATTAAAGTCCATATTTATTAAATACATAGCACCTCGGACCTTTGTTAGGTTTGTTAAGCTCCAGAGCTTGTCTGCCATTCTGCGCATTTTTATTCTTACTTTTATTGACTTAAAGTGCAGCATTGTCTGATTTTCTGACACCTTGAAGTAATTTTTTCTTTACGGAATCTGATGTTACGTATCATCAGTTGATACATTTCAGTTAACCCAGAAAGTAATAAGGTTTCAAGCCATTCTCCATTCACAGAGAAACCGATGTTTCTTAACTTATGGGACCCGCCCATTAATTTATTTACGTTGTCTTCGACATTCTGAAAACTATCTCCCGTTATAGTGATCAGATCTCTTAATTTACCAACACGTCGTGTGTGACGCTTTAGCTAGGTTGTTCCTCACCTTTTTCGCTGTTTTGGCTTCTTGAATGTGAATATAGTTAATAGGATCAACTGACAAAATGATTTTTGTCTTAGCTTTCGTGTCTAATGTTGGGTCAACTTTTTCAACTGAGGTGATGGCAACTTCAGAAACTCTTCGTGTTCAAGATGTGTTTGAACCGCAAATCTGCAAGTGGGAAAATTAAACCTTCTCGTCAGCCTTTCGAGCAGTCATTGTATTTGTAGACATTTGTAGCTTATGCAGATTAGCTGATGATTTTGAATCACGCCTTTGTTGCGAATTTTAGTTATTTATTATTATTACTTATTGAAAAAAATGAGTACAAAGAAAGTTACAGGGTTAGTGGCAGGGAATGGCACCTACGAAAAACTTCAGGAGACACAATAGACAAAATGCCAATCTTTCACTTGATTAAGGCGAAGACGAAACATATTAACATAATTTTTAGAAGTATAAAAAAATAACTAGAACTTCTAGAACTTGAGAATAAACAGTGTTTATTTCCTACTATCTTCTGTCCGCGAATTAGTTTGCGTGGAAGTCGTTAGTCACCACAATTTACTAATAGACAAGCCACATTTTTTTCCGGTTTGCTTCATTAACTTCATTCTCATAAGACTAAATGATAAATGATTTTATTTCTGTAAGTAGGTTTTTATACTTTTACACGTCAATCATATTTTAAAGAAGAACAAGAGAAGAGTTTTCTCAATCTTGAACGTTCCGATTCCTATTCATCTCTCTGTATATTCAAGTCCTTTGTTGAAACGGAAAACATTTAACTTAAGGTCAAGAGAAGCTGTAATGATTATAATAATATGATGACGCACGTCAACCGATCGTCGTCGTCGATCTATTATTTACGTATTTTATTAAGATTGCATAACCATAAAGAGGCTTTACATTTAATAAAATCAAACGACAATAGTGTCCAGGTCTTGTTTTAATAATATCGTAAAATTTGCTTATTGATACGTAACTGTATGGATTCCTCTTTATTGATAGAATTGATAATAACTGTATTATATTATAACCTTATTCAATCATATTTAATTTCAGTATCATCAATCAATCAATATTTTAGATTCGTTAATTTACCTTAAGATTTTTGCCTAGAAACCTGCAATTTCTTGTCTTCACAGTGTGGCTGCAAATGTCGTCATAGAATTATATTTAGAGATATGTAATTTGCTACCTGATTTTGTTTGATTGTGGGACAACTTTAATTGCTTATGATTAAAAGTGTTAATCTTAACTCTCTATCTTCCACGTTTTTGACGCATTTGCATAGGAGTACGTCTTATTCTTGTTGAGTTTCTCCAAAATGACACGTTTTAGACCCGACCAATAATATATCTAGTTTCACTCCATTTTGTAACTAGAGACTAGCATGTTTTATTAATGTTTATTGTGTGCGAGAAGGAAGTCTGTCTTGCGTTATTAATTACTAGCTTTTGTTTGCAACTGCGTTCGCGTAGACCCCATTAGTAAGCTGACAGTTTTTCTTTATTTGAGCTTCCTTGCTAGTGGCTCAATGTCGTGATTCACCGGTAACTTTCCCACATTCTAAAAAATAAATTAAGTTGGTGCAGCGTACTCAAAATACTCTAGTTAATGTTTCTTGTAACTATTTGAAATAAATTATTTGACTTTGGCGTTGACATTTAAAACTATTAAACTATTTTTTTTTTACTTTTGAAACGTTGAAGGATCCTTTTACGGTTGATTTGGTTCTTCTAGTTATTGGTAAAAAATCCACTATGGATTTAGAAACAGGATCGATTTGATCTTGTAGGAAAAAAACAAAGTAAAGATTATTATGTCTGTTTATTTTCAACTTTTATGAAATATTTTCCGATCTATTTGCTCAAACCCACCAAAGAGAGATCACACACTCACTCGCGCTGTTCCGCGCAACCGCAACACACAAGGACTTCATAAAAGATTCACCTGTATAAATCAAAATAGATGCACTCTAAACGTTTTGTGATTGATGTACGTAGTGTGGGTATTACGTATAATATGCAGGTTTGCGGTTGTCGGACAGCGGACGCCGCCTGGCCACTCGCCAATACTCCGGCCTCAAATTGATTTTGCCACTGCTGTACCAAAACTCTTTGCTCCCGTTGCATGCATTAGGAGTGTTAATTAATTTTCTGTCAGTAGGCAATTATTGAATAATGTC
Source organism: Dasypolia templi (assembly GCA_963555695.1). Taxonomy (NCBI): domain Eukaryota; kingdom Metazoa; phylum Arthropoda; class Insecta; order Lepidoptera; family Noctuidae; genus Dasypolia; species Dasypolia templi. The sequence goes on along the minus strand of OY743141.1, from coordinate 21,593,846 downwards.
GAGAGGTTTGCATAGCTACATGATCCAGATCATTGATTCTAATGAACACCAATATGAATGGTATAGCAAGGTGCATTGTTCTGCTCAGTCTGTTAATGTACTAACGGTTTGTAGACTCTTTTGTGAATTATAGGAAACGTACTGAATTGGGAGTGGTTTTGGAAAAGGATTTTGAAATAGGAGCAATAACGGAGACAAGGAAGCATAATTTGAAGGAAGATGCAGAGATTACTTGAGGTAGAATTGGAATTATTAAAACAAATTTCATAGAATACATGTTGCAAGCATAAACCGCAAAACTACTAACAAAAAAGACGAAAGATCAAAAGGAAACGGATGTTTTAGTACGATATGATATAGTTGGAACACTTATCTACGATGCCTAGCATTGTCGTAACCTAAGACCAGTTGGACGGCTGGCTTTTCGCCAGGTTACTTTGGTTTAAATTGCTTCCACCCCCCTATGGAGCACCCCTCTGGGGAATAACGTCACAACTTTTTTAGGTGCACAGATATGAACTGATTATGAAAATGGCAAATAGTGTTATTTTTATTCAGTTTAATTAAGTATTTTTTCTCCGTTGGTGTAAGTACTGTATGGTGTTCCAGTAGGAGGATAAATAAATAAATAAATTAACAAAAAATCATACAGAGCGCATATCCACCAACCCGCACTGGGCCCACGTGGTGGATTATGACCCACTCCCTCTCACAGCGAGGAGGCCTGTGTTCCAGTTGTGGGAACGTTATAGGCTGATTAAGCTATACAAAGCTACCGCACTTTTTATCAAAACCACTATATGGCAAGTAGCTATAGAAATCTCATTTTAAGTACTAAAACCTAATATAGCTTGAGGTGACTTAAGACTAGGAATTTAGACAACATTCCTACTAACAGGAGAAACATGTGCCAAAGAATGCGCGTACGCATTAGCAACACTGAATAAAAATGATAGTTAATACTATCTACTAATAAAACACCTGTGATTTGTCAATATTCACTTGGTAACATTAGAACAGCGAACCATGAAATTTATGAAGAGACACGCTTTTACAAAGCAGAGAACACGTTTTTTTTTTTGAAGGTATTTAAAATAAGGTTAGTAACTAAAGTGTCACCCACGAAATCATAAAGGTATAAATATAAATTAAGTTGGTTAGATCACAGGCTGCATGTAGTGGTGCTCTCCGGGTGTCGTAGCAAGCTTATTTCTACTGGCCAGTTGCCAATAGTCTCCGCTCGAAATTGCTTTTGCCGTACACCGCACCAATGATACCGTTGCACTGCATAGAATACTTGGGCGTGATACGCTCATGGATACCCATATGTAAAGCGTAAATACCAACATTTTGAATACGTTTTGGCTTGTCCGGATCTGTAAACGTTCCTGCCATTGTTGTTCGGACATATTTTGGACTAATTGTTGTAAAGTGCGTTGTTGCTAGAATAAATAGCGAATGAGAGTGTACGTTTTATGAATTTGCATCTATACTTCAGTCACGTACATATATTTTCTGAAATCAAAATCAATCCAATTTCATGTTGTTGCCAATTTTATGTTTCAAGTACGTATGCTGGTCAAGGAGTTGATTTTCAACCAGCTTTCCATACAGCTGGTGGAACCAATTAATGTTTGTTGGTTGGTGGTTATTGTTTTAAGCTTGGCTTGTTGTCTTTTCACCTCTTCATTATACTGTTATCCAATTTTAGCCTGTTTTTGTCGACTTGAAACTACCAGCAGCTTATTAATTAGAACCCTTAGTCACCAACGTTTCGTAACATCTCTTTCCTTCTCTAGCACATTACTAAGAAAGTTCCAAACAGTTACGAAACAAAATCAAAATAATAACAGTTCCGCATGCTTATGTAAAATATTTGCTGTATTTTACAATTTTGACGTAAGCTGCGCGGGCGCTGTACGATACGTAGCGTAGTACTTGTAGCGACGATTCAATAATCATGATTGTTGTATAAGCATTTAATAACGAGGTAATTGATTAGTATTGTTTGTGACCAATCTGTGACTGGTAGGACGCAGTGAATTTTTCACGTAATGTTTCTTTGACCTTATCTTTTGGTCGCTACTTGCATGAAAGCTGAAACAAAGGAGTATCGCGCTATCTAAGAGTTGAGTTGGGCGGTTATAAAACGTGCTAGTTCTAAAACGATGATCACGTCCTACAAACACTTAATAAAATACCTGAGCGTTTTAAGAACGCTAATATAACAAACAAAACTGGCGGTGCGCGTCCGATCATTACTGACCCGAATTCTAATGACCCATTTGAATCAACTCCTTTTCTTTTTCGCCTCGAATTTAATCAAATTATAGGTTGAAGCGTATTATAATATTTCAATACATCTCGTCCTATACCGTTTGTGGAATTTTAGCTTTTTATTGTTCGAATCGGTTTCGTCTCGGCGTAATTTAGAGGGTCTAGACGGGTTAAAAAGCGGTTTCCAAAAAAAAAAACTAAACCAAATTAATCGCTATCGTTGGAAGCTTGAGTCTTTGTTTTAATTTATCATGGGGAGGTAAATCAAACCTGAATACTGACTTGTGTGAAAGTCTCTCTTCATGTGATTCCTTTTGCATATAAATATAGCAGTGATTCAGATTTTTTGTTTTTGGCTAAACTGTATTGTCTTCAGACTACTACTACTTCTTAAAGCCAATTCCATAAGGAATTTCTCAGTAACAGCCCGGAGTTTGGAAGTTGATGGTGTTATACCCCCATGCCTCGAGAAAGCACGTTTTAAGCCGTTGGTCCTGCTCTTGATCTCTCTCTAGCCGTGTCGGAGTGCTGACTCATCGGACTATGAAAGTGAGAGAAGAGTGCGTGCACCTGTGTCTGCGCACACACTTCTCCACTATACCTAATACCTCCCGCTTAGATGGTTAGTCACCGTTGAGATTGGCTGCCATGGCCGAAATTTGGCCTAGAGGCCTATTATTACTTAGCACTTGTTAAAGATAACTTCAAAATAAATTCACTGTGGGTTACACAATAGTTGTGGGTTAAATCAAAGAAAAATTCAGTGGGCCGGTGGATGGTAAGCTATTAGGTAACTCAATAGACGATACAATGATCGTGCGCTTATAATGAGCGTGTTAGGCAAATCTGGCTGTAGCTACCGTGGCAACCTATCATATGTAACAGGGAAGATTACAAAGAGCAAAGTTATCGAAACTGTAATCGCAGATAAAAAGTACGATCGTGTAGGTACGAGTATCTAAATATGAATAAAGTATCAAAGTCGCAATTGCAGCCACAACCGTCTCGACTCTTGAAGGTGAGCAAAAAAAAAACTTAGATTCGTACGAAAATTCTAGTGTTATGACCTTCTCAGTAAACGCAGTAAATGGTAGCAATACGTACACTCCACAGTGACTTAATGTAATATCGTCCCCTCTCTGTTCAATCTGATAAGTAAAAGAGGGACAACATTTTCATGGCATTTTCATCTCTCAGCACAGACGTGATGGAACAAATAAATGAATTTAATACTAAAAATCTAGAATTTCTTCGGGCGTATCGAAAAGTCGACTCAATTGTACGTTAGACAGGGTGCAGATTGTTTTGATAGAATAAATCTTTTTTGAGTTCCGAAGGTAAAAATTTCAAAGGTGCATTCCAATAAGGACCTTAGTTTGTAAGTGAATAGGAGTCAAGCGAGGCGGAGAGTTTGTAGGTCTAAAGCCTTTTGGCTGTGGATGTTGGTGTTTTGTCTCTTTCTGTTTAGGTGAGGAATGAGCGAGAGGGATCGAAGGGTGATCCTCCACCTCCAGCCGATGCGGGAGGCAAAAGATTAACCCAGTTTTGTTATTTGTCCACTGTCAGTTGAGTACCTATTCACAATGCGGCCGGAGTCTCCTCCACTGGATCCTTGGGCCGTTTAACGTAATTGTTAATGATTAATGTGTCTGTACCTCCATGTAATAGCAACAAGAGATTGGGAACCGATGCTCTTGTTTTGATTTATGACCACAACTTTAGTAATCAAAGACGTTCAACGGAATGTTTAAAATTGTTTAAGAGGAAAAATATTTGTTAAGTATTACAAATTAGCCGAGCCTCCGCTAACATGGGTTAAATAGGTCCGGTAACAATTTAGGAATTCCGAACTAAGTATACATTCTATTTAGGTAACAATAACTTTTCGTAATATATAGTAAAATACTGTTTTTACCTATACAGTATACACCAGGCCACTCAAAAATTATTGCGAAAAAAAGAAAGACTGGCCACTTACAGTCTTTTTGAAAATATGATTATTTGTAAGTAAAAAAGGTACATTCCAATTTCAAAATTTCCCATATTGTTAACGAGATGATTTAAATTATCGTGTCTCATTATAAAATGGATCTGCGTCAGAAACATTTTCGCGCTATGATTTTTACGATTTCAAGTGTCCCTGAAAACGGACGAATCGCACGATAGACTTCAAATGGCATTCATGGATGAAGGCTCTTCGACGGCAACCGTGTATCGTTGGTATAACTAATTCAAGCGTGGTCTACTAACTTTGGGGGTGAAGAAAGAAGTGATCGGCCTTTGACGGCTGTTACGGAAGAAAACGTGCTAGCAGTGAAAAATTTAATCCAAGACAATAGGTGAGTTACGTCTCAAGAGATTCAGCACATACTGCAGGTTGGATCGGGAAGCCTTCACGAAATTCTATACCTGCATCTTAGCGTGAGGAGGATAGTTTCACACTGTGATATGATAACTAAAATTAAAGCATTATATGTGATGTGAGTCTTGGATTTATTAATACGATCCAGAAACGAAGCGACAGTCGACGGTTTGGGTGTTTCAAAACAAATCAACGCCTTGGTAGTGAAGCGCTCTAGAAGCGGGTGGAAGATTTTGATCGCGAGCTTTTACAATTTGACTGGCTACTTGGTGTTAATTCCTTTACGGAACCAAATAAGCGTCAACGCTGAATGGAATACTACCAAATGCTTGTCAAAAGTTTTCTCTGTTGTAAGCAACAAGCGGCCAAACACGGTTCCGCGGGCTGCAGCTCACCAGGCCAACGCGCATTCGCACACCTCGCTCAAAACTAGGGACTTCCTCGACAGCGCCCTCCTTACAGCCCTGACCTAGCACCGTGTAACTTCTTTTTATTCCCAAAAATAAAAAATCTGCTCATAGGGTACAATTTTCGCCGCCGGAAGATGGCCCTGTCAGGCTGTAAACGAGGTGTCTATGACGGACTAGAAAAACTGTTTCGAAAACTGTTTCAGACGCATAAAACTTTGTTAAGAGGCTAGTGGAGAGTACTTTGAAAAGATTTAATAAAAAAATATTTACAAAAAGTACCTACATTTATTTTTATTTTCGGAAAACTTTCTGAGTGTCCCACGTATTATGGATCACCAGATCACCTGATCATCTTATATCATCCCATAAGTTTTTGTTATTTGCAATGACTGAGTTATTTTTCTAAATGAATTCCTGCTTTTTCGTAAATTTCTCTTTTAATGGTTGCGTTTTTTTTTTATTACTTAGTTTCTTTATGTCAACTGTGAAAAGCGAATAGCTTTCATGATTTTTATCTGTATACGAATTATCATATCAAATTGGCAAATACTGCATGGCGTGAAAAACAACAAGTCCAGTTATACGTTGGTATTCGTGTTCACATTTTTCCAGTACTATATAATTGAGCATTAACGGTATCTGACAGATGTAAAATAATCAACATCTAGGTTTTATGTTCACAATTGGACATTCACTAATATTATCTGTATTTTGATTAAAACGCTAATAATTTTTAGATAAGGCGCCGTGGTGATAAACATTGTTATCAGCATCATAATATAAAAGGAAAAAACCTTATTTCAATTGTTTAGACTTGAATTCTTATTATATTAACTTTTTCAAAAAAAAAACTTTTTTAGAAAAAGCTTATGAGAACTAAAAAAATTCATAACATCTCAGATTAGGCATTTAAAAAAAGGTTATTTTTAGGTGAATTGAGATGAGGTGATTGAGACAGGGAGCAGTTTAAGTCAAAATTACATTATAGGTGAACTACCGCGCCGCTTGCGCATAATTACGTTAGAGCAACTGACAAAACCGAAAAGTAGTTCAAATGCAAAAAGTTGTGCGATGCCCAAGAAATACAGAAATCAAAAATTTGCCGTGTAAGGATTTCTCATGTAGTCAGTCAGTGTATTCACATGGATATAACGTCGAAAAAAAAACATAAAGTAATATTCAGTGCTAATTTCGCGTGATAATAAACCTAAACAATACGTATATAAGTAACTGTGACACGACATGGTGACATATAAAACAAATCTGATTAACTTTACCTTCCATAGGACAAGAACATCTATTATTAATTCAAGTCCAGTACTTATCATGAATCGATTTATGCTAGGTAAGTATTCTAGCTCTTTTGTCAAGGTCGTTCAATATTGATGGGTGCCCCACTCATACTATTGTCAGTGACGCGAGCTTTTTTCCACATTATTGTTATTAATAAATTAGTAGTTACCAGTATCATGACCGTGTATTGTGGTAGCGGTTATTGGTTGGCTAATACGAAGAAATAATATGATTTATTGTACACCGTAGATAAATAACATTGTACTGACATTGTATTGGTGCATACAAAGTTGAGCTGCCGAAAACTGTATGCAGCAACCACAGCACCATAGGGTTGGTACCTTTTTATTTTGTTCCCGGGGTGGAAAATCCTCATGGATGTCCTCCGTCCCGGGGCGGGCGGAGGGGTCTGTCAGACTCTTACTGACTAAAAACCACCCCGGTGTTCCATCTCACACCTACGCCGGGTTCGCGGGAACACATAATTCATCCGCATCCCCGGCTGGTGCCGGCCCGCTTGAGCGGGCCCCGTCTCGGGCGGGGGGAGTGAGGTGTACTCCCCCCGCAACGTCTGTGAGCGGCGCGCGCGGAACACTACGCGCGCCGCCTACTCGGGTCCTGATGTTGGGGGGCGACGGATGTCCCCGAATGCGTCGCCCCTGAACCCATTTAGGGGGGCTGGAAGAGGGCGTTGTCCGCCCTCCGCCTGCGCCCGGTGCGCCTGCTGCGGATCGGGAGAGTGGACGAGATCTCTCTCTCCCTTTCCGCAGCCTCCTTCTCCGAGATGACTGTTTCGCAGAAGGAAACCACCGCGTCCCAGGACTCGGCGCTGCCGACCATCGAACTCACTACGGTCGGCAGCGACAGGTCACTGCCTACTTCTGAGATGAGGGCACGGCGCGGCTCCTCCCAAGCGGCACACTCTGCCAGCGTATGCCACGCCGTGTCCTCCCGGCAGTCGACGCAGTGGTGACACCGAGCGTCCGGCTCCCTGTTTATGCGACATAGGCCGAAGTAACCATGCCCCGAGAGCACCTGCGTCGCCCGAACCGACAGGGAGCCGTGCCTCCTCCCGAGCCAGAGGTCGAGCACTGGCCGGACCGCCTCGATGGTGACGAGTCCGGCGGTAGGGCGTGAAAGCCTGTCCCGCCATTCCGCCACCAGGACCTCGCGAAGCTGCGACCGACCCTGCTCCATATGGCGCTGCATCGGCCGCTCGCCCCGCGATAGGGTTGGTACCTAGCATAAGCTTTTTACATTTTGTTGGAAGAGTATTTAGCCAGTCTAAGGTCGAATTGCACCAATTTAACTGAACGCGTTCAAGAGCTGTCAGTATCAAAATTGTTATGGAATATTGACACTGCCAGCTTTTGAACTGGGTTTAAACATGTTAATCGCGTTCAGCTGCATTGGTGAAATCGAAACGTTTACTGATAAAGAGTCGGAGAGAAGGATGGGAAGAGCTCAGTTTCTTCTTTCAGGTTAATAACAACTGTTCAACTGATTTAATTGACAATGTTTAAGAGAGGATGGTGTGATGAGATGGGTTTATTCAGTCGTTTTATTTGTGTGTATAATAATATTGGACAAGAGCCACCGAACTAATGAAGATCAGTCTGTGATTTAAGGTTAATGCAGTTCACATACTCTTTCAGGCTTCTGACGCCGCTATTGGCATGACAACTGGTGCCAGATCAATTTAAATTCTTAACGACATCTTAAACTGTTTTAAAGAGAAATAGCAAATGATAATCATCAAGATAAAAAGAAAGACTGATGTTATAACGCATCGTAATTTAGCAAGTCGTAAAGTCTACTGAACAAAACCTGCACAGTAAAACTCACGCCCAAAGGACTTTTATGTGGTGGCGTGTGGCACAACTCGTAAACATAATTATAACGACCACTAAAAATATTTTACTGATTTTGATGACAACAAAAAAGTTGCGAACAATCGGTTAGCAGTTAAACACATTCCACACATCATTTTACGGGCCGTTTTTCAAATGCAAATGTTGCTAAAGGAGATTAAATAGTACAGAAAGCTTTTAAGCTGAATGAAACGGTGTCCATTCACAAGGGTTTGATTTCGTTCGAAACAAAAGTCTGCGCAAGAACACCGTGTTCACCGTTTGGGGAAAACGCATAAGGAAAAATCAGACATCCATAGATTTCGTAGAAATGTGTGCTGTCATCAATTGCAGTGTACAAGAATAGTATGTAAATTGGACGGCACACTCAAAAGCGGAGATGATTAATATTTTGACGATTCGATTCGAGATGATTTCGATTTTGAGTAGGTTATATTGGTTTGTATTTATCACACTTAATTTCTATCGATAAACTTGAATATCGAAAAAATTTATAAATATTAGTATATTTATCAATCTCTGACAAGAAAGAACCGGGAAAAGATCAATAATACACATAATGTTGGTTATTCATTTAAATTAATATTTCGCCTTCAAAATACGCTCTTTCAGAAACGATAAATAACGCCAACGAAAAAAAATCGCTTTTTCAGCAATTGAGTTCAGTTTTCGCCGCGAATTCAACTTTATGTCTTCTACCGAATGAAAACGGGCGCCACTCCGAGCTTGTTGACTAGTTTGCATGTCGAACTCGTACACCCACGTCTTGTCACCAGTAACAATGCGTTTCATGAAAGTTGGGTCAGAATTTACTCGTTCTAGCATGTCCTCAGCGACTCTTTTGGGATTGAGTTTTTGGAGAAGCCGAGCAGCAACATGTTTCATATCCAAGTGATTATTTAAATTGGTACGGATCGACTCGTGAGACACAGAAAGTTTAGCGGCTTTCTCTCTCAAACTTGAGTGAGGATTTTCAGTCACTATTTCCTTCACTTTTGCGAGTTTAACTTCGGTTGAAGACGTTGATGACCTATCAGAGTGAGGCAAATCTTCCATCTCATCTCGACCGTTTTTGAACACTTTGATAAAATGTTTTACTCATAAGAACGTGTTTTTGATAAAGTCGATTCACCATAAGCCTTCTGTGACATTTTCAAAATTTAAGACTAACTCTTTGTTCGATGTTTTTGTCCATAATGAAATTCGCAAAACATACTGGATATGATCTAACTAAAAACAGCACTGTATTTAATCTAAATAACAAATGCAACTCAAACTCCGCGCCAAAATGGAAAACAGTTGTTCCAATCTATCAACAATAGAAAAAAAAAATAATTTGGAACCATAGACGATCATCAATTCCTGATACTTTCTTGACAGAATGTATAAAAATAGATATATGTGTATTAAGGTTATCATGTACTATTTTTGTATTAATACTTATCTTTTTTTAAAGCGGAGAAAATTCAATCAGACCTATTGCAAAATACCTACCTACAATGAACCTAACAAATTAAACCACATTTTTATTAAGAACAGACATGTGTTTTTGAAGGAAAAATAAAAAATGCTTTAGCATTCAAGCATTGAAAAATAGGTACTTAATACGAACAATTATAGGGAGAGACAGAGCAAAATATGATACGAACAGTCAACGGTTACCAAGCGGGGACGGGAGGGTGGGGGGCAGCTTTTATACGCCTTGCTCCCGCGACTTAACCCGTCTGCGATTTTAAAAATCAGAAGGAGAAGGCCGTTGGCGACCGAGCCGCCCCCTGCCTCGACGGAGAGTGGGCAGGGGACAAACCCGAAGAACACTGTTATTAAAAACACGAGATATTATATAGTTACAAGACTTCAGTTTTAAAATTGTTGAAGTTTTGATAATTATGAGTCTAATTTGAACGAATGAATTAGTAGGTTGTCGACGTATATCGGTAGTCGATGTTTTTTTTTTGCGGAAAATCAAATGCTGGATTTTCGGGTCTAATTCTTACAAGACAACTGAGGCGTATCTTTCATGGCTCGATATTTTCAAATTAAGAAAGAACAGGACCAGTTTTTCCCAAGTTGAGACCCAAAGCAATATAGGTAACTAATGAACATGCAATAGTAAAAAGGTTTCTTATAAATATGTGGATATTGAAACAACCCATCGGACAAACAAATCGTAAATACGACAATTATTACCCATTTTCCTGTAAACAATACACAAGAAAACTGTTTTGTTTAATATCTCTTACGGCATATTTATGCCTAACGTGACTTGCATATTACCTGATACTTAAATCATTGATACACAGCCCACATCCTGTAGTAAATGCATTCATGAATAGGTACCGCAATTTTCACATAAAAGATTAAGATTTTTTTAAAGATGATTATTTATCGCCTAAAACACGGGTCACCTCTAAACAGCCAAACACACACAACACCACGGAAACACGGATCATCAATTGATTCGCAAAATCTTCGGAATCAGTAAGCTAAAATCAGAGATGAGGTGACCATTCAAATCAGTTGAAACCAAAGCGCCGAAACAAATAGAAGTGCTAATATTCGGCCCGGCCAATACGGCAGGCGTAATTTAATCCTGGCGCGGCGGGGCATCTAGGGAAAATCTATAAATCTACCGCCATTAGAGCGGAGAACTCCCCGGGACTCTTATTTACTTCGGGCACAAATTCAGATGACAATGTTTTAGGGGAAGGCGTTGTAACTGCCCTAGCAGCGCAGGGTTAGCGCGACGAGACAGTGTAAATCATTTCACGCGATATGTAAATTATTTTTATTACACAAATTTGCACTTTGTTGCTTTGGAAAATAATGGGTGGAAACAAGAAAAAGTATTTGTAATAACTCTCCATCATCGGAATGAGCACCTAGTAGAAATGGAAAATTTTAATCGTCTTCACACAGCAAAAGCGGCGCTAGCGCACGGTTGTTTAAAGTCCACGTTAATCTCATTTTTCCTAAAACTTACACTTACAAGAACGCTCTATACAAACCTCAGAAGACAGTTCTGAGGTTTCTATAGAGCGTTCTTGTAAGTGTTTGCCTTGTCTTCTAACTTTTGTCTTTTGAACTCGTTCTTTACATAAACAAAACCATCTTCATTCTTCGCGCTGTCAGCCCTACGTAGGTACACCCACCCTCGTCAATTACTAACCCTGACCGATCCGAGGCGAGACTTATTGACGAACTGTTCCCTTTAAATCGTTGTCTCTGCATCCAGACGAACGTTTAGCCAAACCTAACATTTTGGCTCTTTTAATACTAATAAAAATTTAACTTATAAAAAGTAGGGATTTTATTGGAAACATTAGTAAAGTTTTATTTAAATAGATAGGAGTGTTGAGGTTTCATAAAAGTTGGGCAATGTTAGCCAACCAAAATTCACGTATTTCAAACTTTCAGGAACCGAAAAGAGGTTAGGGAAACTTAATAAAATCTGGCCGTATGCAATAAAGAGATCCAGAGTAAGTAAGTGCCTTTATGGGAAACAAGTATTGAGCAGCGAAAATCATAATTTCGAATAGTCAAATACTACTATATGGAAGCTAATAACATCATACTGCAGCCACAAATATGTCTGCCAAGAGTGGTAATTAAAAGATCGCAGTCACATGACCTTTCGGCGAGGTGACTCACAGAAGGCCAATGTTTTTCAGTGGAAAATTTCTAATGATAACAGAATTTTCCAGGCAAAGAAAAGGTCAACCTTTTCATAATAGCGAGGGTTATAACAGAAGCAAAGATAAGTGATTCCATACCACACCTATTAGAAACGTAATAGTTACGTTTGAGGATATGGGACGCAACCTTATTTTGTAATCGCCAATTCGTGTTTCAACAGTGATCTTTAAATCAATAACCTTAAAGCAGCCATTAGCTAAACTATGTTTGCCAGTAGATATGAATTAAAGAATACTCAAACCATTAGGTACCTACACGAATATGTAAATCCAAAATGTATAGAATTCATCCGCTAGTCTTCTATTTTCGTGGCATGTGCACAGATTTCGCGCACGCACGTGCATCGGATTCACATATAATGTTTTATTATGCACGTGTTAAATAACAATCACAAACTTTCAAGAACTCCTGCGATTCAAGTTTTCAATGAGATCATTACATTTTTTTAACAAGTTTTTTAAGTCTAGTAGTTTGATTTTCACAAATTGCTTGTATGAGTCTGTTTTGAACTTCTCTTGTAGGTTGATCCAGGTGTTGCGGAAATGTTTTAACAGACAGAAGAAATAATGCAATTTTTTGTGAAAACACTTTCATCAATTCCTCAAATAATGTAAAAGATGGACCTAACTTTGTCTGAAACAAAAAGTAACTAGAAACGAATGAACAATATTTTTAGAAGTGTAACCAGAGGCGCATTTTTCCTATTTTCTTTTCATAATACTTAAACACCGATCTTAACAGATTGAACCTTATTACCCTCATATCCTCAAGTGAACAGGCACAAAAGTTCCAAAGATGCGTATGTCACCCGCGGTGAGGGGAGATCAGCGAATTATTTTCACGTTGAAATTCCGAATGATACACCAAAACTCAATCGAAACGATATATTACACCGATACGCGAAGCGGACGCTAATCCAGTTATGGATGCCAAAGATTATTGGGGCATTGTTGGCTTACGTAGATAGTTCGTTTGAATTAGGTTTAATTATAAATATGTTGTTTACCAACGTAGCACGTCTGCTTCTTTGATTTTGGCATTTGATATTTTCTAAATGTCAACCACACAGATGTTGCTTCCTGCTATAAAACAGAAATCTCATAACTGATACATTAAAAATTAATCGATTTGTTACAAAAAACACCCAACGGTCTGAAAGCAGAAACATCGGCCAAAAAGAAAAGCTCTATTAACACGCTGTCTGCCTGGCTGTATATAGTGAATCGAAGCATTAACTTGTATGGGTCGATGTACCTACCTGAAGCTGATCCTCACGGTCATTTCAGCTTACTAAAGATGGTTAATAACAGAAAGCCTATTCTTTGTTCAAAATAAGCTACTCAATGCCTTACCACTAAACAACGACAAAGTTTAAATTGCAAATTCTTTCATGTGTTAGTTGAAAATACGGCGTGCCGCTTCTGCGACTCTCTAATCTATGCGCGCATTGCTTCTATATTTCATTCAGGCAGAGCAGTATTGGCATTTGAAACCAGTATCGCCCCAGCCACTTCGTATGAAACATGTATTCGCACCAAACACGCTAACTTGTTTAGGGCACTAACTCATTTTGAATAATAACATATTATAACTTACATAAATGAAGCTTGTTAGTTTGTTGTTAAAAATGCATTATTTATAGAAGCAGCAAGATTATTTACTGCCATAATGGTAGTAAATAATCTTTAGTTGTGGATGATAGTGGTCTACTATATGTATTTATTTTATCTAACGATAAACTGAAGAAATATGATTAAAAACAAAAGACAATCTGAAAGACCAGCGTGGTTTCCAGAAAATAATAGATAATACTTTCACAACACGTAAAAAAAGTTGTGATGCTGCTGCTCATTTCGTTGACGCCCAGTGTGACCGAATGTAAAGAAAATGTAAAGGACCTCGTTATCATTAAACGGGAACCTCCAAACCCTCTCCACGTTCCGCGTACCAATGAACAGAGTACAAACACTCCATATCTTCTTCTCTGATTCCTTTTTCTTATTTTGTCACGTCTCTTCGTCGTTTTCTTCTTCACTTTCTTCTAATAAGCTGGTTTCCGTGTCTGAGCTTCTTTAAAATTCTAAACTTCTTCAGAACACCTAGTGGATCTGCAGAAAAAATATAAACTTAACATATTACCCGAGGCCAAACGGGCACCCTGCTCATTTTCAAAATGCCTAACTCAAACTCAAAGCATTTATTTCAAATAAACCAATTACAGGCACTTTTGAACTGTCAAAGTCTTTCGGTCAGAAAGCTGAAGCTAGTTGCCTATTCCAAAGTTTAGTAGGTACCTATGGAGAAGAACGGGCAAGAAACTCCACAGACACTCTTTGAAATAAAATATTGTTACAAAATATTGGTTCCATCATTCATGTTGAAAACTATGCAGAATGTTAAAAGCGTCCGTAATAAAAAGATAAAAACACTCAAATATTAAATTAAATTAAAATAAGCCTTAGCAAAAACGAGAAGACCAGGCCCTACTGACGGCGCCCGTTCACGAACAGGACGCATGGATTAGCACCATTCAGCTCAAAATTTTTGAAGCATGATCTAACACATGCGCCACCATCACCGAAGCATTTGAGTGACCATGATATTATATAATAAATGATAGTTTTGTATTATGTAGCGCTCATAAGTCCTTAAGCAATCTCACAAAGCAACAGATTGACGCTTCCGTTTCACTTACGACCTTTTTCTAGAAGTTGTTTCTATACAATAGATACGCACACACACTCACTTTGTCTGTAATTGATAGTAGTTCATAATTTCAATTAACTTAACACATGGCATGCTAGCTTAGTCGTTACCGTGGTTGGGTAGGAGCGATTATGGCAATCCCTGAGTTCGAATCCTACCTGTGCCTGTGGATTAAGCTTGATGTTATTTTCAAAAAATATCTATTTATGAATTTTGATGTGTTACTAATAATACCTAAAATTAGCAATTTTTGTTAGTTTTAATAAAATTACTTGAAGTGGTTTGATAATTATTCGATATCTACACTTGGGAGCAAATAAATCGAGCCACTACCTTTTTTCACGTAAAATGGTAAATATTTTTGGGAATATGGAACGTATCAATTCGAACTATATATCGCCTAAAAGTTAAGTTAATAACCTTAACAATGAGGGTAAATTATTGAATAATAACCTTATTGAATGATAAATTATTGGCTCTGCAAGAAAAATGGTAATTTTGATAGAAAATTTAGTAGTGCTAAAACAGTCCATAAAAACAGTAAAAAACAAAATTATTACAAAACAAATATTCTTAATAACTGGTATTACCCCCCCGTGCCCTGATGCATTCTTGTAGCCTATTAGTCATCGATCTGATCAGAGTTACGATGACATATTGTGGTATGTTCTCCCACTCTTCAAGCACAGCGACTTTAAGCTCGGGAATGGATGAAACAGCGGGAACCCTGGCTCGGACTCTCCGTTTTAGCTCGTCCCATAGGTGTTCGATCGGGTTCAAATCGGGACTTCGTGCTGGCCATACCATTTGTTGAATCCCGATCGCAGACAAGTATTCCGTAACGATCTGCGCGGTGTGAGGTCTCGCATTGTCATGCATAAACAAGAAATTTTCTCCGACAAAACCAGCATACGGCATTACGTGGTCTTCAAGAATGTCAGTTATGTATCGGTCAGCTGTTAATCCACGTCTACCACTGCCATCGTTGGCGGGGTCGACGAAGACAAGTTCCGTTTTTCCGTCTAGAGAAATTCCTCCCCACACCATACAAGAACCACCACCAAAACTCACAGTTTCTCGAATGCAACATTGGGCAAATCTTTCACCAGGACGTCTATACACTCGGTTTCTCCCGTCATTGCTAAAAAGACAGATTCTTGACTCGTCAGAAAACAAAACTGACCTCCAGTCTTCTAACGTCCAATTAATGTGTTCTCGAGCAAACTCCAAGCGAGATCGGCGATGAGCTACAGTCAATTTTGGGCCAGTTGCTGGTTTGTGTGATGTTAAATTTCGTTCCTTTAGTCTTCGTCTCACTGCCCACCTACTGATTGCGACACCTCGAACGTCACGTAACGCTTGCTGTAGCTGAACAGCATTGAGTCCACGGTCGCGCAATGAATTGGTTGCAATAAAGCGGTCGTCACGTTCTGTTGTTGCCCGTGGTCGGCCAGTTCCAGGTCGCCGAACAAAAGCACTAGTCTCCAGATACCTGCGGTATACCCGCTGTACCTTTGAACGACTCAAATGAAGTCTGCGTGCCACTTCTCGTTGTCCGTGTCCAACCTCAAGTAAAGCTACAACTTGGGCAGCTTCCGTCGGTGTAGTATCCATTTTATCAGGTTATTTTGATTACACAGACACAGATAAAGACAACAATAACAAGTAATATGGGTATGATTAACAAAAACCTCAAATTTAATCTTTTCTTAACAGAGTACAATAAAAATGTCATAAGCAAATTAAATGCGATAATTTTATTCTACCCTTTAAACTTTAATTAAAATGAAATTTTGACAACTAACTACCCTCATTGTAAAGGTTATTAAATACCCTTTTAGGCGATATATGTTTCGAATCGATGCGTTCCATAATACCAAAAATAATAACCATAATGCGTGAAAAAGGAAGTGGCTCGATTTATTTTCTCCCAAGTGTACTTGTCCCGTTCATCTTGTTTACTTAAATAATGAAAGTTTGTAGGTAGACTACAGAAAACTGAATAAACTATTTAGATTTCTGTGAGGTAGATGCTATTCGTTACGACTTACCTAATTGAACGTTGTTGGTTAGT
The DNA here is from genome assembly GCA_963555695.1 of Dasypolia templi. NCBI lineage: Eukaryota > Metazoa > Arthropoda > Insecta > Lepidoptera > Noctuidae > Dasypolia > Dasypolia templi. The sequence continues at coordinate 21,577,157 of OY743141.1, read as the reverse complement.
GACGAATGTTTAAATGTGTTAATTAGCGGTAGATATTGTGGTTATAATATAATAAAGAGTTGGCAATATTATTGCGCTGCGTAAAAGTGGACGTAAATGATTTGAAAACACAAATGGACTAAGTGTGAGTGTTATCATTGAAATATTTCATATTTCACTAAATATAAATTATTAATTTGTTTAAATCAGTGAATGATGAGTAAAGTGTTAAAAACATAATGTTATTTATAATACTTTTTCTTAATTATTAAAGTTTATAATATTTTGCAGTTAGAGATGTATAACAGTATTACAATCTTTGTTCTATAGAAATACTGTGAGTCTGTGGGTTAAGAGATGTGAGGAAGAGGGAATCCTTACTAGTCGGAGCACTTTTTTATGAAGTGGAAAGCTTATTTAAACAAGACTTCACATGGTGAATGAATATGAAACAAATGGTTTCATACCAACCGGACATTTTGCTGAATTATTCAACACTTCATTAAAAACTGATAGCCGTGTACTCCACGCTACAAAGGTTGCATCAACGTAGCCCAGGAAACAATAACGTTTAAGTTTCGGAATAGTTCATCTTGTAAATTGCGCTATATCCGTGATTATTTAATTACAAAAAATTGAGGTTTAGTTTCAATCCTCTTTTCTTAGAGAAAATGAATACTTAAGCTATCCTCAATATGTAATCTATAGTCACTAAAGTCAAATAAAATGTGAAATACTTAATGTGAACCAACTGCCCTACATAACCACTTATTAAAATCACTTATTTTAGAAATTAATATCGAAGCTTAATGTTTATGGTGAAATAAATCTACTTCAATTTTTTTTTACATTTCACATGTCTAAATAAAACAAATTCCTTGATATAGTATTGCACATCCAATTTGGCTGCAGAAGTTATTATAAATAATCGTATTGGTTTGTTATCCATATGTAAAATATTATAACAAATAACTATGTTTTTATTTTTGTTATCACTTGTAACGCTTTTTTTATTCTAAACCATTTATTGCAATCCAAAACCAAAATATAAAAAAATGCAATAAAACTGCGCTGCATCTTATGAGATCAGAACCTAACCGACTGCTTCTCAGTCCAACGCTTGGCGCCTACTGCTCATATTAGATAAGCTCGAATTTTAGCAATGCTCCGTGTCTAACAAAACTGACGGAATTATGTTTTTGTATCGTGCAGTGCGATGCGAGTACGCGACTTTACGTCAGTATGTGCCGTGCAAAACTGCGATCTTTGTGGTGTGTGTCGTTTAAACACACTACAGTCGTACCGCGAGGTCACAGCAATACGACTCTTATCGTGCCCATGCACTTTTGAACGCTTACTGTACATAGTACTCACACATGTGCTATGCAATTTTTTGAGCTCTAATCTGGGCGTTCCTGCGTAATTCCTGGAAATACAGTTTCCGTAATAGCATCTTGTTGCCATCAAGTTTTAAATTTAGACCCACTTGGAGTACATTTGGTACTAAGAAATTAAGACAATTTCGAATAGTTCGAATTAAGTAATAGAACATTAGCTGCGAACTATATCGAAAGAACAGCCAGACTACCGTTGACATGTAAGACATCCGTATGTTTTATATCTATTATAGAAAAAATAAGAGAAGTGTCATCAGCAAATAAAATTATATACGTTAAGTTAGCCATCATGTAAGGAAGGTCATTAATATAAGCTAGAAATAAGAAAGAGTCAAGAATTGATCCTTGAGGCCCGCCCATCTTATTTAAGGGTCCCGAGGACGTCGTTAACTTCATGCTGTCTGTTACAGATAGGAAAGAACAATATCAGCAGCTTGTCCACGAATTCCGTAGTGGTGCAATTTACAGATCAGTGTATTGTGGTCAACTCAGTCAAACGCTTTTGAGAGGTCACAGAAAATGCCAATTGCATTATGGGACTTCGTCCAGGGTTCCAAAATGTGACTGATGAGTTTCACAGACCGCGTCAGTCGTCGTACCTACCTTTCGTGAAACCAAACTGGCGACTATGTCAATTCCCGTTTGAGATAAAATGTGGCAACATCTGGTCTAGCGTGATTTTTTCATAGATTTCACTCTTACAACCCGATTTGAAAATTGGCACTACTTTACTATGTTTACATGCAATCGGACAGGATAAATCGTTTTCACTTAATAAGTCAATATAATGCGACGGGGAGGTTAAGAAAATTACAAAATCTTGAGCATCTTTTTGTTAGTGCTTGTGAGACCACGTGAAGTCTCTTGTGTGAAATCATTATTATGGCTTTTACTCCTGCCAGTTTCATCAATCATAAATTTCAAAATCGTCCGTATTTCGCTATCAGCTGGTTTGATCTTGTTGCCAATGTACAAGGCTAAAGTTTTAGAGTAAGTAAGTACCAACGTATTTATTAAAAGTTTGCCCCCGAGGTCATTTAAATAAATGTTAACACATTCGAAATAATATTTGGTAACTAATTAGTTCACAACTCTTTCAAGTTCTTTAGCCACATAAGTTAACGTGGTAACTCAAGAAATTAGAATTTAACATAATCGCGAACTAGCTACAACACAGATATAAAAATGAAAAAAAAAATAAACGCCCACTTACGTTTTTTCGCTTTGTTTACGAGTGACGTACAGTTTCGTAGACAAAACCACTTGTGTCACAATTGCGAGATCGACTGGAATGCGATCCGACTTACCCCACGATGCCCCGGCTGCCCATACACTCTACCTAGCAATCTAATGCTCTCCTAACTGAACAATCTGATTTGAAGAAACCAACCAAAACCTTATTTTCACATTCTAAAAACTGTAATTATCTTCCAAACTAGACAAACGAACTATCCAATCACGACCCTGAATGGAGACATAAAAATAAATCCCGACCAGTACATCAGTTGACATGATAATGGTGTACCTTCGTTGTGAAACCATCAATATTTCATAGGAGCAATATCGGCGGTTTAAACTGGCCGACTCGTTATTGCACATGTGAACTTTATGGGGACTCACCCTCGGTACATAAATTTGAGAAAGTGCACCCCGTTTATAGGTACTTTGATACAACGTATTGATTTTGCAGATTGTCGGATTAACAGGTTTGATTACATGTTCATTTGTGTTTTTGTCGTTTATTTGTAGTGATGGGATTGTGTGGATAATACAAATAGGTACTATCATGATTATTAATTTAAGCTTAATTAACTAATTGTATAAATGTCTTCTGCTGTCACTTTACAGAATTTAAGAACAAGAATACCTCTTTGTAAGGCTGTACCGGACAGGATACTTTGTAAAGGTAAGTAGGTAAACGTTGAGGAAAATTTGCAAATGGGCCAGAGTCTCGAGTGCTGCTGAGCTGTTTCACCTCGCAAAGAACATGGATAAATATTCGGAGTCAATAACCTTGCCTTCAGTAATTGCAAAAGCACCAGAATAAGAAGAACAAATGAAAAATATGCTGGCTGTTACTACAAGCCTTCATATCACTGACAAACACTGGAGACACAAACTCTTCTCTCAGTCACCTCAAATAGTCCTTTCTACTTCCTGAAAAACATTCTAAATGCTGATAACATGTTACATGAGTCACCCGGTTTGCACCCCTTACCCCTAATCATATAATCAAAAAAGCGATTCAATCACAAAGTAATTCATCTCCAAACAGATCAAAGTGTATAACTTCCACCAATGAAGTCACCGCAGCGGTATTAAAATATTAGCATGTATTTCACGCATCGTACGTCATAAGTATAGCTATGTACCTACCTGCGATTAAAAGAAGCTAGTTTTGGTCCGCAACTCTATCCGCCTGGATGTCGTATAAACTTGTAGGGGTTGTTACAGAAATCCTAGTACATTTACTTCTTTATTTAGTTTTAAATACTTAATATTTAGACCAGTTTTCAAGGTGATGCAATCAGCAACAGCCAATTTTACTTCTCAAGTGGTTGATTTTTCCAAAGTCATGTCTTATTACTCCTTAAGTTACTTCATAATTTTTACATTTCACGATTCTGTCTTCAGTGCTAAAGCACAAAAGCTTAAAAGCGTTGCGTCGTTACTCAGTCATATAACTATTTTATGCTTTATGTAGGTATCTACAAATATTTTTCAACCCATTCGGCACGCATGCAACGTTGTAGGGCCGTCACAATGATCTCGCAGGCCCCTTTCAATCTTCGTTGCAATAAATAAAAGGGGCAGTAAAAAACGCGCGGAGGACCGCTGGCGCCCTCGCTTTTGCCATAATCAACGTCATTGAGGGTATTTATGTGTTGGACTTGCTAAAATTCAACATTCTCATATTAATGCTATGGGTTTTATAAATATTACTGCATTACCTGATAGATGGTTAAATTGCGTTTGAGAGGGAAGTTTCTGCTAGGACCGTAAGATGGCGGGAAAACTATATCTCGTCGAAGGCAAGTTTTTCAGAACGTTTAGGAAATATTTAACTTGGCCAGGCAAATGAAGGGTTACCTAGCGATACATCATCATGGCCAAATTAAATATTTTAACAATTGTTGGTTGTTGGTCGAGCACACATCTAAAGTCCTAAGTTACGATGTTTGATGGTTTATCATTTTGTTGTTTACAAGTTTAGTGATAGGCTTGAAAAAATCTGTTAACAAAATACCCCTTTATTTGAAAGGATATATCAAGTAACTTGTATATTTTCCCTTCCAACCGGAAAAACATACTGAGTTCAAAATACCCATAAAAATGACACAAAATCGCAAATATAAAGTGTAGCTCACATCCATGCACTGCCACCCCCTATAGAAGACAGATATTATGTAAAAACCTAACGGGAGTCTCTTCAATCAATACACGTTACTAGATGATGTAAAAGCTTTCTTCTCAACTTACAAAGCGAATTGAAACCCTAACTTACTAGGTATAAGGTTAAATGTCTTCTTCCAAAATAAAGATTTTTTCCTGATATCGTGAACAACAAAAATATCCTGTTGGACAATATTCACTCTTAATACAAAGTAAAACAACATAAAATAAGTACGACATGAACGTGTAAGAGGGTGCCCGCGGAAGAGTTAGTTTTTTTGTGAATATAAAAATATGAGCCCCCTTCTACAATCCCATTGTATCCGATATTGATCCCCATAATAGTTTGAGTCGGCTGGTCCACTGTCTTAATAAAAGGGACGAAAATGATGAATGCATCAGTTGGCCCACGATTTATGTTCACATCATTTACGTTAAAACAAACAAATAAAGCACTATGAGTGTTTTCAAAAGCAAATAAAAAATAAATTATACATTGAATTAATTCACACCGGTTATTTTATGAATCATAGTACGTAGGCAGATTAATTTATATTGATTTTCGGATATCAACACTTGCCAAACCAGAATGACGAATGGTTAATTCGTACTATTTATATGCGAATTAAAAAAAGATGTTTGGTGTAGTAAATAAAGAATTTTGCTGTTCATTTTAATGTGGATGCTTCAAAATCTTTTACAATGTTTTTGTACATTAAAGGCCTATTGAATGTCAAAACACGGTAATATAAAGTTGTCAAAATATTAAAACTAACGGGTGTTAAACGCAAGCGTGAAAACGTTACAAACTCGATAACAGTTACACGGCTCAGTTATGTAGATCAGAGTTTAAATCTAACAAAACTACAGTAGTAATATAGATTAACACGATAAAACAATCAGTTAAAACAACTGTTTCATAATTTATGCTCAACATTCGTTTAGTGCAATTTTAACGTACACATAAACAGAAAGAGATTAGATTCGTATCGTGTGTACATTAATTAGTTGTTAATTAAGTCAAAGGCTTACCAGTAACAGTGAACAAAGAATGGATGTAATAACTCATAGTAATTAACGCAAAAACATCTTTCATCCGCACTCAGTGTGTGAATTGTGAAATTAATTAAATTAAATATATGTAGGAAGACGTGATTGTAGGGCAGCGAAACAAGCGGTGAATGTGTTAACATTCAAGAGTTTTTTTTTTCAAGTTGTATTTTTCCTACTAGCTGTGCTCGCAACTTCGTCTGCTCACTAGGCTGAAAAGTTGTCTCTGTCCTTCTCCAGGTCATGGTCTTTCTGTGTGCCAAATCCGGCCAGCCGGTTTGGCGTGAAAGAGCAACAAAAACAAAAATAAACTTTTTCATTTAGAACAATTCAGGATTATTTTTATTTGCAAATTACTTCCCTCTGTAGCGTTAACACAAATTTATACTGTGTTCGATATTTTATTGCTTTATGAAAATATAAATAAAATATAAGAATGCAAAAACATTTTGTGAAACGTCATTACAAAGACATACAGCGAGTGTCAAATGCGACGATGTTGTAGCATGTCCAATGCATCTCGGGCAGTCTGCCTAAGGGCAGAACTGCCCAAGACGGCTTGCTTGAAGTTCGGTACCGGTATCAAACTTACCTACTTACAAGTTACCTAAAAAAGTACTATTATTGTGTAGATTGTATTGTCACGAGGAAGAGAAAGCAGTACCTATGCATATTTCCGGAATACAATTATTGCCCATACCCATTTCCTCGTCATTGGGACGTAAATGGTACATCCTCCTATATGTAAGCTATAACCACGTATGGTGACCAACGATCAGTATGTTAGTCATGGTGATTAGGGCTATTGAATGGGTCCTTTACATATATTGCTCAATTCAGTGATCTCAATTATGAGTCTTATTGCGAAAATTAATAAAGTGACACTGAACAACAGTAATTGTTTCCGATGCCCAACTTATATCTTAAATCGCAATTTCCGGGGCCTCGTAACGTATCGAATTAACATAAATTTGAAACAACAAAAATAGCTAAGAACCGGTAAAAGTAACCATTATATCATAACAATCGCTGTGAAATAATTAGCATTGCGTCTTTTGTATCAACAAAAGACGCAATGCTAATTACACTACTTTTACACAAACTCATAAAATGTTGTACGTAAAGTGACCGATAGATGGCGGGGCATGTCCAACTTAGAGTTGATCCGAGAAACGATGAGATTTTGGTATCGAATCGGTGACCCGAGCAAATCGATACCGCACGATAACATTGTTTTTTTTATACATGCAGAGCAATTGCGTAACAAACTTACAATGGCAATGCCTTTCAATTTGACCATTCGACAACATTCGTTGCGTCATTTTGTTGTTGAGCAGACGAATTCTTCTAACATATGAAACAATGAATTAACAATTTCCTTCAGAATCCTTCGAAATGTGATTTAAAGTGTTTTACAGAATTTGATTGCTGCGGAGTAATTGTGTAACACGCTATCAGTAGCAATGGCATTATTTTTGACAGTTCAACAATATACATTGCGTTAGTTACGATGTTGAGCAGGACATTTTTCATACATACATATAAAGTAACTAGCTTCCGACCGCAGCTTCGCTCGCGTGGTAACATCACGCCTGTAATCCTAGAAGGGTTAGGCAGAGGTGTACTTATGATACACCCACATTTCGCCAGTTTTGCTGAAGTCCCATGTAACAGGGGGCAAGCCGATTGCCATCAACCGGGCACAAATCTTGACTCCGGGCTTCTCCTGAGAAAATTCTAGATTGAAAAACCCAATAACACTTTGCCCGACCTGGGAATCGAACCCAGGACCCCATGCTCAGCAATAGCTCTTGCGACCACTAGATCAACGAGGCAGTCAAGACCTGGCATGGTGTTTGATGAAAAGTAGCCTTTGTCATTCCTCAAGCGTCAAACACAGTTCAGCGGATAAGGCGTGAAACATCACAGCCCCGCTCTGCACCGCCCGCGCTGCCGTTCAAATTATGATAACTTTTGAACCATCCGTCTTAATAACTTAGTGTAAAAGACAAAGTTTATCTACATTAAATACTAAAAGTGATAAAGGTATTAAATTTGATAAGAATTACATGAATACTCTAAAATTTGCATTGTAAAAAAGTATCCAATTTAAATGCACTTAGGGCTCACTACTTTGGCTATAATAGTTTCCACATAAAAGGAAAATGTATGCTGTCGAGGGCTTTTATTTAGAACTGTTTAAATCAAACAACCCATACATTATCTTCGTGTAAGTCTCAGAGGGCAGGAATCTTCCAACATATTTGATACATATCGTTATATTATGGCCATAATCAGATAAAATCTTTATAAATTGTAATCCATGTGTTATTCTGATGTATAAATTATATTACTGTAAAGTTTCATCAAAATCCGTTTCGTAGATTTTTCGTGATAGAGTAACAAACATCCATACATCCAACCTCACAAACTATCGCGTTTATAATAGTAGAATGGATTAGCAATATCCTTCAAAATGATTCAGATTGTGATTAAAAGTCGTTACGCAATTAAGGTGCCGGTTTTTTAATATTTTTTCGCTTGCTCAGCGTGGAGGACTAAAAGGTCTATCAAAACAAGAAAAAGAAGTTGTTTTTTTTTTTTTTGGGATGGCATCTCGCAGTTCAAACTATGAGGTTGTCGTCTGCTACAGCGGACTTGCCTGTGGTTGCCCTAATAAATTAAGGCCTCCAGCCAGGACTTAAACTTAAACACTAACTAAAAACTAAGCGACTATACGCTAAGGGCACCCCCTGTGGGGTACGGACCTCGGCTTAGGGCGTCGCTGGAAGAAGGCAGCAAGGGAAAAGCTGGATCAGGATTTATGAGATTTTGGGACGAATTTAAAGCTACATGCTCAGCGGCGCGGGCTGGCTCGAGCAAGGGTCGGTAGGGGTGTGGATTTGGGCGTCGCGGCGGGCCTCGGCGGCGAGGGCGGTCGGACGGCGATCGGGTTTTGGGTTTGTGAAGAGTGCTAGTGGCCTTACTGCTCCTGGAGGAGAACTGGTTTATGGTTGGCATTTTAAGGTCGACATGAAGATCTATATTACGGACGTAGTAGGCCTTTCTGAGGAAACGGTTTCGGAAGTTGCTAATACTATTCTCGAATCTCTCCTCTTCTTTGTTATAGGTATGCCATTGTTACTTACTGACTTATTATCCTTTAAAACAAATTACATAACTCTTTCTTTTAGATACTAAAATATAAGTAGGTACATACTAAGGTCCAGTTACAAATCACTGAACGCGTTTAACGCTAATCACATTAAAAGCAATGTTAAGTTTTTGAATTATGTGACAATCGTTTGAAGATGACTGTGATAGAATGGGGATTCGGATCGATCGTGTAGGAATTCAGTCTGTGATCGAGATTTCAGGAGAGAATTAATGATCAGCATCAACATTATCATCAACCCCACAGATTTTCATGGATGAATATCTGTGTGGTAAAATGGTCTGACCATAAAATCTGTCTCTAATAACTAAAAATAAATATAAGTGTTAAAAAAATGTGTTCCAGGAAGTCGTTACATTAATATGATTACAAGCACTCACTAATTACTTAGGAATTTCCGTGTTGGTAAGAAATTATTGATTAACATTTTTACACTGATTCATTTTTTACAGTTACCGATTAAATAAGTCCCTTAAATAATTATGACAAATTTTTAAAATTTATTAATTCTAAATACAATAAAACGCTATTTAGAAAAAGTCACAATTTAAAATAAAAGAAAAACACTTGCTTATAAAAAAATATTACCTACGATTATTACAGCGTTCGCGATTAGTTGCTAAATGCTGTGCTACGGGGTTGTCGTGAACGCGTAGCCGTAAGCTACGTTGTTACGTAACCGCGTAACGGGCCGGTCAATAACCCCGCGGCGACCTGCGCGCGCGCCTGTCGTCGCCCTACTCGGCAGACTTGTTCGGTAGAATAGGTAGCCACGCCAGATGTGTGAGTAGGTAGAAATGGTTTGATGGTAAGTACTGTTTTATTTTTTTAGTATTTATATAGCTAATTCATTATGTATGTTCGTTAGTAAAAGTTAGCTTTGTTAGTAAAGCTCTCTGGTGTTTGCACTGTAAACTAGATTACAGAGTTGCGGTGGCAGCTCGATGTCAAGCTGTCTCAAAATACTAAGTGTAGATTTTAGCAATTTTATATCACTGAAATAATGGAAACGTAGCATCAGAATTACCCAAACATGATGTAGATAGTATAGATCTTCTCTGTGCTTTTATTAAAGTATGTAAGTATCATAATTATGATTAACTTCATTCCACTTTTTTTGTGTTGACAAGTGTTTTGAAAATTATTTCCTAACAACCAATGTTTATTAGTAGTAGGCATTATAACTAAATTTAATTTCAGCAAAAACAATTTTCTTTCATCTTTAACACCATTTCCTACCCCGCCTCTCACACACGGAAGTACTACGCCCTTCGCCTAGTCCCCTCTACAGCTTAGTCTGCGGCAGTAGCACTAGGACGTGTTTCGTTCTCGTTAACAGATCAGCCCGTGCACCATAAGACGCCAAACATCATGACGTTTATGGCTCTTATTGCGCCCATTGTTGGCCCAAAGCGGTGCCTAACGAGTAATTGCCTATTAATTTATTTGTTCTAAGTGTCGTGTTAAAATAACCTGTATGTAGGAAACAATGGAATACATGGGATAAGGATGTGCGGATTTTTGCAGACTTGGTCAGAAAACTAGCAAAATATTTTTTAAGGTAAATTGAAAAGTTGTTGCACAGCACAAAGTAGACTTGGAAAATGAAAAACAAACAACTGAATACTTCAATTCTTCGATGCAATGCAATGTATGCTAATAGCTAGTGACGAAGTGTAAGGTTAAAAGTAACAAGTGAAAAGTGCGGCGTAGCCTGTCACCGAGCATCGCATTAACCTGGTTTCTTCACTTATTTTGATTAGGACACAAGTACCTACCTAGATTGGTTAAAAACAAAAGATTGGGTAATAGTACCTTTGAATCTAGAAGGAGTTTATGATTTGCTTCCTTTAATGGTCAATCCTTTCTGCATGAGAAGAGGCCTTTACTCTGCAGTGAAAATTTTTCAGGCCAGATTATTTTTGTCTTGCTATATATTTCAACAAAGAAAACAAAAGGCAGTGTACTTGGATCCATAACCTATCAAAGTTGTGTAACTAAAGCGTGATGCCCACGGGTTCGCAATCCATAAATGATAAAGGGAACTTCAATTGATTTCCGCGTTGCGCCGGCGCGGCACAGCGTCATCTGATTGAGCTAACCGTAAAGTTACGACTGCGTTCCGTTTGCCCACTTAACGAGAAACTGGATAAATCGACATAAAAATACATATTGACAATTCATTTCAAATACTGAGAATATTTATATTATTACTGACAGTCGGCTTTCTATTTTTCTTTGTAATTAATTATGTTTTTGCCACCAGTAGTACCGATGTTTATAATTAGTGTGTCATTAATTTCATTAATCGGTACAATAAAATATTGTATTTCTAGAAATGGGGTCTATTTCTATACACGAACTCGTGAAAAGCAAAAAATTTTATTATACCAACTAGAAAATACTAACATTGAGGTTAAGTTTGTTACATAATTTGTTTCTATTGAATAACAGTTTATGCTGCAATTTAGCTTTAAATTAACCTTAAACAATAGACATAAAGATTTCACGGGCAAACTGCGCGAGCGCTCAGGGGGAAACACGACAGTATCTTTGGAGTAACATTGATCATCTGCCAGTACACAAGTTTTCAACCACCTACATTTAATTCTTTAAGTAAAAAATAAATTACGCAGTAAATTTACACAATTTTTTTACGGACCTTGCATGTTTTTTCTTATTAATCTTTACACATGGTCAAAATTTAAATTTCAAATGCATTATTTAACAGCTTGTTTGTTTTGCTACTCGAAGATTTTTGAAGTATCATTCATTAAAATAAAGCAGGAAAATCTCTAGTATCTTTTGTTACAGTTTCGAAAGAAAAATATTCTCATTAATTTTATTTGTTACAGTGTCATCAACCTTTGTCTATTAATTTGACTAAAATACAATTTTTTTTGAGTGAATTGCCATGTCGCAGATAGATTGTCGAATCAGCTGTTTTACAGAACCGCTCCGTTATGTAAAACAACTGAACAACGTTCAGCTGGATTGCCATTGCGTTACGTTTAACACTGCTAACGACGCGCGACATTAAGACTTAATCCAGAATGGCTTATCTGCAGTCACAATAAGCGTTTGGGGTGGCCGAATTGGACGCAGTAACTATGCCAGGACATCCTTACCAAATGGTTTAGATTAGACTATGTTAGAGCCGTGACCAAACACGCGCGAGCCGAGCGAACAAAGCGAGCGGTGCCTCGGCAGCTAACTACTTCCAAGTTGGTAGCAGTTACTTGGCTATTTAGTATTTTTAGGACTGACTTCCATGAAACTGTGATAAATTGCTTTTCAAATACTCCGTAAAATCACAGTTCGGGTAATTTTCACCCATATTACTTGTTTTATTTATTTCTGTTTTGACGCCATTATTGCTGTTATGATACTCAGAGCCTCAAGCGTCAGAATTTGTAACAAAAATCTACAATAAAAATTTCAAGCTGTTGTACAAAACCTCTAGTCATTGAATCGCTGCATTGATAAATGCAAAGCATTAAAAAAAATTACTTGTTAAAGTTCAGTAATTATGTAAAACCGCTAAACGTCGTTCAGATTTTTTTATATATAACAGAGTTGTTACGTAAAACAATTAGCGGTTTTGTAAAACAGCCACATGGCCATCTGTGAGCTGTGTGTGTGTGTGTGTGTGTGTGTGTGTGTGTGGCTCTAATAGACGGTATCAGGGTGGACAACCAAGTTGGTGAGGCGATGTCAAAGCGTTAACAGAAACACGTGACAAGCTGCCAATAAGAGGAAATAAACGACTCAAAGAAAATCATTCGCCCAACAATAGGACAGCATGGGCCAAATAACAACAACAAACCATTTAATACAGACCAACGCAAAAATATACGACAAAATAAGATTTTAACGGTAAACACAAAAAAAGAAAAAAAGACTCAATATAAATTATTTCCTCAAACTTGGCCTCAAAACTTATAAATAGCCAGAACCAACTTATCCAATCATTACAAGGTAAATTACGAATAGAACGAGGTGCTAATTTTATCCATAACTAATCTTTATGATCCACATCAAAAGGGGATAGATATAAGAATGGATGCCTCGCTTTCACCGATTTAATTTACCGAAGTATTACTTTTGAACTTGTACAAAGTGATTTTTTCATCACACCGCATTATTTTAAATGTCCGAATGAGTTCGGGGCAACAGTCTGTTCCTATCCTACTTAACGGTATCACATAATTGACGGCGTCTGAAAAAAGTTTAGGATCGAGAACTAATGGTTACAATACCGCAGTTACAAAATTTGATTAGCGGAATAGTCACGTCGGTATTCGTCTATGAACACTATTAGTGAAAACTATGAGGTATGTTGAATATCGTGGTTAGTAGATGCGGCATTCTTTACTTTTAAAGTGACTCAATATGCACACAAAAGACACGATATTCAATTTTCGGATAACTTCACCAATATTTCTAGATAATTTAATATTAACCTGCCAATGTTTTTAATGATTAAATAATGGAAATATTTACTTACATCAGTTTGCAAACAGCAAAACTTTTCAAAACAAAACATCTAGTAGGTGAAGTGATCTTGAATGGTCACCGTGGACCGTTATTGGTCAAAATTTACTCTTATTTTATCTTTACCAATAATGAAGCGAAAAACTAATAGCTTCGCATAGTAGACCCTCCCATATGGAAGTAGCTATCACAGGTAAAATAAGCTTACGAATCTCTTTAAATGCTTAGTTTGGCCAAAAAAAATGCTACCATTGGTAAGCAAAACTATTCGTTTTTGTTTTATAGGAACCGAGCATAAGTGAGCTGTAACAAGTGAGAATCACTAGCATCAAAAGGGATGACAGCTGACTTCCTCCCAACCTCTAAGTTTTTACTGAATAAATCGGCAGTTTTCATTGCCATTGTTTTGATAATAAGCACTGATTATGATAATAGATTGCTGTGGTCTGTCAAATTTGTAATTAATAAGTTGACTCCTTAATAGTACCATTGCTTTTTACAATTTAATTGAAAATCAATATTTAAAATAGACTTTGTGGCATGTTTTCATCTTAAGAAACTCTTTTTAATAAAACTGCTTGCTGAAGTTTTATTTAAATAATGATTAGTTTCATTGAAACATATTGGAACAAGGATTGGAAAATATAGCATGCAAGATAAAAAAGGCTCTCGATTCCTGGTATCGTTGTAATCTACGTCTCAAACTCACAGCTTTCAACACTACCACATCCACGGCTGCCCCCGGGCCTCTTACCTCGTGGTCGTTAGTTTCGTCGTCCAGGGGCAAGTGGAACGGTACTGCGGCCGACGACCCGAGATTGCCGCCGATAACTCATCGCCGTGTTTATTCACTATTATCGAACCGTGGACGCGGCGAGACGACACCATTGTCATTTGTCTCTTTACATAAATTTTGTCATTGTTGTCTCCATGTTGACGAGCTCCCATGAAGACTATGCTCTTTTTCGCGCATGCGGGTAGTCAAAAACTGTCAACATAATTTCTTTGAAAGGTCAAAATCGATGAGTCTAAAGTACATTAAATCCAACAATGGAATCAAAATCTTAAAAATACCGGCATTTCTTCCGTAGAAATTGAAGTAGACATACGCGTGCCAGAAATAAAAAGAGTAGATAGATAGAACATTACAATTCAAAAGTCTGTTGAACCTTATTATTCTTGAGAAATAAATGTAGAAATTCAAAATAACTGTTTTTTATACTGATTTAAACAAATAGATCAAAATAATAGGAACATGAGAATATCTGCAGTGTAACGGTGTAGACGGTTAGCTTATGGTCATAGAGGTCGCAAGTACCGAGGTTCGAATATCAGACGCAAACAAAATTTACATTCCAGATAAATGTTTCCTATATCTATCGTAAAACAACGAAGGCGTCACATTTTATATGAACAATATAAACTGGTTTGGAAATGACCAGCCAGCGTTTAATAACATCAACATTCTTCTAACTATAAGAGAGAGTTGTAAGGTCTACAAACATCCAGTGAGTAATCATTGTGTTGGTACTAGTAATTAATTAGTGGCCGGTCATTTCGAGCACTTATTGGATCGCGAATGGGTACGAGAAAATTAGCGTTCGTCTCCGAAAAACATAAAGAGGTGTGACAAATAAATTGTAAACTTTATTGTATACACTTTATTGCAGGTTGGGTGTGATATTGAAATGTTTAAAACTGGTTTGCCTCCCGGGCTAGCCAGCTCGCTGACCCCGGACTCCCAGGGAATACGGAATCGCGATTCAGGATCAAACGCGCCTAGAGCATAGGAAATTAGAAGTGGCGCCGAGCACGCTATTTATTGTTTTGCACGTTCACCGTTGTGGATTATGTGCTATCGGTGTTGTCTTGCACGCGCTAATCTACATGCACTTGCCTATTATAAATAGTTGCTGTTGTTTATGTATCGAGGGTTTGAATAAGTTGGTGTTAAAGTTGAATGGCCAAGCGTTATGTCCGTGCTGCTCGGTTTACAGAATTTTCCTGTTTTAGTCCTGAAAATATTTTACCTATTTATTTTCTTCCTGCACTTCTACTGTGCGTGTATCTTTAGAAATCAGCCCTCATTTTTTTCATTCATTTCATCTTCACATTCCATTTCATTTCGAAAGTGTCGCCTCAACATTCTGTCGTGCAGTAGCGACCTAAACACATGTGTGCCAAATCATTATCATTTGTCCTTGCTACCTCTCTATCAAGGTCAGGTCAGAACAAAAAGGCACCTATCCACAAGTCCCCACTCACAGGTAAAAAATGAATGACACGAGGACCTTAACTTTGATGTTGTTAAATGGCAATGTGTGTCGTCAAAAACAGATAAAAAAGTAAATCTGCAAGGTTGGCGACGTGAGTTACTAAACTGCATCCTTAACCGTAAAAAAAATGAAACGGTTTTTCTTTTGCATTGCAGTTTTTGTTCGGAGTTTTAAAAAGGATTACTATATCATGCAAGCAATGGATGTTGTTCAAGACGTTCTTGTCGTAATGTTACCTGAGCTTTTTTGCATCAAGCGCTTACCATATGCCACACAAGACTGTCATCGCGTCACTTGCGTGTATTTTAATCCTTTGTTTTAGCCATAAAATTATTTAACTAGTTCATAAATTGCTAAAGAATAAGGTATGTTTAAATTGTATCAAAATTGTTTTCAATATTAGTAACATTTGTCAAAAACTCAAGTGGTTTCTTGTTGCAATCCATTTTACACGATTATTTTTAGGGTTGACACCACAGAAGTTTTGGTTGCCAAAGACTTACTCGTATATTCAGTTAATTCCTGTTTTCACTTGAAATTTAAAAAAAAACAACAAAGTCTGAAAACAGAAAAAGGCTCTAGGTATCTATTTCAGTGACCAGCAGTCGAAGATAAATATTGCAATGCCGGTGATTCAGCATCGACATGAGTTGAGGAAAATCTTGCGACAATATGAGACAAGGGCATATTGTACAACACAAAGTTCCAGTAAACAATTATCTAGGACGTCCTTACGTCAGCGTACTGTTTACCTAATCTTAACAGATTTCTTAAAATAGTGATGGCATCTTATACACTCTGACCAGAAATCGCACAAAACGAAGAGATTTTAAAGAAGACTAAGCCGTGTTCTTTCCTTGACTGGGACACACACTAGACCAACAAAAAATAAATAGTGTAACAGTTCACAAATATGCAAATATTGATTACAATTACGTAATATGTTTAATCAACCGTGTTAGGCTTCTAGGATCTGATATTTGAGTTTCAGTTTTTAGGTAGGTAATATTTGCTTTTATTTTGATCGACCGATGGACCGGACGAGAAGCAGTAGGTATATTCGATTTTCCTTTGCGCTAATTAACAAGTATCAATTTTATTCAGCTACCAGGTGCATGTCCAGCAGAGACGCGGACTGAAACAACTTGATGATGAAGTATCCTTAGCTACCCTTAAATAAAATATAAACAGCCTACACACCAAAAATATAAACCTGATTACAAGGTAAATTATCACTATCTTCCACCACCACATTACACTTGCTTACAACATTAATTTCGCAAAATGATGTTCAACCCTAGCGAAATTGCGAATGTGTGCGTGAAAGCTTCCGTGCACACACGAACATTGTTGGTGTGTTGTTGTGTTGGTAGCGTGTGTGCGTGGGTCGGACAACAAGCTATGCGTCGGTATTTATCCCACATTAGCATGCATCCGTACCATTGATCCGACCTCTTTGTTCACCCAAGCCCTTTATTTGGTGGATAACCCAAAAGTGGTAAGTACAACAACATTATCTTGTACTCAAATTGTGGACACGGATTGACACATAATTATGATATGGCTTTATTTTTTCACACGGGTGTGCTTAGCCGTCAATCATGTGGTGAAATTTCTTGTGCTCATTGTGCTCCTCGTGTACAGCGACAGCCGGTCAGCCTGCGAGTTTCCCGATTATATTGCAATATTGTTCACTTTACATTGCAATATTGTTCACTTTAAAACGCAAATAATTGGTCACTTTCTAAAAGAGTTTTATGACCAAGAAAATGCTTCCCATGCCACATAATTACATGCCTGTTATAATATGAAGGTTTTCACTTTATGTGTCTAATAGAGATATCTCGAAAACGGCTGAATAGAATCTGGTACAATATTCAATACCAAATTTTCCACGAAGCGTTTTGCTGATTAATTCTGGGCGCGCACCCAGGCGGCCGCTATCCAGGATAAAGGGAAACAATTTAATAGGCTAGTAAAATAATAAGTAAAATGCAGTCATAACGTTGGAATAGGGCCGAAATGAAAGCAGCTACGGGTAGTAAATATCTTGTGTGTCGTGTAATGATGCCGACTTGGCGAATAACCACCACAGCGGCGGTATGAACCCTCATGCTTACTTGAATCGAAATTATAGTATTATTTTTGTGATTTTGGTAATTGCACCATTTCAAGTACTTCCTGAAAGCTTTTGAATGAAGGGGTTCTGCAGAACATTAGCACGAAAATGTATAAGATTCTGTGCGTAGCCATAAAGTGGTTGTATAAAGCATGTAGTCAAGTTTCAGAGAAGTCTGTCATATTCGAGACTTACTTTATGATTATATCTGTGATATCAAAGCCAATTTACAACTCATACAAATGTAAAACAACCCACCTGACTAGGTCCGAGAAGTAGGTAAGAAGAAAATTGTGACCCAAAACCTATTCATTAACATTTGAAAGTCGAAAGCTCAAAATAAGCAAAGGTACAGACGAAACGAAGATTACTATATACGTGTAGTTTTCTCAGTACATATCATTATTGGTAACCCGACTAAGCATTGTGGTACTTGGTATAGCAGTGATTCAGTGCGGTTTCCTCATTATTGTATTTGGTCGTGTTAAGCCGAGTGTGGGTTTATGACAATAATGTAACCTGTGCGCAGCCGTCGGCATCGGGCAATAAGTTACTTTTGTTTGTTGTTAAACGTTTGAAACTATAGAACACTTGACAATGTGACATCCATTTGATATATTTTTTACAAAGGTACAATTTTATATAACGATTTTGGAATCAATGTCTAGAATGACAACAATGTCTTGAATGGGTAAAACAGAGGTTAAATATTACAGCGCTTTATCTTTTAATGGTTATGGGGTAAGCACAGCTGAAAGCCCCGGAAGACCAAGAAGAAATGTAACGATTTTAGTGGTATGTAGCTACGAATCGCTAGGGCGTCGCCGACCAACATTGTAACCCATTTTTTCAGCCTCAAGCGTTGAATATATTTCGTGAAAAAAGTATGCCGTGATAGGTGTCTGGGTGCAGTTTTTGTTGGAAATTTAGGGAATTGTTATATATATTAAACACGGTGGCAGGGACATTGATGCGCATACCATACATTCAGTACATGATTCTAGATTCAAAACCCCTCGCGTAGAAACTTTTCGTCAGTTAGCAATAAAGAGAATCAGCTGTTTCATAGAAAAGTGCAATACAAATTTTCAAATTGTATAGTGGGTTTCTTTTGTATTAAATGTAAATTGGAATCTATTTAATTATCTTATCAAAAACAAACTGAGGAAAACTATGTTATATGTACCTAAGTCAGACAGAAAACGAAATGGGTCTTTTTTATAAAAATGCAGAGCTAAGTTTCATGAGCATTCAAAGTGAGAAAACTCAAAACGATCCGAATCTCATTTTGTGTTTTGTGTTGCGTGCACTTAGTTAGTCTGAATTAACTAAAACAGCGGCCAACTATAAATGTGAGTTACAGAAGGTAAGCCACGTAATTAGCCCAGTTTACAAGTTACACTTGAATGTACGCTTATTTGATTTAGTTTACCATTTCATGTAAACTATGTATTCGATATTTTTAATGTCACTCCGCCAGACGTTCACTGTGACATTTTATGAATACGGTGTCAGTAAACACATTTGCATATTCGCGTTAAATCTTGCTTGTAAAATCTTTACGCTTATTTCTTAACTGTTTGAGTAAATAGAGGTATGCAGCATTCTATTCCATCTTAAATAGACTGATTGAACCCTGGACAGACGATGTAGCGATAACAGTAATGTTCTATCACACACCCACACGCATAATACCAACGTATCTAAAGCATCGCAAATTTTCCTTTATCCTACAAAACGAAGCGGGTACCGATTAAATGAGGTGCTCGCGTTTCTCCAGATAGCCAAGCGTGCTTCTGTCTCACTCCCACTTATGTGGACACTGCAATCCGTCCCTTTCCCACCAGCTTGCGCAGCCTCATCTCGACGGCACCTCGCCGTCGCCTTCAAGTCACATATTTTATTTGTGGAGCCTTCCTGCATCCAGAGGGGACTAAAGCCTCCCATGCACAAAACGATCTCTCCTACTGTTCAAAAACGAACCTTCGGTACGGTAGATTTAAATAAGCAAATGGGGTTCAGAAATCAGTCGGCTAGTGAGTGGTAGGTTTACGTCAGCCGTGTCGGAGACTTGCCAATAATATTTACCCACACATTCACCAGGATGCAATAATCGTAGCCGATTTTATGCTTATGGGTGTGGGACACACGCGAATAGGTGACGATACGGCGAAGGCTGTAAATTGTGATGCAATGAAACCCTGGAATGTTGTCACGTCTCATACATTCAATACATTCAAATGCATATTGCTAAAGATTTTATTGTTATTACATTGTGAAAATGACATTTATTAATGTTGGAAACTAAAGGTATTATAAATGCAATAAATAAACTCTTAATCATATTCATTGCGGTAGCGCTTACAATTTTGCGTCAAATGTTAGTAGATAGAGATTTTAAAATTGGATTAAATAAACACCTCAAGCCACATTACTCTATAATTAAAAGAAAGAAGGAAATAAAAATTTAATGCAAAACGAGATAACAAATATCTCATTAAGAAAATCTTATTAGCCATAAAATCATTTAGATATTTTAACTTATACAGCATTACACTTAACACTTAAACAGATATTAAAAGGCTTTAAAATATGTTGTACAATATTTAAGGAATATGTTTCAGAGGTAAGACAAAGACAGCTAAACGATTGTGGGTATATGACCCGGAGACGAAATGCCCGCTCTGAATCTTGTCTCTAACAAAAACCTATAAAAAGTTAGCGTTAACAATGTCGAGGAGTAATTTAGTTTAGTCCCGCTATTAAGTTATTAGCTGTATACAAAACATAACAAGTTAATTAATATACTGTATTAATCAAAATCAAATAGCTATAACAAATGTTGATAGGGGCGGATTGGTGATCACAGTAAAAAATCTGAAGACGCCGCACAGTGAGTGCTCGGTTTCTTTATGTGAGTCGACGTTCGCACAGACGTAAATATATCGCGGCGAGATGTTTGCGTGCACTCGATCTTCAACGCACTGCTTAGCGCCCCGAGAAAGAAAAATCTACATCTTTTTAGTAAAAGAGGTGAAAGACACAATTATATCACTAGAAATAGGGACCAATTAGTTCAACCAGGTTTCAGGCTGGCTAAAGTAGACTCATCTTTCATGGGGTACTGTTTAAGATGTTACAATAAAATACCTCCCCACATACATCAACTGAATGAAACCAAATTTAAATCTTGTATAAAACGCACACTATGCAGCCGAGCATATTATAAGTTAGGGGATTACATTGCTGATAAAAATGCTTGGCTAATCGCTGGTCCTGCTCCTCAAGGACGCATCAACTAATTGATTAGCATTTAAAAATACTGTTGGAGCTGCTGAAGATTAAAAACAAGAATCTTTGCATTGTATAAACTCAACTTTTTTTTTAGTACTGTATAATTGCTATATGCCATATGTGAGTACTATGTACATGCTTTAAAGCTACCATTTACAGGGTACGTCTTTCATTGACTTGAATGTGTCCTGGCGGCTGAGAGAATGTCATGCTCACTTTAATGTTTCGCTGATGGTGGCGCGTGTGTTGGATCATTTAGCTCCCTTCAAAATGGTTGAGTTGAATGGTGCTAATCCATGCGTCATGTTCGTGAACGGGCGCCGTCAGTTGAGACTGGTCATCTCTTAGCTGCCACGGCGTATTTTAATTAAATTTTATTTTCGAATTGTTTTCATATAAATAACGGACGCTTTTAACGTTCTGCATCGTTCTCACATGCATAATTTCAACATGAATGATGTAACCAATCTATTGTAAACATAATTTGATTTAAAAGAGTGTCCGTGGAGTTTCTTGCCCGTTCTTCTCCATAGGTACCTACTACGCTTTGGAATGGGCAACTAGCTTCATTTTTCTGACCGACCGACCTTGACAATTCAAAAGTGCCTGTAATTGGTTTATTTGAAATAAATGCTTTGAGTTTGAGTTTGAGTTTGAGAGTTACAATAGAGCAAATACAACAATGTGTTTTTTCGACGCGGTATACATACGCGACGCGATGCACTCCGTTGGATTCTCAACGCTTGGTTCAACACCGTGAGTTGAAAATCTAGTGCGCGAAAAATTCGCGCCGTGATATATTTACAACCGTGCGAACGTGGTCTAACAGCATCTCGATAAGCTGACCATTGGTATTCAGAAATGCCCAGCATTTCGTTTGGTGGTTGGTTACGGCTGTAATCTTCTGGACTACTCTTCAGTACCGTCAGTATGCTGCATAACCGGCAAAGTTACGCGAGACTTAGGTCGTTTTGAACGTGGTCGGTCATGGACCAAACCAAAATCATAACACATTGCGGTTTTCACATGCAAAAATAATGCTTTACTTATGTAAATTACCATCAAACATAACATAACATCACGCCTTGTTTCCCCGAAGGGTTGGGCACATGTGTACCTATAGTACACCCACATTTCGCCAGTTATGTTTAAGTCCCATGTAATAGGGGGCGAGCCTATTGCCATCTACCGGGCACGAATCCAGACTTCGGGCTGCTACTGAGAAATTCCAAATAGAAAAACCCAATAACACGTTGCCCGACCTGGGAATCGAACCCAGGACGTAATGCTCAGGAGTAGCGATTGCGACCACTAGACCAACGAGGCAGACCATCAAAATAATAATATATAACTTTATGTAAGATAATTAATATCTATATCGGAGAAAACCACAATTGTCCATAAAAGTAGTCATTGAATATTCAGAATATTAAAATATGGTCGCGTTTGTCACGTCAATAAGGGATGTATATTTTAAAATCCATCCCTAAAATTCATTGAAACCGAAATGACGTCACCATCAGCGAAGTTCAAAAACACATATAAAATTAAGCGGTACAAAATCACTGCTAAGTTGAAAAAAGAGAAATAAAACGTTCCTTCGTCCTTCCATAAGCCGAACCGTGATTGTCGCGGCCGGTTTTACGACTGAACCACGATGAGTTACCGCAACCATTGGATCATTTGCGCAACTTACAAAGCTCTGTATTCATTAATTTACGTGACGGTTCCGAAGAAACCCTTTAAACGCATATCTTTGACGTGAGTATTGCTGAGAAAGTACGCAAAATGCAAAGGCAATTATTCCGTTTCGAAAATTCCCGCCTAACGAGTTTCTGGTCCTGATAACCGAATTTGAGCCTTATGGTGTTGTTTTTAGGGCCAGGTAAAACAAAAGCCAACTCGCAAATCTAAGTTGGCTCATTTGTTTCGTGTTCATAATATTGGTCCTTCGAGTATCTTATTTTATTTTCAGTATGCAAAGCATTTTATGGTTCAACTGTGTGAGGCTTGCGTGTCTCTCTTGGTTATGTATTTGGGATCATTCCTTGAATGCCACATTACGAAATCGGCATTTTGCTGTATCGATTTACATAAATACTTACTTAATTAGGACATAAAACTCACTATTGTATAGATCCTTCCCAAATTTAGTCAAGCATTTCTTCTCTACCAAATTATGAGACGCCGAAAATGGGAGCAAAGTGGAAAATATGTAATTTAGACGTGTCTTCTCGTAGTGTCTCGCTCTATTTGGTAAATCGGGACTAAAAATTCTATTACTTAATAATATCTGGTATTTTCTTATTAAAAAGTGTTGTAGGCAGCCTCGAAGCAAAATAACGACAAAGCTACCGAGATGAGCAGGAAGCAGGCTATATTAGTACCAAGGTACCAAGACAAAGAGCACTGGCAAGCGCAGTTCACGCATATTTAAATAAATAAACCCAGATAGAACGTTCCGAGGCGTACGCGCAGCTACGCGGGAAATACACTCACTTGCAAATAATATGGATGCGGTGAATATTTGTATAACAAGGAAGATTTTTTATAGCTACCTAAAAAAAATCGGATTTTCCTGCCTGACAGAACGCAACGATTATTAATTAATAAAATAAATAATTTCAGGAAAACTCTTGAGGCTAAGATTAATTGAGAATGAGACGTTACGTATACATATATATACATACATAATCATAAAATTATCGTAATAATTTATTATTTTAATTAGTAGTGATAATTATTGCCATTGTGTCGCATCGTCTTTTGTCATCAAAGTCTGCTTTGCTTTGTCTGTCCTGTGTGTCTGAACCTAATCTACTGCTGCTTTATCTTCTTCTTTTTGCGTCGATGACTTATATTTTGTTATGTCATTGTCAAGTCTCGGCTCCCTTATTTTCTACCTTTCGCCAAATTTACATATAATCAACGTAAAATCCCGTTGTTTTTATCATCCTCCATTTACAACCTATATCAGAGTTTCGGCCGCGAATACGTATCAGCTTCGACCGTGATAGTCCGATATTTCGTTAAGAGAGCTGTGACGGTGACATCTGTTTATTTGACGCGCTACATGTATGTCTGTTAATTCATTGTATGTAAGTTAGCCTTGTGTCAGCTCTACCTGCGTTAACGTGCACAAGGCCTTACTGTTGTGCCTACTTCTGTATTGGTAAATTATCCGGTTGGCTGTGGATATTTTTGTAGATGACAGATGAAATATGACATTTATTTGTAACATAAACATAACATCACGCCTTGTTTCCCCGAAGGGTTGGGCAGAGGTGTAGGTACCTGTACACCCACATTATGCTATATGCATTATAATATATTATTATCGCCAGTTATGTTTAAGTCCCATGTAATACAAATCCAGACTCCGGGCTGCTACTGAGAAATTCCAGATAGAAAAACCCAATAACACTTTGCCCGATCTGGGAATCGAACCCAGGACCTCATGCTCAGCAGTAGCGATAGCGACCACTAGACCAACGAGGCAGTTAAAAAAAAGAAAAATAGATGCAAATGAAAAATAATGAATGATGATGGTAAATAGATGTCTTAAAACAAAAATTTCTGATTTATTGAAAATGTCATATCTAAGGATGTAGTGGGCACAGCTACATTCTATATTTTTATAAACTTTAAGAAACCATTAAATGACTATATTAGGCATTAGTTGTTCGTTCAGTTAATTAAGATTAATTTAACTGATTATACATGCATATACGTATATTCACTAAATAATAACTCAATAATATTGTATTTAGTTTGCGGTTTAAAACACGAATAATTTTCAAAATGTCACCCTTGAATCTCTGAAGCGTTAAAATCTTCGTTCACAGGCCCATAGACATCAGAGAGCTACTTTAGCTCCCAGCTCATCACGAGATAGACGGCTTTATCTTAGAATAAAACAGCTTTTTATTACCCATGATACGAGCCGCTAGTTTAAGTAAAAAATATTACGGTAGTTGTCACGCTTGAAAGAGTTGGTCCGTCGACTGAGATTACAATCACCTTTTATAAACTGTAAATATAAATGTTGGTTCAATTGTAACTTGTTTAAGGACAAGAAACAGATATTTTAAGATTGATATAGCTTAAGGCTTAATTTATATGTCATAAAAATTGAATTTATCCGGGTCTTCACCGATGTCGAGTTAAAAAACTGTTATATACTTCTAAAGCAACTAACTAAAATACCTTGATAGTTATATAGCTTTAAAAATATCGTAGTATTTTAACATTAAAATCTTAACATAAACGAATTAGCTACATCAAAAGAAACCCTTTCAAAAACGACTGAAGGGCTATTTGTTTACTGTAGAGTTAGCAACACTTGGTGTAGCTGGACACCAAAAACCGCCTGATCGATCATGACATAACCATCATTATGGCAATCATTATGATTAATATGATCATGCTTTTTAATACCTCTCCGATTTGGAAACTCCCAAATGTAATATCTCAATTCAAGGTCAATGTCAGCGACCGAATTTAAAACAAAAATGTTATGGTACGACAAATACGGCGATTTTCAAAGCTGTTTTTTACAACAGCTTCTTTTTTACTTAACATTAAACATTTTAACATGCATTGTAATTTAAATAAAATAATGTTTACGGCTTAAATGTTCATGAAGGCTGTATAAATTAACGAGACTATTGCGCACGTCGTTTTCAGAGATCGGAAAATTACTACATATGTTTGCGTTATATTTGATATTTTCTGAATAATTTGAAAGGCAAGCGCGCGAGGATCACAGTGTCAAAGTCCTTATAAACTATAATACCTGGCCTGTGCCATTACTTCAGCCATACTATTTCCGTCTCGTCGGGTCGTATTCAGAATCGAAAGAGAAGTAGGTATTAGGTAGGTACTGTTCCTTCGATTCTGAAAACTTCAATTCAAATTCAATTCAATACGACAGTATCTCAACAATCTTTTGCCATACATTTTAGAATTATTATGACTGTGAATAGAAAACCAAACACATTGTTGAATGTTAAACACTAAATGACGTTATATCTTATAATTCAAGTGTCAACTCTATCACCATATGTCAAAGAAAAACTCATTAATGTATGAGGTCAAACACAGGCTTCCAGTTATAATTGCGAAGTAAATAATCCTACAAAATAGTCAACATGTAGATGATATTACGAAATGTCATACGGCATCTGCGCTTGCAACTGCTTATATGTGCAAGCGCATTGCTACGTAAGTATTCAATTTAAGGTAATGAGGCCTGTACGTTCACACACGGCTCGTATTAAATGTAGGTCTAGACAACCTGTCTAATTAATATTATGAGACATTGGTATATTTGTGGAGGAGGCGCTGCTGCGACTACTAGGACCAGTTTTCTTGGAATTTAGAACCTGTACCCTGTAAATCACGTAGCCTTGTTTGTCAATTAGATAAATTGAATCTAGTTGAAGGTCAAGTTATTTTAGAAATGAGTTTTCTGAAACTCCTGTTAGGTACTTTTTCGTGGGTAGGTGCGGATCTTGCTCAAAGCTGTCCATATTTTACAGAATGGTTAACAAGTACCATTATTACGATTGTTGTCCATAAACCACAAGCAGTTCCCAGAAACCAGTCTCCCTAACCTATGATATCTTGCCAAACAGTTACAGACTATTGATTATCACCACAACTAATTTAATGATAACTACTATCCGATAGCTTGGCAAATACTGTACAAATACCACCTAAGTGTTGGTAATTAATACGACAGAACATATAATTAGGTAGCATTTTGATATCAGACTGCCCATTTGCATAGCTTTTAGACTTTAGTAATTAGACAGAATTGCATGCGGGTTTAGAATTTCAATTGCAAGAACTTACTGGTACTTAGGAAGTTTTGTTTGTGTATAGAGCACAAATGCTAAGGATTTTAAAAGGGTTTTGGTATTACGTGCAGCCATTTCGTCACAGTCTTTTGTGCCAACATGAAGGTTTAGTAAGTTAATGTGTAGTCCCACTTGTCGCAGAAACGCACTAAACCTTTCGCAACTTCGAAGCTTCGTTACCTAAATGTTCTAAAAATAACAGAAGGCACAATCAAGTGGGTGAAAGAGGTTGCCAGCCAAATAAAGTGTGTTGTGTAGTGTGCATCGCGATGACCAGTGTCACAGCAAGGCTGCCGCTTATGGCAACACTGAGAATCAGTTTTCCTCCTTCCTACCCAGAGCGGAGCGGAACAACCTTGCTCATCGCTCAGAGGTCGCCACCCAAATAAACGTAAACACTTTTTGTCGTTCTTTGTCGTGTCACGAAAAATAAAATATACCTATAGGTAATTACACATTGATTCGGCTAGTTCTGAGGCTCTGTATACTGGTACCTTCCTCACCTACCATACTGTTGCGTATTAGTCAGTTTTTTGTTAGCTGCGTATATTTCATCTATTAATATCTAAAGAATATTTGTTTGTTAATGACAGTTTTTCGTGTTTAATTCCAAGACGTTCATAAATTAATCAAATACTTCTTTAAACTCTTCACCTTGACGTCATTCTGTCTTAGACTCAATTATTTACTGTCAATTATTTTCTTAAGACCACCCGTACTAGTTGGTTACTACCGGAATACTCCCACACTATTTTGATCGCAGCATTTATACGAAGATACGTCTAATTTAAACGCTGCATTTGAATACAGATCTGGAGTGTGATACTAATAACATATTATTGAGAACATGTCTCTAATGAAATAACTTTTCTTTTATAGATCTGCAACTTTCATCTTTGTCTTGTGCTCCAAATCTACTTTTTTGATATCCTGAAGGTGTTTCAAAGACTACACATTCACCGAAGAAAAAAAACAATATTATTTTTACCGAAATCATGGACTGAGTATAGTTTTTCATACAATTATTGTTTATAATGTCTTCAGACAATTTAAGAAAATTTCGGTAAAATTGTTCTTTCCGCGAAAATTTAAGCAAATTGATTGGTTCACTCTTATGAGTGTAATCATGAAATAAGTCGAATTTGAATCAGTAATCAATATTTTAGTTGCATCGCTTGGTAAAGATATAAAACCTAGCTGTAGTAAGCAATAGCCGTTTGAATTGATTGATTGAAAGTTCACCATACTGTTAAGAACGTCGAGATTTGCATAGAAATACTCAATTTGATTATACAAATAAACAGTTTTCATTGCATGTTTAGTTGGTGAAATCAGCGTTTACGTCCTATACAGACGAGGACACATTATACACTTTCTTATTTTCCCGACTTCACAAGGTAATCTAGTAATAGGCAATCTCAGGGACTCTCTCCTCGCTTAAACGCATGGTGAAAGTGGATTGCGTAAGCGCCCTGCCGTGTATACCGCAAATCACAGAATTGACGTATAGTGTTGCAAGATTAAGTGCCTTTGCATTAAGATTAAAAGTTTTTGAGTGATTTTGGACAGTTGTGATAGTATAATGGTAGAGTGATACTGGAGTAAGAGGGTTTGCCATTTCAACTTGGTTACTAAGTAGAAACGGCAGGCATCGTAATGCCTGCCATTTCATCATGTTATGGATAATTAGGAAAAGTTTACGTTTTTCCATTGAACGTTAATTAATTGCTCCTATTTCAAGATGAATTGCTTCAACTACATTATTTTAATTACAAGGGTGGTTCTTTAAAAAAAAAATTGTAAAAGCTTCTCAGATGCTCTGCAGTAAGTTTTCTTTCCGGAAAATTTATGAAGTCCTTCCTAGATTTCTGCTAATATTTTGTCAAAAATATTATTACTGGCAGAATAATTGGAAAACGGAGGGAATCACTATGGAACAAACAGAATTCAGTAAATAATAACAAACACCTATGTCCGCTGCATTTTTCCATAAAAGGAAGAAATATCTCCTTGTAGTTTCACGCCAAGAATGTGACCACCAGTGTCCCACCTATGTGATTGTATTTCGACACAGTCGTTATTGTCACTAATCAATCTAATAACGGTGACTAATATCCCAAAGCAGACAGAGATATAAAAAGATATGTGCATCATTTTACAACGTGACAAAATTGAGAGGCAGATTTGAGAACCGAAACCTTTTAGTATTTTATATACGTAGGACTAAGGAACCTTTTGCTGCCAATTGTAAAGTGAAGGAGTCTGATGTAAGCGAGGGATACAATGAGACGGATAGGATTTGTGAATTGTTGAGTACAATTTTTTGTTATATATGGCTACAACCATAGCCTTTGCTAAAAGGCTTTTACATTTTTTAATGCTGTTTCATAAGCCCAGACCATCATATTTATTTAAAATGGTATACTTACAGCTTCTGTATATAAGAACCTACTAAACCTATTTAATTTGTAATGTGTAACTGTTATATCTTCCAATAAAGTAATAAATAAAGTAAATAAATACTGTAACTTATTGAATTAATTATTAATGGAAAACATCGTGAGGAAACCGGCATGTATTAGAACCAAAAATTCGAAGACATATGACATCTACCAACCCGCACTGGGCCCGCGTGGTGGATTACGGCCCACTTCCTCTCACTGAGAGCAGGCCTGTGTCCCAGCAGTGGGAACATTTTAGGCTGATTATGCATGTTATGCATCAATTCGAAAATTCGCAGGATTACACCTGTTAACAAATAAATTTAACAAAAAAGTGTTTCGTGCGTCAAAAACAAGCCCTTCAGGGAGTGAAAAGAGGTATGTAGTCTCAAAATAAACATGAGTGTCATTTTCAGTCAATCATTAATTTGGAAATTGATTAAGCTTGAACAACTAAACATTCTAAAAAATCCTAATTTATTCATATTTTGTGTGGGATTTACCTATTATATAAATAAATTAATTATGTTCTGCAGGATTGTACATCTTAACAAGTTCAACTTGCGGTGGCGGTTATTAGGAAACTGCTATAACTATAGCCGTTTGATGACATTGAAAAACATTAATAATTAAGAGTAGTACTCGTATTTGTACGTCCAGACTTAACAAATGGACAAACACTCACCGTTTTTTTCAATTATAGGTACAGATTTTTTTCCTTGGCTATTTATAAAGTTCAACATAAAGAAATAGTGGGATATACCTTTTGTTTTTATTGTTAGTTTTTGAGCATACAAATTTTACATAGTTTCGAGTTCGTCATAGTCGGCGTTGTTATTGTTTGACTTTCGGCCAGTTTTTCTTTCAGAAAACTCTTCTTATCAATTTGTTTTTAGCGAAGGTTAAAAGTACTCGCGGCATTGCGTTGCCGGTGGCTTCTTCTGGGATCGCAGCTACACTGCTTGCCTGGTCGAACTGCTCATGCTACCTTCAAGTAACCAATCAATTTCACAACTGCTGATACCTAGTTCGATGGCTTATTAGTCGATTAGCACGAGTTTATTCGCCACTTTTATTCGGCGAATCGACACTTTTATTACGGCTACAGATTCTAGGCAGACTCTACCAGTAAGAATAAACAAATGAGTAGGGACAAATTATAAGGGTCACGAAATTAAAAATAAATAAGATTGCGTAAAAATACAACCTAAAATACAAACAAGTCTTTATAATTATAGATAAGTGTCAACTAGATTAATTGCCCTGGCTAAACATGTCTGTTACAGCATTATCGTATGTAGGGCCAGTCAAATCACTCAGCGATAATTACCAGGGCAGTACTGGAGCTGGCCGGAGACTGCGCACTAAGGATGCGCACCGCTTGCGCAAGTCCGCAAACATGCTCGAACGCTGCAGAAGCGGGGCAGCCACAACACCGCCCTGAACGAGTTGTTATACTGGACGCGGAGGCCGCTGTAGGACGCTTGTGTGTAGCGAGCCCACAGGCTGCACGTGGACAGTGAGGTGCCATATGTCTTGAAAGTGTGATCTTAACTTGATCGGAGCATCGTGCAAACCTGCAAGCCACCATTTCTTTCTTTTCGACAAGTCCCTCCGCAGGTATAATTCATACCTGTTGAATGCTTCAGGACTTCAGGGAAGTGATATCGGGCGGTTCCTAACGTATATCACTTGGCACACACACACAGCTTGGCAGACTTCTGAAAGGTTTTTTTTTTTACTTTTTCTTTTGTAAATCCACTGTAGCGAATTTGATCCTTTAAAATAGTACCTACCATTTTATATAACCCAGACGCTAAAAAAATCTAGACAAGGATGAAATTGGCTACTAATTGAAAAATAAAAATACCAAATAGTTCAAGATGTAGTCAAAAACAAGTAATACAAGCCAACCTTATTATTATTAACAATATGAGATTAAACAGAATTTCGTGAGATATATTTGATAGATTGACTTGATAATAAACCATTGTAATACAGTAATAGAACGGAATAGATTTGACTGTGACTTATTAGGTCAATTAATTAAGATAAATGTCATTGATTCAGTTGGTGTTGACTCTAATAACCAGTTTGTCATAAGAACAAATGGAACTTTGATAAGAGCAGTAAAGCCCAACCAAGTCTTATTCTTATACTTTACAGTAATTATTTTTGGTCATGTTTGTACGCGTAGAACCTGTTTTGATATGAGGAGTGGAAGTCCAACCAATATGATTTGTTGTTAGTTTTTTTGACGTGACAACGTCTAATAAATCGATGAACGTCGGCTGCTCGCACGAAAAAGTGTAACGTTACGTGGTAGATCGTAGTAAGAAGTATTTATTCTTTTATTTAAAAAAAAAAGTAGCATCGGTCGGCGAGTGCAGTAACAATAGGTTCTGGTATCGTCCGTAAACCGACTTTGCAGACAACCAATATTTTTTCACCCATTACTATCATAACTATACTGTCTTCAGTAATATTATTTCCTCGTTTCTGTTTAGTAGTAACGTGCGCTAGAGATTACTTTATTTAATGAGACACTTGGATGTCGCCGATGCAGCAAAGATTTATTTAACACCGATTAGAAATGAAACATGGAGGGTGTCACTTGCTGATAATTCTACGGAAGTTAAAGGGGGGAGCCCTTTAACTTCCGTTCCGAACTGGACACCTACACCAGTAAATTTGCAGTAAAATGAACCTTAAACCTTCATTAACTTGTTATGCTGTTACATGCTGACCGTACCTCTCTCGTAGTAGGTCTAGTCCTACTTTAGGTGTTTGTAATCTAAACTAATATAAAGACACAAAAAGAAGAAAAGATGCTTAATATCGAATTCCATTTCTAGGAAGCCAAACAACAATTAACTACTTGGCTTAATTCAATCTCTAGTTAAAATGTAAGAGAAGTAATTGGCAGAGTCGTGACATAATGTTATTACTAGATAAAACACCAATTAACGCTCTAGATTATAAGAAGGTCTTAACGGAATCATTACATATCGTATTCAAGATTTTTAACTTCGTTACTAATCCACGTTTGAATAACATTTTAGCGTTGCAACATCCTACGGAGCGTGACAATAGTTAGCCGACCGAAATGACTGTTAAAGGAAGTGGGGTTATTATTAACAAACACGTAAGTATGAGTCAATGGGACGGACAAGTCGGGACGGGTGTTTCTCGGAACCCTTTTGTTGCTGCATATCATTCTCATTGCCCAATAAGACAAAGTCTGCGGTTGTACACTTGCGTGCGTTTGACGCGCGACAAACGCGCCCGGAATGTGTCTGGATGATTTGTGTATATTGATACGTTAGCAGGAATTTTCTGAAACATAAGTGGTCAGATTCTTTTGATTAATCTTTATTGGTCACCTAACCCAAGGAATAAGTAAATATTTCAGGACAGTGGCAATACTTTTAGGTGAAGTAAAAACTGACACAACTACCTAATTGTGATGATGCTTTATATCTTAAAAAGCGCTGCATCTATTTAAAAAAATTGGTACGCGACCTTGAAATTATTATTGTTAGTTTATATTTTAATTAAACACCTATTCCTGTGGGAATTCCACATGAACAGTTAATTTATATTTAATTTAATACAAATAAAACTAGAATATAATAATCAGTTAATTGCTTTATGGTAACACACCATAATGCAATGAACTGATTATTATATTCTGATTATAATACCCAAAATATAAAAATAAATGCTATTTCTGTAAGAATTAACATTAATAAAATTTCGTACAAACAAACAACAAACACAAAACTATTGGTCGCTGTCTTGAGAAAGATCTCGACCGTATTGGTCAAGATCTCAAACAAGATTTTTAGACTAACCGCGTGCGGCTTAGCACGCTATACTTCTGGAAAAAACAAAAAACATTTTCAGTATAAAAATTAATCGATTCATAGTGTGCAAAACACAACAATCTTTTGCGTTTTGTATCCGTATTGCAGATAATTATTACTTAAATCAACGTTGATTTCCTTTGTTTCGAGGTTCGATTACATAGTGTTTATTTATTTTCAAAACATAACATGATTACCATAAGCAATGATTTTTTTAATACAAAAAAGGCTTGGTTAATCTCGGCGCTAGACTTATCACGCGAGACTTGCCAATAAAACATACTAATTCGTGAACCGTTTAAAAACGCACGTATGAAAAGCGGAGCGCGGCGGTGGCGGTCCCGTGAGGCAGGTAATGACACAAAACGATGCGCGTGACCATCACATAACACACACAAGGATCATAACAAAGATACACTGCATACCACTGATGATAGATAGATCATCGTGTCGCCATGTTGTGGGTAGATCCTGCGCTTGCACCAGTATATAGCCGAGGAGTCTTATTAGATTGGATCACTGTAGAGTTTTCGAACTACGAAAAAAACTCTCGTCGAACTAACTCGACGTGTCGCGTCAGTCTGAACGAGCCTTTAAATTTCTAAACTTTTCAAAGCTTGCTGAAGAACATTTTGACGATGAGAAATAATAATTTGCTACTGGCACTCATCAAAATTATCATATCAAGACAACGTTTTGGAATATGCAGTCGGGTGCCAACAAGGTGATCCTCTCGGGCCAGTCATTTTCGTATCATCTTAATCATAATCATAATGGTTAATTTGCTTAGAAAGTAGGTACATAAATAAGGTATTTACAACGTTTGTTATTCCTATACAATCTACCTTAAATTAGGCATGCAAAATCGAAAATAATTTAAAAAAAAACTCGTTAGTCAAATTAAAATTTACTGGAATTAATAATAAAACATTACATGATTTACTCGTAAACCATGCATTATAGCGAGGTTTAATAATATTTATGTCAACAAACACATCATGACAAATATTCAATCTAAAGTGTTGTGTCATTTAAAAAATATTAATTGAATAATAACACTTATTTAGCCAGTTATAAGTAGCAGTTTCTTTTTAAATATTCGAATTTGATAATTTTTTTAAACCTTTGCCGAAAACACTTTTCATAAGTTAAGCTGTATTTTAGCTACCATTTTGTATCAGGTAGTTTAACACCGTTAACACCGTTAAAAAGTAATT
This sequence comes from Dasypolia templi, assembly GCA_963555695.1. Taxonomy (NCBI): domain Eukaryota; kingdom Metazoa; phylum Arthropoda; class Insecta; order Lepidoptera; family Noctuidae; genus Dasypolia; species Dasypolia templi. Next base: position 21,542,595 of record OY743141.1, on the reverse strand, counting down.
TTTATTATTCCTTATAAAAATGCCATTTCTATAAAGTATAATGCCAGAAATGTTCACACTTTTAGGGACTTAAAGATAGATACACAGCTGTCTGTCATTTTCAGGCAACACATTGCCCTTATACAGCGTTTTTGGGCCACAAACAAACACTTGTTCCTTCAAACTACAATTACCCCAGAAAACAATTCCAAATCGCAGAATTGATGACAAACCTAAATAAATACAACAAATTACTATAGAATATAAAAAATTCTATAGTCATTTGTTGTACTGGTCAGCGTTGATAGAAATGCAATATATTCGTTTTCGATAAATTCGTTATTATTGTTGATGTCAAGCAAATAACCATGTCCTTAAGTGTATTATTTATGTCACATTCATTTTCATATTCATTTTACGTGCATTTTATTAAGGCGGTACTATCATCAGCAAACAAGACCTTTGGCTGCTGAATTTAACGTAGCAAGTCATTTGTATAGAACTAAAATAGTGGTGGGCCTAGTATACTGCCTTGTGGTGCAACCATATCTGATAACTCTATATTCAGATAAATATTTAATTTCACGTTTTAAATTGAAGCAATTTTTTGTTATTTCCGTGTATTGTTTCCGGTCACTAAGAAACGATTTTATGAGACCATAATTATTGAGCCTATTGAGCAAGGTTTCGTAATGGAAACAATAAAAGGCTATGTTGATATCAGTAAAAATTGCGCATTAATTTTAGTTTAAAAACACGATCAAATGTAAAGAACGAAAAGACATCATCGGTGCGTATTTTGAACACATCATTGAATTGTCCTGTGTTGAGCTTGATAAGCATGTTATACTATGCGTATACAGACCTCCAGGTTACCAGAATCTATGTGTATTTGATTCTGTAATGGAAGATGTGCTAAAGAAACTTTGTGCTAGTAGTAAGGCAATAAGGCGGTGATTCCAATATTAATTTATTAGAAAAAAACTTGAATACTGTCAGATTATAAAATCTTTTTGGGTCATTTGATTTGTCAAATGTTTTATTGAACCAACCCGAGTGACAGCTTCTTCTGCCACTTGTATAGATACTATTTATTGAAACTGCGATTACTTACACAAACAAATTGTAAATAAGTTACCATCTGATCACAGTTGACAAACAGTAACATTTTGCTCCTACATGCCTTTACAAAAAAAAAAAACAAGGTTTAGGCCAAAGCCAGTAAATTAGTTGTTCAAAGTTTCAATAATTTATGTGACCCAAATGAGTTCTATGCCGAGTTCTTTTCACTATTAGACATACAATTTGATAAAAAAACATTAAAAACCAAAAGTATTTACACTAAGTTCTTATTTAGTGATTGGGCGACTCCAGGTATTCGTAAAAGCAGGAAAAAACTTTTTGAACTTTATGGTCTAAACTTTAGACCATAAAGTTCAAAATTCAGAAATTATTCATATGTTGCTTTAGACTCTAAAGCAACATATGAATAATTTCTGAATATTCTAAAAAAATTAAATCTGCTGATTATAAAATAAAAACTACCTGGCAAATAATAAATAATGAAACAGGTAGGAAAAAACAGCGTAATACTGAATTTAATTTAGAAACTAAATATGGTAGAAGTAGCTCAGGAATTTGAAAACTATTTTGCTAATATTCCCCTAAAACTACTGAAGCTTTAAATTCCTCACCCGAGTTCTCTGCTGCCTTACTTAGAATTAATGTAAAGGCATGCCCTTTAGAGTTTAGGTTTCAGCATACAAACCCCCAGGCTGTTATAAAAGCTTTTAAATATCTTAAAATTAAATCAACAGAAGATCTCTGGGCAATGTCTGTAGAAGTCTGTAGAACTTTCATCGAAACCATTGCGCCGTATTTAGCTGTCATATTTAACACCCGTGTAGACCAAGGTGTATTTCCGGATCTCATGAAACGCAGTGAAGTCGTTCCTTTGTTTAAATCAGGTGATAATAAAGAACTCAAAAATTATAGGCCTGTTTCAATTCTATCAGTTCTCTCAGTGAGGTGTTTGAAAAGTGCTAAATCAAATGTTACGTCACCATAAAAACAACAGTATGGTTTCACCAAAGGGCGTTATACCACTGACGCTGGTGTCATGCTAATAAAGAAAAAATTTAACGCCTGGGAAGAAGCACAAGATGCCATTGGAATCTTTTGCGACCTCTCTAAGGCGTTTGATTGCGTAAACCATGAGACCTTTCTGCTGAAGCTGGAGCACTATGGAGTTAGGAATAAAGCTCTTGATCTACTAAGATCATACCTGAACGACAGAAAGGTTAAAGTTCTAGTAAACGGCATAAACTCATCAGGGTATGAAATGGCAATGGGCGTTCCTCAAGGTTCGATATTGGGTCCATTCCTCTTCTTAGTTTAAATTAATGATTTACCCAAATTACTTCAAAATCATCCGAAGATGGTGTTATTTGCAGGTTGACACATCACTGATCTTTAAAATAGACCGACGGTCACAAAATCTGGACGACGTGAATAACTCGATTCTTCAAGTCCAAGATTGGTTTACGGTAAATAATTTGGTACTAAATGAAAAAAAAACACAAATCCATTAGATTTAAATTACCTAATGTTAGAAGTAGCGAATGCAACATCATATTGAATGTAGAAAAACTGGAATTAATTAATCAGACGGTTTTCCTAGAAATCACGCTGGACGAGAAATTACAATGGGGACCACATATAACATCTCTTGCGGGGCGGCTAAGCTCGGCCGCTCATGCTGTTAGAAAGATAAGACCGTTAACAGATGTAGAAAGGGCGTTTGGTATATCTTATCTACTTCCACAGCATTATGTCGTATGGCATTTTACAGTGGGGTCGGGCTGATGACATTGAATCCATTTTTATTTTGTAAAAGAGAGCTGTCAGAGCCATATACAATCATCCTCGTCGCGAATCTCTAAGGGAACTATTTAAAGTGATATTATAACAGTACCTTGCCAATTCATTTATGAAAATATTATTTATGTAAGCAAAAATCTACAACTTTTTAATAAAATAAGTGATAGACATCATTTTACTACTAGAAATAAAGATAAAATAGATCAACCATTTTTCAGATTAGCTAAAGTACATACATCATTTATGGGGTACTATGTTTAATGTTATAACCAAATACCTTGTAATATATTGCAGTTAAATGAAAGAAAATTTAAAACTCATATAAAAAAGTATACTTTGTATACAAGCATATTACAAATTAGAGGATTATATACAAGATAGGAATGCTTGGAAACATGATGGCCCAGCTCCAGAGGACAATCCAGTTTAGTCAAAATCATACTGGTTTCTAATTTAATTGTATAATTTGTTATTTTTACTCAACTCACACACTGACTTATTTCTAGTTAAATATGTATTTTAGGGAAATCATATATTTTTACAATGTTTGTCAATATGTGAGCACCATGTACCTATCACGTGATTGATGTATCTGTCTTTGCTTTATTTTAAATTATTTTTACCAATTGTAGTTCTTATAGTATTTTAATTCTTGGTGCATCGTCTTCACATTTAAAATATTTTTAATGTCTACAAAATATTGTAAAACATTTTAAAAGAGTAACGGTGGTGTTTCTTGCCCCTTCATCTCCATACGAAACTACCTTTTGGAAGGGGCGCATAGAATCATTAAAAAAAAAATGTAAATGTTGACATTCAAAAGTGCATTTTTATGTGACTATTTGAAATAAATGCTTTGCCTTTCACTTGTACATGTATGTATTTTATTGTTTACGTTTTTCATTACATTCTTTAGTCATTCGTCTAGGTTCTTTTAATTTCAGTTTGTCTATTCATCCCATAATACAACCACTAAATTCAAAATTAAATTTGTGGAATTTAGATGATGAAACACTAAAAGGTGACGTAGACGTGACATTTTAGAACGATTTCTAAAAGATCCTCAATTGCTAAAGCAGCAGTTCCAATCCATCGGCCTCGAACTCAACAACTCAAAATGCGAAATTTTACCTCTGTAACAACACCGACAGACATAGGGCGGCTGCTGCAGGAGCAGAAAACCTCAAACGACGCCAGTAAAATAACCTTATTGGAAGCTATATGTTTGAGCCATTTGGGGTTGAAAATCAAGGACCTTGGGGTCAGAGTGCTCATCGGCTATTTCGGGACATCGCCAAGCGGTTGGACGACTCTCGTGACCAGAGGGCTGGCCTATTGTTTGCCCAAAGAATCAGCATTGCCATCCAACGTGGTCACTTTAAAAATCTTAATCACTGAAGCTACATTGATTAAACAATTCTTTAATACGTAAATTCATAACATGTTGTGCCTAAATCCGCATGACGACACTGACCCCTACATTTATGTGTAATATGAATTGATCTGATGCTAAAAGCCGCACTGATTACTATCTGCTCATATATTTCGATACTCGGCCGATGACTACGAATTAAGAGCCAATTTAACAAGAAATAGTGCTATGCCGTGATAGACACATTAAAGTATACTTTATATTCGTTTAGTTTTTAAGAATGGGAAGTCATCTTAGTCACAATGACATAAAAAAAATGTGTTAACACGAGGTTTTGTGGACGTGACTATTCATCATATGACTCCAGGTAGGTTTCAGTACCAGGGAAGGCAGGACCCATAGAGGTTATTAATTAATCACAACCAGATATTGCCTGTAAGCAGTAGCTTAGTTTCAAGAAGCTCCACAGATTACGCACACACCACAATTTTTTGGTCTCGTCCGTCCTACTTGCACAACTTACTTTGTTAAAACAACACGGTTAAGTACGTAATTTAATTTTATTATGGCACCTTGCTGAACAAAGATGTCAAAACAGAATTATTCATTCGGTACATATTTGTAACTGGTTTTGAGCAATAACCACGCTTCGCTGAATGATTAGATGCGCTGGGCGACCTTTAGAGCGGCCTGTGTTGCCTAACTGTGACGTCACATAGGCTCAAGTAATCGATCACTTACAATGGGTAATATCAGGCTGTCTCCTTTTAGCTATGGAGTGTTTCTTGCATACAGCTACATAAAGTAGAATTACATTCTGTCAAAAAAGTTTCAGGAATGGATGATTTGTTTATAACCATAAACAAATCATCCATTCCTGAAACTGTTTTCCATTTTGGCGCGGAGTTTGAGTTGCATCTTTTATTTAGATTGAATACAGTGCTTAGTTATATCATATCTATTGTGTATTGCGAATTTCATAATAAAAAAAAACATCGAACAAAGAGTTTGTCTTAAATTTTGCATCGCTAATAGAATTTCGTGTTCCGAGTCACTGAAAATGTTACAGAAGGATTACGGTGAATCGACTTTATCAAAAACACATACTTATGAGTGGTACAAAGCGTTCAAAAGCGGTTGAGATGTGATGAAAGATTTGCCTCGCTCTGGTAGGCCATTAACGTCTTCAACTGAAGTTAACATCGCAAAAGTGAAGGAAATAGTGACTGAAAATCCTCATTCAAGTTTGAGAGAGATAGCCGCTGAACTTTGTGTGTCTCACGAGTCGATATGTACCATTTAAAATAATCAGTTGAGTATAAAACACGTTGCCACTCTGCTAGTCCCAAAAGACATGAGTTTTCTCCAAAAACCCAATCACATGAGAGTCGTTGACGACATGCTAGAACGAGTCAATTTCGACACAACATTCATGAAACGCATTGTTACTGGTAACGAGATGAGGGTGTACGAGTTTAGTGTGACATGCAAACTAGTGAACAAGCTTCGGAGTGGCGCCTTCCAACTGAACCGAAACCGAAAAAAACACGCCAAAGTAGATCAAAAGTCAAAGTCATGTTGACTGTTTTCTTTGACCACCGCGGTGTTGTGCACTCGGTATTCTTGCCGAAAGGTCAAATGATAAATAAAGAACATTCTTTGAGCTTAGCTTAGCTTTCAAGATAGCAAATTCGACGAAAAAGGTCAGATTTGTGGAAAGAATATTCTTGGATTTTGCATCACGAAAATGCGCTTTCGCACAAGGCCATCATTGTGAACGAATTTTTGACCAAAAACTCAACAAATACCGTCGACCAAGGACCTTATTCACCAGATATGTCTCCAGCCTACTTTTTTCTTTTTCCTAAACTCAAATTACCACTTCGTGGCACCCGTTATCATTCGGTAGAAGACATAAAGGAGAATTCGCGGCAGAAACTGAACTCAATTCCGGAAAAAGAGTTTAAAAATGTTTTGGTGATTGGATTATTCGTCGGCGTAAGTGTATCGTTTCTGAAGGATTATATTTTGATGGCGATAAAATAAATTTGGATGAATAAATAACATTTTGTGTATAATTATCTTTTCCCGGTACTTTCATGACAGAAAAACAATTTGCTGTAGGTAAGCACTTCGTATTGGCTGCCGCAGTCGAGTGTCTTCATGATAAATGTTATTTATTGTTGTTTGTTTGTTGTAAACATAACATCACGCCTTGTTTCCCCGAAGGGTTGGGCAGAGGTGTACCTATAGTACACCCACATTTCGCCAGTTGTGTTTTAAGTCCCATGTAATAGGGGGCGAGCCTATTGCCATTAACCGGGTACAAATCCAGACTCCGGGCTGCTACTGAGATGTTCCAGATAGAAAAACCCAATAACACGTTGCCCGACCTGGGAATTGACCCCAGGACCTCATGCTCAGTAGTAGCGATTGAGACCAACAAGGCAGTTTGTTCGGTCAGTTGTTATTTTGTTTTTAATCTGTAAAAAAAAAACACTATTATACCACATGTATTTTCGTCGTTAGTAAATACGAGATATTTAAAAAAGTATCATGTTATATCCGAATATTTAAAAAGGAAAGTAAGTGAAAATTTGTGAAAATAAAAAAGTCTTCATTAAAACTTTACAGCTTATTTGACACTTGTAATAAATTAAACACTGCGTAATAATTATAAAGTATTTTATAATTTCAATTAAATTTTATGACGTGCTGAATAGCCTATTTTATGGCTAGTAAATGGTGTAAACACTTTAAAGTATGCATTAATATGGAGTGCAAATAAATAAATAAAAATGTTAACGCCCGATAAGAAGGCTCGTTATACGATTAGTGTACCTACTGCTTTCAGGCTTCAACCTGACGAATCCTGTAGGCCCATATTTAAAAAGCTTGACTTGTTGCCGCTACCGTTTCTTTAATATTCCGAAACATGTATGTTTTAACATGTATTCTTCCGAGACTAACTAAATATAATAAAAGTTGGATATTTATGTGTGTACGTTTGTACATAGAATAATAAGATACCAAGTAATCTCAAGACCTTAAATATTATTGAAAAATAAAATGTATGAATGGTAGAGTAGACATAGTTTCAAAGACTTCTTTGACAATAAATGTTAAATATGCTTGTGAGAATTTGTACGCTTATCACTGTTAAGCAAAATCATGTATGTTCTTGTAATATTCTTTTTTTGTTTTGCCACCTTTTCTCGTAATCTCATCATGTCTTTAAGCAAATATTAATTTCCATATCATTCTATTATTCTATGCGCAAATGTAGATCAGAGACGAAGTTGTTGAAAATTTCCTGTGAACATTATCGCAACTCATGAAACTTTGCAACTTCGCCTGCTTCGGAAATCTCCTTCTTACCTACTGCAGGTGTCTATAGGAGCGGTAACCATTTCCCATCAGGTTGGCAGATGGTCTCATTGCCCACCTACATATTATATCCCGATGCATTTAAGTATACAGAAGAACATATATTACATTATCCTAGCTAGTTAATCCATAATTGCCTATTAAGTTAAACCATAACTATACTCTCACCTTTATTGTTGAACAAATTGTTAACAGATGATTCAGATTCAAACAATTACCTACCAGTCATCAGTGCAATGGAACTTGCAATATTATCTCTGCAAGGCCATCTCTGTTAAGCAGTTCCTACACTTCCATTCGCGTCTCTTAAGAATACCAATAAAAAGTAAAATACAATTAGCTGGACTGTCAAACGTGGGAGGAACAGACTTTGATCTTAATATGACCGCAATTACGTACATTAAAAGATCCAATACCAACTCGTGTGGGCACCAAGGTCCCGGACCATATTGGGTAAAATTGTCTCACTGGCAAATCAACTACAGAACCTTTGTGAAGCCGACCAATAAATCTGTTGACATTGTTTAAACATGTGTTGTTCACGGATTCATTTTAAGTTGTGTTTGTTTAAGGCAAATTAAATTGAGTTAAGGCACTGAAAGGAAATGCACGAGTTTATGTAAAGATCAGGGCCCAGAATACTTCCTTTATGAAACTATAAGTAAAGAGTAAAAATTTATAACTAATTAAATAAATGGACTAATATTTGACATGGGATCATCGTACAGCTGAATACTGTTTCTTTAGGTGGATTCCCAAAAAAACATGCTTATGGTGGAAGGAATACACAGGCAAATAAACAATATAAGGACTTCGGTGACACAAAAGTATCGTTGACTTCTTTCTTGCAGAAAAAAAGATTATTCTAAAAACGCACCAAGCTACAATAAGACCTTATCCTAATCGCTAAAGTACGAGGCACCTCCTCATAAATAAATACCATCTTTTGATCTCGTAGATAGACAAGACACGTGTAAACATAAACTTATCCGTAGACACCACAGTGTAATTATAAGTAAGTAGTCATAATTAAAATTATTTTAATCGTTTCCATTAAAACAATGATAACTTACAGCTCATAATAGTTGCGAGAATAACAATATACTGACTGAAATGTATTTTTTAGTAGTTGACAAGAGGTTACAATACGTTGGGAAATGTGGGAAAGACATGAACAAAATAAAAGCTGATGAAGAATCAGTAAACATTGTAAGTAAGTAACTAATTACATTTTTATAGATGTTCCAGCAAATTGGTGTTATAGAAGACCTGGTGAAGATGGCCCAGTCGATGTGACAACGCTTAGCTGTGCGGCGTCTTTCAGCTGAAATGATGATGATGGTGGAGGTGGTGGCAAGGAGTATTTTGGCACGATCTGAGAAAAGGTTATATACAACAGTGTGGATGAAAAAAATCAAGCAGGGCGGCAACATGGCAATCGGCAACCAAAGACAATTTCTCCTTACAGGGCATCCCTGCCAACCTGTGCTGATCAAGCATTTCCTAATCTAAAAAAGTACAATAAAATACAGAATTCACTACATACGTATAAGATAGCGGATACGACCCGCCCACAGCGTTATTTACATGTGTCCAAAGTACAACCAGAAAAAAAAAACTCGCACAGCCATTTAAAGTAATAAGACAATGCGGTTCATTAAGTTAGCTACCTCCGCCCACTCTGTAGCAGCTTCGTCTCTCGATTTAACGAGTCTACGTAAAACGTTATATTTACATATGGTACACAAAAATGAAAAAATATTGAAGTGTGTGTTGTAGGTACTTGTAATTGAAAGCTTTGGTTCTGATTTTTTGGGTTTGGATGTATGATTGTTAAATGTATGTGCTGCTAATAAAATAAACAATCATTTGTAAACACATATCCATAAGATTAATATTCATTTGACCCTGACGAAATTCAATACTCAGATTTCCATTGCTCATTTGGATTAATTGGACTTCTTTGTGGAGTTTCAGCCACGCCTCCTAGGTTTGGAATATGAACTTAGTTGTGTAATGTAGAATGTTAAGTGTTGCATCTAACGTAAATAATGTAGTGGCCTTATTTACGTTGGATGTAAACTCATTTTACCACCAGTTTATGTATTACCATCAGCGCAGTGGTGGCCCAGTGGTAACGGCCGCGACTTACGAGTTATAGATCGTAGGTTCGAACCCAGACAGGCGCTTTACTTCGAGTAAATTATTTCATCACCACTGCTCTCAAAACGGTAAAGGAAAACATCGTGAAGAAACCGGCATGTCTTAGAACCAAAAATTCGAAGACATGTGACATCTACCAACCCGCACTGGGCCCGCGTAATCCGCACCGTCCCAGCAGTGGGAACATAATAGGCTGATTATGTATTTCATCACCACTGCTCTCAAAACGGTGAAGGAAAACATCGCGAGGAAACCGGTATGTCTTAAAACTAAAAATTCGTTGACATGTGACATCTAACAAACCGCACTGCGGCCCGCGTGGTGGATTACGGCCCATTCCCTCTCATAGAGCGGAGGCCTGTTTCCCAGCAGTGGGAACATATTAGCCTGATTATCAATAATGATTACCATCAATAATATCTGTAGCCTCGTTGGTATAGTCATCAAAGAGGCGCAAGCGCGATAACAGAGGTCCTGCGTCTATCAGGTTCATATTCATATCCATCAGTAATTTCAGTAGCACTTCGAAATCGGGACGGGTAGACTCGCCCGCCACTTAGACATAAGCGGCGAAACGGTGCCATGTGCAGATGGTGACCACCAGGGTGGTTTTATTGAGGTACAAAACACACTACCCGGTCTTATCCTTAAATCCTAGGCTCCTTTTGAAGGTTTCCCCCGAAAACAAAAAAGGTACCTATTTTGCACATCTGCCTTACCCTTTGTTGAATACAGCCGTGATGTTATGTTATATTCTACAAATAAATAAAGTTGGGACTATCAAACCAATCACCGAACTAAAAACCCAAAACAGCTACAAGCTATATTACACAAGCAACAGCTACTTACCGGGTTGAGTTCAATAGACTTTTCTATTCCAATTACCTGCTAACGAGTAAACAAATCGACTGGTCACCATTAGTCATTCGTGTAGGTTTTGTTCATGCGCAACACTGTCATCGATATAATAATAATAATTTTTGTAATTTTGGATGATTTAGATTATTTTTATGACGAAATGTGGGTGTACTATAATATGGAATACGGGCAATAGGTGGGGTAATAGGGAATACGGGCTGGTGTCCGCAACTGCACGACAATGCGCGTACGGTGGGAAAATCGATCATTCGATCCACCCCAGCTCCTCGAGGAAGGCCAGCAACGCCTTGGTGTTACTGACAGCCTCGCGTAGGGTAACTTGGTTACCGAAGTACTTTGCCCTTTATGGCGACCACCGGGCAGTGTAGAAGGACATGAGCTGCTGTCTCGTCCACCTCCATGCAGGCCCTGCACAGCGGACTGTTTGTGACTCCTATGACAGAGAGCAATATACGGCAGAATTTTGGCTGAATCATGATTGGTAAAAGTCTCAACTTACCTGTTTAGTGCAGATTTATTTATTTCCACTCACAATGCACGTATTTTAAAAATGAATTTTTTAATGATAAAAGTAGCCATCTTTTTGTTATTATTTTTTTACATAGAAATCTATAAGAAATCTATTAACATGTTTTTCTGAACCCGGAACTATAAAACTTAATATTAAAAGGATTGCATGAAACCTTTTAAAAGTAGGTCAACTCCTAGATGGCGTTGTAAAACTACAGTCTCTTGCAATTAGTGATTCGCTTATGCTGCCATCTGTTGAAAAATAGGACGATTAAAAATTGCCAGCTCAATTGCCAGACTTAGGGAGGTTTCATTTCTTTGTATGGGATTGGGTATATGTACGTAGTATTATATTATCTGTGCCCGTGGCCAGTTAAAGCTGCCGTAACTCCGACTAACCAAACAACAGCTGCGCATCAGCTGTTGGTTGGTTAGTCGGAGAACTGCTGCTGCTATGGTCGGAACAAGGGTTCCGACCATAGTTTGTGATGTTGTTCCCTAGTGCGTTTCCTTACCAGAGTGCGTAAGTAACCGAAGGGGAGTGGCAAGATGGGTTCAAGTCCCACTGATGCCTCACTCGACCCCCATTCTGGCAAGTTCGTCGGCTGCATTGTTGCCCAGCGAACCGCTGTGTCCTTTGATCCATTGAATGGTTATGTTATTGAGGCTACCCACCTGATTAAGGCGCTGGTGACACTCGCAAATTAGCCCAGATTCAACTGTGCGGCTGTTCAGCGCTTTCAAAACAGCCCTGCTGTCTGAGAGTATCCGGATCGAGTGGTCCCTAACTTCTCTGGCCATGATGGCCGAAGCAGCCAATGAAAAATTCCATGCATTCGGCATAGAACACAGGGTACAAACCCTCGTACCTACGATCCTCACGAAGCTGGATCTTGTATTTTTGATCGAAGATAGATAGTTTGGGTACCCGATCATGAATCGCTTTCGTAACGGGGAACGCTTTGTTGAGTCCCTCAAGTAGCGCGGTGTGCGGTGTGGCTCTCTTACCCCCAGAGATCTAGTGCCTTAAGACGTACCGCCGCCAGTGTCGCTTCCTGCTGTATGAACAGGTGGAGCGGTGGCAGTTCCAGCATGGCTTCAACTGCTGCAGTCGGAGTAGTCCTCATGCAGCCCGTAGCCGCCAAGCAGTAGTTGTAGTTTGTTTGAGGCTGTAGCCAGTTTGGTTCGGATCGGGGCCACCAAACCGCGGCCCCATAAGTGATCATGGGGCGGAACACTGTGGTGAACAGCCACAGTAAAATTTTAGGAGATAGTGCCCACTTCTTACCTATCATTTTCTTGCACTGTCAGAAGGTTACGCATGCTGTTTAGTTTGTTGTCCAAATTACTACTCCATTTTAACTTACTGCCTAGAATGACCCCCAGGTACTTGACTTCGTTGGCCAACCGAAGTTCTGTATTGAACAGTTTTGGTAGGCGAAAAGGGCCTAATGCTCGTTTATGGGTAAACATGAATACGTCAGTTTTAGTGGGGTCAGTGAAGGTCATATTTTTTGCACCAATTTTCTACGATACGTACCGCTTGCTGAGTGAGGTTGCAGATCATACCCGAAACAAGGATTGCGAGGTCGTCAGCATACCCTATTGTGTAATAGCGGCATGCATTGGGTTAGGTGATGAGGTCATTAGTCACCAGATTCCATAGAAGGGGGGGGGGGGGGGCAGAACCCCTCGCTGGGGGCAACCTCTGGCTATCATGGTCAGATGCTGCTCATCCTCAAGGCGAACCACTCGTTTGCTTAGCATGCTTGTAATCCAGTCCGTTAGTACCTGTTCTACTCTATGTCTGAAGAGGGTGCTGCTGATGCTGGAGTCGTGAGTTTTATCGAAAGCTCCTTCCATGTCTATGAAAGTACCCAGGCAGGTGCCTTTTTGACGAATCGCTTCCTCTATCTTGCTGACTACTAGGTGAAGAGCGGATTCGGTCGACTTATCCGAGCTGTAGGCATGTTGGTTACCGTGAAGCGGGATGGTATTCAGAGCGCCGCCTTTTACACAGCCTTTCTAGCGTCTTTAGTAGAAAGGAGGTCAGGCCGATTGATAGGTAGGATTTGGCGTTTGTGTAGTCACCCTTACCTGGCTTAGGGATGAATATTACTTTCACTTCCCTCCATCCTTTTGTAACGTATCTAAAGGCTAGAGTCGCTCTCAATAGAGGCACAAGTCTTATTGCGCCACCGGTGTCACCCCACTGTAGTCACTGTAGTTACATTCCGTCAGGACCAGCTGCCTTAAAAGGATGGAAGCTCCAGATGGCCTATTGGAGTTTCTCCAACTTGATCACCCTGCTGGCGTTAAGCCAATCATTGTCTGATGGTGCTTAAATTACCTCTTTAAATTACCAGCCGATTACCTGCGCGAAGATACATCCAGGGAAGTGAGTTTCAATAAGGATGCGTCTCGCTTCTTCTTACGAGGAACAGAGTGTGTTGTCTGGTTTCCGGAGGGTAGCGGGCCCAGGTGTATGCTGTTGTGACAGTACTTTAATTACCCTGTTTGCTTGCTGACAGGATTCAATGCTACCACAGAATTTGCGCCATCCTGTGGTACTTCTGAATCTGGTGCATTTTTTGTAGCTGGATTTGGCTGCGTAATATTTATCCCAGTCCTCATCCGCACATGTGTTCATGGCTCTAATTAGTGCTTTCCTTACCTTGCCGCGCTTGCGCTCCAGATCAGCGACCAACCAGGGTTGTTTGCCTGGTGTGTTACATGGGTTGGTCTCTGGGCAGGCAGTTCGGTAGCTGTCTATCATTGATTTCAACTCAATTTGTGTCGTATCCGCAAAAGTCGTCGGAACGCTTGATAAGGCCAGGTTTGGATTCAAGGCTGCGTGTATAGGTGTCACAGACCTGGATGTCAAAGCGGATCCACCTGTGATCGGAGCAGGAGGCCTCCTTAGAGACCTGCCACCCCGTGGCAATTTCCACCGCGCCCTCTGTTGCCAGAGTGAGATCTATGATTGTGCGGCTTCGCCTGGTTACGAATGTTGGTTTGGAGCCAGTGTTTAGTAGGTATAGGTTAGTCGAGAATAAGTAGTCAACCAAGGCCTTACCCCATGCGTTTTGCGTGTCCATACCCCAAAGTTGGTGGTGAGCATAGGCGTCGGCCCCGACGTGGCCTCAAACCCGCTTCTTTCGCAATGGCTCACTAGGCGGGCCAGGTCGTGTGGAAGCGGTGCCTCCGCCTTGGGCATGTAGGCCGAGGCGAAAACTTCGGGCTTCGCCACGCTGTATTTGCAGCTTTACTGTAGCCAATCATTGTCATTGTTTGCTGTATGTCTGCCACAGAAGTCATTGAAAAGCTGTGTTTTAAGGTTACCTGTGACATATATGCACGATCTAGGATGATCGTGATCTTTGGTGACCAAGAGCTTACCGCCAAGATTTCCGGGGAAAATCCTCATGGATGTCCTCCGCCCTGGGGCGGGCGGATGGGTCTGTCAAACTCTTACCGACTAAAAACCACCCCGGTGTTCCATCTCACACCTACGTCGGGGCCGCGGGAACAAATGATTCTTCTGCAACCCCGACTGGGGCTGGCCTGCCTCGGCGGACCTCCTCGTGTTGGGAGGGGGAGTCAGGTGTTTGACTGCCCCCGCAACGTCTAAGAGGGGCGCGCGTGGAACACTACGCGCCGCCACCTCGGGTCCTGATGTCTGGGGGGCAGTGGACGACACCGAGTCCGCCGTCCCTGGACCCATTTGGGGGCTTTAAGAGGGCGCTGTCCGCCCCTCGCCTACGACCAACCCCTTGCGACGAGTCATATAAACAAGAAAATCAACTTGAAGTTATGGTCGATAACAAATTAGTTAATAAGCCAGCGACGTAGCTGAGGCATTTAACGAGTTTTTTGCCAATATACCTATAACTACGACTTGCTCCTTAAATTCGTCCCCGTCTAAAGCTGAGAATATTTTGTAAAGTCATACCATTACTTAAATCTGGTAATAAAAATAACATTGGCAATTTCAGGCCTATTTCTATCTTACCAGCATTTAGCAAAATATTTGAAAAGTTAATACTTAAGTAGTTGCTAAGACATTTTAATTTAAATAACCTCCTTCATAATGAACAGTATGGCTTTACAAAAGGACGTTCAACTACAGATGCGGGTGTTGCTCTGCTGAAACACATATTTAATGCATGGGAGGAATCGAAAAAGGTTTTGGAATTTTCTGTGATCTCTCTAAAGTCTTTGATTGTGTGCACCAAGACACGCTTTTGCGTAAACTGCGTCCTTACGGTGTCCAAAACGAAGCTCTCAACGTAATTTATTTATTTATTTGAATCACACACAACTATCATCACAGGCTTACCTAATACAATAGTGTAGTTATAGTTAATAAAGCTTACAATATAAGACATACAATAATTACATCATTATGAACATCTACGAGTACTTATGTATACTTCTACATACAATTTGCGGCCCGTGTGAATTCACTCAGAGTACAATTGAAGCAGTCAATCTGTTTTGACACCATATTGAGCGTATGCAGGGCGCGCGTCACTGGCGCGTGCTGCAGCAGGTTGGTTCGAGCGGGCGGCACCCACAGCAGCGGCGGTCGCCTCCGTCGCCCCACGTGCCCATCAGGTACATACAACCCCACCATGCGAAGAACACGTGGGTTGTGTATTTGACCACACATAATTTTAAACAAGTAAGTGGCGAGAGCTACTTCCCTTCTTACTTCCAGTTTATAATAGCCTGCCATGCCCAGCACAAATAGAGTAGGATACATCAGTGGATACCCTGGATACACACCATACTGCTTTGAGTACAGGAATCTTACAAATTTGTTCTGGATCCGTTCTAGCATAAGTTTGTACTTGGCTTCATGTGGCGACCAGACGACAGCATTGCATTCCAAATGACTTTTTACAAGCGCTTCGTACAACGATCTCAGATCACCGATGTTCGTGAACTGGTTTCCTAGCCGTAAGACCAACCCTAAATTGCGGTATGCTTTTTACAAACATCAGTGGTATGCTTACGGAAATTTAAATCTGTTGTAAAGCGCACGCCCAAGTCCTTAACCTCTGAGACACGTTGCAGTTGGATTCCATCCATGCAATATTGATAATGATCTGGGTCGCGCGCACGGGTAAATGATAACTATGAACATTTGGCCACATTGAAATATAACCTATTACTACGACTCCATTCTACGACCCTATTAATATCCTGCTGCAGTAGGTCATGATCATTTTCCTGTTTTATTTTAAGAATTAATTTCAAGTCGTCAGCAAATAACAATGGTATGGAGTTATTGACTACTCTCGGCAGGTCGTTAACTGTTAAAACGAAGAGAAAAGGCCCTAAATTACTGCCCTGACTAACTCTTGATCTCGTGAAATAGGGCTCAGAGAGCTGCCCACTGCAGCCGACGTACTGACAACGGTCTCGTAAATAGCAGGCGAAAAACGATAAAGTGTGAGGTGTACAGCATACACCAGCCAATTTAGCTAGAAGGACGTCGTTATCTACTGTGTCAAAAGCCTTCCGGAAATCGAAGTAGGCAACATCTACCTGCTGACCCGCATCCACCGTCGGTACTATTTGTGTCATAAGATCCAGTAAGTTTCCCGTTGTCCACCGCCCAGGACGGAAACCGTGTTGCGCGTCGGACAACAGAGCGCTAATCTGTGGATACAGGCTACCGTGAACCTTGCACGCGATTGCGGTACTGATCATGCGCTTGAGCAGTCTCGGTTTCACTCTCGCCCTGTATCGTGAGAATTCCACATAATCACTGCGTGATTTATATTTTTTATGTAATAAATATTTAACTTTTATGTCTCTAATAATTTCCGAGGTATACCAAACTGGATAAACGTGTCTATGATTTAATGGATTAGTATGTTTCTTTTTTGGAGGAACGCACTCGTCAATTCTTATTAGCACAATAGGTTCCAATGTGTAGATGTCGATGGTGTGAAATCTTCCGGGCTTCCAGTTCAGTTAGGTGTTCCTCAAGGCTCAATACTAAGTCCATTCTTGTTCTTAGTGTAAATCAATGACATACCATTCTATTTAAACGATATCTGTGACATTGTACTGTTTGCAGATGATACCTCTCTTATTTTTAAAGTAGACAGGAATAGACAAGAGTTTGATGACGTAAACAGTGCACTCTCAATGATTACGCATTGGTTTACGTCAAAAACCTAGTTCTCAATGCTAAGAAAACTAAATGTGTAAAGTTCGTATCGATCTAGGACCCAACATCGTCTTAGATAAAGAGCTGCTTGAAACAGTAGACTTGGCAGTTTTTCTGGGCATAACATTAGATGCCAAACTTCAGTGGGGTCCACCTATATCAAACCTAGCGGAGAGGCTCAGTTCAGCCGCCTATACCGTCAGGAAAGTAAGACAATACACTGACGTTGATACAGCTCACTTAGTCTATTTTAGTTATTTCCACAGCGTTATGTCCTACGGTATTCTGCTGTGGGGCAAAGCTGCTGATATTCAAAATATATTTTCGACCTCCAAAAACGGCCTGTCCGAGCAATTTATCAGCTAGGAGCCAGAGTTTCTCTTAGAATTTTTTAAAGATATTGGTATTCTCATGGTAGCATCACAATTCATCTTCCCCAACTTAATATACATTAGGCAAAATATACACTTATACACTAAAAACAGTGATTTTCACAATGTTAATACTAGAAATAAGAACAAACTACGTAGTCCCTTTTACCGGCTTCATAAGGTTCATAACTCATTTGTTGGGCTTGGTAAAACCTTATATAACAAGCTACCCTCTTCTTTGCTAGATTTTTAATGCGTTTAAAGCTCAAGTAAAATCCAACCTTTGTTCAAAGGCATATTATTCAATTAACGACTACTTAAACGATAAGAACAGTTGGTCGCTGTAATTAACTCAAGACAATGTTTATGTTCTTTCTCCAGAATCAGCTTACCTACTGACAGGGTATACCTACGAGTTCGTATATTTATTTTAATTTTATTTGAATAGATAAGTCAATTATTTTTAGTTATATTCATTTATTATTGACATAATCTACTCATTACAATGTTTTTTTTAACTAGTTGTATTGCAATATGTGGTTAGCTAGCGACCTCGACAGTTGATCATAAATTATTATTGTCTGAGCAACCGTCAGCGAGTTCGTCATGCTCCCGTAGATGTCACTGCTTGCGGTAGCGTCGGGCATCGGGTGCCTCCTTCCCTCAAATATGGCGAGAGGGGCAATGGCTGATCTTTGCGTTATGCTCGTGTACGGGTGCTTCTTATGGTGAGTGGTTGCCTTGCTGTCTATGGTTTTGTTATTGTTAAAGGTAATTGTTCTGTTGATTTATTTTACTTCGATGGTCCTTGTTTATCATTTGACATTATATACCTACAATTTTTTATTAGTTTTGTAGTGTGTCTATCGCCTGATATTGTGCACTTGGCTTGTATGTTGGCTTGTGTTACTTCAGATGAACAGTGTAACGATTGTAGATAGACCAATAAATAAATAAATAAATAAATAAATTAGATTATTTCTATATTTTGTAAATGTGAGAACGTCGTAGGCCTTGTGGATTGTAAATTTATATACCATTGTCTATTTGTTTCACATATGGTACTTTTTGACAGGCCTACACTGTCCTCCCATACCTATTAACACTGTATCAAAAAAAAAATTGGAAAAGACGAATATTTTTAAAAGAGTAACCATGGAGTTTCTTGCCGGCTCTTCTCCATAGGAAACGACCAATTGGAACCGTGCACCTAGAATCTGACGTTTCATAAGTGCCCATGTAGGTTTATGTGAAATAAAATATTTTTATTTTGATTTGTGTGTACTTTAAATTAATCCAATTATGCATATGTAAGGTGGCACGCCCTTTATGCCTGGAGGCTTTTATTTGTGTATTAAGTTATGTTGGTTTTTTCATTGATTTTTATTGGTTTCTGTGTTGGGTATATTGGCGTGGCTAGCTTACTTATGACAGATAATTTAATATGATTTTCTGTGTATCGTTTTTTTTTTTCATTTTAATTTTGGTTACCTTATAATTGTATAATTCAATGGTTTTTCTAACTGAACAGACTGCTGCGCGACTTCTTCTTCCCAGCTAAAGCACTAGGAAGTGGTGAAGGGCGGGCGTTTTGGGGGACTGTCTTATGTAATTTTGACGTTCGAAAATAAGCTGACTCTCAGCCTAATTTGAATAAATGACTTTTGATTTTGATTTATAAATGGCCCCGTCACCTACCATTTTTCGGCCGCAGAGGATAGGGAGAGCGGCCAACAACATACACTCCTCTTCCCCTGCGGCCCCACCGCGTTCGCCATCAAATGTTGGCAACCCCGTTAAGGCCGCAGAAGGTAGGGAGAGCGGCGCACCGCAATACCGGCACTCCTCTCCCGCTGCGGCCTCAGTTGCGATGTCGCAAGTGAGGTGTCCAAGCGGCACCGCAACCTTGGACGCTACGTCGTTGGCTTTTCGGCAGAAGCCCTGGCGAGTGGCCCCTCCTCGAGTTCCTTTTAGCTTCACCGTGGGGGTCCAAGCCACGGTTACTGAGCCCCCCAGCCTCGTCAATGCGGGAAGTCACTGGGGGGAACCCACGGCTCCTTTTTTTTTTGTTTTTTGTTCCCGGGGTGGAAAATCCTCATGGATGTCCTCCGCCCTGGGGCGGGCGGAGGGGTCTGTCAGACTCTTACTGACTAAAAACCACCCCGGTGTTCCATCTCACACCTACGCCGGGGTCGCGGGAACACATAATTCGTCCGCATCCCCGGCTGGTGCCGGCCCGCTTGCGCGGGCCCCGTCTCGGGCGGGGGGAGTGAGGTGTACTCCCCCCGCTACGTCTGTGAGCGGCGCGCGCGGAACACTACGCGCGCCGCCTACTCGGGTCCTGATGTTGGGGGGCTGGAAGAGGGCGTTGTCCGCCCTCCGCCTTCGCCCGGTGCGCCTGCTGCGGATCGGGAGAGTGGACGAGATCTCTCTCTCTCTTTCCGCAGCCTCCTTCTACGAGATGACTGTTTCGCAGAAGGAAACCACCGCGTCCCAGGACTCGGCGCTGCCGACCATCGAACTCACTACGGTCGGCAGCGACAGGTCACTGCCTACTTCTGAGATGAGGGCACGGCGCGGCTCCTCCCAAGCGGCACACTCTGCCAGCGTATGCCACGCCGTGTCCTCCCGGCAGTCGACGCAGTGGTGACACCGAGCGTCCGGCTCCCTGTTTATGCGACACAGGTACTTCCCGAAGCAACCATGCCCCGAGAGCACCTGCGTCGCCCGAAACGACAGGGAGCCGTGCCTCCTCCCGAGCCAGAGGTCGAGCACTGGCCGGACCGCCTCGATGGTGACGAGGCCGGCGGTAGGGCGTGAAAGCCTGTCCCGCCATTCCGCCACCAGGACCTCGCGAAGCTGCAACCGACGGTGCTCCATATGGCGCTGCCTCGGCCGCTCGCCCCACGCCCTCGCTTCCTCGCGCCACCGATATAGTGACGCGAGCACCTTCGCCTCCAGGTCCCAGGGCGGTGATCCGGCCAGTGCACAACCCGCCTCGAAGGAGATCGTGCGATACCCCCGAATGACTCTGACGGCCATCGCCCGCTGCGGCTTGCGCAGGACAGCTATGCTGCCGGCCGTCAGGTCAGACGCCCAGATCGGCGCTCCGTAGAGCGCCATGGATCGCACGATCCCCATATAGAGCCGCCTACAGGCGGCGCTCGGGCCCAGCTTGGCAAGCAGCGTTGCCAGCGCCCCGGCCGCGCCCAACAACTTGGGCGCCAGCCGCCGGAAGTGGAGTCCGAAGTCCCACCAGCTGTCGAGCACCAATCCCAGATATTTCATGGTGGGCTCGACAGCGATCCGGATCCCCCCGACCACAATGTGTGATCCGGCCGGCGGCGCCCGCCGGGGGGCATGAAACACCATGGCCTCCGACTTATTGACGGCCACCTCCAGGCCGAGGCGCCGTATGCGGCTCACCGTGAGTGAGACCGCCGCCGTCGCAAGCAACGCTGCCTCCCTGTGCGAACTCCCCCGGGCCGTGACCAGCGTGTTGTCCGCGTAACACGTCAGGTCCGTGCCCGGCGGGAGCTCGCCCCTCAGCACCCAGTCGTACCCGATGTTCCACAGGAGCGGTTCCACGACCGATCCCTGTGGAACACCGCACGACACTTGGCGCTGTTTCCGCCATCACGTCCCATGTAGGTGACACTCCTCCCCGCCAGATAAGCCCCAACGATGCGGCGGAGGTAGAGAGGCACCCGATGATAACGCAGTGCCTCCCGTATGCAGCTCCAGGGCAGGGTGTTGAAGGCGTTGGAGATGTCCAAGGATACCGCCACCACCACCCCGCCCCGGGACACTGTTTCCTCCGCCAGGACTCTCACCCTCGACACAGCGTGGATGGTAGCGCGCCCATGCCGAACTGGCTCTCGTCCAGGTCCGGCCCCTCTCTGCACAAGTGGCCGACGAGGCGGGCTGCGAGTATGCGCTCGAACAGCTTGCCCACCTCGTCGAGCAGCACTATGGGCCGGTACGGCCACCCTCATCTCAGCCAACCCACGGCTCCTGGATCAAGGCAATGGCTGTGTATTGTACCTCCAACCTCTTGCGAAGCCGGTCTGGCTGTGGTGGAGGTTAGCCTGGAGGACTCTACAGTTCGACTAAACAAAACTACAAGTCCCCCTCCAGTCTGAGCCCGGCAAACAAATCGCCCTCATCAAAGCCGTCCTCCCCCTGGCACGAAGCCGGGGACAACATGATGTCGTCCAGCTCCTCACCCGATGAAGGGACGGCATCCACGGTGGCGGCAGCAGGGCGGCCACCTCTGCTATAGCAGGTTTTGGCCGCTGATGCTTGACGGGGGAGTCCCCTGCTGGTGCTGGCGTCTCGCCGATGGTTCCCGTGGCGGGGTTCCAATCCTGGGGGACGTCGGTGAATCTGCCGTTCCGAACCTGGAACTCCACGTACACCGACACCAAACCTATTGAGAGACGGCGTCCGGCCTCCATCAGGATCGGGATTTAGTCCACAGGGACACCGACCACCACCAACCACTGCTGACAAACAGGCTAGGCTACCCACCTCTTTATGTCGACCCAGGGGTTCTGGTAGCTGAGACCACGCCCAATATTCCCCCCCTGCTCGTCTGGGATCACGACTCCACATCGTGCTCGCTTCAGAACCTCCGACTGACTCTTGACAACTAGCCGGATGCTTTTTGGGAGAGAAAGGTCGGATACAGTCTTCCTTAGCCAGGCTAAGGTGTGGTCGTTACCGCACCACAGTTTCAGAACACCCCAGGTGAACAGCGGCTTGGCGTTGAAGGTCAGTCCTGGAGTGTCTTGCTTGGGGGAGCAGGCCTCGAGTATGAGCTGTTTTTGGAAAGCAGCGAGTACCTGGTCCGATACGTCCTTGCTGAGGATCCCCATGCGATCGCAGGTGATCGCGACATCAAGGGCGGCGCTGGCAGGTTGGGCGTAGCTTCGTTGTGGGACCCGTTTGAATTGACCAAGGCGCGGTCGCTTATGCTCTCCCCGAGATGTCAAGGTCTCGTTGAGAGCTCGCTTCGCCGCGGCCTGATCCTTCCAACCGGTTCGCTGTGTCTTGGTGGTACCTTCAGCTCTCTCTGAGACACTCAATAGAGCGAATAGGAACCGAATGTTCATGGCATCTCTAGTTTGAAGACGCGTTTAGACATGTAGACCTTTTTTTTTCTTTTGTTGTTTTCGCTGGAGTAAGCCCAATCTTGCTTCTTTCCGAACCCTGAACTTAAACTCTCGTGTTTATCATACTAAGCTAAAAAAAAACAAAAGCTGCACGCCTGGAAAAAGAAGTCTGAACGTTCTTTTTTTTTCACTAAGTATTTTGGACGGATGGTTCAAAAGTTACCACAGTAAGAACGGTAGCGCGGACAGCGGTGGCGCGAAAAGCGGGGCTGTTATGTTTCACGGCTAATCCGCTGAACTGTTTCTGAAGCCTGGGGAAGGACCTAAACTTCTTTTCATCAAACACCACGCAGGCGAAGCCGCGGGCAGAAGCTAGTTATGCATGAAAATGAAATCCTGGCCAACAAACTCAGCATATCACATAAGCCTGTAGACCTGACGAATGTATCGGTCGCTATTTAGTGGTGTCAACCGTGGTCCCGTCAGACAACCTCAAGGCCAGTTTTTCCTTCAGTAGAAATCCAGCCCCAGACTGTCCGTGGCCCATCGTCATAAATGAACTTCTCTTCAATGCAAAATTGCTGAAAACGTTCTCCCTGCCTTCGGTAGATTTTGCTACGCCCATCAGCATTGCCACAGCATGATCTTCGCTTCATCCGTAAAAAGAACCTGATCTGAATTAACATTGAATCCAATGCAAATGTTCGCGTGCATACTGCAGGCGATTCCAGTCCATTCTGATAGCTCAGGTCAGTTTGGGACTAGCTTATGAGGTTCCAGGCCACTTTTTTCGAGTCTTCTTCAAACAGTCAGTCCATGAAAGTTTACTACTACCCGACAAACTGCTATGCAGTTTGGCAGACTTTATGTAAGGTAATGTAAATACAGATTTTGAATTTAAAAAAGTCTCAAAGCTGTTCTTGGACCTGTACTGAAATGACAATTGCGCAGGCTGGTGGTCGAGATAAACTGATCTAGTCATGCTGTAGTAACCCGGTTACGTTGTCTTTCTGGACGGGTCCCGCAGCCGGCAGTCTCAAGGTATCGATGGTATATTCTTTGAACGTCAGAACGGCTTACGTGATGTGCTGCAGACTTCTATGACTATGACCAAACTGAAGAAGTGCTACAGCTTGCGCGGCTACTGCAGGAGCAGTATCCACAAGTTGAACGTCAGAATGGATAAAAAATAAGAAAAAACAATTTCGATACTATTTTCTGCAAAACAAAATAAATAATGGAATAACTATTGACATCTAGATGCCTAATCAAAGCTTAGCCCTAATTCGCCACTTAATGATTCCCCCCACCCACCAAGTCAACTCCTTAGCTAATCATAACTTTTGCTAATAACGTATTCTCTACGACTCAATGAACGAAACCTCGCGAAATGAACGCGAAGTTGGCGTGCTATGAACCGTCAAAATACCACGCTTGCACTAGTCAACCGTACGGAATTGTTTTTGATTCGATTGTAGGAAGATTGTGTTCGAGTAAAATTCTGCAAAACTTATGTTGAAGAAGGTACGAAGCAATAGCTTTTTGTATACATACACACGGGACATTGTCGAAAATTATACTTTCGACCAGTTTTATTGAATAAAAGGTTTTTAACGTCATAAGTAATGATTTAAAAAATATATACTTTAGGAATAATTGATGTTCAAAAGGGCGTATTTGCAATTACTAGTTTTAGGACCAAATACGAACAATAATTCAAAACGCACGCGTAATTTCATAATGTGCCATAAATAATTTGTCTTGGAGCATACTGTACAGAATATGACATTTCGATTCCTTGCCCTTAAATGGGTTTCTACAAGACACGATATTGACGTGGTTAGCACGTGGTAAGCTCACGCGGGGATGATAATTACCATACAGAATTGGGCCCTTGTCGCTTCTTCAAGAGCGAGAGTCTTCTTTTTTTCAAATTCATTGATTCTAATTTGGTACAATGGTGATACCGAAATGATAGAAATTAAGTCAGCTTCAAAACTGCATAAAAACTTTTTTTCTGGTTTATGGGCCTTATACATAAAAATGCTCGATTTAGGAGACCGGGAGTGTATTTCATGCTGTTACAACATAATTTTAACGTTAAAGGAAATTTAAGATGTTTTGAAGTCTTCACTGAGGACTTCATTGTCTTATCTAGTAGCTGACGTTGTCATGTCCAAACGTAAATAATTCATTCAAAATTCCAATAAAAAATGCACTTTCTGTTTTTCCGAATTTTCCAATTCTCCAGGCAACTATTCAATATTTTCTTTCCATTAACCTGACTAGGAATATTACGATAATTTTAAAACAAAAACTCTGAAGTGTTGCGCTCACCAACGAACACCACTTCATTTAATTGCATAGATTTTTATTTGTTATTTATTACCTTCCCATTTTGAACAGTGTTATATTGGTGGTGTTGTAGCTTACCTACTTACTAGCCTAACGTTAACACGTTGATATGCAAAGGTGTGTGCGAACAGTGGGAGGATAAAACACACTCCAAATCCTCACCCTTCTGAGATCACGGCCGCGCTATTGTATTTATTTATTGTTTCTATTATTACTATATCAATGATATAATTTATTGTGTTCTGTCAACCCATAATGAAATGCGTAGATTTTTTGTTTTTCTACTACATAAAAGAGATTTTTTGGCTTGTATAAAATATCAAATTGAAACAAGCCGAGAGCATTTAAAACTGTTATGTGGAAGAACCAGGTATTCGATGAAGTTAAGCATCACAATTAATAAACAAATGACGAAACAATTAGGTACTAAAACAAACACACGATTATTAAAAACGAGTAGATTACCGATTTAACTGCAGTTACGAAATGCATGATCAAGTGTTTGATCAGACCGTCAATGCAGTCAGGTAGTTTGAGTGGGTACTTGCACAAGCCAAATACGCTACAGTTACATACACCACGAACTTCAGTCAATGTTTCATTATTTCGGAAAGTAGGTTCTTACGTACATTTATATTAACTAAATACGTGAGTTACAAAACTTGATTTAATAAAGAAAGGATTTCATTGCCAAAACGTATAAAAATACAAGCTCCACCATATTCATATCAGCATAAATACCTATGAATTGATGCTAGCCCGTTGATTTGCAAAGATGTTGACGCATTGGTCAAAAGACCTAGTTGTCGATAAAAATGGATTTAATCTGTGGACGCGAAAAGCAGAGGAGCGAATTATTGATGAGGTTTATCTGCTATATCTGATAAGCAACCAATTTTGAAACTGACGGCTCTTGAACGGTTTTAGACGTGCTGAACGCGATCAGCAAATCTAAAACGCGTTCAAGAGCTGTCAGTGTCAATATTCCACAGAAAATAATGACTCTGATAGCCCTTAAACCTAGTTTATGTGCTGATCGCGTTCAGTCTAAAATTGTTTTTTTATTGAGTGCAGCAGCAGCAGCAGCAACACTGACAGCTTTTGGCATTTTAGATGTACTGAAAGCGTTCAGTAACATTGGTGGAATCGGCAGGTGGAACATGACCGTGTTGTCGTCAGCTCACAGTTGGATGCTAAACGCTGTTAACCAGCCTGAAGATATAACCCTCTAACCCCGCCTTTAACTTAACGCTTGGGTGCAAACCAATAACTTTTTAAAAACTTATCAACATACTTGGTTTCTCTATACTGTTTTGTATACTGTTTAAATTACTTACTTCTTAGTTTCAATTGTAAATTAACAAAATATGAATAATCACGGAACACTTTTCATACATAAATTAATTTAATTATAAATAATTATTTATTAATAATTATTTATAATTTAATTAATTATTAATAATTAATTTAATTATATTAATTTATTAATTTTTCGATTTTAATTTTAGTATTATTTTAATTTTAGTATTAGTTTTATAGAAAAATGTGTAACTTATACCTAATTAGCACAACGAAACGAATGTTAATCACTCTAGGAAGAGCGAGGTTTATCCCATCACAAGTATCTTCGGATTACTTTCTGGGAAGCCCCGGCAACTTAATTGTATAGATTTAAGATTTAAAAAAAAAAAAAAAAAACAACATCATATTTTAATAAATCATTAACGGGCCGAGGAAAGGTACATACAGAAGAAAAACGTGTAAAAGGCATACATAGCCATTAACATATTTGGGTATTGGACTCATGATCTATGACTCCATTCAATGTATAAAGACTTAAGTCTAAACTAATAGAAGTTTTGTAGTAAATACGTAATGAGCTGGGAACGTAGCGGTGATCGCCGAGCGGCCATTGTCCGGACTCCAGGCGCCTTCCGCTTCCAAATAACCATTCACCGTAGACCGCCAACTTTACACTACTCCTCTCTTTATTACTATCCATACTAGGTGCATAAGAGGGGCAGGACAGGTCAAGCAAAACTGGTTTAGTGCATGTATTAGTATAGGAAAGTATCGAAAGGCGGAACGGCGCGATTGAAAAATAGAAAACGTTTGGGAGTACAATGTTCTGTATGTAAATAACTAGACTGTCACCGTTTATGCTATGGAGGAAGGATCTGACGTGTGATTCGATTAAACTGTCCTGCGATTTATATAAAAAGGATTTAGACAGATCTCACTTCGACGTTTTAAATGAAATGAACGGCGTCTGGTCTGCAATGCTTGTCTATTCAAAGATTAATGTTGTTTTTATTTTACATAATTCGTTGTAAGAGTGGATTGCCCGGAGAAATGCAGTTTGCAAATAAGTTAACACAGATTTAGGCAAATAATAATATAACATACAATTACATCTTGCAGAGAAGGCTATTTTAATACTAGGAGAGTATCAAAATACTTCTGTCGGAGGAGCCTAGGCCAGCCTATTAGCTCTGCTACAATCTATCCGACTGTTTAATACAACCACGACATGACATTCGACCTGATACGGGGGATGAAGATCTTGTAGACAAAGACTTCCTACTTATTAGTCTATAGACACACATACCCATGATAGGACGAAAGCTAAACTCAATTTTCATCAATACTCAATATTTATTTACATTCAACAATGCCCGAAATTGTTGCAATTGCATCATTTTGCAGATTGATCTTCAAAATTATAAGGTATAACGTAATGGTAGCTTGCCCGATCCATGGATAGTACTGAATTTATTTGAGTTTTTTTTTTTTAAATCTTAAAAGACTATTTTTTATGATATTGCTCTTCAAATAATGTTAGTGACTAAATAAATCCATCGATATAAAGTTCTTGAAACAGGTTACAGGAACATGTTGCCTTTTACAGTCCAACGAGCACATTTTTGAGTAATAAATATGTCTCATTATGTGCAATTTGACGTGCTTCGTTCTTGAATTTCCCTACATAACACGTCAGTATAATAAATTATGGTCTGAAACCATATTTCAGTTTTTACGATATTTTGTTCGGTAGACTTATCTAAAGTAGGTGTAATCAGCATCGCTTTTAGTCTAGCTGTAGCTGAAAATTAGTACCTAAAGCGCGCTGATGTAACGTAAAGGTGGTGTTTAATCTATATCACCGTCAGCCTGAAAATATCGACTCAGTAGTGGATACTTTGGTCCTCTAACTAGACCACTTTCAGCTTCATAACACGCCTGAAAAGCGAGACGGTGTTCATTATTTTATAATAAAAACAATATCTACAATGACGAATCTATATTATGTGAGAAACCGCGTGGCGTGAGAGTATGAGGAGACATCGGCCGCCCTCCCGCTATGCGCCATGCCGCTTACGTTTGTGAGAGCGAATCGGCCGAACCCACTCTGAATACTGCTGAAACTGTGGACATCGGAACATTAATGTTTATTTGTTTTACTAATGGCATTTTAAAAGCCTGTACCGATTACTTACCCGTACCGTTCAACTGCCATTGTAGCCCTGCCTTGATTGATTGTTTGTTGAGGAGTTGTCACGTGAAGGGCGCGACATCCACTTGATTTTGAAAAAAAATGCATAATTATACTAATCTATGTATTGAGTAAGGTAAGATACGTTGGATTGAGTACATTCGTTTTGCCCATAGTTGTGATTATCTGTATCTGAGTCGTGTTTACTGTGTGTTCATAAGAGGAAGATCATTTGCAGATTGTTGCTATTTCGTTATCCATTGACAGTTTTATTGCAATAAAAGTAATCGAAACGCCGAAAGAGCAAGGACGACAAAGTCCAAGCCAATTTACAAAATGAGCAATACCAACACAAGGATTTTCTTTTTTTACACTCATTCAAAGTAATATGTTTAAACGTATAAACTTTGTTCAAGGCTACCATTATTCAGCAGACAGATTGAAGCTGGTGTTTAACATGGTCGTAATGTAAAAGTTATCCAACACAGTGTTTCTTTACGCTCACTACCTTGATACAAATAAAGGTACAATAGCGGAGAGGCATAAATAGGAAATCGTCGCTCCACTGGCTCGAATAATTCACTAAGAACCAGAGTTTCACATGAAAATCGTAATTTTGTATGCAAATAGAATTCATCGCGGTAACTTGACGAGATAAACCTTTTATTTACACTCTGACATTATTTTCGTACGTTCAAGAATGTTGTTACGTACCTAACAATGACCTTTTTGTCTCAATGTATAAAAACGAGGAGTTTGCAAGACGACTTGCACATATGTTTTCGAATGTTGAAGTACTAAATATTTGGAGGTCTCGTTGGAATACAGAGAATGAAATATTGGATACCTAGTATATTTTTTTAATAAATCAATAGTTTCATTTAGCTTTAGTGCCAATTTGAAGAAAGAAGAGATAAGTAAGTGACTATAAATCTCGTTATCTACTATAAAGAAGTATATAGTCGTTGAATCAATTGTAAATTAAATGTAATGCAATGCTACGCGTCAACTCTTGCGCCTTGTGGCTATTTTCATTAAATCTTCACTTTGATACTTTGGCTATAAGCTGATGGTTGTCTCAACCTTTATAGATCGATTTAATGTTCATTCGATCTATTGATCCCTAAACAGGCATTGGTAGATTCAGTCCAGACCAGAGTCTTTTCAGTTTTCTTTTCAGCCGATTCTTTGGGTGTTTTTTTTAAATCAAGCTGCACCATAAATATTACATTTCCTTAACTAAAACCTCAAATATAACTCTATCATTGTACTACTTAAAAAAAAAATCCTCAGCGTACATGAAAAAACTCACATCGAACCAAAAATAAGGAATCCAATCACAACAATATTATGTTTATTGTGACCACATCATAACGAGACAGTTTATTATACGGAAGATACGGTGGAGCGCGACAATATCATTGAGTACGTTTCATACAAAGGTTACTTTATAAATATTCCAGTCATGTACAGTGCGTACACATCGTGATTGTACATAATGCTGTACAGTAATTGGTCAGGCGATTAGCTCAATTTCAACGACGCAATTATTGTGTTTAGTTACGTTTTCAATGTTATTATGTGTTTTGTTACGCACGTCATCATGTACCCAAATCCGTCAACTTGTCAATCTTCAATCCTTGGTAAGCAAGATTAATATTCGTTTTAGTAATAAAGTAAAGATGAAACTCCTTTTGTTTTAGGAAAGCCTTTCGAATCACGATAGACTATGAGAAAATGAATTCGCAAAAGAAATCTTGAATCTTTTGCTTATAGAAAAAATAAATATTCTAACAAATATCATAAGCAAGCCATACAAAACCACCTCATCGTTAACATTGGGTGGTCTACATTATGTGATTTGTGAACAATTTGGACCACTCTCAAAACCCGCTAATAGATTTAAATACGTTAAGTTATGAATAAATAAGTGTAAAACAAGTTTTATATGACAAAATAACATAATAACTGTCAATAAAACGTCTAACAGTCGCAATAATGATAATACTAACAAGTTGTTGGACATCTGATACCTGAGTTGGGTTGTAGTTTAATTTATAAGAATGGAGCGGTTTAGTATTTCTTTATTTTACTTAGTAGCAGAACTATTGAGATGATAGAAACAAATAAGTAGAGGATTTTTACTCGCCTGCATCGCTGAAACAGTGGGAAAATGAGGTAGTTTTCTCAACCTACAAAGCAGTCAGTTTCTGTTTAGATAACTTTTATCAACAAAAAAATATAATTTCGTATCCCCGATTCCATTATTCCTTCGATTAAACTCAAATGTTATCTACTTAATTTATAATATTTTTAGCTGTCGTAATTAAAATTACACATCGTAACTGACGTTTTCTGTGACATTCGTAAGTTTTTATCGATATTGCACTCTGTGTTATCAATCAACGTTATTTATATATTGTTAATTTCTCTCATATTTACTCGCCTTCTCCCTAATATGTGTATTATACAATTAATTTGATTTGTTTCGCTGTCTCTTATGACTGGTCCCACATCACGGCTGAGCGGCGGTTAGAAGTCGGCCGTCAAATCGCGGCGCGCGAGCGTCCTTCACGGCTGAACGGGCGAGACGCGAAACGCGCCGCGTGCACTTAGCAACGTACATACATACACATACACACGTAAAAAAACAGCATTATTTTAATCACCCATTTTATATTTCTCATTACAACTAAACTCCTGACGTCAATAGCTAAGCATTTAAACATGTACTTATTTCCTAAATAACATAAGTCCGTATCACTTTACATGCACATGAGAATGATCGTTAAGATCGTAACAAATAAACTCAATCTTGCTTCCCTTTTTAATGGAAATAATACAGTAATACACAGTTGTTAATAAATAGTAATCATAGTGTGATTGCGTTCGTAAGTATTTACGTACTTACATTTGATTCACGATCCATGCTTCTTGGAATATCCGCGAATCCGTATCCGGATTTGCTGACTCCAGTATTAGCGTCATCACCTTGCGGTATACGGAATAAGTACCGATCCTTTTTGATTTAATAGCTGAAAGATCTGTTTGGTGAAAATTCCTGAAGTGTTTTTTTAACTGCCTTTGGCAGGTGCATTCGTAGTCATCCTATTGTTTTAAATACCCGGAAAGATGCCGATGAGAAAATAATTGCCTTTTACAACTACTTAACGACTTACAGTTGACCTCTACAAACACGTGTAAAATGCATTACCGCATCGAACAAAGTCTAAAGCAGCCATAGTTTCACGATATCGTTTCAAATACCGTGAGCATGATTACCACAGGGGTCCCCACATAACTTTCAAACAGGCCACATTAAAACAATCCAGTTTAAGAGATTGGTAAAATTGATCTACTATTCATTTGTGTGCCATCCAGGAAGCGAGAGGTCTTTGGCTCCCACCGGAATGCGCCCCGCGTGGGTGGACGAACCGATCCCATACACCGCCATACACTCCCATGCACACGGCTTTCTATTGATTTAATGAACACTATCTTATCTTAGCCAATAGCCTTACCTATTACGGTCACTTTACGCATTTCGTGGTTGATTCGTCCAATTAATGGTCAAAACAAGGGAGCTTGGGGCAATATCTAACGGATCGGGTAATTAATATAGTAAAAAAGAACATTCAAATTATAATTACATGGGTGTTCGTAAGAATTGCGATATAAATCATGCATTAAAGCGATAACAGATGGCGCCACACGTGTGCTCGGTTCGTTTGTGTAATATCAATTAAGGCGGATCAAGTACTAAATAATTATAACAGGCTTTATAAAATTAGATGACGATAGACATCATTGTGATTAACAGAACTAACAAATTTATATGAATGAATTTTATAGGATCATAAAAAAAAAACTGAAATCGAATGCAATGCATGCAGATCAATGATAGATCGATCAATTTGAAGAGATATGAGGAACAGGGTGTAAAGTTCACTCATACTCTCAGAAAAGGGAGGATCCTCCGACCAGATGGATGTCGTATCTGGTGGGCAACTGCCCGATGATTGTTGTCGGGAAGTTGTATATATGCTAGCTGCGCGGTAAACTTTGATTGCGTGATGCAGGATTTGTGTGATGCGTTGTTCGCATGTAGCGGTGTAGATGCCGCCACAAATTTAATGAAAATGATTTTTTTTCCAGGTATGATACCTTCGACTATGGTACCCTGTTCTGTTAGCAAAATATGGCTAGGTGAGTTACGTGTGACGATTCAATCTGAACAGTACCAACCGTGGTTTTACATGAATGCATGGGAGTTCGTAATAATGCTGAAAAGTAAACTACATCCGGTGCGTATATGTATAAAAAAAGACTTTTATAGATAATTATTAAACTTAAACCGAAGTACAACCAGGTTAACTGGCATAAACATAAGATGTCGATCTTATCAACCAAATTGTAGGTACCTTTTTTTTGAGTGGAAAATCATCGAATGACTTCTCCGGATCTAGCTGGAGCGGCAGGGCGTGTCAGACTTTTACTGACTAAAACCCACCCGTGTTCCTTCAGTTCCCTGTGCCAGGGCCACGGTTTCTCTTTCGAATTTCCCGCGAACCTGAGGCGTCGGCCCTATCGGAACCTGTCATTTTGTGCTGACATCTCTTTGAGGCGCGCGTGGAACACGACGTGCCGTCGACCCGGGCCTGGTCCTTAACGGACGGCGAGCTACGGATTGCTCGCCGTCTGCAAGCCCGCGCCTACAGTGGCCGGGAATCTGCTTGCGATTCCCGACGCTCAGGGCGTCTCCTGCGGCGACTAGGGGCGTGAGGGCGCAAGGCTCTCTCCCTCACGCGCTCCGCCTCCTCCTTCGCGAGCATTACTGCTTCGCAGAAGGAGGTGACGGCTTTCCATTCCCTCTCGCTCCATACCATGGCCTGGAACAGGGCCGGACGCGAGAGATCGCCGCCGCCAATCGCCTTCGCGAGGACTCTGCTGTGCTCCGCCCATGCTGGGCAGACCTCCACCGTATGCTCCACCGTGTCCTCCGGGCGATCCACACAATGGTGACACCGGCGCGTTTCCTCCTGTCTTATGCGAAACAGGAACCTCCCGAAACAACCATGTCCGGTGAGGACCGGTGTCAGGTGGAAGGTGAGGACGCCGTGGCACCTCTCCAACCACTCCTCAAAGAGGGGACTTATCGCCGATATTGTGATGGCCCAGCACTGAGTTGTGACAATCGCACCCTCCATGTCGCCATGAGATCCCGCCGGAGCTCTGTGCGCTGTACCGTGATTGAAATTGTAGGTACCAACAACAATAACATTTAAAAAATCCTTGCAAAAGAAAAACCACCCATATGGGTAACAATATATCCAAATTCCACACAAAAACAGTAGATTTGAATATGAGCCGTGTCGAAACGAGTATTTTGCCCCTAAACGATATTGTAAAGTTATGCTCAATGAAGCTCATTACCGAGCAATTTCCGATGGTTTAATATGTCCATAAATTTGCTGAGTCTGGGACAACGGTTTGATTGCCGATAAAATCTCGGCCGCAACGGCAGTTATGTATTAAAAAGCTGTTAATATAATTTGCACCTCGTTATGATCGAGAACTCGACCTGAGAATAACATGGGAAATTAACGCGTCATGGTGTTAGGTCTTACAGGTTTCGAACCTTTGCAGCTTTGTGGTTTATGGAATTATTTCGGTCTAATATTTGGGATTGCCATTTAAAATTCCAAGTGTCTAAAACCTACATCTTCTATCTATGGCAACTATCAAGATGATGGAGATAAGATGGGTAGCAACTCCATGTAAAATATCTGCTAAAGCCGGCTTGGACTGAAATCAATATATAACACTATTTGGAAGAATCTAGACTTCAACTGATGAAGTAATTATGACTGCAAAATGTGCGTGTTTTGTGAGAAAAACTTTACCTACAGATGAATGTGTGGTTTAGGTATTTTCGATTCCAATGCAATAGGTTGTACGACTTATCGCCCGGAGGACACGGTGGAGCATACTGTGGAGGTCTGCTTGGCTTGGGCGCCGCCGTGTCCTTGCGGAGGCGACCGGCGGCGACGATCTCTAGCGTCCGGCCCTGGTTCAGGCCATGGTAAAGAGCGAGAGTGAATGGGAAGCCGTCACCTCCTTCTGCAAAGCAGTAATGCTCGCGAAGGAGGAGGCGAAGCGCGTGATTGAGAGAACCTTTCGCCCTCACGCCCCTTGTCACCGTAGGAGACGCCCTGGGCGTCGGGAATCGCCAGCAGATTCCCGGCCACCGTAGGCGAAAAAATCCAACCAAAATCAAAATATAGTAAAGCATCCTTAACCTTCTGGGCTTTACATTAAAAATAAAAATAGAAACAGTGGTGTAATTATAAGCAAAATAGCTAGTTATAACTAGCTAGCTACAAGCTATAAATTTTAGGGAAAACCGAATAAGTACAACACAATACAAATCGTGCGTTTATCGTTTCATCAACGAAAGATAAAGCTGTTGATAACAAATCGGGAAGGCCCGACTCTGTTCCGCTGAAAATAAGTCACTTGAATTCAAAT
Organism: Dasypolia templi; assembly: GCA_963555695.1. Taxonomy (NCBI): domain Eukaryota; kingdom Metazoa; phylum Arthropoda; class Insecta; order Lepidoptera; family Noctuidae; genus Dasypolia; species Dasypolia templi. The sequence goes on along the minus strand of OY743141.1, from coordinate 21,507,380 downwards.
GCTGCTAATATTAAATTAATGTCTGATGCGTCGAACCATCCGTTAGTGAGCTTCCTTTTACATAAGAGGCAGGAATACAAAAAACAACAAAAGCAGGAAAATATGACACAAAAAATGTGCACGAAGCACTATTTCCAAACAGAATTCCCATGTTTAAGTGGGTAAGATAAATAATTTGGTTTATCCCAAGATAAAAAAAACACTTGATCATGACTATATGAGATAAAACATCTTTTATTTGGGCATCTCGTACATCGATATCATTGTTTAGTTGATACTTTTATTTGTTAAAATGCAGATGTCGGTTGAAATAATATTCCTTTTAGGTAAGTGAGCATCTTTTAGAATGCTAGTTTGTGGTTATTTATCATCCATTGTTTTGTATTTAATATGAAATAATTAATTAATCAAAATCCTTATCTTCCAGCTTGCTTCAGCTATGTGCTATCGATCCCCATTCCTGATATCGCTGAGTCTGTGAGGATAGTGAATGGAGAAGCGGTGGATATCACTCAGGTTCCATACCAAGCAAGTATAAGGAAGAGGGTCCTATCAGGATGGGCTCACATGTGTGGTGCAGTTGTTATCAGCGATAGAGGCATTTTAACTGCTGCCCATTGTGCTGATTCGTAAGTACTTAATAATGGTTTTGTAATGAATAACTTGGATTCCTATTAAATGTTCGCATCTTCTCATTTCGCATTTCTAGAAAGTATGATAAGTATACTGAGCTAGATTGTCTTTTCGACTGTTTGATATTGATAAATCTTTGACATTTTTTGTATTGTTGCGATCTTTTATTTTTTCATCTCATATAGCACCTCCATAAGTTGTTCATTCGTTATTATTCGTGATTACTGGCCTTTTAGATTTACTTGTTTTCAATTAATAGTTAAAACTTTCCTCAATGTTCTAAACTTTCAGATACGTATCGCAACCATCTAACATACGTGTCGCGGTCGGTACTTCGTTTCGAATATCTGGGGGCAAGACTTACGATGTTTCCGCTGTCTACGTCCATGAAGGATTTTCTACAACGACCTTGGAACACGACATTGCATTACTTGGGACTGCAAAAGTTATCGAGTTTAGTCAGTATGTTGCGCCGATAGCAATTGCTTCCGAACATTTTGTTCTACCAGTTGGAACTGGAGCGGTAGTTTCTGGGTTCGGGACTACGTCGGTAATATATATTTCATTACATGTTACCACATATATGACGATGAAGAATGTAACACACCAATTAAATTAAAACATATTATTACATGATATTATAAATTACAAGGAAACTTCTTTAAATATTTCAGTACGAAGGCTCGTCCTCTGAGCTTCTGATGGCAGCACGCGTCCACGTCGTCTCCCAAGCAACATGCGCACGGGCATATCTGCGCATTGCCACCATCAGCACAGGGATGGTGTGTGCTAATGGCAGTAATCCACCACGAGACGCATGCCAAGGCGACTCTGGTGGACCACTGGTAGTAGGAAGCCATCTTATCGGTATAGTATCCTGGGGCGAAGGCTGCGCAAACCCCAATTACCCCGGAGTGTACACAAGAGTTTCTGCATACAATTTCTGGATAACGCAAAGGTTACAAGCACTACGAATAGGCGGAAAATATGATCTGAATTTGTAAAGGAAATGTGGGGTTTGAAAGAGACTCACGACGATTATTTAAGAATGGACTTTAGTGAGTCGATAGCATAGTTGCTATCGAATTAATAGAACAGATCCAAAAAGATATATCTAATAAATTAACAAAACATACCATATAAGAAAATTCGAGACCTGTTCAAAAATAATACTGTTTTGTAATTATTAATGTTTAAAATCCAATGGAAAAATAATTTATGCACAGATGCCAAATTTTGTTAATAAAGATTATTATATTTTATTCGAGGAATTATTATTGAACTTGCTGTGCATTGTACGGACGGGGTCTTTTTTTAATACAAACAAATTTCTACAAAAATAATGGTACTTACGGTATTTTCTAATTACGTGGCAATGACATTTTTCCTCAGTGATACATATTTTGTCACTTGGAATACCGTTAATGCTCAAATAGGTAGTACTGGAAAAATGTGAATACGAATACCAACGTATAACTGGACTTGGTGTTTTTCACGCCATGTAGTATTTGCCTATTTGATATGATATTTCGTATACAGATAAAAATTATGAAAGCCATTCGCTTTTCATAGTTGACATATAGAAACGAACTACTTAAATATAAGTTATATTAGTGAATTTTAATACTGAAAAAAAAGCAAACGTTAAAAGAGAAATTTACAAAAAGCAGGTACAAAAAAATTTACAAAAACATAAAGTATATTTATTTGCAATGGGCAAATAACAAAAACTTATAGAATGATATGTAATCTACCATAATACGTGGGACACTGCGAAAATAAAAATAAATGTTTTATAGGTAAATATTTTTTTAATTAAATATTTTCAAAGTACTCTTCATTAGCCTCAATACAAAGTTTCATGCGTCTGAACCAGTTTTCGAAACACTTTTTCCAGTCCGACGTAAGTACACACCTCATTTTACAGCCTGCTCGAACGCTGACAGCGCGTCTTCCGGCGACGAAAATTGTACCCGTTTGTGCAGTTTTTTTTTTTCGGGAATAAAAAAAATTCACACGCTGCTACGTCAGGGCTGTAAGGAGGGTGACCCAGGAGTTTAACCGGCGTGCTGTCCAGGAAGTCCCTCGTTTTGAGCGGGGTGTGCGAAGGCGCGTTGTCGTGATGTAGCAGTAGCCCACGGAGCGCTGTGTTTGGTCGCTTGTTGCTCACAACAGAGAAAACTTCTGCCAAGCATTTCATAGTATACCACTCAGCGTTGATGCTTCTTTGGTTCCTTAAAGGAATTGCCACCAAGTAGCCAGTCAAATTGAAAAAGCTCGCGATCAAAATCTTCCCCCGCTTCTAGATCGCTTCACTTTGGTAGGCGTTGATTCGTTTTGAAACACCTAAACCTGGCTCTTCGTTTCTGGATCGTATTGATAATACCAAGACTCATCACCTGTAATGATGTCGGAAACACGCCGAGACGAGCCTGCTTCAAAGTTTATCATGTCACGACACCATACCACCCGGGCCTGCTTCTGAGCATCGGTGAGGTTGTGCGGCACCCAGCGTGAAACTATCTTCCTTTCGCGAAGTCGCACGTGTAGAATTTCGTGAAGTTTTCCGATCCAAACTGCAGTATGTGCTGAATCTCTTGATACGTAACTCGCCTATTGTCTTGAAATCAAAGTTTGCACTGCTAGCACGTTTTCTTCCGTAACAGCCGTCAAAGGGCGACCACTTCTTTCTTCATCCCTAAAAGTTATTCGACCTCGCTTGAATTCGCTATACCAACGTTACACGGTTGCCTTAGATGGGCCTTCATCCATGAATGCCATTTGAAATCAATCGTACGATTCGTCCGGTTTCAGGCGACTCTTGAAATCGTAAAAATCATAGAGCGAAAATGATCCCGGCGCAGATCCATTTTTAATGAGACACGATAATTTAAATTAACTCGCAAACAATGTGGAGGGAAATGCAATTGGAACGTACCTATTTTTACTTACAAATAATCATATTTTCAAAATAGACTACTACTTTCTAAATACTTTCCGAGTGGCCTGGTACAATAAATCAGCTACAGATTTGTTGTAGCTGCAGCATAATTCAAATACAAGTCATGCCTACAAAAGAAACAAAAGCAAAATAGTTTTCACCTCCATTAAAGCTTAAATAGATTCATTATACCATATAGGGCGATGATTATAGCGCTTTATAAGCTGTCTGACTAATTGAGATGACGCCCCGAGTAATGCGGAAATGCAATGAAAATAGTTAGCATTGCTTGCACTTAGCATTGTCCTTCTTTACAAAGAAATAAAGATTGAACAATTTGGACAAAGATTTATTATAGCGTTTCATATAACGCCTTTTCAACTTCGGAATCAGTAGAGAGAGGCCTGCGTGTGTCAAGTCACGTCCACCTTTTAATATTGCTATTACCCATTCCTATTATCACTATTTCCATGGTCTATTGGTGGTTGTTCAGCCGATGGAGCATCACTCAATTTAGCAGTAGACGTTTTCAGGCTGCCATTTGTTTCATGAGTTACATCTAAAAAAAAGAAACTATGTTGATTAAATATTTTATTTAAACATTCTATGCCAATAAATATATAAAAGTTTTATTTAAAACATTAACAATATTACGTCACAGGTTGGTTTCGTTCCTTTGAGTGCTTTGGTGTAGCGTATTGTAATATCATGGAGGAGTTGGTTGTTGTCGTCTCAGTCTTTGTAAATTTTCTTTTCCAAGAATTATTGAAGTAAGTCTCAAAAGTAGTTCTTCCAGTCACATCAAAATCTTTTATTCCTAAAGGTTGAAATATGTCTGATTTCAACCTTTAGGAATAAAATATTTTGAAGTGTGCTGTATTGGTTACCTAATTGAATTATTTGGCTGTATTAGGTTAAAGCGTTTTTAATGTTATAGTGAAACTACTGTGTTTTTTTTTTTTTTACTCATGCATATCATTCGCTAAATCTGTTCAATAATAAGGTATTTAACATATCACCCCTCCTAAAAAAATGGTTAGGACAAAGACGGTTTTTTGCCGCCATGTCACCGCGCGCTGTGCTCTGATTGATCGCTTCATTTGAATCCAGTCGAGATTCGATTTGTGATTAGCACCTATCGGATTTGAGAATCGTCCCTTGTGAGTGTTCGACAATGCCCTGGGTTCTAAGTTTAAATGGTTATCTTGTAAAATCTGTTTGAATTTGTTTGGTTAGTTGTGACGGTTTTTCCTGAACCTAAATAATTATAATTAGATTACCTACTGTGTAATTTTTATGGGTTAAATTCCTTTAAATGAATGCCATAATGTGTTTAAATTCGAAGTAAATTTAAGTAATACCTACCTACTCACACATGATTCTAGTCTCAAAATTCAGGACCCAAAAAGCCTTTATGTAAAACGTTATTCTACTTTTGATCACATTATGCGTGTGTAGTTTAATTGGTAATAAACAAAAAAACGTCGAATAAGGCAACTTGAGCCGATTAAATCCGGTTTTATGGGTGGTTTTATTACAGCACATAAACCAGTAATTAACAAATTAATCATTAAAACAATCAACACTTATGTAAACATAATATCGAAAAAGTATTGTAATCTACGTTAAATACGGTGAAAGCTTCCGACACTCGCTCGTAATCCGTTTCCTCTTTCTAGACTACCACATTGTTCTTCAGCTTTTGTTAAACAAATTATTATGAACTCTACCACGAACAAAACAAAGAAGGATTTACCACAACACAGACTTTGATTAAAGATCTTTGAAACGTTAGCACAAAAATTTATTTACGACACCCCCTCATTTAACCGTTTTCTGTCTCCCTCATTAGTGCGTATCGATGATATGTTTTGTCTCGCTTCGTCGACCCATAATAAATTTCGGGACGATTCTGAATTAACAATACCATAGTCATAATTCGCGAGCCTGTTGCGGCGCGCTCATCGGGATGTTTGACGATTGTTTTAATATTTTATGTAATTTTAACCATCAGGTGGGTAGTTGTACAATTCATATACTACAAACTTATTAATTATAGTATACTTTTATAAATGTTTTGTTAAGTGGCATCATATTATTACTTACAATAAGAACAACCACATCGATGTCAATAGCCAATACAATTTAATTAAAAAAAAAAATAGTACTTTAATCCTACTTAACCTTAAATTAACACCAATATTTGTTAACATTGACATTAACTATATTAATTTAAAACCATCCCGAAATGTCAAAAATTAAACTTAAACAAATCTATCGATAAAACCGATCCTTGTAACTGTACATCACTATCCGAATGACGGAGCGTACGCCACTTAATTCAGGGGTGGCATTGCTCAGACGGCAATAACGTATACACGAATAGGTGTCGAGTTGGGCTCCACTGGCGTCTTACTCGGATCAATTCTAATCTCTGTCGTCACGCCCGGAGCGGCGCGTCGTGACACTTCGACCAAACATCCACTGTATCAATATTTACGTCACCTAATCATAACTAAGCTTCTTTCTTCTCAAATTACGGATGTTTTTGGAACTTTTTGTTGTTTCGTAAAACATTTTTTTTTTTTTCTATTATAAGTAAGTAGATTTAAGGTATAACTTGGAAATAAAAGTTCTGTAGCGTATATTGCTTAAAGTTATTTTATTTTTAACTTTTTTTTATTACTTTACTAATAAAATGATCAGGTAAAAAAGTGCTAAATAAAATTATTTACAAAACAAAGCCATGATAAATCAATTCAACATGAAACATCTATGTCTGAATCTCAATCCTTTAAACATTCAAAAAGTCAATACGTCGCCAATGTTCAATTCGATTAGGCCGTTGAGCGTCTAAACCCACCGATAAGTAAGTGTAATGCTATAGTCCCTCGGCCTATTACCTGGCAATTTCACAGAACGATCTACGTCGGATCGCGTCGACAGCACACAATGATGTGACACACAACACACGGGCTTTGTAACCGAGAGGGACGGCACTCGCTCCCGCGATTTGTTTACACAGTGTAGCTTTCCCTTTCGCGGCGCGCCTGTGTGCGTGACCATCTGGCGGGCGGGAAGCGGCAGCCCTGCGCCTGTGCTAGTGTTGTACCCCCACACCGGAGCGCACCCCGCTTCGGGGTAGCCTGCCTACGCTTGTATGCGTGACCCAGTCGAATAAATCTAATATTACACACAAACATATTGGTGGCACGGCGCGGCGTGTCATTTTTACGCTTGTGTTGTCGCTACTTGGGGTTCTTTATGCGGCACGATGATATTATTATTCTGACGATTACGACATCCTTTATACTTACAATAAAATAATTAATAAGGGATGAAGTGTATTGTTGAGCGGGACTTGGCGATCGGTATCGGGCCACTCGGCTCGTTGGAGATTTAATAAGGTAACGATAAAGTTTATTACCATCTTCAGCCTTAATGGCGGCGGCATTGTTTATTTTAAATATTAGCACTTAGGTATTTCGCTTATTGTTAAACATCTATTGTGTCCATGAGAATGATTTGGTTTATTGCAAGGCTGACAAATTGCGTGTTGGTGAACAATGATTCAGTAAAAATTATTCGTACTAACATCGTAAATTGTATCAATCAAGTTTTGAATAATTATACTTAATTGATTACAACACATAACAAATAATGGTTTTCATTTTAACGCAATATACTCTGAATGAAACGGTAAATAAACACACCTAATACATAATTATTAGCGAAACCAACAAAAACAAAATTTTATTTACTCGATCATAATTATACGTCAGTTCTTCTTGCTAACTAAACCGGCTGCATGAATGAACCGGCACACTGAGGTCGCTATGAGTGATGTCAAAGATCACGTATCGATAACATCGACAACACTCATTTTTGGGACACCAATATTTTAATGACGTCTTCTTCATTCATACATAAACGTCATGTTCAATCAAAAAATAAAACGAAGCTACTGATGGCCTAAATGTCAAATTTCAAACAGTAACTAACCTGCAAAAGCGTGTTAATTAACCAGGTTGTAGGCACAAAATCTCCAAACATTCTCAATTACTTATTCTGTGACGGAACAGTTGACAGGGCTCTCAACCCCCGTTCAGTTTAACAATTACGCGGCAGGGCTCATTGTGGCGCGACCCTACCACTCCATCCATTGTGGACACCACTATAACGTGTCCAGAATACCCTGACCCTTACAGAAACGCAATCATCCCCCTCTGTGATCCCCTTTAAAGTTTACGCGGGAAGGTAATCGGCTCAATTTACACTGGGAAGTAATATACAAATATTATTATCCAGCCTTTTCACAAATATCAATAACGTATTACCAGCTTTGGGACAGATTTAAAAGTTAACCAACGTGATTTTTAAACGTTTAAATGACTTCATTTGGTGTTAATTTGAATAGGATTCCGTTAAACAACATGTCGGTTTCGATTTTTGGATGTTGTAACGTAGTAGCATGCCATTGTTGAAAACCGTGTTACACTGTGATAATAACGGTCAATGCAATAATAACATAATCAGTTTTTGTTGGTGGCTATTCTTAATAAAGTTATCACTGATAATCGCAGAGCGATGATAGACAACCGTTCTAGCTACGTAATCTTAACACTTCAAACGATTCTATGATTAGAATAGATTAAAATTAACCGGACGGTTCCACTGAGCCGAGATATCTATACTTGTTGAAGTTTTTAGAAATATTTTACTATGAAACGCGCCTCAACTTAATTAAAAATTGGGTTATTTAATTAAATTTTGAGAGTTTTACTTGTTATCGGCTTTCTAACCTTAGAAGGGTAACGTCAGCATCATATAAACCATGATTGTGAGTATATATTTCGCGTATAATTGTGCAACAGATCTGGGATACCGCCGTGTAGTCCAGGGGACTGAGAATAAACCACGACTTCCCGTGGGAACCGAACGAACTTTCTGTGGGACCTTGTTTTGAACCCACAGGCTTAGGTTAGGTGACTGTGATTTATAAAACAAAAAAGGACACGTTCTTCTTCAGGACATCATGTGTTACCCTATAGATTGATGTACACCTTAAATATTGATCGATCTACATTACTAGGAAAGGTTCCTGTCTAATTTTGGATGGGTGGCCAACTATAACACAACGTGACACCACCTCAAAGAATTCAACTCTACATATAACAGTTATCCCTGATAGAAGTTAAAAAAGAAACAATAACTTTCATCTTCCAACACTATCAGCAACTAGCTTCGTCAAATTAATGTCAAGTACTCTCTCGTACTTCAGGTAACACAATAGTAAGTTATTTTGGCAGTCAACTTCACCCCACTAGACCAAGATGACCTTAATCGATCTTCAAAACGATCCCGATTCCTTTGCAAAGATAGTCAAGGACAAAGGGCGTGTTCAGTAGTTGCACTCATTTTATAAAAGTAACTTATGCGTCTCCTCTGTGGACGCTCCTCCCACTACTAGAACGCAACCTTTTTCTAACGGGTATAAAGTCATGAACTTTGAGGTCAATAAAATTCGACCAGACTTGTCCTTTGTGAAGGCTGACTACAGACTGTGCTTACAGATTTCTAACTTTTTAGACAAAAACGTTGTGAGAAGTGAATTATGGTTCGATTTTTAAATTAAGATATTAACTGTCGCTGGTACCTTCCTGAAATCGGCACAGAACGGAATTGAAGGAAGTGAAAGAAAATGCCCAAGAGGACGTGTCATAGTCAGTTAGTCAAAATCACAGGTATGTCACATGACGAAACATTTGTATCCTTACGTGACGGAACTAAAATCACAAAAAGTGAGCGCAAAGCCGGGAAGGCACATTTCAGTGAAGTGCTGAGCTTTTTTTCAAAATGGTGGTAAGATTAGTTAATAGTATTTATCACGACATGTTACGTGATAATGTGTTCGTCGATTGTGTAAGTTTGTGTAGAAGTAACCTCTTCGCTCCGGACGTGAAAACTACCAGGTTGTACAATTTGTTTGTCCGTGTGTACCATAAGACTTTCTATTATTGCTGTTTTGAATTCATGAGTCGTGGCGCTACAGGTTCATAACCAGTTAATATTGTTTTATATCATACGTTTATTTAGTTCTTCAGTTAAAAAGGTTAAGCACGTGTTTAATAAACTTGAGTAAGAGTTAGTGAAAATAAGTGAGTTGATGAATTAAAAAAAAATTATTTATAAAGTTTATAAAATTGCATCCAAATAAATGATAAAAATAAAAATCTTGAAAGGCTTTCAACGTGTTTGGGTGATTCATTAGGTACCCGGTATTTGCCTATATAATGAGGTGGTAACAAGATTTTACTTTAATTTTCTTCTTGAATTATATTTTTTCGCAGGCAGGTAGAGCTACCTTTGAAAGGTTAAAAAAAACAATGTAATAAAGTTTCTCTGCAGCCCTTGCCAACAATAATAAATAAAGATAAACATCGAGCCATAATTACACAAATAATTCAGTAAGGCCAAATAACCAATAATATCATAATTATATTCACCACATTAACATTCCTTCATTCATAGCGTACATACACCTTACATGTATCATTACACACGCCATTTTCTCTGCGAATCTTGCTTGTACTGTAGTAAATACAGATCTAACTAAAGAGACAATATCTCCGACGTTAAAAGGCCAGCCCGAGTAGATGGGAGGAGGAGGTAAGGGGTGGCCCACCCTCTGTGAAATTACTACATTTTGAAGGGAACAACTTTTTATGAGAATAAGCCGCCGCTATGAATCTCGAATTATAAGCGAATTGCGTGGCTTGGGTACAACACTGTTCGTGATCTCTGTTTTTTTTTTATAATTATTAAGGTCACAGTATAATAAAATATCGGTATCATCATCTCACAGGATTACTCCATGTTTACGCAACACCTTAAACAATCTGTCTTCAGTCAACCAATTAATCTAAGTTAACGAACTATTCAAGTTAATTAGTATTTCGGCGGGCGCAGGCACAACACAACAAAGTTTTCAAATAACTTTAAACTCTAACAGTGACAACCTTATCGTCGTAAATGGTCGGGATGGCTCGGGAGAGGTCGGCTGCGGTCGGTCTCAGTCAATAAGGTGCATTGGCCGCCCCAAGTTGCCTACTCGACGTAACACTGGACCAAAGAGGATGGGGAGAAAATCTCCCGCGAAATGGGGTAAAACGATGATAATTTGGTTTTACTTTACCAGATTGTTATAAATGATTAAATAATAAATGATTTTTATTTCTGTAAGTAGGTTTGTATAAACACTTTTACAATAAGTAAAAATTTAGTAAAAAAAAAAGAAAAATAGTTAGCTAGTTACTGTTGTAACGGAAGATACTCGTATTTATTATTAATTAGATTTACAATATCTATTTAATTAAATCTTTATTTAACCGCGCAAGTTCAATTCAAAAGAAAGTGGCAGAAATTTCTCGTTGCGAATTGACATGTTTTTTTTTTGTTTTATATTTATTTGCAAACGAGTTACTGGAAGCTTTATATTAGATCGAATATTTAAATAATCGTAATAAAATTATTAACACATTAATTGGCATTCGATGGCTTTAAGAAAAAGATTTCGATCTAAATACGTCGGCGGGCAGCTCGGCATGCCATATGGCCACACCGTCGCTGCGAGGAGATGAGATTCTCCACGGGTCGAAGGGTGTGAACAGGCGCACCGACTCAAATACCGTTAGGGATAATTGTGTCTCTTTTATTTACACCATCGCTTTAACACCACACAGGAGCAATATAATACACTTCTAAATTCCATATTCTTTCGTTTCTTCATCATCGGTCCAAAGTTTAGTCGCCAGTCATTTGTTTAGCTAAAAGTCAGTTTTTATTTGACCTTGACAAACTCGTCTCCGTATGACCTGCGAATGTTATTGCTCATAAAAAATTGCCATCTATATTAGTATTCCAAAATATACTTCAAATAACACAGGTGCGATCCGCATTACAATACCTAAAGTGACCGTAGAACTAACATTTAGTAGGTATATCAATTGTAACCGAATCTTGGTGAGGTGTTACATAACATGAGCGTGAGATATGTGGGCGGCGGGAACGGAATGCTGGAGGAAAGCCGACGGCCTTGACACGACAATATTTGGTGCGCCTACCTAAATATACACAGACCACAAAAGTACACTTAGAATTAAAGTCAGAGCGACAGCGGTTCAAGTTCTCTGGATAGATATTTCCCACTCTGTGATCGTTGATATATGGGTGACGTATACAGTTATTGAGCTTTCACACCCAATGCGCCGGCGCTTCTTATCGCTGCACGGTAATTAAGACCCTCGGTTGCGCGTGTATACCTACCAACCGTTGTCGCGTTGACTTGATAGAGTATACCTACCTACTTACAGACTATATTTTATAACAATGCTGAACCATATCGCAATTTAAAAAAAAATTTACGCTGAAATGTGTCATTTTTACCGTATATCGTTTTTTGTTTTGCGAAACAGACGAAAAAGAAAAAGCAGAGAGACGATTAAAAATGATCCACGTGAATGTATTCGCGTGGACAATATTTTAAAACAAAATGTCACACGCTTTCCACGGGTGTCTGCTCCCACCCCCGCGGAGGGGCGACGGGGCCGTGGAGGGGGCGCCCACCCCCGCTCAACCAGTGGGGTGTCATTGTGGACTGTGGTGTCGTAACTCCGCGAACTTTTTAATTTACAATTAGGTAGCTTCCCATTTCTCTGCCCTATTTAGCTCTCGTTTTTCCGGTAGACACCGCCGCGGTCTCAGTTCGTAATTAAAATTTATTTATCAAATTACTGCGCCCTAAATCTTTGAGGTTTTTATTTAAGGAAGGTACGTCTTAAATTAACCCTTACAGCAATCTGCGTGCTCCAGATTTTCAATGAGCCATTTAACAAAATCCTTTGTTGTGGAACCAATTACTTTACTGAAACAAATGAAAATTACCACAACACCAGTTAATTTCAGTTGACGAAAGTGAATGCTCATAAAAATAACAATGCTACTCAACGGAACAGTGAAATCGCTACTAAACATTCGAACGCCGGCAAAACAACGAAACTGACATGAAAGAGCAATTGTTTCGGAACAGCGTAAATGACAGCGACCCTTGACCACGGGGTGTCCGTCACTGATCGCTTATTTTGACAATAACGGCCTAATAATTAACATGTTTTAAAACAGAGGAAGTTGGCATTTTTCGCCTATTATTTGTCCGGTGTAAGTGATAAGTGGTTAAATGTGTGTCCTATTTTGTTTTGGGATTTCTGTATAATTTTAAAAAGAATATAATTTTCCCAAAAAGCGAGACGTCAATATTTTTGTTTCTTAAATGTCAAAATAGAAATTAAAGTCAGTAGTCAATAGCGAACAGCGATATATATGCCCAAAAAAGAAAATCAAGGTTCACGACTTAATTTTCTTTCTATTCTACTGAAAATTTTACAGAATTACTAAATTTACTTACTTACATTACAAATTGTTCATGAAATGGGATATTTTGCTAACATTTTAAAACGAGATACAACCAAACCATGGTAATTTTGTCGAATCATTTCCACGTAGCCTAGGTCATGGGGTCTCAACTATAGAACAAATTATAATCTTTGAAATAATGCACGTTTTACTCAATTTGTCTTGTCATCACAGTTACCACCTATTGTTATTATTTTAAATCTTTTTTTTTAACGTTACGTAGAAATTTTAAAGAATGCTATTATAATGTTTTCTTGAACCCGGAACTATAAAACTTTATATTAAAAGGATTGCACGAAACTTTTAAAAACAAGGTTTACTACTAGATGGCGTTGTAAAACTATATCCTCTGGCAATTAGTGAGTCGTTGATGCTGCCATCTGTTGAAAAATTTAACGAAGAAAAAAGCCAGCTCAATAGCCAGACTTAGGGAGGTGTCATTTCTTTGTATGGGATCGGGTTTCTGTACGAGTATATTTGTGCCTAGGTGTTGGAAAATTATATTCCGCCTTGCGACAGAACATGTCTCTGTCTACCACTACTACTAGATTACCAGCAGTAAGTTAAGCAACCAGCAGTTGGCCGGTTATCGTAACAGAATTCATGAAAAGCCGCAACAAGGAACAACACGCCTTTGCTTGAAGCTTGCACCACACGTCGTCGCAAGCATCCACTGAATTTGTCGCAACACCCGTGGCGTCTGTTTTTGTACCGCTTATTCACGCGGATGCCTTTACTCAGTATGCTTCTTTTTCACTACATGTTGAGACAATTATACTTCATAATGCTATTGTCAATACAATGAACTTGCTAAAGCAACTAGTTTTTCAGAATAAAGGCTTGTTTATACGTCGTCATTCTTTTGTAGACTGCGGGTGTTAAAAGTAACTTGATCAATATTGGACTATTTTGTACGACAAAATAATTTAAAAAGGGTCTATATATACCACCTTGCATTAACACAATTTTTATCTTGATAAAGAGAAGTAGTTTTAAATCCTTTCACACTACATACATCTCTGTTTGTTGTCCAAAGTGTCATAAGAGACAAAAAAACGATTTCCATTGTAACAATTTGTGAAATAACATCTAAAAGGTATATGATTTAAATCTTAACCCCCCACATTACTACTTCCTACAATGACCAGTCGTCGCAACAAACAGTAACCGGCTACTTTACAGTTTTGTCTACGTTTAACAGTGCGTAGTTATTTTAGTGTTAAACTGAGAATAGTAATAAGAGGGCGATCACTCCGGCTCTATTTGTGTACTAATAAAGTTATTTCTGTCCTTCCCATATACCGGGTGGCGGGTGAAACCACAGAGGATGCCGATGATTTTCAATACAACATGCATTCGATAACATTCTAGCGAAAATGTTTCCCTTTTTAGGCTCTTCTTTCAGCCGACATATAAAACTCTATTGGGTACACTGATAGAAACATTTTATTTCATATCAATGATTTTGACGTGCATTTGTAACGGTGTGTTTTTAAGGTTCTCTAAAAAAATAATCAAGCTACTAAGTCAACGCAATAAAAATACAGCGATATATGCGACATATTTTGATACTCGCGAATAAATCTAAACCTCCCGATACTTGCCGTTGACCTAGAATCATGAAATTTGGCAAGAAGCAATGTCTCACGGCACAGAAGAAGTCTGAAAATCGTTAATTTTTAGTATTATCATCGTTATTTTTAGTATTTTCGTAAAAACATAAAAAATGTTTTTTACGATTTCGAACTTACATTTGCAGTTGGAGAATTGACAGTGACATATATCGATGCATCACGACACATAGTTATCCTAACTACGGAACCCTTCATTGTGAGTGGTCCGACACGCACTTGCCCCGTTTTATACCTTATTTCATCATTAGGTTTGACAGAAAATTAAACTTTGTTTTGACTCCATTCATTCATAAAAAAAACTCAACAACCCTTCCCGCAGCACAGCCCTGAGCCGGGCCCAGGTTTAGTCAAACATGTAGGTGGCATGAAGTCAGTCCTGAAAATCAACCATCCCTACGTCTAGACTCCATTGAATTCCTTCGGGAACGCTTCCGAACCGATTCGATTTCCCCGCGGTAAACAAATTAATCTCAACTCGGTTTATTTTTATACATCGCTAAATAACGAAGCCTATTTTTATTTATAAATAGATACCTTTAAGGTAAAATAGTAAATCAAATAACGGGATGGCATTGCTCATTGTGAAAACGCCACGTACGTTTGTATCTTGGGTACTGTATCATTTTAACAAATTGTTACGAAATCATGACTTACATTACGTAAAAAAAAATTGTATACACGGAAATGTAAGTTATCTAATACTTTGAAACAATAATAACTCGAATGACATTGCTAACAAGTAACAGGTATCCGTAAATTACAATGTTAGCTCAGGCACATTGCAGTTCAATAACTTGATTTATTTCCGTTTGCACAGTGCAACAATTCTACATATTTGTAACAGCCATGCTGACGGACTGTCGGCAGAATAATGCTCAGGCGCAGGCAACATACCGTTAGGGCGGCCTTTTGTCGACACGAGCAAAAAAGCCTTTTGGAGCCACACCGCCACCCTTGCCGGTAAAAAACACAAAACAGAAAGAAAGGACCTCAAATTAGGGAATCGGCATCGGAATGTTGCACCCGTAAGTTGAAGATGGGCATTTATTATAAATCGTTGAAATTATAGCCTCAAAGCATGGCGCATCTCTTTTGTCCTTGCCTCAAGTTAGATTGATGGAAGTTTATCATGCAAAAAACATCGGAAACTATTCTGTTACGGTTATTTACACCGTGGCGATGGCGCCTTGTTTTCGTTATTGATGTTCAAGTATGACTGGTTTATTATGTGTTGACGCTGTTGTTTGATAAGCCACGAGTTCTTGAGTATTCGAGAATTTTGGGAGAAGAAGCAAAATATATGTAATTTTACGTTACTACAAATAAGTTCTCAAGTTACCTCTAGCTACTTGCATTTCAAGGAAGTGTTTAGGATCAAAAGGATGGCAAAGTAAATTCCTCTTCAAAACTACTATGAACGTGATCTTCATCGTGTGGGAAAGAAGCTTGCGCGACACAAAACCACCTCCTTGATGTAACAAGGCGATTCAAATTTACACAAAATGTGGGAATCCGCTACACTTGAATGGAATCCACAACTCGATCAATACGTGTCTGGAATATTCCCAAAATTGTGATTTGGTTGTAAAAAATGTTTACCTGTTAAAGAGCGGAAAGACCCAATGCCACGTGCGACTACAGCTTGTACTCCGGGGCTTTGAACAACGCACCTCCTTGGCATTATCCTCGTCATTCTGTTGTTTTTTGTATTGACACAACAATTAGAACCATATCTTTGTACTACTCTTAAATAAAGACGAGTGTTTTGTCGCTGAGGCTATGTATGACTATGTATTAAAGGCCAGAAGCGTTCGTACTTAATTTTGGTACAGATTATTACCTCCATAATTATATATCTCTCATTAGCAAATAAATTAGGATAACTTAGCAAGACACAAAGTAATCGTAAAGCACGGGGTTCATGAGAATCGTCGCCAATTTCTTTCAACAATAGCATTACAAAGAAAAATATCTTGGGGCGCAGATAGCACTGAACTGAGCGGCAAGATGAGTTGCCCTTAGTTGGAGAGGGTGTGAGGCAGACGAGATTGGGCTCTGGTAAAGGTGATGAGCGGAGAGCGATGTGACGTTGATTCGTGCTATGTGGCTGTGGAAGGTAGTAACTAACAAGTAGTGCGGCTACTTGTCGTGAGGTAGTAGAATTAGAAATAAGAAGAAGAAAAGAACTTGAGATTACGTGAGATTGTGTATTTGAAATTCCAAAAGATTTCTTGGGCAAAGCAAGTAGACAATAGAATGGAGCGTGTTCCGAAATTGTGTCAATGTGAAACTCTCTAAACAAGAAAACGCAAATGTATCGAATTTACACAATATCGTTAGTTTGAGTTATTCGAAAAGA
Source organism: Dasypolia templi (assembly GCA_963555695.1). Taxonomy (NCBI): domain Eukaryota; kingdom Metazoa; phylum Arthropoda; class Insecta; order Lepidoptera; family Noctuidae; genus Dasypolia; species Dasypolia templi. The sequence goes on along the minus strand of OY743141.1, from coordinate 21,490,342 downwards.
TCTACGTGGCCTGATCTTTTAGGTTCTACTTCACCCACCGCTCCCGACTCCGCATGTAACTTGTAGCCCACACTCGAAGATCCCTGTTGGATGGGACTCACCCGCTCTGCCATAAATCTTGGGGCCCTCGACCGCCACCCGGATTCTCGCCGAAAATATCTATAAATACCCTCTCCTACCTACATTTTTCAAATATTAACAGGGAGACTAGCCAAGTGACAAAGTCAGACATTTTCAGACTTGTTCGAGCGAGCTAATCAACCAACACTACTGTTTCTACCGAGTTTTTCTATGTAAACTTCTCGGTTTTAACTTCATGCTATCTTCATATCATCTTTTAAAAAACGCTGATGCTTTCTAACTCTGTTTAGTTTTTTGTGAGGATATACATAACTCAAGAATCACTCTGAAATCATATCCAGAAGCAGTTTGTTGGCACTATGTACTACTTGCCTATTGTTTATTAAGTTGTGTTCTGTTTAAAAATGTTATGTTAATTGATGATGTACCTTCTTTTTCATTTTGAGTGATTCTGTGGTAGTTTCGAGTGTATCCTTGATTGAATCGAGGTCGAGGTCTGAGGTCGCGCGGTGATTGTCCCGGGCGAAGGATCTTTGTATTCCGTTAGATTTGCATGCTCACTGATAATGTAGCCGTAAAGCTAGCTGCATTTTATGCTCTGCAAGATATGCTCCTAAATACAATTATTATTATCTAATCAATCTTTATTCTGAAAAAGTTTTAACAGCAGTCTAGTACTGAGCAGGATAAACACAAACTAGGTAGGAATCGTGCAGAACACGTAGCACTTTTATTTTTGGTATATCTAACTTAGCCACTCGACTCGACATGATTATGAAGATTTGTTATATCATGTCAAATCATGACAGACAATTTTGTATTTTGTCACAACCATAATAATTATAGAGAATTTCGGCTTAGGGTGTGTCCACATCTGGTGAATGCGCGTCGAATGCGCCGCTCGCGAGCTGCTGATGCGCTGCACGCTTGCATTTGAAGTTCGCCCGCAAGCCGCGCGTGCGCTGTGCGCGCTGCCCGTACTTCCGTATACATTATGAAAGCGAACTTAACTGAATTCACGCGAGCTGCACGCGCGCCGCTCGCGTGTTTTGCGCCAAAGAGGCGCACCGAACAATTGCCGTAACTACACGCGTGCAGCACACAAGCAGCTCGCGAGCGGTGCATTCGTGGCGCATTCGCCAGATGTGGACACACCCTTATGCTGCACGCCGTCTTATGCAACCCTTATCAAAACAAGATTATTGCAATATACATTGTTATCAGTAAACAGTCGGTTGCACTAATATGACCTAATTAAGAGGAAATGCTGCACCCACAGTATATATGTATATAATACATTACACACGCTCCCAGGATAAAATACCATCATATCACCAAGATATGTTTTCTCACCAACAAACATTGTTAATGTAGGTAAGATACGAGAGAAGAATACTTTTAAACCCTAAAATTATCCTGTGTTTTAAAAGGTAAAGATAGGTCAATGAACAAAATAGGGCGAAAGAATTATTAATCTTAGCATTTTGCGATCTCAGTAAATAAAATCTAGAAATCTTAACAGCACCACGGTGTCTGGATTTGTTTAATGTCAGAAGCCATATCTGGTGTGTGGACTTGCCCTTTGTGAAATGTGGGTATACTTATGCACCTCTACCTATCCTCGCAGAATTTAACCGTGATGTAAAGTCATGTCAAACACCACCAAAAAATTATCCAAGATGGCGTACACAGGTGTTTAACGGCGTACCGATCCATATCGTGCAGCCTTGATTCTATTCCGCGACGGCCGCGCTGACACAGTTAAAGCGAACTCGACAAGCAATGACTCAATCGACCGACGCGTGACGAAAGCACGATCCTTGATGTGATCGCTCACTAATAATGCACACGATTCATTATTAGTATTATAGGTTTTTTTTTATACCTGGGTAACTACTTTCCTTCTGAAACAAAGGAAAATGGATGTGTTTTCCTCAAGACACTCTCACTCAATATTTACAAGGGTATCGTTTCCTTAAAGCACCCAGTTCGTAGAAAGCCTGGGGGTAATACCTGATAAGGAAAACTGAAAAAAAATCTACTGGGTTCAGGACCAGCTACAAGTTATCAACTATTTCTATTAATAATAAATAACCCAAAAAAAAACATTCATGAGTTTGCAGCATTATGATCAATCCCAGACATTTTTTTTAAAATTAAAAATGAGAATTTTCGAAATCAAATCAAAATCAAATCAAATCATTTATTTTTTACCAAAAGACTTAGCCTAGGTAGCATCACTACTTTTTCAATAAAGGATGGGTACTTATGGCTATTACAGATGAGTAAGTCCCCTGCCCTTCAAACTAGGAAATCCTGTATCTTGAAGGACAGTGTACTTTATTGGGATTGACACATTTTACAAAATTTCTATAATTGCGTAATAATTCTACATATTTATTAAATGAGCTAAAATGTTAATTGTGAGGAGTGTGTGTTACTGTGGAGTTAAGCCGGTCCGTTGGGGTTTGTGTGTGTGTGAGTGGGGGTGAGTTAGACTTAGGAAAACATCTGTCAAGGAAATGAAAAGTTAAAAAAGTCGTTAATACGTAGAACCTATGAGTTCCTCTGTATCGCAATAACTTAAATTTAAGAGGAAATTTATCAATTTTCTTTTTAATTCGAAAGGGTTTAGACTCTTTATTGTTAATATGTTTTGAAGCTTGTTGTATATTCTAGGACTTAGGATGAAATATTGGCGAGTAGCAAATTTGGTCCTGTAACGCTCGACTTGGCAGACTCGAGCACACCTACGTCGAGTATGGAGTACTTGTCTTGGTATGACGGAGGCATGTTTGCGAAGAGTGGATCGGAAAACAAAGAGTTGTCTGACGGTGAGCAACTTGCAGTCCTGATACAGTTGTTCAGTCGGGTATCTAAACGGTTTGCGTAACATTACCTTCAGAACAGCTCTTTGAGCCCTCTCGAGTGGTAACATTGAAGTTTTCGTTGCTCCTCCCCAGGCAGTCACACAGTATGTTAGTAGTGACTGGCACAAAGAGTAGTAGACAGTTTTGAGCGTGTCGATGTCTGCTGAGTTCCTAAGTAGCTTAAAGATATAAATTATTTTGCGAACTCTAGATGTAAGTGAAGTAATGTGTTTCAGATCAGTAGTTGCGAAGATTATCCCCTACATACAAATTCACAAATTTGACTTCTTTATTATAATAAAGAGATAGATAAATAACAGATTTTCCGACCGTATCATTTAATATTTACAGCACACACACAACTTATTTCCGACACGTAACATAGTACACGCGTATGTCAATGAAAACTAACTCATATAATACTGAGGCAAAATAAGTAATTACCGATAACTTCAGAATCTTGTTACCGACAAAAATCGCTCGATGAAAATCGATTTTCATTTAAGTACCGGTGGGTAACGTTTCGGGAAACACATCCCTTTACTAAGAATGACGACTATTCGACGTAAGATAATGACGCCCTCGGTTTTTACGTGTTTTACTAACAAACTTATGACGTACCAAGAATAGAATGAAGTCAATTTGTTTTGTTACATGACAATGACGTAGGCGGTACAAAAATAAATATTGCCTACAATTATAGGAAATGTACTTATGTTGGTAGGGGGTATATCCCAATGTCACGGATCTATCCTCGTGAATGTCGTGGACGAACCTCCGCGTATTTGCGGACGGCTCCTACTGGATGATTATATCATCTTCTGTCAGTAACAATCATCATTAATCATCGACAGTCTGCTTTCAAGTGCAATGAATGTCTGAAAAAGCTTGCTGCATAATTTGCGCATCTTAGATAAAAAATCAGGTTGATAAAATTGGAAAATTAAACATAACTGTCAATGTAAATAAACTTTGACGTAACCTGCGCTTCAATTGTTTCGAGACTAACTATGGATGAACGAACTTAAGTATGGATTAAGTAAGTAGGTGTTTTATCAGACAGTTAATATTCAACTAGTCAGAAACGGCGGAAATTTAGTAACACCAAGTTAATAATAGTTCAATACCTACTTAGTGAAGTTATTTGAATTACCAACCATCTCCTTTTCAAAAGTTAAGCCGGATGTGCGCAAGTAGGTAAATCTCGTTATCTTTTTTGTAATTATGTCAATACCTGCGTCATACCCCTTTGTACACTTGCTTTTAATACAGTTTATCGTTTTCCCCATCGTATTCTACCTAAATCGATCAATCTTAGATCTCAGCAACATAGAATTTCCTAGAATGATTTTCAATAAGGACTGAAAAGAAACAGGGCAGAGTCTTATTTTTACAATAAGAATTGCGTACCATTTAATGAAGATACATGCCGCGAAAACCCAAGCTGTCGAAAGAGAACCTTGACAGATTTACATATAGACTTCCAGGCCTAAGTAAAAGGTTGGTAGGTAGGATACCAACGGTAGGTAGGATACCAAAAACCGACGTGACACGATCGTTATGTGATCTTATTGTGCGTACAGCCAGGGAAATATTTTTTTTATTAAATTGCCACACTACGTCAATTTGCCGTGTTATAGCGATTTCATACTGTCAACTGTCAAAAAATGGAAGTTGTGATTTGAATTTATTGACTTCGTCCAATTGATGAAAAAGTAAATCCCATGACATTACCCACTAAGTTCCCAGATTAGTCCTGTACTAAACTACGTGCTCCACTCTACTTTTCATGAATACAATAGTAATTGATCTTCTTCAATTTGAATGGAGATCTGAACTAACTGAATAGTTTAGGTGTGGTCTAGGCCAGTCGAAAGTGTTTGATCATGTCTAGACAACTTTGTAGGCCCTACTCCGCACAGTGAAAACCGCAACCTAGCGATAATTGACAGAAGGATAGATAGTGAAACACCATCGTGGTCGAATGTGCTCACAAGATGTGTTATTATTATTTTCATTTTAACATTTGTTTTCTCAGGTTCGTAGGAACAAAAAACCAAAAAAATACCTGTATAGCCTGGTATTTTTTTTAAATCTCACGGGTGTTAACCAAGATGAGATTTTAAGTTTGAATATATTATATTAATACTTATTCATAATTACAACTAGTTTTTCCTTATACGAAAATTCGATAGTCGAATTTTTTAATTTGCTTTAACGTACCTACTTGTGTGGACCAACAATGCAGGAAGTTAAACGTTAAGACAACAACACTTCACATACCTATTACATGAAAATCAAACAATGAGGGGAAGACCCGAAAAATATTAACTATCTAATATTTTGGTGACTATTTAGTAGGACGGATAATATCTGATGTTGTAGTGGTAAAATATGGATTACTTATAATGTGATATGTGTAAGTATAGCCTGCAAAATAATCAAGGCAATATAATCACCACGCTTGGTAGATATATTGGTGGTTGTTACCTACACCTTCTTGTCCTCTAGCTAGGGGTAGTCTTAAAGTTACTTTTTACGACACTCACAGTTTTTTCGTGGGGGCAAATACCACCAAATGTACTTTCACTTGTCACAGAAAGTACAGTAAAGGACATAAATACAAAAAAGAAAAACTGTAACAGACACTTCGTCATCCAAAATGTGAGTTACTCACCGTAGTCACCGATCCTCCTCAGTCATCATTAGTCATTACCGTAAGGCTCGCTTCCCAATGACTCATGCCTTTACCATGAACTCGATGATTCCAGGATGTTGTCGATAATCACGAGTTTTGAGCCGTCATCGCCATGCAGCTAAGTTACCTGGGCTAGTAATACGTAGAAGTCATAATGTTTTGAATTAAATAGAAACGAAAAAAGTGTACTCTGGAGGTACCCCTAACCGAGAAAGGTGATACGAAAGTTTTTTGTCATTTTGTACGTCGAGGGGAGTTGGAGATAGATATAATTAATGTTGCCAGGAGTAAATTGACGTATCTAATCAATGCAGAAAAGCAAATATGTATTTCAGCTCATACCGCAAAAATAAAATCAACACGTGTTGCCTAAAATAAAACAAGATTGTCGCTAGGTGCCAACACGTCTTCGCATGTCGCAAATAAAATACAAACACCAATAAATGAACAGGTAACACTCAACAACACACTCGTAGGTGCCCCAGTTTCTTATCATTATCAGTGGCGCGCGCGCAAGTGGCGGGCCGGAAGTGATCTCGACGGCGCGACGCACGCGCCTCGCCGCCGGAAGTGGGGTTCCACACATGCAGGTCATGGAACCCAATTTGTGATTACGAAGATGTCATTTGCAAGCAGCTTGCAATACACCAAGAATAACAATGGCCGGTCACGCCTAGTTTTGAATAAGCAAATAGTTATACGATTGTCTTTTGTCCCATATTTCGATGTTATGTAAGCTGTTATTTAATTTATCGGAATTTATTGGTACCATTTTTTATTGCGTACGCCAGGAAATTGTATTTATTTATTTTATAGAATAAAATGCAAAACAAACGACGTTAATTACTTTTTCTATATGAAACACGACTTTCAATTCCAGATCAATCATGCAATAGTTAGTAGAAGCCTAATAATTTTAAAAAAATACGTAACGAGCGTGTAACATATGAAAGCTACTGTTCTCCAGTTGGCTGGTCATACATCAGTAGGCCAATGACTGTGAAGACATAATGTGGGCGAAATTATTTCTCACCTCTAATCGACGAAAGATGGGTTATTTTAATATGATTATTTATGTCCAGTCGGTCAGACTAGCTCGTTGAGAGACGTTTTAATCGGACTACGCGAAGAAATAGATGTATCGTTGACGAAATTTTCCTCCCAGAGCATGCGTGTCGGTGCATCTATTGATATTGCTCACAAAGTTTACAAACACGTCTATTTACAAGGTCAGACACATTTTTTAGCTTTCGTACAAAACGAGAGTCTATGAGAAGGTCGATTTTTCGAAAAAGTTTTGGACCTCAATGTGACCCCAACGCATTTACTGAATTTATAAGCTGAATTCGAAACGAACAGCACATAGAAACATGTCCAGGACTGCCCAGGACCTATTACATGACCTGTATTAACATTCTACAAACATACAATCATGATCAAAATAATAAATATGTAAAGATTATAATATAATTCACTTAGTAGGAGGGGGCGTCGACCCACGGCGCCACGCAGCCGCGTCCGCGACCTTATTACAACGCGTCTTCAACAGTTGATACATACACAGTAATTTAACTTTATACCTATGTAAACGTGAATAACCCACACAGACACTGCAAATTCTCAGCGATAGATGATCAAATACTGAACTACGAGCGAGGAACACCGAACACTTCCGTCCGATCTCTTTAAATCTGTAAGTAGCACGATGGATTTGGAACATATAAATTACGTTCTAAAAGACAGGGTTTGGGAGTTTACTCAATTTTTTATTTTAGATGATCTTGTTAAAACATGAGACGATTTATTTTATAAATTAATCATATTCAATTAGTTTATTCAGTCTGTTATATTTAAAAGAACTAACCCAACCTGTATCTCTCAACAAGTTCGCACACAGTGACGCATGAGCTATTCGGGCCCACGGCTCATAACCTTATTCTCCATCGATTCCTCCTATTATCCTTTACGTCCGTCCTTCTGTTCTGTTTGCAAGCTATTACCGAGAAAGCCGGATAGAGGGAAACGAACTTTCGATGAGAAAACAAATAAAAAACATTTTTTTTGTCATAAGTCTTTGTAATAACAATGGGGTTAAACAACACTCCCAACACCAGATTTATCTGTAAAATAAACATAAACGTAAGAAAAGAACGGTTCTTGCAGAAACAGTTGAAAATTAGAATTAGGAATGTCAAACTACAATTTGTCATTTGTGTACGTGTACAGTATGTAGGTACCTATGTAAAGATTCAATGCATGTCCACAATGTCAAATCTAAAGCAAGCGACGTCCGATTATAGGAAAGACATACAAAGGTGAAAAATTAATAGCCTGGCAACCTGTCCACGATTTGTAAGCATTAATTCTCGACTCCCGCCAACGTGACGAATTCAATGAAATGTATGCCAAACACCAGCACTCTAATTATAAACAGCTATCAGAAAAAAAGTACTGCTCGCATTAACACCCGTCTAAATAAAGAAGCAACGAATCAGTGTGTGATCGAACGAGGCGTGGTGATCACGTAATTCAGCTGACTCACACCGAATATGTGCAGACAGGTAAATATTTATTACATCGTACGTACTTGAATTCATGCCAATGATTGTTGGACTTCAATCGACGGAGAGACCTCAGTTTTGTTAATTTATTGTTCGTGAATTTACCAGATCAATACTATTTTCGGCAATGATGTCTCTTTTGCGTTGATGGGTATTGTGGCCGCGTAATTTACCAATTCAATCAACTCTGCACTTTATTATTTCGAGTCGCACCTATCAATCTGTCATTTAAATTGTCCAGTGTTGTTTTATATTCCTTTTGTATTGAAACACCAGCTGTTACGTCTGTATCACCTGCAATTATCATCCAGCAATTTAAACGACTTAAAATAAACGTTTCAAAAACGTGAAAGTTTTCTCCAACTAATTAAAACACCGGTCATACAAATGAAACATAGCAATTACGCCGAACTAGAATTGGTTTAGAATTGGGTTAAATTTTCTAAAACCAATACATAGGAGATTTAAATTAGTAGGTGAAGTCTTACAATTAGAGATGCGTGGACGCAGGTAAGAAAGCGACAATACATTAACCTACAGAGTACAGTGTCGTAGGGAAAATCGTCACACGAGTTTTGCTCAATTATAGTGAACAACACGGGGTTATAACCGCTAGATGTAGTATTTAAAGCTAATTAACCGGGGAAGCATTAAAACGAAAGGGAAAAAAATGTATTTTCATGGAAAATGGAGATGAGGAAACTTATGTTTAAATTATGAAAATGTTTTTAAGGAAGAAAGGCAAGATCTTTAGCTGCGATTTGTTGGCTTATTTAAAATTATAAATCGTCAGAAGATACTCCAATTGCATGCAGTTGGATGAAGTTTAAGTAAATTTTAAGTTTAAACAAAATTTTCAAAAGATCCCAACTAAGACTCAACCGACCCCCAACAATAGACTATTTGGATGTATTTTTATTTGATATTTCGAAACTTAGAAAAATATTAAGACACAGTTAAAAAGAAGTTGTTAAAATATCTAAAAAATGGCGAAGTTCTATGCGTTTTAAAGCCGATGTCTGCATCTGACGTCACGACACGGGAACGCCTTAAATAGTAACTTCGCGCCATTCAGTACAATGATCTGTTTGCATGACAAGGATAGAAGAATAATTTTAAAAGTGGGTAACCTCTCCATTATTCGGACGACTTTTTTTTTTGTTGCAAATCGTTTTTTTTTTTGTAAAATCTTTTAAATAAGTAATAATTGATGTATATTTCTGATAGTAGTCAAATACTCTATTGGTCACAATGTCTTAAATTCTCTTCCAGCAGAAGTAAGTTCGTTTATCATCGGCAACTGAGACAAGGCGGCAAGAAAGTGGACTTTCACTCAGTCAGTCGATGCTCGCTCCTACTATATCACACCTCATTTGATTCTAAGGGCCTAGTTTTATTACATGTAAACAAAACAACTAACAATTTATTATTGAGAGAAATTGTTTAATAATGTTAATGTTGAGAATTTATATAGGTAAACTAGGTGATTATTGGGAGTAAGGTTAACTGAGGAAAGCTTATGGCAGCTTTTATCCCAAGTCTTTTGGTTTCATAGTTTACATGGTAAGATGATCCAGCTAAAATGCTACTTATCTATCGTTTCAATTCCAATATGAAATCTAGTAATAAACAAGTCATTATTTTCCAAAAAACGCTAATAAACCCGTAACTCATCATGCAAATACACTTAAAACTCATCAACAAAACCCAGTTCCCTTAATAATAGAGACGCGCAACGTATTTAACAGCGATTAGTAGCAATAGCCAATAAACCAACGTTTTGTAGGTCATCGGATGCTTTACTGTCCGAATATCTTCGATTAAACTTGCGACATTCATTAATAACTATGAAAACGTAATTACTGTCGATCAACATGAGCTCTTTGTCGATTGACGTCATCTAAATTCATCGACATTCAAATCTGATGAAATTAAAACTTGATCACCCAACGTTGCTGCAGAGTTTTTCTACTAAGCGAGCAATAATGACATAAATAAAACACACAAAAAAAACTTTATTTTATGCTTCTATTACGCACTGTTGTCTGTCAAACTGTCCGGTAGTATTTAATAAAATATTTAACTCCAGTAAATGTGTCTATGTATGACTAACGAGTAGGTAGGGAGTAGGACGCAAACAAAAATGAAAAATATCTTTTTATGTATCAATTGTCCAACTATTTATGCATAATTTAAAAGTGCTACATATTTTTCTTTTTACAGTATCCTATATTTAAAAGAAACCTCACATATCAAAGAAAGGGCTTTTGTAAGAAAGAAAGGAACCTCACATATCAAAGAAAGGGCTTTGTAGCCTGTCATCCCGTTGCATAAAATTAATATACAACTTCATATAACTAAACATTCCATTTCAGTAAGGCATTAATAAAGTTTCAGAAGATTAGCTAGATGACGAAGTGGCATAGTTCTGCAAGTTTACAGGTAAGATTTTCAGTAAAAGATATCAGTATAGTCTACAGATGATTGTTCGTAAAAAATCCACATAATGTTTGTCTGAATGATTTGTGTGTTTAGTGTAAAAGCAACCATAGTACAAGGTATTCTAATGTGGAGCTGTCGGTGAGAAGCTTTGGACCACTCGTTGTTTTTTTGTGATTATTATATGTACTTGTCTCTGCACGCCTTAAAAGTAACGTTTTAACGACCATCAGCCCATCTCCTTTCTACATAATATTTGTAATAAAAAATTGTAACAATATTATTTCAAAGAGTGTCCATGAAGTTTCTGGTCCGTTCTTCTCCATAGGTACCTACAAAGCTTTGGAATGGGCAACTAGGTCCATATTACTGACTGACCGACTCCTTGACCATTCAAAAGTGCCTGTACATGGCTTAATGCTTTTAGTTTGGGTTTGTTTTTTCTTCTAACTGGCAGCGTTTTTCATTTCATCCCGATCTACTCGTAGCTCTATCGTCTTTTGATCGAATGCACCTTCGTCTGTTTATTCATTTATTTCTTTCTTATGTTTTCAAGATGGCGTGACGAGCTTGACGCTCATAGACGGAATTGGTCCATAATGGTGCAGGATTGTGTTGAGTGGAAAAAGGGAAGAGAGGCCTTTGCCCTGTGGAACAACACAGGCTGATTTATTTTAATTTTATTATTAAACCCTTCGATTTACCTGAGTAAGTTATAACCTGACGTTAGAGTGTTTCGACCTTGTCAATTGATTTTCCATGCGTCGGATCTGCTTACGCGAATTTCCAACGAATCGTGTCATATTCTAACAGTGAGTTACATCGAGACCGACGTCAAAGTCAAACATTAGGTTATAATTAGACGACGTACTTCTAACGTATATACGAATATGGATTCTATGAACGTATTTACGGAAGCGCTTGCGCAATAAATATTATTTTAATACTTGGCTTTACGTTTTCTTATTGTCTCTGTCAGCTTATAGACATTCTTAGTTATTGCTCAGTCTTGCTGGGAGTTTATTTCCTCTATTTAGTACTTTTAAGTTCCAGTAGTACATTATTGCGTTTGTTAAAAAGTTACTTCCTCTAAACGATTCGGGAGAGTATTCTTGTATTTAAACTTCTTGATTATCTTCAAAATCTGTTCACAAATTCCTCATTCATGTAACAGCGGACCGTACGTACCAGTCTCTAATGCTACCAGTATCAACGAATGACTTACTTAGCCCAAAAACTGTTCCTACTTCCTAGAAATCATCTGTATTGTTATATTTAATAACGTTACGTAAATAAGTTCTGTTGTAGCCCAGTTCAGTTAGTGCTTCTTACGTTGATCGACCCACGCTTCCTGCATTCGATTTATTGGCACTTTACGCTCCATCGCTTTGTAAAAAGAAAAGTAGAACCCACAGACAGAAGAAGAATGAAGCCTCAAGTAGCATGATACATGAGAAATATTTGACATCTAGTTCATATTGATTTCCCAAAACAAAATTGAAGTGAGGCTGCGACGAATTTTGGTTTGCATTGGAATTGAAAATCGCGAATGTGTAGCAGATTTATGACCTGCAAAGACCGCTGCTCATATCAAAGTGTTCAAACAAAACATTTTCTTGATCTGAAAGTGAAGAAAAACAATGCATCACAATCTTATTATTAAGCATATGTTGCAAGCAGAGCAATAGTGTGGGAAACCCTGATTGAATAAGTTGATAACAATTTGAATTGGTTCTGAATTACCCCCGATTCTATTGAAGAGCGGAAGAGTAGAGCACTAGTTCGACATACAGTCATAGCCGTAAAACGAGTTTCGTACCATTTGTGTCCACAACCAAATGACTGCTGGTTCAGTTCTCAGTTGTGATTAGAACTAACATATTATTGTCAGTCAAAAAATCCTTATAATCGTTTTTGACAATACATCGAGAACTAATTCCAATTTACATAATCAGAATTGTAGACATTCTTATTCTCGTCTATTACTGTTATCTAATCAAAAATTCTTCTCTCTTAATTATTATCATTCATGCACCGCCTTGCCACCCACTCATGTCTCCTCCTTTTTTACCAAGCTCCCCTGTTCTGTTCGAGTCTCTTCCAGGTCTTACCCGCTGTTATTTCTAGGTCGTCCACCCATGTGACTGTTTATTGAAACATATGTTAATTATCTCTCTCCCAAACCCTGATCCCGTCGCCAACGCATCGCTTCACCGCACGTAAGTATTCAGCTCGAGTCATAACGCACGCGGTCGGAAGGTGAAAGGCGTATCGCTTTCGAATTAGATCGCGTTATGCCGACAACGGTGAAACGCCGACACTCTCCAATGTTTATGTACTTTACAACGATGTCGGATTTACTTCGTTTGTGATTGTATTCATCAATTTAATCAATTGGTTGTATATGGTTGAGTAAATTAATTTTGCTTTTTGCCATTTGATGTCTTGTTTAATCCGCCAATGCTTGTTTCTGAAAGGCGACAGACACATTAGCTAGCAGATTGTGAAACTCAGATTAACTACTGTGAGCGGCTAACCAAAGTAACAACAGCCAAATAAATTTTTTATCAAACAAGATCAAGGCTTGCAAGGAAGAAGAAGAAAAAGCTTCGATGTAATACTACACCAGATTGCGGCCCACTACAGAGGAACATTATAGGCTAATTATGCTATGCATACTAATTGAAAAACTGGAACTCCTTGAAACAGGAAATTAATTAAAAGTATTTTGTAAACGCTGCTGTTAAAACAGGCCACACCTATGAATGAACGAAAGGTACAATTCTCAAAAACTCTTTGTAATAGCGATCATCAATCAACCTATAGCAATCTTCTATTCAGCATACTCCTCCAAATAAGGACATAATTACGGTAATCACTTCGCTCGGCATATGGGTTTATGACCGCAGAGCTTGATCTTTCGCCCTGGTGGGCTGCTTCTCGTCATTGACCTGGAGCATTTGGAGTGTACGTTTAATAGTTTCTTATTCCTACTACCAATATTCTGTCTGGATTTTATTGCTTGGTTGAACGTCAAGCAACTTGTCATCTGAGATACATGCCACTCCTATTTTTTGTCGTTCGTATTGTGTCAACTATTTGAGATATGGCCCACTTCAGTAACGTTTGCAACAAAGATTAAAGTAGGATTCAGAATTAAGCAGTCTTCCGTTCGCTACGGATAAGTTGTATTAACTACTCTCGATTATCTCAAGTCGTGTTACCCTTGTTGAGGCAAAAGGAACTTTTGACTTTCATTCCATGGTTACAATGGGCGTTCTTCGTTAAAAATAACTGCATTCCTCCAAGGCAACTGCGGAACCGGCGGAATGGGCCGGACGAATTGGATAGATTTTCTTTTGACCATACATACAGAAATAGGAGCCACGTTATCACGGTATGTTGAAAAAAGGTTGTAGTTAGCTGGTTGGTATAGCACAGGTTTTCTTTCAACTGTTCAGACTGAAAATGGAGATACTTTGTCGACATATATAGAAAAGTTCGAAAATTTAAGCCCCGCCTTGAAGGTACTGGATGGGTTTTTTCGAGTATTTTCGACCGTTCATACTGGAATAGAAGTTTCGTGGTCGACTCATTATGCTGAAAATTTGGAGGTTTAAGAGAATGTTAGGCGAGCTAGAAAATTTTAGCACCCTACATTTATATTTTGCATACGTACGGAGCCTTTAACTCCAAACTGCTTCTTGCTGAACATATTTTTGACCTTGATTACCAATCACGGGCCCGGGGCGAACCACCCCTGCCTGCAAGAGAGAGTGAAGCGACCTTAATAATTTCAGCACCCCACCTCGGACTTGTTTGGTTACTTTCTCTTTTTAACAATCATAGTAGGTTCCTACTTATTAGCTAAATATTTTTTATGAGTTGAGGAAAGCTGCCTAAACTTTGAAGGGAATTCGAACCGCGCTATCTTTTTAATCCGACTACGAGGTGGCTAGATAGTACGTAGATTGTTAACCAGTTGAAAAACTGATTATCTCATACGAATTGAATAGTTAAGAAGCTACTATGTAGTCGATATCGTGAAATTAAAAGAAGTTCTGGTCATCGAACCATCGGGAGCCTTGCCACCCCCACCCCCCCTGATTCGCCCTTGCTCCAAGGTGATAGGTGGATAACGCTGAAACATCTAAAATAAAAATTATCAAAAGTCGCTATAACTACTAAAGTTAAGGTTGCCAATGCCAATTCTAACAGCATAGTTAATTGTGACACACGTTACTGATAACGGCGCAGGCGCAACTCAATTATCGATATCACCGCAACTGAGGATTATTTCGCTGTTTTGTTCGCGGTTTTATGTACGCAGGAATTTGTGGTCTGTGTAGCGTTTGTTAACACTTGTTGACGTATTCATTATTTTGTTGCGTACCTAGTTTGGGAATCGGTCACTCTTTCTTTGCCTACTTATTATTAATGTATAACGTAATGGCTACTTACATACGTTAACTAAAGAAGAGAAGCATTTGACAGCCAGTGCTAATCGCATCGCATCGCAGCAACTGCATGTTAAAAGGGAAGGAATGTAAACAAAATATCAAAACGACCATGCTTATGCTTATAAAAGTCGAATTATTTTATAGTACCTAAAGCTTTGGTAGACTAGTTACTAGATAGACGGACCAAAGGGAATGTTGCAAATGAATTGGATTGAATAAGCTCGAAGAAGCATGATGAAAGGGAAAGAGGCCTATACATAAATATGTCAAAGAAGGCTGTCATTATAATGGGATTAACACACGTTGAAATTACTGGTGCTAGGAAGTATTGCCATCATACAATTCTTCCGCCAAGAAGCGTTGTTGTGTTCCGATTGGAATGGTATAGGGTGCCTGGTATAATCCACAGGTACTGTAGAGTTTTAACCTGGCCTATATTCAGAACAGCAATTCATTGGCCATTTAACATTATACCACCCTTTCGTATTTCAGATGAACAGGCTGCTATAGCCACCTTCCATCAGTTAATATGTCGGCATGTACTTACGTTTACCAAAGATTCAGCCCACTATTTTCCATAAAACACACGCTATAATTGATATAACGTTTAATATGTGGCATATTAACTGCATGCATCGCTTGTAAGGCAAGGCAGACTTATAATAAGTAGGCGAAGGCTTACCGCTTAGCACATGAATTTTATCTACAAACATTAACAAGAAAATACATATAAATGAGTAAAAAGCAAAGTTTCTTACATCTGGCGAACATATTTAGATAACAATGGCAATGAGATTAGAAATCATTACTTTCTATAGGTTACGATGTAAAATTTCCTATTGCGTAAGCCTTCAAACATAGTCACGTAGTGTGCGATAAGCACATGCAACGATGTTTTATACCTATACTTATTTACTAAGAATGTTTCATTTGTTACTGACAGATAAATTTGCGAAGAAAAACGTGATAAGATTGCCGTGATACTTAGCGTAAGTACGAGCGGTGATTCACTAAATGTAAGCCAATTCCGGTCATCTAGAGTTGTTCACCGATAACCCAGTCTGACGTTTTCATGAGCGGCTTATTACCATTCAAAGTATATTTTATTTACACCTTCATCCAGTAAACATCCTTAGCAGTGGAGGTTGTTGACGGACACAGGTTCCGAGACCACAATAAATTGCAAATAATTAACTATCACGTACATATTCATTGTCGACCTAAAAAAGGACCAATATTAGCCTACCTACCTTTTATTATTGACTGAATTAGAAATAAAGTTGAAGTAATAAATACCAATATGATGATGGCAATAGGCTCGCCCCCTATTACATGGGACTTAAAGATAACTGGCGAAATGTGGGTGTACTATAGGTACACCTCTGCCCAACCCTTCGGGAAAACAAGGCGTGATGTTATGTTATGTTAACAAATACCAGCAATGTAATTCGCTCTATGCAACAATCTCTTTCAACTTACTCTTTGATAAACAGCTGATAAGGTCGCATATTTTTATACTCAGATTAGCAAGGAAACCACAACGTATGTAACTTGATAAGTATTATGTAATATTATTGCCTACTTATATGAGTTTTTGACGTTTTTAACAATTTTCTAAGTGGCCTATCTGGTTACTAGAATAAGTTAAGGGTAGGTACAAAAAAATCCCAGAAACTGTCGACAGCTGCTTAGAATAGAAATTAAAAATTAATATTTTCAAATTAGGTCTTATAAAACATTATTTTGGTAATAAACATCGCAACTTTGTAATTAAAATCGAGTGTTAATTATCAGACTGCGCCAGTCGAAGGAGCATCATGTTTTTCGAGTGTTTGTATGTATGTATATTTCTTTGGCACGCACTGTAGCATTAACATAAAGGGTTTTATAAATGGCTTTCAAAAAAAACAAACAACTTATATGTTTAAAAATAATTTGGAATGTTAAATACAAATAACAAAACAAAAACCCGTCTGCAAAAACACCTAACTGAAAAGAGAAAATCAAGCATTATTATCTGTTGTAAGTAATTCGCAGGCGAAAAGGGGACAACCAAAACTTACGTTTGTTTTTGCAGTCGGGTTTTTTAATTTTTTAGTGAATAAAATGTATGATCCAGGAAAACAATTTGTGATCGGCTAAGTACTCAGGTTTTTTCAAAATTTTATTTAATATTTTATTTTATTTTATTTAGTACTCATAAAAAACTTGAAATAAATATATATATTAAATTTATTTATTAATATATATGAAATATATAATTTATGAGCAACAAGTTCGACCAAACGAAAAGTGAACTCGACAACTGTACGGAATGGAACGTACAAATACGAAAGGAAAACGAGCTTCTCAAAAAGTCTATGTCAGATCTGTCTAAAAGAGTTAATTTGCTTGAACAAAACTCACGCCAACAAAATGTATAAGTCAACGGAGTGCATGAGAACAAATCTGAGAGCCTAGTTAAAACTGTGATGCAACTTGGAAAGGCGGTCTCGTGCACCATAAAAGAGGCGGATATTGTTCGGCTGTACGTGTCCGAAAATTAGACCCTCAAAACAACAATCCTAGAACTGTGATCGTTAAGCTGAATAGTGTGTTAAGATGAAATGTCCTCATTCGGAAAGCAGACGGGATACCAGCTAAGCAAATACGCAGCCTCGAAGCAGTCGCACTGCTTTAATAATTATTACAAAAATGTATACCGACACAAAAGCCTATATTAAACTCTAGCATTCAATATTTAGTAGTAACATTTTAGAGAAATGAAAACCAAATTGAACTGTATTATGCTAAACGCAAACCAAACCAAACGCAAAACCACATCTATGACATCATTATAGGGACAGAAACATGGTTAGGCGACAGCATCAACGATGGAGAAATATTTGACTGTAGGTACAATATCTACCGCAGAGACAGAGCCTCGACCACGCACGAAAAAAAGGTGGAGGGGTACCAATAGCAGTCCTGAAGACTACCGGGTCCGCTCACATGCTACAATTTGAGACAGACTGAAAACTAATGGGTAAGCCTAAGATTATAAATGGGAAAAAGATTTTACCTACCACCACCTGTGCAGCAAACAACACTTGACTCGTTGCTAGACAAAGTTACTTCAGTTATCGATACAACCGGAAATCAATATAAAACGGCGACTTCAACCTTGGATCCATTAAATGGAAACTAGACGTAACTGTTACTCAAACTACATCCACGTCACCAAGTAACTACAATACCCCACTAGGTTATTCGTTAATAGACTACATGTCCCTAAATAGTATTGAACAGTTGAACCCTGTACAAAACCAACTTGGCAAATCACTTGATCTAATTTTGTGTAACTTTCCTGGCGGATTTGTTCAAGAATCTAAAACCCCCCTGTCCGTTGTAACCTCTCGTTAAAGGGTGGATCCCTTGGAATTTTTTATTAATAATATGTTACTTAATCCACTAAATTGTAAAAGCTCCGTAAAATACAAGTACCTAGATGCGAATGACACATTGTTGAAAACCCGAGTTAAACAAGTCCAATCACTACAGGCCAATGACTACTTGTTTATCTGAGTGCGCAGATGTTATTGCTCCATAATATAACTGACGAGCTCATGCCTAAAGCGAATGTATCACAAAATAGGTACCCCCTTGGTTACCAAAAGCTCTTATTAAACATTTAAACGAAAATGAAAAGCTAAGAATGCGGCTTAAGAGATCTAAGAATCCCCGCGACCGCTACGAATACAAATTGTTAGGTGAAAGAGCTAATATAAGACAAAATCCGAAAAAAAAATGGTCGTTTGTTCAGGCAAAAAAGTCGACATCTAATGACATAGGTACCGTCTGAGATGAAACTGAATAATCAGAAAGCCACTTCCGGTGACGAGGTTTGCAAGCTCTTTGCTTCCCATTTCTCTTCAACGTTCACGTTATCAGATGAACCGTTACATGCTTCATTAGAGAAAGATCACAAGTATCACCAAAATAAGCAGTCGGGTCACATTCTCCGAAAGAGATATAGTTAAAGTCCTTAAAAAACTAAATGGATGCAAGGGACCGGGACCAGATGGTTTTCCACCATTATTCGTTAGAAACTGTGCAAGTAGCTTGACCTTACCGCTAAAAATCATTTGGAACCCCTCAATTGAAACGGCACAATTCCGTTCTCAATGGAAAAATGACAATGTAGTGCCCATATTTAAAAAAGGCGTGGCAAGCAACCTAAAAAAATATCGGCCAATATCTATTTTATCTTGGTTTTCGAAGGTCTTTGAATCCCTCATGTGCCCGATTCTAACGTCTTATTTCAAAATAGAGCTAGCTTCCCAACAGCATGGATTCTGCGCACAAAGATCCACTACGACGAACCTGATTCTTTATGTCAATGACCTCAGCAAACTCATTGACTCTCGCACACAAGTTGACTCCATATGTACAGACCTTAGCAGTGCCTTCGACAAGGTCGACCACAAGATCCTACTGCAGAAACTTTCAAACCTCGGATTTTCGGCAAGATTCTCCAATAGTTCGAATCTTATCTAACTGGCAGAAAACAAAAGGTCGCAGTAAAGGGGCATCAGTTGTCCTTTTAGTATTCCACTTCCGGAGTTCCACAAGGCTCCCATATGGGTCCGATATTGTTCGGAGTATTCATTTCTAGTATTCGTTAACGACATAGTGAACTGCATCAAGCACAGAGAATGTATACTCTTTGCAGACGACGTTAAGTTCTATAAACAAATAAATTCACCCAGAGATATATCGTTGCTGCAAGAGGACTTTAACTCAGTGTACAGGTGATGTATAAAGAACAGAATGACTCTTAACGCTGAAAAGTGTCAGCACATGACCTTCACTAAAAAACAAAATACCTTTCCATCCTCGTATTCGTTGAATGGTCTAACTCTGCACAAGGTTACCACAATTCGCGATCTGGGAGTCTGCCTTGGCAGTCAGCTTACTGTCATTCCCCACATAGACAATGTTGTCAAAAAGGCAACTAGAATGTTAGGATTCCTTAAGCGTATCTTCCACGACTTTAAGTCTATTCGTACCCTCAAACTTCTCTACTTCACCCTCGTCAGAAGTTTACTGGATTATGCATCGCAGATGTAGAATCTCACCTATCAAACCCATATCGATCGAGTCGAGGTACCTGCCATGTAAATCGAACAGCTGCCCTAACACAACTAATTACTCTGAAAGATTGAGTCACTTAAACCTTAACTCCCTTGAAAACCAACGAAATATGATGGATCAAATTATGCTCTTCAAAATTGTCAATGGACTGATCCTGGTTCCAAAGCTTCTGGAATATATAAATGTTTCTGTTCCCCGTTGTAGTCAACCCCGGCTCGACCGTAAATTAGATATGTGTATTAATCTCGGACGGTCAGCGCCATTGAACTGTTTCGTGAGGACTTATAATGAAAGACACTCTCGCACCGATAGCATTGACGTCTTCCCGAACACCCTATCTCAATTTCCCAGTCATCTTTTACGTCAATTTCTTGTTTAAATTTCATCATTTGTTGTTTTGTTTTTGTTTTTTTTTATGTTTTTGACAACATATACTTTTTTAATTAATTTTATTGTATAATTTGATTTGACTGCTTAATGAATCAATTCATTTAATATTTTAATTATGCATTTTGGATTTTATGATTATTATTTCTTTGATTCTATTATTATTAACTTATTTGATTTTATGATTATCTTTATATCTGTAAATATCTAGTTAAATAAAAAGGAACTATGTAAGTGCTGTGCACACCTTTAAGTGGCAAGTTCGCTCTTTTAGATAAGTTATAATAAGATAAGCTGTCTGTTAATGTTTTTGTGAATTAGTCGTTGGAGTGCCTTAATAAATAAATGAATAACCTAATGCAGATAAACGCAGTCTTCCTTAGCAATCGTTTGCACGTAGGTATCGTATCTTATAACATTTTTATGTTAAAATGAATTGACATATCATTCCTGCTACTGACGAGGCCTAAACCTAAAAAACGCCTAAATAGATGCATGATTGGATTTTTCACTTTCGGTGCTCTAGATTCACAAAGGGATAAAACCTAGACTTAAAGCTCTTCAATAAATAAACAAAGTCAAAGTCAAAGCATTTATTTCAAATAAGCACATAAAAAGGCACTTTTGAACGTCAAATTTAACATTGAAAATAGGATTGATTCTAGGCGCCCCTTCCAATAGGTAGTTTCGTATGGAGAAGAAGGGGCAAGAAACTCCACCGAAGCTCTTTTAAAATGTTTTACTATATTTTAATACATTAATTTTATTCCTATATGTGAAGACGATGCACCAAGAATAAAAATACTATATCACAATTGGTAAAATAATAATAATTGGTATTGGTAAAGCAAAGACATAAATTAATCACGTGATAGGTACATGGTGCTCACATATTTACAAAAAGTAAAAGTATATGATTTCCCTAAAATATTAACTAGGAATAAGACAGTGTGTGAGTTGAGTAAAAACAACAATATTCTTATGAAGATTCATTGTACCACAACAAAACACCATCATGATGATTAGAGCGTATTCCATGCGCATCCGGCGGTGATCTCCTTATGCACAAAATGTCAGCTTCGTCGTTAAACTATAACAGAATTGCGCACCGTCAATACTGCGCACCTTTCATGTGTGAAATGTATTACGAACATCTTGAAAATGGAGATGCCATTTTTCATGACGATATTTGTAGGACCAACTTATCTGTGCAATTATTGGTGGCGCTGGTTGTAAACGAAAATCAAAAAGTTAAACAAAAACCGATGCTATATCCTATTCAAAATGTTAGTTCGAAAATCGGACGTTGCACCGATAAGATGGTCGAAATGTACTTTCGTGATACAGTTTTGTTTGTTTGTCATCGTTTAATGTGCATGATTGAATAGTGTCTTTGATGTATGAACTACTAAGCAAAAAAACTATGAGTGTTTGTAAATTGTGAGTTAAGTTTTATTCACACTCTTGTCCAGCAAAAGCTCGCCCATTAGTGAGAAAACACAAAATAATTCAAACAAAAGAATCCCAGAAAATTCATTGATACTTTTCTCTATCAACACATTTTCCGACTTCAAAAGTAATTAAACAGTCTCGTAAAACGAGATTTGGCAACACACAAGACATTGTTTGGCATATAAGATTATGTGACGATTATCACATCCAACCTATTGGAGCTTTCATCTTACATTGTGGTCCTCCATCCTTCTTTGAACGACGCGTTGGCACGGCGCTTCAAAATAATCATAAATTTATTTCTAGTGGCAAGCCGGCAACTAGTTGCACGAATCGCCAATGACGCTCATTTTAACACACGCACAATACTAACATAAGTGTTCTGTTCAACAAAATTATTTATTATGTAGAATAAGCTTGGATTGCATATTTTAATTATCGAAGGGCACATAACCTCGCCTCCTTCTACAAAGGTGCATGTTTGCTGGGGTCGATAGATAATCAACATGATAAAGCATGGCTTCCAAAGTATTAAAACGCTTCAGTATAATTGTTTTTGATTAGATACAAGATGTCAACAAAAATGCACCTGTTACAAATGCTCGACTTATTGCAGCAGTGATTGGTCGTATCAACATAACTAAGTACACAAAACACTAAGTAAATGATATATCTATCCATGGATCCGTATACAATGTGAGATATTTTTAATCGTCGAGTCGTCCTCATGAATCACACTGTGTATTGACCGAATTAACGCCCATGATTACAAGTTGTATAAACACAGATATTTTTTAAGAAACGTATCAATTTTGCAAGTATAATAAACATTCGGTAAATAAATTTTTAATAAGCGCCGAAGCACAGTGATGCGCCACAACGAATACGAGTAGTACAAAATTGGCTGCATCAATATAAATAGCTTTAGTTTTCTGTGAACGACTGGCTGAACTTAAACATACCTCAATATACAGATTACAAAACCGACTTCACTACAAGTATTTGTTAGATCACTGCCTAAAGTGTGGACTTGAGCAACGTGGGGTATTAATCGTTTTAATGACACTTTAAAGAAAAGCTTCTACGCAAATTGTTCAGTTTTACGTAAGTTTTGATGAAAGATGAAAAAATGTGGTTTGAAGAATGGTCCTCTCTCAGACGCTAAGTAATCCTTTGTAATGAAAAAAATGGTTAGTTGTGTAACTTATCTACATTATTTTTGTCGTATGAATAACCGCGATTCAATGATAGTCTGATCAAATTCAAGACAAACATTCAAAGTCAAATTCTGTATGTGCACAATGAAGGTATACATAATTTGTGGTGTATTCGAATTCGAAGCGGTGAATGATTACTTCCTGACAAAAACCGCTGAAATTCTCGAACGTCCAAAGTTACCGGAGCATCAGTGTCCGTATCCCGATCACGCCCAGACGCTGCGTCATACAGACTCAATACATACGTATACAAAGGACCTGTTCTTGGTTATTTTCCACATGACCACCTACATCTATCGACTTTAATATCTTTGTTATTTTCGTCGGTGTTTCTCACTTTTTAATTCGGAGTTTGTTTTCATTATTACAGGATTGTTGCGTCGATGATTTATTATTGTGGAGCCTTTTTCATAGACAGCAAGTCTTACAGCAAAACGTACCTTGCACCTACAAAAAAGACAATTATTACTAAGACCGTCTATATTTCAAATTTTCGAAAAACCTGTAAGCATACTCCGCGAAGATTAAATAGAGGTTAGAGGTTTGACTGGTGTGCTGATACACCACTTTTCATCAACTGCTTTGAATTCTTTACCTGGAAATTACGAACAACTCACGTAATTGTTATCGGAACATGTATTTCGTTTCCATATTATGTACTTCTACGTATAAATGAAACGTGCGGAAACGATCGTAATCACACTAATTGGATCCTAATACTTGTTCACTAATCAGTCAACGTCATTCATCCGAAACGTATCGTTCGATTATGTATTGTTTTTTTAAAGATTTTAGTTTTGTACGTTTATTCAAATATTTATTGTAGGATTTTGCAACCATTTTATTAGGTTTGGCTCCTGTCCTTTTTTTGGGTCCCAGAAACTTTCCTTAAAAAAAAATGAAATTCATAATTATGAAAGAATTACGAATTTCATTTTTTTTAAGAATTACTTAATTACTTTTTGAATCAAGAATTACTTTAATAGTAAAGAATACCCCCTTCGGCATAAGTTTGTCGACCCTAATAATTAGTTTTCAAGTATGAAGGATTCGGCCAGGCCGCATTTAGTAAGAATGAAAGTCTGACTGAATGACAAATCCTTCACAGCATTGATACCTATGTGATTATTGGGGCAACTTTCAATTGTACCTGCATTAAGTAGTTCAAATTGTTTCAATATGACTTAGGCAAAATAGGTACTGGTTATTGTGACAGAAGTTGTGTTCCGACTTGAAAGAGCAAGTAGGTAGGTATACAACACCAGCCCACCGAGTTACTGACATACAAATTAACAAAATATGTAATTTGACACTCAGAAAGTTTTAAGAAATTAAAAAAATAACGTTCTTTAGGTTTTTTTTTATTATTATTTCACTGTCCACTAGCCTCTATACAAAGTTTCATGCGTCTAAACCAGTTTTTGAAACACTTTTTCCAGTCCGGCGTAGACACCTCGTTTTCAGCATGCTCCAACGCTGCCAGCGCATCTTCCGGCGACGAAACTTGTATCCCTTTTAGCAGATTTTTTTTATTTTCGGGAATAAAAAGAAGTCACACGGTGCTAGGTCAGGGCTATAAGGAGGGTGACCCACGAGTTTTACTGGCGTGCTGTCCAGGAAGTCCCTCGTTTTGAGCACGGTGTGCCAAGGCGCGTTGTCGTGGTGGAGCAGTAGCCCGCGGAGCCCTGTGTTTGGTCGCTTGATACTCACAACAGAAAAAACTTCTGTCAAGCATTTGGTAGTATACCATTCTGCGTTTATGCTTCTTTGGTTCCGTAAAGGAATTGACACCAAGTAGCCAGTCAAATTAAAAAAGTTCGTGATCAATATCCTCCTCCCGCTTCTAGAACGCTTCCCTTTGGTAGGCGTTGATTCGTTTTGAAACACCCAAACCATCGACCTGCGCTTCGTTTCTGGATCGTATCGATAAATCCAAGACTCATCACCTGGAATTATGTCGTAAACACACCGAGACGAGCCTGCCTCAAATTTGTTTATCATCACAGTACCAATTCACCCGGGGCTGCTTCTGAGCATCGGTGGTGTTGTGCCCACCCTGGGTGAAACTATCCTCCTCACCCGAAGATGCACGTGTAGAATTTTGTGAAGGCTTCCCGATCCAACCTGCAGTATGTGCTGAATCTCTCGATACGTTACTTGCCTATTGTCTTGGATTAATTTTGTCACTGCTAGCGTTTTCACGTTTTCTTCCTTAACAGTCGTCAAAGGCGACCACTTCTTTCTTCATCCCCCAAAGATAGTTGACCGCGCTTGAATAGGGATGATGAATAATATTACAAATGTTCGAAAACATAATGTAATTTTAAAGAAGGCATAGTAAAAGTATTATTTCGATCAATTTTTTTCGATTATCTGTAATCGAAAAAATCAATAAAATCGATGTAAATTTGAAGAATCTACACGCTGTATAAGTTTTTGGAGGGGATTATTTCCGTCTTTGTCGCGCGGTATGGACGTTGTATGGCGCTAGTATGAAGTTACATAGTCGTGACGTCACTTCTTCTATAGTGCAGTGCTTGTCTAACCTTTACTATAAAACATTTATAACTTGGCAGTTTTTTAAGCTTTTACACTTTTTGTAACATTGTGTCCACTATTTGAAAGCAAACATTTATTTGAGTTAAAAATAAAAAAATTGTCACCATCCCTATTCGTTATACCAACGATACACGGTTACCATAGCAGGGCCTTCATCCATGAATGACATTTGAAGTCTATCGTACGATTCGTCCGGTTTCAGGCGATACTTGAAATCGTAAATAAATCATAGCGCGAAAATGTTCACGGCGCAGGTCCAGTTTTAATGAGACACCATAATTTTAATTCGGGGTAATTAAAATTAATGTGGAAGGAAATTTTTAAATTGGAACGTACCTATTTTACTAGGCCAGTCTCTGATATATAAAAACTTTTTTTCGCAATACTTTCTGAGTGGCCTGGTACTTACGGCTAAACAGAAGAAAAGCCAGTGACAGGACTGACAGGTCAACGACCTGACGCAGTACCTACCAAAAACTTAAAATGTAGGTAATTAAATTATTTATTTTCGTTTAGCTGTTATTTTCGATTTATTATTTTTACCTTGTATCTACGAATTATGATGTTTTTTTATACATTTTTGCAAGGAAAAACATCTGGATTTTACCTTTTATTTTTAATCTTGAAACTGTTTCAGATCAGTAAGCTTATACGAGGTAATAACACAGATTTACCGAGCATCCTGATGAATAAAAAAAACTTAGATATTTTGTTAGTCAAAAGCTTGAATTTCATTGTGAATTCAGTGGTCCGTATACTGGTTTGTTCTATGTTTGAAAAGATGCCTTTGTAAATTACCCTAAGTACCCACATACAAAATACCTTTGTTTTTCTTTCATTTTATTGCAAGGACATCATTCGGTATCGAACAAAAAGCGAGAGTACACAGTTAATCCTCCTTGCTGCTATTTAAGTTTTAAAATACTTTTATTTTAATTTTGCCTTAAAATGTTTCGAGCATTAATTTTTTAAAACGAGAAACAACCTAGCTACCTCACCATTTTCATTTTAGCCGCAAGACATCCACTGCTGGGCATAGGCTTCCCCCAAGCATCGCCACTTCGAACGATTCCGTGATTCAAGTAATTCTAGTCATCGGTCCACCTTGTGAGAGGCCTTCTAACGCTTCGTCCTCCGGTACGCGGTTGCCATTCCGGGGCACCTCTTTGGTGGGCTCGACACAATAGCTCGGCTCCCCTCTTTGAGGAGTGGTTGGAGAGGCGACACGGCTTTCTCACCTTCCGCCTGACACAGGTCCACCCCGCCCCGGGAGGGCGTGTCAGACTTCCACCCAGAGCTGGAGTAGTCATTTGATGATTTCCCACCCAAATAATAAAAAGGGCACCTCTTTGAGGCGTGATAGGAGAGGCGCCACGGCATCCTCATCTTCCGCCTGACACAGGTCCTCATCGGACACTGTTGTTTTGAGAGGTTCCTGTTTCGTAAGGCGTAAGGCGGGTGGAAACGCCTGGGTGTCACCATTATGTGGATTGCCCGGAGGACACGTTGGAGCATATGGTGGAGGTCTACCCAGCTTGGGTGGAGAACCGCCGTGTCCTTGCGGAGGTGATCGGCGGCGGCGATCTCTCGCGTCCGGCCCTGGTCCAGGCCATGGTCCGGAACGAGAGCGAATGGGAAGCCGTCACCTCCTTCTGCAAAGCAGTAATTCTTGCGAAGGAGGAGGCGGAACGCTTGAGGGAGAGAACATTGCGCCTTTAAATGAATTACCACCCAAAAAAAGGGCCCCAATTCTGTGTGGTAATTAATATTCCCCGCGTAATCATACCACGTGCGAACCACGTCAATATCGTGTCTTGTAGAAACCTTACGTAACTTGTAACGGCAAGGAATCGAAATGCCATTTCTATATGCTCCAAGAAAAATTGTCCGTGGATTGTTATGAAGTTTTGCTCGACAGTATTTGATCCTAAAACTAGTCATTGCAATTCTTCATTTTGAACATCTATAATGGCCCATCTCAGTGCCCCAAGTCAACCTCACCTGCTCGTGGTGCACTCTGCTGAATAACAAACGAGGCTCTGACAACCGACAAATGGCGGTATAACCATCTCATAGTAAAACTTCGCAGTTAAATGGCGCAGACTAGTGACGGGCAGCAGCGTCACTAGTGCAAGAAGCTGTGATCTGCGATCGCCAACCCCATCATGGCAAGTCGACAGCAACCACGGCCCCCAGTTCCCGGCCGCCTTGCTATTCCTGATTTTGGCGGCGATCACGGTAACGGCAAGGTAGGGGGTGCGAAGAATCCCCGAGATACGAATGGCCGCCAAACTCAACTTACCTTGGCGACGTACAATGGACGCACGTTACGGCTCGACGAACATGTAGTGCAGTTAGAAGAAGAGCTCGGGAAAATAAGGTGGCACATTCTTGGGTTGAGTGAAGTCCGAAGAGAGGGGGAGGACACAATAACTCTTGAATCGGGTCACCTTTTGTATTTTCGAGAGGGAGACCAGCTATCCCAAGGCGGAGTCGGGTTCCTGATAAATAAATCTCTTTGTGACAACGTTGTGGAAGTCTCCAATGTTTCGAACAGGGTTGCGTACCTCGTAGTTAAGCTAACCGAGAGGTACTCGTATAGCCTCAAGGTTGTTCAGGTTTACGCACCGACCTCGGCACTTTCGGATGACGAAGAAAGAAATGTACGAGGAAATTTCCAAGGCATTCCACCACTACGGCCCACTAAAACGTTCTCATAGGGGATTTTAACGCTAAAGTGGGAGTACAGAATCGCACGAACGAATCGTTAGTAAAATCCTACGAGTTTGGCAGCAGAAATCATGGGGGGCTAATGCTTGTCAACTACCTTGAGAAAGAGGGGCTTTTGCTTTATGAATTCCTTCTTTAAGAAACAGCCCCAAAGAAAGTGGACGTGGCGAAGTCCCGACACTATGACGAAAAATGAGATAGACTTATAATTAAATAGACAACTAATAAATTAACATTTGAAATACTGTTGGAGCTGCTGAAGATTGTACTAATATATTTGCATTGTATAAACTCAATCTCCTTTATATTATATAAATGCATAGCACAGGTGTAAGTACTTTGAACTATGGAGCTGTCATTTAACGGGTAATGTCTTATATTGACTTGAATGTGCCCTGGCGGCTGATAGTATGTCATGCTCACTCAAATGTCTCGCTCCCTTCAAAATGGTTTAGCTGAATGGTGCTGATATTTTCGTGAATTGGCGCCGTCAGTTGGGACTGGTCATCTCTTAGCTGCCACGGATTATTTAAATATTTTGTTTTGGATTGTTTTTATTAATTTTTTGCTGCACTCTGGACGGTCTTAAAGTGTACGGTTTTTGTACATCGTTCTCGCCTAGAGGATCAACATTAATATTTTTTTAAAGAGTGTCCATGGAGTTTCGTGCCCGTTCTGTTCCAAAGATGTAGTAGGTATCTTTGGAACAGAATGGGCACGAAACTCCATGGACACTCTTTAAAAAAACTTGGAATGGACAACTAGCTTCATATTTCTGACTGACCGACTCCTTGACAATTCAAAAGTGGCTGTAAATGGTTTGATTGAAATAAATGCTTTGAGTTTAGTTTGAGCTAAAGCCTTTACGGAATCCGGTTCGTTCGGGAGGCTAGAAGTCGTCAAACTTGCGCGCGAGGCGGTTCGTGATGACTCATGAAAACAGCTTGAAGACGTGGCTCAGAAGTGAGATTCCATGCTTGTGGCGATCTGTTCCATGCTTGTGGCGTTTTACCCTTGAGTATGACGAACTCAAACAGCTTCTGGAGTGCCGAAAGAAGGCCGGGTAAAAATGATTCAGGTTGAGATTGAAAGTGTGTTACGCAATATTAGGGTGCGGGATTTCCTCCGACCCTGCTATTTTAAAATAAAAACATTTCCCTCAATCTTTTTGTCTTTGTTTTTAATACCTATTGTATCATACCTTACCTACCTTTCGCTCATGCCCATTTCTACCGTGGGCAATTACTGTTTGCGCCTTTTAAGGCCGCGTCCTATTTAAAAGCGATCGTCGCGCGAATACGCGATCGTAACAAATGTGGAAAACAATTGTTGGTATCAAACTCAAACTCAAAAACAGCAAGGCGGTTAGTTGTAGAAAAAAAAAATGTTCAAGATGTTATTTCCCATAACAAAACAGCATTTTTTTCTGGCCGACACCTTTGGTTACGAAATTAATGAAGTCCTCTGCAACATAAAACAAAAATTAATGTGCGTACCATTAAATGGGGTCATGGACGACCGAGCTTGGGCACAAGCTACTCTTCCCATTCGGAAGGCCTCGGCGTCCGCATAATTTCTATCATTAGTTTACCAGCTTTCATTTCTTCGGTCCATGGCACTGAGAAATTAATCAGGAAAATCGTAGTCTCCACACTGATTAATTTTGAAGTGCCGTGCTTCACTGGGGCTATGGATGCCTGGAGACTCGCTTGCCCGAACTCTGATCTACCCGATAATACATTTTCCCAGAGACGGTGGGATGAGCCGCTCTGCAGAGTAGTACCAGGACAATTTAATAAACACGTCTGCTTCCACTGCGGAGCGTGCGCGCCTGCTGGTTTGGATAAGTGGGAGTCGGATCTGTGGCTTCGTGCACTACCGTCGTCGAACATAGGCACTTTGTTCGATGATAATACTTTCCGCCACGCTACTTCCCTACGACTGGGAGCTCCTTGTTGTTTTCCTCATCGCTGTCATTCTGTGGCGAAGTTGTCAATAGTCTAGGACACCACGGCCTGTCTTGCAGCCGGGGTCGCTTAGCGCGCAACGCGAACGTTAACGACATCATCCGACGAGCTCTTGTGATCGTTGGCGTTCCAGCTGTATCAAAACCGAATGGCTTGGCACGCGACGATGGCAAGCGACCGGACGACATGTCTTTATTTCCATGAAAGATGGGCCTTTAGTGTGGGATGCATCGTGTCGATACTCTTGCGCCATTCCATCTTCCTGGCTCGGCATGCTGTGCCGACATTGCTGCTGCAGCTGCGGAAAACTTTATTGGTAATTATATTTTCGAGCCGTTTGGGGTTGAAACTCTTGGGCCGTGGGGTCCAAATTCACATGGAGAGACCATGTAAGGAAATTTCGAAACGGCTGGTTGAAACTTCCCGTGACCCAAGGGCTGGCTTTTAATTTGGTCAGAGGCTAAGCATTGCCATACATCGTGGTCTCTTGGGTACGTTACCAGTTGACAGCGATGCGGATGAACTTTTTGACGCTATATTTTAGATTGTGAATAGTTTCAGTTAAGACATAATTTTGTTGTGTAAATATTGAACTATGGGTAATGGGAAGTCCTTTTAGAATACATTTTGCTAATAAGTAATGCCTTTCTAAAGAAACCCGTCGACATAGTACAGTTATGAATTAGGTATATTGTATTTTATTAATTAGGTATTAGTTGTTATTTACGTAGTACATATTTAATTTACTTACCTAACACAAGACTGAACTCACTTAATCCGGTTCTAAACTTAAAAGTTTTCATGGCAGATGCAAACTCAGCAGTTACGTTTAAAAATAGTAGAATAGGCAACCTAGGGTGGCATAAACTTTCACGACGTGCACTCCGTCAACTGAAGTTCTGAAGAAATTTTAATTTCAGCGAGACTGAGTAACCTTGCATTTCATGCACATTGTGGCAAGATTTTTAAAAGTATTGATATTAATTAATTAAGCTTTTAAAAAAAAAATAGGTAAACTTGTTTATCAGTCAAATTCAGCTATTCTGTAGGTATGTTACTAGGTAGGTGTGTACGTAATGATAGATACCATTGTTTCTAAAATATTGATAACAAGTTGGTTAGGTACGAGTATGACAGATGGTACCTACACGATACGTGCTGCAACCAAACAGGACGAGTGCGGTGTGCTATCGACGTCCTTGTTCGACTTACAGCATCGATAACAACAGCTCTGCGCTGATAACGAATTGCTATAAGCGTGCCTGTTTACCAAAATACCCATACAGTTTTTGTCCAATATTATCATACAATTTCATTAGATTTATCGATAAACGCCGCCAAAGCTCCGCGTTTTATTTAATAACGAACTTAGATCCAACTGTTATATCTACGTGCATCTACGCTTTTGAACATTTCATGCATTTACGGTATACTCATAAAAATATAGACAAGTTACATTATATCCGTAATAAAATAATACTTTATTGTTCTAAATTCAAACATTAACGGGCGCGAGATGAACAGCGCGCTCAGGCGCGTGGCGCGAAGACAGCCGGACACTCCGCACGCCAATTAACGCGGCGCGTTCACACGACCGCCCGGTCGAGCGATACCCTTCCCGCACACCATCTACGTAACGAGCGTAAAACTGTCCCGGCACAAGTAAAACGCATGGCACGTACAACGCAAACGCGCGCGTTACTTCTGGTTCCGTTTAGGGACTCGCGGTCGCCCGATTTGAAAATAGAGAAACTCAAACATTCGCCCGATTATCGGGATCGCTGTCGATGGTCGGTCAGTGCGCCGCGCTCGCCTCGCCTCGCCTCGCACTATTTATATCGGAAAGAGAGAACTGCGTTTCGACACTTTACGTGTATGTGTGTACCTTTATTTTATTACCATTTGTAGCCGGTTTTAACCTGCAACGATTAGTAAGCTTGGTTTATTTTATTGTGGCTTCTGATGATAATGCCTCGCTGCGGAATTTAGACATTATTCATCGGGTTCAATATATTCTGTTACCAAATAGTTGATTTTAGAATTTTTTGAAAAGTTTGTATCTACTAACTTGTTATTTTCCCATACAAAGTTTAAAACACCACTAAGTCTACGGTCTGTAACAGGTGTCAAATGCGAAATTCCTAATCCCGTGTGCAGCAGCAAATTCACAATGTGAGTAGGTATACATGCATTATGTATGTAGTTCTATTGTAAATGTTATGTACCTACGAGCCCATTCAATTCTACTATAACAAGCAGCGCAAAAAACAAATAAATACTAGTCACATACGAGGAGCAACAAAAAGAGTTGTAAAACCTTTAAAAATCTCTTGATATTTTATAAATAGTGTCGTGGGAGCATATTGTACTTTGATAGATGCCGACACCGGAGCGGTGTCCGTAAGAATTTTTTTTACTACCTGCTCCCTTTAAAATTAAAACTTTATAGATCTGTGCCTGCGTGTGATTCTACAGAGGTATCGCCAGCCTACGTCTTTAAACATTATTTGTCTGTTCTCCGGTTGCCGCGGTTAAGAATTATTGGTATAGTTAGGCAAAATACTGGTTATTCCCATGGCGTCATGTTTGAATAATTACCTACCTACTTTATGACTTTAAAAACAACCAAATAATAAGTTGAAGAAAACAAAAATACAACTAGGTAGGTAACTTACAGTTCAGTCTACAATATCACGTCAAACATAATTAATCGATACAATTAATTAGTCGGAACGATCGATTGAAATCGGAAGGCTGTTCCCAGCGGCTATAAAGGGCGATCGGTAAGGCGCGGGTACCTGCGCTCGCGCATCTTGTGTGGTCCAATGACGTGACGCGGAACCTGCCGCCAATCAAATACGAGATGACTTCTTACGACCCAATAACACACAATGACATTTTCGTGTGACCCGACCCAAACAGCGGGTCAAAGTCAATTGTTTTTATTTATGTTGGCAGATAATTATGTAAGCCGCAAAGAGTTTGACATAATAACTTCCTTTTAAAAACAAATGACTATCATCGAATTTGAAAACGTTTCAGTTCAAAAACAAATTCATGTTTCGTATTTTGAAAATGCAAAAGCTGAAATCCCAAAAGAAAAAGCTTGTTAGGGATAAGGTAGCATCATACAACCTGATGCTGACCTGCAAATTGCAAAAAAACGTAAGAAAATTTAAACCTTACCTGAGGAAATCAATTGTCTATACAATTAATACATTTCCGAAAAAGATCTCGAATCATAAAGTGCATTCTGAACCATATTGAGAAGAATTCAGAACCAAAGATAACTAACACTGAGGTGTCATAATCATATCAGTCCACGTTCAGATTTGGATTCTCCACGCTCGGTTCAACACCGAGCGTTGAAAATCCAGTGCGCAAAAAACGTGGACTTCTTTCTAGCGTCTGAAAATACAATAACAATAGAAGGTTTCTGTAACTTCCACACTGAAAAATATTTCTGACTTCAATCGCGGCTGTAGTCGTTAATTAAATGAGGAGTTTTACTTTGCTGCAAGATCAACGATGGAAAATTTGCTTAGACGAATGGTACTAAGCAAATTTTCCATCGTTGATCTTGCAGCAAAGTAAAACTCAATGAGTCACTTTTGTCTCCATTGCCATTTCATCGCCTTTGAAGGTGTTTGCAGGATTTCAACCAGCAATAGCGTCATAATTGTTCCCATTTAAATATACCTTTCAGAAAAGTCATTATATCTCTTGACGTCGACAAATACAAAAGAAATTAGCAACAGAATATAGGAGAAATGCCATCGGATAAAATGATGAAACAATAATAAAACATAATACCTAAAGTCAGTGTCAAACTATCTTTAGGAAAACAAATAAACTAAACATACAAAACCAGCACAAGCAAATGTCATTGTAGCATCCAAAACAAAAGGCAATGTGATCATACACCGAAACCGTAGTAATATAGGCGACGACATTAATTAAATAACAATTGAGATGTGGAACGAGACACGACGGTATCAACGATTATGTCGCCGACAATATTTAGCAGCTAACTCCACTCTGAATTCCATGCACGAGGCAGGATGTTGATAAGATATTTGCATACACCTATGAATTGTGACATAAGGATTAACAAAAACGTACTAGCTAACATTTGTGAGACCCGAACTTGTCCAAAACTGATCACAAAATATTTATTTTGATAATCCCAAATCTATTAATGAAGACAAAGTTCTTGAGTTCAAACTTTATAAGTTTTTAATATTTGGAAAATTAGAAAACAAACACCGATTTTTCATAACGACGTGCCCAGGTCTAGACATGACATTATTAAGAATACGTCTGAGAAAGACCTGTATTGAGTCCTTCACAACAACATTTAAGTAAATAATATCATATAGGTAAGTAAATACGCCACGCGGAGAAACTAAGTTAAGCTCAATACGGCGCAAAAATAACTGAACCGATTGTTTTACTAAAGGATGTTGTAACAGCAGATACAGATAAAGTGAATGATAATATTTTGAATATCGACATAAGTCGAGTTGCAATGAGGCAAGTGCCAAAGTGAGCGATCAGCCTTGGTGCATTTGAAATCTCGTTGAGGGCGTGACCACGATGGTTAACAAATGATATCATACCAACACCAGACGATTACGTAGTAATCAAACCAGTTACTCCGGCAACAGATCATGTATTACCCAGTAGAACAGTTCGCACAGCTATATAACCATTACGCCGTTTGTAGTTCGTTTCAAAACATTTTCCAATCTCAAGGAAGCGTTGGAAAATGTTTAAGTGAGATAGTTTCGCGCTGACTTAAGAGGTAGCAACTGTTATTAGAGGATCACGCTTTACAGATAATTGTTGTCTAAATATTTACCGTTGAGTACATTGAATCTCATTCCAGTCTCCGAATCAAATTTTCTATCTGATGACTTAGTAATGTTATTAATCTCTAGGCGATTATAAAAATCTTGTTGTACAGTAGGTAGTTCACATGTGCATTCGTAATTAGTCCGTCAGTTTTTTCTTAAAATAATCGGTTTGTACCAGTATATTATTCTATGTGAGATGTGTGACAGATTCCGCCTAGCCTGCCAGACAGTCATTTTAAACCTGTAGTGACTTTGTATGATTGTCATTATAATTCTAAAAATCAAGAATATATTAGGTCTTTACCTGTGAGGTTCCGTTTTACAAAACTGGCCATTTGAAACGTAATTTATATATGGCTGGCAATAAATTCTAAATTATTATTTCCACGCCGACCTGAGTGTCATACTTACTTAATACACTATTAGTAGTAAAAGTATGTGTTCTTTATGAAGAAAAGCATAACATCAAATGTATAAAATAATAATGGTTATGTTGAAAACAAAAAAACTGTTTTATTCGTTCTATCTGTTTTTGTATGTCACTGCTTTTCTTCGTAGTTCGAGAACTTATTATAGATATTGCTCATTCCTTTTCCATATGATCGGATAAAATAATTTTAATAAGTTTTGTTCGAACAATACCTACTTTTGCATTCATCTAAATAAAACGCTTCTATTTTTTTTTTCGTTCACCTTTACAATTGGGATCCAATTTAGACTCACATTTATTTTATTCAATGCTAATTTAGTATTTTTATATTAATTTAATATTTTCCGACTGTAAACAAAAGCTCAAAGTGGTTTTCCTATTAAATGGCTCAAAAAATACTGTTAGAATTAGGACTACAGTTATTTTAAGTACACAGGAGCAAGAAGGAATTCTTGATTATTATAACAATCGGAAACCCTACATGTTGTTGGTGACGAAACAGGTAAAATAATGGATTTTCCTTACAGCTGGGACTTAGTAGAAAACCACGCGGGAGTTTATTTTCAACACACAAGAATAACAAGGTGCAAAAAAACAAACTGCGTGTTCATGAGGTGCATAAAAAAATCGGAAGGGATGCTTTGCGGTGGAAGCAAATAATCAATGATATTATATAATATCATTGATTATCCGAAAATTGGTACAGAAATCCTGAGCTGAAATTCCTTATGACATACCAAATGTTTGCGGCCAGGCCTATGCACTATAGTCAATTTGCTTTATTGACTACAAGTGGCACTTCTTCTTAATCTTTATAAAATTTCATCATGACATCACACGTCATCTGCTATGTTTAAGACCAACGTAGGGGCAAGCCATTACCTCAAATTTTGACTCTGGGTTGCTACTGAAAAATTCTTGATCGTATAACCCAACCAAATTTTCCAATACCACATCCATATCAAATTTGATACCAACATTGGTGATCAGTGATAATATAGGTATAGAATAGCCCTAATGTAGGTTTGTTTTTGTGGCGTCTACTGTTGCCTTCGTATGCAAGTCAATTATCAAAGTTCTCAGTACCTAATCGATCAATAGATACGGCATCCACACGCTGGAGTGCCAGAGCTACTATCTGACACCCCCTGCTCGTCTATAAAGTTATTATTATTATGCCATATATGCGCCATATGCCAACTACGTACTGATATTCATTGATTGCAGCCCATAAAAAATCGCCTTATCAATAACTTCGTAAATTAATGCTGTGGAATCGAACTTTCAAAATGAAAGTTTTATCGATTTCTAATGAAATCAATAAGTATTGAAGTTCTGGAAATCGAATGAGATATTGTATTAAGATTAACTGTCCAATTTATCACTTCATCACAATTCATCTGAAGACATCCTGCCGATTCCTACCCTAAGATAGCAAAGGTAAATCTCAGCAATATTATTCAAAAGAGTGTCCATGGAGTCTCTTGCCCTTTCTTCTCCAATGGTACTTACCTACTACGCTTCGGAATGGGCAACTAGCTTCATAAGAATTTCTGCCTAACCGACCTCTTGACAATTCAAAAGTGCCTGTAATAGGTTTATTTTAAATAAATGCTTTGACTTTTGAGTTTGCAAATAACAAAGATTTTATGTAAAGTCAGGCAAAATTTATTGTTTGTCAAGTTGACTACCAACATAAATGTCCGTTTTTTAATAATCACAAAATTATGATAAAAAGTTTATTTTTCTCACTGTATGTATCTACAGCTGCCTGAACATTTGTAAAAAAATTGTTAGTACTTAGAACATTTCGTGGAAACCCCTTGATAATCCGCCTTCGAGCGACGGCGACGCGCGTCGTGTGAGCACGTCAAAAGGCCATCGTTATTCATTGTGTAATAATCATTACACTTGAACTTTAACTCTTCACATGGGATTAGTTAGATTAGTTGGCCTAATGAAAGAACCACTTGATGCCTCTACAAACTATGAGTTGAGAGGGTGATGAGGGCTTCATATGCTTCAAACTTTTTGCAACTTAGACAGATGAAACGATTGCAAAGTAGATCATTAATGGAAGATTACTACTCTTACTGACTAATATGTATTGGAAAATAAAGCGCATATTTGAGTAGGTATGCTAGCCAATTCTGATCTACCTTTCCTATACCTAAATATCTATACACTTGTATATTTCCCTTCTTTTCCATTGTTCCTTTAAGACAAAAACACAGTAAATGCAACATGAAATAAGATTGATGATTTAATTGTATCGACTACTGTTTTGCCTATCAGTAGTATCAGGTATAACAACGCCATTGACAAACAAAAAACCAGTCTGTTTATCAAAAACCTCAGTCCAGCCTCTTCATTGCTGAGAACTTCAAAAATATCACACGGTAATGTCACTTACACGTATTACTTTTTGTTAGCATCGTATCAACAATGAACGGTCGTCATTGTAAAAACATTGTAACATTCGCGAATCGGGAGTAACAAGGCCGTCGTCAAACCAAGTAGGAAGTAAAAACTAAATGATTCTGAATCGGCATAATTATCATCAAAAAAGTTCAAATTTTATTTTGATGTGTCTAGTTTTAAGTGCTGTCGATGTTTCTTGTGTTTTTTTAATTAATTATATACACAAAAAATTAAGGTAAGATGAGAATACAATGCGCTGGTTGCCACTGGCCAGGACTAGCTATTCTGGTGCTTAAAAAAAACGTATTGTTTTAGGGAATGTTAATAATAGAGAAACGTGAAGTGTTCTAATAGGTTCAGCTGAAGCTACAAAAAATAATTTAAATCAGTGTAGCAAAAAAAGTTGCAAATGCTGCAATCATCTACATTTTCCAAAAAGTTTTTGGAAGTTAACGTGATAAGGATCAAACATGGGTTGATCAAGAATTATTACCTATCTTTACACATTTATTGGTCTGATTTATCTAACGATGAGTACATGCATATGCTGGACAACTTTATCATGGCGATACTGTTGTCCAGCATGTGTACAGTTTAAGGTATCATCCATTCAAACATTTAATAATCGCTGTTTTTAAATTACAAATTTTTACAAAATAAGAAATATAAAACAATCCAACTTTTGTAAACCAACTGAAAATTGGTAACCTGTTCGGTAAATACATCATTACGGTTAAAATACTGGTTTGACTCGATCGTTTCGAAACAATTAAATTATACAGTTTAGATATCTGTTTTAACTTTTAGTGCTTGCGGTGTAGACAAACCCTGTATTGGATACATTATATCAAAACTGTTGGTATACCTAATTAAATACGTAGATAGTTATTGTGTTACAGAATATAAAAAAAACCGGCCAAGTGCGTGTCGGACCACGCACCATGAAGGGTTCCGTAGTTGGGATGAATTTATCCCAAGAACAAACTTAACATTGAAGTTGAAAAACATGTTCGATTGATATTCGTCCCGGTCAATTCTTCAACTGCAAAAGTACAAATTAAGGATTTCGAACTTTTTCCTTTACTTGGTCTATGACACCTTGCTTCTTGCTAAATTTCATGATTCTAGGTCAAGGGTCCCGTTTTTTATTTTGATTTATTTGTGAGTCAAAATATTTTTATTGCGTTGACTTTATTTTTCAGCTCCATGGGACCTACGTATATGATATTAATTTCAACTTGATACCTCTACGCGTTCCTAAGTAAAAGTGTCTTGACAGTCTGACAGACAGACAGACAGACGGACAACGAAGTAATCCTATAAGGGTTCCGTTTTTTTTCATTTTAAGTGCGGTACCCTAAAAATAGAGGTGGTATACCTACATGTTTGCTTAATCCTCATACTGAAATCATCATCTTAGTGCCACTGTAGGCGTATGTCCTTCTATAAGTCACCAATAGGTATTCACCTCCTTTTAAGCCTTTTCTTACTATCCATGAATTGTTTCTGTGGTCTTCCCTTACTCTTACAGCCTGCTTACCTTCTTACCCCCACTTCTCCGTATCCAAGAAAGCAATATTGCGATGCCTACTATCATTGAATATAGTCCGTCATTTATATAAACTGTACCTACATAAATATGTTGACTCTACGTAATAAGAAAAGTACATTTAAAAATGCAAATTGTAATATTTTCTAATCGTACTATTAACCATTAATTTAAAAAGAAACTTAAAAATTTATTTGACTAAACCTGATTTTTAGAACATTTATAGTGAATTTACTCAAAAAATAAAACTTGTTTAAATTGTAATATTTCGTTCAGGTACAAACTCGCCTACCTATGAAATCCCTAGATTTTCCGGAAAACCGAGCCTGTAACAAAGGTATCTAAGGACGGAGAGCCGCGAATTTCCCAGAAGAATTTGAGAAGGTGATATAGACGCCATATCGTTTAACAATGTTGGATGTTCTATATTTAGCTTTTCCAGGAACTGTACTGCATAACACCTCGAGAAACTACCAAGAACTATGACATACAGCGGATATGATCACGTCGCAATTATTGCATCTCGTATTAGTTTCAAAAGAGATCAAAGCGGTATTATTAATAATCTTAAGCTCGCTGCATATATCAAGAAATTGGTGTATTTACTTACATTGTCATGTTACTATAACT
Source organism: Dasypolia templi (assembly GCA_963555695.1). Lineage (NCBI taxonomy): Eukaryota > Metazoa > Arthropoda > Insecta > Lepidoptera > Noctuidae > Dasypolia > Dasypolia templi. The sequence goes on along the minus strand of OY743141.1, from coordinate 21,449,902 downwards.
CATGAAGAAAATACATTATGTCCGGGGATTTAACAAACTTAAACATATTTTGAATTCAGCCCGTTAAATGGGGAAATCCTTTACCCCAAAAATTACAGAAAAAAAATCTAATTCACGTACCTAATAAATAAAATACCTAACAGCATAATCCTAACAAACCCAATTATTTTCATACAAATAAGTTGACAGCGCGCAGAACGCCTAACCTTAGTTATAGCTCTCAGGTAATGGCCGAGAATCGACAGATTTGTGCAGCACGTGCGATAGTCGTCACGTGGCTTCGGCACATGTCACCGCAGTCCGCCATGTTTCTAGTACAGTCGACAAGAGTTAGGTATTACACAATCTGCCTGCCTGTATATAAGCAAAATTAAACATTTTTCTGCACCTAACATTACGCCTGTGTTCCCCGAAAGGATAGGTTAGGTGTATAGTAAACCTTGTTTTTCACATGTAATAGGGGGAAAATCCATTGCTAATAGTGCACAAATCCAGGCTTCGGCTGCTTTTGAGAAAGCATTATAGTTAAAAACAAATAACATTGCCCGAATTGGCGATCGAAGCTAGGACTCTCCAGCTTCGCTTGCGTGTACGATGTATGACTGAAAATAGGCCTTTCCGAGCATCGCCTCAACGGCCAATTCTGCGTTTTCCGCTTACAGCAGATTCTCGCAACCTTCACACAAGCAGTCGCAAGCACGTCAACGCACAACATAGATTAAAACATACTTGATCAAGTTAGATACTTGTAAACATATATCTCTTTTATTGACAGTGCGCAGAGTTAAAGAGAGGTGTTAATAGAATTAAATAAAGGGTTATCGAAAGAAAGTAATAACAAACTAGACTTGGATAGTCTAACCCGCTACCTTACTAACTGGCTAATCTTTTCTCATCGACATGAGTCAATTTTCTTCCTTTTTTATATTTCTTCAGAAAATTGACTATTAACTTAAATTGTCCGTATTCACAAATACACAACTGTCATTCTTTTACAGTTGTTTGAATTGTCTGTAACACGACTACTTGTCACGGGGGTGTTAATTTGCTTAACAATTAATTTTTCTGCTGGCTGTACCTACATCATATCATCATCATCATTACTTCGATTGATTATCGTCGAAGAATTCGTAATAGGAACTTTATTTTCAAGCCAGTGGTGATTAAAAGCTAAAATATTATTTAAAACATTCGTTCTCATTTAAATGAGGTTTTACTACTCTGTTAAGAAAGTACCGGGAAAAGATCAATAATTTAACAACAACAAAAAAAAATACAAATTTGGAACCATAAACAAATAATCCATTCCCGAAACTTTTTTGACAGACTTAACTCTTCGCAACACATCGTGTGTAAACGGTTTTATTGACGAATAAACCTTTCTAGACAGCTTCTTTACTTGTAATTGGAACGAAGTTTTCAATCGAAATTCTTTAACGCAGCTTGCGGAAGGAGTAAAATTTTTGAAAAAGCTTTAAACTCTCCATGCTACTATATACATATAATAGAAATAGACTGAGAGAGAGAAATAGTTTTCATGATTTTCGAGGGTGATGAAGAAAATTTTAAGGTCAAAATGAAAATCCATGATGGCGCGTGGCGGCTGCGAAAATCTTCACAATCTCTATTCGTTTTATTGACAAGGAATTTGGAATGCTAATATTTATTTATTTACATATTTCAGAGTTAATTTTTGCACAATTCATATAAAAATTATGTGTGTATAGGAAAGCAGGAGGAAAACTTCGATCAAAATCACTCCCACGTAGTGATTAAACTGTTTTTCTAAGTTGACGTCCTATTAAATACATAGTAATGCGTCACATTTAATCAGAGTAGTTTAATTCCAAGTATTAACAACGAACTCTTAGAACCGATGCTACAGTCACCTGAGATTCCTTGAGGTCATACATATATTTGGCGGGATGTCAATGTATAAAGACCGAAATTACGAAGGTTCGCCCGAGAGGTCACCTACATACTTCGAGGCACAATTGCTGGTCATGGCCGCGCGGAGACCTCATAACTGACGCTTCGCACAAGTTATGACCTTCAAGCGATTTATTAAAGATTAAGTAGTAGGGAAACATGAACAGAAAAACACTAAAGAATATAAAACCATTCTGATGAATTCTAATAGGTACTTGGGATTCTTACGTTATCAAAATATTGAAGAGCGTTTTACACTGTCTTAAGCCTTTTGTTTGTAACAAAAATATACTTACAATAAATTTTACATTAAATATTTTTTCCACAGTTCAGCGTAAAAATCGCCAGTAGCGCCTAACTTTCAACGCATCCTAAATGCGCTACACGAATGCGCAAGACAATCTGCAAATAACCATACAAGTAAACAATACAGATGTAGACAGTACGTCATTACAAAATTATGCCCAATAATGACACAAGTCACACATGTTAACAAAATCCTTTTCGCGGTCGTATTCATGGTGAACAAAAGTTGTAAAACATTGTTGCAGCAACATGTTCTTGAATCGCTGCACACATGTTGGCAACATTGCATGTAAAGCTCATCTTTATGTAGCATGTTTTCAGCGACACAACAAGTTGCTGCAACAATGTTGCGCAACTTTTGTTTGTTTCCCATGCAAAAGTACTTTAATCGACACAGAAACATTCTGTTGTATATCGCGTTTACCAAAATAACCATGAAGAGGCTACAAATGGAAGTATGTGTCATATACAAGCTACATTATTGTTCAAACGTCAGTTGGGTGTCAAAGACCGATGCGTTTAATTAGTAAGCAAAAAGGTGCCATAGTAACATTGGCGGCGGAGGGCAATAAGAGTTAAGCGGCCAGTATAAGTTGGTCTGTCTGATTAGTATTATCTGGTAATATTTGTGTGGTCACGTGGGGTCTTAGTGATTGGTCGACGATTCGCGTAGGCGACTTCTGTAGCGGGAGTAGACGCGGCCGTCGATGGAACTGACCACTGACTGTCATACTAATGCACTAAAATGTTGCTGACATATTCACTTGACTTATCATGCCTCATTTTGTATGATTTTTTTATTTTTTATCACCACTGTTTGTGTTTTAGCTACTGTATAGTAATAATCGATGACTCTACTTCGTTTACTATGTCAGACAAATAAAATCAATTTTATTTATTTATTTTATTATTTATGTACACACAGTAAAATACAGAGGGACACGTCATAGTTAGTTTCGTTCGTTTTATTGTTTATTTATGAAAGTAATTTTTATCGAAGTCACACTTGATTAATGTCGATACTTAAAATGTTGGTAGATACAGACATTTTTATTATATAATGCTACGCTAATTATTTTAAATCCTGGCATAGCTACTATCTTACATATTTACCCTCCGATCTACTACGAAGTTCTTAGCCTAGAGATGGAAAATCGGTCTTCTTCATCACTCATCTGTCCTTATCTGAAGTTATTTGGGATCGGTGCAGTATGTATTACTCGCAGTTTTGCACGGCACCAACTGACGTAAAGTCGCGCACTCGCATCGCACTACATGAAACAAAAATATATTTCCGTCGCTTTTGTTAGACACCCATCATGCTCGTGACCTGGCCAGTTTATGACATTGCTAATGAACAATGTATTAACTAGTATGAACTAGTAGCAGTAGGCGCCAAGCGTTGGACTGAGAAGCAGATGGCTTAGGTTCTAATCTCATAAGATGCCGCGCAGTTTTATTGCCAATTTTTTTATGTTGTTTTGCAATAATAAGGGTTATAAAAAAAAACTTCTTTTTTAATATTATTGTGTTGCAATAAAGGGTTTAGAATAAAAAAAAAGCGTTACAAGTGATAACAAAAATAAAAACATATTTATTTTGTTACAATATTTTACATAAAGATAACAAAACGATACGATTATATATAATAACTTGTTTAGCCAAATATGATGTCCAATACTATGTCAAGGAAATTAGAAGCAATTTGTTTTATTTTGACATGTGAAATGTACAAAAAATCTGTTAAGTAGACTTATTTCACCATAAACTTCGACCATGTATTTCCAAAATAAGTGGTTGTCTAAGACAGTTTGTATACATTAAGTATTTCACATTTTATTTGGCTTTAGTGAATATAGCTTACAAATCGAGGATAGCTTAAGTATTATGATTTCTTTAAGAAATCTTTTCTTAGAAGATTGAAATTGAAGTTTATTACGTTATTGTTTGCTGGGCTTCGGTGGTGCAACTTTTATAGCGTGGAGGACACGACGATCAGTTTTGAATAATTCCGCAAAATGAACGGTTGGTATGAAATCATTTGTTTCATATTCATTAACCATGTGAAGTCTCATTTTATAAGTCTTCCACTTCATAAACAAGCGTTCCGACTAGCAAGGATTCTCTCTCCCTCACACCTCTTAACCCACAGACTCACGAAATATTTAAATGATAACACGTACACGTAGTCCATTTGTGTTACCACATCATTTACGTCCACTTTAACGCATCGCAATAATATTCCCAACGATTCAATATTTATATTTCATTGCATTTTGAAAACTATTACCACAACACCAATAATTAAAAGATTTAAACATTCGTCACTAACCAACAACGTTCAATCAGGTGAATAGTTGTAATGGATTGTAACGTAAAAATAACATCAAGCTTAATCCGCAGGCGCAAGTGAGATTCGAACTCAGGGCTTGCCATAATCGCTCCTACCCAAGCACGGTAACGACTAAGCTAGCATGCCATATGTTAGGTTAGTTGAAATTATGAACTACTATCAATTACAGACAAAGTGAGTGTGTGTGCGTGTCTATAGTATAGAAACAACTTATAGAAGAAGGTCGTAAGTGAAACCGAATCGTCAATCTATTGCTTTGCGAGATTGACTATGGACTTATGAACGCTACTGTACATGCACCTTGTTTGCAAACTAGCGAAAAGCGTCATATTAGCCCTACCACAACGCAATTTCTTGAACGGTAAGGCCTCGTCCATATGAGGAGCCCCGGCGCCAAAACCAGTTGCTTAATAATAATGAGAGCAATTAACACGTAAATGTTGAAGACCTCGCTAGATGACAAACTTCCGCGAACGAACACGACTATGCACGAGCTTAGAACTTGACAAATAGCATTTGACAAATGGATTGAATATTTTTAGAATTGATTAATTAGTCTGGCGGTCGCGATTGTGGTCGCTACTTATAGGAATGTAACTAATTCTATGTGAGATAAAATAAAAGAACCTCACGAGTGTAAATTAGGTAGTTAACATGTTACAGACGTACCCTAGCCAGTCATGTCGCGCTACCAACCTACCAACTGGCTAATCATGAGAGGAGGATTCATGAAGGGTGTTGGATTTACTCCATGGAAATTCCCAGAGCCCGAACTTTAGATTGTACTCAATATACGGCAATAGGCTGTCTCCCTAGGCCCCTATCATTATGGGATTGATAACTGTCATTGGCAATATGTGGGAGAAAGTACGCTTCAATTTAAAGTAAAGTTGTAAGTACGCTTTTGTTTAGTGCCTACACTAATACAAGCGTCGTAGGATTTTAAAAACAATTTTTTTATTGTCAGGTACTTACTTAAAGCAAAATAGCATTTACCTATCAATTTACCTACTTAACTTACCTAGGTGGGTGCTGCTTCATTACTACGCCTCCTTTCAACCAATTGCTGAGCTAGATTCCATATTAGTATTTTACATGAAACCACCGCTACCGCTACTATTGACATCTACAACCTAACTAGTGGCAGTACCACATGTCCGGTAGTTGGAAGTAGGACCTGTCCTAGGTTAGCACAATTGTATCCACATATTAAACCACAAAACGTCTGCAGGAATAGCCAAGAATACCTGATTTTAAGAATTCCCGAACCTAACTTGTTTGGATCAAAATACACTCACAAAACTGTAACAAAAGTCGACGATGATGGCACGATAACGGTGACAAGGCTTTTTGCTAAATGTTTATGCTATGAGTATACTACTAACAGTGACTTAGCATTTTTGCTAGATTTTCGTGATATACTTTGCCATTTAACGAAACCTATAAAAATAAAATAAAACATCTCAACAAGTGGCGACATAAATGTAGGTCCGGGGTGATGTGGTGATATTAGTGAGGTGGAGATATTAAGGAATTACCTTTGGCGAGACTTATCTTTTAAACAACATACACAGTCACGCACTCTTCGGCCCAGTATGAAAATGTATACCCATCCCCATACTCCGCACTGTTTATGTTGGTCTTTGCCAGTCTGTCCTTCAATATGAAATCACTGGCTGGCTAGTAAACCTGCATTTATCGAAGTCAAAAAAGCACAAAAAGCCGTCATTAAAGTAATCAGCTCAAGAAGACTTGTACCCAACCAACAAACTTTACAGTGACTTGATCCTCAACGCAATACTTCACGTACATATCAAATATAAAATTCAGTAACGATTACCAAGAAATAATGCCAAAGCGCACAATCAGGATTCCCATTACCCAAGTAAACTCATTCATTCACTCTTATAACTAGACGTTCCTCGAACTACTTATAATAAAGAAAAGACTTTTTACACTCTTCTTGGATGAATCAGATAATATTATTTATAGGCGGATAATTAATTATAAGCAACATTAAACAGTACACCTAAGCTCACGTTTAGAACATGCACACAAACTCAAACACACTCACAATCTTTAACACATACCCACACTTTACACTCTACACATAAATCTGTAAAAAAGAATTCAGATATTATATGTAATTGATGACACTTTGTTGATTTATATTTTGTTTCTATATTATTACATATTTTTTTATATTTAATTTATCTATTAAGTTTCCTTCAAAATGGTTGTGCTGAATGGTGCTGATCCAAACGTCATGTTCGTGAACGGGCGCCGTCAGTAGGGACTGGTCCTCTCTTAGCTGCCACGGCGTATTTTAATTATTTACAGGTATAGTTACAGATATAGTTACAGGTATAGTTACAGGTACGATCTGCAACCTCACTCAGCAAGCGCTACGTATCGTAGAAAATGGGTGCAATAAATTTGACCTATCAGTGAACCCCACTAAAACGGTCATGTTTACCCAAAAACGAGCACTAGGCCCTTTCCACCTACCAAAACTGTTCGATATAGAATTTCAGTTAGCAAACAAAGTCAAGTACCTTGGGGTCATTCTAGACAGTAAGTTAAACTGAAGTAGTCATTTGGATAATAAATTAAACAGGGCCTGCATAACCTTCTGGCAGTGCAGGAAAATGATAGGTAAGAAGTGGGGACTATCCCCTAAAATTATACTCTGGCTGTACACCACAGTGATCCGCCTCATGCTCACCTATGAAGCGGCGGCGGCGGTCTGATGGCCCCGAACCAAGCGGGTTACAGCATCAAACAAACTACAACGCAAAGGCTAGCCTGCTTGGCGGCTACGGACTGCATGAGGAACACTCTGACTGCAGCGGTCGAAGCCATGCTGGAACTGCCACCGCTCTACCGGCACTCAGCTGGAAGCGACATTGGCGGCGGCACGTCTAAATGCACTAGATCTCTGGTGTAAGAGAGACACACTACACACCACGCTACTTGAATGAGTTAACAAGGAGTTCCGCATTACGGAAGCCATTAATGATCGGGTACCCAAAAAAAAAATCTTCTATAAAAATACAAGATCCAGTATCACGAGGGTCGAATATCGTCTACACAGCTGTGCATCTTCACAGACGGATCCAAAACAGATAGTGGCACAGGTGCTGGAATCTTCTAGGAGGACTTCAACATACGCACAGCCGCACTATTGGGGGTCCATAACACAGTGTTCCAGGCCGAATGCATGGGTTTTTCTCTGGCTGCTTCGGCCATCATGGCCCGGGAAGTTAAGTATCACTCGATCGGCATACTCTCTGACCGCATGGCTGTTCTGCAAGCGCTGAACAGCCACACAGTTTAATCTGGGCTAATGTAAGAGTGTCACCAGTGCCTTAACCAAGTGAGTAGCCTCAATAACATAACCATTCAATGGATCAAAGGACACAGCGGTTCGCCAGGCAACGATGCAGCCGTCGAACTAGTCAGAAGGGGGTCGAGCGAGACACCAGTGGGACCTGAACCCATCTTGCCACTCCCCTTCGGGTACTTACGCACTCTGGTAAGGAAACGCACCAGACACCAACATCACAAACTTTGGTTGGAACAAGGTAAGTGCCGGCAGGCTAAGGAAGCACTCCCTACAATTGATGGCCGCCTCACGAACAGGTTCTCCGACTCCCGAACTACAGCTGCGTACAGTTACGGCAGCTTAAACTAGCAACGGGTGGGTCATTTAATAATCTCTTTATCATAGGAGTCACAGACAGTCTGCTGTGCAGGGTCTGCATGGAGGATGACGAGACAGCAGCTCATGTGCTTCTAAACTGCCCAGTGGTCGCCACATACAGGGCAAATTACTTTGGTAACCCAGGTGGTACCCTACGCGAGGCTGTCAGAACACCAAGGCGTTGCTGGCCTTCCTCGAGAAGCGAAGATTTTCCCATCCTACGCAAAATACCCGCTTGACGTGGAATTGCGTGGAGTCTTTCTACATCGTACTCATAAGTATAATTTAGAAATGAATGATGTTACCAATATTTTGAAGAGTGCCCTTGAAGTTTCTTGCCTGTTCTTCTCCGTAAGAACCTACTACGCTTTGGAATAGGCAACTATGTAGTTCATCTTACTGACTGACCGGGCAGGTTTACTATTCAAAAGTGCCTGTAATTGGTTTATTTTAAATAAATTATTTGTGTTTGAGTTTGTCCAACGCACCTCGGACGGTAGGGGGGCTCCCCTACCACCTTGATGATTGCCAAATTTTACCTCGAGCTATTCGTATATTTATACCGACACGAAAGATATAACCGATTTGAAATAATTGTTTCCTCCAAAACAAATACAAACCTAATTTATAAATTTCGGTAGGGCCATTGTAATCGAATTAACCCACACATTTACCCTCGAATCGTCGGCTCAAGTAGTGAAGTCAGAATGAGCTCATGTGCGGGCGCAACTAGAAACAATGCTCCGGCGCAGTTCTCACGGGTCATCTGCGCTCCCACACTTTTTAGTACCAACCACTGATTGATCGTAACGGGCTTATGTTTAATACTAATTTTATTCTTATTCTTAAATACACTACGCATCCAGGTCTTTTGCATTTTGTGTAAGTTTATTGATTTAATAATATATTGGTTTGTTTGGCCCCGGTTATAGGTAGGTACCTACCTAATTCCAGTTAACTCATGTTGCAGAAGATTTCATGCAGAATCTGTTTCAGTCTTTTACTTGACTGGTATATAACTTAATGGGAAGCTGTGAAACAGACCCAAAGTATTACAACAATATAAATGAAATCAATTAAAACCATAAACTGTTGCAACTGTTCTTGTCAGCAGAACAGTTGCAAGACATGGTGACTGTGATGGATGAAGCATATAAGAGGAAAGGAATGAATATAAATGTGAATAAAACGAAAGTCATGGTGTTTGAAAGAGAAAAGGATGTATCGGTGTGTGATGTGAAAATAAATGGTAAGAGTGTGGAGCAAGTAAGTGAGTTCGTATATTTGGGGAGTCTGTTTACAAGGGATGGAAAGATTGATGGAGATGTCGAAAGGAGAGTGAATGCGGGAAATAAAGTGAATGGTGCTACACATGCAATTGTGACCAACCAGTTGATGCCCAAGAAGGCACGACTGGCTGTTCACAATAGTGTGCTGGTGCCTACGCTTATGTATGGAAGTGAATGTTGGGTGTGGCAAAAGAAGCATGAAAGCAGAATAAATGCTGTGGAAATGCGTTCCTTGCGGAGCATGTGTAGTGTGACTTTGAATGATAGGCTGAGGAATGATGTGATAAGACAACGATGTGGTTTAAAAGAAGATGTAGTGACAAAAATTGAAAAGAGTATGCTTAGATGGTTTGGTCATATTGAGCGGATGAATGAAAGGAGACTAACAACAGGTATTTACAAGGCAGATGTGAGTGGAAACGCCGGGAGGGGACGCCCTAGGAAGACATATAGTGACCTTATTGGTGATGTTCTTCAGAAAAGTCAGGTGCGAAGTACTCTCAACCGGCGCTCGTGTATGACCAGATGTATGAACGTAAACGAGGCAAAAGGAGTATGTAAGGAACGTAGCAGGTGGCGTTCTGTGGTTTCTGCCTACCCCCATGGGAAGAAGGCGTGAGTTTATGTATGTATGTATGTATTAAAACCATAATACTTCGTCTGCATCATAATAATTTATGTTATCATGGTCCTGGGTCACACCCTCGACCTCGCTCTATCTTATTCTATAATAAAAGAAAGATGAATCGCATAATACTATGATATCATATTTTAACGCGTAGTCCTAGGATGATTGTAAAAGGATTTACCCACGAGAGCGTCTGAGCACTGTTTTGAGAAATTTACGGATAAATGTACCTATGGTTGCTGATCCAATGAACATAGGTGACCGATTGCTTTTGTTTCTACTAGCAACATGCTTTAATTAAAGAACACGATCCGCATTGCAGCATGGGTAAGATTGAAAAGTGCTGAAGCAGTGAAGCCTATGACTTTCTAAAGAAGCAACAATTATACTCCTACGTAAGCGAATAATAAAGCAAAGCAAAAAACAATATAAAACTCCAACCTAATACAATAAAGCTAATACCAATTTGACATTGATATTACGAATCAGACTGTTGCCTACAAAAAAATGCCTCAAGAGTGGGTTCCAAGGGACTAAAAGGTGTAGGATGATAAATGATAAAAGATTTTATTTCTGTCAGTAGATTTGTACAAACAATGATGTGTAACAAACAAACCGCTGGCCCAGCCACCAACATATGACCCATTTCTTTCAATTAACTCTTACGACACGCGTGGGTGGTTTAGTGGCGGATACATATTAGTTTTATCCCTCATCTACTTCAAATCAATTGACACGAGTGTAGAAAAACTGTGTTCATAGTAGATTACACCACCAAGTCTGTTTTAATTGTTGGGTTTATAGTTGAACATGCTTCTGACTAACAATGAACTGTATTTTGTAGGTATTTATTTTAGATCCTGAGAAAACTGGTAATTTGGATAATTATGACTTGATTAAAGCATACAACCTTGACTCTGGACCGTTGTGTTGTTCTGTAGGTTAGTTAGTAATAGTGGTTAAATGGTCATTTAAGGTTATGAAAATGGTCAGTACAAAACGGCCAGTTTCTATGCAACAATAACAACGCACCGCGCTCTCGGACGACGTGCCCTCGAATAAATATCAAGGTAGTCCAAATGTCCATATCGATCCCAATTCTTCAGCTAAAAATATCAGCAATCACTTAACTGACCTCTACTATTCGAAAATAAGCGGTAATGTGACTGTTGTAAGTCAAATCTGACTGTGTTTAGTCAATTGGTTTTCTCTTTCATTAGTAGCATTTATATATGAACACTAAATACCCATGCAAAACGTAAGATTTGAACTGGTGATGATGAATTAGCGAAACTCTCGTAGTCAAAAGAAGAGAAAAATAATCTGACATTTGAAAAATGGTCGAGCATTGACCTTTTCAGCAGCAGCAAGAAGCCGCAGCGGTCGTCAGATCATATTATTTTCTTTTTCACGTCCAGCTTCTGATACAAACACTTTACTATATTTGAAGACCTTGGTACGTTTTAGATTTGTGGTGAGTCGGGTGGCGAATGCAGTGCTGTCAAACAAGAGGTCGGTTTCTAGATTAGCAGGAGCCCGAAGTTCAGTACCTACCAATTATTGTCTGATAAATTGTTTAATAATGCTTACTTATCGTCAGTATTTTCACAATGTTTTTAACACTACAGAATCATATGCATCACTCAATCTCCTACCGTCCAATTACTGTAACACCTTGTATATAATTACGTCCGTACCATATAATAAACGCTGTTGTCATTCATTCGACATAACAATAATATAAACATGATTGTAAGTTCCTATCTGGTACAGTCAACCTCTCGTTAACAGTAACAATTTGACTGACAGCGCCTTTATTTCATAGCAGTGTGGGCGGTTTCCGTAGATCAAGTGTTACTGACGTACGGTTGACTGTAGACGCGTACTAATTCGCAAGGTTGGTGTGCGCACGAGCCACCTTGGCTGCTAATAGTTCCGATGATCTTCACGCGTAAAACGCTGTTTCCCAGGTAACTCACATGTGTACTATGTTTTGAGTTGCTACTGCGTTAGATGTGCATGTTTTCGTGTATGATGTGGCATGTAATTGTGTGTTGCGTCTCTGTCCAGCCTTAGTTGATGGCCGTGTTTTTAAATTAATTCATAATTTGTTTCATTTTCGTGTCCGTGTGGATTGAGGAGCCATGTCTCATATTTAAACGCAGATACTACAAATATTTAGCAGTAAATTACCGAATTTTGTAGGAAGTTACAGGAAGTTTAAGGTGGCTCCTCCGATTTAGTAGTTGTTATACATAATCTGTACAAAAAAATAGGTACTGTACGGCTGAATTAGAGATACTTATGCTTTGATTTGTTATAAAACACATAAATTTCAGTGCGCTGTTTTTCGAAAAGTAATAAGCCAATCAAAACAGATTTTTTGTATCATAACATAACATCACGCCTGTAATCCAAGAAGGTTAGGCAGAGGCGTATCTATAGTACACCCACATTTCACCAGTTATGTTTAAGTCCCATGTAATAGGGGGCGAGCCTATTGCCATCAACTGGGCACAAATCCAGACTCCGGGCTGCTACTGAGAATTTCTAGATAGAAAAACCCAATAACACTGGCCGAACTAGGAATCTAACCCAGGACCTCATGCTCAGCAGTAGCTCTAGCGAACACTAGACCAACGATGCTACATTTTTTAGTATCATTTAGTAGTAAATATATTCTAATTTGTAGTATAAAACATAAAATGGAAAAACTATACAACTTCAGTGAGACAACACATTTTATGTGGCTCCTCAATAGGAGTGATTATGGCGAACCCTGAGTTCGTATCTCTGCGCCTGCGGATTAAGCTAAATGTTATTTTTAAATAATATATATTTATAGTTTTTGTTATGTTATTAATAATACCTAGGATGAACAGTTTATATTTGTTTTAATAAAATTACTTGAAGTAGTTCGATAATTATTCGATACTTGTCTCGTTCATCTTGTTTACATAAATAATAAAAGTTCGTAGGTAGACCACAGAAAACTGAGTAAATTATTTAGATTTCTTGAGGTAGATGTAATTCGTTACGACTATTCACCTAGATGAACGTTGTTGGTTGGCGACGAATGTTTCAATCTGTTAATTAGGGATAAATATTTAAGCTTTCGCAAATACGAGTATTGCGCTGAGTAAAAGTGGATGTAAATGATGTGATAACATAAATATCTAATGAAACCGGACTAAGTGTGAGTGTTATGATTTAAATATTTCATATTTTACTAAATATAAATTACTATTTGGTTAAATTAGTGAATGATGAGTAAGTGTTATAAATATAAAGTTAATTATAATGCTTTTTTTTCATCATTACAGTATATAATATTTTGCTTAGAGGTGTCTAAGAGTATTACATTACATTCTTTGTACTAGAGAAATACTGTGAGTCTGTGGGTTAAGAGATGTGAGGAAGAGGGAATCCTTGCTAGTCGGAGCGCTTATTTATGAAGTGAAAGGCTTACTTAGATAAACTATAAATGGTGAATGAATATGAAACAAATGGTTTCATACCAACAGGACATTTTCCTGAATTATTCAATAAATCATTAAAAACTGTTCGCCGTGTACTCCACGCTGAAAAGGTTGCATCACCGAAAGCCAGGCAACAATAACTTTTAAGGATCGGAATAGTTTATACTGTATATTGCGCCATATCCATGATTATTTCATTGTAAAAAAATGAGTTTTAGTTTCAATCTTCTCTCTAATATATCTACTTAGAGAAAATGAATACTTAGCTATCCTCAAATATGTAATTATATTCACTAAAGTCAAATAAAATGTGAAATACTAAATGTAAACAAACTGCCCTACTTAACCACTTGTTAAAATCACTTATTTTGGAAATACACGACCGATGCTTTAATGTTTATGGTGAAATAAATCTACTAATCTACTAAGTTTTTTTTAACATTTCACATGTCAAAATAAAAGAAATTGCTTCTAAGTTCCTAGAAATAGAAGAAGAAGCTGAAGAAGTTATTAAAAATAATCGTAGCGGTTTGTTATCTTAATGTAAAATGTTATAACAAATAAATATGTTTTTATTTTTGTAATCACTTGTAACACATTTTTTTTGCAATATCAACAAAAATAAAAAGCAGCATATTTTTTTAATATTATTGTTATTGCAAATCAAAATAAAAATTTGCCAATAAAACTGTGCTGCATCTTATGAGATCAGAACCTAAGCCGCCTGCTTCCCAGTCCGTCGCTTGGCGCCTACTGCTACCAGCTTAACTCGAATTTTAGCAATGCCATAAACTGCACAAGTCACGCGCATGATGCGTGTCTAACAATTGCGACGGAAACATAATTTTGTTTCGTGCAGTGCTATGCGAGAACGCGACGATACATCATTGTGTGCCGTGCAAAACTGCGATCATTGTGGTGTGTATCGTTCAAACACATACAGACGTACTGCGAGTTCATAGCAATAAGACTCTTAACGTGCCTATCCATTTTTGAACGCTTACTGTACGTAGCTACTAAAGCAGTTTATCAAATAGGATAGCAATAGCATAGATATTTAGTAGAAATTTCTATTAAATATTGGTGTACTCCAACGTCCTACACTTTCAGTATTTTAAAAGATATCAATAATTTTAAATTCCTTAACAGTTTAGTGTTTAGGGTGACCACCAATAATTTAAACTATGATCATAAACATAGTTATATTTGCACTTGAATCATTAATCAGGAACCAGTACTTAAATAATAAATACAAATAATAAAATAAAACTAACAGAGGATTAACCCTTCATTTAGTTAGTCTAGTGTAGACTAACTAAAGAATGAAGTTCCACTCCTGAGCAAAAACCTCTCCCAAATCATTCCAGGTATACCTTTATAGAGCCACCTCTAACCAACACTTGCGGTGGTAAGAGTCTAGGTCGTAACCCAAATTACCTAGTTTTTAATTAACTTTAAATTGACAATGTATTATTAAACAACAATGTATGCAAAATACGGAAAATACTCAACACATTTTCCGTATTTTGCGTACATTGGTGTTTTTCAAATTTCTGGTTGAAAAGGAAAAATACGGTTTAAGTCTGTATCTAAGTTAAATAAGATAAAGTTGGACATTGATATAGATTATCGAATGCAGTTCAAGCACAGACATATAAAGAGTAGCAGACCAAACATTCGCTAAATACTGCGTAGCCATTACGCACACGTACGGTATGCTGTCTTTACAGGACTGGACTAAGGCCTGTTGCCGCCGATATCATTACTGAAAATCCGTGAAAATCGATATTCTCTGGGTATAAGAAGTGTAGAGTACTTATCACAGACAGTTCAAGTGACTCAGTTTCTCCAAGAGTAGGTAAGGGCTTTAGCAATGCATTCAGGTTTTTTTTACGTTTCTAATGTATTTTTGTTAAATAGGTATTTTTTGTTAAAACAAGGATGAAATAAAGGTATTTTTGAACTAAAAGTTTTTTTTGATTTTTAATATTGTATTGTATAACGGCATGGTGTCCGCAACTCCTCGTCTGAGCGCGTATTTTGCGTACGTATTGGTGTTTAATTATACCCTGTTCATTTGTAGCTTATTAAAAAAAGGCAATTTGCAATTATTTTTCATTATTTAAATTCATTATTTAAGTACTTGTTGCGAGATTCATGTGCAAATAAAACTCCGTTTAAATATCATAGTTTGAATTATTTGTGGTCATACTAAAATGTTACGGAATTTTTAAATTATTTATATCTTTTGAAATACTGAATGTGAAAGATGTTGGAGCACACCAATATTTAGTAGAAATTTCTAAAAAAATATATATGCTATTGTTTATCAGATTTCATCAACTGCTTTAGTAGCTACCCACATATATTTTCTAGAGACCGTCAGGATTGAGGAGCCACATAAAATGAGTTGTATCAGGAAAGTTATATAGTTTTTCTATTTCATTTGTATACTACAAATTAGAATATATTTACTACTAAATGATACTAAAAATCTGTTCTAGTTAGCTGATTACTTTCCGAAAACAGTGCGGTGAAATTTATATAATAACTACTACTAAATCGTACAAAATTTTCAAAAATATCAGTTTTACTACATATTCCAGAATAGGGCCTACAAAATCAGCGAATGTACTACTAAATATTGGTAGTTAATATCTGCGTTTAAATATGAGTCATGGCTCCTCCTTACCCATACAGGACACTCATTTTCTGGGTTATTTACTTTTACTTCAACAGGGTCAACAGGGAAATTCTAAACCACTGGAGGTAAAGGACAAATGACTTTATAGATTTTTTTTTTATAGGTATTTAAAAATCAATTTTAGCAAGTTTAATAAGACTTAGTCAAGCCTCGTCTTGATTTCATGATAGCTGCAATAGATTGTATCAAAGTAACTTATCGGCCAGAAATAATCAAATAATTGATAATAATTTACTTTTGCAAAAACAATTGATAACGTTTACAATTAATTTAAAAATGCACACAGCTGAGAGGAGTCAACTCCTGCATCCGTCGTCACTCTTGCGTCTACAACTGTAGTTTACAATCTATGCTATTCTGTGTTAGATTAATTAATTTGTTTAAAACGCCGAGCCGTTTTAAACGTTAGAGTGGCCGAGTTTCTACTTCCTTGTAATCTGCACGGAAATAGATTGATAACGATGTACGGAATTGATTTATTTGGTAATGTACCTATATGTAAGCGTCGTAAAATATCGTTCGTTTTAAATCTTCTTCCTTCCTTATATCGTTCAAAATAAGTTTAGATCTAAATGAATGATGACATTTTTATCAAGCTGTAGATAACATATTTTGATACTAATGCACTAATTCGATTATTCCGAAAACAGTGCGTTGATATTTGTATTTATTTATGATAAATCAAGGCATTGTAGCAATCTCAAATTTAGCCTACAAAACCATTTTTTTGTACTGAATACACATAACTACTACTAAATAGTACCAAATTTTCAAAAATATCAGTTTACCTACAAATTCCAGGATCAGGCCTACAAAATCAGCTAATGTACTACTAAATATTGGTAGTACATATCTGCGTTTAAATATGAGTCATGGCTCCTTAATCCATACCGACACAAATTTTCTGGGTTATACACTTTTACTTCAACAGGGTCAACGGGGAAATTCCAAAGCACTGGAGGTAAAGGACAAAATTATTTGCAGATTATTTTCTTACAAGTATTTAAAAAGCAATTTTAGCATGTTTAATAAGACTTAGTCAAGCGTGAACTTTCGCAAAGACCACAATTGTCGACTTGATTTCATGATACTCGTAGCTGCAATTGATTGTATCAAAGTTACATATCGGCCAGAAGTAATCAAATAATTGATAATAATTAACTTTTGCAAAAATAATTGAAAACGTTTACAATTTATTTAAAAATGCACACGGCTGAGAGGAGTCAACTCCTGCAGCCGTCGTCACTCTTGCGTCGACAACTGTAGTTTACAATCTATACTATTCCGCCGAGCCGTTTTAAACGTTTGAGTGGCCGAGTTTCTACTTCCTTATAATCTGCACGGAAATAGATTGAGAACGATGTACGGAATTGATTAATTAGGTAATATCTGTTTTTAAGATAATTTGATACTAAAGCACTAATTCGATTATTCATTACTTTGTTTTGGAAATAAACATTAACAGTGATGAGCAGGAGATCTTGGGTTCGATTACTGTAACGGCTATGTAAAATTTTATACTAATCATATATCTACTTAATTTCTAGTTTTTTGTCTAAATTCTGATGTAATCATTATTAATATACTCGCAACATGTTTTAATTATGAAATTAATCTTCTATAAAAGCAGAACAAAGCTTATAGAAAATCAATAAAAGTCATAAATTATAATGGTACCCATTTCACATTCAATAAAATTCGACTTCCAGCACTTGAGATAGTGGTATGCGGTGATACTAAAATAGGATGGCCACTGCTGCATGAGATAACTGAAGGACAAACCGTTAAAAATCCATGAATAACGGTTTGAATCTTAATAAAATATTTTGTATAATAAAATACTTTGAAAACTTTTGTTACATATTCTGTCGTGGTTAATTACGACTGTCAGCTTTCCCTACCACCACTTTTCAGCACCACCGCTGTGCGTAATTTCCACAGTAAGGATATAAATTATTTTAAATGCACTCATAGTACTCCCGAGGGATATCTACAACCAAATTCAGTATTGATACTTACTGTAAGGCCTACGATTTATATCACTAAGGACACTAAGGTTAGCGCTATCTAACTGTACATACATAACATACATAAACTCACGCCTTCTTCCCATGGGGGTAGGCAGAAACCACAGAACGCCACCTGCTACGTTCCTTACATACTCCTTTTGCCTCGTTTACGTTCATATATCTGGTCATACACGAGCGCCGGTTGAGAGTACTTTGCATCTAACTGTAATATAGACAAATAGACTTTCTCGTTTTATGACGTGCAAATGACATCCAACGTTAGGGTAGTAAAGCAATAACAAGGTCACGCCGCATCTGCAGCAGCAGTGAGCTGCACTCTGAACTACAATCGTATGAACCCTTAGGAAACCCACATAAACATGCGAAACCATTGTCCTACAAACACATATCGTATGGTCACAAGAGCGATAACGTGTTGTAAGAGTGATAGGCTTAGTTCACGTGTGCACGTGCTGCGACGGCTATTATGTACCGATAACAATACGATTTATCAAATAATCGATGTTATAGGCTAGATTCACTTGATACAATGATGCGATTTTACTAGTTGCTCGAGGTCACACTGCATTGGAAGCTAATTTAGGGGTGAGTCAAATAGGTATTCTTGAGTCTTGGCTGTCCTAAAATAGAATTTCAATTCTTTACTTGCTTCTTCACTTTGCGAGAATCAATTATTTGTATTATCTTTATTCAAAACCTGTTTTTAATTAGACATCATTTTATTATGTGTATATATATCATCATCATCATTTCAGCCGAAAGACGTCCACTGCTGGACATAGGCCTCTCCCAAAGTTTCCATTATCACCACGCTTGGCATGCGGGTTAGCGATCGCAGTATGGTTTTTAAATAATAAGAGAACGCTGCTGCCCATTCTCTAGTGAGTCCCTTAGTCGCTTTTACGACACCCATGGGAAGAAATAGGGGTGATGCTATTCTTTGAGTCCGGCACCACACGTACATATTATATTTAAAAATAAATTTATAGTTTATATTTATTGTTGTTGAGAGGATAAAAATAATTCGCATGATATGTCTTGACAACCTTGAATGAGAGCTACGATATGATAACTTATCTAATATTTAGTAACAAAACCAACTTTCGATTATAAACTAAAGTCGGCCTCTTAACAGAAATTTAAATTATCTATGCTCTCAATTATCTAGTTTGACTTAGTCTCACTCTCGAGGCACCTTGATGTCTTGTAAATAATGCATAATTCAGCTACATTTACTGGAACAGAAATCTAGATATTCACAGACGAAATTAAATCCTTTAAGCCTCTCAACGCTTTAAATGTTTCAATGTAATCTGCCTGTTTATATCTGACAAACCACTTATTGATCCAGATTAACTTAGGTTTTTTTGCCAGCCAAGGGACATTGCCAGACAAAAAGGTAAAAAAAATCTAGGTCTTGAATAAATACTAATCGCAATCAGTACATCGTTTGGAACTCGCCTAATCTATCGATATCATTGTTGTGGCGATCATGTTCTTTGATATCAGCTAAATAATACTGTACGGAATCATTAGTGAGGCTCGTATCACCATAATATTATTTGGCAACCGTCATTTCCGTTTCAGAAAACCAAACTGTTTCTGTCATAGTATGGTCAGACCGTTTTACGTTATTGGGTGGCTAACAGCCTGATAGTTCACCTGGTGGTAACAGGTCACCTCCTACCCACCGCCTACGGACGTCTGCAACATCAGAGGCATCGAAGGTGTGTTGTGCCATTCCAGACAAAGCTGTAATGTCTCTTGTTCTGGCAACAGTTACACCGGTACGGATAAACTTCATGAAACACGGAAAAAAACAAACGGATTCAGCAACATACCTAGACCCTGAAATGGATACTAATAATTAAGTATTTTTATTTACAATGTTATCAGTGTTAATTTCTTCTATCTATAATCGATCGATAATAATACCCACTTCGTTCACCAATCCGTCAGATAATAGCACAATTGATACAAAAGTATTTGTTCTTGCGCCATGAAGAAAACCCATGACCTCACGTGAACTTGTGTTTTGGTTTTATGGCCGAATATGTATGAAGATATTATTTTAACAAATTGATATCATTACTTTGGTTTTTTGTTATTCTGCTAATTGCGAATTTCTATATTTGTGTTCTAGAATAATGTACTTTTTTCTTCTTCATCAAATCTTGTGCCTATAAGTCATTATTAGAAGAAGGCTTCATAGGTCGTCGCGTGTTAAGTGATTTCTGGTTTTGATGCTCAAATCTAACAAAGTGTAGGTAAGTAAGTACCTCATTGTTGGCTTGTTAGGAAATGGTTAACAATTTCAGTACTTTGTTGTTTA
Source organism: Dasypolia templi (assembly GCA_963555695.1). Classification (NCBI taxonomy): domain Eukaryota; kingdom Metazoa; phylum Arthropoda; class Insecta; order Lepidoptera; family Noctuidae; genus Dasypolia; species Dasypolia templi. The sequence goes on along the minus strand of OY743141.1, from coordinate 21,429,149 downwards.
GTGTCCACGAGTTCACCTATATGGATCATATTAATTTTAAGCAGGGTGATGATACACATTTTTTTCTTTTCATGATCTACATAGATATTATGTATGTAGGTATTCTAACATACCGACTTCATGTCACAGAATGATATTCTCTAGCAACAAACAGGGAATTAGGTCAGGGAGTCAGCACAGGCAGGTAATCACAGCATGTGCCAGTTCGATCCAAGGTTTAAGCTTGGTCCATATGATAACACGACGCATACAATCATTGACATTGTCGTAAATTGTTTAATTATAGGTAAGCGTCGTTTTATTATGTAGCTCGTTCATACGTGCTTCATATGCTTTAAGTGGGCTCAGGCGATACAGTTGATGGGTTTTTTTGTTGTTTCGAATTATAAATTTAGCTAAAGATCAAGCAATGCCTAATTGGAATAAAACATCATGAAGTTCATCGTCGATAGAGTCCTTAACCCTTGATGAATGCAATTATTAAGGTGATGTTATACAGTTTTCAGAAATATTAAGTGAAGAAAGACGAAGCCCCTTGGTCTTACCGACATCCAAAGATCTATGTTGACTTGGCGAGTAATTCAATAAATACGGCTTGGGCAGTCTTAAAATATAGCTAAAAAACACATACTATTATAGCCTATTAACCGCTGAAGGCCGAAATTCCGGGGAACGAAATGTTCCCTCAGATATACTTTTGAGTAAGGACATTATAAATAGGGCACAGGGGCACAAAACGTTGTCTAAGTATAGGTACTCGTCGAGCACAACCTTGATAAAGTTTGAAGGTAGATAACCATGTGGCGGCATCTACACCGCAATCAGAGTCTACCGCGCAGCTAGCATATATACAACTTCCCGACATCAATCATCGGGCAGTTGCCCACCAGCTACGACATCCATCTGGTCGGAGGATCCTCCCTTTTCCAAGAGTATGAGTGAACTTTACACCCTGGTCCTCTACCACCTACAACCACAAGCACTTTTGCAAAGAGTTGGGCTAGCGAGCACAACCCTATCGTTTTCCTCAAGAAAAACATCGATGGAATAAATAACCAAGTCTCAAAAAGGGACAGTTGCGAAATTTAAGTACCTAAGTCAAGTAAATAACGCGTTTATCCACTCACTATAGCATAGTAATAATAAAATAAGTAATAAAAGCGTGGCATTTTTCAGTCGCAGATTTTTCTATGCATACACAGAATGTCAACTCATTTTATGTATATTTCTACTCAAACTAGATATAGATTGCGCGCTGACAACACAAGGACAAGACAGTCTATAGTCTCGGACAAGTAATAGAATGTTTTGAACACATTTATAAAGCACATTTAAAACTGCATTGTACTATCGACGACATTTTCGCAAGACCCCCATTAGGGCTATTTTGGTGTGCACAAGCCAGTGGCTACCCCCGCGTTGTTTTTGTCCACCAATAGCGCTTCAGCGCACATTACAAAAAAAGAGACAATCTTCATCATTGGTCAAACAAAAACAATTACCGTTTAAAAAAACCGTCACTCTTCATTCATTGGTAAAACAGAAAAAGGGCTGGATAACCTACGATTTCAACGTGCAGCCGAAAATGTTTTGAAAAGGGTCATGCGTGGCTATCCTCGATAGTACCTATATTACGAAATGGCGTCCTGGCGATCATTTCGTAACCGTACGATGCTGGATTAATTGCATGCTCCATTTTTATGGCAGATAGCCTTAAGAGTTGAGAAAACCAACATTGTGACAGCCAGTTTATAAGCAACAGCTTGGCAATGCAGTTCGTATAGTTTTGGTGTTTAAAGATCATGCTGGCGTAATGTCAAGTGATATGTGATGAACTTTATGTAATATTCAATGTAAGATGTACCGACTACGGACCTGTTTTTAGAGTTTTGCTAAAAAGTGAAGATGGTGTTACATACCTACTTTTGCGGTTATTGGAACTTAAAAGTAACATGTAGAAAATTACCTTACTAGATTAGGATTAGGTATACAATAAATAGCGGTGGGCATCAACATTATTTTTGTATCGCTAATCCATGACTTTCTATTGCTCTATTTATACTTTAGGAATTTTAATAGAAGTTTAGAAATGTATGCCGTCATTATTTTTTGTAAAGTTACAATTGCTGTCACGTGGGACCTCAGACCATAACATAGGGTAGGTGGCAACTTCCGGTGACAATGTGTCACCGGAAGTGTTTTTAAACAATGGGTTAGGTATACCCCTGCCTCTTGAAGAAAGGCGTAAAATGTATTAACAAAACCAATTTGACGACAAAATACCACCGTGGGTTCTATATAAATCATAAAATTATGATCAGATAACTGTTTCTGCATTCAATGGAGAGTTTCATAAGAAATATGTTATTATCTGTCTGTCCATAAACAATGAGACATAATAACAGGTATATTATTTGATTCCCTAAAGCACGAAAATCCGTCTGCTTGACCGAGTGCAGCTGATTTCATAAAGGGCGTTCCCCTCCGCAGCGCGCGGGTTGTAGGTGACAAGAGTAGAGCGGGTGTTCTGCTAGTAACTAACTGATAAGTAATTTGTGATGTTGGGTGATGATTAAGTGACAGCGCATTCCACTACCTACGGAATAGAATAATTAACAATCGGCATGTAACTAGTGACAATACTTGCACAATTGTTACAGCTGTGCGCATACACCTTATAATTATAGTTGCGGAGATTCAAACAATCGATAATATGTTTGTATGTAAGAATACAGGGAAATACAATTGCTCATCTCAAATCAAATAACCATGTCAAAAACGAGTTGAACTATTACGAGTTTAATTACATAATTCATTGGTTCCCAAAAAGTTAAAATGATTGGGGAGTAATAAAAAAATATAATTTTAGGTCCAAACAGGTATCCAACATTCCACAATACCTTCAACTCAAATACCAACTAGGTACTGGCATGCCCGCTACTAACTTACACCCGGCGTACATCACGACGTAACAATTACATAAAAATGGCGTTCACATCGGGCCGTCGTCGACCGCGTTTCCTCGTCGATCGTGTAAACTTTCACGAAATCAAACAAAGAAATAGCGAAGCGGCTCATTTGCATCATTCCCACGCGGACAAAAGAATGAACCAATCTGTTTGGCAACTACAAATGATGTGTTACCCGAAATCCTATGGTCACGGTCTGCCTCCTCTCATGCGACAGACAACGAATTGAGATTTAAATTCTATGTTAGACGATGACCTTTTACATTCTTAAAATCGGCTCACTCATGACCCTGATCGAGCAATTCATTCGTTGATTTTATTTTTGTAATTAACGTTTTGTTTTACACAACCGTGTCTTTACTTTAATGAAGCGCTTATGTAGTTTCTACTTAGCTATTACAAAACTTTAGTATACACTTTAGTTGGTACGGCTTCCTTTTATTATGTAGCTAGCTAGATATATAAATAGTGCACTGAGATTAGTGCCGGTTGTGTAGTGAACTATCTTTCGCTTTATCGAATACCGATTATTTATTTTTGAATAGTCTGAGAGATGTCTGTAAGAATCCCATTAGAATTCAGTTGTCGAATTCATATAAAGTCCCATGCATAGTTCCATGACGAAGGGTTCTGGACGAGTTGCGACCAACGGCTACCCGCGACCTTCCCAGGTCGTCAGTCCAGCTAGTGGAGCACCGTCCCACGCTTCGCCTTCCGGTCCGTGGTCGCCCTTCGAGAACGCTTCGTATCTTGTGAGCGCAACATACTTGAAACAGTTATTATTTATTATTCCTTTATTACATTTTACAAACTTATAAATTACATTTTTAAATAATTTTTAAAAAATATTCAAAAATGCTTCATCAATATTAATTTTACAAGTTACAGTCTGTTTTAACACTTTTACGCGAAGAAGATCAACGAATGGTCAAGCGTGTAAACTACATAATTTTATTATTAAATTTCAGATAATGTTGAGTCCTTTATTTGGTCCAACGCTATTGGCATATTCCTAGAAAACCGTATAGATAAGCAGTAAAATAAAACGTTAATGTATCTACCTACTTCAATAAGGTCGAAGATCTGCGACTTTAATCAAGCCCTGCTCAAATAAATTTGCATATAAAATGCAATACGTGGAGTGACGACTGATAAATGTAATAAAGAAAACAATGAGTTAAGGACTTTCTATTCGCGCGTGCGTCTGCCGCCCTCCCCTCTTTTGTGCCCTGTGGTACCTAACTGCCCACGGAGAAAGCCTTTGACCTGCACCTCCACAGGGCTTGTTTACTACGATGGAGTATTTGTGGCAGTTTTGCATGCTCGTGGCACGGTCGTGCATAAATTGCGATTCTATTTATAAATTGATATTTTAACATCATCCCCAATAGCTGTAATTGAAATGAAACGAAGATAGAAGCAATTTTCCGTTGATATGACGTTCTCTTGAACTGCCTATGTCTGAACTTGTGAAGCTTTTCAATAATAATAAAAAATGCTTACTTTCAAAAGCAAGACCCAAATCACAATCTACCTTCAAGAAATCCATAAAAGCTTACCTCAATTCTCATTCAAAACAACAACATTAAAGTATGTTTCTATTATTGTAAAGTGTAGTAAACACACTAAAGGCAGCTAGCGCACCGACGAGGTCGGGCAGTCCCGTTGTGCGCGGGAGTTGGGTCGGGCTAACGGGCGCCGGCTAATGAGAACGGAGCGACTCAGTTATGCAGATGCCGGTTGTGCTCGTTCAACGTTTATCTACAGCTTGTTGGCTTGAATCGCACTGTGATTTACCTAGACCTGGTGTGTGTAGTGTTAGGTAATGCTTTTAATTCTGCTAATAAAGTCACTAAACGGCGTGTGTGGCTTAACAGTTGTGTTAGTCAAGAAAATTAATTTAGGGTATTCAGGACATCATTATAGACCACATAATTATTATAATGAAACGAATGCTACGCAACCTTCCTAAAGAAACACAATTACACACGTAAGCTCAGATCTTGACATAAGGACCCTTCGCCGTTCTAAAGGAGGAAGTTCTTACTCCTTACCCTTTGTTGACAAACCTCCTTCAACATTCTAAAAAATCATTTCTACTTCATAAACTAATTATTTAAACTAGTATTCCCATTTGTTCTATAAATAATCGGGGACGGGCGGTATGCGCCAGCGCAGCGCACCGCGATTCGCGCCGTTGACGTTGAGTAACCGCCACAGTGTGTCACCACCTTCACGGGCCGCTGCCTCCTGACGCCTTTCGTCAGATATACATTAGAAGCAATTGCTTTGTTTGGCTTATTAAGTTACTGCCATACTTATTGTAGTAGCAGACGAATTGGAAAGAAATGAAGACCAATTTGTTGACTGGAAGGGTGGGATGAGTGATTCTCCTAAAGGTGTTCGTGATTGAAGAGTTTTGCTAAACAAGAGCAAAAAACGAAAGCGAAGCCAAATAGTCAGTAGCAAAATAAATCTTCATAAAAATATAAACAGGCTTAAACCTATAATTGAAATTACAGCCTATGCAAATAAACGTAAAGGTACAATGTAAAAAAGCACAATTACAATAGCCTTTTCTAAACCTAAAATAATCACACATCATCTACAGTAGGCACTAAGCATTTACGCGAACATAAACAAATCAACACATCACATTTGCGGAAAATACAGCGCTTCTGTTAAAGCGAACAAAGAGCTACATTTCTTTGGCCGTTCCCCTCGGTTCTCAGTTCGTCCCTCCGGCAAAACCGATCGGGCCAGACCATCGGCTCGCAAGGAATGCTTTCAGTGACTAATAGCCCAACCATTCGCAGGCTAACGCTTACTTGTAGCACAGTAATTTGTAAACAGTAGCGCAAATACGTTGCGTTCTTGAAACAACTGCTGAAGAAACTTCATCGGAAATTAACCCCCGGTTTTGAAAGCAAAAGTTATTGAATGTGCTATCAAATATTGTGTTACTTTACTGCTGATTGGCCGAAATAACACAAGCCAAGCTATTGAAGTAGTTACCTATCGCTTATAAAATTGCTGATGAACAGGGTTACAGACAGAGCCTGTGAATCCTGTCCTGTGGTCGTTGAGAGAGTAAGATGACTAATATTTTCTTAATAAAATAAGCTAAGAATCTGCGCCGGCCTATGTGCGTGCGCCGATATCAGTTCGCAGTGACAATACTGTTATCTCTATTTAGTGTGATTGTTGCCAGTTGTAGCCCACTTTAGAAGGGAAATACTGCCATCAAACTTCCATGCAACCTAAGGTCGCAGTGTGAGAGTTGACAAAAAAACATATTGCGAATGGCGCACTCGTGTTACATAAGATGGCCTTTGTCATTTTATTTTACATAATAGCAGTTTTGTTACACGTAATCTTTAGCAAGTATTGGTGGAACTTTACTACTCACAATAAAAATGTTTTTCCCAAAATTCTCTAATATTTTTTTTACCAACTGGTAGTGAAACGAGTTGTTACGTGTGTGAAGAAAATAATATGTAATCTACTTACTGTAGTTAATATTAGTTTCAATTTTTACGCTAAAAAATAAACTCAGAAATAGTGCCGTCTCTGTTCACCATACTGAAATGTTTTCATAAAATTTTCCTACCCTAATTTAGATAATTGCACGTCATAAGTATATAGAAACGCGTAGATCGAATGATTTATTTGTAACTGGCCTTGAAGAAAGCCGTTCGAACACAAATATATGTAAGCCGTCGGTATTGGCAACCGTGACGAATGACTAACGAATATATAAACAATAATTGAGCTGTTAGGTATAGTCAATATGTAGCTGATGATGATTGATATAGATGAAAGATTAGCCCCTGCCATTATACAGAGGTATGGTGCGAGCCGAAGTCGATAAATATGTAAAATAAGTATTATCCGTATTCCGTGGCCTTTATCGAGATCATTGCACATTTATTGACATCAACGCTAACTGAAGTAGCGTTAACTGCATGGTTGCTGCAGTTTTGCATGTCCAGTGCTAGCCTACCCACGTTGGCCGTCGCTTTTAGGACATTGCTAATTGAAAATATATGACTTCAATACGAAGAGTTGAGCTTGACTCCTGAAGGGAAACGAAATGAAACAACTAGGTAATGCAAGTGAGAAGAAAGAACCAGAAGACATGGGTATACGATATTAGTTTGTTTTTACATAAAAGAACATTAAAATAATAATTAAAAATCTTTCGATGAATACCATTTTACGCCAAACAAATCGTAAATGGCAAAACCAAGATCTCCTTGAATTTTATCCGTGATTTTTATCATAATTTGCAATTGCACATCAATAACAAAATCGTCGTCATATTTTGCTTATTTGCACGTTATAGATAAAAATCAGCATGTCGATTCAGAAAAATCTCAACGTGAAAGCTTGTGTGGAGTGAGCCGTCAGTGTCATCCTGTATTGGTTAATCCCTAGCATAAGTGGCACTAACAGCTCACTCCATTCTCACACTCACTTCACCTAAGTTTTCACGGAGAGATGGTTACAGAATAGCACTACAGCTTATGTTCAAATGAATGTTAGATATCAACCATTATTTGTATTACAAAACTTGCAATTACAGGATAAACTTACAAATTATAACAGTTACGTATTCTAAAGAAATAAATAGGTTAAACATGATACGATAAATTTTTACTAGCGTTTTTTTTCTGACTACGTCATTGCCAACATTTTGAATGAAAATGACAGTTCGAAAATATGACATCGCATCACTATGACGGCAAGAAATTCGATTGAAAATTACTTAACATTGTCACTCCTTGACCGTACCTGCGTACCTTTAAACTCATTTAATAAAAGCAAAACTGAGATGTTAGCATCGATAACTATTACAATGGTAGTGGTAATTGACTATTGCAGGGGCAAGTAAAATGAAAGTAACAATCGTTTTATGAAACGTCTCGGTGGAAGGTAATCTAATCGCGCCAACATTACACAATGTTGCTCCGAAACTAAGCAACTAATCACCTGTGCCGGTTGTTTGCATATTTATAATCATAATTTACTGAAAAAGTCATAATCACTCATGCGCTCTGTTGATGCTGGATTGGTTATTTTTTTCTCTCATTGCATCTAACCTGTTAAGACACTTCGTTTTAGATACTTTCTCTAATTTCCCCGTGGGCTGCATCTATCCCAAAAATTAATTAATATGTTAATTTTTTGGACTTCTTAAGCATTTCTAGCCCTAGTCTAAGTCAAGTCGAGCAACAAGGAAGAGCAGTCCAAATAACGTGCATCAAACATTCGTAAGTGAAAACATCGTATAATTTCATACGCTGCTTATTAAAATGTAGTTTGAACATCTATTGTTAATTTTCTATTCTCTGTTACAATTATTTGCTTCATGGGTAGTAGGAAATAGTGGGAAGCGCACATATAAATAATATAGCGTGACTTTCTCCGGTTGTTTTGATGCGAGCAGTGCAGGACCCGGCGGGCGCACGCGGTGGTGGGCGGCGCCGCGCTGGCACACTAGTGACACAAGTACCTAGGTACTATGTACCTCGTTGCAGGAACACGAAAATTGCATAAACTACCACGAACACGTATATTAACAAATGTTCACATGCATTTTAAACAAGTTCTGTTTCAAAAAGTAATTCCAGCGCTCATTAGGTAATAACCAGAAACAATTATACCTTGCATCGGTAGATCATAAAATATTGTAAATTAGTCATGAATAGTAATACAAAAGAGACTTGCCTAATTCTTCAAGATTTTGTCATGTTCATTAGGGTTTTAGATAATTATCTGTCCTATATACATTCGCTTAGGGACATCTTTTGTTAAGCCTTCTGTCTGATCTTTCATCTGATGATCTTTTGTCTTCATGGAACCAATCTAAATTCAAACATTGCAGTAAAGAAGTAACGCGACAGTCACAGCACCGTTACGTAAAGGCGCATTGTCAAAATGTTGCAAGCGCAGCTCGCGTAGGCCGCGCTTCTTGCAAAAGTCGCAACCGACAAATCGCTGGGAAAGCACCATCATTCCGACAATCACACCGGAATCTCAACTATGCCAAGCTCTGATGTCCAACTCCCCGCGTTGTAAATATAGTTTCGATCCTGGATCCAAACACTGTCACAGCGTCATAAGATCCATTCAAAATAATCGGAAAAACTATAGATGCCACTGAACATGCGCGTTCAAAGCGGATACAAAAATGTACACAGACCTTCACTCTGACATTCGAATCCATCAGAAATTCTCGTTTCGACCGTGTACAATACTGAGGTCTACATTATATTATAATATAGTAATTCCCCAATATGAACGGTAAATGACCTTGTTACAGTTATAAAATGTCATGCTCGTGTTTGAGCAACCCGAACTGGTTAGTGCTATCGTAAACAAAATAATTGAAACAAAGTTGTGTATGGCGGAACGAAAATGTTTGACGTCAACAATTTTGGAGATTACTTTCTAGACAAATTCCGTGTCACCAAATAGTACATTGGCACTCCAAAATCGGAGTCACAAATTGAACAATGAACGGCGGTGACGCGGGACCGAAAAGAAAATTAATTTAGGTATTGGTGTCGGTCGGCGAACCCGCGATTGTGAAACGCTGAGCGATTGCGCTCAGTACTGTTTGTGTAATACACCGGCACAATGCTCCACCAAATCAGCTGGCCCTCGAAAATGTTCACCTGTGTTGAAACAAGCCTTCAATATAACAGCTATGCGTCAATCATCTACCTTCTGCTAAGGTTCTCAATCTTAACGAACCTTCGTTAAGATATAGAACCTTAGCCTTTGTCCTTACATCGAAATAAAATTAATTAAATATGAAATGAAGCAAGTTTTAGTTGCCAATTCTCAGGGACTACAATCATTAAAATATCAAAACAGCTTTAAAAACACCAAACGGTAAATACGGAAAAATTTACTCCACATAGCGAATCCGCAAAAATATGGATCATTCGATTGAGGCAAAATGGCAAAAATCGTGGAACAGAACACTCGAGCAAAGTTGGTAATTGGGAGATGAGATCTCGTGGAACGTGGCCCGAGGCGGCATGAATGAAAGCCGCTCACTGACAGCACACTATGATCGTCCCGGCCCAGCCACACACGAAATAAATACCGACCTCCTCGATATGCCATCCATACAATGCGCTTTACACTCTTTTCTTCCCACACGCACCTTCTGTCCAACCCGCCATGTATGAAATAAACAGCTCGTACATGTCTGAATCAACGGTCGATTTGTGCGGGTTAAGGATATCGACATCCACCGAACGAGTTTTTCCAGTCCGTATCATCGCAATATCACGGTTATTATTGAAACGCGCGCTGCGGTCGCGACAGGTAAGTAAAGCATTTATCACGGGAAATATTTATCTACCTAGTGCAGCGTTATCTTATACCACACAAAATTTAAGGGGAGATTGGACGCGTTTTATCGTTTTAACTACAAGTCGACAGCTTTTTGATAAAACTTTCGAAATTAACTGTAGTCTGCTTTAACTAAAACAAGGTGCATCTTCGTAAGTTTAGAAAACACTTAATAAAATAAAGCTGACGAAACGTTTTGCAGGTACAAAATATGGTTTAGAAAGTTCACTGTAGTAAGCATAAGTCCATTTGATTGTATCTCGGTGAACCATACCACTTACGGTACATACGGCTCGTTCGTGGGCAGAGAAATTTGGTAACACAAATATTAAGCTACAACCAGTTCACTACAATTGAAACGGCGATTTGAAAGACACGGCGACCAATCCGTCACGGTTCTTGTGAGCGCCGCATTCTGTGCCTCCTCCTAACAAACAACGTCTGATATTTCGACAGTGCACACTGTTATTTTATGCACAATGTATGTAATAAGAGAAGTACACTATTATGATATTATGACGAATAAGTAATGGCAAGTTATACGTATTCCAAATTGGTTCCAAACAAAAACAAACAAGTAAATAAAACACGTTATGTTTTCAAATACCTCTTTTATTTAATTTTCATTACCCATTATCAATAAGACTTCCGTGCACGAAAACACACTTTAGTATTTAGGTTTTAAAAATACCCTATTAAATGACTTTAACAAAAAGTCATGACATTTGAGGCTAATTCAAAATCATTACATGGAGTAGTATTGATGATTATAATCATTATAATTCCGTTAAATACTTGTTACGGTCGCGAATGATATTGATCAACATACAACCGAAAATTGCAAAACACGTTAGAAACTTTGAATTTTGCGTGCTACCTTAGCGCATTTATTTCCTGGCAATATTTAGATTCACAAAAACTTGAATATCTGAGTAAAAAACGTTGTTCCATTGAAATATTGGAAAAAAAAACAGATAACTAATAAATTATAATTTTTAAGGGCTTTTGGCCCACGACTACTGGTTTGCTGCTCAAAACTGCTAAGCATAACTAATTCTGCTGTTTTTGTTATACCCTCAGGCAATACTGGCATGTTAATATGATAAGTCAACAACCAAACAGACCGTTTCTTACATGTTTCTAAAATACACAAGCACATTTTAATACTTGAATTAACTTAAACTTTGGTTTATTGTATAAGTTTTATGTTCCCTCCAATATTTCACTAACCACTAAATCAATTTGGCTTAAAAAATACTTGCGTTTTTCAGGTACCAATCGTCTGCACAGCACTTCTGCCAAATCGTTCATATATTGTTTTAAATCGCAATCTTCATCCTTTTTTTTATCCAGTGTCGTATTTGCGTATGTTACTAAAAAGCGGGCTAAATCACAATAATTTTCTGATCTTGGTTTTGAAGAATTTTTTGAAGATTTTGAGTCTTCAGTTTTAGTTGACATCAACATATCTTTCAAAATGCTGTTACTAGTATCGTTCGTTACCACATTATCACCTATTGGGCCTTCCTGTTTTATTTGTATGATTGGGAACACATCAGGTGCCACGGATTGTTTGTCATTTAAATCGTCATCGATTCGATAACGATTTGCCTGGTCCATTCCTAAATTCACAAATTCTTCTTTAGCACTCGAACTTACTTGTATGTCTGGTAAAACATCAGGTTCTACGAACCCTACGTCATTTGAATCGTCATCGATTCGATAAACCTCCTTGATTGCCTCGTCCATTCCTAAATTCACAAATGTTTCTTTAGAATGCGTAATGCTAATGCCACTTTCAACGCTTGAACCACTTTGTGTGCATGAAAATTCTCCAAACGCTGAAATAAAGAAATTACGTGCGGAAGAAGATATTTCCGTTTCAGGTATTTTAAACATATATCGGTCAAGAAAATCAAGGCTTCCATCCAAATATTTCGATGTTTTTACATGCTTACGGACCATATCCTCTGTCACTCTTCCAATATGGATCATGTATTTTAATTGCAAATAGTTATGTTTAATAGCAAGCCACTTTCTTCTACAATAATTCGCTGAAAAGAAAAGGCAAACGTACAATTTATTAAATCGCTTATTTGCTGATAAATCACAAATCATTAAACTTTGGTGCTTTAGAATAGGGTTCAACAAATATTTGCATCAAGCGTACAGTCGACCGCACTTCAGTGGTGATATGTACAACAAGAATAAGCTGGCTTCATAGTGTGGATTTAACAATTACACCAAACGCGATCAGTACATTTAAAATGAATTTAAGAACTGTCAGTGTCTATATTTCACAAATTAATAATGACACTGACAGCCCTTAAACCTCGTTCATGTGCTGATCGCATATTTAATTTTCATTTGGAACGAATTTCACCAATGAAACTGAACTCACTGAACGCGATCACCAAATCTAAATCTTCTTTAGGAGCCAGTGTCTGTGTCAATATTCCACAATAATCATGGTAGTGACAGCTCTTAAACGCGATAATCACGTTCAGTTTCATTGGTTAAATTCGTTCCAAATGAAAATTAAATTTAACAATATCCCTCCTCCAATAAAGTATAGAAAAAGTTGCTCGATTTTCAATTTGAAGTTATATGAATTTTTACTACACCATCAGAAGGACTTTGAAAATGTTCGAGCCGACATATCTGCCATACAAAGCAATCAATTTTTCAGTTTTATCGATTTCACAATTTTTATTTGTTTTTTTATAAATATTATCAATTTTTATTATAGTCAAATATTATTTATTGTTAGTGATAATGAAAACCGTACAATTTTTGCCCAAAACGTCGCGGTACGTTTTACTTTTTATTTATTTATTATTTTAAATGTAAGCAAATACACAGAAACTGGGCATTTATTTTGGTATTTCATTCATCTTAACACAAAATCAACACACACACAGTATGTGTGTGTTGAGTACATGTACATGTATGTCATTAAAACGGACACACGCTTCTCTGTGTTTTAATATTCTTGCGCTGTATGTATACGCTGGTTTTCAGCTGCAACCCTCGAGTGCCATACACTCGAGGGTTGCAGCTGAAAACCAGCGTCAGATGTCACCTTGTGTTGTCATCTGACATTATGCTGAGCTTAGGCCCTTTTGGCATTACTATATTTGTTTTCTGTTCTTTTATAGTTTGAAGGTGTAATTTTTCTTTGTGTTGTAATGCCAGTAAACGCATGTTTCTTTCTTTCTTTGAATCGTAAAGTAGGTTAAAACGTTAAAAGCCAACTTTTGCGATTAAAAAAGCAATTCAATCCCACAAAAGCGAACAATTATTATTAATAATTTATATAAATATTACATTGTTAACATACCTGGCATTCCTACTCTCAGCGATATCTCCCGCCAGACTTCTTGTTGTTTCGAACGCTTCTTACCGAAAGCGTCATTATTTTCTTCATATTTTTCCATCATTTCGATATATTCTTTATCTTTTTTTATCCATGTCCATGCCGATTTTCGTTTGGGAGGCATATTTAGAAGTTAAAATAGGTGAGGGTTAAAACATTGCTGGTTTTAATACGTGCTATGCTTATGACAATGTGCGGGGGACTGAATGGCGTCGCGCGGGGAGGTCCGCTAGCCGCCGCCCGCTTCCCCTTCCCCCTGTGTCGAGTGTGGCGCGCGGAGAAGGACGCGCGCGTGGCGCGCCTCGCAACGGGTGTCGGGGGGGAAGAAGGGCGACGCGCGGTGCTAGTTTCTTGATATCGCATTCACGCTGGTGACCGATGTCGTTTTATAACGACATCGGTCATAAACACAAAATAATTGGTATACATTGTATTCTGTAGTAAGAAAGTTATTAATTAATTATTTAAGATATTAATATTATTTGAAGTCTGTTTTTTTTTTTTACAAAATATATCGATGTGTTTAAAAATAAAATAATTAGTTATTTTACAACTAAGAACTTTTATGTCAAATAATGATGTAAGTAATGTTAAATTGTCACGAACGCTGTAAGAAATTTTTATTTGTAAGATGTAATTTTTATACAATTATTATTGTAGGTAAGTATGTCTTTTGTTAAAATGATGAAAATATCTTCTAACACAGCTATATGCCATAGAAATAAGGTGATTAATTAAGTCAGCACCTCTGTGTAATCCGTGCGGTATCGAACCTGTGACACGAATCCCAGCAGACAATCGCTCAGCCATTGCGCCAACCATCCACATACAGAATTTCGAAATACTCTACGACTTTTGTTTTGTCTGTAACCTGTGTCGGTTAGTTATTTCTGCACTTGCCTATGTTTACAGACGCAAATCTTTAATGTATCAACACCCGGGCCCATTATCTTTAGGTCATGCCAGTTCGATGCGGGAATCGAGCTCGAGGAACCCGTAGTTATTCGTAAATGTCGTAAAATCCCATCACTGTGCCATTGCGCCACTCAAGCCGTCAAAATTATAGGCGGAAAGGTTGGTCTCTAGCGCGGCTGCTAACCGGGGGTCCTGAGTTCTATCCTCAGTTTAAGTAAACTTTTATTGGGTTTTTCTATTTGGGAATTCTCAGTAGAAGCCCGGGGTTGTATTAGTATCAGATATTAAAAATAATGGCAATAGACAAAAAAAAACTGATTTAATATTGGAGTACGTAGGTACTTACCAACGATACACCCTCTCCCCTGCCATTTAGTCAGGGGAATACATGCGTGATGTTATGATAATTATGTTTGAATTATCAGTTTGCGTTTTGTTTCAATTGGAAACAAAACTTAGGTCCTTACGCAGGATGCTACGCTTATTCCCACTAGTCTGAAGTGATAGTGTCCGATACTGCGTTATACATAACAGACTTAAGATTTCAGTGACAAAGACTTACTCTGAGTCGGCATACCAGACTAACCGGTGATAGCATTTTACGAAATTAAATAAACAAAACTTAGCCTCAGTGCCCTAACCACACAAGCAAGGGTAAAGTAAGTTCACTTAATAGTAACCTGGACTGGAAGTCATCCAGTGGATGGGTTACTTCTAGGCAAGATACCATCAATCATCATGAACTCCATCATCGCGATTTATTTAGATGCACAAAAACATTTAACACTTTACTGAAAGAATCCATCTCCTTTGACACCCACGGTAAGAAGAGAAGGAGGAGTATTATTAATTAAAGGTGTGGTTCGAATATTAACACATTTACACTTTTATTTCAATGTGTAGGTGGAAACAGAGGGTGTGTCGCGTCATCGCGTGGGCCCGCGTAGCTCTCGTAGCGCCTCGTAGGGCAGTGACGTCAGAGTGACGCACGCGCCTACGGCCGCTACGATTCTGCGTAGGCATGCTCCACGGTAACAGGAAGACGATAATCTATTCAATTTGACTTTCACAAGTTTCATGTGGATTTTACCGCTTTCATGTTCTCCGAGTAATTTGGACTCAATATAAAACATTACGTTTAAGTTTACACGTAAAAACAACACTGGAAGTAATGTCTCCTACATAATTGGCATCTCATATTTTTTTATAAATAATACAGTTAAGCAGTCCATACAGAACGATTAAATATTTCTTAACTGAATATTCAATTAATTAGGGACACTTTTAATGCTTTACTCCATATAAATATCCAACGTTCTGGGCACCGAAATTGACAGACTCGATAATGCATAAATTGTTTATTTCTCGAAAGCGTTTTTATTTATGACCACAAAAAGCAATAAAGTAGCGAGCAAGTGCGCGCTTTATTAACCTCTGGTGTACGGCACGGCGCGCATTCCGGCCTCAAACCTGTCCCAGCGGGTGAAATGAAACACTCGCGAGTTAAGGAGCACCCGCGCTCTGTACATTGTCTCATATTCTATTAACACAACAAC
The DNA here is from genome assembly GCA_963555695.1 of Dasypolia templi. Classification (NCBI taxonomy): domain Eukaryota; kingdom Metazoa; phylum Arthropoda; class Insecta; order Lepidoptera; family Noctuidae; genus Dasypolia; species Dasypolia templi. The sequence goes on along the minus strand of OY743141.1, from coordinate 21,412,965 downwards.
TCGGCCGTGTAATAGTTGTTTGTATCTCAGTAAAAATCGCGGTGTATGAAGCCGAGTGGGCGCGATCTATGTAAATGCCTACACGCTCGGTACGCTTTCGAGATGATTTCAAAGATGACGCGAGCACAGAATTGACATTCATTGCTTCTAAGAAAAAGCGCTCAACGCAATAAAATAATTAACTAAACGAGTGTTTTGTTGATTTTGTTATTTGAAATTCAAATTGGATTCATTTGCATTTTGGCCTAATATGATGGACTGAGTGATTAACCTGACCCTATAATTATAAAATAAGTGGATTTCAACATAAATTTGAAAGACAATTCAAAAGTTTTTCACCTAACAGCTGATTTACATTGATTTGGAAAAAAATATGGGCCTTTTCCAATCGGCATTTAAATTTTTAAAAACTCGTAAATGGTTTAAAGTTAGTAATGTACGAAATATACGGCGGACAATAGTGTCACATCTGTTAGATTTGCCTCAGCTATGCGTTTCGATGTCAGTGACTAACGATTACAGTCTACTTTACAAACACGCTTCCACCGCAGACTATTGTATTTACTATACATATACTTGAACATTACGTACGTGTGTGTAAATGTGTGAAAGATACGTTGAAACACTCACCCGAGTTCCTATTATTTGTGTTATGTGCATACAATTAACTATTTATAACTTTTATAAGTACCGATTTCTTGTTACTATCATTCCAATCTAACGTTTTTGGTAAATCTATTAATAGTTGAGTACCGGTATTAGATTTAAATTGAAAATCGCTGAGCTGATATTTGGCCTCACGAATAGTTCGAATGAGTAGCTACCAAATTATACATAAGTAAAAACCATTAATATTTGGAACACTTTATAGCTACTTAAGTACACATTTTCACCGAATGAACTAAATCGGTCTGGACAAATAAAATCAAGGCAACAGTTTACTGAAACTCAACATAACACACACAATCACATAATTCGCTTCCGAAAACCCTTTGATATTGATTTGGATCATGTTAACAGACCAAGCTACTAAGAACTATGGATTTTTACTTTCCAAGAATTCCGCTTCCGCTTAGAAAAGAGCAGTAAGCGTGATAATGTAGGTACCAGTTTTTGTGTCCTCCATTAAAAGAGTTTTATATTCTAAGTACTAGGAAAAAAACGATTTTCGTACAAAATTCTTTTAAATTGATACAATTTGTATCAATCTCATTCGTAGTAACTGAAAATATTTCCTGGGGCACGCGTAGGTCAATGACCTACACTACGGCATGGCGTATTTGCGTGGTACCCCCTTCTTAGACCATAAATCAATGTGAAAGTATTTATATTTAATGCATGTGTAAAATGGCATGCTAATTGATATTCAAAAGGGGATTGATTAAGTTTTTATTATTTAGTTACTCAGCACAAGTTTATTCAACCTGTATTTTTTTAATGTTAAAGTTAAAATTATCCTTTTTGTATTTCCTCTTGTTGGGGTCGGCTTCTTGTTTACCAGATGTGGTTAAATATCAGGATTATACACGTAGCGGGTGCAGTTTGAACTCCAAAAGCAGTAGTAGTGTATTTGACCTAATATTGACTGGTATGTAAGACATCGTTATATATTAGTTGGTGTAACCTCTATTAAAGGGGCGCATATTTACTGGACGCTAGTTGGTAGTCGACTATGATAATCTGTCGGTCTACATCGTCTGAGGTTACCAGGCTTTACGCTACTGATAGGCTAAATGTTCATGTCATTTTCATGTTAGGTGAGATTGCATAACCTTTTCGTGGCTAAACGTCATATAACTATCAATAGACATCCACAATATACGATGGTATTCGGGAATTAATGTTCGTTTAATCAACTATTTGATTACCTTTACGAATACTCATCGGCTATTGTTTACGGAGGCTATTAAACGTCAGCTTAATCAACTGATTGAATCGAATTTAAATCATCCTTGAAATATTTGCAAAATGTTAGCGGCGCTATTCAATTTACAGTTTAACGAAAGAAAATAATAACCTATTTATATGAACAGCGAGGTCTTTGACAGCTCAAACGCATCTCCCATACAAGTTAAGCTCGGAATCCAGTCTGACCAGATGCTAAGCAATAAGCACATTTAGCAATTAGCACTCCTTATTCATCCAAACAACGCATGATACGGATGACCTAATAATTTTTATTTATCATGTACCTATTGTTAGTTATATTCAAGTGCTACGCTAAGCACACTTTGCGGTTAGCAGAATTCTCCAAAACATGCTCAGTTATTTAAAATTACTACTCGTATACTCTGAACTACGAAACAATAGTGGGATAATAGGTAAGTTGGATCTAGAGGTTTTCTACACACTAAATACATTATAACAATGTTATTTAGGTATATGTAGGCCAATAAAGAACAACAACGTTAATTCAATGAATAATTATTCATTAGAGTCACGGCAAAATTTACGAAAAGTAGGTAGGTACCTATTTATCTACCTAATTGTTTAATTATATTTGCTAATAGTTCAATTATATTTCACATTCCGGAAACGTGAACGGAAAACTGTTTTTTTTAAATATGGTGACGTTGTTTCTGATGAAAGAGTTTAGCGATTTAAGCAGCGAGTCAGCATTTAGCAAGTGCGATTGTGAAGCGCCAAAACCATTTACGCTATAAGATTTATTGCAAATAAAAAACTTAATGAGTGCGCTTCGACTAAAGTCTTTAGAATTAATACAGTTGGGGGCGGACCATACATAAAATTAACATAAAACATCTTAATACAAGTATATAAATTTTACGGGAATTAATTTATTAACAGCTTGTGTTTAACGTATAGATGAGTTATGGTATTTGCTAAGTACACAGAAATTTGGAACTAGTAATTTCATCGAATCATAAATGTGGTTCCAAATTATAAATACCGAGTATTCCGGTGCCCGGGACGGGTAAGGACGGGTAAGTCCGAGAATCAAAGCGATGCCGATGTAACTGTGAAGCGTCTGCGTTTGTCGAGCTTGCCGTGTCAATAAACTTGATTCGAAAGTGGAAGACGTTCCGACTTACATAAGCAGGCAACAATGTGCCCGAACGATAAGCATAGATTATAATAATTCGTCAACGCAGATGGGTGAAGTCACATTCGAAACTTAACACACAGGTCAGTTAATTACGTACCTACAGAAAGACAACTGAAGAATACACCAAGAGGTCTTTGTTAAATAGCTTGGCTACGCTTGATTTTGAAACTAAGTACAAATATTTTTGCGAATAACTAAAATTTTAAATTCTTAAAATTTTAAATTCGTTTAAAAATCCATCTTCAAACAATAAAAACACAGGATAAAGAACCGTATTAATGAAATCACTTGGTCTTCAATTAATCCAAGCATTCTAAACGGTCAGAATGATTATGCCTAAACTCGTATCTGCGGACTTATCTATGGGAATTATACAGAATACACGTCTCGACACGGCCCTGCTTCTCCGCGTCACACAGTGGGTCGAAACTATGATTTTAGTGACTTAGGGCTCAACTTTGCTTTTTCACTTTTTTTTTTTATGCGGATGGGTAGAGCTCATTAACCTCAATAATAATTGTTCTGATGTATTATTTCCTAAACTTTATACTTTGGGTAGAAAAATGTGTTTTGTTATTTTTTTGTATGGAGCGGCTCAAATAAACTTAAATTCCTGCTAAGTAGCGTGTGATCCCGCGTTGAAACTTTATTTTTCATATACCTTGTCTGGTCTATTATCATTTGATGCTATAAACAAATGCATAAAGTTGCAACTCTGCCAAATAAATGGATCGAAAAAAATGAAAAAATACATAGAATAAAAAGCTTCATTTTTTACTTTCGTAAGTTATTTTAAGTTACATTTGATATGGAATAGTAAGTAAAAGCACGTAATAATACACATAATTACTTAGCAACTAACAACAATACATTTAAAAGGTCCCTAATTAGCTTAAATTTACTAATACTACATATATTAGTAAATTTAAGCTAATTAGGGACCTTTATTTAAAAATGTGGATATGAAATCAATTAATTTCTATTTGTGTGTTTAATTACTGTAATTAGCTTAACCTTTTACCTTATAAAATAACAATGTTTTTCACTTTTAGTCATTACTGTAATATTAATTAGGATAATTAGTTAATGAGGGTAGTAGAAAAATTAGTAAACATTGTTTGTCACTGGATTCTGGAAGTATAAAATGACCATAATTTATTATATACTAACTAGTGTTCGTTTATTCGTACTACTACTAACATCTCGTGATTCTGATCGTCCCTTTTTCGTTATAATGGATAATTTAGTTAACAATTTAGATTTATTTATGATTTTAAGAGAGCAGGTCAAGTCACTGTCGGATAGTCAAAAATTCTTTCAATTCCTACAACATAAAATAAACGTGACCGAAGAGAACAGTGTTGAGCTCCAAAAATTCTGTACGCGCTTTTGTTCAAATATAAGTGCAAGATGGGAACGAAGTAGTCGCACGTTAGCACAGTTTGTAAGAAAAAATGGTGATTGGTTGGAACGTGCAATAAACTGGCCCGAAGGAATGATACCTGAAGCTGTGAACACTGAACAGGAAAGGCTCGAGATTTGTAATACTGAAGATGTCGAAAATCTACCACCATCTACTACAGAAGCTTCGACATCTACATTTACACCTCGAAAACCTTTCGAGGAATTGGGCTCCAGGCAAAAACGACGACGCGTTGATCAAATTAACCAATCGCTTTCGTTATCCCCGGATGAACTTAAAGCTACTACAATTGCTAGTTTAAGAAACACCGGAAATGAGGATGTAGGAAAAATTATGAACCATTTACTAAATCACCCCGAAGATCTAGAAAAAGTTAAAGAGTGTTTAAGTACAAGTAAACCGAAAAGTAGTACATATTCACCCGATAAGGCACTGTCTTTATTAGTTTCACTTAAATTAAGTAAGTGGCAGTATATAAGCCTAAGAGAAGCAGCAAGTGAAAATAGGTCTGATTTATACCCTTCTTATTATAAAATAAAACAAGCGAAGGCAAAATGTTATCCAGGGAAAGAAGACATAATTATAACTGAAGAAGGAGCTGCTATTAAACTGCAAGCTTTACTCAACTTGACGGTATCTAGGCTTTTAGAAGTGATTACTTTAGATTTGGATTCGCCAACTGAGTTACTGCTAATAAGCAAATGGGGTTTTGATGGAGCCTCAGGTCAAAGTAATTATAAACAAAAGACTGAAGCAGAGTTTGATGACTCAACTATCTTCATGGCCAGTCTAGTTCCTATAAGGCTTCAACAATGTGATGGAACAATTGTTTGGGAAAACGATCGACCCTCATCAACTTTCTATTGCCGTCCGATAATGTTCAAATTTACCAAAGAAACGCAGTCAACAGTGGTAACTATAAAAGCTAGCATAACCGAAGAAATAGAAACACTTCAGCCAATCAAGTTCAATCAAGTTGAAGTTAAGCATCAATTGCACTTGACGATGATAGACGGCAAAATATCGTCATATTTGTCAGACACATCTTCAGCTGTCTGTGATATCTGCAAAGCAAAACCGTCAGAGATGAACAATTTAGAGTCACTTGCTCAAAAAGAGAACAACGAAGAAGTGTTCCAGTATGGAATGTCATCTTTACATGCCTGGATAAGAAGCATGGAGTGCTTACTTCATATCGGTAAATATAATTTTATTAGTTCATAATTTTTTTCACGTTATATAGTTACTTGTGAGATTTTTATTTAAGTGATATTTCTTTTTGTTTGCAGCTTATCGTTTGGACTTCAAAAAATGGAGTTGCAGGGGCGATGACAAAGAAAAAATGTCACTCAGAAAGAGCGCTATACAGCAAGCGTTTAAGAAAGAATGCGGTTTACTTATTGACGTAGTCAAGCAAGGAGTAGGCACAACCAATGATGGCAATACTGTCAGAAGATTTTTTAGGGATGCAGAAACAACAGCTCGCATAACAGGAATAGATAAAGATTTAATAGAAAGGTTTCATGTGATTCTTCAGACGGTTGCATCTGGAGAGAGCGTGGATCTTTCTAAGTTTTCCGAATTTTGTAGAGATACTGCACAATTGTACGTTCACTTATATCCCTGGTATTATATGCCTTCCAGTATACATAAATTGTTAGTACATGGGAGTGATATAATTAAGCACTTTGGTGCCATACCTATAGGTAAACTGTCGGAAGAGGCAGCGGAAGCTCGTAATAAAGATTTCCGGAAATATAGAGAGAGTCATTCTAGAAAGGTAAGTAGAACGGCGACAAATGAGGATATTATACACAATCTTCTTTTGTCTTCTGATCCAAAGATCACAAGTCTAAGACCTCGAATGGTGAAACAAAATATAATGGTTCTCTCTCCAAAAGTCAAAGAGCTTCTGCTGATTTTTCCCACAGAATCCGATATAGATTTTATTGATGTAGATAATTTACAAGATAGTCATAGCGATAGTGAATAAGATTTTTTGGTAGTTTGTAAGTTTCTTGTTTTTTTTATTAGTTTATAAATGTCAAACTCATAATTGAAAGGAAATAGTAATGTTTGATGTTGTTTATAGTTAGTTTTTAGTTTGCTTGTGTTAGTTGTAGTAATGTTAGTTTACCTTTACTAATTTGTATTATTATGTACCTATCTTTACTCACTATTCAGTATTAAATCTAACTTAAAATAACATTTCATAAACATGTTAAAGTCATTAAAACAAAGAAATTGAAATTCATAGATCCCTAATTAGCTTAAATTTACTACTACTACATATATTAGTAAATTTAAGCTAATTAGGGACCTTTTAAATGTATTATGATTAGTGTGATTAGCTTTAAATTTACTAATACTACATATATTAGTAAATTTAAGCTAATTAGGGACCTTTTAAATGTATTATGATTAGTGTGATTAGCTTTAAATTTACTAATACTACATATATTAGTAAATTTAAGCTAATTAGGGACCTTTTAAATGTATTGTTGTTAGTTGTTAAGTAACTATGTGTATTATTACGTGCTTTTACTTACTATTCCATATCAAATTTAACTTAAAAGAACTTACGAAAGTAAAAAATGTAGCTTTTTATTCTATATATTTTTTCATTTTTTTCGATCCATTTATTTGGCAGAGTTGCAACTTTATGCACACGTTAATAGCATCAAATGATAATAGACTAGACAAGGTATATGAAAAATAAAGTTTCAACGCGGGATCACACGCTACTTAGCAGGAATTTAAGGTTATTTGATCCGCTCCATACAAAAAAATAACAAAACACATTTTTCTACCCAAAGTATAAAGTTTAGGAAAAAATACATCAGAACAATTATTGTTGAGGTTAATGAGCTCTATCCATCCACATGAGGAAAAAAGTAAAAAAGCAAAGTTGAGCCCTAAGTCACTAAAATCATAGTTTCGACCCACTGTGCGTCAGTCCAGTTATTTGCAAAACCGCTATTTATAGCAATCCCATAAGCAAGACATTAGACACACTACCTATATATTAAAAGCATACTTATAAATGTCATAAGTCATTTATTTCATACCAAAACACATTGTGTTGAAGATACTATAGACATTGAAGATAAATAACATAATAATAAAAATTAAACATTAGGTACATTCAACATTCATATTTAAAATTCATTACTAACAATATCAAGATTTAATAATTATTGTATGTCAACTATTTAGTAATAAAAAAAACAACAATCACCAACATTGCATTGCAGCATTTCTTCAATAAATGCAGTTCTATATCAAAACACGACACACAAATTGGTCAAAATCTCTAACTGCGCATACTTCGAAGCACTCAATGTTATACAACTGCTAACATACTTTTTGTTTTCTTTTTTGGGTTGGGAAATCATCAAATGACTTCGCCAGCTCTGGGTGGAGCGTGATGGATTGTCAGACTATTACTGATTAAAACCCACCCGTGTTCCTTTAGTTCCCTGTGTCAGGGCCACGGTTTCTCTTTCGAATTTCCCGCGAACCTGAGGCGTCGGCCCTATCGGAAGCTGTCATTTTGTGCTGACATCTCTTTGAGGCGCGCGTGGAACACGACGTGCCGTCGTCCCGGGCCTGGTCCTTACCGGACGGCGAGCTACCCATTGCTCATCGTCCGCAAGCCCGCGCCTACGGTGGCCGGGAATTTGTAGGCGACTTCCGACGCCCAGGGCGTCTCCTGCGGTGACTAGGGGCGTGAGGGCGCAAGGCTCTCTCCCTGACGCGCTCCGCCTCCTCCTTCGCGAGCATTACAGCTTCACAGAAGGAGTTGACGGCTTTCCATACCCTCTCTCTCCGTACCATGGCCTGGACCAGGGCCGGACGCGAGAGATCGCCGCCGCCGATCGCCTCCGCCAGGACACGGCGGTGCTCCGCCCATGCCGGGCAGACCTACACCGTGTCCTCCGGGCGATCCACACAATGGTGACACCCGGGCGTTTCCTCCCGCCTTATGCGAAACAGTAACCTCCCGAAACAACCGTGCTCGGTGAGGACCAGTGTCAGGCGGAAGGTGAGGACCACTCTCAAAGTGGGGATTTATCGCCGCTATTGTGGCGTGCCCAGCACTGGGTTGCGACAATCGCACCCTCCATGTCGCACAAACAAATGAATTTGAATTTGAGATCCCGCCGGAGCTCTGTCCGCTGTACCGTGATTTCTCGTGGCAGCAGAGTGACACCCTGGAACTGCTTACATACTTGAAGTTCATCCACGTTTCTATCCTGAGGTGTTAAAATCATCGAACCTCCTCTGTTCTTTTTGAGTCTAGTGTTGGCAGATCCCATTTTGTAATTAATAAAATTGTTTTTTTTTTCGCCATAAAAAATTAGTTCTTTTGACAATTCGCATATATACATTACATGATCATCTTTTTTATTACTGATGCCGCATACATTTTGATGATAAATATTAAGTGTTGAACACTGTTTGGTTGGTTCATATACGAAAATGATGGGGGAAACATTGCGTTATATTCCTGAATATCTTATCAAGGCAATAAAATATATCACTACAACTGATATAATTTTATGTATTCCTAATGAATGACGCATTTCGTATTGATAACAAAAATTATATTATTCTATAGGTACTCGATTTCATTTTGGTACTTACTTAAGTTAGTAACAACACTTAGTACCTACGTATATGTAATAAATCTAAGAGCAATACCTAATACACAAGGCCTCGTTACCATTATGACGGCCCGACTGTTTCACCGTCCCTTCCATAAAACCGGAAGTACTATTGCCAATACAATTTAACTAACTAGTCTAAAACTTTACATAAACATTACATTGAAATGAATAAAAACGTGCTAATTGAAATTGGCACATAATAACAGAGTGTTAATGGTATGGAATCGGAAAAATACTTGCTTTTGAATTTGGACGTACGACGCCGTACCTTTCCGCGCTTTGTCCCTGTGATGTGCCGCCAAAATTTCGGGGCCGAAGCCTCCTTCCCATTCATACAAACCGATTGCTTAGTCAGTATCGGAACATATATATAAGCTGACTATTACCAGCTCTATTTAATTATCTCGGTATCAATTGCATTATGCCACATGTCACCAAGTTTGCCGGTAAGCGTAATAGAATCGAGGCCTAATAGCTACAACGTCGGCACCTTTCAAAGCCATGTGCAATAAGTTGTTGAGCCCATACTTCACAATAGTGCATAAATAAGGACTTGCCGACAGAGTCGTAAACACAACAAGCTATTTCCTTCAATTGGTGCTGGGCCTAGCTACTAACAAAGCATCGCCAGTAGGAACTTGCAGTTTTTTTCATTACTTAGTAATCATGTAACCGAAGTTAGTAAAACTGTCTCTAAGATTTATTTTAACACTTTAGTTGTTAAAAAACTTTACAAAAAGAGCTATTATTAACTTGATAGTCCAAGAGGATGTGGTACACTCATAAGCATACAAACAAGTGGTACAGAACAAAAACTTGTAAAACCAGGTTTTGGGGACTAGGTTTTCCCATACGAGTAGTTTAAACGCTTCGACTTCGGCATCATTAGACCAATTCTTGATAGGCATTTAGATTATCTCAGAATAAAAATAAAGACTAAGCATAGTGTTCTGAACAACTAGTGATAGCTTTAATTTATCTTGAAAGTGGGTAGGTAGTAGATATCTAGTAGCTTAAAGGCAGATTTAAAGGGATGTGATATTTTTAATCTGCCTGAATAGTAAAATTCAAATGCATAATACATAAGTATATTATGTCAACTACTGAGGTGTTTCTCTGTATAAGAAGAGGCGTTCACCACGAGCCTGTGCGATCATTACAAGCTGATATTATTTTATGTGAGATATTATACGCCGCGTAACCGTGTTACATTACTGTTTTAATATGACTCCATGAGCTAAATTAATAATGGTTTTATAAAACATAAAACCATTTTTATTAATCATATCATCATAATTTTAGATGCAAACATAAAATTAAAAATATCTACTTACTGTCACATGACGTTTAATAAAAACATGTAAGTGATAGTAACGTTCGCATTATATACATACTTATTAAGTTGCGAAAGAGCAATGCATTCAAGATTTAATCAGACACGGATGTGACGAAGCGTCTTAATTCACTACCGCAGGGGTAAGTAAAAAAACTTTCATTTTTTTTATTTCACTTTTGGCAATTTCACTGGGAACTCTATGCGATATAAAATTTGCATAAATTGAGCGTTGTTATGTCTATTTAATACCTTATATAAACGACAAGCATGTTTATTAAAGTGATATCGTTCACTTGAATCTCACAATAAAATAAAATAATGTGTAGTTTCATTACACAATAAGAAAACAGACTACACGATTTAGAGTCAAATAACCAGCATTTATAAACACTAATGTTTGAATAACATAATTATTTAATTTGCTGCCCATTTATTTTTAGTCTCACAATACATAGAACAGAGCAATAAAAAGCCTTCATCGTTCGACGCTTACGGGTCAATAACTAGACAAAGGTTCGAGAGTAAGATTGTAGACGCTTCTCCGATCGACCTCAAATACTTTACGGTGAGTTTATTAATTAAGGCGGCCGACCTTGCAGGCCGCACATCCAAGGAGGTCGCTGGAGCGCGCGATAGAGACGCCGCTATGTCGCCGCGACACGCTCCTCCCGCGCCGCGCGACGAAACATCAAACCAATTGCCGAAGCGCACCATTTCAATCGCCTGACGTATCCCTCATTGACCTTCCGTTATCTGCACTAGGATTGTCTTCCTTATCAACCGTTTTTGTTGACTTTTCAACGAAAACCTCACATTTTCACATCAAATAACAACGCGTAACAAAGGCATAAACCTACCTCGTAACGATTTCGATAATTACGGATAAATTAAAACTGAATTCAAACCGCGAATAAAAACCAATCAACGGCAAGCTTTAAAAGCCGCTCGGTCGCCAAGCAATTATTAATGCTAAGAGGCGAATCTACAGTAAGCCGGTAGGTATATATGACGTTAATACAAACACAAACACAGTCTCGCACCGAGTAGCCGAGAACAATCACAAGAGAGCGCGAGCCAGGAGATCACTCGAAACCGCACCTTAAGCTCATTGTCAAACCGATTACAATAAACAAACAGGACAGACGCGGTTGGAATCTTGTCAAACAGGCGAGTTCGAGCGTTGACTTATTGCCGGTAGGGCATTTCTGTGTCTGTTCTGCACGAAAGAATTGAGACTCTATCGTGACACGAATATGGTCGAAATTAATTTTGATTTTTATCATACAGGTAAAACACGGGCACGGTCGCTTACGGCTCACTCACACAGGCGCAACTCTACGCTGCCATAAATAAAAGATTCCTACAGAAACAATTGTTGCGTAGAGGTGATCCGAGGCCTCGGTGAATGTAGTCGACTAATCGCCTCGAGTCGATCGCGAAAGTAGGTGACCGCCCGTGATTGACGCTCTTGCGAAAGCCCGTTCGATGACATTTAGACTGGACGCACAATGCTCTAAACCCTCTGTAACTATGAAACGTAATTATTTGTGTAGCAGGTTTATGGTGTGACGTAACCTTTTTATCAAGTGCAATCATCACGTTAATTTGAAGAAAGTTAGAGTAGATAGGCACAAAATTTTTAGTATACCTATAAATCAACCATTTACAAACTAACTCTATAGGCAACAATTAGCTTTGACTCTTAGCTTATTTACTAGGCCTGTGATTAATATCTATTGTACCTTTGATGGTAGGTGAATAATTCAAAATACAAAAAATAAAAGATTTAGTAGGTAGGCAATTATAACCAAATATTACATCAACATATTATTTTATCGTCAATCCAGACTCCACTGAATTTCTGTTCCGAGATAACGCCGCTCTACTTAACCTCGCCACACAGAGACGCGTAAACGTGTAACAATACGGTACAGTAACACAACCTTATTCATGTACCTGTTAAATTAAACACACACTAAAATTAACTCTACTGCATCGTAATAAAGTCCAAAGGATGTTAGGTAAGTCAATCAAGGGAAGTGTATTTACGCTACGTACACTCACACGGACGCATAGGACATCTGCGTAAGTACACGGCCGGGTGACGTTAGAGTGTGGGAATGCCAGCGAAATTTATACACACTCTTCATCGCGCTCCATTGTAATTTACAGTTTTGTAGAGTTTTAAAAAGCAAACACTTCTATATGAGATTATCATTTGCTTATTTTATCTTTAATAAATGTTACCGCCGCTTAGGATTAAAGAAGTGTCCTAGCATCTTGTCCGTAAACACAGCAGTTTGTGATATCACATATGTACTTTTAATTGTTCGGGCGCGTGCAGTACCTACGTGTTTTCAAATGGAATAAAAAAGTACCGGCAAAAGATCAATAATACACAAAATGTTAGTTATTCATCCAAATTTATTTTCTCGCCTTCAAAGTATGCTTCATCAGAAACGATACACTTACGCCAACGAATAATCCAATCGTAAAAATAAAAAAAAACGCTTTTTCTGGAATTGAGTTCGGTTCTCGCCGCGAATTCTCCTTTACGTCTTCTACCGAATGAAAACGCCACTCCGAAGCTTGTTGACTACTTTGCATGAGAAACTCGTAAATCCACGTCTCGTCACCAGTAACAATGCGTTTCATGAATGTTGGTTGGGAATTGACTGGATATAACATTGAGTTTTTGGAGAAAATTAGGGTCTTTTGGGACTAGCCGAGCGGCAACATGTTTCATACCCAAGTGATTATTTAAAATGGTACGGATCGACTCGTGGAAGTTCAGCGGCTATCTCTCTCAAACTTGAATGAGGATTTTCAGTCACTATTTCCTTCACTTTTGCGATGTTAACTTCAGTTGAAGACGTTGATGGCCTACCAGAGCAAGGCAAATCTTCCATCACATCTCGACCGCTTTTGGACGCTTTGTACTATCATAAGTACGTGTTTTTGATCAAGTCGATTCACCGTAAGCCTTCTGTAAGATTTTCAGTGACTCCGAACACGAAATTCCATTGGCGATGCAAAATTTAAGACAAACTCTTTGTTCGATGTTTTTGTCCATTATGAAATTCGCAATACACACTGTATTTTACCTAATTTAAAACAACACTGTATTTAATCTAAACAACAGATGCAACTCAAACTCCGCGCCAAAATGGAAAACAGTTGTGCCATTCAAACAATAAAAATGATTTTGGAACCATTAACAAATCATCCATTCCCGATATTTTTTTGACAGAATGTAAATCAGCATGTTACATTAAAAAAAGTGGTTTTCCTAAAATAATAATTTTCCTGTTGAATTTTACGTCTGTTTGATTTTAACATCAGTATTCCATTTAAGCAAACTCCAAAACTATGAAGTATTGAATGTACGTAATAATACACCGACAAAACAAGACACTATTATGTTTAAACAAACAAACAAACATGGAAATTAACACGTGTAGCAACAGTAAAGTAACTGCCAATCACTGTTCGCATAAACCTTACCTACTTTATCACGTATCAAGATAGGTACCATGCGCAGTAACTTTTTTTAAATTAATTAATGTTGTAAATGCTGGTTGATAGAGTAAATCGTAAAACTAAGAAAGAAAGTATCGAGAGAAAACAGAGACTCGTTCATAAATTCATATCAAATTGAAAGTTTAAGCAAATGAACACGAGTCAGTTGGTGCTTTCTAGAAATTATAATGTACATTGCATTGGTAGAGGAGCGAGAGATCATTTGGTGGTGTATTTACATCCGTTGACCAAGCCGGCCAGATATTTGTACTTAGTAGACCGAGCACGACCACCAACCAACACAACAAGTTCCCACCGTAGGTTGCTTACTTTGGATACGGTATTTGACATTAGCTATGACTTCAAAGCTTATTAATTTCAAAACTCGGTTACCCGAAATTTTTTGACAGAAGAAACAAAAACGTGGGAGCATCAATTTTTGTATCTTAGTACTACTACTTCACTATTCAAACCTCCAATGAGTTACCTAGCTTAGACAGTTCATATCAAAATGTAACGCCGCATGAAGGGCAGCGTATCAATAAATATTTTCGTACCTCTGTGACATTTCACTTGGTGCAACACCGAGCGAGATGGTAAGAGTAACATCAAATGGACGCCATTTTTATTACAGGAATACCAACACCCACACCGAAGTCTGTGATATACTTGAATTAATTACTAATCATGTCCATAACACCCACAAGACGAGTTCAGCCACACGCGAGTTGTTATAAAAAGAGTACATTAACACTGAGATATCACAATTCTATAATGACATTAACGCAGATAGCAAAACAATTAACAAAATAACAAGTTTCCAGACAAAACAGACACATTATGGGCATGATTGCTCAGTTATAATTGCTGACTCGGATCATATATCCTCGGATTAATTTAAATGGTTGTGTACGAGAGGTCAGGGCTGCTTCAGAAGCTACCCAAGATTTGCTACATGATCACACAAGTGTTTTAGAGGCGTTGGCGGGAAACGCCCTACAATACAACGAATTAACTCGAGAAGTTGTAACGTAGTTATCTTTACAACTAAGCGAGGTTGTGCCCCAGGAGGCGGGTTTTGGGCTTGAACCCAAGAAACTTTAGTTGGAACAAGAAATAAGAATATTTAGTTAACACAATTTAGCGATGACACAGGTACGGTGTTTTATGATACTCGTAGTAAAAAAGTTTATTGATTCCTAATAAGTATTACAATATTTAGGTAAGAAAGTACACCACGATGGAAATCAAAGCCACAAAGCGAAGCCTACGCTGAGACCGATAATGCTGGAAGCAACTATGCCAGCACAAAGTCACGGGGTCCGATAGGGCCGACGCCTCAGGGTCGCGGGTAATTCGAAAGAGAAAACCGTGGCCCTGGCACAGGCAACTGAAGGAACACGGGTGGGTTTTAGTCAGTAAAAGTCTGACACACCCTCCCGCTCCACCCAGAGCGTGAGAAGTCATACGATGATTTCCCACCAAAAAAAAAAAATAACTATGCTAGTCATGATTAAGACATTGTAGGAACTGTGGCAAATTATGTAAAGTAATATTCAGAAATAAGTGAGAGAACCTTTATCGTAAAGGTCAATATCATAAATATTGATATGATATTTCAACCATTCCTAAGCGTCATCATTTTACGTAGATATTACTTAGCGAACAAATATATATGTATTATATTAACAACAAGCTTTCAATATTTTGTATATGTACTTTGAGATGTTATTGCGTAATTATATTGTCATGTGCCGTAACGCATTCCGCGTCCTCCATTCTTCAGCTTACGGCCTACTGCTCAAGCGCATACACTACTGAACTTTAGTCACCACGTAAAATACCAATAACCTAACTAAATATTATGTGCAGTAGTAACCATGAATTCAGCACATGATTCGAGACTCCCTCAGTATATAATTTTTTCTATTTTTTTGCTGTTACTTAGAAGAGTGCAATACTATAATTTCATCGCAGGGGGGGCATCCAATGAGCCAAATTAAATAAGAATACTTATAAATAAAGTTAAATAGAAGAGGAAAAGAGAAAATTCTGGGTCGCCTCAATCAATAACACAGAAGAAAGTTTATACAAGCGAAACTATGAACCTTTCTCAACCATTACCCAAAACTTTAAAAAGCGTCATCATCAAACCAGACTGAACTACGTAGTGAAAGCAAGATCCGATCCACAACTGAATTCTCCAAAAAACTAATTACTGCCACGGAACAACGGAAACAAACGATAACGGCCATCAAACAGCAACGAACATAACCAACCAAAAAAACGGCTCTCACCATGGCCGGTCCCCGCGGGAGATCTAGACCATCACCCTCTAACAAGAAGAAACAAAACATACAAAATTGCAACTTTAAATACGAGAACCCTATGAACGAACGAAAGCCTACACCATAAAAAAATAGCCCTAGAAGACATAAATCAGGATATCTTAGGTATAAGCGACATGCGAAGACTAGAAGAATAAATCAAGGAACGGGCAGACCACGTAGGTACTATTCCCTAAAGGCTAAAAAGCCGGTCAGTGGGGTGTAGGATTACTAATCAAACAGACAATGAAACAACAAATTCAAGAGATCATTGGAATTTCTGGCCGTACTTAACATCGACATACGGGGATACCGAAAATGTTGGTCAATTATCCAAATATATGCTCCGATAGAGCGAAATGTGAAACTAAACTTTTCTTCGAAGAACTAACACAAACTGAGTTTGTTTTGGCATTTCTCTGAATTTGTTTCGGCCTTTCTTCTCAGAGTATTCAGATTCTTTAAAAATGATTAAAGTCTAAAAGTGTTTGTACAAACCTAGTTACAGAAATAAAATCATTTATCATTTATCAAACAGTAACGAAATACTTACACAACCACTTTATACTGATGGGCGACTTTAATGTCAAAGTCGGAGAAAAACTAAATAAGGAACGACGAAAGAACTACGAAAATTCGGTAAAGGAAGAAGGACCCGGCGACCTGCTAGTCAAATTATAACATAACTTTATTTAACAAAAATACATAAAATACAAAATAATTTACTAAGACTAATGATATTTTTTATTACATTTAACGTGTTTCGAGCCTCCTTTTAAGCAAACAATGCCTGTATTAGAAGACTCCGCTCTTTCACATCACTGTCGTACACTTATATTACATATCTGGAGATAATATGATGTACTTTGACCTTAAGGGCAAATATACAATGCAAGTGCGTTTTATATGAATTAATCTTATATCTACTAATCTTAAAAAAAAAGAAAATCACTTAGTACAAGTTGTAATTTAAATTAAAAACATACAGTAAATTACAACTTAAAAAACTTATTCCCAGTTAATGCTTGTGATGTGGTGTGATGTGTGGTGTGGTGCGTGGTTTGGTGTGAGGTGTGTGGCGTGTGGCGTGGTGTGGGGTGGTGTAGTGTGATGTGTTGTGGTGAGTCTGTTGTGTGTGGTGTGGTATGGTGCGGGGTGTTTGTTTTAAGTTATTGTATATAAATGTGATATATTTCGGTTACTTAACATATTCCAGGAGTGCCTCAGTTTCCTCATAGGTAGGTGGTTTTATCCAGTCAATTTTTTTTTTACAGTCGTGGTAACTTTTATTATAAACATAAATTTGTTTGTTAAATTTATTATAGAGCTGACTAGATTTGCATGCAAGCAATTCAATAAACAGAACTTGAACAACTAAATCTTTTATCCATTTAAATTTTTCGTTAGGATTATATGGTAGGGTTTCATGTTTTTTTTTTGTATGGTTTGGGTTATACACAGTTTCCTTACAGGGAGTAAATCACTTATTTGTTATAAGCTTGCAGTGGAGAATCTTATATTTTTAAAAGACATTTTTTTAACTAATGCACGCTGCGCTCGTTCTATGTGTATAAATTTTGTTTTTGCTGCACCGCGCACCGCCCCAAATCGGGATACAATATAATAGTACAGACTGGACCAGTGCTACATATATTTCATTTAGGAGATTTCTGGGACGGTTATTGCGGCTCTCTATTTTAGTTGGCACAATATGTCTGACGGTTCTAAAGATCGTAGATTTAAAATGAGATTGACTACAAAGCAATAAATTATCCATAAAAGCCAAGTCATGGACACATCAGTACTAACAAAATTCAATTTTAATACGAACCACAGCATGGTAAGAAGCTCTTTACGAACAGAACCACAAAAAAAAAAATATACAGAAAAATTATAAAACAGAAAATTAATAGGTCCACATGAAACAGAACAGTATTGTAATGAAACCCGAAAGAAAGAAAGAAAAATAGATTTATTTGACACAGAAACACGTGCATACCAAAAAGCACAAGTTTATACAAGCTAGATATCAAACAACATAAAATAACATCAAAAATCACCATGAAAAATAATTAAATGCAGATACCCACCCAAAAACATAGTACCTACACAGTAATGTTCTTTGTTATGTCTCGCTCCCACTATCACCTTCGAGTAGCCTGCGCACCGACACACAATTTAATAGCATAACTGGTCTGTATCTTTTTAGATGCATTTCCCTACTGCGCCTAAAAATTGTCAAACCGCTAAGCGAAATATAGGAAGAAATAACAACAAAAGACAGAAACACCGAGGTCCTTACAAAGTATAGAAAACTAGAAAAACAACAAACTCTAGTCAAAACAGAAAACAGGAGAGATAAGTACAGGCTATCTGACATAACACAAACTTATATTAATAAAAGAAAAACTTCCTCTCAAATCACCCTAAAAAAGTTTATACCAAAATAGTAACCGAACTAAGCAAGGAAATCAGAAGGAACATCAGGAATTATAGGAAGAATAAACGACA
This sequence comes from Dasypolia templi, assembly GCA_963555695.1. Lineage (NCBI taxonomy): Eukaryota > Metazoa > Arthropoda > Insecta > Lepidoptera > Noctuidae > Dasypolia > Dasypolia templi. The sequence continues at coordinate 21,394,112 of OY743141.1, read as the reverse complement.
ACAAACGCTAAAAAGGCATATGCAGACAACAGAGGGCGTAAAAAAACATTAAAAGAACTTAGAGAAATAAACAAAGAATGGATACCAAAACTTAACTAAAGAGGGAATACTTCTACGAACATAAAATAAATTAAGAAAACAGCTGCTAAATTCTAACCCAGACGATATTGCCTAGGGAAGTGGCAAAAGCCAGAATATACATAGTCAGAAGACGGTAAAAGCTCCCGGCCCAGACAAGATAACAAACAACTCGATGAACCCAAGATGGGTTCTTCGAGTTGTTTGTTATCTTGTCTCAACACACATCAATTACTATAACAAAAACCTGTATGTGGCCATTCACCGATTATTCCAAAGCCTTCGACATCATAAGCCACAAATCAATATGGAAAAGCCTGGAACAACAAGGGATACCTTCAAAATGCATATAAATTATCAAGAACATCTATTCAAATAGTGAAGCGAGGATACAACTAGAAACCCTAGGAGAAAGGTTTATCATCAAGAGAGGTGTAAGACTAGGGGATGCCCTATCACTGAAATTGTTCTCGGCCGTACTGGAAAGTATCTTCCGCAAAATGGAATTGAATGGCTTCGGCCTCAACATACACAACACGGTATCAAATTGCCACCTAAGATTTGCGAATGATATGTCCTGTTCGAAGAAAACCCGATACATCTCGAAAAAATTAAAATAATGCTCATCTAAGAAGGTAAAGGCAACTCATGAACAAAGTCAAAACGAAACTGGTCACAAACTCCAAATGAATAGCTATAAAATAGATAATCAACCACTTGAATACGTACAAGAATACATCTACCTGGGACAGATAATCCTAATAATATTATAAACGCGAAAGTTTGTGAGTATGGATGGATGTTTGTTACTCTTTCACGCAAAAACTACTGAACGGATTTGGATGAAATTTGGCACACAGATAGTTTATAACCTGGATTAACACATATAGTACTTTTTGTCCCGATACTCCCATGGGATCAAGATTTATGCGGGTGAAACCGCGGGGACCAGCTAGTCTCCCATAAAGATCAAACTACTAAAAAAATTAACAGAAGAATAACAAATGGATGGAAGAAGCACTGGTCACTGAAAGACATCACAAAATCCAAGGAGCAAAGCATGTCAACAAAAAGGAAAGTCTTTGACACCTGTGTACATCCAGTCATAGTCTACGGATGCAAAACTTGATCAACCACCAAACACCACAGAGAAAAGTTGGAACACTGTCAGAGAGCCATGGACAGAGGTATGACAGGAATAAAGTAACAAGAGAAGATAAAATAAGAGAAACAACCAAAGTTGCACACCGCGCTCAAAACGAGGGACTTCCTGGACAGCACGCCGGTCAAACTCCTGGTCACCGTCCTACAGGCCTGACCTAGCACCGTGTGACTTCTTTTAATTCCCGAAAATAAACAAATCGGCTATAGGGATACTAATTTTCAACGCCGGAAGATGCGCTGTCAGCGTTCGAGCAGGCTGTTAACGAGGTGTGTAGACACCTCGTTTTCAGTCGGCGGACTAGATAAAGTGTTTCGAAAACTATACCCTAATTGCGTAATACACAATCAATCGGAAGCTGAATCGTTTTGAAACAGACTGCTAATACATTGCTTCATAAGTACTATAAAAATCTGTTCAACAATGTAAATAACGCAATGAATGTTGTTGAACTGTCAAAATAAAACAGATTAGTAGTCGTAATCGTTGACGAAAATGTGTTACGCAATTAGGCTGCGGGTTCAGACGCATGAAACTTTGTATAGAGGCTAGTGGAGAGTACTTTGAATAGATTTAATAAAAAAATATTTATCTATAGAACATTTATTTTTATTTTCGCTAAACTTTCTGATTGTCTTACGTATGTATACGCTTTTAAATTATATAAACATTATCTTGGAAATTTAAATAAACACTAGTTGGATTTCTGAAAAGTCATCATCCAGAAGTCACACATCCAGAAGTTAGGCAACTCTATGGACTACATAAAACTCCAGCCGATGAAGCAAGGTGATTTTGACAGACAGGTAATCGTAGCAGTCAAAAGGAAGCCCATTTTCATCATTAAGTTTATTGGGCTAACAATATAGACACAACGAAATGGCAGCTTAAAATCTTAACAAAAAAAAACAAAAATTGATTAGGTTTACCCGACCAGGGACAGTCCCCACGATAAACGAAACAAATGATCATGTTGTATTTTGTATATTTCCATAGAAGAGGTGGCAACTGATACCCGTAGGTGACCTAACTACTCAGTTTGTCCTTATACTTACACTATACTTAGGCAACATTGTAGTCATAATATGAGTCCCTACCGCGGTGAAATTGAGGGTCATGGAGACATTGCACTGTAATGTCATATTATCGACACAACACTTGTTTTGCCTCATAATTGTATTTACAACCTTCGATGATTTTTTATTGAATAACAATGGCTGGACTCTGGAAAACTTTAATCTAACGACAGGAGTATTTCCTGCAACCGCTAATTATTTGAAGTGTTCTTAAAGAGGTCTATATTCAGTATGGTACGATTTATCCAGTTTTATAAATGATAATCGTTAAATTATCATATGCCAAAAGGAAAATTTAAAATCCATTCAGTAATGTACTAGTTTTCTAAATGATAATCTTGTTCAATAATTACATACCAAAAGGAAAATTTAAACTATTTGAATATGACTCATCGCTTTGTTATGCATGACAAAGCCTTAAATCATAATAGTCAACAAATTACGATATTGATATATGCACAATAAACACGATAAAAAGACAAGCTTGACAACATCGCATGAATAAAATAAGTGGATCAAGAAATTATTTTTTTATATTTTTTATGCATCATCCAATGATGTATGACAAAGAATGGCAGGTAGAGTGACAGGAAGATACGTAGTTTACTTACACATAAACACCAACCCCTTTCTACTGAAAACGAAAACAGTACATTTATTTTCGCGGATCGGTTTACAGAAGTTTTAAAATCGCTATCAAATGGTAATACAATTTGACATCAACAGTAACAAAGCAAAATGATATCACAAAAAATACTTGAAACCAGTCGTTATGTAATAACGAGCCATGATTATGACATCAGGTTGGCAGCCACCTCTCAATACGTAGACATCCGCTTAAAAATTAAACACCAATTGCCTTGAGCACACAAACTTCTAAATTAAGCTGTTACGCTAAATATGGCCAGAATGTGTGGATGTACTGAAAGTTGGGTCTGATGGCGTCAAACTGGTATGCTAATGTAATTGTTATTTTTAAATAATAATATGTCATATCGATGGTGCTGTGACAATCGCGCAACTGACCAACGTAAATTATTAAGTTCCCCACGATGTTAACCAAACGTATAAAGAGAAACGTTTCAATTTACGAAACTTTTAATCCTTTATATGAACCTAAGTTAAGTTTAAAAAATTAAATCAAAACACTGCTTCGTAAGGACAGATCATAATCTAGCAACTGTTTGCAATACCGGATATTTCAAGTTCCAAAAAAGGCCGGGTAAATTGAGAACATTCGGGAAGAACCGACGTTGCCAACGGTATTAGGTACTGCGTCATAAAGAGTGCACGAGGCAGAAGATTACGACTATGTAGATAAGTTATTAGACGCGACATAAAAACAATGCCAATTTGCCACAACATTACAAAAATAAACAAAAATTCAACACGAATATTATATAGGCAGAAATACCTATACATATAAATACATCACATAATAAATTCATGTGTCTACCTGTGTTGCTCAAACTAAGGAGGCAGTTTCGAGGCCTTGCCGCTGCACACAGGCAAGTGACATCATGCTCACGACAGCCGAGATCACAATCAAGACGATTTACATTATCGCCCTATTGATTTACAAGCACTATAACATACTCCTCTTTTAACGTGCGAACAAATAATTGGCCGCACACGTCAATTACTCGGATGTATTCAAATTGGAAATTCGACGGTTTACTTCGTAAATCAATAGTGTTTATCGGATTACAATTACAAAAGAACTAATAACAAAAGAAAAAATAATTTTTGCGGTATTTTTTCCGTTGCACGTAAGATTGCGTTGAGAAAGTACACGCTGATCGGTCTGTATTGTACTTGCATTACGTTTCTTGACAATAAACTTCAAGGGAGGATCTTAAGACAATGTCATAAATACTTGGCAGTGAGCTTGTTTATCTCATTACAATATGCTGTGGATGGATGGATGATGGATAACCAAAATGCCCTATGAATTATTCTATAAAATTGTAATCGAAATACGAAGAGGCGTATTACGCTTATAACATGGAGATAATTTGAAAATGTAACATTGTGGCTATGAACTAATCCAGCATACATTCCACCGACCAAAAGCATTGTGTTCAGCAAATTGTAAACAAATGGCGTAATAGTCAGTTATAGTTGTATTGAAACATACGACTAAATAGGTACCTAACTATAATACTTACTTACTTGATTTTTTTTTTTATGTGGCCACTCGTACGTGTTAGAATAATTTTACTGCGTCCTTTCTTAGAACATTGCCAAATTGTAAAATGAAAAAAAAAACATAAATATCTAATAGAAATGAGACTTTGGCACCAAACAGTTCGGCTGTTTGATTATTAAAATTTTATAATAATTTGTTGTTTTTGGATTGAATGTACTATTTGGCCTAGACATAATAAATTAGGTTGTTCGACGCCTCGTTTGACCTCTTTCTAGGTTATGTTACAATGAACCTTTATCATTGAAATTGAAACATTCGGACTGAAATCTATATGAAAGCTGAAGGATTATATAACATAAAAGATTTTCCATTTACGCTCATGCGATTATCTTTTCGAAGGTTTCTATTTTATTTAAAAGGTACGTATTCTGTTCGCTTAGTAGCATGTCACCAGATTCTCAACTCACCAGATTCTCAACTTACCAGATTCTCAACTCACCAGATTCGCAACTCATCAGATAATGTACTATCGAACACATGAATGATATAACTTGCGAATTTCATCAAAGAAACTTTGTAAATTGTATGTTAGAAAAGTAAAATTAATATAAAATATTATAAAATACATATATAATGTATTATAAAACACATTAAGTACATAGCGATTTTTCAGGATTTACCTACATTTGGAAATCAAGTAAAATCATTTGGAAACTGCTTTTTTTATATTAATTTTAAAATCTAGTCATAAAATGTACATATAATATAGGCTTTATTTCAGCGGCTTACCCCATACTCACTGCACACTTTCTCAAATTAACTTATTGATGGTCCCAATTACAATAATTCAACATACTCTTATCAATAATATCTTATGTTTCTTGCCCTTTATATTTGTATTATATTCTTCACCTTTCAAAACTATTCCAAGCAATGTATAAATAACTTGGCATCTTGCTGCACACTGAGTGACCGACAATGAGCCCATCAGAAATGGTCCGAGCGCAACCGGTGTCACAGGTTCTAGTCGGTCACGTGCGACTCACCCTTTACACTTACACCTCAATACTGGACAATATATAAATATACTTAGATCGCTATCTTAAGTCATGTGCCGTTAATTGAACTAGAAGCACTATAACTGCTTAATGACTAACTTGTATCTACTTCTCTATCTAACAAACTATAACCTTGCCTACTTTGAGGGAAAGTCAAGTAAATTCGCACTATTTCAAAGTAATTAAAACCTTCTTTCCGCCAATTAATATGGGTCAATTATTGGAATAGTTCTGTGAACCATGGATTATACAGTCTGATACATGTCTGAAGAACCATGGATTATACAGCTGTATTTAGGAGTGAGAATGATGGAACAATAACCGCCTTATTTATAAACGTTATCTACTTAAAGTTAAGTAATGATTAGCGACTGTTTAACCATACATTTTTGACGTATAAACGTCTCTTAACTTTAAGTCACCGTTTATAAATAAGAGTGTAAATCTTTAGAGTAGAACAGTGGACAGTGTGCGACCTCGCGAGTCGTCTGCTTATGCTTAATCGGGTCGAGCGTTCAATGTCACCCACGTCAAGCTATGCAAGGCAAAAGATGTCGCGAGCGCGACTGACAGCTGCGCGTTTTCCAACTAGGTTTTAAGGCATTGCCCAACTAGTAGGTTCTTTAGTTTCCGTGGTACAATTGACCAATTGGGAGTTTCAACAAGAGCCTGAAGGCTTTTATCAGGAGGTGTCTGAATCAGATTGCTTTTGTCTCTAATATCATCAGCCCGCCAACCTAGCCGTACATAAGTTCTGCGGTAACCAAAATCGCTTTACTATGTGTGGTGATTACGACAAAAGCTCGGAGATCGATAATATTGTCGCAGCATCAATTAAGCAGTGATCGTGATAAGAAAATAAATAGCTGTCACGCAATGATTTCAATATTTGGTGTTTTTAGTCTTTTGTTCCGACATCATGGTAGATAAGTGCTACTGGTAATGGTAGATACCTAAGTTAAAAATAATTAAGAGTTACAAGAGGCTACTAGAGTTACGAAAAGGAAAAAAATGTAGATAAAGGCTTTTATAGTACTAGACGAAGAAATCGAAAGTAGATAGATAATATCGCTATAGAGTAAACTAGACATAAACACTAGTAAGAAATCGCATTAGCTTATAACTAGCGCCACAGTAAGGCGTTTACAAGGTACTGCCCCAAAGAGGACAAAGATCACTTCCTCCAATACAATCTGTTTACAGTAAATAGTCACTTAGGATGATAACAATACTGATGCCTTACCGATAACGCACAACCTTGACTTTAAACAACCAAATTTTCGTTGTTTTGACGTAAATTGCAGTTTTTATACATTTGAAGACACGTTTAATAATTTGTTAGTAAAATCTAGTATTGAACAATATTGAATATGGTTCCCGAAAAGAGGTCGCTTATGTCAATGGTAAAAAAACACATGGTTCAGAAGAAAACTCTCAATTAATAATAGGACGGTATGTGCTGCCTACTACACAAAAATCTGTAGGCATGTGAACCACGCTTTATATACTTAAATAACTACAGACCTATTGAGATGGTTCACGGCTTTTTTTACAGAATTTCGACGGTTAAAATTCGAAACTTGGTACTAAGAATCTCTTGTACAGTAGCGCTCATAAGTTCATAAGCAATAGAGTGACGCTTCGGTTTCACTTACGACCTTCTTCTATAAGTTCTTTCTATATTATAGACACGCACACACACTAACTTTGTCTGTAATTGATAGTACTTCAAAATTTCTTCACTTAACGTATGGCATGCTAGCTTAGTCGTTACCGCACTTGGGTAAGATTGATGTTATTTTCAAATAATATCCATTTATCAGTTTTTGATACGTTTTCCCTAAAATAAAATAAAAATGTTTGTTTTAATAAAATTACATGAAGTGGTTCGATATAATCATTCGACACTTGTCTCGTCATCTTGTTTACTTATATAATAAAAGTTTGTACGTAGACCACAGAAAACTGAGTAAATTATTTCGATTTCTGTGGGGTAAATGCAATTGGTTACGACTATTCACCTAATTGAACGTTGTTGGTTAGTGACGAATGTTTAAATCTGTTAATTAGCCGTATTATGGTTATTATTTAAAAAATGCAGTGAAATATAAATATTGAAGCGTTGGTAATATTATTGCGCTGCGTGGACGTAAAATAAGTGATAACACAAATAGACTAAGTGTGAATGTTATCATTTAAAAAAATCATATTTTACTAAATATAAATTATTATTTGAAAAATTAAATTATATTTTTTCTTAATTATTATAGTTTATAGTATTTTGCTTAGAGATGTCTAATAGGATGTAATACTATATTCTTTGGTCTAGAGAAATTATGCAACACGTCATTAAAACTTATGATAACAGAACCTAAGCCGCCTGCTTCTCAGTCCAACGCTTGGCGCCTACTGCTACCCCGCTCATATTATATTAACTCGAATTTTAGCAATGCCATAAACTGGCCAGGTCACGAGCATGATGCAGGTCTATCAAAAGCGACGGAAATATATTTTTGTTTCATGTAGTGTGATGCGTGTGTACGCTACGTCAATATGTGCCATGCAAAACTGCGATCTTTGTGGAGTGTGTTGTTCAAACACATAGTCGTACCGCGAGTTCACAGCAATATGACGTGCCTATGCACTTCTGAACGCTTACTGTACTTTTTATTTATTTTTTAATCTGTAAAAATATACGATTTGTTTTCTAATTTAAATAAATACCCGCTATGTAGATAGGAAAATTAATGGGTTTCATGGTAAGGAAAAAATATTAAACTAACTATTGCGTCCATGCTGCGTAATTTCATTAAATTACAAAACAAGTAAAACACATTACTAATGAGTAGAAATAATTTGGTAGCCACTTAATTGTTGTGCTTGAATTCCACAAAACTCGTCTGTTAAAAAATGTGCTAATGAGCCATACTTCATTTGTTGGACCTTATCACACATCTTTGTTGAGCTAAAAGTTACTTAAATAATATCCAGGGTCTTTTATTTACAACCTTTTACATATTTTTGTACAATATGTACATGCAACGTGGGCACTGGCAATGTTGCAGAACAAAAATGTCCAAATTATGGCAAAATGAAAAGTTTTAGTAATGAATTGGAGCCTAAAACCAGAATTAGTGACTCGTATTTTCTGTAAACAGTTTAATTCTATGTTTATTCCCAAGACGATTTCGGTTAATACTAACGCATCTTTCAGTAGTTGGGCTACCATTGGTATAAAATATCCCTAAACTGGTGACCCCGAGTATGAACGTCAGCGCAGCCTTCGTGCAACTACTTTAGCGTGACGTCATCATCATCACTCCCGCAAGTCACACAGCCAGCCAGCAGCCATGGCTTGAACGGTTGTCCTGACCATCAGCATGCAGCGCAAGCGCATACCTGGTCATCACCCTCAGCCTCATCAGCAACCTTGGCACAGCACACTGCACATTCGGCCGGTCCACAAGCAGAGCGCTTAATCCCTCTCCTGGTCGATATCAGCAGTCAGCCACCCCGACTCACTGGGGCATCTTCGCAGACAGTTCCGACTCACCGCGAACTATGCGACACCCGGTTCCAACCCACTGGAACCCAACTGGCATTGGCAAGCATCGCAAGATAGAAGACTTAGTCCACTATCGACCTCCGGTTTTCGGAAGGGAGTGATGTGGCGGCATCTACACCGCCACATGCGAACAAACGCATCAATCCTGCATCGCGCAAGCAGAATTTACCGCGCAGATAGCATATATACAACTTCCCGACAACAATCATCGGGCAGTTGCCCACCAGATACGACATCCATCTGGTCGGAGGATCCTCCCTTTTCTGAGAGTATGAGTGAACTTTACACCCTGTTCCTCATATCCCTAAACTTTATTGGTACAATGAAAGGACTTATGTTAACACTGCTGAATTTAATTTGTATGTTAGAAATTATTCAAAAATGTTTAAAAAAGTTTGTTTTATGGCCAAGTCGCGTAACGTAATTAAAAAGACTTGGAATATTATTATTGTGAAACGGGAAGGTCTAGTAACCGAAGTACTGACTACAGCCTGTCTATCATCACGTTAGCTGTCCAATGTACCAAATACACCGCGTGGGTCCATCACGTCCGTGTACCGTAAATGGTACACTCGCCCCTGTCTTTCTATGCGCTCGAACTTTATGGACGTGTGTGTTATGTTGCTCTATTTATCAGGACTTGTCAACAAGACACCAATGAATAGAAAAAACGGAAAACGTGTTTTTTTTTTCGTTCTAAATGTGGGTAGAGGAAAAAAAAACTACTGTTTATTTGTAAAAAAGCTTTATTTGTGCAAAGCAACTTCAGAATAACATTGAAGACAGTACGTCTTTTTACATTTATTACAGTGCGTTGTCACTCTTTTAGCTTTAGCTCTCGCATTCTTTGGAAGACTTCCCTGATCAATAAGGTTTTTATATCACCCAACACATCGTCTTCGTACAGGTATACCAAGGGGTATACCTGTACGAAGGCGTTTTACACAAGCCAATATGTTCAAAAAAATGTGAAATCCTATTAGATCCTACCAGTGTACTTGAGGATGAGGAAGACAGGCTTTCGTATTGCCTTTATACACGCTAAGTGTACGCTGCTTCAACTCGACAATCCGTGTACCGAATACGGTACACGGGTAAAAGGTGTGATAAACACTTTATGCTTAGCGATGTTACTGAGGATGACGTTAAGAACTCTATACTTGCGATTACTTTTTCAGCAGTCGGGAATGATAAGTTGTGTTCAAGAATGATAACTCGTATCCTTTCCTCGTTACTTCATGTTCTCACTCACATCTTCAACCACTCATTCTCCTCTTGCTCCTTTCCGTCAGTTTGGAAACAGGCTCACATACATACCTTTGCCTAAAATTAACAACCCTACTTCGTTAACCCACTTTAGACCTATTTCTATTCTACCTTTTCTCTCTTAAAGTTTTTGAGCACATAGTCCATAGACAATTATCATTTTTCTTGGCGTCATACTCGATAATATCCCCTTTTCAATCTGGTTTTCGCCCAGGTCACAGTACTGTAACCGCGCTTTTGAAAGTAACTGACGACATCCGCTGGGCAATGGAGAATAAGTCCATTACTGTGCTTGTATTGCTTGGCTTTAGTAGCACCTTCAACTCAGTGAATTTCGACATTTTACTAGGTATCCTCAAATCTATCAATTTCTCTTCTTCCACTTTAGCTTGGTTCAGTTCCTATCTTCGGGGACGCTCTCAGTGTGTTCGCCTGGAGGAGTACTTCTCTGATTGGTGTAGGCTCACTGAGGGTGTCCCTCAGGGTAGCGTTCTTTCTCCTCTTCTTTTTTCAATTTTCATAACTTTGTTACCAGAGTAATCTCCTCTAGTTTTCATCTCTACGCAGATGACTTGCGGCTTTACCGACATTTTAATGTGGCTGACGCAGGTTCTGCGATTGCTGCAATTAATCATGACCTGGCTTGCATCAGCGTTTGGGCTAAGTCTTTTGGTTTGCAAATTAACCCAACTAAATCCCAGGTCATGATCATAGGCAGCAGATTCGTTCGCAGTGCGGCAGATGTTACATCTCTGATGCCTTTATATCTCGATGGTGTTCGCATTGACCATACCGAAACTGCTAAAGATCTGGGTCTAGTTATTAACACCAATCTTTCTTGGCGTGCTCAGGTCAATCAGGTCAGCCGAAAGGTACATTTCTTCTTTCATTCGCTGAAATGTCTTCAGTCTCCTGCCTTTGAAAACTAAAATTTATTTGGCACAAACACTTATTCAGCCGATTATAGAGTATATGCTGACGCCTGCTACCTGGATGCTACTGAGGAGCTATTGAACAAGATTAAGCGCAAAACCTGCGCATCCGCTTTATTTTCGTCTTCAAAAGTATGACCATGTTTCTCACCTTCGCAAGGAACTCAAGTGGCTCCCAATCCGTCTTCGCAGGAACACTCGGATTTTATGTCTCGTCTTCAATATCTTACACAACCCGTCTTATCCTTCCTACCTGCGTGAGCGTTTTTCTTACGCTCGCTCTAGCGACGCTCCGTGTAGATCGCACCTTAGATCCCACCTTAAATCTCATCCTCATAAAACAAGCTGCTATTCTTATTCCTTCTCTGTGCACGCTGTAAGATTGTGGAACTCACTTCCGCCTAGCATTCGTGACTTAAAAACTATTTCTCTATTCAAATGTCGATTAAAAGAGCATTACCTTTCCTCTTAACTGTAAGTATTTATTTATTATATATACACATAATATTTATTTTTATTTATATATTTATTGCATGCATTATGTATTTGCGTTATTTTAGCTTTAGACTTCACATTGTTCATATTTTTCTCTTCTTGTTTTCACACACTATTGTCTACATTTCTTTTTCAATTCTCCTTTCGCAGGTCTGCTGGAAGAAATTTCTTAAGAAATTAGTTAGTACCTTTGTACTCAAATTGTAATTATGTCGTGTCCCTTTGTATTTTACTGTGTGTACATAAATAGTCATAAAATATAATTTAAAAAAAACGAGTGATGTTATTAATTAGGCATATTTATCCAAAACTAGTTATTTTGTATTGATTTGAGACGGAATATTACAAAAAATGATTTGGATATTTCGGGTTAACGAAAAATGATGTATGGGGACAGTTAACGTGTTAAGGACAACATAATGAAATCAGACTCACAAGTCGCCGCGGCCTTTGAAAACTTCTTTTCACATATTCCCGTTTCAACTACTAAAGGAGAATGCCAAAGCTTCCCACAAGACTCGGCCAGAACCGACAAAGATGAACTTTATGTCAAAAAAAGGAAAATAATTATAGAATTACATGGTATAATTAGTTTTCTATTAGAAGAACACCAAACAAAGTTAAAGATCTGTAAAGTTGACCACTTAATACTTCTGATTTTAGCAATGAATAATACAGGTTCGGGTACCGTTTTTAAAGCCAAATACGACTACGTATTTAGTAGAAAATCGGAGTCCTGAAACACAGCAATAAACAATACAAAACTCAAAAAAACACGGAAACACTTCGTCGCTGGTGATATCACGCGGGAGAAGTAAATACAACTTTTTGACAGTGACAGATTCAAGTTAAAGTTTGACATCTGGTGTTGCCAGCATTATATGAATAAACTATGCGAAACGGTATCGATAATCGAATTGAATCTTTTTTAATTATTACTTTATTGTAAAATATATATTTAAAAATGTAACTAAATGCTATTTATTGATATAATAATATGTTTAGTAACATAAGTAATTAATTCACTTACATAGTCCTATATTGATATTTTCGCAATCGATTTGCAAAAGCAGTTTCGTATCGATATAAATATTTTGGTATTGGCAACATTTCTAATTGAAATGGTAGATTATGAAATGTGTTGATATATTGAATAACTATTTAAAATGAGTTTTCAACGGTGGGCTTCTACAGATTTTATTTATATTGTATAATTCTTACTGTTTTTTATTATCAATTATCATTATTATAGAAAGTCTGTCGGACGCTACCCATGTTTCGAGCCTAATCTTGGCATTGTCCTTTCAACTACTCATCACGTTCTGTTGCTGAGGCTTTGCTAAAGGAAAATGTAAATTTATGCGATTCGGAATTTCATTTTGAACATATTACCTGTAGGGATAATATTAAAACAATTCACACTTTAAGTGTGAAAAAGACTGCAGATCTGTGGGGTAATTCTGTAGAAGTTGCTTAGTTAGTGTAATAATTGTGAACGTAAAGACTATGTGGGTCATGCTCTTTTTTTTTCATTTCTAGTCTTAATCCTTGTCTGACAGTTTCAGTAATTTATGCGACCCACCCAAATGCCCTTTCTTTGGTATTGTTCGTCGAATCGTTGAGCTCCTTAAGTTCTGAGCTACATGATTAATGACAAATGCGTGAACTGACTGGACAGGTCCTCTCAAATCTGCATGGTTCTTTCCTCAAACGACCATTTCAGACACCTACCTACATGGTCCTCATATGACCTGTAAAATAAACAATGACATGAATATCTACTTAGTTATGTATTATTATTATATACACAATAAAATAAATAAATTATGACGGTGTTACATTCACTACACACACAGACATAGCAAATACATTTAACGACTACTTCATAAGCTAAGCAGAAAAACTTTCCACTGCTTCGAAAAATATGACCACTGACCATAAAATAAATATCTCTGCACAGTCAATGTTTTTAGCTCCTATCACACCAGATGAAGTAAACAGAATAAAAATAGTGTAGGATACAAAGATATTTCAACAAAGGTTCTAAAGTATGTTTCAGAAATAATATCACATCCTCTCAGCCACATTATTAATTTAAGTATTGAGTCTGGAACCTACCCTGATAAGCTTAAACCTACTGTCATAAAACCTTTATTTAAAAAAGATGATGAGAAAGACATTAAAAATTACAGGCCAATAGCTCTAATTCCGGTAATATCTAAGATATTCGAAAAATTGATCTATAGGTCCTTAGACGGATACCTCAACAAACATAATATTGTTAAAGAACAAATAGGATTTAGAAAAGATCATTCAATAAATATGGCAATATATGACTTTCTTAATGTTATCATAGCTAACATGAATGAAAGAGTCCCAGTATCAGCAATAAACATGGATATGACCAAGGCACTTGACTTGGTCAACCATGATATACTGCTGAGCAAGTTAAATGCGTATGGGATAAGGGGAAATGTTTTATCACTCATAAACTCTTACTTAAAAAATAGAACACAGCGTACAGAAATAAGTCGAATTTGTAAATTAACTAAAACGGTTATAAAATACATATCTAAAAATCGTAAAATATCTTATGGAGTGCCCCAAGGCAGTGTTCTAGGGCCTTTATTATTTCTTATATATTTAAATGACTTTCCCCAGAATATACCCTATCCCATTACATTGCAGGCCAACGATAGTACAATAATTGTTAAACTTGACAAAAATAATAAAAACTTTGAAGCCGACATAATCAATGTCAAAATCAACAACTTACTTATAAATTTGAAGAAAACAAAAATTATGAACTTTCGCCAAAGAGTAGCTGATTCGGAACTAAATGTAAACTTTAATCATGTAAAAATTGAAGAAGTTGCAAATACAATTTTTTTAGGCTTAACAATCGACAATCAACTTAATTGGAAACAACATACTTCAATATTAATTAAAAAAATAGTAAGTTTGCTTTTGCTTTGTATAAACGAAAGAAAGTAGTCTGTCAAGCAGCGGCAGTCACAGCATACTATGGATATGTCGATTCTATACTTCGCTACGGAGTCATGTTTTGGGGTAACTGCTGCAATAAGGAAGTGGTGTTCAAATCGCAAAAAAGATGCATTAGAGCTATTACAAGCATAAAAATAACTGATAGCTGCAAACCTTATTTTGTTTTGATAAAAATTATGACTTTACCTTGCTTGTACATATTTGATAACGTTTTATTTGTCAAAAAGAACATGCATCTATTCAGAAAAGCATCTGAAAATCCCTATTAAATTATTAGACAAGAATATAGACATGAATTATGCGTCCGACCATCAAAGACCGCCTTGATGCACAAAAGTATACTTTCCATGGCACACAGAATATTTAATAAATTACCAAACGTAATTAAGGACTTTAATATTATTCAACTTAAAAATAAATTAAGACATCTATTATTAGAAAAATGTTATTACACTATTGACGAATTCCTTAAATGATAAATTGTAAGTTACTTGATATTGATATTTATTTAATTTTGA
Source organism: Dasypolia templi (assembly GCA_963555695.1). Classification (NCBI taxonomy): domain Eukaryota; kingdom Metazoa; phylum Arthropoda; class Insecta; order Lepidoptera; family Noctuidae; genus Dasypolia; species Dasypolia templi. The sequence goes on along the minus strand of OY743141.1, from coordinate 21,378,807 downwards.
CATTGTATTATTATCTTTATTTCCATTAATTAAGTTATGATGTGTTTTGATATAATTATTTTATTTTAATTTGTTGACTATTCCTGTTTATTATAATTACTACATACGTGAATGAGAGTACACCTTTAAGGTAGATTTTTGAGGAACTATGTAATTGTATATTATTAAGGTCTCATGCAAATGTAAACGTACCTAAAAACACACCAATAAATGAATTTGAATTATTTTATTGTTATAATTGTGAATGTTAAGACTATGTGGGTCATTTGTTTTTTAGTTTTATGTTTTTCAGTTAGTGTTAATCTTAATCTTGGTCTGGCGGTTTGAGTAATTATGCGGCCTACCCAATATCCTTTCTTTGGTATTGTTCGTCGTATCGTTGAGCTCCTTATGTTTTGAGTTGAGCTGCACGATTACTGATAAATGCGTGCACTGACTGGACAGGTCCACTCAATCTGTGTGAAACACAAAAGACCAATTCAGACATCAATCCACATGGTCTTCACATGTTCTGACCAAGAGTCTGAGACCTCTGAGTTTGTTTCCGCCTTTCTTCTCAGAGGTACGATAGGAAATGCCGACCTAATCTAGTTTAAAAAAAAATAACGTGGAAAAGTGTTTGTTCAAACCTACTTACAGAAATAAAATAATTTATCATAACTCTATATAGGAAATAAAAACTTTATTCATTATAGAGCTTTTGGGAACTTTAATAAGAAAAACAAGCAGTCTGCCTATAAGTATGAGAAATCTACCAGACTATACAGATTCTAATACTTAAGTAGAAGCAATTTAACCGTAAACAGCCTTGTTAAATTAGTCATAATACATATAAAAGTATTTACTTGTAACCGATTATTACCAGAAAATATTAACCAATCGACATATCAGACCAACGGGGCTAATGTTGACTCCATACGGGGACTAGAATGTAAACATGTCGCGGATTGGGCGCATATTGCACAAAATTTGTCTCTAAATTGAGCCGGCATACCGTGCATCGTAATAAATCAACGCTTCTAGCCTGTATTGAGGACAAGTCCGACCTAAGAAAGGTAAATGCCTCAATGCTAGAAGTAGTAAGGCGAACGCGGGCCGCGGAGGCGAGAGGTCGCCCGTTCTAACAAGGCCGGCGGCCCCCAAACAAATGCGCACTTATTTGCCAATACGCGTCCATCTCAATACTGTGTCTCTGTATCTTCTCGATTAATTAACCTAATGCATTATACTAATGTGTTGCAGCACGCCTAATCTGATTTGTTGAAATATCTCACTGTTGATTCTTTATCACCAGCTACATTTAAGGTTACCTGCTGAAATGTTGCTAGACAAAACTGCATTACGTCATTATCGCTAGAATTTACGATAGCGCAAAAAAAAAATATGCCTAGGTATTTCGGTTAAGTGAAAACTAGCTGTGGATGCAAGTGTAAGCTCGTAACCAGTTTGAATTTAAGATATGTAGAACTAGTGTTTAGTAATTAAACGAATCAACTTTTCATGGAAGTGGGGGTGTCCTCGAAAGCGCACGTGACCGCATGGGTACTACTAACAATAACGACTAGCAGAGCACATGCGCAAACTAACATGTGCATCACCCTGCTCAATACTAATTAAATCTGTTGACACGAGTCTACCATATAATACATTCACACCTGAATATAACCAATACTTTCAAAATGGACTGCAACATTAAAGGTGGTTTGTTGGTAAAAAAACAAATTAAACAACAAAAAAATAAGTACCTACTTCCTTGAGGGGTAAGGTTAGTTTAAACTAAACGCGACGTGAATATACGATACGACAAATTTTTTTTTCAAACAAAAAGTTATGATGCGTTATCAAGACTTAATTTGGTCATCTATTTTGCATTGTCATTACGTATAATATATAATCATTTCGACAGAAAAAGTACTCTACTCGTATAACTCATATTAAAAATAACCGTTTAGAGCTTAGTTCTAAAAACGTAATTTTAAAGGGTAATTAATAACGGGTGGTGCTCATGTGTGGCCGGTCGTGTAACACCGGGCTGTGGCAACACGACAACTGACATATTGATTATGGCAAAAGAAGCAAAATCCGTCCCAAGGTATGTGGTGCAGTTCTGTGCGTATAAAATTACGAGTCGCCAGGATTTAGGCAACACGTCATTCACTTATAAAGAACCACGCCACAAATAATGTATAATATTTATAAATATTAATAGTACCTACCTATACCGGAACAAAAACAACCTGATCGTATCAGGCGTGTCTTTGCGCGTAATTGCTGAAGTCACGGAAAAATATGTCACCCGGTACCTACTCAAGCGATGAGGTAAACTTTTCAGTATTTATTTTACTTTTGTAATTGCGAAACTGAGTATGTTTATCTAAGTGCAAGCTCGTAAAGACTGTTATTTACGATTGTTAGGGAAATCTGACAGAGAAACCAACCGTGTGCACTGTAGAAATATTCATACTAAAACTTTTATCGCACTGCACTGCCCTGGAATTGTATCGGCCTTTTAGGAACCTTCTTATTTAGGGTCAATTTCCAATCTGACTATATGAGACAAGATATATAGGCATATTACATAGTAGGTAGGTAGTATCTTTGTAAGGCTTGGATGTTTGCCGATTCTAAGGTAGCTATAGCATGCTTGATGAACTTGAATGTTCGGCGAAAGACATTTCTATTATAGAATCTTTACTAAAATTTTCTTTATACGGTACGTACTAAATGTGTCTGCTTTACAATCTGCACCATGTGAACGCTGGGCAGGCGTGAGGAAACATGAGCCGCCTTTATAGAAAGGCTCTTGTATAAGTAAGGCACCTTCCATTTGGTAGTGCAGCATGAACTGCACATATAATAACCTGATTCAACATTTCGTCACACCTGATTTTAACAATTCACGCATGAATTCTTGACCCTAAAAATAGGCATATGAAATTGCTATATTTGTTTTGACCCTCAAAATTTTTGCTACCGGTCTTTAAAAGACCCTGAATCCCTGCTTAGCCTCGCACGATGTACAACCGGTAGCTACGCACTAAGCGATGCGTCGCGCGCGCCGCCTATATGGCAAGGTCGGCGGGTGCGCCTGCGCCGTTGCACGCGACATCCGCGCAATCACTTTCACTGAGCGTCTTACCAAATGCACCAAGAGTTATGTAGACTAGAAATGAAAGGGAGCCAGCAGCGTAAATTTTTTGGTTACTAGCCGTACTACTACTACTATTGATTATTTTCTACTTAGATTGATGTATGTTTCTAACGTTGTTCTACGTAACTTTAACATCGGTACCTTCATTTGTTTTCATGTTTTTAAGTTAAAACTCTTTTACATCTTACTTAGAGTTAAATGAGCCAAAACAAATTAGATTTCCTTAGGTTTTAAATTACATAAATTGTATAGATTTTATCTTTAGCATGGCATTGATCCCTTAAAAGCTGGTAATTAATAGGTAATTGTGTACCTACTTAGTTAAAGTTTTTTTCTTGATCTTACTATTTTATCAAAACGAAGACAAAAATATGAGACAAGACACAGAAGATAGAAGGAAAGTGTATGTGTACTAATTTCGTATGTGATCAAGTCACATCTAGTAGAACGTAACTCGGCAATGGTACAGCGCATTTGGTTTCCTGTTTGACTCGCGCTAAATTCGTTTCAGTGCGAACCGTGCTTTTGCAACTTGACTAAGCTCACGTAACAACTGTTACAAAGCACAAACAAGACATTCATATGTGAGTATCGTGACGACTCGATAGAATTTAATGTACGCAATGAGATTATTTAACGTTATAAAGTTAAACTACTATGACTAGCTGTTCGTGCCCGGCGTCGCCCGGGGTGAATTTCATACAGAAATAGCATCCAAACACAGCGGATAGCATCCGACTTACCCGGTGTATTTCAAAAAAAATTGTTTCATGCAAACCTTGCCCTGACAATCACAAACACAACAAAAAAAAGTATTAGCGAAATAGGTGCAGCCGCTTTGAAGTGATGCGCGGACAAACGTTTTTGGCAATTGATTTTTATTTAGACAGGGTGACTTGTAGTTTGTCGTATTCTTTCCAGGCCGTGATAGTGTGACCCATTTCCAACAATTAAGCACCACATGAAGCCTAGGTGAAAATTCATGGGATTAGGGAAAACACGATTTTTATGTATTTTTTAAAATATCCCAGAAATGGTCACTAAATATCTCTTCTCTCTAAACTCTCAAAAGGACCGGCCATCATTGCTATGCCCTCGGGTACCTGATACTTCAACAAACCTTCCAATTAACATTGGAAGGTTTGTTAAAGCCATACTGTACATACTAAAACATCAAACAGTTAAAGAGTTAAATGAAGAAGTTTATTAAACATTTTCAAAAATCACGTGCATGAACTTTGACACCTGATATCTTAATTTTACTATGACATCAAGCATACAAATTGCGGAAAAGACATCTTCATTTAATTAGCTATCTAACGAGGTGAAAAAGTAAAAAGTAAAACCGGCAAATTAAACAATCGATAATGCTGGCTAAGGTCGAATTTGCAAATGGTAGAAATATTTAAAAATGGTGTGATAATCGAATGATTTAACTGGTTTATGCCATCCCACTACTTTCTTACCTCCCAGGAACCCCATCACAAGTGAGGAACCCAGTTTTCATGACCAGGTCAGAAGTCATGGACTCACGGTTAGCTCGCTGGTCAGGGTTCACTTGTCACTTGTTCGTTTTGTGATTTATTTGAAAAGACATTGACAAATTTCTTACTTAAACAAAAAAATTAGAGGGGGCCCCTCTAATTATTTTTTTAATACCATATAAGGCCATATGGAATTTAATTTTTTAAAGAATTTTTATTATAAGACGCTTTCTATAAAGGTTTTTTTTCCCAAAGGCCTCAAAAGCAGATGTGAGGACAAACTGCTAAGAGTATGTATGTACGCCATTTTGTTGAAATACACACGAACTAAGCGACAAGTGAACCGTGACAAGCGAGTAGACCGCGAGTCATATTGAAAACTAGGCACGGGCCCACACAGAATAGACGTGAGACGACGACGGCACGCAGATGCGGCGTCCCTTTCACGTATCTTCATTATTCATCATACAAACAGTATTAACGCGATCTGGCACAAAACATACAGAAATGACATCGCCGGCGCGCGATCTTCCCCGTAAATTGTACGCTTGGTGTCATAGTAAAATTTTGAGATATTAGGTGTCAAAGTTCATGTACGTAGATGATTTTTGAAAATGTTCAATAAACTTCTTCCTTTAACTTTTAACTGTTAGATGTTTTAGGAAATTTTGTTATATTGGAAAGTTTGTTAAAGTATCAGGTAGCTAATGACATAGCAATGATAGCCATTCGATTTGAGAGTTCAGAGAAAAGTGATATTTAGTGACCAGCAGCCTAATTGGGTAACACATTTTCGTAAAAGATTACAACTTATCTGTTTGATTATGACAGTTCAACAACATTCATTGCGTTAATTAGATTGTTGAGCAAATTTTTTAACTTATGAAGAAACGAATCGAACTTATGAAGCAATGGATAAGCAATCTGTTCCAAAACGATTCAGATTCCGATTGATTGTGTGTTACGCAACTACTACTAGGTACTAGGTAAAAATCTGGTTTTTTCAAATCCCATGATTTTCGCCTAGGCTTCATGGGGTGCTTAATTGTTGGAAATGGACCACACTATCACGTCCTGGAAGGAATATGTCAATAAAATTATCGCAGTGACATTTATTCTTAAACGTCTCAGCATTATGCTGACAAAGGGGTTAGGAGGGGGGGGGGGGGGTTGACCTCGTACAGGACATTGTTTTTTTTAAATGTTTTTAAGAGTGTGTTTAGTTTGGTTTGTGCGAGTCACAATAAATACTTTTTTTTCTTTCCTTCTTTCTAAATTAAAAGTCACCCTGTATAGATTGGAGAGCACGTAGAAAGCTGTTGACACGGGCTGTCAGAAACCCGAAAGTCTGAAAACAAGTTATAACCGGTAGTATCATCAGTGTCCTGCACTAGTTAATTGGGTTGAAGACACATGGCCACCAAACCGTGAAAAATCCTGATATTCGTCTGCGTCTGGTTACACTGGATCTGTAACAAAGACGGAAAAAAGTTAGGCTTTTAATTAGATAAGGTACCTACAGGAAGTGTTAGTCAGATAAAAACACTCATACCCACGGTTGATCCACCGACATAAAAAATGCGACTCACACATAGGGAATGTTGTCTTTACAGGACCGGGCTGAGGCCGATTGCCGCTGAAATACTTACAGAAAATTCCCGAAAATCAATATTCTCTGTGTATAAGAAGGGTAGAGTACTTATCAATAAACTCTTACCGAATAGAACCACCCATCATTACAGTGATTATTCTAAAAGGCGACTAAGAGAGAATTTTAAGAGGACGATGGGGTGCATGAAAGGAGCCTCCCCGAGCGACGTTAAAAATCGGTATCCAATCCAACAAACGTCCGGCGTACCCTGGACACCTAGCACTCGGTAACGCAGAGTCTAGCTGACTAATCCTTTCACCACAATGGCACGAACCGGTCTTTCTCAAGACCCACCCCAAACGGGTCTTTTTAGAGCTAAACCCCGGAATTTAACCGCACCCAGCGTTGTCAGTTATATCAATAAATATTGAAGGGTTATCGAAAGAAAAGGCACAAATCCTATCAGAGGTCTGTCGCACTACAAATTGCGGCATTGTATGCCTGCAAGAAACACACCGCAGCCGGGACCAGACAAGACCAGAAATCCCCGGCCTAACACTTGCAGCTGAAATACCACACCCAAAGTATGGGAGCGCCGTGTTCAACAAACCTGGTACTGCAACAGTGTCCAGCTCCGTCTGCCCTACTGACTCAATAGAAGTTGTGACTATCGACACTGGATACTGTACCATCACTTCTGTCTACTAACCACCAAACCAACCCTTCAAACTGAGCCCAACCGACAACTTCCATGACCGGGAATCAAAACTCGTTGTTGGAGATTTTAACAGTCACAAACGGTCTAGTCAGTTTCACGCCGACAGATTCCAAGAGGCTGCCGTTCCCTTTACGTGCCGGGTCTGGACCCAGACTTATCGATATTGCTAGCAAGCCTGAAAAAATTGTATGCTAACGATGCCTTTTCTGCGGAAACTATCACAGCCGGAGAAGAGTTACTGTCTAAGGTCAGTGAAAACCACAAACAAAAGTGGCTATAAACAGTAGAAAGCATTGTTATGACGAAGAACAGTAAGAAGGCATGGGCAATGCTAAGTAAACTCACTGGTGATCCCCCTGAACCATCAAACCCAGGCAAAGTTACGGGATAATCAGGTAGCTCACCAACTTTTACTAAATGGCAAGGCCACAAACAAACTACCAAAATTACCAAAACCCACCAAAATCCTAACTCTCTCAACAGAAATTAGTCAGCCCTTCACACTGTCAGATATTATGCCGGCTATAAAGGCGCTGAAGATTGGTAAAGCGTCTGGACTGGATGACATTACTGTGGAACAACTCAAACATCTAGGCCCGGTTGGTTGGTTGAAAGCGCGAAGATCCCTAAAATCTGGAGGAAAGCTCAAATCACGGCACTGCTAAAACCAGGAAAACCGCCTGACAACCCGAAGAACTATCGCCCTATCTCTCTTCTGTGCCATACGTTCAAAATATTTCAACGTCTCTTACTCAATCGCCTCCAGTCCATAATCGACCCTAAACTGATCCCTGAGCAGGCTGGATTCAAACCAGGTAAGTCTTGCTCGGGGCAAATCCTCCGATTGTCGCATTATATTGAGGATGGCTATGAGGCACGAAAGATCACTGGGGTCGCCCTTGTCGACTTGTCAGCGGCATACGATACTGTCAATATTAAGAGGCTATTGGCAAAACTATCTGACATGATCGACGACCAGGGTTTTATCCGAGTCGTGGGTGAGATGCTGCGTAATAGACGTTACCAAGTCCTCTTGAACTCAGAAAAAAGCAGACGGAGATCACAAAAGAACGGCTTGCCTCAAGGTAGTGTTCCAGTTGGCTACCCAAACAAATGCATTTGAAGAAGCCGAAAAAATCCTAGAGGCAGGCCTAGAAATTCTCGGAACATATTACAACGATAACGCTCTCAGACCTACTAAAGCACAGGCTTGTGCTTTCCATCTCCGCAACAACTCAGCAAGTCGCGCTCTAAACATCAACTGTCAAGGTATCACCATTGAACACTGCAATAACCCTACCTACCTAGGAGTTACCCTTGACAGCTTGCTAAGGCGCCTAACCTCAACCACCTGCGGTGCTTCACCTCAGGTACTCCGGACTACTGGCCTAGCACTCTGTTTTTCTGCGGGTGTTCTCAGCCCTGGGGCGGGCGGAGGGGTCTGTCAGACTCTTACTGACTAAAAACCACCCCGGTGTTCCATCTCACACCTACTCCGGGGTCGCGGGAACACAAAATTCTTCCGCTTCCCCGGCTGGTGCCGGCCCGCTTGCGCGGGCCCCGTCTCGGGCGGGGGGAGTGAGGTGTACTCCCTCCGCAACGTCATGAGCGGCGCGCGCGGAACACTACGCGCGCCGCCTTCTCGGGTCCTGATGTTGGGGGGCGACGGATGTCCCCGAATCCGTCGCCCCTGGACCCATTTAGGGGGGCCGGAAGAGGGCGCTGTCCGCCCTCCTCCGACGCCCGGTGCGTCTGCTGCGGGCCGGGTCGAGAGTCGAGATCTCTCTCTCCCTTTCCGCAGCCTCCTTCCGCGAGATGACCGTCTCGCAGAAGGAAACCACACCAGGACACGACGCTGCCGACCATCGAACTCACTACGGTCGGCAGTGACAGGTCACTGCCTACTTCTGAGTCTGACACAAGTCCGCAAAGAAGTTGCATGCGCAGTAGAGAAACACAAACAGGAGTCTGACACTAGACACCCTCTATTTGGCGCTAACTACCAACTCAACGGCAAAAAAGCAGGCACAGTTTTCTGAAATCGACAGCGACCCCATTTTCTACACATTGTCTACCTCCGAACGAGCATCGCCCTGCAGGGTGCAACCTTCCGTGATCCAGTTGGAAGTCCCTGAACCTTCTCCGAACCCAAGTGGGAAGGTGCAAGTCGAACCTCGTAAAGTGGGGCTACTCCGACGGAACGGCAGCAGGGTGTGGATGTGGAGCTAAGTCACAAACTATGCTCCACCTCCTCTCCGGGCAGGATACTGTGCCCAGAAATATGTAGCCAAAGCGAGCTGTGCGCCCACCGATAACGCTGTGGGAGTGGCAAAGTTTTGGGACAACAGTACTTAAGCAAGTTTCATGCCATTGACACAAAAAAGAAGAAGAGGACTATTGGACACAGTCTATTCTCCCCTTTTGACGACCGGCTTGACGATATGTTCCAGGCCACTAAAAAGTATTGCGAAAAAAAGTTTTTATGTATGAAAGAGGGCAGTTTATACTATATTTTGAAAATATGATGAATTTTGAAACTGGAACGTACCTAGTTTTACTTACACATATAAGTAAAAATATGAACACATTGTTGGCGAGCTAATTTAAATTATCGTGTCCTATAACAAAATGGAATGAAACGCCGAGAACATTTTCGAGCTACGATTTATTACGATTTCAAGTGTCGCCTGAATCCGGACGAATCGTACGATAGACTTCCAATGGCATTCATGGATGAAGGCGCTTCCTTCTAAGGCAACCGTTTATCGTTGGTATAACGAATTCAAGCGCGGTCGACTAACATTGGGGGGATCCAAAAAGAAGTGGTCGCCCTTTGACGGCTGTTAAGGAAGAGAACGTGCTAGCAGTAAAAAAAAACAAGACAATCATTACAGGTGATGACTCTTGGATTTATCAATAAGATCCAGAAACGAAGCGCCAGTCGACGGTCTAGGTGTTTCAAAAAATGAATCAACGCCTACCAAAGTGAAGCGATCTAGAAGCAGGGGGAAGATTTTGATTGCGAGCTTTACCAAATTCACTGGCTACTTTGTGTCAATTCCTTTACGGAACCAAAGAAGCATCAACTCTGAATGGTATAATACCAAATGCTTGGCAGAAGTTTTCTCTGTTGTGAGCAACAAGCGACCAAACACAGGGCTCCGCAGGCTACTGCTCCACCACGACAATGCGCTTTCGCGACTTCCTGGACAGCACGCCGGTCAAACTCCTGGATCACCCTCCTTACAGCCCTGATGACCCATTTATTATTACCGATATTCTATTTATTACTGAAAAAAAAACTGCTCCAACGGATACAATTTTGTCACCGGAAGATGCGCTGTCAGCGTCGAGGAGGCTGTAAACGAGGTGTCTACGGAGGACTGGAAAAAGTGTTTCGAAAATTGGTTCAGACGCATGACACTTTGTAAAGAGGCTAGTGGAGAGTACTTTGAAAAGATTTAAAAAAAAAAACAACCTTTAGAACATTTCTATTTATTTTCGCAAAACTTTCTGAGTGTCCCACGTATACTGGCCCTGCAGTCTTTAACCCGCATGCCCAGCTTAATGGATCCTAGAGTTAAGGTGTTGGTATGTCTGAAAGCTGGTCTATGAATATATCAGGAGTTTTGAAATAAAATAATGAATTTAGTGAATATTTATACCCCTGGTACGTTCGCAACGTAATCCTCCACGTTGACCTCAAAATTCCCACTATCTGTTAATTTATGAAACGCAACTCAAAGCGTTTCTTCGATACCGCCGCGAATCACAGCAACCCTCTGGTTATCGAGGCCGCCCGTTATACCCCCTCCACCATTAGCCGAGTCCGCCGTCCAAGGCATGTCCTCACCGACCCCGATGACCACATAACGCTCATCCAGGAGAGCAGTAGGGTACAGTGCACAGAAAACCTCGACATCGCCGCCAAGGTCCCTCGCGAAGACCCCGACGTAACTGTCCCCCCGGCTCTTGCTCGACGAAGTGCCAGCCCGCGCCGTAGCTGAGCCTGTAGCTTTAAATTCCCCCGATAATAATAATCATCAGCTGGGACAGGCTGCATCAAATTTGATGCAGCCTGTCCCATCTTGCTGTTCCCCCTCCAGCGACGCCCTCAGCTGAGGTCCGTACCCCACAGGGGGTGCCCTTAGCGAGCAGTCGCTTTGTAATATAAGTTTTGCGCCGCTGGCTTGAGGCTTTGAGTTCGCTTAGCCACAGGATAGTCAAGTAGTCACAACCTCTCAAGGTCAACTACGAGATGCCATTCACAAAAAAAAAATAGATTTATATTTTACTTTTTTTTAAGATTATTTATTTGAGACCAATTCGTCTCTGTACATTCGTTCATTTATAAATTGCAGATGACATATACAAATAAGGCTGCAATGGCTAAACAATAAATGACAAATCTTATCTATGTATGAGTAAATGTGAGAACAGGTGACAGAACGAGATCCACTTTACAACATGTCGCTTAGCAAGAAAAGGATAAATCTGTTACTCTTTATATGTTATGTGCGTTGATCGGATGTAATCTTGTTCAGGTATCGTTGATGTCTATTGTTTGGCCTAAATGAATAGGCCGATAAGTGGATGGGAGTTGCATTAATTAATTCAATTATGATTAATGTGTTGTTATGTATGTATTTGTAACATTAATATTGATGGTTTAATTAGTTTTAGTAAGGTGGTATAGGTTGAGTCATAAATTAACTCGTTGGTAGTGACTTTTCCAGGTAAGTGTTTAGTTTATTGAACAGATTACTAAAGTACCTATTGACTAACTGCTAGTGCTTAAAACACAACACTTTTTTATACTGTCATAATCAACGTTTTGCATATTCTGACTTTTATATTGCATATTTTAATACTAAATAGCGTATTTAGATACTTGTTTTGGCATTTTTTATAGGATATCATAATAATAAGCTGACGTTTCTTTTACACTTAAATAGTTGTAAATTATAAAGTAAACAAACATTTTAATCCAATTTATGTTAATTATGGTAAATACGAATGAAATACCTACAAAAACTGTAAGTAAAACTGTAAGTACCTACCACTGTATCACCAGGTAAAAGGCCTGTTGCTCCAGTTTAAAGTACATACCTACTTAGGAATGCAAGTAGGTAACCTAATTAATGTATAAATAAATATAATAAGTACTACATAAACAGTGTAATTAAAATTCATGTTCGATAATTCGATGAACCCTGCATTGACCTCTCTTTGTCATAGTATATGGCGGATATGGCGCCGGGGCCGGCCAATCGAAAGATTAAATTTCTAAGCCGGTAAAACTAAATGCATCAGGAATTATTACCAGCTTCGATAGCTTTTAAATGAGAACTTAGTAGTACCTTTTCATTTTAACTTATCGTACAAAATTAAGAAGCTGCAAAAATCAAGAAAATTCTGCTAATACCTTTGGTTGGTAACTTCTACTTTCACACATGACTGTACTACACTGAAAAGGTGCCTTAGAAAAGCACAGCTGTGTTGTTGAAAATTTGTTCCATTTAATTTTTATATTTCAGTAGGTAGGATACTACATAAACTGGAAAGTTGAAAGGACATCCCGCTATCTATCTAGTAGTTATAACGTTTTCATTCAGCAATAGGAAGAAACGCGAACGATCGAGGTGACATCGGTAGGCAGCAGGATATTGTGTGCTTCCTACTATATTTAATTTGTGAAATTGTTAACGTAACGCATCAAGATGGCGTTACGTTAACAATTTCCTCACCTATAAATTTCTTCAGTTCAATACTAATGTATTTTTCTACAGCATAGGGTATTTAAATTACAGTAATTACTCGTACTTTCATGTAAAATCCTTTTTCCTTTTTGTGTTTTAGTTGCTTTCTCGCCTTATCAAAGGACTACGTACGTAGCTACTTACCTTACCTGCTTACTAGTAATGTTTTCCGTATTACCAGTAGGTATGCAATTTTTTTAATATCTCAGTAGGCCAATGATTTGAATTCATTTTTGATTGAATTGGTAAAAATTGAGTCATGTCAGGATTAAGGTACCAAAATATTTCATATTTCTTTCACGCTGAGCAAATGTCAACGAATAATAAAAGTAAAGACAAGTACCTATAATATTTTTATCTTGACATTAACCCACTCTGCTCGACTAGATTTTGACATATTACACATCAGCTGACTCGACGGGATGTTGCGAATTAATTACGTCATGAAACTCAAGATTTAACATCAACTTTCAGCATTCGAATTTATTAAGAAAAATATGTTACCGCGATTATTTTAAACTATAAGTTTGTGGCAAATATCTTTAATTAAATTATGAGGTGGGTCAAACCACGTCAGTCTACAGCGAAAGTTGTATAAAATAAGTATTACAACACCTATACAAAATGTAGGCAACTTGAATTCGCTGAAAATATGCACATAAATAACCTACTCTCTTGCTGAAAATATGAAAAAGGTAAAAATAAAGATATTATCATTCTCTCTGTATTCTTACGTTTACCTTTTTATACATAACTACGTAATACACACGATTAAATCTTGACAAAAAACTGTGTTGCGTCGAGACACTTCTTAGTGCTGACCGTCCACCCAATTTTCTTATTTCGATTCAAAAGTTGCATTCAGCCTAATCGATTCTAACAATAAAATCGAGCTTGTTTTTTTGTCGAAACGGAATAAAATCACTTTGGTAATATTATGAATTATTTTATTTTCGAAATGATTAATTTTATTAACAAGTACGTACTTACACGTACAGTGTGATTAGGGATGCAATCTTTCAGTGTTCCGTACGTCCGAATAAAAAACGGGACTCTTACAGGAGCACTCGTTTCTGTGACTGTCGTACTGTCACAGCCAATTTACTTAGAATCTACTGGACCGATTAATTTGAAATTTTGTACGCGGACGCGAGAGATCGCCGCCGCCGACCGCCTCTGCGAGTGCACGGCGGTGCTCCGCCCAATCTTGGCAGACCTCCACCGTATGCTCCAACGTATCCCTCCGGGCGATCCACACAATGGTGACACCCGGGCGTTTCCTCCCGCCTTATGCGAAACAGGAACCTCCCGAAACAACCGTATCCGGTGAGGACGTGTGTCCGGCGGAAGGTGAGGACGCCGTGGCGCCGCCTCTCCAACCACTTCTCAAAGAGGGGAATTATCGCCACTACTATGGCGTGCCCAGCACTGGGTTGCGACAATCGCGTCCTCCATGTCGCCATGAGGTCCCGCCGGAGCTTTTTCCGCTTACCGTGACTTCACGCGGCGGCGGAGTTACACCCCGACGTTTTGCCTCCTCGCACCACTCCCATACGTCCGCGAGGGCTTTTGTCTAAACATCCCTCGGTGGCAATCCGGCAAGGAGGCTCGGCGCCTCGCAGGAGACCGTTTTTCGACCGGAGGGGTCTGTCAGACTCTTACTGACTAAAATCCACCCCGTTGTTCCATCTCACACCTACTTCAAGATCGCGGGGACATGATTCTTCCGGAACCCCGACTTGTGCCAGCCCGCCTCGGCGAGCCTCCTCGGTTTGGGGATGGAGGGGGAGTGTCCTGATGTATGGGGGGCGGCGGACGTCCCCAAGTCCGCTGTCCCTGGACCCATTTAAGGGGGCTGGAAGAGGGCGTTGCCCGCCCTCCGACTACGCCCGGTGCGCCTGCTGCGGATCGGGAGAGTGGACGAGATCTTTCTCTTCCTTTCCGCAGCCTACTTCTGCGAGATAACTGTTTCGCAGAAGGAAACCACCGCGTCCCAGGACTCGACGCTGCCGACCATTGAATTCACTACGGTCGGCAACGACAGGTCACTGCCTACTTCTGAAGTGAGGGCACGGCGTGGCTCCTTCCAAGTGGCATACTCTGCCAGCGTATGCCACGCCGTGTCCTCCCGGCAGTCGACGCAGAGTGACACCGGGCGTCCGGCTCCCTGTTAAGGCGAGACAGGCACTTCCCGAAGCATCCATGCCCTGAGAGCACCTGCGAGGCGCTGGTTCCCGCCATCACGTCCCATGTAGGTGACACACCTCTCCGCCAGATAAGTCCCAACGATGCGGCGGAGGTAGAGAGGCACTCGATGATAACGCAGTGCCTCCCGAATACAACTCCAGGGGCGAAGGAAGGCTTTGGAGATGTCCAAGGACACCCCCACCACCACCCCACCCCGGTACACCGTTACCTCCGCCAGGGCTCTCACCCGCAATATAGCGTGGAAGGTGGAGCGCTCCCTGGCTCGCGTCCTCGCCTCGCCGATGGCCAGCCACAGAGTCTCCTTTGCCGCGCGGTACACCTCATACAGCGCGGCTTCTTCGTCCGACGTCCTCCGGGTTGAAGACCTCCCTCAGTTTGGTGGCCAGGATGTCCGCATTTTCCCCGCCAGAGGCACCCGACACCTCGAGAAGCCGCGCCCCTTGTAATCGCCGGCCTCAATCTGAAGCCGGACGGTGTGCCAAGGTAACGCTAGATTGGCTCTTCTCGATCTCCGCATTCACAAGTGCAGGTGTCAACGACGGCACCGGCGATGGAGCCGACGACAGGGTCGCGACGGAAGAGGAGCCGGTGGCTGCGGGAGCTTATGGTCCTCCAACTCGGATCGGAGACGGCTATTCGCCTCCCATAGCTTCGCCGTCTCCTCCGTGCTAGTGCGATTAAGCCTCAACCGCCTCCTTAATACCCTCCGCTGCCTCCTTTAAAGCACGCGTGAATGTGCCCTTCAGGTTGCCCGATTTGGTGGCCACCTTCAGGACGATATCCACCGTCCAGCCGTCTAATACCTGGCGTCAGTCGCTAGGTATTAGACGGCGTGGATATCGTCCTCAAGAGAGGGAGGAAGAGGGCGCCACCCCAGTAATGCTCCCCCTGGCAGCCATGCCATCCGAGCGGAGTGCCGCTCTCGAGCCTGTCAGGCCAACACGCTGACCTAGCCAGCTGCGACAGTCTTTTGCTGCGCCCGTTTGCCAGCACTTCCCTCCGCTCTGTTGGTTCCCAACAGTGACGTATTGGAGGCTATGACGTATTGGTATTCCCAACGGTGACGCTAGGAGGGGGCGCGACATATAGTGACGTTGTTGGTTATGTTCTTCAGAAAGGTCAGGTGCGTAGTACTCGCAAGCGCCGCGCTTGAATGACCAGATGTATGAGCGTAAACGAGGCAAAAGGAGTATGTACGGATCGTAGCAGGTGTCGTTCTGTGGTTTCTGCCTACCTCCATGGAAATAAGGAGTTAGTGTATGTATGAATGTGTATGTAGAAAAAGTAAGAGCAAGAAAATAAAGCAATAGGAACATAAACCGATAACACACTGACGATATAATTGAATCGTAAGTTGTGAACACCGCGGCTAAAGACTCATTTCCCGACTGTTTTGCAGTGAAGTTATTAAACTGTTAAGTTAGCAATACAACTTCGGGATTGATCTAGGCAAGTAATAGAGGACACGTGGCGGCATGTTCTTGTGTGCAATTCAAATTACGATCATGAAATAGTGAACTGAATTTATGACATGCGTAGTCCAACCGCAACTATTCTTCCAATCATGTCAGTTAAATTCAGTAAAACCGGAAGTTATTGTTACAAGTAGGTATCTGGTACATTATGTATATTCGACGATATGCCCCATGCATATTAGGACAAAAAAATATAAACCTAGATTTGTACAATATAAAATATTTAATAATTTTGATAGACTGAAGAAAGCCTGAGTGCAATATGTATCCAGCGAGTCCCGTCTCCTGCCGCAAAAGAACAAAACATGATTCACCTCTATACATGATTTTGATAATGTTTCGTGAAACCTTACGAAGTAGGTAAATGCGTTATTTAGTATTAATTTTGGGTTATAAAATAGTGAAATATCTAATAGGAAAAATAAGGAAAACTACACTGGGACCTCAAACGAGAAACTAATTATGTGTAAACTCAGCTTAGATATTGGTGAGGTTTCATATTTTACTAGATGCACGTCTTACTAAAACATTAAAGTATTTGTTGCCATTGACAATATGAAACGCAAAAGGTAAATGTGTGGTGCAACATAATGGGTACATGACAGTGGGTAGGTACTGGTAGCTACAGAAATACCAATTCCTTAAATCATTACTCATAGTGACAAAACGTAGTCTTTTGTCTTTGTGGTTTTGGGGCGACTTATTTTTAAGACGTAGTTACCTACATACGTTATTCGTCAACTCCACAGCTCAAAGCAGGAAGAAAACATTTTTTCTAGATTATTAGGTACGGTAGGTACCTAATAATCTAGAAAAAATGTTTCAAATAAATAGTTTTACAGTTCTTTAAATACACACAAAGTGTAAATGAATTGTATACCTATCTCTAGAAAAGCTGCTAGTTATTTTTAATACAAAGGGGAAAGTAAGTAACTAAATGAAGGAAGCTGTCGGTACAATAAAACGTATCCTCCGAATATACTGACTTCCTTTTTGAAGTAGGTATATTAATATTCAGAAACGTGTAAAACATATCGTTTTTTTTTCCTGTACTCCTCTAAGCAAATCACGTACTAAAATCTATTAACTTTGTCACTAATGGCCGATTCCTTTAATTTAAGGACCGTTATTGGTTCAAATTAACTCTTATTGTATCTTTACCAATAATGAAGCGAAGATCTCATAGCTTCGCATAATAGACCTTTCCATATGGAAGTAGCTTTCACAGGTAAAATAAGCTTACGAATCTCTTTAAATGCTGAGTTTGTCAAAAAAAAAAGCTTCCAGTGGTAAGCAAATGATTCGTTTTTGTTTATAGGAACCGGGCATAATCAGTTATTATCTTAATTCTTAAGTCGTAGATCTTCGCTGACAAAGCGACCACATAGGCATGCATAATTAAGCAGGTAAATCAAAAATATAATTCTTATTATGTGTTTGCTGCCGGTGTGTGGCGAAGCCAGTGCACGGTTGTGCTTTGATGTCCCCGTACCTTGAATTTGGTTAGTCATGATAACCAGAATGTTTGCAAATAAACATATGACCTCATACGGTTACAGCCGTATTTTAAATAAAGATATTGCTAAGCAAACTCCCAAAGTTGCAAATACTTTGTTTTTTCTGGGTCTTCAAAATCGGCTCTTTCTACCCTATTCATTTATGTTTGAATACTATTCTGAGCATGTTGAATTTTTGTTCAGCCCTCGCTAACTAAGTCATACAAACGTTCGTTTTATTAGTTTTATACCGTATCGATTACCGCTCTATAAACCGATGCCTACACCTACACTTTTTAGGTAAGTAACGTACCTACGGTAACGTCACTCATCATTAGGCTATTCGCGCACTACGATTTTAATCGTTGCGAATATTAAAATGCGAAATAAAAACACTAACGAAAAAAAAAAAATGCAAGCGATTTTTAACCGCAATGTGCGGACTCTTGATTATTGGGTCAGCGATTCGTGTTAGGGGCGGCGTAGTAGGAGTTGCAGTATACGCTATGAAAAAACAGGAAAGAAAACAAAAAAAAAAATGTTTTTTGTGACAGTTTTTTTTTTTATGTCTACCATTTTACGCAGTATCGCGTTAACCTTGACCCTAGAAACCATTTACGTTCTGAAAGGAATGGTCCTACGGCGCATAGTCAACGGAGCCCCGCCAAGCCTCCCCTCTGTCTTCTGAATGGTGTAAAAAAATACACCCCTTCGAAACTAACCTGTCCGAGTCGGGGCGCCCAATTCCGAGCTCACTTCGCTCGCTCTTGCATCCTAAGTTCTAAAAGGATCCCTTCGACATAATTTTTACGACCAACTGCTGGTCGTAGACAAGAAACACCAAGACACTTTTAGCCTTATATTTAGGTGTTCGATAGAATCGAAAAACTAACGATCAACTCGTGATTTCAGTCATTTAGATTACTGAAATTATAACTGTTTTTGAAAAAATTGTGTGATATCTTTCAACGTAAATTAACGTAACACTAAAAAATGTTTCGATACGATTGTAATTTGATTTATAACGTAACGTGGATAACGCGTCGCTGTCACATTCACATCGGCGCATGATTCGGTTTTGTTTACACATACTTGATAATAACAATCGGCGCGAGCGTCGCAACACATACCTACACACTGGCCAGTGTGAAAAGGACGCCAATAGTGTGACGAACCAACACACAAGTACTCAGCGGACATTTTCAATGCAGTATTGACACAATGTTAACCTGACCCGATTAAGAACTAATTAAAAACAATACTTCAGTCATAATAGAAAAGGCTATGCGCGTGAAAATGAAATGAAAACCTGTTTATCGGCTAAGGTCAATAGTTGTTTTGCATTGACAGACGACTGTCATTTTATAATATAGGTAGGTAAGTAAATGAACTAAATTTCATTTATAAAAATGATCATGTAGGTAGAAACATAAACTGGGTGTTTTATGTAAAGTAACGCCAAAGGTTTTTAATACACCCAGTATTGATTTATTTGTAGGTATTTCATGCGCATCAGCAACGACGATCTAACCCCTTCCCTTGCACAGCTACCTTGAAAACCTCCCCATAATCAAATCAAACTTAGTACGCCAATAACATTTTTACTTGTTCGGTATGGAAAGCAACATTAAGATAAAGTGAATATTGTTTTCAGTTTCTACCTACTTGTGTTGACAGTGGACGTAAGGAAAAAAATATTCCAAGAATGGGCTCTCAAGCTGGCTACCTATGATTTCGCTCAAACGAATGACCACTTTTTGGACTGTGCTCACCGTCCGGAGATGACATTATCGTGGTTACGAGAGAACTTCTTCGGTTTGTTCAAAAAAACAACATCCCATACATAACATAACATCACGCCTTGTATCCCCGAAGGGTTGGGCAGAGGTGTACCTATAGTACACCCACATTTCGCCAGTTATGTTTTTAAGTCCCATTTAATAGGGGGCGAGCCTATTGCCATCAACCGGGCACAAATCCTGACTCCGGGCTGCTACTGAGAAATTCCAGATAGAAAAACCCAATAACAAGTTGCCCGACCTGGGAATCGAACCCAGGACCTCATGCTCAGCAGTAGCGATTGCGACCACTAGACCAACGAGGCAACAACATCCCATTAGGACTAATAGCGATTTTGTACATTTTCGGTTCCACTCAAAGAACAGAGACTTTGTAGCAAGGTCCAAATGTTAATCGTTCTTTACTGTGACACTTTGGTCGCTTAAATACGATAATAATATCTGTTAGGCAAAGCAATCAATTCAAAATGCGTGACTCCATTTTATTGGAATTGCAAGATTGGCGGACATTTAGGTTCAATTTACAATTCAAGCTAAAAGTTATCTTTGTGGAAGAATACGTATTTGAAATACCAGGCCAGTCAGAAAGTATTGCGATTTTTTTTTTTAATGTATGAGAGATTGGCCAGTAACAGTCTATTTTGAAAATATGATATTAAGTAAGTAAAAATAGGTACGTTCCAGTTTCAATATTTCCCTCCACAATGTTTGCGAGCTAATGTTAAATAAAAAATGGATCTGCGCCGCCGGGAACATTTTCGCGATATGATTTTTTACGATTTCAAGTGTCGCCTGAAACCGGACTAATCGTGCGATAGACTTCAAATGCCATTCATGGATGAAGGCCATTCTAAGGCAACCGTGTATCGTTCGTCGTATATGATCGTTTACCAACGGTATAACGATTTCAAGCGAGGTCGACTAACTTTGGGGGATGAAGCAAGAAGTGGTCGCCCTTTGACGGCTGTTACGGAAGAAAACGTGCTAGCAGTGAAAATTTTAATCCAAGACAATAGGCGAGTTACATATCAAGAGATTCAGCACATCCTGCAGGTTGGATCGGGAAGCTTCCACGAAACAATTTCTTTCTTTCTACACTTGCATCTTCGCGTGAGGAGGAAAGTTTCACGCTGGGTGCCGCACAAACTCACCGATGCTCAGAAGCAGGCGCGGGTGGAATGGTGCCGTGATATGATAAACAAATTTGAACCAGGCTCGTCTCGACGTGACGACGCGGTCGTAAGACATCATTACGGATGAGTCTTGGGTTTATATACGTTCCCGAAACGAAGCGCCAGTCGATGGTTTGGGTGTACTAAAACGAATCAACCCCTACCAAAGTGAAGTGATCTAGAAGCAGGGGGAAGATTTAGATTACTAACTTATTCAATTTGACTGGCTACTTGATGACAATTCCTTTACGGAACCAAAGACGCATCAACGCTGAATGGTATACTAACAAATGCTTGTCAGAAGTTTTCTGTTGTGGGCAACAAGCGACGAAACACAAGGTTCCGCGGGCTACTGCTCCACGACGACAACGCGCCTTCGCACACCGCGCTCAAAACTAGGGACTTCCTGGACAGCACGCTGGTCAAACTCTTGGGTCACCCGCCTTACAGCCCCAAATCAAAAAATCTGCTCAAAGGGATACAATTTTCGTCGCCGAAAGATACGCTGTCAGCGTTCGAGCAGGCTGTCAACGAGGTGTCTACGGCGGACTGGAAAAAGTGTTTCGAAAACTGGTTCAGATGCATGAAACTTTGTATAGAGGCAAGTGGAGAGTACTTTCAAAAGATGTAATAAAAAAATATAAGTACCTACAGAACATTTATTTTTATTTTCGCCAAACATTCTGAGTGTCGCCCGTATTGTGTTTAAACAGTGTTAAGAGAATCACATGAAAGTGAGTAATGCCATCATCAACTAGAACGTCACAAATTATTCTAGTTATGACATTTCGTCTTTCGTGTTTTACGCAAGGATATATCGCACTGTGAAAGATACAAATATCTACATGATATAATTACATCTATATATTAGATATTATGTATATATTTAGATGTAATTATATATATATTTATAATTACATCTAAAGTGATTAACCTTTTTTCAGATGAGTCCCCTTTTTTAGTTCATGTTAGTAGGTATAGCACATGAAAGTACCTGTATATGTATCCAATATTACGAGGTGCAAGTAAAATGACTAGGTACATTCAGCGTCATTTACTAAAAAACATTTAAAAGAAACTGCATCTGAGAATACGTCATTTTATATTAGGGTTTTCCCGTATTTTTTTAATAATTATATGATATAAAAGGAATAGTTGATAGCATCCGGACTAACTTTATCATCATAACATAAATTAGGAAGGTCTCTATGACAGTGGTGCCGATTCTCTTGTACACCGAACGAAACTAACTAAACTATCACTAAAATTCCTCACATTTGACTATGAAAATCTTAAAGCTATTCTGCAAAAAAAAATACTCTAAATTTAAAAATTATGTTGACGCAACTATAATCGAATTGACAATCGCAAGTCCATGTGGTTTAATTTCTTGGCTTCGCAACGTGTTTGCCCTACCCCGTGAATTTTTGTTAGAGCCGGAGGCAGCCTGGGGCAGCCTCGTCGTGTTCTATAAGGACGTTTTTACTTTTTGAAGGGAAAATATAAAAAAAACTTACATGTTGAGTTTTAGGGTCGAAATTTTTATTTTTGCGATACATCACACCGTTTTCGAGATATAAGCAAAAGAAAAGAAAAAAAGATAAAGTTCTGTTTTTGCACGTCTGAATTTGAGGTGTTTTGGTGTGAATTTTAATTCACGACAACTAATTTTATTCCACACCTTTATAATCGCGATCAAAATTTGTCAGATTTAGTATGACAATCAAACTTTTCGGTGAAAAACGTCAAATTAAGAATGGCAAAATTGCAATTTTCACTAAACTAATAACTCAGTGCCATCTTAGTGTTGTGTCACTTTAGTCAATTTCAGAATGGGAAATCGTCGTTTGACAGTATTAAACCAAATTTTAGTGTTATTTAGTCTAGTTTAGAGGCATTTGTGACAAGAGAATCGGCACCAGTATTGACAGTTTAACAACCACCAAACCAAATCAAAGTATTCTTCACAAATATGTAGGTTTAAGTGCAACGAGTTTTGAGCAAAAATATATCTCGACCGTAATTACGGCAATGATGCTCGATGACGGAAGGCAAAAGCAAATAACATCGTTATCCGGGTACGTATTCATAACTATTGTGATCGCGTGTTTTGTTCAATGTCGCTGCTTTAATAAGTGCTACAGATACTATTATATTCTATAAACTGTGAAAAATATTTTTGATTTAATTAAGTATATATTTATACGGGGACACTAGAATTTTCGGGTGAAATTAGGCTGCCGAAAGATAAACGAGAAAACTAGAAACATTTACGTGCGTAAAATAACCACCACGAAAGCGAAAAAAACTGTACAAAAAACCAGTTTTTTTCTCTAAAATCTAATCTAATCTACTCTTCATTCGACCAAGAGGCTATCTCAAGACCGCAAGTGCCTATTCGGTTACCATTCTTCATTTTACAATAGATCAGGGGGTCAAAAACGTCCTTGAACAATTCCGTTGTGGTGGCTGGCATGAAGGAAGGGTGTAGGTAATTAAGAGTGTGGTGAGTACCTACCATAGATGATATGATATATATATATATATATATATAGTATGCGTGTTCTATATTTTATACAGTTGAAGGCAACAGCACTATAAGCGGCAGCAAAGCGTAAGTCGACACCGCTACTTGTCCGCGCTATGCAAATGGAGATAATATGCGTACTAGCTAAGTGACCGGGTTGCGCTACTTAATCGCACAATGAGGTTAATATCCAACCAAGTTGTAAATAAAAACTTGGTAAATGTCTCACTACGGTTACTGGCAAGCTTCTCGATTCGGTCGGGTTACAACAGAAATCACTGCGAACATGGCGCATGTGCACAATCCGAATGGGGCTACTACCTCACCCACATTCCTGCCTTCCAGAATTTCACTCACGTTGACAGTCGCAATGTACTGATACAATGACTGTGTTTATCGATGACCATCAGATTAATTCTGCGCCATTGTTAAATGGAAATTAGCAATGCAGCCAAACAGCTAACTAACCTAAAGCGGTAAGAGTAAATTTACTTGAAATACGTTCGCAAGTCGTTTGATTTATCACTGTACATTTATTATTGTGACGCTGTGATTTCGTAGTACGGATGATTTATGCAAATAATTTTAATTAGGTACTCTGATTCTTTTTTTATCTGAATGTCAGTTAACTGTATCAAATAATTATTTAACTTCGAAATTCTCGCGTATTTATCTTGGACAGATCTTAAGTTCGCTACCTCGCGAACCATTACTGATGCTTTTATCTGGTGCATATCTGAGTTCCACTTTCAAGATCTGTCAAAACGTACCGTTGCTACGGTTACCGACGTCGCCAGTACCCTAGAAATTGTCTTCATCGATCTCACCAGCACTGTCAATTTATAGATCTTTAGTCGCTTTAATTATTGAAATTTAAACCTTTCATTTACCCTTCCTGGACCAACTAAATTAATTTGCGTAGGTACAGAAAATAATAATGAATACATATAGACATAAGTGTTTGTAAGATCCGCTCTATACGCTACTCTACAACGATTTCTTGATGCATATGAAAACTTGACTATTTTCAGCTTGCACATGTATCGCAACAATCTACCTACAAGATATTGTTATACCAAAATGATGTCGCATGATAAACTTTCTTTATCTACCTTTATATTTTAACACAATGGCAAACAAGAACTTGACAGACGATCACGTTACCGTATTTACTTAATGGGTAATTCTTGACTTTATCTAATCGTCATACATGCAGAATGCAAAAGTTAAAAAAAAAACATAAGACATCGGCTTAAGACATTTAAGTGGGTTTTCGTAGCTGGTGTATGGGTTGAGACAAAGAATTGCCAATTATTCCACCTGCCCTTGCGGCACCTGGACCGGCTGCTCTTTTTATTTATTTCAACGTCGGTGATATTTTTATTGTTCGCCTTCGCAAGCGATGGCGGTCACAAATGAAATGCGGTGCGAGTGTGTGCACATTTTTTGTTCACTCGTCAACTGAATTGTCTACATACGAACACATTCTATGATGCTGTGTTGATTAAAAAATAACCGACTTAATGATTAATAAAATATGGATTGGTATTGATCCTAGATCTTTCTGTATAAGCTTTTGCACAACACAGAAGTTCAATAGAAAGCTACAGAAATGCAATTGCAATCAACGGCTCGTGCTAATGGAATGTTAAGTAGGCTGGGTAGCCTTTTCTTGAAGTTTATTCTGTTTTAAAAATAGCACGCAGTCAACTTGGAAGTGTTAACAAAATAAATTGCACGAAATAAAATGTGTATTGCGATTCATGCAATAAATCATAGGGGCATTTAGATAGTGTTTAACTACTTGAGACACATTTACAGCGTTTAGTCTCTAAAACATGTTGTTCCAAAAAGATTTTAAAAAAAGAATTGATATACTTAAATCATTGATAAGACTTCCCAGTTGAACTTGATACCGAATTCGAGAGCTCGCAACTGAATAATATGCATCACTAATAATTTATATAGGTACGAGTTTAAAAGGATAAAGCGATCTGCGAATTGGTAATGTTTTCTTCGAGTACGGGTCTCATCCCGCGTAAGCTACTGAGAATCGATCACGGCTTACTCCGAGACGCGCGCAAAAAATACATATCTCCAAGTTAAAACCGGTCAGATCGAAAAGATCCAGCCTAATATTTGGTGTACGTTTAACCCTTCAAAGGCTGCCGGTCGATACCTGCACAATTAGTAGCGTTTTTGTTTCCAAATTGATGACTTCGAATCACGAGCGTCTGCGCACTTTAACAAAAAGTAGGATCGTTAGACTACTTATAAAAGATAATATGCCTGTTGAAGGCGTAAGATTTTATTTTGTCGATGTATATTTTGTCTATGCAATGTTACACTGATCACAGTAGGTTGACAGCACCTACATACATAGAAAAAAACTAAGCGCCGCTAGTTGAAAGACTGCTCATTAAAAAGAGTTTAAGTAAAGGCCATCAATAAAACTTCATCATAAGTTGTCCGCATAATATCAAAATGTAAAAAATCAAGAGGAGTCGCGGTCACGATGCGTCGACATGGTTCGTTGACCCCGTCGATATTTCTCGAAATTCGCCTCGGAATCCGCGCTCTTTTCGCTTTTTAATTGTAGGTAAGTAACCGGCTACCCGACGACAAGGTGATACGTTTCGAGAAAAAAAAATTACGTCCATGCCCTCACGCCGGAATTACTGTAACGGAACATACGAATTAAGATTTACAAGGAAACGCACGACAGATTAAAAAATCGCGCTCATTCGGTGCTGGATAATCTCTACCGTCCAAACTTCGCGCCGTGCGCCCGCGACTGTTTGACCAAACCGGCATAATTATTATTTTAGTGTGCTTTAGCTTTGACGTTATTTATTAGAAGCAGCGATTGTGTTTTAGATTTATCACGCGCCTTGTATTTTTGGCGAAACAGTGTAGGTGGCATACCTGTCTACATCAATAACGATCGCGAATGTAACACTAAAAATACTCTTCTAGCAACTAACATAAGTAGTGCCTACCTATCTATTGAAAATCGCACAGACTACAATAGATATTTACAAATGTTTGTAATATCTTTAATAGCAGTACGGAAGTTTGATTTTCACGCTACGGACTGAATAATGGACTTGCGAGTCTCAGCAAAGGAGGCATACGAATACATGCAATTTTTCCTCGAATTTGATTACCTTTCTATTTCATGTGAATTTCTTCGTTATTGTTATAGACAAATTTGAACGCGACCACGTATGGTATTTAGAATAGCTGGCATCAACCCAAAATAATTTTAAATAGAGCACGAGTAGGCAGATTAATTATTATGACACATGACTTTGTTTAATATTCACGCATTTAAATAACACGATCTATATCATGTTGTCAACGTGGAGCAATTAGTAAAAGTTTAGCGCATGCTGATTGAAACAGCAGACGTAACATAATCATAACTTGATGTGGAACGCGAGGGTGTATAAATCAATAAATAAATAATGCTAATGTCGTTGCTAATACGCTACGCCACGCATCGTGCAGTCTTCAACAAGGTGCGATGTGGTGATCGGGTCGCACGCACCGCCCGCCGCGCCTGCCGCGCTGCACGCCCGCCTCCGTACACCGGTTTAGGGCTGTTCAATTGTAGGTATATACCTATGTATATATATCTCATCTTATTTATAAATATTAAGCTCGCGCTAACAGTTTTTCAGCACGCTGTTTTAGCAGGAGCAGTTGACATTAATATAAATTGTATACATAGCACTTCTTTAAATTATAACTTCTAAATCGGTGCGCATACGTTAAGGAAGTGAGACTAGAAAAATTTATTTAAAAATACATACACAAGGTGCGACCCTAAGTTACAAGCACTCGATGATGTTTAGTAGATTATAATTAGCCGCGCTACCAACCCGCAGCGAATGGTGTAAATCATCACCGAAAGCGATTTCACTCCTGCAATCGATATCTTAACAAGTCATCTATTCAAGTATTAGGTAATTATTTCTGGTTCTATATTTGTTCTGCAACATTCGCGGGACTACTTAAATACATTGTTCATAGCTACCTGCAAGATTAAATAGCAAACACATCAGTCTCACTATCATCATATTATGTGACTGAACATAGATTAATTATGATACGTAAGTGTGGATGATAAATGTGCGATTGTGGCAGTTGTTTACACGCAGTTTTACGAAGAGGATTAGAGGACACTATGTATGCAAATGAACTATAATTGTTTTGTTTTAGAATAAACACACACGTTCAAGGGTACCTACACGTACTGTATAATTTGAATGTACATGTACATAAAAAAAACGGATTTAAGCTTTCTTGGTCTTTAGGGTGAAGACAGAAGGTTTTGGATTTTATCTAACTACGGTTCTTACCGAATTTCACGGTTTATTTAAATTCACGGTGTATTAATTTATTAATTGTGTATTTATTCAATGGTGTATCCGATCAATTGCTATACTGGCATAATACAATATGATCGTAACAACATGATGTGGTATGTCGCTCGTGGCTTACGTGCCGGACGGACGGGTGCTAGGCGCGGCCGGCACGCGCCTTGCTGCGCCTCTCGCGCGCACCGGCAGATGTGCGCAAACGCAGCCGACTCGCCGCTTCTGCCTCTACCTGCATCGGCGCCTCTCCATATGCGCTTATTTGCTATTCACATAGACCCAACCCACCGACCTTGAAACAACAACAGTATTCCATAGAAAATAATGACACTGACAGCTCTTAAACGTAGTTTAGGTTCTGATCGTGTTCAATTTCATTGGTGAAATCCACCCTTATTAAATACATATAAGATGATACTTAATATTTTTTTTAATAAGTACTTACATTAAAAAAATATTAAGTTTTGTATTGCCCAACAAGCTTTGTTCCCATTATAAAGACAACACTGGTTTTATTATTTTATATTGCATTTTACATTCTTTTACTTTTTGTGACCTAATTAACGGATTCAAGCGCAGAGTAGGGTTGAATCCCGGGTTTTTGGTATTGGATAATAAAGAAAATTCAATAAAGCTGCTGGTAAATTTTAGTCTCATTTTTGAAAGCGGAACAACTTACATACTGAGTCAGTCGCGAGAAATAATAGGGAATCGCTACTAAATATAGTACATTAGTACTATGAATAGACGCGCCCACGATAGGTAGCCGTGTAAATCAACGCCCGACTAATGTATTATGCACCCGATACATGGCGTCTGAGGCGTGAAACTAAAAAGAACTAAAAACTTTATACATGTTATATTATTCCTTAACGCGTTTTATTATTCGGTTTACGCTAAAGTACTCAAAATGTGTGGAACTTTACCTGACCCGGAAACGAGTTCTCGATATGCACTTCTTTACAATTCAGTTGATAATGAGCCGACTCCGTTTTTATTTTGATATCCAATAAACTAGAGTTCTGCTAAAACATTTGACACAAAGGATAACATCATGTTTGGTACATAACTACATATTTGTAACCCTTACGCTTTAAAATTTACGTAAAATTGGCCTTATTAGGGTATAGGGGTTGATTGAAACGAATTTAATTCATAAATATGCAGAGCACACATCAAACATCATTGTTTGATCATTTTGACCATGTTTGATAATTCAAACATGGTCAAATAGATTGTGACTAAAGAAAAAGTTAGTAATCTCGCGCGGACCGATCTAAAAGGTATTTGAGTATGGCACACTCCAGTAAAGGGCAGAAGTGATATGTCGACATATGGGCGGCTCACCGCAATGCGGCAATGTTGCTCCTATGTACACATACGTTATTATGAACCACTCCGTCGGCTAATACTCGCACCGTATTTATCAAATGTATCGTTTAAAATAAACGAACGTAAAAATATTAGATATAAATATACGATCACAATAAACAACGGATGATGTGCAGATGACGTACCGTAAAAGAATAACTTCAAATCGGACGATGAAGAAACACTTTAAAAAAGTCGGCGGTTCATGCATTATAATAGACTATTCGAAAGACATATTTCACTTGAGCATGTTTAGTGAGTTATAATCGCGGATGGCAAGTCGCTAATAACGTTGTACTATTGTGGAGCTATTATAAGAATTAACAAGATATCAATAGCGGGTTTATTCTCCGAGCTTATTAAAGCGAGTGCGGCGCGGCACGGTGCGGCTCCCTCGCAGTGTTGCCGACGCTTGAACTTTACGTGACGTGTATTACGAAAATAATTATTAAACGTTCATTGCACACAATCCACAGAGATGAGTGCGTCCAGGAGCACGGTGCGGTTTAGTCAGAACGTTAGCGACCGATTGAGGTGCTGGACGGATGCGTGCGATTATAATTAGGATTGTATTTCTGATTCCGACGAAGCTCAGTATGGCGGGCAAAGCTGAATTCCATCTGAGTCATTGTGCCCGTTCTGTTGCCTTTATTTTCGTAAAACACTCCATCTCACGCGCATCATTGTTTCATTACCTCCGCTCTTGTTAATTACTGTAGTGCTTAATTAAAATTACAACGGCGTATGAATTCGTTTCGTCACCGCAATGTCTATACGTTAGAGTAATTTTGTGTCCAGAAGGTACCTACATGTCTCACAGTGTACCCGTTGTAGGTACAATATACACAATTGACGTACATAACAAGACAATTAATAAACTGATGTTTACGACGTTGACATAAGCAGGTATACGTCAAGGGCAAATCTAAGAGACGAATAAAATCTTTATACTTTTGTTAATAAGCATGATAATGACAAAAAAGGAATATCAGTGGCTAAAGCAAAGGTCAAACAAAACGGTGTAGATTATTATAAACAGGGTTTTTTTAACGTACTCATTTAAAGAGCGAAGAATGTGAAATTTTCATGTGTGGCTTTCTCGTCTCGTAGCCGCGTCATCAAGCGCGAAGAATGGAAATCATCGCTCGCCGGTAAATAATAAATATAGACGCGCGTTCTGTCTAACTCGACACTTTGTGCGGCACAAATGAAGAGAAAGAGCGGGGGCTAGAGCCAGACCAGAGTACCACATACATCGAACATTCATAACGATCGATAGTATAAAGTTTTGTATCAACACAGTAAAAGGAGATTGCGATTATCGAGTTTTTGAACTTCTAAATTCCTAAAGCAACTATGTAAACACGAGAAGTGTGAGCAAACTCTCGACGAAAAACTAACATATTATTATGAGCGCTGTAAAAGAGTGAAAATTAATTTTACTTGCTCCACTTTCCTTACGAGCCACAAGCGCCAACAAAAACCGCCACAATTACATCGCACAATCAAACAATAGAGTGCTAGACAAAGTGAGGCAAACTAAAATACTGCAAAATCCTGATCCTCAATAACATTTAGATAACAGTTCACTGAATAAGTGTAAGCTTACATACATAAGTATCGCGAAAAAATGCATATTAGTGTAACGAAGAGCGAACAAGCCGTTGGACACGCGTGATCGGCGACATATTTCCCGAAGTGCGGAACAGGTTTGCGTCGAGGCAAATGTAGGGTCACCAAACGTAGAGATTGTGACTTTCATGTCAGAAATCGTAGCAATAAGACAACAATCAGGATTTTAATAAGTGCTAATAGAAATATCGAGCAATCGAACACTTCAATATTCCTCTCATATGAGAAAATCTGATACGTTGCTTGCATTTGGAAGTAGTAAGTCAGATTTATTATAAAACAGTAAGGTTGGGTGATTCGAAAAAAACAAGACATTCCTATTAAAGCACTTCGCCCGCGACTTCGTCCGCGTGGATTTCGATAAAATAAAAAAGTAGTCTTTGCTTATCAGACATGACTTCGGCTTCTAATGGTAAAACAATTTTTCAAATCGGTCCAGTAGTTTCGGAGCCTATTCAATACAAAAAGACAATCAAATCTTTCCTCTTTATAATATTAGTGTAGACAAGGCTAAAAGCGTGTTTACTTCCTAAAATGTATCAATAGAGTTCTGCTCCAACTTTTAAAACTTTTAAACGCCAAAATTTGACGAAAAAAAAAATGTTTTCTAGTTGCCCTTCCAAAAGGTAGTTTCGTATGGATATATAGGCAAGAAACTCCCCCGTTATCAGTTAGGTATATTAAATAGGTCCCAGATCATTCTGATGTTCAGTGGTGGTCTTGGTAACCCTAAATGCATGTAACTCGCAGCCGATACGCCTGCTTGCTACACCGCGTTATGTGCCACTTGCGAACGTTCTAACTATTCGACAATGTTATTACGTTGTACCTTTTCCTACTTCAAATATCCTTTAAGCTCAATTATCATTTAATTATGATTGTGTATGCCTATGTGTTCATGAGTATACGAGGCAATTTAATGTGAGAATAAATAATTACAAGCCAACGTAAAGAAAAAATATCAGTTCGTTCGCTTATTGCACTTGTAGTAAATAGTAACATAACGAACAATTACAATACATAAAAACTTGCGATTTCTTACTATTCATACATTCTAGTTATATCGTAATATGCAATGAAACATTCACTTTCCTTCGCACTTTATCATACTTTTGCAAATTAAAATACATTTAAACGAAAACTATAGTAGCGCTTAGCTACCCACAGAAAATCGAATAGTTCAATATAGCAAATTCGTTATATTTTAAATCATAGCTATATATTTTATGCCTATTATTAACAATATTTATTCACAAATAAAGTGCAATGTAAACAAGACATGCTTAGGTAAGTGCATGAAGCCAAACTGCGTCTGAAGCCTAGAGATATAAGTAAACCGAGCGCAAGTTCCGTTATGAATTTGTCCGCGAACTATAACTTCCACAAGTTCTAACTGAAACATTTAATTATCAACGTAGCCATCGTGGATGATTAAATGTTTAAGTAATAAAGAATTGATATGCGTAACTATTTTAATGTGTACGAATAAACTTGCAAATTCATCTAATCGGAATATTCAAACTGATCGATAGGATGATTTTATCCAAATAACCTTTTTAACTATTAAACTGCCACATAACTAGCATATTACTCTTATTCCAATCATGGTCAGGCAGCACTCTTTTCGCCTGCCTCCATTAATTAATATGCAGTTATATAGCACAGCCCATTAAATAACACCTACTAAATTATCGTCTCATTATTGATTTTATCTTAACTTACACCAAACCAGATGAAAGTAATACGAGTGAAGTAAAAAACAATCAATTATAAACTAAAGCAAATATTAATAATAGAGATGACAAGAAAAAGGTAGGGATTGAATAGGCGCCAAGACATTCAAAGAATAATGGACGCAAATATCTTGAAACCAAAGAAGATACAATTAATTAGAGTTATTCTAAAAAAAATAACAGTGATCGACTTAATTGGAAATACAAAAGCTCATCAATTAAAAGGCACCTACAACTCAAAAAGCTGTTACGAGTATCAAGAAAAGACCCGAGAGGACCGAAGAAATTTTTGTGTCCAAAAATACCTTTAGGAGTTTAATTCCAAAATAATTTACAAATTATTTGAGAATTTTGCTACCATAGCAAAATTCTCGACAATAGAAATTGTTTATTCTGTAAATAGGATGTTGGAGTCTACATTTCCTATCAGACACCCCTGAGAAGAAACGGCGAAACAGTCTCAGGAGCCAAAGTCTCCTCAAATTGCCAGACCATCACAAAAATTTACTGAAAAATTTAAAAAAATACCCGCAGTGCTCACATTCACAATAATTAAAGTAAAATAATACTTTTCAAAGTAAACATTCGTGTTATTTTGAATACATTATTCAGAAATGTCAATGTGTATACAATATGGTAAATATTGATGATTTTGCATAATATTAGAATGTCAAGTTTTACGGATTTATAACAAGGCTTAGAAGAGAGAGAAACTCAATCCCAAGCTTTTTGTCTTTCAAATAATCAGAATACGAAGTTTAGTTTTAATACAGCTTTTAAATCATAATGCCAATGGGAAGTTTCAACTCGTTCATAGTTGCGTACTCTGTGGCGGCGAGTGCGATGTACAGCAAGATTGTGTTTATTCCTGGTATTTAAAATACGAATATCGGACATTTTAATACGTTTGATATATTTTTGTAAAGCTGAGTACCTACCTACTCTTTCCCCATAAGCGGAAGGTTGTTAATTTTGTGTTCAATTGTATTGTTCGAAGGATTTGATATATCAACGATTTTGGAATAATTAATCATTCCTTTTAGGATTAGGTACAAAATTAATAGACCCTACTACAGCATTTGGGTTATGTTCATTATCTACAATAATTAAAACGTTTGGTGGCTTTTATAGTTACAATTGTTTAAATGGGAATATTTCAGAGGGTTCAACAAGGATCCATGCTTTTCACGTTTTGTTCAGTGAGGAAATTGTTTTAAATAAGCATTAACTATTATATGATCCGAATGAACACCAAAATAATGAATTGTTAATTGATCGCGGTAAAATCAGACATCAACAATATCAATTGCAACATATCGTGACATTACTTTACTAATAATGCGTATAATCGTTATCATTGTCACTGTCCTCACTTGCGATAAGGTACAGTTCCTGTCCGAAATCATGCATACTCATAACTCGATTTCTAACGTTCGGTATTATTGGCATAGGAAGGTAGCATTTTAATGAAAGATTGTGAATGACAACCAAAGTAGATATTTCTACTAAAAATAAAAAAAATGGTACTTAAATCATTACCTACCTATTACGGAATCTATAGGTAGGTATTTATTTCGTGATGAGTAAGACTAACAGTGCTGCACAAAATTAAATACCAAAAGATTTGGCTGCGAAACACCACAGGAATCGAAGTACTGAGCGATACAAAAATAGCTGATGCATGTACAAATATAATATATCTGTTTTTTACGACTTCTACGAACGTAGGGATGGCATAGATTTACGTGTAAAGTTGATTTAAAATAAACGTTGAGACATTGATGGCCAAAGAAGATTCAAAACGATGAAAAAAAAACGCATGGTAACGTGCTTTTAAAGAAGATGAACATTATCGTCATTATTTTGTTGGTTGTATTATACAAGCGGATGTGTTGGTAATTCGACAACCCTACACCCGCGTTTCAGCTACGAGGCGCAGCGGCCACGTTGCAAAACCGCCGAGTTGACGATAATAGCTGGATCATAAAATAAACACGGCGACTGTGATTTATAACTGTTGTCAACATATGAGGAAAAACTGATTTTTTAATTCTCCGCTTTCAACGCTTTGATGATGAGCTATTGTTGTATTACCATGTGGAATTGCATGCTCGCACGTGACCTCCTATAGACTAATCTGTATCTTAGATAGTATGGCGTTTAGAGTTGCCTTGCGGCACTTGAGTTTCCACTACATTATCTTCTCTATGATGGCACTAGTAATCATTATAAATATTCAAATAAACTTGTTGTCTTTTTTATTTTCTGCATTGGTGTGTTCTTTGTGGTAGGCACTTTTTTTATTGCGTTAATTCTAGAATTCTAGATCTGAGATTTACGACCTGTTTAAGAACAATTCCATTATTTGACTAGTTTTCTGATACGCCATAAATTCACTGTTTATAAATACTAAGTATCTACTTATAGCGGTGCTTGTACGTGCGTGATTTTTATGTACTTACGAAATACATATAAATTAGAGACCAAAAACGACTGATTTGATCCTCAAGCCAATGAAACATAAACAATAATAAGTATGTTGTAAATAAACGACACGCGTAGCATGTATATGCCACATTATCTAAGTCGTTTTCTTTCTATGTTGTTTACTTACAGAAGTAATAGCCGCAATACAAACGATGCCAAAATGATAATGCTTTTGGAAAACCCGTAGTAATAAATAACAGTTGCTGATAGAATGATTAAAATAATTATCATATT
The DNA here is from genome assembly GCA_963555695.1 of Dasypolia templi. Taxonomy (NCBI): domain Eukaryota; kingdom Metazoa; phylum Arthropoda; class Insecta; order Lepidoptera; family Noctuidae; genus Dasypolia; species Dasypolia templi. Next base: position 21,343,588 of record OY743141.1, on the reverse strand, counting down.
TGTATGTAAGTAGTACTGAAATAAACGCAGTTGTTTAAATATGTCTACGAATAAAAATTTAATTATATATTCTGAAGTCTAAATAATAATTTTAGTAACATGAATCTACATTTAAACATTTCCATTCTTTCAAATAAATAATTGCGCTTTACAATTAAATGGTTTCCCGCCTTCGTGTTGCCCTTTTGCGCCTGTACCACCCCTGAATCGTCCCTCGAAAGTAACTTCGGGATTCACCGCCCACGGGGCGATATCACCCGCCTAAAGAATCAACGATCACAGACAAAGTTAATACAATCTGCTTATACTAACCAGATAATATATTAGTTATACGTAAATCGACTAAATTGACTGCCTCGTTGGTCTAGTGGTCACAAGCGCTACTGCTGAGTATGAGGTCTTGGGTTCGGTTCCCAGATCGGCAAAGTGGGTTTTTCTATCTGGAATTTCTCAGTAGCAACCCGGAGTCTCGATTTGTGCCCGGTTGATGGCAATAGGCTCGCCCCCTATTACATGGGACTTAAACATAACTGGCGAAATGTGGGTGTATAGGTACACCTCTGCCCAACCCTTCGGGGAAACAAGGCGTGATGCTATGATGCTACGTAAATCGAATGGAGAATAGGCGAATAAATAGGCTAGTTCGGCCGGCCGTCCAAGGTCGACAGAGAAGTTAATAAATAGGTAACGAAACCTTCTTTGCTAATGTTATTTTTTAACAATCAAAATACCTTCATTATAATTTAGTTTTGTGTATTAAGTTACAATTTTTTTAGATCTACACTGATTAGATTCCTCCAATACTTCTTATTGACCTTCGGTTTTGTTAAGTCACGTAGCGCCAAAAAATGTGAGTACGTATTATAATAATATCATTACTTAGGTAAGTATGGACGCTACGTGTGTTAATGTACACATATTTATGGAATTATATTTCTTATCAGTTTTGTCCTACGTCACGAACTTTATCTGTATTGATAACGTTCCGCCGCAGAAAGGTAACTAAACACGTACTAATCGCCACTGTAAGGATTTTCCAGTTTCAGGAATTCTGAATGATCGTTGGATTAGTTTGGCTCGAAATCTCTCTGATCCTGCCACAAAATTTTAGTGCAAGTACATTTTTATAAATGGTGTTCATAACTTGTAAAGAAAGTAAATTAGTACACATTAAATCAAATCTGACAAGATTATTTTGTGTAGATAGTGTAATTATATTACAAAAGAAAACTATTCCAAACGTGTCTGATTATCAAACAGGTAGGTAGTGAAAATAAATGAAGAGAGACTCTCGTAGTCGCTAAGGTCAAGTAATCTATAGTCAACAAGAGAATTAGTGTTGTCTTTCGAAATAATTGTGAAAATTGCTGTATTTAAACAACATTTATATTTAGAGCCCGTTGAGCGGATAGGTAGTTAAATATTTTTATGAATGGAGGAGAGGGCGGCGCGGACGCATCGGAACGCGGACAAGACGCGACGCGCGCGCTGCTCTACGTTCGCTTTCCCGACTTTCCAGTCGGCGCAGGCGATGTGCGTGCCGCATAAAACTGATGTAGACCATTTTTACTAATGTTGATATTATTATTTTTTCAACTATCATTAAAATCTTGTCAAAATATTTTAAACATGAGGAAAACATACCTACTTATTTGTCAGACACGAAAGCTGTTGTCTCGTGGAAAATTATAATTTACGAGTACAAACACAATTCAAATTAATTATTTTTATGTGTAAAATACTTATTTATTTGAACTTAAGTAGGTACCTACACTGATTATTTTGTTGTTTTTAAATAGTCAATTGGTTAGTTTTTCATCATCACCTAATAGGTATATCGTAGCTATACCTATTAGGTACATGGCAATAACAATGTTCATCTTCACAAAACGTGACAATGTTTTTGTTTCTTGTATGTGACGATTAAACTTAAAAAGGGTACATAGGTAGACCTACTGATCGTTAAAAAGGCATCATTCATCATTCAGGCTACCATGTAGCCTATCTGGCAGAGCAGTAATCCTCCCACTAACTAGATGTGAGGCAATCGCTGTTCTAAAGTTATTTACTTCACCATGTATCTAGTCTTAGTTAAACAAAAACCTTTTTTATTTAAAATACTTTTGCGAGATTTAATTTTCTCTAAAGTGTGCAATGTGATCAACTATGACAAAATATATAGGTAAATCAGCTATTAGTGTAGGTAATCATCAGTTGATATGTGTGCGAAATGCGTGCTTCACCAAGGTGGCACACCGCAAGGACATCTCAGGACAAGTCACTCGTCCTCTATCGTCATGCGCAGGTAGCGGCCAGAGGACGACAAGCCCATTGTTTATCGTTGCTAATTATTATGCCCAAACGCAGACGCTTGTCGACCGCCGCAGCGCGTCGAGCCGCTGCGCAAAAACTGAGATATATAATATCTACCTGAGAATAATGCAAAATTATTTATTTAGAACCTATCATCAAACATTTACGAAAAAGGTCTAATTTTATTAGGCAATTTTACCAAACATTCATAATCATTTTTATCGAAGGCGCTCTACTTCAATCATTGAAATCGCAATGACGGCAGAACATTGCAACTATCGCAGTGGCAGTATCGCGCTCGATTGAGGACCGTTACGTGAAAACGTCGAGCGCGCGGGGTGGGGAAGAGAGCCGATACGGTGACGATGGCGCCCGAACACGGCCGATCGCCGAGTGTGCCGAGACGACGACTTACGAGAGGGGGACGCGGGGGTGCGCCACTTATCGCGGCGAGCTGGCAACGTCGCGCGGGGTGGGAGCGCCCCGCGCCGCAACCTCTCACTCACCGTCGCCGGCTCGCCATCGCCATCATCCAGTGTTACCTTTGACGGTCGAATGCGCGGTCGTTCGCCGTCGTAGCCAGTGACGTCGGTGTCGACACTCGTGCAACACGTCTATGATGTTTCGGTGACTAAAGTCGGACTCGTAAATGAACGATTTCTTATTGGCTATCGAATGCTGGAACACAGTGACAAGTTTTGATCTCATTACTCCCTGGATTTGGATTTTGATGAGTTGTTAAGTGACTATTTGGATTTTTGAACAAACAGTGAAGTGGATCACCAAAAAGGATTTATTAAGTGTCAACATTGGATTATTATCTAAATATTTCTGCAGTGACTTCAAGAACTGTGTTACGTGAAAGTGGCATTCAAGTAAATACAAGTGTTTTGCTAAACTCTCTGAACTGGTTTTAATCCTTTTTACAAGTTTTGAAAATATATTTTTCGATACAAACGTAGAAAAATATAGACAAAAAAATATTTTTTCGAAATACATTAACGAATAAAAAATAAAAACTTGTAGAAGGTTTGAAGCTAGGACACACCACCTGTCGTAAAACGTACACGCTGGATTTTGCCTCAGCTGATTCGAAGACTGAATAAATTTGCGAAGCGTTCATCGTTGACAGCTTATAAAATGTGCAAGAAAACTTGTGAACCATGAAAAATGTATACGTGATTATATCAGTTATGATTATTAAGTGTTAAATTACAAAATGTGTAGTTATTGAAATTGGCCTTAAAATAAAAATAATAATCAGACTTGAGTAATTATGGACAAGAATTCATTCAGAATAGTCTGATGATGGCGATGAAATTCTCACAAAGGTAAACGATGAACGTTTCGTCAATTGTTGACATTCGACGAACGGCTGGAGCGAAATTTACGCGCGATACGCGATAACAGAAAATGCGACCGTACGCTCGCGACTGACACGAGTACAATGTTGGAGAAAAATTACAATTTGCAATGATGGAAACATTGTGGAGTTATTGCCGAGTGAAGATGTCAGTTACGAGCTGACGTCGATGTTTTTGGGTCGCAACAAACCAAGTGCATCGTGTTTCAGGGGGTGCCTTGGAACGGCAGGACGGCGCACTCCAATAGTACGGCCGGGTACGCGGGCTCTATCATCACCTACGGGGGAGCACAAGCTCCCGATAGTGGAAAACACAACCCATTGCAAGGGACCATTGGATACAGAGTCAACGCCCCTAGGTGAGTCCGATTCTGTTTTGTTTAGGTAAATCTCAATCGTAACAATGCAAAACTGCCCAAAGTGAAATTTCAATTCAATGAAGTTCAGGAAAATTTATGTAATAATAAAAACTTCAAAACATATACTTATTGTTCGAAAAAAAAATGTTGTTATTCCATGTATTTGGAATTTCCGATTGCAATGTGATGTTTTTTTTTGTCTGTAGTGTTTATGATAGAAGATGAAGACTAACGACGAGTACACAAGTCTCTAATTTGTTATCAGTTACCAAAACTTGACGCTTTGTGTAGGTACAACTTCGTCGCCTTTACTGTTTTTATCTTATCCGGAACAAGTTTGTTTACATTTCAACAAAACGCTAAAACGTGACTCGGCTTACCTGTGCCACCTTATCGTAGTTAACAAGCAATAAAATCAAAAATATACCATCTACGTAATTTATATCAACTACCTTACGATTCATGTATTAAATTGTCTGAGACATTCTTTCGTTTTGCAACAAGACAAAGCATTAAAATGTAAATCAACGTTTTTAATCAACGGGCATTAAGTTTCCCCTTATAAACCAAACATAACTTTAGGAGTACACACAAGTGTGACATTGTCGACCGCGCATCGCTGCAATTATAAATGAAATGTGCTCCTCCATTCACACGCACATACGCTTTAGGGCACCCAGCACTCACACAGTCGCACGTCATTGCACTCACACTACTGCAGACGCACGCACACATTTACGAAACTTACACACAGACGCATAATGAGAATGCACGCGGTGACTGCACTTTAGCGCTTACAATAAACACAAATAAACAAAACATTTTAAACTAGCAACACCGAGAGCATCGAACAGTTAAGAATCATTCCAATAGTATTTTTATACGTTTCTACTTTCTACTTTGATATTTTCAATTGTTACTGTTCTGAATAACAAATAATAGAAGATTCTTTAACTAGCCGTTTTTGATCCAAGATTACGAGCTAAATTATAATGTTTAGAAATTCTGAGCAGGTGTTAAGTCGAAGCGCTCAACGGCTTTGTTTAGTAGTCACCTTTACAAACGACATATTGTTGATGGCAGCCTGCCTTCATACAAAACCAATAAGTAAATAATAATAAAAGTGGGGACCGGCAGCGAGATTGTGTGAACATAACACAGGAAGTCTACTTAACTTCAAGGGTAGGGATGTTAGGGAAATTAAACAAAAGTTATTCTTAAATTAATTTCAAATCATGAAGTGTTAATAATATTAAAAGCGAGCTGTAACTTAAAGAGATTTGTAACCGTTAGTAAGTGATCGTGGGAAAAAACGTCAGTTTGAAACGAGCGAGACGTCTGGGGGCGGATGCACTGACACAACATGCCTAACTACATTACACCACGTGCGGCATGCCCGTACAGATTCTCGATGGAAACCTTAAATGTTTCTATAATATTTCAGTCACGAAGTGACCATAACTTACCGAGTTCTAGAAACATATTCATGTGAATATTCTATGCTGTTAAATCGGCCATTCTTTTTGTTTCAATATCATCGCAGCCAAACAAATTATTATCAGGAGCGTCGTCGTAATAAAGCCCCATATTGACGTGACCGGCCCCACTTACCCTAGGCGACGTAGCCGACCCTTCCCCGCTCATTGTACCGTATTTACCCCGGAACGCTCGGCTCCATTTGTAAACCCCCGGAATCCGCTCCTTGAAGCATGATTCATTCTACGGACCCCGCGTCAAAAGATGAGAATGAGATGATAGTGGTTATTAAAATGAACGGAAATTTGAAAATTTTCGAAACGGTTTTACCACAAAAACAGTTTCGATATTTTTGTGTCCTCCTAAATTTAAATGTCATTATAATGTTTTCTTTAAAAACGAATTGAAAGGTAAATAATAAGAACAGGTAATTTAAATCAATACACTAAAATGTATTAAAGACACTAAACTTCATCGATCCTATAATGTTAATTGACGCTTTTTATTATGTCTGTGTGCGCACAAGCCACAATGTGAAGTGGTATTTAAATGGGGGTGACCAACTGTCGTCGAAACACAGGGGTGGAACACGCCACGGCTTCACGGTACCGCGATAGTAATCTATACGAGACTCACAATTAATGCCTTATTTAACACTTCACTCTAAATAAAATTAAACATCCAGGTTATATGTATGACAAGTATTTTCTTTTTAATGTTTTTGGTACTGTTACAGTAACAAAATAAATTGGTAATGCCTGTTTTATAACTAGAGTTGCTAATCTGAAAGTAGGAGCATGATTCTTAAGCAGTTGGATTCAATACACGATTATCTCGACTGCCAATTAACCAGGAATCCGACACGTCTGCGCACTAATCTAAAATTAACTGCAGCCTATGTATCAAAATACCTACGCGTTACTCGCACATCTTTCAATACTATGCCAAACACCTTCCAGCTTCTCAAAATAGCGGCTTGCCTACTCATTCATATTGATTTATTTAGAAGTTTCGTATATCGAAGAACGGGTGTAACGGGCCCACGTATATATCATGTCATATCCTATGCACAAATCACCACTTTTATGATCCTTAGTATCATTTCGAAAATAGTCGTTAAGTCTGTGCATTTGCCGAAACATAAGTCTTTAACAAAGGTGTACCTCTTTAACAAAGGTGTTCTGAGAATTGTCCCACAAGAATGCCTGAGACCAACGTTCGCATTCAACAACCCAAATATTTTGAACAGACCGTAAGTGATTATTCGGATGTGGTACCACTTTTACAAAAAGTGTACCAGGATACAGAACACACAGATTTTTTGTTGACTACACATTTCGGTCGGCAAAAAGAAAAAGGTCCAGACAAAACTATAAAAAGAAGTGCAGGCCGTGCCGAGTTTACCTAAGAAAGGACCCTTGTAAATCATCTGCAGCGACGATGAATAAAGATGAAGTCGGGATGAGCGTTGTTGACTCGTGTGTTTATTGGTTGTCGACGCTACTAAGTGTCTGTTAAGCTATTTATGAGAATACTTCAAGTATCTAGGAGTTGCCGCTTCGGCACGATTTATAAAGAATAGGCAACCAATTTAGTTGACAATAAATAATTGACAAAACAACACATGACACAATGTAATCTAAGATAACAAACTAATTTTAAAGAGTTTTTAAGAACATTCTTTAATATAGGCAGACTTTACTACTCTATTTATTTCGCACGTAATCAGTTACTGTTTGTGTACCTACTAAACGCACACACGTAAATGTATATTCATTAAAATAATTTCATACACGTTCACAAAGGGCCAATATTGTTGCTCCACTACAGATGCTCGCAACAATGGGTAGCCCGTGCGAGTGTTTGTCGTGCATTTGTCGAATGGGAATTATTAGAAAGGGCTCCGGGAAGGCTCGGGAATTCGCCCTAAAAGCAGTTCACATGAATCGTTCTCCCACTCCGGCGCCGTACAAAAAATTAAACACATCCCGAGAGAAACACAGGGGTTACAACGCGTCACTATACGTCCATATTGATTTTTTCTCTCACTGTTAGTAAAATAATAAAATCACGGCGCGTATTAAAAAAAGATCTTGCGTCGATAGAATTTGGGTTGAATATTGAGTCTGAGTTTATTAATAATCGAAGCGTTAACGTGTGGAATGTTCGATTCTGCAAGGCCGCTTGCAATAGAAACTGTTCCTATCGTGAGTGAAATAATATTAACTGGACCGATTTCACATTTAATATGTACATGTGTATTTACTGCATCCATTATAAAAGTAATTATTTCTGTTAAACAGACGTTAGATCCTCAATATTTATAATATTTTAGCGAAATGTTTTTAAATGCTAACAGAAACATCTGTAATAATGTGTTGTGCAGATCAACATTTGTTGTTAAGTAGTTAACGTTATTGTGTTGATATTTTTATAGCGGCTATGGGTGCGCCGGCGTTTCGGGCGCGATGAGCGGCGGGGGCGAGAACGCGCAGTTCGGCGCCACCGCCGCAATGGTCGCCGCGGCCACCACGGCCGCGATGCAGGACTCGCAGCCTTTCTCGCAGGTAAAACACCACTCATAATCCCTACTGAAGTCGCATACATACACATTGCAATAAGTATTGTCCAAAAATGCCATCTTTCTATTCATCACACGAAGACATTATTAATTTTGAATAAATTCATATGGAAATCATAACCTTCAATTAAACAAACACTCAAAGCAAATACCACTGAATATTAATCTATTAATCAAAAGGACTTGGAAAGCTATTCCAAATGAAACGTGAATTCAGTCAGGTATACAATTCTATAGAGTTATTTTCTATTGCAGATGCAAAACAACATGACTATGGGAAATCCCCAATATGGCGCGATGAACGGCTACGGTCAACAACGCAGCCATAATCCGGCTATGACCGGGATGGGGATGGGAGGCAACGGTGGGATGAACGGAATGACCAGCATGGGGCAGATGGGAAATGCCGCTATGAACGGTATGAACCCCATGGCGCAGATGGCCAACATGGGTATGCACGCCAACATGATGTCATCGCAGATGGGGCCTGGACAAATGAGCAGCTCAGCGAAGATGGGCCCGGGATACCAAAGGCGACATACGCCGTATCCGTCTGGCACCATGCTTATGGGTCAGAGGAAAACGCAGTACATGAGTGGGCAGCCCGGCTTTGGGCCGACTCAGTACCCTGCGGGGTACGGCGGCAGACCGGGTTTCCAGGGGCAATATCCACCACAGCAACCATTAGGTCCTAGCGGTAACTTCGGTGCGGCAATGAGAGGAACAATGAGGCAAACAACGCCGCCTTACTCAAACCAGGGGCAGTACTTCAATGGTGGCGTGCCAACCCAGTTCCCTCAGCACCAGAGTAGCACCGCACAGTATGGTGGGCAATACGGCGGACAGTTCGCGCAGGAGGTCGCCATGCGCACTAACATGAGCTATCAGCACAGTCCAGTTCCTGGTAATCCGACGCCGCCACTAACGCCCGCCAGCAGTATGCCCCCTTACATCAGCCCTAATGGTGATGTGAAACCCCACTTCAATGAGCTCAAACCACCAATGGGCATGCAAAGTAAGGATACTTAATTTGTGGAACAAATCTATTTTATGTGTGGAATAAGGACAAGTCCATTAACGGTTCTCATTATTTTCAGATGACGAGCTCCGGTTAACATTCCCCGTAAGAGATGGTATTATATTACCACCATTTAGATTAGAACACAATTTAGCAGTTAGCAATCATGTTTTTCAATTAAAACCCACGGTCCATTCGACGTTAATATGGAGGTAAATATTGGAGTAAAGTTACACATTAAAATGAAAGTAAAGGTGAAACGTATCAAGCAAGGATTTTAATTTTTTATTTCTTCACAGATCGGACCTTGAGTTGCAATTAAAATGCTTCCATCACGAGGATAGGCAGATGAACACCAACTGGCCAGCGAGTGTTCAAGTGTCGGTCAACGCGACTCCATTACACATAGATAGAGGAGAGAACAAAACATCACACAAACCATTGTACCTGAAAGAAGTGTGCCAGCCAGGCCGAAATACGATACAAATCACTGTGTCAGCCTGCTGCTGTGTAAGTATCTCGTAATATCTTCTGTATTAAACAGGATTAAATAGCATAACAGACAGTATTCTAAACCATTTCATACTAAAAACTTGGCCAAGGAATGCTCAATAGGCAGCAACAGTAAATAACAAAACTTATAATTCTCATTTACTTTCAGTCGCACCTGTTCGTTCTACAATTAGTTCACCGACCGAGCGTACGAAGTGTGCTGCAAGGTCTATTAAGAAAGCGCCTATTAACAGCAGACCACTGCATCGCTAAGATCAAGATGAACTTCAATCAGACTCCGACGAATGGTAGTAATGGATCCAACACAGCTAACGATAGGGACAGCGTTGAACAAACAGCTTTAAAAGTTTCGTTAAAATGTCCAATCACGTTTAAGAAGATCACGCTACCGGCACGTGGCCACGAGTGCAAACACATACAATGCTTCGATTTAGAGTCGTATTTACAACTGAACTGTGAACGAGGGTCATGGCGCTGTCCGGTTTGCAAGTAAGTGTTGCTCACGACATTCCAATCGTAACCATATTGTTGTTTTATGGTGCAAATGTCTAACAAGATGATTTCTTTACAGTAAACCAGCACAGTTAGAAGGTTTAGAAGTTGACCAATACATGTGGGGTATCCTTAACACGTTGAACAGTTCAGATGTAGACGAAGTCACGATTGACAGTGGTGCTAACTGGAAGGCAACTAAAATTGCCAACAATACTGGCATTAAGGTGAGTATTTGTCACACGACTAATGCATTTTATTATTTACTAGCTGACCCGACAGACGTTGTCCTGACCAAACAAGAGTACATACAAAAATCCCATAGAAAAAGGTAGTTTCAGTTTTTCCAGTTTTCCGGGAAAGTTTTCCTGTTTTTATTTCCTTAAGATCCTTATTCAGACGGTTACAATCAATAACAAAAATAGCCAAAGCGGTCCAGCCGTTCTCAAGTTACGCGCTTACCAACAAACAGTATTAAATTTTTATTTATATATATAGATAGATACAAACTATTACACTAAACTTTTACGTCTTTGAAAATGTTTTTAAGATGTGTTCTTACTTATTGCAGCAAGAAGAAGATAGCAATGATGGCAGCGTAGGAAAGCGCAGTAAAGCAGTATCACCGGGCTCGATGAATATGCCTACAATGAACAACTGGGACATGAACCAAGCACTGTCGCCATACCTTCCTCCTGACATGAACACTATCGCCAGCGGCTCAATGATCTCTTCGTACAACCAAAACGGCCAGAACAGAAATTCAAGTTCGAACAATCAGAACTACGACTTCGGGATGAACAATGGGCCTGGCAGTAACGAGTACGCTGGAAACGGACCTCTTTCACATCTCAATGACAGCGTCAACTCATTAGATCCACTCAACGCGATGGAGAAGAGCCTTAACGATCAGGTAAACAAATATTATGTTTTTCAAATGTAGGAACCGAAAACAGGTATCAACATATTCGAATCACACTGGAGCCGATTGTAAAAGTGTATCTTAGCGTACTGTTGTATAACGTTGTCACAATTAAAGTATAACGTTTCTAGTAGAAACTTTTGTGCCGTTGACAGCGGTACGGACGAAAGTTTTGATGCCCTATAAGCTCTTCCCGTTTTTTATTGTATACTTGTACATTTTATATTTATTAAACTGAAGGTTGATTTTATATTTGTAAATATAATATAGTAGAAACCATTTTCTTACGGAATGGATGCTTTTCTTTTCTCTTAAAACTAGACATTCGGGTGTGCAGACAGCCAACTTATGCATATTTAGATTATGTAATCAATCCTTCTATTAATATTTGCTGTGTTAAGTTTTGACAAGCTCAAACACAATAAATACACTGGTTTTATTCATGACTTGACACAGCTATTATTAGTTAGGGGCTAGTCTTAAATTGAAGCATTCTCGTACCTGCCAATGCACAGGAGTTTGTAGCTTAACGTCGACGTATTGTCCAGATGCCGCACACACCGCACACGCCGCACACGCCGGGCTCGGCGCACACGCCGGGCGGCGGCGGCGCGCACACGCCGGGCTCGTCGCACACGCCGGGCCCGCCTTCCGTGGACCACCACTCGCTCACCGATGTCGACATACCCGCCGACCTCAACTTTGATCCCGCCGCCGTCATAGATGGAGAAGGGACAGATAATCTCAATGTGAGTATTTTATCTAATCTGAGACTGATAACGTAACTTTGGGATACCTACATAAACGCTTTTTGAACTTACTGGTGTCTATGGGATTAACACGGCAAATCTAGGTACCTTACCAAAAACAGCAAACAAACAAATGTTCAGCTAGGATATAAAATTTCAAGCAAACATTAATAAGAAGCATTAGAAAAAGCAAGCCAAGTCTGACTGTTATTTTCTTATTCCAGTTATTGCCGGAGACAAGTGTGGACCCGATGGAGCTGCTGTCGTACTTAGACGCACCTGCGCTTGGTGAGCTATTAGCGACGCCACCGTCATCGTCGTCATCGGCGGGCAGTCACCCACCGCGTGCGCCTTCCTCCGACGACCTCCTGGCACTTTTCGAGTGAACACACGGTGACCTGCCGAGAAGTACGTAGACGGGTTTATGTATAGGATTGTCAATTAAAACCACCACCTACAAAGGAAACTTAAGATCTCGATTTGTACTTAAAACAAGATTCTCTATTTCACCCGCTTCATGGTTTATCCGTTCATTATTATTGAGCAGAGAAAATATTTTCTAACATCTATAACCGTCTACGTAACTCGCTTGTTACACTGAGAGATTTATTCGTCTGAGAGTCAAACTAGGCGTTTGTTCAACTCGCAATCAAGCCAGAAGCCCGATATTGTGATATTAGATTTTAGTTCCTTCTCCACGTGTCGCTGGGTTGAATATCGCAGAGCGTTCGAACAGTAGATGTCTTCAGAATCTCTGTCACCTTCTAAAGGTGTTATCGTCTAGTAGAAGTTCCGACCACGCTGTCGTGTTGGACACAGCGACACGCCGAGGCATCGATTGTTGAAACAATGGTGTTGGAGAACATTTATTAGGTATATAAGTAAAGTATTGGAGGCAAACGGCCATAGACACTGCGGTGTTGTGCATGTATAGTTCCTCGCACCGCCGCACACACGGTGGCGCTACTGAGCTCCTTTAATATTCTAAACTCTAGCATAAACTGTAACACAAATTTTTATTAATTATTCAACTTCTTATTCGATATAACTGTAATCGATTAGAGTTTTTTTTATTTGTGTCCATGATTTGTGAATAGTTCACCGGGTGTAAATAATAAAGAGGAGTTATTTTATTTGTGCTAGTTGTTTTGTGTACTGTGGGCGGGGCCGGGCGGCTCCTTGTAGGTATAGGCTAACCGAGCGCGGCCGACCCGTCCGGAGGCATTGTGAATCTTATAGTTCCTATTGGATGCGAGCGAACTATAATGTTCAATTGCCATTTACTGTAAACATATTCCTTCAAGTTTTCGCATACTCTGCATTTTTAAATGGTAAGATATGATAGGATTCGTGAGTATAACGCTACTCGCTTTTGGGTGATATATTCTAAATGAGTTGTTTGAAATCAACAAATAAATGGTAACAAATTAGTTACAAAAATATATTGTAAATGTGAGTGCAAAAATGAACTCTGTTAAATTATTTTGCGTTATGTGAATCGAAGAATGATAGAAATATATTTTAATTTCTATATAAATAGTAATGAACTGTATTATTTGTAAATATGAATCTAGATAAGAATATTATATTACCTAGTTATATATAGGAGAAGAACATGGCAGATACTTATATGACGGCCAGTTTAGTATAGTATTACTAAATTAAAGAAAAATCTACACATGGTTTTACATGTACATACAAAATTACCATACCTATTCTACAAGTGTATGCGTTTGGAGCCCAGTACAGTAAGCTAACAACTTTCTTTCAGCTGTTGACTCTTTCATATTCCAAAAATTTAAATGTCTCTGAAAAACCATATTTTATAACTACATATTTCTTTACATTCTGAATTTATTTCTAAATTTAATATCATATTATTGAACTAGTCTTTTCGTACCTATTGCATTGATTTTGTACGAAACAAAGTTCCTCATACTTGAGTTAAATTGAAATTAGGTATAATAATTTTTTTCAATAAATTTGTGTCTGGCACAAGAACATCTTCAATTTCATTCTACATTTAAATACGTTCATATTATAACATAAGTTTAAGTTGATAGTAGGTACTGTATTTGTGCTCTGAAACGTTTGTCTATTAACAAGTGCAAACCGCCAATACAAACATGTATACACAATAGTAAAATGTTTTACATCCGTGCTCATCTTAATTTTGTTTCGTTTTGCCCACCTCAGATATACCATGGAAGCAATAATAATGAAGTGCTGAGAAAATAAATTTTATTTAAATAGTTGAATATTTTAAATTATCTACGTATAGATACACTAAATAGGAATATAAATTGCGATGAGCATCGAATTGACAAAATCTTATTTCACGTATTTTCAAATGTTTGGTTCCAATTTTGATGTTTCGAGGAATGTTGCGCAAGCGCAAAATAAATTATATTAAAATTTGTTGAAACTTATTTTTTTTAATGTACATTTAGAGTAACGCGCAGCGCAAATTGTCAACAACATTTTGTTTCTAAATGGAATTAAGTTCCCATAAAATATGACAATCATGCCACCATCATTCATTTCAGATGTTGTAAAATTTTCAAACATAGGTTACGGTTAATAACAGCCTAGAAGGATATCTCTTGGTTAGAGTTGTATGTAAAACTGTCGATTCTTTCACTATCTGTAAATTGATGATTTACGCATCTTTACTTCATGCTATGAATACGGACGCCTCTTTAGAGTTAGTCAAAATATTACGAAAAAACAATAAAATTAGTATTATACAAAGCCGTGGTCAATTATTCAAACAAGTTGGAAATAATTTACGAATTGTTGAAAAGTTTTTTTTCGGTTGTTCGTGGTTGATTAGCTAATTGACCACAGCTTTAGCATAAATTACATAATTTTAAGGGACCTTCAATTCCAGTTAGCTAGATCTATATAATGTAGTGAATATTGCTGTTGGATGGATCATCGCAACGATTTTTGTGTGACCAAATAGTAATTTTTTACATGTTTACCTATTTTAGGTAATTTAAAAGTAATGAATTTGTTTATATAAAAATTGAAAATATCACAAAAAATTTATAGCATATCACATTATAAAAATAGCAAAAGTCGAATCGAATGATTCATCCAAGTAAGTGATTACAATATTATATATTTTGTTGAATATTATAATGAACTGCTGTGAAGTAGATTTTGTGATCGTAACAGCAGCATTTCGATAAGCAGCATTTGGAAATAAGTGAAAAAGAATTCTAAATAAGGTAACATGCGACCCATGACTCAGAAACTAATGCAAAGCCAAACTGTACTGTAGCGTATTTAACATTTGAACATTATGTGAAAAGTTTAGCAAGCAGGACGATACCCACTAAATTCATTTCGAAATGTGTAAAATGAAAAAACATAACATTTTTATGTTATTGAAAATAAAATAAATCTAAAAATTATAATGTGTGACTTTCATTTAATTTATCCTAACAATTAGTTTCACAACTATAGATCGATTGTCATACATGACACACCCTTACTTTTGTTGGCAAGGTTCACAGCATCGAGATGACTAATTATAACGTAGGATAATTATACCTTTTAAAAAAAAGCGAAAGACAATCAAGAAAACAGAATGGTACATTGTAGGTTACTTACTCTGTATGGAAGGTCTGTTGAAAGCAATAATTGTAAGTAATAGTAGGCTAAGAAAACGTTGTCATGCCAATGTGACTACATCTTTGGGAATTTTCTTCCCAGTACCTACCAGTAACCCAGCAGGCTACAGGGAAGGCATGTTCACCACACATACATGATAATATAGCTGACTAATCAATTTAAAACACTGAACGGGTATCAGAAACAACCAGATTAGTGTTCAAATTATGCCTAATTATAAAAGTTTGTGTTGGAATGTTTTGAGAAATCAACCATTACACTGTTGTATTTGCAAGAAGTCAAACCAGTATTGTGGGCTATTTATAAACAAAATAAACCTGAACCCGAAGGATACCGCACAGTGCTTTATTAAAGCTCCTCCAGTTTTGTATACGTAGCTGCCTAAGTTATCGATGTTGGCATACAAGTAAACCGAGATTGCTCGACGACTTTTTAAAGAACTAAGACTTAAAAATAAAATTGTACACACGGCTACATATCAAGCTATAATTTCCTGTAGAAGCTGACCTCGCATTGTACGGAAATCCTATACAATGCTAGATCAGCTTATACTGTAAATGTTTAGCTTGATATGTCGCCGTGTGTACATATAGTTGCCAAATAAAATAATATAGAAAATGATTTTTGACATTTAATTTTAACACCGACTTTGTATATGTGTGTAACAAGACACTTTCGTGGATATCCTAAACAACAAATGGTACTGGACGTGGACATTTAATAGCCTACCAACACTCGCTACAGACCACGCTACGATAAATCGGTCGGTCTAAAACTAAAATAATGAAGATTCCAAGTAGGTGAGCAGGAAGTACACTATAATGATGAGGTGAGTACCATCTATTTCAGCTAAGTTTATTTTAAAACAGGTAGGACTGAGAAGTCATTTGCCCAATTGCGATTGGCGATTTCTCTGAAGCACAAACCTATCGATAAATTGTGTATCATGGCAGTTCTAACCTTCCAGCTAGGAGGTGCAGGTCTCTTACTGAATCTCAAAATTTCTGCTAAGGAGTTTTCCACAGTGTAATAAAGCGCTCAATCATAGCTTTCTGGGCCTATGGATGTAGAGGCAAAATAAAGCACACCAAAATTCGCTTCTAAAGGCAAAAAAGGCTGCCGGGCTCAAATGGGCGAGCCATGCACTATGACCGACGAGCAATAGTTTCCACTTATTAGATGCCTTTTTTTTTTTTTGGGTGGGAAATCATCAAATGACTTCTCCCGCTCTGGGTGGAGCGGGAGGGCGTGTCAGACTTTTACTGACTAAAACCCACCGTGTTCCTTCAGTTGCCTGTGCCAGGGCCACGGTTTTCTCTGTGGAATAACCCGCGACCCTGAGGCGTCGGCCCTATCGGACCCCGTCATTTTGTGCTGACATCTCTTTGAGGCGCGCATGGAACACAACGCGCCGTCGACCCGGGCCTGGTCCTTACCGGACGGCGAGCTACCCATGGCTCGCCGTCCGCAAGCCCGCGCCTACGGTGGCCGGGAATCTGCTTGCGATTCCCGACGCCCAGGGCGTCTCCTGCGGCGACTAGGGGCGTGAGGGCGCAAGGCTCTCTCCCTCACGCGCTCCGCCTCCTCCTTTGCGAGCATTACTGCTTCGCAGAAGGAGGTGACGGCTTTCCATTCCCTCTCGCTCCGTACCATGGCCTGGACCAGGGCCGGACGCGAGAGATCGCCGCCGCCAATCGCCTCCGCGAGGACTTATTAGATGCCTGAAAACTGATTACTTGGAGTTTATTCAAATTTGTCTATACTTCACTGGATGTCAAAACGAAGAACCTGTAAATGAGCATGTGTCCCCTATGCTTAGAAGATACTACTACCTACTCGATTATTGGTAGTATTATTAAGCTGGTAACACCGCACACTCGCACGCGCAGCGAAGCCTTCTCGCATGCACGCACACACACCAATTGATCTCATGTAAACACGTGCCCTATAGTGCAGACACTCAGACAGTCGATTAGTCGACGGGTCCGCGGCAGGTATCGCGCCCCGTCCTACCGGTTCAACAATAAAACGATCGAACGAACGCCACCGTCAAACGAACTATGTATATTGTATTCTAAACACAACGAACAACAAGACAGTTTTTAAACATTAACAGTGCAGTAGAGTGCGCGCAGTTTTGAAACAGCCAAGGTATGCATTCGTAAACTTCTCCTTAAGTGCATAGCGGTATCGCAAAACCAGATTTAAAGTGTTGAATGTATTATTGAAAGTAGCTTTTGTTGTTTGTTTAGTCTACCTACCTATTCCTGTATTTTGTATTGAATATCAAGACTGCAACGAGGGCCTGACTTATAGATTCAAGGTAAGGCTAAGTTTAAAGTTTTAATGTGTAACATAATTACTTATGTGATAAAACTTAGGTAAAATTATTGTTGTTGTTATGTACAGCAATGAATTCCAACACGTTTATTATATTTTCATTCCTGTTGACTAACACTGGTTGAAATATTAGCCATAAGACGTGATACAAAGACGCTGACACAAAGAACGTTTGACATTTTCTTTAAATATATTTTCCTCATTTAATACAAGTTTTTTAATAACGCTTACAACTTTGTTATTTGTGCTTACAACAATTTCATGAATATAACTGCGACGTGTATTATTCTGAGAATTTTATCTTGCTTTGAAGTCTTTTTGGACTTTTTTGGCGCAAGGGTCGGGTTGGTTTATCTGCAGGTAGATGTCTTAAGACTCATTTTCGGGAACGCGGATTCTAAAACGACAACATTATACATAAACATGTCTGTACCTTCAATATTTTTGCTAAGCTAGCTTTTAAATCAATTAAAGCACAATCTAGTAAGCACAACTACTGATTTGTTAATAGCACCTACTATATCATTTTATACCAATATTGAAACTACATACATCTTCTTCAATGTTTTCATTATTGTAGCCAATTACCAGACAAAAGTTTAACATTACTATAACTTCATGACTAATAGTTCTAAGACATTTGATATGAATAATGAATCAAATAACATATTCACAGGTAGAACATGCATTTTCTAATGTGAACTGCACCCTAATTGCGTAACACATTTTCGTAAACGATTACGATTAATCAGTTTGATTTTGACAGTTCAACAACATTCATTGCGTTTTGTACATTGCTGAGCAGAATTTTATCGAACTTATGAAGCAATGGATTAGCAATCTGTTTCAAAACGATTCAGATTCCGATTGGTTTTGTATTACGCAATTAGGGTACTGGCCTAGTTCAACTGGAATAGTTACCTATTTTATCTTAGATTAACTTTAAAAAAAAAAAGATATATATTGGCTGCAGCGGATTTCAAGATATCACAATTAACATTTTTCTATATAAAAATAAATGATTTA
Source organism: Dasypolia templi (assembly GCA_963555695.1). Taxonomy (NCBI): domain Eukaryota; kingdom Metazoa; phylum Arthropoda; class Insecta; order Lepidoptera; family Noctuidae; genus Dasypolia; species Dasypolia templi. The sequence continues at coordinate 21,324,797 of OY743141.1, read as the reverse complement.
TTTATTTTGTACACGTTTCATAAACCTGCCAGAATTAGCGCTCGTCTTAGAACTTTTTGGTATCAACAAACTGATTAAATATCTTAGAAGGTAGAAACAGATACTTTAAATTGACGGTGATGACTGAAAAAATTATCATTTAAGTATAATCCAACAAATCAGTAACCTTCATCTTAAAGAATATATCAAAGGCAGACAAAGACTCGCACTTGGCGAACAATGGCGACATTACATTATGTACTCTATGTACATATCAGACGTCAACCAACTTACGGTATATATTATGATTTATGAGTATCTTGATTCGCACAAGATACTTATTAGTATTACCGTTGGCGTTACAAAATCTGTCAAGATGTTCAAAATTAAAAGCAGTTCATTAAAATCTGTTTCAGGAAATTGCTTCAATGAACCTACCTCATGGCAGATATTCCCAGAACCATGATCGCGTTATCTTACGACCTCTAAAACTATTGCCTTCCATACTTTCATAGTCTTCTTCGTGCTTGTGAACAATTAATACTAAATAAATGATTGCCAAAATCTCTATACAAACTAGTGCTTAATGTTCTAGGTAAATATTATAAAATCGTATTTTGAATGTCTTTAATACACCAAGATATTCTATAGTATTCATGCACTTTTAATTTTGAAGTAAATAAGTCATTCTGAGAACAGACTACACAGTTATTTTGAACAAATATTAAACAGATTAGAATCTAAATACGAAAATAAACAGGTGGCCGCCTGTTTTTTTCTTCATGTCATTAAAAGCAACATTAACCCAACTTGCCGAACAGGTGCCCACAGAAACCACCAATATCAATAAGCAGGTTTTTAAAAGACCTTTTTTCGCTTTCTAGTCACTTGGATTCTCAAACAATTACGTTCGATGCGCTGGCATCGCAGTTAGAAGTTGAAAAGAATGAGTAATCAACACGCAAACAACACGATACTATATGGATATCGATATATCTGGGATGACCACGGACATCGTAGGTATATTAGTCACGGCACACGACTTACTGGACTTTGGAATCGATGCATTTTAATAATGGATGTGAAAAAGGTGGTAGATTCCGTGTAAGGAGGTGTCGTCGCACTGCAAAAGCTCACATAATAATTTACTTGAGATTATGCTGGTTAAACTTTATACATGAGTATTTGATTAATTGAAATCTATACTACAGCTGTTGAGACCGAGTCCGTTATGTTTTTGCCAACCATACACAGGTTGTCGACTAATGGCCGATTCCTATAATTTACAGACCGATATGAACTGCATATTCTGCAACGATTAAGAGTTCGTAACTACACTGGGTCGCTCTTAAACAGCCTCAACCATTGCAACCATTGCAAAACTTAATTTTAAAACAACCATTTAAAATGATGCGAATCGTGACGATGACGATCGTGCGTTACGATTTCATCGCTAAGCCTTGCTTGCGAAAGTCTTCTCTCCCATCGACAGGTATAGGGTTGACTATTAAAGCCATGATTACATAAATGCAAGAAAGATTACAGGTGCTTGCGTTAGTATAAGTATCTGGAAAGCCAATGACGGATAATAACATGATGGTAATGACTTCTGTAACTATAAGTAACTGTGTGTCCAGTGGCGTATTTTAAGATTCAGCGCCCTGGGCCTATAACGTTTGCCGCCCCATAAATTAACGAAAAAAAGCAAAAACTTTGACTATACAATAAAATCCAGCAGTGTGTTGATGTGGGCTGAGAATGAGGGAATGCCAACAACATTTTTTTTTTCCTGATGGACAGATTGGCTATCAAACTCTTCAATGACATTGTTAAATTAACGGATTGGGTCAAGCCAGCTTCTACAGGGTGACAGGTAAATTCCACCTATTCCTTGAAAAGGGTTTATACAAGAGGCAATTAGCAGCAAATTAAGTCTTGTATACTATGGGTCAAAACTGGATGGTTTTCGAGCGGTGCTCTTCGATTCTCCGAGCGGTGTTCTTCGATTTTTAACTGAAGTTCTTTTATTTCAGAGATTATGCATGTTTTGGGCAAGCATTTTTTTAATGCATTCATATTACTCTTACTTCTTATTCAGACATTGGATCCAATTTGCATAAACATGCAAAATTTGTGGTTACCACGTCGTACGAAGTTTTGTGCTTCCCTAACTCGCCCAACAATTAGTAGCATATTGCGAAGAAGGTATTAACCCTGAAATCACATCCTTGTAACAACACTTCTGCCTCGCGACACTCATCGTCTCGTTTCTTTCTCTTAATAATTATTATTTATTCTCTTGTGACTGTTTTTGTTTTCTTCTGAGAATTTTCTCTTACCACAATCTTAAAAAGTATCAAAATATTTCCGTTGATTTTCTACAAAAGTAATGTTAAGCCTGGAAACTACAAACTTCCTCTACGTCCTTGTCGACACCTTGTAGAATTTTGGAAACTACCGATAGTAAATTGTTTTAATACGGCGGGATAACTGTGTATAATACACTTACGTACTACTTTGGCTTGCGTTGCGTGGCTTTCATTTTGAAAATCAAGCAACATTCATTGCGTTATTTACGTTGTTTAGCAGATACATTTTTCGAACATATGGAAAGGAATAGCCCAAAATTATTCAGATTCTGAGTAATACTGTGTTACGCAATTAGGCTGCGTCCTGAACCAATTTTGTTGAGCCAATAGCCCTTTTTTTTCTGTGGGAAATCATTAAATGACTTCTCCCGCTCTGGGTGGAGCGGTAGGGCGTGTCAGACTTTTACTGACTAAAACCCACCCGTGTTCCTTCAGTTGCCTGTGCCAGGGCCACGGTATCACTTCCAAACAACCCGGCAGACACTGGCCCTAACGGACCCCGTCTGTTAGGGCCGATGCCGGTCCTTACTGGACAGTGAGCTAAAATGTTCGCCGTCCGCAAGCCCGCGCCTTTGGTAGCCGGGATTCCCGACGCCCAGGGCGTCTCCAGGTGCTACTAGGGGCGTGAGGGAGCAACGTTCTCTCCCTCACGCGCTCCGCCTCCTCCTTCGCGAGCATTACTGCTTCGCAGAAGGAGGTGACAGGTCCCATTCACTCTCGCTCCGTACCATGGCCTAGACCAGGGCCGGGCGCGAGAGATGGCCGGGAGCGAGAGATCGCCGCCGCCGATCGCCTCCGCGAGGACACGGCGGTGCTCCGCCCAGGCTAGGAGAACTCCACCGTGTCCTCGAGCCAATAGCCCTACAGCTTTATTTTTAACCAAAGCTATTTGGTGGGCAGAGTCACTTTTATAGCTTCAAGAGCCGTTATTATTTGGCTCCAATCTTTATCAAGGCTGGTACAAGCATCGTCTCTCGCTGACCATAGCTCTCGCTTATGTACATGAACAAAAACGACACGAGCAACGTCGAAACATCCTGGCTAGTCCGGAGTCGCGACGGAGTCCGACGGACATATTGTCGCCGCCCCGCCGCCGTGCAGTAAGCGATAGCCCCGCGTCTTGATGTCTATCAAACTTACAACCAAATGAGTTTGAGTTTTTGTTAATTAGGTAGGCTTTTTTTTAATTTCTTCAGACATATAAAGTCAAAAAGAAAGACGGACAAAGCTGAGCACGAGGTGCGGCTCGCGCCGCCCCTTGCAGCCTGCCGCCCCGGGCCATGGCCCTTTTGGCCCTAGGGTAAATACGCCCCTGTGTGTGTCGTGCATTGTCCTACTTGGTGCAAAACAATCGATTTTCGTTATTCTTACTTAAATACATTGCTTTACATATTTAGGTAAACTAACATGAAGTATTAAATGTTTCAACATGCATTGAACGCTGCAAAGGACCTCGCAGCCCTAATGGAATATAGAAGACTTGTAAATTTACACAACAGTAAAAGTTTATGAACTTTACTGCACCAATACCAGTCGCCAACTGTCTTTTCATAGAATTAAACCATTGGTACATATTTTCTTTCAAATTATAATCAACATCTTAAATCATAATTGACCTTACAATTACTTATCATACCTGCAAAGTTCTGCTACTGAATGGAAGAGCCGAATAACATGAACCACGAAAAAGCTTTCTTATCACTTAATAGATTACACTACACTACACTACACTGAATAACTTTATGTGATAATATATCCATAGAACTCTAAAGGCAATTAGAAACTGTCGATGCTGATCTGACCTTTATGGCTCTAGCCTCATCGCTCATATTCATTTGTGGCTTACTATCCAATCATCCATCGCCACACCGTATTTTCGCGCAGTCGCAATAACCACTGTTCATTAAACTTACTCTGCTTATTCTCTTTCGTTTCAAATCTTACCACTACTTGACAAAAGTAACTCTCTGACATTTAATATTTGTATACCACTAAGAAAAAAAACACTTATCACAATTATTATAGATATATTACAAACACTAAGTTAGTACAATACAGCTATGGGCATAATTAAATATGTTATTTTAATCTAGGTGCATACAGTGATTAAAAGTATAACCGGAATGACAAGGCCGGAAATAAGCTTGAAATAATGTGGTAAGTAAGAATTATAAAATGAACTTGCCTTCTGGCAGATAATAAAAAAAATCGGTCCATTTCACACATGGAATCCACACACATACTTACTAATTTAAAAACACTACGACAGGCCAATGTTTTAGACGAGGCTCAAATATTAGTGATGCATGGACTTCTGCGGAAAATACCAATAACTACTTTCATAAAATTATTAAAAACATATTCCAGCTGAAATTCCTGTAACAGGTACCTGCGTAGTTTATTTTTTAAACTCCGTAAAAGGCTATTTCCTTATGCTTAATTTACATTGCCGCGGAACAGACGGAAAGCGATTTGTTGTAATGAAACGTTACAAAAGCGTGAAGAACTTTGTGTCAATGGTGTAACGTTTACAAATTAGCTGCGGGATATTCTTCGGAACACACGCGACCTGTTTTTTTTAGCTCGTATCTAGTTTTTACGTTACACAATTGACACAAACAAACATTACGCTTTGTACCATTTCGTTATAAAAATCGCTTCCATTCCGTTTCGCGGCAATGCAAAGCCTACACGATTACTAGCAATACTTAATTAGTGATTTGCATCTCGTCCGTATCACATTGTTATTATATCGTTCTATTTATCTTAGGAAAATTACAAGCATGTATGAAGCATTAGTTGATGCATAAAATACGTCTGAGTTGTAACCAGATAAAATATTAATAAATTGAAGACCAGTAATCTACTGGTTCGATGGTTAGCCCAATAACTGTTGGGTTATAACACATATAATATGTAGGTATTGCAAGACTGATTTAGATTTAGATAAGTACAACAATAAATTAATGATAAGTACTAACGTCGTTTTTATTTGTATGTATTATACATTTTTTTTCAACGGTTAACTGAAATCCGTTTATGACCAATAAACTAAACTGGTGTGTTTGAATGCGCGTACGAAACACTGTGTGCTGCAGCGGGCATTACGTCATCTGTCGCCTCCGTCGCCCGCCGCGGCCACCGCTGCGCGCCTCAGTCGCGCCGGCCCGCTACCCCGCCCGCCCCTCACTTCCCGCTCCCACCCGCTTGTCCACAGTTGATCGCAGTGCTCTCGTTTATACGGTTTATTATATTGTTTTTTTACATATTTGTGTGATTATGAATTGATAATAATGCCGAGATACAAACATTGTATTGTGCCTAAATGTAACAGTACAACAGCTGTTACACCAAACAAACAGTTTTTTCAAGTTCCGCGAAATGCAGAAATTAGAACGAAATGGAGTAAAGCAATGAAGAGAAACAATAAACCTCCTCTTTCAAACAAAAGTGCTTTACACTGCTGTGAAGATCATTTTGACGTAAGAATAAGATTTGATTATAAAATGACAATTATTATTGACAGTAGAGGTACCTTTAAACTGCGCACGTTTTTCAATGAGATAACTCGTATTATCGGGTATTTTAAGTTTAACGACTACGTCGTTCTGTGTGTGTGTGTGTGTGTAAATGGCTGGTTTCATCGGATGATTCTTAGCTATGTTCCATGTTAACCTTACATGTTAGTAACTTATTAAGTTCGGATCGTAGTACCTACCTACAATTACGATCACTGAAATGTTTTTTCAATTAATTTGTTTTTTTCGCACAGCTTGAGACGGACATGGAAAACTACACAAAATTCCAAATGATGGGTGGGCCAAATAGACTGAAAAGAGGTGTTTTTCCCCACAAGTTTGCTTGCCAAAAGAAAGACGAGGTTACAATTTTACTAGAACTGTCTGCATACCAAAAACGAAAACAAGTCGAATGTTTTAAAAGAGCTCTTAATTCAGATATTTCTCACGAAAATCTATTAGAAGTCCCGGTAGAATTCGTAAAATGGGAACCTGATGTTTCGACAGAAACTACTGAGGGAGGTCCAATTGAAGAAGATAACATACCTGAGAACGAGTCTAATGGTTCTCCTAGTAATAAATCAATTGGAATTCAAGTAAATCTGAAGAAAACAGTACGAAGCCGAGCTACCAATACCGACAATTCTCCAACGAAAAAAAAGGTCAAAAGATCTTCCTAAACATTCTCTTTACTTCGTAATGTTGCTATGAAGTGAAAAGATGTTAAAACTGAATTTCATTATGCAGTCACATAGAGGTTACTCTTATTAATTAAGACGAATAATCAATTAATTACCAAATCATGTTCAAGACGGTTGCGATGAAAATACTCCACTGACAATAAGAACTCTGAAAACCTAGCCTCAATAGAAGCTGAGAGGCATTGGACTACTAAATGGTTGGAAACGCCAAACGCACACAGTAGGTATGTTGTTACGACAGTAGTGCCAAACAAGGATATTTTGGCGAATCAATGACATTGACAGGAGGGCATCGTTGGTAAACAGTTGTGTTATTGTGGCACAGAAATTGTATTGCCAAAATACCTAACAATGTTGCAACGTTCGTTCTGATTTTGGACACACGCCAAAATAACCACGTAGCGTTGTAAACTCAGATTCAAGACGCTACAACGAAAAACGTTAAAACGAGTTGACAAGGAAGAGTCCGAAGGATTATCGCTATTTTGTTTATTCAATAAATAATTCCATACACAAATGAAGATACCGTGAATATCTCGACATCGTATGTGGTTATACATACATGTGGTTAAACTGAAAGCGTGTTAGAGGTTTTAAGAAAATAAAATTATTTTAAAAACTAAAAGTCTTATTGTTTCATTAGGATCATAACTTCTTCTTCTTCTTCTTCTTCTATATAAATTCTGGAAATGATATGTAAAACAAATCCATATGTATGGAACTGCGGCCTAACTACCTACGTAACACACCATGGCAATGCATTTTATTTTGACAATTCAATAACATCCATTGCCCTATTTATTTCAATTATTGGCAAATCGACCTTTGCCAGCATTATCGACGGTTTCATCGGCATCACTGAATATTTTTTTTAATATTTTTACCTCGTTAGATACCTGATTAAATGAAGATGTCTTCTTTGTAATTTGTACGCTTAAAGACATAGTACAATTTTGAGATAACTGGTGTCATAGTTCATGTAGGTAATTTTTGAAAATGGTTAATAAACTTCGTCCTTTAATTTTTAACACTGACCGTTTAGAACATTTGGTCAAATCGAAAGGTTTAATAAGGTATTGGGTACCCAATACAATAGCAATGAAGGCAATTTCAATTTAAGAGCTCAAAGAATACTTATACATATTTTAGTGACGAATATTGTTTTTTTTTCATCAAAATTGGGTTTTCTAGAATCCCATCAATTTTTGCCGAAACTGAAACGATTTACCTTCAGTCGATTGGTCCATGAACCGTTGGTCAACATTTTCTTTAAACCATTATTATACAACACTTTTCATCGAAAAGACTTTTCATCCACGAACGTTTCGCCAGCATAACTCTACGTCAGTGAATGATTAACCAACAGAATGTTTTGACCAATAATTATTCACCCAAGGTGTTTAGGTAACCTCTAGAAGCAATAATAGCCTAGAGATATGACAGTTGGACTACCAAGTCACAGGTCGTAGGTTCGAAACCCAGCACGCACCAATGTGTTTTCGAATTCATGTGCGTACTATAAATTAATTATGACTTGCCGAAACCGGTGAAGGAAAACATCATGAGGAAACCAGCACACCTGAGAGATTTTTAAACGGTGTGTAAAGCCATGTCAATTTTACAAAAGAAAATATACTGCAACAAAGAACATTAATGCAATCATAACTTTTTTGACACACGAACAGTTGATAAAAAACATTACTTTCGTAAATGGCAAATGTGTAACAAGCCTCTTAAATAAGTTTAAGTCCATTTCCTCTTTCTTTGACAAGTGCTGGGAGATCCGTTCTTGATATTTTTGTTCTACTCGTTTCGATGCGCTCTATTATGCAATCCGTATTCTTCTGCCCGTTTTCCATTTCAGATATAGTTGTAAATATATTACATTTACCAGCAAAATATTCCACCTGTTATGCCAGGACTCGAGGGCATTTTGAGATAGGGGCACTTGTGATCGGTAACTGTCAACTACTGACCACATAGAAGGTGGGAAGTTGGGTTTACATAGTGACAATGTCATCTTCGATCTAACATTTTTAGGTATCTTCGTTGTTCCTGTCACATAATATTATTCAAATTATGTTAGTACTTCTTCTGCTTCTACTGGTATTACTTCATTCCTTATTATGTTGAAAGCATCGACGATTTCAGTTGGCTCTAAAAATGCCAATGCCGCGAAGTGTCGCATTTTATGTGCAAAAATTGGGTCTTGACTATAACGTTTTGCCAAGCCGGATGCCTGAATGAGCCGCCATATGATTTGGTTGAGGTGAAAAAAGCACAGTTTGTTTATGCAGCCTGGGAATGCATGTCTGATAGCATTAATTGCAGCAGTATCAAAATCCGTTAGGATGAACTTAGGCGCCAAATTTTTGTTCAATTTGTTAAAAACTAATCTTTTTAATATTTCAAAATATATTGTAGTAGAGTATATACAGTAGTCCATATACCAGTGGCACAATCTTATGTATTCCATCTGTTGTGCCTACTACTGCATGAATTATATAGATTTGAGTAAATGGGATGGGGCAGGATTTGAATGTATTATTGGATATCGAGGGTAACAAAAAAAACGACGGGTTGCACTCCGGGAGTGCCGGCAGAAGTGAAATCTTGAATATTAACGTTGTGCATTTTTGATATTTTGGAATGGTTAGGGAATAATTTTGCACGAATTTCTTTAATTATCAGTATAAAAGTACTATCATTTATGTGGTAGAATACAATATTTATTTATTGCGCCATCGTACACAAACATGACAATTTATATTACATTAAAAAGTTTATCTCTCAGAAAAATCAATCAATAAAAATCAAAAATCAACAATCACATCCGTCTTACGAATTTTCGATCAGGTCACGTGTCCTGACGCGAGTTTAACATTTTTTACCCATTACAAAAAAGTGTACAACGCCGCTAAAGAAGTTTTCACTTCAAAAATTGATTGAACATGTAACATACAGCCACAGACTAGTTGTATATAGAAAATTATTTAAATATTTGTTAACTTTGTAGGTATTTTATTTTTATTAAATTAACAATAAATCAACCTACGACCTGTGACTTGGTAGTCCAACGGTCATATCCCTAGGCTATTATTGCTTCTAGAGGTTACCTAAACACTCACTGACGTACCGTTCTGTTGGGGAACAGTCCATGGGCCAATTGTTCTTTGTGTGAAAGTTATTGATCAAAACATTCCGTTGGTTAAGCATTCACTGATGTTGCTGGCAAACGCTCGTGGATGAAAAGTCCTTGGGATGAAAAGTTAATCGTTTAAAGATAATGTTGAGTAACGGTTCATGGACCAATCGACTGTTGGTAAACCGTTTCAGTTTCATTTTTGCATATTCTGTATGGGATGATTAATTGTTGCAAACGGGTCACAATAGGACGTCCTGAAAGGAATACGTCATATTACAAGTCACGCTGTATAAGTGACCAATCGAAGGATCATGGTTGACTGGCTAGAGTACTGACTGATGAGACTAAAGGCGAAATATTGTGACGTTTTCGTAAAGTTCGACCACGACACGTCGACCACGACACGTCGACCAGATAGTGCTATTTCTGGAGTTAGGACTTCAGTAATTTTTCATTGAGTTGCATTATTTATCTTAATGACTAGTTTTACAATCAACGAAAGAGATTCAGACTACCCACTCGTCTTAAAGTAGGTGCCTGAAAACAGGCGTCGTCACCGAGATAGGCTTGAAACATTGGCGTGACACTTTGGACTCGTTCCTGAACGATTGACAGTGAGACCAAATAGGTTAATTAAAAAAAGAAACCACCAATACACCTTTTCGAAAAAGGATGACAAACTTGTTTAAAATAACGTAAAATTTGCTATGTATACTATTCTCAATGAGTCGTTACTCTACCATTTAGAACATGGCATGAAATGATTGAATGACATACATCTTTTGTCAATAGTGGTTCAATGGCCACGCAAATGATAAAGCAAACGTATGAACCTTAAATTTTCATACTTGAAGGTACTGGAAATAATACGATATTGATATATTTAATACGAGTGAAGTACTCGTCTGAACCTTTTTTTTTGGGAATGGCATCTCGCAGGTCAACCTATGAGGTTGTCGTCTTCTTAAACGGACTTGCGTCTGAACCTATTATATGAATAGCCTTTTATATGTCTACTCAGTGTGAATTGTGTGAAATGTCGGTAGTTTTTGGAGGATTAGGAATTAATAAGAACGTTTATACCGCTAAGCGATTTGACGTTTTAGAACCAGACGTTACGAAATAAACGTTAGAATAATATTAAGAGGTCAATCAACTTCAGCGACTTTTATTAGCTTTTTATTCATTTATATTTTAGAACCTTTTACATCAACAGTTAGCTCTGCCAATCGCCGTGATTGGCCCCAACCAAAAAGGGAGGTTTCTAATTTTATCACCGCACTCTATCAACACACTAGGTGAGAGAGTTGGTGACTTCAAAACCAGCCAGTCGATGTTCGACGATTAGATAAGTAATATAAACTTTTTCGCTTTTTTAAGAATATTTTTATCAGAGCCGAAGACGCATGTGTACGAAAAATCAATAAATTCAAGGAATCGTTAACGATAAAAGTAAAACTATCCGTTTGTTCGTGCAAGTGGCACGGACCCTTTAGTAGTGGGCGCATTACGTATGCCAGTCAGCGGTGGCTTGCGCGCAGGACGTTGCACCCGCCTCGCCTCTCACGCTGCCTTCCATACGTCTATGACCATTCGACCGTAAGAGGCAGATACATGAGCACTTATATTAATTTGTTAACTTATAATTTAAGAACAAGCTTTATACAGACATAAAGCTCGTCGTTCTCGTCGATAAGTTGTTTCACTCATGTTCTAATATCTACGCGTGCGTTGGAATCTTTTATAAAATATTGGCTTGGCACGCACCCCACGTGCGGTTTATGACCGTGAATAATTGTGCACCTAAGTAAGATGTGTATTGTATGAAGATATAGTTATAAAACAGACTCACATCATCATGTTTGATACGTTAACGAGTACTGAAAAAAAATTACTTTCTTTAAAAATAAGTGATTGATCAGTTGCATGAAAGATACATTTTAACTAAAGGCTGTATGTGATAAGATTGAGATCTGTCAAAAAAACCCTTTCTAGGTAAAAAGGCGGCAAGACTATTACAGTGACTTAACTACAGCCGACTAGAATGTTTTATTGGCGTCTTAAAATTCTAGTTTAACTCAAGGAAATGAGATTTCCTGTCCTTCTTTATTGGGAATACAGACACAAATCGTGCTTGAACACTGAGGATGTGCAAGACTTAAATAAAACAATGTACTTGTAGAGGAGGTTCAGTTAGGGAGCGTTGCCCTGTCTGTCTAGGCTGGAGACAGACATTGTTTTACTATCCATGCGATGGTAAGGTTTATTGCGACAAAAATGCCAAAGCAGTGCCACGTTTAAACTGCTTTTATGCAGCAATAGAACACCGTACCGTAAGCAAAATGATAGTTTGATCACGGAATTAATTCTTTCTTCAGTAGTTCCTATGGTTGTTCCGATCATGTTCGTGAAGCATGAAGCAAACAATACCTACCATAATATAGTACATATCTACCAATTCACAAAATAAGATTCGAAAATCAATTTGGTTTGAATTTTCAAGCAAAAAGGTATGTACAAAAAAATATTAATTGACATGCAAAACTCGCAATTCCAGTAGGTATAAATGCGAAATCACATATTTCCGTGTCATTGTTACTTGGTCGACTGTAGTAGTTCCATGATTTATTAGAAAGTGCAAACATGGTTTGTTTGCAGATATGGCAAAAACGGAGTACAAACATACATTTATTGCAGATAATCTTAATTAAAATTTAAATAATTTTGAATAACTTTTTTATGTCTCATAGTAGAAGTGGAGAATTGATCATAATTAAAAGTTGTTTTGTTTGATTTGCTTTAAAATGCCTTTTAATGTTACCCTAAGAAATTAACAAAGATCAGAGCAGGAAAAACAATAAAACGTTTGGCGTGCCTAAAATATACTCGTAAATTATTCTTAACCCTAATGAAATAAAACATCATGTTTGTTTGTTTTATGTGTCTATAAATAAAACCATCTTTGATTGAATATATATATTAGTACAGTTACGGATAGGTAATTTCACGTTATTACCGGCAACACCGCTGACAAATGTCAATTGTAACTGTCACTCTTTGACTTTTGCGCAGGTATCCTCATTCGAATTGTGTTTATGTTTCATTTTCGCTTTTATGTTAAAATTTTATAAAAACAGATGTGTTGACTATGCCGATGGTTTGTAGAAATAGTGAATGGCAGGTTTAAGCGTGACTATAAATTGTTATTAATTTTTGCATCTTCTTAAATTATGGAAGATTTAAGGATTGCTGCTGCGCTGGAATTGAATAGCGGGAAACCGGACAGTTGGATGTTGTGATCATATTATAATGACTATTCTTTGGCACTGGGATGGGCGAGATATCATGAAAGGTTTATCCAACCAGCTGCATTTTAAGATAATGTTTTGATAACATTAAACGATTTAAAAAAGTACTTTGTTTTGTTATTTGCCTTAAACATAATAAGCTACTGCAGATATTTTACTTTTTGTGCTTTAAATATTGTTACAAACAATTGATTTTCTCAGATAAAGTAATTAAAATATATAAAATTCTATTTATATTAAAAGCCTGACACTGATATATACACATTAATCTACACAAAATACCTTAGCCGTAGTGCAAAAAGCATCTTTTTCAAACCTTTTATACTTATTTCCACTACTGCTGAGCAATTTGCTTCTTTTTAATTTTGTCTATAGAATATCAGTATTATTAAATGACAAAGATTTGATATCTGTACATTCTGGGGCACAAGCCCATGCAATTTTTGGCGCTGTCCTTTATAAATATAAGGTAGGTATCTAACCTACCTGGATAAAAATCTATCTTTTCGCTATGTAGCTATCGGATATCGTAGCAAACAAAGAGGTTTTCGACTATTGCTACCGAAAGCATAATAGGTAAAGGTAAAAAACTACCTAATCTTAAAATTGACATCTTTTGTTTAGATATGGATACTGCGGTCTTGTTTGACTTTTTATTATTACCCACTCACAGTATGATAAATACCCCAAAAAACAGATATCACTTTTTATTCTATTAACCGAACGTATGAACTATTTACAATGCGAGAGTAGAACTCCTGGATCTTAAATATACTTTAAAGTTTGTTTTATATTTTATAGATTTTATTGCAATTTCAGAAAAACTCAAAAATTAACGATGTGATGAAAATATTTGAGCATTTGCTTTTGAAGTTTATTTACATTATAATATACAAGATATTATACAGGGTGGCCAAAAAGTCGTGGATCAAACGCAACTAGGGGTTAGATGGGGTCATCAACTGCAAAAAAAATATCTACGGTAGGTCCTTAAGGTCAACCCCTGCAGATTTATAATTTATCTTGTGTTTTTATGAGAAAATTGACTTTTTTTTACTAATTATATATGTGTGTGTTATATATGTGTGTTTTTATGAGAAAATTGACTTTTTTTTACTAATTAGACATCGATCACTTAGTGATCGATGTAATTAGATAAAAAAAAGTCAATTTTCTCATAAAAACACAAGATAAATTATAAATCTGCAGGGGTTGACCTTAAGGACCTCCCGTAGATCAATTTTTTGCAGCTGATGACCCCCATCTAACCCCTAGTTGCGTTTGATCCACGGAATTTTTAGCCACCCTGTATAGATGAAACAGAAAAAAAACGCGATTATAGAAAAAAAGATATGCCGGATTTTATCTTTTTTTCTTTTTATTTTCCCCTGGGACACCTTTTGTAAGTAGCGCCTAATATTTACCTTAAAATATTCTTCAGACCTGGTATCTATTAATACATTACTGAATTATAATTATAATAATATTGAATAATAATATTACAACACAAAACACAATGTACAAAGTACTCGTATTTGTTGAAGCCTGGTATCGGTGATATATGGGTCTGAAGACTCCAGTGCTCTGTGAAATAAATCCAACATAGCCTTTTCACGATCAGTTTTCATATTAAGATGTACGCGGACGTGTCTACCAAAATAAATTTCGTGATACACCAGCTTGCTCCGATAGAACACCCACAGGTAACGCTGTGTGCGTGATTATTTCCTTGCCGTGGACCAATATTTTGTGTAATGTTACTGTCATTGGGTACCAACACACCCACGTGGTCCACGGCAAGGAAATAATCACATTCCGTAATCATATTCCGTAACATAATTTACTCGCAACAGATTTGGAGAAATCACCATATGTGTCACCATCTAATGGTAATCCACAGGATAGGCTTGTTGAAAAAATATCGATACATCGATGTATCGATATTTTTGATTCGATATATCGATATCTTTAGCCGATATATTTTGATCCGATACATCGATATATCGATACAAAATATTCAATTTCGAAAATCGTATCAAAAGCGATATTTTTTTTCAAATTTAATTAATTAACATAATATTTTAGGAGAAATTCAAATCCACATGACAGGGGAGCATGTCAAGAGCAGAGTTTTTCTACTTTTACTACCGGACAAATACTTTACCCTAATTGCGTAATACACAATCAATCGGAATCTGAATCGTTTTGAAACAGATTGGTAATCGATTGCTTCATAAGTTCGATAAAAAATCCTGCTTAACAATGTAAATAACGCAATTAATGTTGCTGAACTGTCAAAAACAACAGATTAGTCGTAATCGTTTACGAAAATGTGTTACGCAGTTAGGCTGCTGGTTTGCCTGATAAAATAAATTGGTCTTAAAAATATTATAATATTGTTATTTAATTTTTGATATTTTCTAGTTTTCCTAATAATAAAGAATAATGATTCAAATACCTTAATTTGTTGAGAATCTCATACATTAAAATATTGTGCATTTTGTATAAAAAAATAATATTACCTCTTATTGAACCAGACTGAAATAAATGCATTATTATTTTAAAACCGAGAACTTTGACGGATACATCGATATATCGATATTTATTTCTCGATATATTCGAGGTCGATATTGATATTTTAATAAATATCAATACATCGATATTTCGATATTTTTTTTCACTTCCGACATCCCTACCACAGGATAAAACTACTAATATAGTATGTAGATGATCTAACAACCACTGTGGAAGACCTAATATTTCGGCAAGTACTTTACGGTTTATGTCAGATAGAGCAGTCCTAGTAGTGTTTCCGTCATTTGTAGTGCAAGAATTAAGCCTAACCACATCCATCTAAAGTCCTAATTCATCCCTTATTTCTTGCTGAATTTGTTTAAGGTACTCTTTAATTCTCAGACACCCTCCACTGTTTCACTGGATTTTTGTAGGCAAAATTTAGCAAAAAATCCAGTACACGAATCGACGCCTGTAAGGGGCGCTTAAATCCATGTTTCATGAGCAATGAATTTTTTGGTCCTTAATAAACTAAATCTAACTTATAAACATAACACTAAGCAATAATGTGTGTGAAAATAATATGCTTCTACCCTGTAAATCTAGCGCCAAAAAAAAATTTAAAATTACAGAAAAAATAACCTAACTTGCTTTAGATTACATCAAAAAAAAATTTTTTTTGTTTCTAAAAATAGCAGAGAGACATGGCTTCATTGCATGATATAATTAAAATATAAAAACGTTGCATATTTTATCAGTTAAAACCTTTATATTGATTTCTATGGATAAACAGAATAAAATATTTTAAAAATATAGCTCTGGTCAGTCTGTCATAAAAAAGCGATGTCCGTTTTTGAGGCATTTATCAGTGCTACTTACTACATACTACTAAAAAGTGTTTAGGAGTCATTTGGATTTGGGGGGTATTTAGCGGAACTTTTTTGTTTACAATGCATTTGTCAAAAAACCTAATTCATGTAAATAAGTACCCGTTTTCGCCTTTAATCGAAACTATGAAAAGCAACTCGCTGTCAAATTGCTGCAATAGATAGCCTCAAAACGAATATTATGTGAATACCTACCTATCAGGTTAGCAAAACAAAATTCTACAGTAGGTTAGCCAAAGGCCAAACTAAAAACAAAACTATGTAGCGCTAAAAAGACGAAATGTCAAAAAGTTACCGGTTTCTAACCTCTCGCAGTCGATTGCAATTAATTCAGGCGATAATAAAACCGATTAACATGATCCGTCAGTAAACTAAACATTTTACAAAGACAAATAACACAGTATTTTAGAAACCAGCCTATTCAACATACTTTGACACAGGGACAAATTCAGTAATGCAATGAATTAAGAAAGTAAGAAGGAAGAATAAATGATGTAGACCTATTGTTAATTCGTTATCTATGTAATTTTCCTCCAAAAGGAAAATAACATATAACTGGGAATAACCCACATAATTTTCAAAAAAGTTTAAATTGGAGAATATGTTGAGTTTAATGAACTATTTCACAATATCTCCACATTCTACATTGCATTGTAACAAAACCACATAAACTATTAATGTAAACTAGGCTGTATGTGGCTTGTGGCTCTATGGACAGGACACCAGAATAACCCGTTTTCCACGATTGACACACACGAGTTACAACCCGCGCGAGAGCGGGAAGATAACCAAAACGAAATATATTATATGCACCTACCTATCTCCCGCTTGACCGGGTTCTTGTTTTGAAAACTACATAGTTTGTTTCTATGAAAAAACAATAAATATCATCATCCAAAGAGGGGACTAATCATATTTATTTCCTGCTCTACCTCGTAACATACTCTTGTCATAGCCATACAGCCATAATTATTATGATGATCTAACTTACTTACTTATAACAGACAGTCAAAAACAAAACCATATTTAAAATGATAGACCATAAACAGTCAAATCTCAAATATTACTGGCTTTATTTAACAAGGGAAGCTGTGCAGCGAAAACACGGACATTAAAATATTAATATCAATTATTTTTACGTCATTCAAATAACATTGGCGCGAACTGTCGACCTGAATCAAGTATAGGCCGACACAATACCCGTCCATCACGTACATCACACGCATAAAATAAATAAATATTATAATTTGACACACTTGTGTATAGAACCGCAGCTCTGAAACTATAACCGTAATTGTGGTGACGGTACTACCTACATACATTCTGTCAAAAAGTATCGGGAATGGATGATTTGTGTATGGTTCCAAATTCTTCTTCTTGTTGTTTTTTTTTTGTGTTGTTATATTGGTTGTGCCAATATAACAACACAAAATTTTGTTTTCCATTTTGGCGCGGAGTTTGTGTTACATAATATGTTATTTAGATTAAATACAGTGCTGTTTTTAGTAAGATCATAACTAGTGTGTATTGCGAATTTCTTATTGGTCAAAAACATCGAAGAAAGAGTTTGTCTTAAATTTTGCATCTCGCATCGAAGGCAAATCGGCTGAATCGGCTTTATAAAAAATAAGTACATAAGAATGGTACAAAGCGTTCAAAAGCGGTCGAGATGTGATGAATGATTGGCCTGCATCTGGTAGTAGGCCACCAACGTGTTCAATTAAAGTTAACATCGCAAAAGTGAAGGAAATAGTAACCGTAAATCCTCATTAGTGTTTCAGAGAGATAGCCGCTGAACTTTCTGTGTCTCACAAGTCGATCCGTACCATTTTAAATAATCACTAGGGTGAAACATGTTGCCGCTCGGCTAGTCCCAAAAGACCTGAATTTTCTCCAAAAACTCAATCGCATAAGAGTCGTTGATGGCATGCTAGAACGAGTCAGTTCTGTTTTGTTACTGGTGACGAGACGTGGGTTTACGAGTTTGACATGCAAACAATACAACAAGCTTCGGAGTGGCGCCTTCTAACTGAACTGCAACCGAAAAAAACACGCCAAAGTCGACCAAAACTCACTTTGACTATCGCGGTGTTATAACTCGGAATTCTTGCCGGAAGGTCAAACGGTAAATAAAGAATATTATTTGAGCGTTATGCGGCGTTTAAGAGGGCGAAATTCGACGAAAAAGGCCAGATTTGTGTAAAGAAAATTCTTGGATTTTGCATCACGGTAATGCGCCTTCGCAATAAGGCCATCATTGTGAACGAATTTCTGACAAAAACAAATACCATCGAGCAAGCACTTTTTTCACCAGATATGTCTCCAGCCAACTTCTTCCTTTTTCTTAAACTCAAATTACCACTTCGTGGCAACTGTTTTCATTCGGTAGAGACAAGAATGACAATTCGCGGCGAGAAGTGAACTCAATTCCGGAAAAAGCGTTTAAAATATTTTGATCGTCGTAAGTGTATCGTTTCTGAAGGAACATCCTTTAAAGGCGATAAAATAAATTTGGATGAATAACTAACATTTTGTGTATTATTGATCTTTTCCCGGTGCTTTCTTGACATAGTAGTATACTCGTAGTATCGGTTTTGTTTGCAGCCAACTGTCATATTGACGGCTAGGTTTAATGATAGGTCTATTTTTTTAACAATAGGTTGGGTTACTTATCCTGGGGATGCGCTAAAGTAGCGTGCGAAATTCAAATTTTCTTTTTGTTTTTGCGTTTTGCAGGTGCATCTGGGCATGATTCACACCCGAAAAAAATATGTATGTACAGAATTAATCATTAAAATTATCAATACAAATCTCCAAATCGAACGACTCTAACTGTATCTTCAACATTGAATGACTTTTTCATGAAATAGTGACATTTAAGGCTAATTCAAATTTAAAGAGTTGTATTGATTTGAAATAAAAATATTAATGATTTTAATTCAGTAAATACGTATTTGTTACGGTTGTGAACCAATTTACAACCTGATACTGCAAAACACAAGCTTTGGCCTTAAAGCGACAGTGTGAAGTAGTCCCAAAACTCAAAATTGTTTAAAAAAAACACAACTTGTATTATTTCCCCGGGCATTACTGATAAAATAATAGGTATTGCAGATACAAATTAAAATTTATTTTGAAACAAAAACCAAATGGGAGTAATAAATTGGAATTGTATGCTCATTTAAAATGCTTTTTAAATAAGCATACAATTCCTAACATATGTACCTATAAACCGTCATACGCGTTGCTGTGGATTCAGCTGAGTTACAGTTAAGTGTCAGAAATATAGGTAGCTGCTAAATGAATAAGATAATATAGCAATCTACCAGTGCTACACAGTAAATCATCAAGTTATTTAAAGCCACAAAAAGTATCAACCTTTGGCTCTAAACAACTTGATGATTGAAAGAAGGTTGAAATTGTATCACTTAGGTACGTGAACTATTCAATAGCCCGAACTTAGCCTAGGCGAATAGCAAATTTAAAAAAGGAAAATATTTCCTACCTGAAGCTCAGGCAGCTCATGCAGTGCAGGTTGAAGCAGGCCATACAGCATGCAAGGTTAAATCATAGCGATGATAAAATTCGAGCAACTTTAATTTCAAGCGATTATTTTGTAATCTAATTTCAGAATAATGCAAACCTGAAATATAAAGAAAATAATAATGTTAGGAAAAAAGAATAATAAGGCCATTAGTTGAGGCTATCTAAAGTTACCAAATAGGTAACTTAACATACTTCTAGGAAGATTATATCATAATGGTATAATCTTCATCATAGAAGTTTAAAGATACAAGGAGTAAATATCAAATAAAGCACACTTAAGTACTTACTTACGTGATACTTAGTTTTCTCCATTTTATCCAACTCCAATCATTTCTAAACAAATTAACACTGAATATTTTATAGAACATGCATGCCACTGAATGAACTGAATCTTTGCTTAAATATGAAATTTTGGTTTCTTTTGTTTTGTTTTAGAAAAAAGAAAACAAAACACTCGTGAACGATTCGATTTTTTTTTTTGAATTCGAAGTCGAACTATCGTAGAAACTTAGAAAGTGTTGCCATGTGATTGCAGTTTAAAATATATAAAACCAAAAAAACTAATACAAAAAAAATACGCTAACTCCTGATTCTTCTGATGATTAAAATAAGTATAAAATTTTTTGAAACTGTGAAGAGCCATTCAGCCAGCCATGGTCCTGAGCAATTGAGTAATACGCCATCTACAATTTGTTGACAAATTATAATTTGTTCGAGTTGAGACCCCATGATTGGGACTTTTTCTGTACTAGGCATTGTCATTGTCTGGATTTAGGCCCGGGCTCGCCTCCTATCACATGGGACAACATAACTGACGCAATACTAGAGCATTTATGGACGCAATATGGGTGGACTAAATATACCTCTGCCCAAATACGTAACATTAGCAGACGTGTGTGCAGTTTTGTAACGACTGTAGTTTGGCTGACGAATTGAATTGTGCTGTCAATTCAAGGAAACTGACAAACACTGGAAACTGTCGAGTTGATGCAACTGTCTGATCCGTAAAACTGACCAACGAAACTGGAGAAATCAAATAAACTGACAATTACTATGGTAATCTGGCCAGTGATACCGGAGTACCGGAGTCACCAACCGTTTCATTTTACCGATTTAGTGGCTTGCGTTTTCGTATTACTTAAAGCCAACAACTGGCAAAGTGGCAACACTTTCTAAGAGCTTTCAAATATTTTACCAGGTAGTTTCTTGCGTTTAAAAAAAAAGTTTGACACTTGCTTTTGATTTTCCGCTTTCCTGTAATCCTGATTTCCTCAAATCAAAATAATCCAAAATAAAGATTCTTGCTCACTGCTGCTCTATAAAAGTAGGTAGGTGTTAACGCATTTTCAGAACTGGGTCATGTTACCGAAATCTAGCAGTGTTGTTTGAGAAAATTCTTTTTCGAAGCCTTTTCTGAGAAGGGACAGATCCAACTTTAACAATTTATTGAAGGGGACAGAAATACCTACTTACCATTTAGGTTTAAGGAGTGTTCTTTCTAGTGTTTCAAAATACTTCTTTCAAACTTAAACTCAGATATTTTAATGCAGATAAGTTGTAGGTACCTATGAAGATGTTACATTCAAGGGCCCAGTACCTAACATGAATCCTGTAAGGGCACAGTAATTACGTGAAGTTATTTCCTTGCTAACATGATTATTTTCTTTATATTTCAGGTTTGTATTCCTATTTAATTGAGATAAAAGGAATTGCTTATTGCTGCTAGCTTGAAAGCAAGATACCTATTTAATATCATCGTCATCATGTTTCAGGTGGGATATTCATATAGGTATTTTTTTCATTTGGCTGTTATTGGTATACAAATACTGAATGATTCAATTTTTTTGTCTGTATTATTACTAATGTGTTGGAAGGCCTCCCTCAAGATCAACCAATGACCTGATGAAGGCCGCAGGAATCCGCTGGATGGGAGAAGCACAAAACTGGTCCAAGTGGCAATGCTCTGGGTAGGCCCATGTCCAGAAGTGAATGTCTTTCGGTTTAAATGATGATTAACACATAAATATTTGTTAGTTATTCATTCTTCATTACTTTCCTAAGAAACTAAAAAGTTATAAGGGAACTTGTGTTGTAGGCTGCATAAAGAAAGGATAAAAAAAATATATAGGTAATTGAAACTTCTAAAAACTAAAAATTTATTGGTCATCAAGACAATATTGCAGTTTGCATGCTGAATCAAAACTACACGATAATGTCAGGTGTTTTTTGTATCTAGGTATAAGCATAAGCATATCCACCAACTGCTGGGAAATAGGCCTCACTGTGAGTGGTATTTAGGATTTCATTATCATCATCAATTGGCAGCCTCATTCCACCCACTGCTGAGTATAGGCCTCCTCTCTTTTGTGTCATGCTTCTTTCTGGTCTGTGCGAGTCTCATTAAGGTTTTCGTTCATTTAGGTATTATCAATTATTATTTTAAGTGTGTTTGGCATGATTAGGAAGTAGGGCAAGGTTCTATGGTCTGAAACTAATTACAAAATCTAGCTTCTGCTGTAAACATTTTAACTGCAGTGATGGTTCTACTCCCATTGACTTTTATTACAAGACTATATGCCCCAGTTTTGAGGTCTCAATGGTTATTAAATGGACTCAACAAAAATTCTGCCATAATTTAAATTTTTCAAGAACAATGATACACCTTTTAATAAATTCTTCCTTTTTCACCATTGACCAGTTAGTCTGGTAAGGTATTTTATCTTCACATAAATTAACTTCTTATGCTTGGACCTTAGCAAAACTTCCAGTACTCAGAAACTGGAATTAAAGATGATTTAATGTGCTGCCTCATGGAAAACCTTTTGAAGAATTTGTTATTCATTTATTTTATTTATTTATATATATTTTATTGTACACCACAAAAGGACAACAAAAAAAAACATACAATGGGCGGACTTATCGCTTTCTGCGATCTCTTCCTCCGTCTGGACATAAAATGGGGCTGTCAGTGGTGCAAGAAATAAATATACATTAAACTAAAACTGTTATACACTGGCTGTATACTTAAGAAGCCCATCTCAAAGCTGTCCTCAAATCGAAGTATTTGAAGGTATGGCTTACACTCTTACTGGCCTTCAAATCAGTATAATGTTTTAAGATGTTTGTCCTATTTTAAATTTTAGGTTAAATGTTTCAGTGTCTACTTTATTTTAAAAACATTGTGCATTACGCTTAATAGTCAATCAAACTTAAATCTTTGAAGAACCTGGATTATAGAATAATTAATTCAAAATCAATATTTATTCAAACAAGTTCTTAGAAACTTATAGATAGCGAAGTTTAAACAGTCGTCAACCAACCGGTCGTACCGTTATTTCCTACAAATCGGTGCGCATACTAACACATCCTTCCTTTCCGTTGCACTCATAGGAATATCGTTCTTTGACCAGTATGCATACAGACTGTATTCCGCTGCAAATAATTGGTTACTTGCATCCTTGTGTAGCCATTTCTTACGCCTACCATTTTGTATGTCGATAACCGATACTAATAAAGGCTTGATAGTTCATAGAAGATTCGTCATGTTCCACAGCGAATGTAGGCGTTAATAAATTGATCGGTTTCGTTTAATATCTTTTTGAAAGTATAAAGGGATAAGAATACAATTCAGATCAAATTGTAGAAGTTAAAAATTACTTACTGAGCGTGTCGGTTGAAATCTAGATGTTATTCAATCTTGAATAAAGCAGTAGATAGTGTATGTAAAATTGACATCGGATACACACTTTTACTCATAAGAAATTGAGTGTCTTGCGATTGATTGAGACACTTGACTCACTGAACAGCAACAAAAGTCGCTACACCTATCAAAAACTCAAGACTTACAAAAAAAAAACTCGTAAGACCACTCCAGTGTTTAACTGTCTCAAGCCAAGCTTTATCCTGTGCTACAAGTTTCGATACTTCATTATTATATTCGCTTGTGACATGCTGCGAACGACGATCTAGAATCTAGATCACTTTATAAATATGAGCTAGGTTGTACTTACGTTCATAGTGATCACCGTCAGTCCAGTCAGGCTATAATCATTGGCTGTGTAATTACGGCTACAATTAACACCCGCTTCATTTGGTATGTATGCTAAATATCTTAGCAAATAATGCTGCTGTGTATGTTAATTAGTGACGTCAAAATAAGCTTTCAATTAGAGCTCTGACAAGTAAGAATGTGGTTCACAGAGTTGGATGCTTAAAGGATTAATACGAGATTATTATTAAGAGTTGTCGATTGAAGGTAGGTAGGTACTTTGGTCTAGGTTATTATGTTTTTGACGAATTATATATTATCCAACTGCAGTCAGCTGGGGCGGTTGAGGAGATAATGAGTTGAAAAATTGGTGTTGAAGCGCAGGCCAGGATTGATTTGATAAACTTGGAAGAATAATATGAAATCTTTACCTACGTTACCTACGTTTCTAAAAACATCAAATTGCACACAAAACGTACAATACACGTAACTTCAAACCATGTGTATTCCGGGGTTCGTTCTTCAATGGATGTAAAAGTGTTGATTATGCAACACTTTTACATTACGTTTTTTTTACGGAAACAGAATGTAGTAAAATAAAAAATTTGAGCCAACAAGGATAAAACAAAGTCGGCACCGACAAAGCTCAATTATCGAAGAGTTCAATTAATTTGTTTGAAACATGTCTTTGTAGAAAGATTTTTTACATTCTTAGGCCCATTTCTGTACAATAAATTTAATAGATAACTAAGTATCTACTTATCTACTAAGTAGATACTTTTATACTAAACTTCCAAGCCACGTTCAAGATCTAAGCCTTAATAAATTCAAATCATTTATTAAACGTAAGTTGTGCCAGAAAGCTTTTTATACAGTCAAAGACAATATTGAGGACAAAAAGGCTTGGGACTGACCTGCTCCAATTTTTGCATACTGAGTATGTTTTTTTTTTGTTTGGTCCTAACTTTTGTTTTATTTTATATACACTTTGACATTTCATTATTATATACACAATGACATGAATATTTACTTTGTATAATATTATTATTATTTTAATTTCGTGTGAGGACTTAGTGGGTAAATTTTTTATATATTTTGTCTATCTCAGTTATTTCTTTAATTTTTTATATCAGGCAGTTTGAGTACTTAAAGCGGCCTACCCAAATGTCCTTTCTTTGGTATTGTTCGTCGAATCGTTGAGCTCCTTACGTTTTGAGTTGAGCTGCACGATTAATGACAAATGCGTGCAATGACTGGACAGGCCCACTCACATCTGTATGGTTCTTTCCTCAAAAGACCATTTCAGACATCAATCCACATGGTCTTAACATGATCTGACCAAGTTTATGTCTGAACTTTAAAAGAGACTGTGACCTGTGAGTTTGTTTCGGGTTTTCTTCTCAGAGTAGTCAGATAGGAAACGCCGACCTCATCTAGTTTAAAAAAAATGTTTGACTTGTGTTTGTACAAATCCAATTACAAAAATAAAAATCATTTATCATTTATCTATAAATTAAATAACTATAGCTGTAAACAAATTATACTTAAATATTTACTAACCGTTTGTTCACACATAAGATCTACTTGTTGTCTGCAAATAGATCCACCAGTCGGCACCGACAAAGCTCAACTATCGCATATACGCATATTCAGCCTAATATGTTCCCACTGCTGGGACACAGGCCTCCTCTCTGTGAGAGGGAGTGGGCCGTAATCCACCACGCAGGCCCAGTGCGGGTTGGTAGATGTCACATGTCTTCGAATTTTTGGTTCTAGGACATGCCGGTTTCCTCACGATGTTTTCCTTCACCGTTTTAAGAGCATTAGTGGTGAAATAATTGTACACAAAGTAAAGCGCCTGTCTGGGTTCGAACCTACGACCTACAACTCGTAAGTCGCGGCCGTTACCACTGGGCCACCGCTGCTCTACTGGGCCACCGCTCGCTGCTCTCTGGGCCACCGCTTCTCTCAACTATCGAAGAGTTCAATTAATTTGTTTGAAACATGTCTTTGTAGAAAGATTTTTTACATTCTTAGGCCCATTTCTGTACAATAAATTTAATAGATAACTAAGTATCTATACATTAAATAACTATAGCTGTAAACAAATTATTCTTATATATTTACCAACCGTTTGTTAAGCACACACAGAAGATCTACTTGTTGTCTGCAAATAGATCCACCAACATGCTATTTTACTTTTATTTACCTAAGTTTTAATTTAGTTTTTATTGTATTCTCACTGTAAATTTATTAAATTAAGTATTTTACGCACTTTCTAGCCTGAAACACAGGTTCAACCTAGTTCAGGCTAATTAGCAACTGTGCTGTTTTTAATTATTATGGTATTTGTTGTAAATGTTTCCCTTTTTATTTAATTCTTATTTGTAATGCATTTATGCAGTGGATTTTTCATAAAACTTCATTTTCATAAGTACTTTTCGTAATTTCTTACGCGCTTGTTTTACTAAGAACAACAAGACGTTGTGTGGTTAGCCTAGCTTTTGTAACTGCTCATCACTGCTACTATCTCTGTCAGACACGTTTTCATGTGAGACAGCGTGCTTTTTTGCCGCGCCCACCAGTGAGTTTGAGCCCGCGACTAGTTCAACCTTGAAATACATATTGACCTCTTCATGTAAAGTAAATAAACCACATTTTCTGTACTTCGACGGTAATTTCCCACGCTCAACATGCGTGGGACCGTACTTAATCTGAATAAAATCTGCACTCTGAACTTCTTTTGCATAAATACTCAATCAATCAACGTAAGAACCGAAAGCGATCATTAGACATGCAGATTTCGAGTTACGCAAGTGAACTGGCAGACAGACCTTTGTCTCAGGCTTTCTACGTGACAAGTACGGCAAGGCGAACCGCCTACGTGTACTGTTACTGTTAATCTGGTATTTATAACCGTATGTTGATCGTCACGATTTTGACTTAATGTTTAAGGGATAGGCGTCTAATCAATCAACTAGATACTTGTGATAAATGCAATATAAATAAACCACGACACACTGACCATACACAGGCACCGGGAATTTAAGAATCCTTAATAGTTTTCGTTGTGACCGAAAGTCCCTCCAAGTCGTCATTAATTTTCGTACCATCATTAATATGTTGTCAGTAATGTAAGGGTCTACACGAAGTCACACTGCAATTGCATTGGATGTATTCTAGATTTTAGCTAGATCATTCATCACCTCTGTTTACCTATAATAAATAGCTTACACGTTATGGTATATATGTCAAAATACTACACCACACACCTCATCACACAACACAGTTATCAGAACACACCACACTACACCACGCCACACACAATACACCTCACGACACACTACCCACGACGCCACACATCACGCCACATCACAAGCATTAACTGGTAATAAGTTTTTTAAGTTGGGTTTAACTGTATGTTTTGAATTTAAATTACAACTTGTACCAAGTTTTGTTTTTTTTTTTAATTTTTGTATTCTTAAGATTAGTAGATATAAGCTAATTTCATATAAAACGTACTTGCATTGCATATTTACCCTGAAGGTCAAAGTACACCATATTATCTCCAGATAATATAAGTGTACGAAAATGATCATCGCGCCAAGATTCGTCCGTTAATAATACCAATCCTGATCCAGCTAGTCATTTGCTGCCCTCTTCCAGCGACGCCCTAAGCCGAGGT
Organism: Dasypolia templi; assembly: GCA_963555695.1. Lineage (NCBI taxonomy): Eukaryota > Metazoa > Arthropoda > Insecta > Lepidoptera > Noctuidae > Dasypolia > Dasypolia templi. The sequence goes on along the minus strand of OY743141.1, from coordinate 21,297,157 downwards.
TCGTACCCCACAGGGGGTGCCCTTAGCGTTGTCGCTTAGTTTTAGTTAGTATATAAGTTTAAGTCCTGGCTGGAGGCCTTAATTTATTAGGGAATCCACAAGCAAGTCCGCTTAAGCAGACGATAACCGCATAGGTTGACCTGCGAGATGCCAAACAAACAAACAAAAAAAAATCATCGCGCCACATAGGCACCGCGTGTCGCGCGACGAGCGGTGCCTTTGTGTCGCGCTGTGGTGGCGCGCATATTTGTGGGAGCCTTAATACAAGCCTTGTTTGCTTAAAAGGAGGCTCCAAACACGTTAAATGTAATTAAATTTTATATTTGTCTTAATAAACTTTTTTTTGTTCAAAAGATAAACACGCCACAAATTGGCACACTTAAGACTCCAACACAGGATTTTTATTATTTGGGTCCATTCTCACCGCGTTCCTAATAACCTTGGGGACAAGTTAGACAAGTATAATAATAATAAAAGGCGTAAGTGAACTAATGTTGTTGAAACACAATACTCATGGCAATCGCGGTTCGGTGTCGAATGTTAGCGCCGCTATTTTGACTGTTGACTGGACAGGTCAACGAACAAGTCTTTTGAATACTTTTTGCAATCAATACTACTATCATAGAAGAAACAATATCAAATGTCAACTGGGCAGAGATTATATGTAACGAAGACTATGTCTAAATCCATCCAATCCAGCATATTATTACGGACATAGCATGAAATGGTTTAAGTTTCGTTCATCTTTATACATTTTTTTTGTCCCGCAGGAATGATATCTTTGCCCTGTAAGAATGCATCCCCAATAGGGGCCAGAATTTTTCAAACTTCGATCGAATTCGGTACAGTCGGGTTCACTAATATATATTGGCAGTGACAATGTTTCAAATTATTGTAAGGGTTAAAATGATCAATCACATAGTTCTATACAAACTTAGACATCAATGTTCATAGGTATGTTACGGTAGTGCAGTCAAAAAAACCTGAATACTCTTCGGAACATAAATATCGAAATACTCTAGATTTCAATATATTTGGTGCAACCTAGGATTCGTAAATAAACAGCTTTGTTGAATATTCAACTAAATTACCATTAAATTTATTTTTGTTTGCCGGTGCGAGTAATAATGCAATGTTGCCGTTCGTAATAGGACTGTACCAATCCGACAACGTTCTAATTCAAATATTTTTATTTGTAGAACACTGGTAAACAAAAAGTACAGATGTCACTATTAATAAAATGAAGGCTATTTCTTGCCGTCAACGGCGCACACATATTCTTATTACAATTTCTAAGAGAGAACATTATGTATTATTTGATTAAATCTGTTATAGAAAATCTTAGGGTCGACGCACAGGAAAATCTTAGGGCCACCGAAGACGAGGCGCCGACCAACCCCCGGTTGAACGCGTCCCAAAGAATCACGGCAATTCGGCTGGTCCAGGGATACCGCAGGATCTCTTGTGACGAGCTTCCTTGCCGGATTGCCGCCATGGGATTTGGAGGCAAAAGCCCTCGTGCACGTGTTGGGAGTGGCGCGAGGAGGCAAAACGCCGGGGTGTAACTCCGCTGCCCCATAAAATCACGGTACAGCGGACAGAGCTCCAGCGGGATCTCATGGCGACATGGAGGGTGCGATGTCGTAACCCAATGCTGGGCATGCCACACTAGCAGCGATAAGTCCCCTCTTTGAGGAGTGGATGGAGAGGCGCCACGGCGTCCTCACCTTCCGCAGGTCCTCATTGTCCTTGACACCTCTTACCGGACATGGTTGTTTCGGGAGGTTCTTGTTCCGTTTAAAGTGGGAGGAAACGCCCGGATGTCACCATTGTGTGGATCGCCCGGAGGACTCGGCGGAGTATACGGTGGAGCTCTACCCAGATCAGCGGCGGCGATCTCTCGCGTCCATCCCTGGTCCAGGCCAGGGTTCGGAGCGAGAGCGAATGGGAAGCCGACACCTCCTTCTGCAAAGCTGTAATGCTTGCGAAGGATGAGGCGGAGCGCGTGACGAAGAGAACCTTGCGCGCTCACGCCCCTATACGCGCCAGGAGATGTCCTGGGCGTCGGGAAGCGCCAGATTCCCAGACACCGTAGGCGCGGACTAGCGGACTGCGAGCAATAAGTAGCTCGCTGTCCGGTAACTACCAGGCCCGGGCCGACGGCGCGTCGTGTTCCACGCGCGCCTCAAAGAGATGTCAGCACTAAATGACGGGGTCCGATAGGGCCTGCCAGGGTCGCGGGTTGTTCGAAAGAGAAACCGTGGCCCTGGTACAGGCAACTGAAGGAACACGGGTAGTGTTAGTCAGTAAAAGTCTCACACGCCCTCCCGCACCACCCAGAGAGGGAGAAGTCATTTGATTATTTCCCACCCAATAAAAAAGGATCCCCGAAGACTATATCTACTTATTTGTTAAAATCTTCGAGACATTTAAAATAGTCAAGATGTTATTCATAGAAAAATTTGCATAGAAATTTGTGAACCTAACTTTGCGCTAAATGAAACGAACAAGGGATTGCGCACAAGTTTTGAGTCTTTGTCTGTAGCAATTTTTATATATATAATGTAGTAATATATTTATGATGTCACAGATTGTTTACAATTTATTGTAAGGCAAAGCTGTTTAGAGTTTTATGAAACTTTTGCACATTGCATATATATTTTTAATTCATGAACATGCTCAGATATTAAAGAACTCGACTGTACCTAATGTGCCGAGCCGCTGTTTTGGTGGATTGAGTCGACTCGAGTCGAGATGACTCGATTCCGCGATTCGAGCCCAGTACTCGAATTCTATGATTGGTATTCGAATACTCGATTCGAGCCCAGGACTCGAGTCTAGAAATTCGAGTCCAGAACTCTAGACTGGAAATTCAAGTTCAGAACTCGAAGCCGTTAACGATTTTAGAACATAAAGGAAAGGAGTGAGTTGGAGGTTTAGCAGAGGTAGTGACACAACGATATGAAATCAATTTTTTTTTTCGAAAATATTTTTAAAAATTACTAAAAAAAATATAGAATTTACTAGGAACCAAAAATAGGAACCAAAAATGAGATCAAGTTCTATTTGTTTTATTACACAACAAAAAGAGATCATTTGAGAAGCTATTTAAGAACTTCAGATATTTGTTCTATTAGTTTTTACAAACTAGTTAAAGATAGTCACGTTATTGATTTAGCACAAAATCACATCTAGACGAATCAAATAAGCTTAAATAACATTAGAGTAGGTATCTAATTAAGCTACCTAAAGGTACGGTACAAAACAATTCTAATTAAAGGTAGTTTATCAGTCAAAACAAACAAGATATAAGAAAATAAAAGTTATTTCAAGTAACTGTTCAAAAAAAGTGTTTGGTCAGCCTTCTTGGATCCCAGTCTATTACGACGTTTGTTGCATAAAAGTTCAGCCTTAGAGAAAACTCGTTCCGCAGGCACAGAAGTGGCTGGAATGCATAAATACTTTAAAGCTATTTTGTACAGGCCGTTGTTTTTGACTTTGCGAAGTAAGATTTAAGTGGATTGGCTTTTCTATCCAAGTACGGTAGCTCTACATACTGTTTCACCTTGATAATTGCTGATGTTCAGGGGTTTTGCCATGCTAGAAGATTCCAATACTCTTTTATCTAGATGATCCCATAAATTCTCGCCATTCACCTCAGAAGTTATATGCTGTGAATCAGAAGATGATGTTGAAGGTGTTTCTAGACATGAAATAGATGACAGTGAAGATGTATTTGGGACCTGGAATTGAGCATGAGATTCCAATTGTTCTAACATTATGCTATACGAGTAGGCGAGTCCAAAGCAGGAATCGAGTGTGACTCGAGTCAAGCCATACTCGGCACATCGCTAACTGTACCTGCTTTGTATTAACCCGGCGAGACTCTGGTGACGAAATGTTAAATCAAGTGTCTGGCGGGGTATGACATGCCCGAAAACAAAAGAGCCTGTAGATTAATTATTGTTTTCAATATTTAAAAAAATGAAATTTTATTATATTTTTAGGAATCTTCTAAGTTGGTTAAAATGAACGAAATGTTTTTATCAATATATTTTAATCGTTTTTATTTAACAATGTTAAGGCAGTCATATTTGGTAGCAAAAATCAAAGCGCTCTCTTCTAAGACGCATTAAACTAAAATAAAAGTTACTTTTTCAATAAAAAAAAAGAAACATAAAAAAACATGAGATCCTCAATCAAGTAAACATAATAAAACTAAAGTTAGCAATTAGGAACATATTAGGAACTAGAATCAAAGTTAGCACAATCCTTGCAAGAAAAAATTGCGTGTTCAAGACAAATCGCCTTTCCACAGCTTGCACATACGTGTTTTGTTTTACGATCTTTGCCCCGCGTACAATCGGCACATCGAACATAACGTCCCGGAGCAGTCTGGAAAACTGGGCACAATGGCTTATTTATTTGAGAAGCTATCGCCTGACGAATATGTACGGGAATGTTTTTTTGATCTGCCCGCTGACGCAAATGCTTATACACTAGGTTTAGTCCCAAATTACGTAGAAATTCTGTTCGTTGAATTTGTACGCTTCTATTTTCTTGAAAAATTATGTATGCGTTGATACCAGCCATGTTGAGAATTCCATAAAACATCGTCATTGGCCAGCGCTTGCTGTTACGGGACACATCATAAGTAGCGCTCATTTCGTCGACAATGTCTACTCCACATTTAGTCGAGTTATAAAATGTAATAATTTCCGGCTTTTTCTTATCTCCAGTGCTTTCATCGATCTTGTCATCGTGGTGTAGGGTAGACATTGCAATAACAATTTTATTCTTTTTTTGAGTATATGAGACCAAAGAAATATCCTTCTGGAAACCAAACATTGAAGTTCCTGGCTCTTTTCCCGTCTTCAAAAATGCAGGTGGAATGCATCTTTTATTTTTGCGAACTGTTCCAGTAGAAGTCAGCCGATGCTCAGTCAGTAGATGCATCATCGTCAAAAGTCAAGTTTCGGTTAGACTTAGATATGGGTGAAATTAGTCTTTCCACTACAGAAAAAGCACTGTTGTTTACAGCAAACGGCCCTGCAGGCTGCTTACCTGCATAAACTTCTAAATTGAAAATGTAGTAACTTTTAGCATCAACGAGTGCTAGAATTTTGATCCCATACTTTGCTGGTTTGCTAGGTATATATACTCTGAATGGGCAGCGTCCTCTAAACGCCAACAGCATCTCATCAATTGTCATATATTCATGTGGTATATAAGCTCCTTGACAGCAGTGGACAAATTGGTCAAAGAGTGATCTGATATGAGTCAAATTGTCGACTGTCTTTCGTTCCTCTCTGGAAGACTTGTCGTCAAAGCGAATACAACTTTGCAAAAAGTAAAATCGTTTTAGTGACATTGTCGTTCGAAATATTTCGACTCCTGTTCCGTCAGTTCTCCACAAATCTCTTAGACTTTGTCGGCTTGATCTATTCAGACCAGCGATGTACAGCAACCCAATTAGTGCATCAAGTTCAGTAGATGTCGTTTGTTTCATATAGTATAGGTTTCTGGGATCTTTGCAACTTACCTGTCGTCTCAAAATTTCTTCGTTAGAATGTTCCAATAAAGCACTCTTCATTTCATCGGTGAAGAAAATATTCCAACATTCCGGTTCAGATTTCGCTTCTTTTGCTAATCCTTTGACTCCAGGACGATGATCAATTATATTTTCAGACCGAGTTCGTATATTTGTACGCGGTGCTTGCTTCAACCATTTTTGACCATCCTTTGATTTGTAAAAAGATGCATGATGTTGAGCAGATGAGCGAGTTGCCCTCAAAGTTGAAAGAGGGATATTATCGTCTGAATCACTATCACTTTCTATGATCTCATCAATTAGCTCTTGTTCTGTATCAGAGTCCAGAACATGCTCGCTGCAATGATCAGAGACTTCCGAGCACGATTCATCGGAACTCTTCTCTAAAACTTCGTGTAACATACACCTTAGTCTTCTTTCCTCACCGTTCTCACCCATGTTAGACAAAAAATCTAAAAAAAGTAATAAATAATATTATAAACACCAAATAATTTTAATATAAAATACAAACACGAACTGTCTGGCGGGGTGCAACTTACCCCACGTACGTTGTGGCGCGTGTATCTCCAATGCCGGCCGGCGCAACACTGAGATCACGCCACTAAAACTGCCCGCGCTTCCTCACCTCTAGCTACACGATGCTTCTAGAACGGAACTTGTAATAATCACGACACACATCTATAAAAACAATTGCTGGGGTATGTGACACCCCACCAGAGTCGCGCGGGGTTAAGGCTCCCGCAAAACGGCGCGACGCCATCGCCACAGCGCGACACAAAAACGTCGCGCGTCACGCGGTGCCTATTGGTCGCGCTGTGGCGTCGCGCCAGTGTGTACAAGACTTTAAAAGAAAAATAACCTAGGTACCAATCGAATGGTTGTAACCTTTATAGTTCCGGACATTTCGTGATGAATGAGTAAGTCAGTGGGTCATAAAGTATTTCATATTATCTTAACGTTTTCTTCTTCACAATAGTATACAAACACTAGGTAAGCTATTAAGGCAGATGCAAGTAGCTTGTACCTACTGGTAATTCTATGTATTACCTATAAGCAATTTCATACTATAATATCCATTCATGAGGTTCTTGCTCCAGGTAAAGCGCTCCTACTTTCTCGAGGTAATGTAAACGCAATTAATTAAATAAAAATATTTATTGATGTAAGTAAGTAATGCGATGTTGTTTACGTCGAATTCCGAACATCCAATTAGCGTTAGATATATTGTGATTTGTTGGAATAACATCTACTTTTCTCTAGCCGGATTATCTGTTTCGGTATTGTAATTATTCTTGCACTTACCTATCTTTCTCTACTTCTTCGCTTTTTAATTTGAACTTCCTTTTTTGTCAAATACTTATGTAGATAGAATTTTGTTAACCACAAAATCAAACAAAAACCTTAACTTTAAATAAAAAGGCCTGAGTAACAAGGCTTTATCTGAGTCGTGTGAAACGAAACTTCGGCATGGAATGACGTCAAAGAAATACTGCCGGAATATAAAACTGAAAGTTCAGCGGTTAATTAAAATTATCTCTCAGATTATTTTGAAGTTTTACTCGTAAAATGAAAGTCCTACATGTTTTCCAATATAATCCGAGAATATTATGACGAGGGTACCTTACTCAGTATAGATAGCCCTTTGCCTTAACTTGTATTCAGCATTAGGTACAATTTAAAAATATAGAACTTCTGAACAGGCAATATATATATTATTTTCTAGCTAGTCACTTCCTGTTGCAATTTTTATATTAGGTGGGTAGGACCATTAAAATATCAATTATTACAAGTAACTCCATCAAGTTTGCCAATCATGTAAGTAAGTAGTTATATTAATATTTTTTTATAAAGCTGCAACCTTGTGCCTTGTATTTAGAAAGGCGACTGATCAAGGTGACATTGATGGAACAATACTAGTGTGGGTTTACACCCATCAGTTGTATCTACGTGACGTGTAGAGGAATACGGAGCACTAATTTGATTTTATAAGTTACCGCGACCCTGAAGTCACTTCTACTAATATTTTGTTGGGTGTTATTCCATCAGCACTTTTGGATTCATGAAGATCGAGTGATAAAACACTTTCAGTAAACTAAAATAATTATTTCCATCGTAAATCAAATCAAATCAAAATATTTTATTTCACATAAACCTACATGGGCACTTATGAAACGTCAGATTCTAGGCGCACGGTTCCAATTGGTCGTTTCCTATGGAGAAGAGCCGGCAAGAAACTCCATGGTTACTCTTTTAAAAATATTTGTCTTTCACTATGTTTTTTAATTAGTGTTAATAGGTATGGAAGGACAGTGTAGGCCTGTCAACAAGTACCATATGTTAAACAAATAGACAATGGTCTATAAATTTACAATCCACAAGGCCTACGACGTTCTCACATTTACAAAATATAAAATAATCTAATAAAGTAAAATCAAAAACTAATTAAAAATTGTAGGTATATAATGTAAATAATGAAAATTATTAGAAATTTACATAGTGATGCCGTTTATGAGGTACCAGGGAAGCCACATGTGCAGAGGGAATTATTGCCAAACTTTCTTGTCTTCGACGTAGTCTTTAATCTTATAGTACGCTTTTTTCATTTTTACTACGTGTATTTATTTTATGGAAATCGCTTCTTATGTTAAAAAGTCCTAAGTTTTTGCGAACATACAAAATACTTTCTAAGATATAAAGAGAAGGCAGAGTTAGTACTCGTATATCAATTTCTTTGAATTTGTTTCTAAGAGATTCGAGAGGACCCATTTCATAGATCGCGCGGATTGCCCTCTTTTGTAAAATAAAAATTGAATCTACGTCAGCTGCAGATCCCCACAGGAGAACGCCATAAGACATAATACTGTGGAAATAAGCAAAGTATACTAACCTAGCTGTGGCTATATCGGTCAACTGCCTTATTTTTCTTAGTGATATGCAGCTGAACTTAATTGACCTGAAAGAGCTCTAATGTGAGCGCCGCATTGCAATTTTGAATCCTAGTAGAAGTAATTCCTAGAAATACAATTTCCGTAATAGCATCTACTGTCTTGGCATCAAGTTTTAAATTTAAACCCACTTGGGGTACATTTGGTAATGAGAACTTAAGACATTAAGTTTTGCTAGCATTGAGTAAAAGATTATTAGCTGCAAACCATTTAGAAAGAACAGCCAGACTATCATTCACATGTAAGACATCCGTATCTTTTATCTCTATTTTAAAAATAAGAGAAGTATCATCAGCGAATAAAATTATATCTGATAAGTTAGCCATCATGTAATACAATCAAAAACAATCTGTATGTAAATTTAACTGACTCATTGTGTCGCAACTGTTTCAACAAAAAGTTATGTTGTGCAGGTGTATTTTTGCAAATTATCTATCAATCAATCATTTTTGCCTATCGCAGTTCACAGCTCCCAGGCTGCGCCACAACACCCTGTCATCGGTCTTCCGCATCCAATCTGTCCCAGCCACCTTCTTAAGGTCGTCGGTACGTCTAGCTGGGGGGCGTCCCACACTACGCTTACCGATATGCGGTCTCTACTCTAGGACTCGTCTACTCCACCGGCCACCGGTCCTTCGAAAAACATGGCTAGCCCACTGCCACTTCATCTTGCTCACTCTGGAAGGTATGTCGGTAGTTCTTTTCCGGAAATCTTCATTCCTGATTTTATCCTTCAAAGAAACTCCAAGCATAGTTTTCTCCATAGCGAGCTGAGCAACCTTGGATAGTGGACCAGCCCGACTGACCGTATCCACGTTTCGGCATCGTATGTCATAACGGGCAGGACGCACCTTAGCGGAGCGGAGTTGTTGACGCTGCCCAACCCAACCGTATCCTTATGTCGACTTCTTTCTCAAAGTTGCGTCTACCGAGCTGGAGGACTTGCCCTAGGTAGACACACTCCTTCACAACTTCGAGAAGCGACCCTTGGACTCGGTAAGACGTGTGAAATTGTGATTTTGTACATGACTTTCGTCTTGTCCAAATTCATGTCGAGGCCAAGAGGATCCGTTTAGGCTGTGCAGCATCTGGTATAACTGTTCCAGCGTCTCTGCGATTATGACGATGTCAACGGCAAAGTGAAGGTGTGAGATGAACAGTCCGCGAGGCCTATGCTGAGCTTTGCATTTGTGTGAGTGATAACCAAACGCACCAATGTGATCGCGCAGCGCCAAAGGCTGATTGTCCGATTGACAAGCAAAGGACGCTTCGCATGTGCACTCACACAAATGCAAAGCTCAGCTTAGGCCTTGCGGACTGTACACGCCGTTCACGTTGATACCCTGTCCAGTCCAGTTATGAAGATGTCCTTCAACTTATTGGTAAACTGCTTCGAGGATATCACATCCCCCTGTCTCACCCTTCGGAGCAGTTGGATGGGGCTGGTTTTCTGATCCTGGATCTGGACAGTCACCGTGGCAGCGTCATACAAACATTTCAACACCTCGATGTAGCGCCAGTCAATTCGACATCGTTGCAGAGAGACCAGCCATATTTCGATGGACTCGAAAGCTTTCTCGTAGTCCAATAGATAATGCCATGCGCAGCGGCTGGTTGTACTCCTCGGTCTTCTTTACAATTTGCCGAACAGTATAGATGCGGTTTACGGTACTAAAGCCTTTTCGAAAACCGGCTTGTTCTGGCGGCTAGAACTCGTCAAGTCTCCTGGCGAGACAGTTCGTGACGATCCTCGAGAACAGCTTGTATACGTGGCTCAGAAGTGAGATGGGTCTATATTTATTTAGCAAGGTTATGGCAAATCTATACAGAGATGTATTTTCAACAAAGCAATCGATCTCTTGTTACTTTTGACAGAATTTTCAAATGACTCTTCGTCGCTGTAGAATGATAACCTCGTATGTCAAAAAATTTTTTTTTTTTTTTTGTAAAAATCGTATGAAAACCACGTATTTTATAATACGGCGAAACCTTGAACCCAGTATATGACTACTAGTGCCATCTATCGAGTAAAACGAAAACCTCTTATCTATGACTCGTCGGCCATCTTGCTATCACAAGTGAGAAAACCACGTAAAAAGTGCATGTTGTGGGCGTTGCTCTGTATTTTTGAGATTTTTTGTGAAAAATTGTGGATAAAGCGATCTGAAGTAAGTTTATTTCAATCCTTTATACTTTTAAGTACTTTTTGGTTGTATTTTTATAACTGCTGAGTTGTTGTTTAGCAATTTAATATGCGTTCGTTAATTGGCGGGAACATTGCTAGGAAAACCCCGTATGTCACCGGTAATGCAAACCAACTTAGTGATATAACTGACATACTAGGTTTTCACATAAGACTTTAACTGCTTTATAAGATCAAACTATTCACTGCCAATAGTGAAAATAAAGTGGTGTCTTAGGGAATCTTAGTTTATGATCAATTATGGCTGCAAATTTTAGGTTAGTATTGATTTGTCAGCAAGAAGTTAAAAGTCACATGTGAAAACCACGTATAGTTCTAAATTCAAACAACATCCGAGGTTTTCGTGTCATGATGGTTACCGGTATGACGGCTTTTCTTTAAAATTAAATTGGTAATATTACTTTTTTTCAGGACAATGTTTAGTAGAGGGAGAAAATTAGTGGCAGCGTGTCTTAAGAACCATTCGCCACCAGAAGACTTAATCACCCTTGTTGACTTAGAACAATCTCCGTCTTTGTTACAGTCAGATCAAAATATTGATAGACTGGCAGAATGGTCTGCAATGATGTCTTCAGAACAAACACTGGAAAATCTTCCAATTACAGCAAATTCCGATCTTGAAAATGATACAATCACAGTATACGCAATTCCACCATCAGCACCGTCTACTTCTGCTATGGGAAACAACGAAAACACTGAGATTCTCAATTTGCAAGTTTTAGAGTCTGAAAATGATACAGATTTCAGCAGCGACGACTCTGTGCAAGATCCAAATTTTCAGCCAAATGACAGCCCTGAAATTTTGGGGGAGATCTCCAATTATCAACGAAAAAGAGCTAAACGAGGACGAAGTGATAAATCTCAATGGATGTATGAGCAACAAAAAAACAAACGATTGAAGGGTGAGGGATATCTGGGAAGAAGAAAAAACGAAGAGGGAAAAATTGTCTACGATGTCCAAAAGGCGCCAAAAGAAATGAAACCTCGGTGTGAACATAACACCAACGCCAAATATTTTGAATGCTGTAAACTCTCTGACGATTCAAGATTACAAACTTTCGAGCATTTTTGGCTACTGAATAGGGAAGCAAAACGTTGCTTCGTGTCATCACTTGTACTGAAAAGCGGTTCTGTGCAAAAAAAAACTGCAAGCTCTAACTCCCGCAGAAGTTATTCATATAGGTATAATTTGAAAGATAACGGGGCAATATTTAGAGTCTGTAAAAATATGTTTTTAAACACAATAAATATCGGTGAATGGTCTGCCCACAACTGGGTTGAAAGCAATGTTCTAAGAAATACAGTGCCAGTTTCAGACAGAATCAGCAACAGAGGACAAGCAAATAATTTTAAAAAAGAATTACTGAGAGAGTTCTTCCATTCCCTGCCGAAGCTTGAGTCACACTATTGCAGAAAGAGTACAAAAAAACTATACTTAGAACCCTATTGGCAATCTAAATCTGCACTTTTTAATGAATATTTAAAATATACAAAAGACCAAAACAAATCTCATTTCAGTGCCTCAAGGTATACATTTTGGGAAGTATTTGAGAGCCTGAATCTGTCCTTATTTCGTCCAAAAAAGGATCAGTGTGACACTTGCTGTGGTCATAAGGCTGGAAATGTTAGTGATACAGACTATCAACTACATTTAATTCGGAAAACTGAAGCACAAAGCCAAAAAGAGAAAGATAAAGCAAAAAATGATGATTCTGTTGCTGTATTTACAATGGATTTGCAAGCTGTCTTGCTTTGTCCGTATTTAAAAGCTTCAGCGCTTTATTACAAGATGAAGCTCAAGGTGCATAATTTTACCATAAATAATCTGAAAACCAAAGAAGGTTTTTGTTTCCTCTGGGATGAGTCTGAAGGCGGTTTAACAGCTGACGAATTTTCAAGTATCATAGTTGATTTCATAATTAACTATGTTGACACGGCAGTCATACGCAAAGTGATTATATACAGCGATGGGTGCACGTACCAAAATAGAAATTCTATTCTTTCAAATGCACTTCTATTCGTTGCCGCTAAGATAGGTATAGTCATAGTCCAAAAATACCTGGAGAAGGGTCACACCCAAATGGAATGCGATGCGATGCATTCCACAATTGAGCGACAGATAAAAAATCGCGAGATTTATTCTCCAGCAGGGTATGTTGAAGCATGTAAGACTGCCCGTAACAATCCTGGTCCCTACAATGTTGTCCAGTTAGACCACACAGCCTTCAAAAAATACAGCTCTCAACCGTATTTTTCATCAATAAGACCAGGCAATAAGGTTGGCGATCCACAAGTCACTGACATACGTTGCCTTATGTATGAACCAGAAGGATCCATAAAGTTCAAGCTAAGTCATTCGGAAGAATACCAATTACTACCAAGGAGAATACATCAACCAAACGCTGGTGATTGTTTTCAACAGTTGTATCATTCAAAGTTAACCATTACTAAGGTAAAGTACAACCATCTTCAGGAGATAAAATGTGTGATTCCTCGAGATTTACATTCATTCTATGACAGCTTGCCGCATTCATAATTATTCAATTTGTTTTTGTCTTTTTAATTATTGTAGTTTATTTTGGGTATGTGGATGATATTCGTTTAGTTATGATTAGGTTTAAGATAATTAGATTAAGCTTGTGATTCCACTGATCTCTGTGAAAGAAAATCTTTCTGTACTGATTTTTTACCAAAAACTTGTCCACATTGTATTCATTAAACATTATTTTTGTAGTCTAATTCAGTGTCTTTATTTTGAAAACCTCGTAACTACGTAGATATAAAAACAGAAAACCTCTTATGTCATTTCTCTGGCATAATCCAGTTAAGTATGGCATTGGTTAATAACATATATAAGTCGTTTCTATCATTCAAAACATGAGACAAAAGCACATAAAAATATTTTAAACATTGACGAAATGAACCGTTTTTTTCGTTTCCCGTAAAGTTTAGATTTCTGGACATACGAGGTTATCATTCTACAGCGACGTCTTGTGTTTCATTAAAAAAAACGAGAATTCGTTTTTTCACTAACTTTCTCGATAATACTTACGGAAGCATAACAGCAACTATCTAATAATTCCTTACTGGCAGACAAGTAGCCATACGAATAGTTACGATTAATACATCATAATTATCTACCTTTGCGACATAAAATTGTAAGTACTAGAATGTAACAAGAAATACCTACACCACATCATGATCGTTTCCTTCCGACTTCTTTTCCTGATCTTGAAAATGTCGTACGAGTACAAGTAATTACTGCACCAGTAAAATGAATAATTACCTTACTTAATGGACTACCTGTTATATTAATAGCTAGTTAAGTCACGTAGATTTAACCTAATATTTTATCAACGTAAGGAAATCTAAATCGTATTATGAATATATATAATAAATCAATGGGTGTAATACTATCTGTTTGATTTAATAGGCTGTTGGATATATCCTACCGTTACGTATACGTTACCTAATTGCAAATTAGATCCTAAATTTGAATTTCTGTTCCTGACTGAGACTAGTTTTACACAAGTATCCAATTGTGTAAATATCACCACTTTCATAATCACTGAAGTGTGATTTGATTAGCCGTCGGTTCTGCAAAATCGTTTATATATTGTTTTCATTGATTACAGTTGAAATTGGTTTTTATCATCATGTTTTCCAAGTTTTTTTCGGTTTTGAAAAAAATCTAAGTTTATCCAAGTTCTAAGTTTATCAATGGAGTTTGCTTGAACTCCATTGATAAACTTAGAACTTATTCGATACAAGTCCCTAATCTACAAATCGCTTAACATTAATTTATACTGGTCATCAGGTTATTAGCGGTCTTTACTCAAGATATAGAAAGGTGCGCCTGCGCCGGTGACATACGTTAGCCAACGTTCAGGTATCTTTGAGCGCAGGAAATCGTTAATTGTCATTTGTCGGTTACTGGCACAAGGCTGGCGTGTAGCTACGAATAGGTACGAACAGTCTTAGACCTCATCACCGATATAGGACGCCTACAGTATCCATTTGCCTGTCCTATGATAACCTGCTATCATGACGGGAGTATCTCTATCAACACCAACAGTAGGATGGCTATAACGTTCTAAAACATTCAATTCTGACTAAACAGTTACTTGCACAATGTGATAATTATATTTAATTAATATGTTCTTGGATCTGCTTCCGAAGAATTCATTCACTGTTGAATCAGATCTTAATTTAAAATCATGACTGTATGGTATAGGTAACGGTTCAGTAACCTTTTACGAAGTGCATGCATACTGCATCACGTGAAAATACGACTTTACTTAGAAAAGTTCATTTCATAATAAAACGAATATCAGCTACCTACACAACGTATTGTTTTGAAATGCAACGCAAACTAATACTGTCCATTGCTCCTTCGCTATGTGAACCATTAAACTACGAGAGAGCGAATTGGCAGTGAATTAAAACTTCTAGAGGTTATCTCGTATTGGCCAACCAACGTATGCAGGGTAATAACCGGCCAACATGGCGCCGTTTTCTTTAGCATACCATGGGAAAGTTGTTTTAACAAGTCAGCCTTTGTGCAAATGCGGCGAGTAAAATGAATAATTATTGTAAGTAAGAAAACGTGACGTCCTTCAGTAGGAAGTGAATTTTCCCAACAAAGCCGTGATGTGCGAGCGACGAACAAAAACGGTTTATAAGTAAAACAGCTGTAATTGTGTCTGACACTACGATCTTCACACTTCGTTACAGCCTCAATGTCGATGTCATTGGATTCAATAGAATAAATATTGTGAGAATTATCGTGTAACTGTTTCTATTTTGATTTGTTGCAATACTAGCGGTTTTGGTGCCATGGTATCTTTCTCTCGTGGGAACAGTACATACGCCAAGCTGTATTTGTATTTACATCGAGTAGTTTCTAATCTTAACCCTACGATTGACTGTTAGTGGAGTAGCCAGTAACCCATTTCCCTAATTGACTCTTACGAAACGATTTGTACTCACGCCAGCAGGAAAGTATCTTCTATAATTAATTTAACCAGACAAAGTGTGAGTGCTTCATCTGCCAGCAATGTGCGCCAACTATAGAGTTTGTGCGCCTTAACGTTTTGGAATAAAACGGGAAAAACGCATCCTGCTGGCGTAACAATGTTCTAGCAAAAAATATCTAAACTAATGACCGTAGAGAGAAACAAAGTATATGGTCAGATACCTTAAGTTTGTGCATGAATGTGCGTGTCTCGTATTCTTTTATGTTCTCAGGAATCTTTGTAATTTAATGAAATATCATGCACTTTTCCAGTTATCTTTGTCTGTGGGATGTGTTAAATCCTAAAATCTTGTTAAATCTCTGGTTTTAGCCAAAAATCTTATTCAGAACGCGACACAATAATAAGGAAATCCGAGAGCTCACCAGATATTGAACGAGGTCATTGTTGAATTTATTGGTCGAATATTTTTAGACTCAGGTCACCATAGTCTCTCTAGATGATGATTTTTATTAAATCTTTTCAAAGTACTCTCCACTACCCTCTAAAAATATAAAATTTCATGCGTCTGAACCAGTTTTCGAAACTCTTTTTCCAGCCCGCCGTAGACACGTCATTTTACAGCCTGCTCGAACGCTGACAGCGCGTCTTCCGGCGACGAAAATTGTACCCGTTTGTGCAGTTTTTTTTTTCGGGAATAAAAAAAGTCACACACTGCTACGCCAGGGCTGTAAGGAGGGTGACCCAGGAGTTTGACCGGTGTGCTGTCCAGGAAGTCCCTCGTTTTGGAGCGCGGTGTGCAAAGGCGCGTTGTCGTGGTGGAGCAGTAGCCCGCGGAGCCCTGTGTTTGGTGGCTTGGTGATAAAGCTCGCCATCAAAATCTTCTCCCGCTTCTAGATCGCTTCACTTTGGTAGGCGTTGAGTCGTTTTGAAACACCCAAACCGTCGACTGGCGCTTCGTTTCTGGGTCGTATTGATAAATCCAAGACTCATCACCTGTAATTATGTCGTAAACACGTCGAGACGAGCCTGCTTCTAATTTGTTTATCATATCACGACACCGCTGATATTCAAAATATATTCGTCCTTCAAAAGCGAGCTGTCCGAGCAGTTTATCAGCTAGGAGCCAGAGTTTATCTTATTTTTTTTTTAAAGATATTGGTATTCTCACGGTGGCATCTCAATTCATTTTCGCCAACATCTTATATTTTATGCAAAATATACACTTCTACACTAAAAACAGCGATTTTAACTATGTTAACACTAGAAATAAGACAAACTACGTGCTCCCTTTCATCGGCTTCATAAAGTCCATAACTCATTTGTTAGGCTTGGTATAACCTTTTATAACAAGTTACCCTCTCCTTTACTATATTTACCTTTTAATGCGTTTAAGGCTCAAGTTAAATCCAACCTTTGTTCAAAGGCATATTATTCCACTAACGACTACTTAAACGATAAGAACTGTTGGTCGCTGTGATTAACTCAAGACAATGTTCGTGTTCTTTCTCCAGAATCAGCTTACCTACAGACAGGGTATATGAGTTCATATATTTGTTTTTTTTATTTGACGGTATAAGTCAATTATTATGTAATCTTCATTTATTATTGACATGATCTACTCATTACAATGTTTTTTAATGAGCTCTATTGCAATATGTGGTTGGCTAGCGACCTCGACAATTGATAATATTATTCTTGCCTGAGCAACCGGCAGCAAGTTCGTCATGCTCCCTTAGATGTCACCGCTTGCGGAAGCGTCGGGGATCGGGTTTCCTCCTTCCCTCAAATATGGCGAGGGGGTAATGGCTGATCTTTGCGTTATGCTCGTGAACGGGTGCTGTTTGTGGTGACTGGTCGTCTTGCTGTCTATGGTTTTATTATTATTACAGGAATTGTTCTGTTAATTTATTTTACTTTGATGGTCCTAGTTTATCATTTAGTTATTTTATTTGTGTGTATAATAATTCCAGTATTGCACATGGAAGCTGCCATGCCCTTTAGGACTGGAGGCTTTTATTTATGTTTTAAGTTTTATTTACATTCAATTTTTTTTTTCTTTTTGTTGGTATTGGCGTGACAATTAATTTAATGTTTTGGTAACTACTTACAATTGTTTTGAATCCAGTTCTTCTAACCGAACAGACAGCTGTGCTGCTGGGGAGTTTGTTGCGCCACTTCTTCTTCCCAGATGTACTGTCTTATGTAATTTTGACGTTCGAAAAGTGCTGATTCTCAGCCTAATTTGAATAAATTACTTTTGATTTTGATTTTTGATTCCACCCGGGCCTGCTTCTGAGCATCGGTGAGGTTGTGCGGCACCCAGTGTGAAACTATCCTCCTCACGCGAAGATGCACGTGTAGAATTTCGTGAAGGCTTCCCGATCAAACCTGCAGTATGTGCTGAATCTCTTGATACGTAACTCGCCTATTGCTTTGGATTAAAATGTTCACTGATAGCACGTTTTCTTCCGTAACAGCCGTCAAAGGGCGACCACTTCTTTTTTCGTCTCCCAAAGAATCATGCCCACTTTCCGTACATGGATTGACCTGTCACATGATTCGTTTTACAGGTCGCGTCTACCTACAACTAGTGTTGTCTATTAACAATTATTATTTATAATAACACAATATCATATCATCTTTTCATTTAGAGGCCAGGGAAAAATTCTATTAAGTAAAGAGGTTTTTGAGGTTATACAGCTGTCAGATAAGGTTTGACAGCTGTTTAGCCTCAAAAACTATACGATTACGATGTTAACATCAAATTGTTTCATAGTTAGTCGCTGAGAGAGTTTCGAATACTCTGAAATAAATCCCTCTTCAATGTAATTAATATCATTATCAAATCGGCACGAGGCCGCAAACAGCAGTTATATTCTCGTAATATCCCGCCGATACTGAGACTTCACATGTGATGATAGGCCATCCTTGTTTTCTACACTACATTTTGTGCAAGTTAGAGCAATCTATGGTCCCAGCCTATTACTATCCCACTGCTGGGCAAAGGACTCAACTCATACAGAGAAGGCACGAGCATTAATCACCAGCCTTGGTCAAGACGGGGTGGCGATTTCTGACTTTTATTGAGATTGGTACGTGCCCGGATTTGAACTCACAGCCTCGTGCATAAAGTGTCAAACAAATGACAGCCTGTGATAGAGGCCGTTTTAAGTAGTTTAAATTGTAGTCTATGGTTTTATGCGTAACCTGTCAGCTGTACACTTATTTTTCTTTCCACACCCACACATATAAAACAAAAAAATCATAGCTGGTCATAAAATAAAAAGTAAAGAAAAAAATTAATACCAATTGGTTATTAGAAACATTCAATAAACACATGACGAACTAACAAGTTTTTCGTATTATGTGAAACGGAACGTGTGTAAAACACGCTCCGTTTCCGAAAGTCTAATATGAATGATAAACATAGTAACATTGCTTTTTTTCTTGGCTTTATTTGAAAATTCAAATAAGTGATACGCATTAAGCAAAAAAAAAGCTATTTTTTTTGATATTTTACATCACTAGACGCATTCGAAAATTTCCAGGTCAAGACTGAACATGATTCTTTGTCGACCGCGCTTTTATTCGTTATACCAACGTTGCACGGTTGCCTTAGAAGGGCCTTCATCCAAGAATGCCATTTGAAGTCTATCGTACGATTCGTCCGGTTTCAAGCTACACTTGAAATCGTAAAAAATCCAAGCGCTAAAATGTTCCCGGCGCAGATACATTTTTAATGAGACACGATCATTTAAATTAGCTCGCAAATAATGTGGTGTTTTTTTTTATTATAACTTACCTATTTTTACTTATTTTAAGTACAAAGAATCATAGTTTCAAAATAGGATAACTCTCATACATAAAAACTTTTTTCGCAAAACTTTCTGAGTGGCCTGGTGCAAACATAAAAAAAAATCTCTCTTAAATATTAGTTTATATGAAAATCCATCAATCTGTCGATTTCATGATCATCATATCATCCAAAATACGTCCACTGCTTGGCATGGCAACAGTGTACGTTCAACAAAGATTGTAAACAATCCAATTTGTTTAGCTTTAGCCGTGCGCCATAGGTAGGTGAACACACGGTTAAAGCATACATAAAAGATCTAAGTGAGAGCATAAGTAACAAAGAGCACGCTCGTGACAACAAAAGACAGTTTCATTTTTAAGATCATTTGTACTTTCTTCCACTTTCCTACAACCACAAAAGATCTATATCAATAAACCCAGTTCGATTCTATGAAATTGTAATTGAGATGAAATTGTTTATTAGACTTAACAATGAGATTGAACAAAGAATCGTGAATTCTCTACTTGAATCTTATGACTTCACGTTGACTAACGTTAGATCACTCATGTCCATATTTTTTTTAAATTCAAATTCAAACAAGACTTCATGTTAACATAATCTTGATCGAGAACATTAAAATAATGTTTTTTTTAGCATCAAAGGGGTATGACAAGCTGCAGCAATACATTTAATTAACCACTCAGTGCACGTGTTATTTCTTAGTATTTTCAAAACAGCCTGTTTTCTTGCTCCCGAGTAGTCGGCGAGTCCATTCGCCTGTCCCACATAGCTCGAAGTCGTCCAAGTGAGTGCCGATCTTACGTTTTGTAAGAAGTGGGACACGCTGCCTACTTCAGTTACATTGACCAAAACATTACCGGTACGAGAGCTGCTTTAACGGTGCGCAGTTCAAAAGAAAAGGTTATTAAATCGTGATTTCGTGATTGTTTAATCGTTTGTATGACTCCTTAAAATGTATGATCCATTATTACTCGTTCACTTGTAACGGCTTCTTAGCCGTGATAGTTTTTCTTTTATCTCTGAATGTATGCTACTGACAAAAATCACAGCTTTGGGGCTAACAATAATTTGCACTTTAAAGCTTAATATGGATGTGGTAGCTAAGCGGCAAATCCCTTTAATCAAATAATAATAAAAAAAGATTTATAATTCGGAAACGGATTCCTGAACAAAACCCCCTTTAATGACATGCTTTTTCAGATTTTAGTTAAGATTAAGTTTCCAATTAAACATTTATTGCCGTTAAAATACTATTTACGATGGCTATAAATACTATTGGCTATATTTATAAATACTATGGCAATAAACGAAACATCAAAAGTTCCGTTCTGACAGGTGGCTATTAGCGCATCAATACCACAAGGAAGTGTTATTGGATGTCTTTTGTTTCTCATTTACATCAATGATCTCCCAAAATGTATAGCAGAAACCCGACCTTACGTTTAATTTGCGGACGACATCTCCATTCTCACCCAATGTCATGACAACATACACCTAAACAGTACCCTTAATGAAATCCTCAGCAAAATCCTAACCTGGATGAACGCGCACAACCTTGAAATCAACTTTTCAAAGACTAAACTCATAACTTTCCATCACCACCAAAAAAATCCTCTAAATGTACTCTTTTTTTTATAACCATATAACAGAAACAGTCAATAAATTCAAATTATTAGGAATAACTATAGACAAATATAAACAAAAATAAATTGGAAGACACACGTACAAAACATACAATCTAAACTTTCAAAATTTTGTTACGCTTTTCACGAAGTCAAAAAAAAACACGAATTTAGAGACTGCCTTAGTTACATGCTGTGCCTATGCTTATGCATGGCTTAGCTACGGCATTATAATGTGGGGACACAGTACAGATGCACTAGCACTGTTCACCGTTAAAAAAAACTTATCCGCATCCTGGTAAATATACAACAAATAGATAGCTGCAAACCCCACTTTATGGAACTAAATATCTTAACGCTGCCTTGTACCTATACATACATACTTGAAATTGAACTTCAACACTAAACGAGAAGACATACAAACAAGGTACACACTCCGACACAAAACACGACTCAACCATCATCCCGCTTAAAAATACATTCAACAAGTCCTCTGGTTATGTCAATCAAAATATACAATATGTTACCCGAATCAATAAGAAATGAAAAAAAAACTCCATTTATTCACAAACAGGTTTAAAAAGTTATTATTGAGCAAATGTTACTACAGTGTTAACGAGTATTTAAATGATATTACGATACGACCTTGACGATAAATAATATTATAAGATACTAAAATGTTAAGTCCTCTCCACATATCTTACTTTTGCTGTGCCCGACAGGGTCCACGATTGATTCCAAATAAAATTGTTTACCACCTACCTAACTATACATTGTGGAACGCAATAAAGAATTGAGTATTGAGTACCATCATCATTTATCTAGACATTGAAGGTTAAGCAGGAAATGACAATTGTTTAAGTTAAAGATTGCTGATCATTCATGCATGCGCATTATTTTAAATGAATAATAGTTACATAACTGGTGTCATTCTGAAACAATGAGCAGGTATCTGAATCCTACCTACTCATTGTTTACAAATTCCGCGTGCAAGTGCAAGTACCGCGTCTATACGGCAAGTCACTTATTTATTTTAAGATAAAATATAGGTAAAGTGGAAAGTAGCTTTCTAATATCGATTTACCTAATGTACTTATTGAAACTACCTATGCTCCGATAGTAATGGATCAAACAAGCAGCTAACCAGATAATAAGCTTATTTGGAATAAAGCCCGATAAACCGATGTGAAGGGAGCTTAGTTTGCGATAAGGTTTATGATCGAACTGCTTTGTTATTATCCTGTGTAAACGATCGATTGGTTCGCCAATACTAATTAGCTGCTTATTTGGCCTAGTCAAGTCTTGCTCAAAAGTAGTGCGTGATTTCGAAGTCAGAATTAGTAGGTTCCTAAAACTCCTAAAAGTTGTAAGTATGTACGTATAGTTTATAGCATGGTACTTAAAAGTTCTGAAGGAGTCTGAAACAGACTTACCTACAGTTAGGTATGATTAGATTAGACTTAATTTGATGACCGTGATTATAATCAATATACTTGGCAATGTTTCCGCCACCATATTTGCAATAACACTCACAGACACCTGTCGGTCGATCATTACATATTGCTCATGTTACGCACGGCTTTCGTGATTGATTCATTAAAATAATGATAAGATCACTGCATCCCGAAGTCATCAGAATCGAATTGTCTATGTAAGTAGTGATCCGTTAGTTTATCGAAAATACGCAATTCGCAACTTTGTCATACGGATGAGACCTCTAAGTCAATGAAGGTTAAAATTTGTAGTGCACGTTTTTCAGCCTGCAATAACGTTTCTTGACAGTGGCCAAACTAACTCGGCACGTTCAATCTTTAAATAATTAATTTTAATGAATCCTAACTTTAGAAACTTTCGTCCTCTTAAAAAAAATACAACGAGTGACCTGGCCATAGTGTGATGGTGTCAATCAAGTATTTATAATTAATATCTACTATGCCAATAACAACTCTGCATGTCGATTCTGTGAAAATCTCACCGTGCAATCCCTAGCATCAGTGGTACTGTCAGATCACTCCACACTCACTGGCAGGGACTTCTACTACATTACTATTAATTGGAAACAAGAATAGAAATGATTCTATAATGAGAGTTTTTGCTGTCTTTTACATGGACAAACTAGTCCTTGTGCACATTTTTTTTGCAAATGCTCTAGAATTTTCTACCTCCAACATTCTGTCGCGAGTCGTCCATGGCATGCCGGAGGTTCGCTAACCCTGATTTGTACTTACGTATATTACTTGCGCCCTAACTAACGATAGCAAGTGCAGATAACGCGATAACGTTACATTACTATTGTCTCTGGGGCCATGGGAAGGAACGCCACACCTAGCAATGGGAAGTTGAACTTGTCGCGCATTCCCCATAATTATCGACATAACTGTTTAATGAACATGTTTCATGAAGTTTGATTGCGTAATGCGGTACCGCATAACATGACACGTTACGCATGTTAATGACGATTGGTAAGACAGACTCGTTATAGTTTCAATAGATCTTTGCCGGTTGCACTTGCATTGTCTGAGGGGCTTCTAAAGAACTATCCTTCCCCTTCTCTCTCTTTCCTGACATGTCTTGAACAAACTAACATTCACCAGCCACGCTTTCGCTAAAGCTGCATTTAACTGGCAGGATAGGCGAGTGCGCAACGAATCTTAGTAAGGAAAAGTGTGAGTAATTCCTACTCGCTGCACGCTCCGTGGTCGCGCAAACGCAGCCTTATGCGACATACGGTATATTGATAGCTATGGATGATAGATGAGGTAAGCTGAAGCCTCGTCCGTTAGCTAACATGATTCTATAAATTGTGTGTATATCCGTTATTCTATCTGCCCTGCGGATTAGATCGAAGTAAAGCGGCTTAGACGTCTCAAGTTCCTTGATGATACCTGGAATTCTGGAGTGTTATGCCATGCTCATTTGTTTTGTTTAAGATAATGTGTTTGTGAAACCTATTCTGGTGGAAAAGAGCTATTCTACAACAATGTAGAATAAAACACTTCTAAGTATATCTAATTCTTCTTTGTTCTTCCCATATTTTTGTGAACCTGTGATTTATAAAAGTCAATCTCCATGAAAAGTTGAAAAAGACAACAAAATGTCGATTCCGAAAAAATCTCACCGTGAAGACTTTCGTGGAGTGAACTGTCAGTGTCAATCCGGTCTGCGTCAACTCCTATCATCAGTACCACTGACAGCTCACTCCACGCTAACTTCACCTATGTTTTCACGGTTAGATGGTTCCAGGATAGCACTACGAGTCCATCTGGCATCAAGAAAAGTTTACAATAGGCCTAACTATGACGTAGGAGGAAAATAAGAAAATGTACTCATTAACCAAAGGAAAAACGGCTTAGGCATGCAATACAAATCTCACTTTTAAGAAAAAGGTACACTATACTCGTTTAAATCCGTTTCTCTTTCATTTAACTTTTAAATTTTATGACTGCACTAGCATTTAACGACGCCTTCTGTTTTGTTTAATGTACCTAATCAACTTCAAATTGAACCCGTAGTATGTTTATAAACGATTAAATATTCTCTCACTCCGTAATCCTTACTACAAGTAGATAGAACAACCTATGGTGCCAATTTATTTTCTTTCATTTGTTGTAGGTGTACCTTTTTATTAACATTTTTATATTTGTCTGTCTTGACTGTAGGACAAAAAGATGGTTCTTTGAATAACCAGACAAGTTGTCAGTCTGTTTTTTAAGACGATAGTCTCTTACAATCTACAAAAGCTTCTTAAAATCGTCGTTATGCACCTTTCTAGCCAAGCCTTTATGCATCCATCAATGAATAGTTCGCCTTGGAAGCCTTCAACGTAATCGTCGTTGTTAAATACAAGGTTTTGGTTCCGTCGAACATTCTCCTTTACTTTTGTTTCTAGGTATTCGCACAAGAGTTTTCTGTACACTATAAAATGCGTATTTCAATAGTCGATTGTCCTGTCCTTATTATCTTAAATTATCAAGTTGTTGATGATAATGAATGATAATTATCGTATTGGATGATAATGAAATGCACATTGACGCCAAAGAAGTCACCAAAAACCTTAGTAATGTACCTAACCTATGCGCCTTGCGGTTAGTTTTTAGTTACTAACCACTCAATTTGCAGTAAAGTTCGAATAAGAGCTGACAAAAGGATTAAGTCTCTCACTGATTGATTCTCACTCATTGATTCAAATCGGCACCCCAATTGCGTAACACAATATCAAAAATAATCTGAATAATTTTGAAGGATATTGGTAATCCATCGCCTAGTAATGTAAGAAAACTTTGTCGGTTCAACGACGTAAATAACGCAATTAATGTTGTTGAACTGTCAAAATTAAAGCCATTCCTAATGATAATGTGTTACGCAATTCACCGCTGGTCACTCACTTCTGCCTGAAAAAATACACACAACGCAGACACAAACAGGCAACGAACAAACTCTTGGAAAAAAAATGTTATCAGCCTTGTCGATTTTATCAATATCATATTACCAACAACAGTGTATGTTTCGCAATATCACGTAATTCGGGTCAACAGTGGACTCTCGGTGAAATGCGTATTAAATGGGAAGCGGTGTAACTGTACAGCAGAGTTCGCTGTTATCGTAGCCTTCCTTGCCGTTACGACCGTATCGTATCATATCGCATTACTATGAAGAATTCTTCAACATATCTTCACGGTGCGGTAATACTGCGAATACTCTGATTATTACAGACTTATCAGTTTTATGTTATTACTTACTAGTATGGGTGCATAAGAGTACGGTTTCAAGCTTCTTGCGTCTAAACAAAAGAGTAACCTACATTTTCATATCTTTATGGACAACCTAGATGATATAGTGTTGTTTGTTGATATATATGATGGTTTCAAGTGGTGAATACACGGTACCTAGTTTCAAAGACCACTTCCAAACAAATCAGTCGTAATTTGGCTCTCAGAGAGTGGATAGGTACATTTTCCCAGATCCGTACAATCTGAAATTAGGGCTACGCATGCCTTAAATTTTTATAGCTCGTCGATCTCCAGCTACAAAGGGATAATATATGTTCTTACATTGATAAATAAAAACTGTATCAATGGATGTAATGCGCACACAACTTGTTTTATTTTGTAGATTTATGTTTTTTCTTTAATTTTAAACTAATTTTCTTTCTTTTTTGGGTTCCGTACCTCGAATGGAACGGAACCCTTAAAGAATTACTTTGTCCGTCCGTCTGTCTGTCTGTCAAGCCCCTTTTTCTCAGGAACACGAGAAGGTATCAAGCTGAAATTTATATCAAATACTCAGGTATACTGTCCCTTGGAGCTGTGAAAAAATCAAACTTCTAAGCCAAAGCAATCAAAAGATACAGCCATTTATGCCGCAAACTTCGGCAAATTTTCGACACTCGCCAGGGAATCAAAACCTACAGGGTACTTCCCGTGAACTCAGAATCTTGAAATTTGGTACGATGCAACGTCATATAGCACATATAGAGGAAAATTTACGAAAACCGTAAATTTTTAGGTACAATGATAATAAAAATATTTTTAATAATTTTAAACCTTCTACCCCTTTCCTCATGAACGCCTGTGAACTTTTAGTTATATCCCTACATGTTTGTACGGAACAATCGGTGCGCAAGTCCGACTCGCACTTGGCTGGTTTTATTTTCTTCTACGCTAGGAATATTTTATTTTAACGTCTTCAAATTATGACAGTAGGTACCTACACCTCTGTGACCCCCTCGGTAATCTCAAGCGTGACAAGATGTTTAGACACCTTATACTAGTATTTTTATAGCTGTAGTAAAAACAGCACTGAAGGCGTAAGGTCAGATTTCACGCACCGTTTGCTGCGGGTTTTAACATCTAAAATATTTTATTTAATTATCCACTGTAAATAATTTTAGATAAAAAATACTATAATTAAACAATGTCTGGTAACAATCTATACTCTTTTGTTGTAAATCTGCCCACAGAATTGTTAGAAAATCACCATAATTTATTGGATTTTCGCGCAAACCACACAAACAACGTTTTGCTAAGACCGCTGGTTCCGTTTCTGAAAGCACTTTATTTAAGTGTTGTCATTAGTACTGTTAAATTAATGGAAATATATAGTATCTACTACTATTATTGTATTAACCCACCCACCTTTGCTCCAAGTAATTTGAAATTAAAATGATCAAATATAAAGTAAATTTATATAAATTGGCAAAAATGATCAGACTTATAGAAAGCATTTTATTTTTATTTTTCCCATACAAGATATTTGAGCCAAATTAAAACACTTGTATGAAACAACCGCCTTGTTATAATATTGCAACCACAGATAATATAATACTATTGCAACGAAATAACTTTAACTATGCCTTGCTTAATTAAACATTTCACACTTCGCTTCGCTTTCATCTATTTATGCCTATCTAACATTCTGTTGAGTCAATCTAAATTATATTTGCACTGTATTACTGGTTATCCAACGTTATAGCAATGTAGGTACTAATTACTTACTGATTTTAATTTAGTCATTTGTCACTTGTGGGAGTTTTTATGCTGCAAATATTTTTTGCGCTCAACTAGAATCTGAGTGTGGTTGTGTGCCTGAGCCTTCTGTAAGCAGCAAGTCAGTCAGTCTCAGTTCGGTTTGCAGAACCGTCTGAAATAGACGTCTCTGCCGCGACTCGACTGTGGAACGAGGCGTTCAAAAACTGCCAGGCTGAATACGCTGTAGAGCCTTCGTTCGGTTTAAAACAATAAGTGTATTCGCGCCGAAACAACGTCAACAATAAAGTTCTTATCTGTGTCGTAAATTCGTGATTGTTTTTTAATTTTTCGGTCGTGTGTTTGCTTAGTGAATTACGAATTGTGATACCAACTATGCAGTGTAGATAACGTTTCCTCGGTTTGCGGTTGCGTCTTCCGGAGGTATATATGTATTTCAACGCTAATTGAATATTACTTGATTACTTTTATTAGAAAATAGCTAATGCCTAATGTGTTGCAGTGTCTTTTTTTCAAACCAGCCCTATGTTAGAACGAACAAAACAAAAGTCAAATTAAACAAATCGGTTAAGCCGTTTTTGAGTTATAGCGAGACTAACGAACAGCAAATGATTTTATGAGATTCACAGAAGGAAGTTTTTTTTTCAAATGTGTAGATTAATTTTTTTATCAGATTTATCTGTTTATTTTAGAGATTAGTGTCACGTGCAAGGGATGATTGAAGTGCATGATTATGTTAGGCAAAAAAATTATATTTTTGAGACAGTTTTATTTGACTTTTCGACATAGTGAAAATATGTACTTATATAAATTATATATAAATATTCACATAAAACACATAACATCACACACGTAATCCCAGAAGGGTTATGCAGAGGAGTACCTATAGTACACCCACATTTCGCCAGTTATGCTTAAGTCCCATGTAATAAAGGGCGAACCTATTGCCATCAACCGGGCACAAATGCATACTCCGGGCTGCTACTGAGAAATTCTAGATTGAAAAACCCAATAACACTTTGCCCGAACTGGGAATTGAACCCAGAACCTCATGCTCAGCAGTAGCTCTTGCGAATACTAGACCAACGAGGCAGTCTGCGACCACCGCTGTTTATGTATTTTCTAAAAAAATATATAAATAAATTTATATATGTAATAGTTCCTTAAACACATTTTTATTTACAATGACATTGTATCTGTATGTCATTACCAGTGTCCGGAATAGGTAGAGTATAAATACCTAAACTTGGCGGGAAGGTATAACACGGAGTGGTTAAAACCACCAAAAAATTTAATTTATTTTTATTGCATCCCGCAATCCCGGGAATTGGTATTAAGTAGTATTAATTGTTGCAGTAAGTTTAAAAATCTAGGACAATGATCTCTAACGTAAATATCCTAATATAAACACGTTTTCGGGATCCCGGGGTTTTAAAATTATCTACGTATTTAGTAAATTACTACTTAACCTAAACTTTTATCAACAACACGATATAATTCTCACCAACCACAGAATATTTTTTTTTAAATCCCGTGATGCGGGGAACTTTTGTAATAGGTATTGACAGTCGCAGTAGGTGAGCAATTTTAAACGTTTACGTTTAAATATACATGCCTCCGGGATCCTGGGATTTTAGTATTAAGAATGACTGCCGCTATAACATAGACATTATTAGGATTCACAATTAAATAACTATTTTGTCTTGTTTTAAAACTAAGTGAGTTTTATGTATGTTTTTGAATATCCTTTTCGTTGCCGTTTTTTTCCCCTATTCTCTCTAGTTATAGTGTGGTAATAATTATTGTCTACTGAATAAATAATAATGTTAATTTTGAAAGTTTGATATTTCCAAGAATCGGACAATATTTCTTTTGCTTCTCGTACGTCGCCATGTCTATTGTTTGTCGGTTTTTTAGAATCGTGTGAAAGAGATAGCAGCTGTCGCTTCTATTATTTTTGTGCATAGAGGGCGATAGATAGATTGCAGTATCATACTGTAATTTGTCGAAAGCAAACTCAACTCAAGCTCAAAGCATTTCTTTCAAAGAAACCAATTACAGGCACATTCCAAAGCGTAGTAGGTAGTACCTATGGAGAAGAACGGGCAAGCAAGACAGTTAACGAAACGTCACGCGACTTTTGACCAACCGCCAAATCAAGTTGAAACACGAAATTATGCATATAGTTAGTTTGTTGGTATAATAATATTATTTGAGATTACAAAAAACAACATCGGTAAACTAAAATAGGTAGTGGGTTTACTGCAGACATTAAGTACGAAATGGTGTGCACGGACATGAAATATTTCATACAGATAGTGTTCTTGTGACTTGCTTCCCTGCGGTACCTAATAAACTTTCAACTTTTATAATTCAGCACACATTTACATAGCCAATAATTTTATCGGTGAAGCCGACTATCCTGTACTGTTTGTTCAGAACTGGGCCCCGTTTCACAAATGTTTTGCGGCGACGACTTTTTTCTGCTCGCGCTTCGCGCAGGATAGGTTTTCATGACACATGCGTTTGCAATACAGTGCAATATCCACTACATCAATATTATTTTGTATGTATTATATTTGGGAACACTGTTGCTAATGGACTTTGCACGATCCTCCAAAAATCCTCGATATACCAATTATATTGTTTACTTGGAAACACCCTTTTCTACGAAGACGTCGTGCGGTGCAACTTGTACAAAGTCCCAAATAAAATTTGGATACATTGGAATTTCAACTTTTCACGTCACAATTGAGTTTCTAGTTCCAAAACATAACTATATCGATAATTCTGAATTCAAGCTTAGAGTATAGTACTTATAGGCAAAATAAACAGATGTTTTACCGACTGGAGCATTTCATTGAAAGTAAGGGTAATGGACTATGATCTTATTTCGTTTAAATATTGTAATTGAAAAACCTTTCGAGGAATAGGGTTGCTGATCACTGCGGTACAACAAATATTCATATATTATTGATATTTTTTTCAATTAATTCCGTTTTCATTAATTTAATACATGATGAAGATGATGAAAATCATGAGTATTTAATGCTTTGATGGAAGTGCTTTGCCTTTTAGGGTTCCGTATCGGAAAAGGAAAAATCTCAACCCCTATAGGATCACTTGTTTATTATTAGTATTGTTATCCATCTGTCTGACCCTTTTTCTCAGGAATAAGTGCAATATCAAGTTGAAATTGATATCAAATACATAGATATAAATCTACTTCCCAAGGTCTCTTGGAGCTGAAAAAATTGTAGCTTCCAAGGCGTTGACTTAAAATCTTGGCATAAATTGCCATACATTACGCATATTTTGACACTCGCAAATATATTAAAACCCATACCCCTATGGGTTTTTTTTTTCATGATTCTAGGTCAACGTAATGTGGGTACATTACGTCGACCTAGAATCATGCAATTTGTCAAGAAGCAGGGTCTCACAGCACAAATAGGTTCGGGAAATTGTCCGGAAATCGTTGTACATGTATGGTACAATATTATTTTCAGCTTTAAGTTTGGCCTTCAATTCAGAATCGAAAATTTATAGGCCGTATCTTTAAGTAACATTTTCTCTTTATTTTATTGAAGTCGGTCTCTCAAGCCAAATCTAACAACCCACCAGCATCGGTAACAGATTCACGGAAATACAATAATAATTGAATAAGTTACGTACCTTAGGTACATTAAATAGAGCGGGTTCATCTGGTTATTTTGCGTATACTTATTACAGAAGATTCAAATTCATATACCTTCTGATAAACTTCAGTAGTTTTGTTTTCGTAGGGGTAGGCAAGGAAGCGCGGGTGAAACTTGATTTTTTTGTTTTTAGTTTATTTTCTTAACTTCTATTACCATAACATTTACTGTTCACGTGTTATAACAATATTTACCAGTTGAGAAATAAATATGGGCCATTCAACAATCCACGTATGTAGGTAGAGGTTAAACGCACCTATACCTAAGAATCTAAGCAATCATCATCATCAATCAGCGATCCGACAAACTGTTTCTTTTACTTAATTTTACCTATTAGATATTTAATACGTACTCCAACTTAAATAAATGATTTACACCTAAATATTCACCAGAACTGAAACTCATCTTACGCTACATCTGTTTGTTTGAGACCATGGCATGGGAAAATACTGCCGGAAAATCCGTGTTCAAAAATGATTGTTTATTCATCTTTAATTCGCGTTGCAACAAAATTGTTTTTTACTCCAAATGTCAGAAAAAGACAATCAGAAAAAAAAAATGCTTTTTCATTTTATAGCCAGAAAAAACGCGATTCTTCGCTTGAGGTAACAGTCGCTAGTCGAGGGCACCTTGCTTGAATAATGTAGTCTAACGTTATGAATTATTATAGTTTCACTTAAGTGAGTGCATTATCTGCGATAGCCGATAGTGTGGTATTTGATTCAAGAAGTTTTATGGCCCATGTACTTGAAACTTCTCTCAAACAACATGGCTGTCTAGCAAAACTTGCGTGCGGCTCCTCGGAATTAATGAGCGCCGTGGCTGCAGAGTTAAACCATAGATAGATACTTCCCTTACCTACATAGCATACCTCTAACAGGGTACATAAAGCAATCAAAAATTCTAAATCAACAAAATATATTTTTCCACTATGAATAGGTTACAGGTTTACACTTTCACATGATGCTCATATCTACCCGAAGTTATGGGATGACTAAAGACCCTTTCCCTCCGTTTACTAATGGGTGCGATAAGCGTCCAGGGACTGATAAGAAACCAATGTTTAGCGAGTACAGGTAGGTATTAATGTTAACGATAAGGTTTGGTCTTTTCCGTAAATCTGCAGTACCTATGCAAAATGGTGTAATATTAAGTGGAATTAATCATTAATTGAATAGGTACTTGCATTCTGTCATTAAATGCAAATGGCGCTAGGGCGATAAACCGGTGTTGTATTTGCAGTAATTTTCACAATTCTATCAAGTGTTTGCTGACCTTTAGCGAATGAGATTTCAGTCCCAAACTCTGTAATATTTGCCATTTTAAAAATACGGATTTTTGTTTTATGAATTAATTATGAAATTTGCTGAACCCGACTGCAAACTTGTTTTGATAGAACAAAAAAATAGTAAAAGTAGAGCAGGGTTCTGTTGGATTTAGAATAGTTTCATTTAAAACTTAAATCTAATAGAAACCCATTAAATAATTTTAGGAAAACTCTTGTAGAACTATACTCGATCTATATGTATCTTCTACATCTACATCTACACAATATAATTAATCTGTAGACGAGGCGTTTCTGTACGTTGAAAATAGTAAAAAAAAAAGTTGTGATGTTAAAGGATAACCAACAGATGCCATTTTTTTGTCTGTTTGGCTGTTTAGATGTGAGAGATTAATTAGATCAAGTATCACGTAAAAAGTACGAAACCAATATGGTAAACGTTTATACTCAAATAATGTACATAACACAATCGCTTCGGTCTATTAAAAGATATCACCAATTTAAAGTATTCAAGAAGTTTTCATGACACATACAACTAATGACATCTATTGACGCCAAATGGTACTAACGAATACATGTGATAACAGTAATGTTTAACCGTCATAAAGGTACCCGTGTTATTTAATAAAAAGCGGCCAAGTGCGAGTCGGACTCGCCCATGTAGGGTTCCGTAGCAGCAAGAGTTGATTGAATGAAAGGTAATTTTGATGGTTTACGATTTATGATGTATTAAAAAAACTGTTTACTAGATCTCGTTCAAACCAATTTTCGGTGTAAGTTTTAAGTTTAGAGTTTGGTGAAGACCTATCCATTGATACTCCAACACACACGTATGGGTTTGATGAAAAAAAAAATGAGTCTCAGTTCTAAGTAGGGGGAACCCCCAACTTTTTTTATTTTGTGCGAAAATCCCAATGCGGTTCACAGAATACATCTACTTACAGAGTTTCAAAAGTTCTTACAGTTTCGGAAAAAAGTGGCTGTGACATACGGACGGAGAGACAGACATGACGAATGCATAAGGGTTCCGTAGCCAAATGGCAAAAAACGGAACCCCGGAAAAGTAATGGTAATGATTATAATGTTTTAATAATTACTGTACATTGGTGGTTGATTACTGGCGCTAAAAGAATTTCAGATAAAATGTGTTATTAATGTAAGATAATAATAATTGATGTCGTGTTCTGAACTTTGTCAGTGATCGATCACAGAATGCAATGTTAGATAGTTATTTATAGTTTAAATCATAAGAACTTTTAAAAATATCAAAAAGGGTTCAGTTTTATTTAAAAAGTTAATTGTATGCAGATCTCGAAGAAGAGTCTTAAGAGACGACTATCCAAATTACAGTTATCTACACTTTGTAGTGTTTTTTTTTTAACGAAGTCGGTTGTATTGTTATAATAAGTTTTATTAAATGGTGGACACATTAATTACTGGGCTTGTAATTTTTGTGTTTTTGGGAGTATAAAGAGGCAACATTTTCGTTATAGGTGTCATCTTCATCGTTTTTGAGGCCGATGCCGAAAATCAGAAATTAAAATCCAAAATGGCAGACATAACCAGAGGTGGATCTTAGTAAATGGGTATCATTTCACACGGCCAAATGTATATAGGAGGTCTTTCGAGGGGCAAGCAGGTGTTAGAGAGGTTCTAACATTGTTCATAGAGAAGCATTTTCTTAATAAAAACCAAGTCCAGCAAAGGATAGACAGAAACAAAAGAAATCACAATAATATTATGTTGATAATGTCCTATGTCGCTTTTTAGCCCGTGTCACATTAACATTTTTCAACTGCGCTCTTACAGCGTGATCCTTCTTCACCATGATAACACTTCAGCACACTCCTCCAGACGAGCAGTTGATTTATTGAGTACGGCAGGTACAGCCTGGAGCCTTGATTTTTATTTTTTCTCAAAAATCAAAGTTACACTTCCTTGCATTGCCATTATAAACCATGCATTCGAAAGGACTGTGGTAGGGAACCCCAGGTAGCGCGTCTCACCTGGCAAGATTGGAAAACTCTTCTTTTTCAATGGAGGAGTGGTACATACACCTCTAAGAGACACATTATTGTTTTCCGACATGCACGCAAACGAAGTCGCGGGCACAGCTAGTTTCAAATAGATTAGACATTTAATAAACCTTTTTTGCAGTCAGTTCAACCGATTTTTTCTTTTATTGTATTGGCATGACAAGTGGCAGCTGCAGTAAACAGTTGGTATTGTAAACACTTTTTTGTTTTTAATATCATCCTTAGTCCTACGGAATAGAAGTTAAAATCGGTAGCACGGACTATAAAGTTTTATATAAATATCTTATCTTATTTCACGTGGTGTATAGCTATTTAAATAGCTATAAATAGATATAGATTATGCTTTATGAATACCAATCCACACATCGTAACATATTTATATTTTTTGTTACAGCAATCATCAATGTAACCACCATGCAGACAACAAGAGAATCAGGCAGGCAAAAAAGATGTAACAAAAGGCGAAACTCTAGAAAGAAATCCCTTTCGCCGTCTGACTTAAAATGCACTAGGGGAGAAGCAAAAACGGATAGCAACGGAAAGCGCTCGCTATCCGAGGGGTCAGTGAAAGTGAAGCATAGGAAAAGTAACATACGACGAACTTTGACCCACCCGTTTACGTGTTCGGACGATATTCGTGATGTTAGCATGATCGGTGTGTTCAATAGTGTTAAAGTAGATCCTCCTCCGGAGAGTGACGAGTCCAATCTGCCGCCTACCAGTAGTGATAGGGATACGGAGGATGATGGACGTCTGTCACGGCCAGCGCCGCAGAGGTCGCGGTGGGATTCCGGGAGTGAGATGGACTCTCTCGTCTCGAAAGTGGTCAAGAGAGCGTCTGCGAGGCGACGCAGGATGCCAGTAAACCCAGGTTAGTCCTACATTTTCTTATTACTTGTGTAGCGCATATGAGCAAGGCTTCAAGGTTTTCGCATAGCGTAACGAGCTTCTTATTTGATAACAAGTTTAATTACCTACTGCTCATAACGTAACTAAGATAAGATCAATGCAGCCTTACGTGTGTGTTTGTGTAACGATGCGTCGCTGTGTAATATCTTACAATTATTTGAATGAAATAGCGGTGGATAGAATTTCAAATTATGAACTGGTTTTTTTCTGTATGTCCACATAACATAAAATTTTTGGACATTTCCCGCCCTTTCCTCTGAAAAGTGGCATCAGCCTGTCACTGTCATAATTATGTACATGTTGTGAGTTTTTAATCCTTTTTTCGAGTGACTAGGTACTTACTACAGCCCTCGTGATTTTAAGTATTCTCTGATGGTCACAGCGTCATGACCTACATGCTAACAAATAGTAGTCATTTATTTGCATCCGACACGTGAAATTACTATGTATAAACAACATTATTATACTAGAACATGTAAATTGTTTACATAGAATGGCATGTAATTACTACATCCAAGGTAAGAAAATGTGCTGCTTATTGTGATTTACATTACAGTATAAACTCTATGTAACGAGACTCAAGGGACTGTGCATAGTTTGACGTTATAGAGAGTTGTCGTTAAATGGAGAGAAGAAAAATCTGTCTTAGAAAAAGAAAAAGTTTATTTCAGATATAGTTGTAATCAAAAGAACGGATTTCTTAGATAGTTCAGTATGTACGATGCCAAGTGTCGAGTTTATTAGCAGCTAGGATAATATAGCGACAAAGTAAAAAAAATAACGTACACAGCTGTGCAGTTTTTACTAATTTTCGAAATTAAAAAGCACTTTTTAATATTTAATTATTGTCGTTATTGAGAGTGGGTATAACGCTTTATAGAGTGCATTAATATATGAAAGTCAAGCTAAACCAAGCAACCAAAGTCGAGTGATTGTTAGTCGTTAAATCGAGTGACGTAACATGGAGTTTACACTGTATTTGTTACATTATACTTGGCGCAGGAAATGAATATCACTAAGGAATCACTTATGCATATTATTTATGTATTCATGTGAATGCGAGTATTTACTGTTTTATTTAATTTTTGTAAAAGCCACCAGGTAAGTTGACAAAGAGTCGAGTCATTTATTGAAGAGGCATTGTACTACAACTTTAAATGCTTATTGTACGATTTTTGCTCAAGTTGTTTCTCTGGATGGAAGTTGATGGCCAAATAATTTTGACTCCACGAGAAAGTGGAGGATCTCGCAGATTTATTTTTAAGTACCGCATTCGAATATAATATTAAGTTAGCTGTTCATCATCCCGCCCAATTGGCGTACTTGCCCCAAAAGCCGGCTGCCAATCATTTAAGTCCAACACTCCATTACGAGCAGAACAATGGACGTATCTACTCAATTTTGCAAATGCTGACACCATTATTTTGCCTATGATTCACTTCAAAGAAGTTAAATGGAACAAATCAACAAATGTTGCTAACATTTGTTCTGCACCCATCTAATATTTATGCAAAATAATAATCTTTAAGGTAGAACGTTACTTCTACACGTGACTAAGCATAGTGTAAATGAGTAGATATAATATCATTTGAATCTTAATTCCACGTAAACAAAAACGGAGATAAAAACCAGTTGCAATGTCACGCTAAGTAGTCTTCCTTGTACATGAAACCAGCACAGCTATAACAATATTGCGGTAAAAAATCTTCCTTCTTAAGTCTTTCGCAGCCCACTTATCAGAGATTTCTGTTGTTAGTTGTTTATTAGTTTAGCTATATTCGTATTGATTAGTCACCACCGAATCAATTTCTGAATTTGACTAAACATTGAATTTCTAATAAGTATGAGCACCAAACCAGCACCCTAATGGCGTAACACATTTTCGTAAACGATTACGACTAATCTGTTTGATTTTGACAGTTCAACAACATTCATTGCGTTATTTACATTGTTGAGCAGAATTTTTATCGAACTTATAAAGCAATGGATTAGCAATCTGTTTCAAAACGATTCAGATTCCGATCGATTGTGTATTACGCAATTAGGGTGCAGGATCAACAAACGTGGTCTTTATTTCGTCCTAAATCCTAAGTTCAAAGTAAAATTTGAAACGGTACTTAAGACTGAAAGCTGGAGCCCTCAGAAACAGCGGAAAAAATTAAAGTAGGTACTTATTCCATGTAGGTACCATTCAGCTTAGTTTCTACAAAATGTTCATATTCTTTTCCGTAACTTTCTGGTTTCTCGAAAATAAAATACTTAGTTCCATACCGGAGCTCGCTCGTAGACAATTAGATGAAAACCGATGCAATGCGAAAACATAAAATCTTTATCAAATTAAATCAAATGTTTACAGTAGTTAGAAGTTACTTACATAAAGATTATTAAAATGCGATCACCAGCGATTGCGTTACTAACACAATTATAACTTATTGCTTTAATGAAAAGTTGTGTGCAATATATTTATGCATAGTTGCTTTACGATCTAACAATGACACAGTACGTGCATTGATTGCTTGCAACATTGATTACATTGCAAATAAAACAAGGTACCTTTGTTTTTGTAATAGGTAGATGAGAAAAAGCCACCCAATCAAAAACTACTTTAAGAACCATATACCTAAATGTTTAAATGAAAGTCAGCTAGAAAACAAAATAAAACGAAATGGAAAATTATGTCATAAATACAAAAGTGTGTATTTATAAAGGTCTGATAGTTAAGATACGTATAAACGCCAAAAAAAATGTATAGTTAAACGTATCTTAACTTTAAGCAACGTCTATATCCATGGACGTTGCTTAAAGTTAAGATACGTTTAAACGCATGCCCTAATGTTAAAACATCTGAAGGCCAATTCTCCTATTTAAATAACGTTCAAATTCAAGTCGCAATCTCACCTCAGCGACAACAATGTCAAAAACTTGTGAAAAATGTATGTAAATTGATTGTACTTTTGACAGATTGAGACAGATTAGAATGCGAAAGTTTTTAAAAAATACGGGAATTGCCCCTCTGAAAGCAATTTTTTGTTTATTCATACCCCGGTGAAAACATAATGTTACGACAATATCGTAAGAAAATTATTTGATGCGTAAGACGAGAACCTAGCGGCATCTTTGGGCATGCTTTCATTATTTACTATATGAGTCTCACAGATGGCGCCAAATAACAGTCTGAAAAACTTGCTGAACCCAATATCCTTTTCTGAATGTACTCTTTTAAGCTGCTGAACTAGATTAAAACGTACCAAAAAAATTTACGCTCTATTAAAACGATGTTAAATGAAACTATTGATAAATTGTGTTTTAACGCGTAGTCGCGAGCACTGCCATCTATCTTCGTGCAGCGGAACTTAACAACCCAGTTACCTGAGTGTACGACAGTAATCACAGATGGCGATTGGAGTCGTTCATAACGTTAATGGTTCCACAGTTTTTGGTGTAATCTAAAACTTGCGGGAAGGGCTAATGGCACCTTTCGTATTGTTATTAAAAAATAACTGGATAAATTGAAGATTATCGGATCTAAGTCATTTCGAAATACTTACATATATGGCGTACTGCGCAGTGATAGAACTGTTTGTGGCGTACCGGTTGTGTTCATTGAGTCTATTTTCTCAACGATTTTGGATGTAAAGCCTTTGGGGGGGAGACCGTGTTCCTTCAGTTGCCTGTACCAGGGGCCACGGTATCTCTTTCGAACAACTCGCGACCCTGGCAGGCATCGGCCCTAGTGGACCCCGTCACTTAGTGCTAACTTATATATCTTTGAGGTGCGCGTAGAACATAAACGTTATCCAAGCCTGACCGCGCGTCCTATTTAAAAGTGATCATCGCGCGAATACGCGAAAAACATCCATATCATCTGTTACAGTCCGCGAGGCCTAAGCTGAACTTTTCATTTTGTGTGAGTGATTATCAATCGCACCAATTTTAGTGACCGCGACTGACGCACAGCGACTCACATTGGTGCGATTGGTAATTGCGTTTAATAATTGCATTCTAGTATTTGATTTGTGTTAATGTAAATACACACAATAATGGAATCTGAATATGCATGTATTAAAGAATTTCAAGATCATCACACGCAACAAATCACTTAATACGTTTAGCGCTAAAAGTACAAGACAAAGAAAGAACGGCCACGTCGTTGTGTTTCTGTCAATCGTTGACAGACACCGACCAATGCTTTCGCATTTAGTAATTGGTGATGAAAGCGGGCCCTAATCATGTAAAAGAACTTGCTCAAAAATGTATTGCTTACTCATTGCTTACTACTCCACATTTGTCGAAAAAGTCATTATCACGTTATTAGTTCGCTCACGACTACGCACTTACAAATCAACTACTAGAATGCAATTATTGAACGAACAGTATGTAACAGATGCAATTTTTTTTCTCTGAATTTATACATTGTATCTGTAGTACTAATTCCAAACAAACTAAAGTGATTCAACAAGCCCCTAAAAAGTTACCCACCGGTATCGGTACACTTCCCCTCATGGGGCAGGATGCCCCTCGCCGCGGGCAAACAATACGAACGGAAGTACAGCCTTCGGTTACCGTCTGTGGGTAGCATGTAGGACGTAACGATAGTAATGAATGAGCAGCTAATGTCAATGCCGTGTGTATCTCTATCGGTGACGAGGCGTTTATTGACAGCGAAGGTTTTTGAGCATCTGCTCTAATGATTTAGAAGAGATCATTAAAAGTGTTTTCTTTTTGTTCTAGAAGTTACTCAGTGAGTATTTACTTTATACCGCATTACGCTCGTTATCAAGTCTCAAGAACAAAAAATGGACAAAGATAATCAAAGTACTTTTCACTTTTTCTAGCTCTTGTAACGGTCTTCTTTTCATATGCACTTCTGGTTCCTACTTACTAAATTGATATCAAAACCACATGCAGATGAATTGGAAAAATCTTGAAAATTACACGAGACTTAGTATTCGCAATTCATTTTGTTCGGAAAAAATCCGGCACATGCTGAAAAATTACGTATAAAAACAGCAACAACCCCTTCTCACAGTTCTCACTTTCTTTCTCTGTCATATTTTTCAAATAACATACCTACTCTAACTAGGGGATCCAAAACCACAATAATAATATGATAACAATATCAAATTCAATGTTATTGAAAATTAAGCGTAAATTATCAGTATCGATACTTTCGCAGCAGTCAAGATATTTTTGCGAACTACTATTGTTGTATTCGTGAACTTTCATAATAAAGATAAAATTGAAATTGGATTAATTCGTATTGGTTTTGCTTCAGTAATAAAAAATATGTTAAAAAAGGTAACTGCTATTTGTTTTATATCGTTGAAGTCTTTTGTATGGATGTTTAGTAGTTAGGATGTACTCACCGAAATTAAGAAAGTACCTACATTGAGTAATCTATTGCAAAAAAATTATCACTAATTGAAATCGATAATACTAATTATTTTGTAATTAATCATTGCTTCTGGTAAACACGCAATTAATTTGCTTATTTGGAAGTACACGTATGATTCCTACTTACTTCATAGCTGTAATAGCATTTAATAGTACTTTTTTGCAGCTTCGTTCACTATTAATTTGATTTCATGACCTCCAAACTCCAAAACGTTCGTTTCTACACACGACAAAAAGGTTAACAAAAACTTATGTATTCTTGAATTATAAGTATTTTTATTTTTAATGAAAAAAATTGAAGTGGTTACGCTTTGTTGAATGGTAGGAAAATGTGACATCCATCGTATCGTTAGTACAGTTAAAGTTTTTGTTTTAGTTTTGGGTACTCAGTTAACTGTTACGCGTGTGTGCGTGGGTACATAGAGGCTGCTACGTAAGTACCTGTACATATAAACAAGTATTCTTTATAAAACGAACTTGTTCTATATACAAGTGGTGGTCGCGGTGTTTGGTCTAGTTCGCCTGTGCAAGTTCATTGTTCGGGCGAACCTAATTTACATTGGTCGTAAACGCCAGGCGCTTTCCGTCTGTTTTTTGTATTGATGTTTGGCCCTCGGCAGAGGTAAAGCGTTTTTGTCCACTCGTTACCGGTCACTTACGTCACTTTGGTTCTGTTTAACGTTTTGTTGTTGGCGTTGAGACGCGAGGTGAGTCACGTTGTTAGTACTTGTAAAAGTCGATATTTACTATCGATAAATATTAAACATCCAAAAGTATTTTATCAAAACTGATCATAAAACCGCTGTAAAGTTTATTTAACAGGACGTTTTTAGATGATTACATATTTTACAGCTTAAAATTGTTTTAGGTAGGTAAGTAAATAAATGTTTTTATGATAACTAAGTACTTAGTACTTTAAAATAAGTCAAGCCTATTAAACAGCAAATTAAATATTATTGTTTCGGTTTCAAACTATAACATCACAATTGTAAATGTGTCAACATGTCTGTTAAAAAAATGCTTAGCACCAAACTATACATATATCACAATTTTCATTCAAGTAACAAACACACTGTAACAAAATAAACACTTCACCTTTTACAACAAGCTCGACAAAAACTCGACAGTACAAACAATCGAGTAGGGGGCAACACTGTGTCGGTCGAGCGCAGCAGTCGGCCGGCCGGCTCCGCACATCCGCTTGCGCGTTCAGCCCCGCGCCCGCACTCCGGAGCCCTAACCAGCCTCACAAAAAAATAAACAAAAACCCGAAAAAAAAAAACGACAAGTGTTTTATTTGTGACAATGTGTTTGAAGTTTCAAAAACTGAATCAACAAGTGCCACCAATTCATAATTACATGATAGTTTGCTAAAACAATAAAGTTTCAAGTTTCCGACCAGTTTAATGAACGGTTGAAACTGTGTTTTTGAAAACAGCCCCGTGTTGTGAACTTTAAGCGAAACCTTGCGAGGAAGCCGTAGCAATTTACTGACGAAAATAGGTAAGTAACCAAGGGCTTGGAAGTAATTGGATATCGAAAAGCGGTTTAATGGATTGGACGTACTATCAAATTGCGCTAGGTCTTTGCTAATCATGTAATGGCAAAAGTATTATTATATGAAATGCATTGTTAAAATACCGTAATCTGTTATTAAGAGGCATACAAGCTACAACAGTTCTATTTCATGCTAAGTCAAACAAATAAAATTAAGAATCAATTCGACATGGGCTGAAGATGACGTAAGGTTTGGAACTGGCCTAGCATCAGACGGGTTATTGTTTCTAACTTTATATCGAGATGGTCACGATGTCTTAATAAAAAGTCTGGCTACTCAACATTAGTTTTTATCCCTCTAGTCTTCAATATATTGAGGCTCCATATCATGTACACATCACGAAAATATAAATGCTTTAAAATTCAGCCTATTCTTATGCCTGCACAAAAAATACAACGCTAATGAGCATTATCTTGGCCGCTGTGTTACATTGTTTGATTCCTTTATTTTGCATTGAATTTGAGAACCGTCTAGGCATTAAATTTACGTTGACTAGGCATTAAATTCACGATTTGT
Organism: Dasypolia templi; assembly: GCA_963555695.1. NCBI lineage: Eukaryota > Metazoa > Arthropoda > Insecta > Lepidoptera > Noctuidae > Dasypolia > Dasypolia templi. The sequence goes on along the minus strand of OY743141.1, from coordinate 21,254,162 downwards.
TGAGTATGTTTACAAAATTATGAACTTTAGTCAAAAACTTACCGTGATAAAAATAGACTACAGATTAGCGATCTCAATCAAAAAGGTGAGAAAAAGATATTGTAAGGAATAAACATACCAAAATAATCAAACGTAATCTGCAGAAATGCATTCAGAAAAGCAGAAACCGCAACATTGACTGATCAATCAATTATTAACAGCAAATAATTGGCCAATTCTAATCTCACAAACGTGCTTTTTATTTTTGTTCATCGCTCCATTTCAGTATCGACGTGTTTAGTATGAACGTTTTTACTTTTTGTATGGAAAATATAAAATTAAAATATCTACATGTAGAGTATTGGAGGTTTCAGGCTTACAAAGGGGGTCGATATTTTCATTATTTTTGTGATAGGACACACCGTTTTCGAGATGTGAGCAAAAAAAAAAAAGTTAAACTACCGTTTTTGCACGATGAAATCGAGGTGTTGGTGTGAATTTTAGTTCACGCCAACTAATTTTATTCCACACCTTTTTAATCGCGATTAAAAATAGTCATGTTCAGATTTAGTTAGACAATCAAATTTTTAGGTGAAAAACGTAAAATTCAGAATGGCAAAATTGCCATTTTCACAAAACTAATAACTCAGTGCAATCTTAGTGCTGTCAAACTAAAATATAGTTAAGTTTTGTCACTTTAATAAATTTCAGAATGGAAAATCGTCATTTGACAGGATTAAACCAAATTTTAGTGATTTTTAGTCTAGTTTAGAGGCATTTGTGACAAGAGATCGGCACCATTGTATTTTTCACCTTTCGAGTTGTCTTATAATTATAATATATTATAATATATTCGTCAAATATCTAATTACTTCCTGATATCCTTAGTTCCTGCAATTAACAATGACGAATACCAATTCTCCAGCACGGTGTAAATTTAAGTGCAATCTAGATTCAATTCAATTTGTTTATGTCAACCAACAATTGGGTCATAATTAATAGAATTAATAAAATAAAAATATTAGAGAAAAAAACACAACACAAAATTCATTATTACTTACAAATTAAATTGGCAAAGTCAAACTAAAATTAGAAATAATCATAAATTACACATAATATGGCAAACAAAAACAACAAAAAAAGCATTTCTAGTGCGTTTCGGTGTTGAAATATGGCGCACCATAAAACCCCACTGGTTCAGAACTATCTGAAGCATCGGAGCGTTTATTGCTAGATAAGTTCAGTCCACGAACACTAGAAAGTCTGTCGATAACATCTGATCCACATATATTGTGTTTAGCAGCAATATGTCAAACAATAGGATATCGAAGGTAGGCTGGGTTAGCTAAGGGAACAGTTTCGTAATAGTGTTCACTATTACGAAACTGTGGTCTGAAACAAAACTATGTGAACTTCTTGGGGTGTTCATAGAATGTTACTGAATGAAGGTTGAAGTGTTTGTGAAGTGGAAAGTCTAACCTAATAACAAAGTATAATAAATCACTTGACAGGGGACTGCCCCGTTAGTCCAGTGGTCGCAAGAGCTACTGCTGAGCGTGAGGTCCTGGGTTCGATTCCCAGGTCGGGCAGTGTTATTGGGTTTTTCTATCTAGAATTTCTCAGTTGCAGCCCGGAGTCTGGATTTGTGACCGGTTTGTGGCAATAGGCTCGCCCCCTATTACATGGGACATAAGTATAACTGGCGAAATGTGGGTGTAAGTACTATAAGTACACTGCTTAACCCTTCTGGGATTACAGGCGTGATGTTATGTTATGTGTTTGAAAGGATTATTGTCAAGACAAAATAGTATAAACAACTGCAAAGCTAGACAAGTAGATTATAGTAATAAGCGAACAATCCAAGGCCTGCATAAACCATGTATGTCTGCAAAAAAAATAAAATAATACTTTAATTAAGGTAAATCGGGAATTTTCCAAAAAGTATGATTCATCCTGGTGTAACATACTCGGGTTAGCGATACACGTGATATGTTTAATAATTTTTTTCCTTATAAGGCTAAAAGATTTCGAATTTTAGGTATATAATTCCGATAATTCTCCGGTTTTAATAAAGAAAACTAAACTGCTAATTGTGGTTCCAATCTATACATACATATAATACAATCTTTAGCGAAGTTAAAACTGTACATAGATTTTTTTTGTAATTTTTGCGATTTCCGAGAACGATTCTAATGCCGTTTTTTTTTAATTTTTTGTCTGTTTGTCTGAATGTTGCTTCCAGCATCACGAAAAACTACCCGATAGATTTTGTTCAAACGTTGCATAGATATCCTAACTAATATTATAAATGCTAAAGTATGTTTGTTTGTTTGTAGGTTTGTGCACCTGAATCGTGTTCGCTACAAGAAAACGGTCTTAGGAGACTTCTTAACTTTTTGAAACATCATGGTTTGCATTCTCAGATTTTGAAAAAAAAAAACGGTGTCAGCAAGAAAATGAGCAATTTTCTCAAAGAGTTTTTTAGATATTTAAGAGAAAAAGAACCATTAAATCCTTCTACAGAAAACTGAGCCAGCGGACAAAAAAAGCAATGGAAAGATCCAGTTGGATGGATAATTTAGTTAAGAAAAAAATGGGGGAATTCAGGATGTTTTCAGTAAGAAAGTACAGTGCTTGAAAGCCAGAACCTTTTGTTCTACAAAATATAATATACATAACATCACGCCTGTTATCCCCGAAGGGTTAAGCAGAAGTGCACCTATAGTATAGTACACCCACATTTGTCCAGACATGCTTAAGTCCCATGTAATAGGGGGCGAGCCTATTGCCATCAATCGGGCACAAATCCAGACTCCGGGCTTTTGTTTATTTCTTTTCAAAGTAAAACAATGGTTGCATTACCAATATTACCTTAGGTTCAGTTCTACACCCTGATTGATTACCTGCTACATAATATTTATAATTTCGGAAGATCAACTGTGTTAAACTTATGTTTCCGCTCGAAATAACACTCAAGGCGTTCACAATTGCGAGACACGAGAGTGGTGGCAAATTAGGGCGGTGGTCTGAAGTACCTATGATATCATATAAGTTATCTACAACACTTGGAACTAGTGTTGTGCTCGAATTAAGTGACACACGGTAATGTTAAGGACATGTATGAATTGTATCTGGTGCGGCCTCGCTACCTCCTCGCATCCCACGTGCCTGAGTTAGGCAACCGAGCCTTGAGCCGGCGCCAACGTATGCCCAGCTCTTACTTTCATTGTCCGTTTGAATGCTGATTTGATTACAGTGAGGACATTTGATTGATGGTGTTTATTCCCTATGTGGAGTAACCTCCATTCTTATTTAGGCAAATAAAATATTGTTTTAGGTTAGCGCCTTGGCTTGTCTTGTTTTATTACCTGTCAGGCGTTATACTATTTGCGTATAGACAGAAGCCTAAAGAATATAACAAAAATATGCCACGTGTCTAGAGTGCTAGCATGCACCCTTTGTGTGAAATTTTAAGTAAGTACCTACCTATTGTATTCAACGTTATCTATAAATACACGATAATTTTTCAGCTATGTATCGATTTTACGACACAACTATGTACGGTAAATAATAATATACAGGGCTACAGGTTATGTCGACCTAGATCCTTTAGGAGGGTGCAGTTTCAACAATTCCTGACTGATTTGACTATCCAACAACGTACCCCAAAATGAACCGTTTTCAAAATATTGGACTTGGAAGATTTTTATACAAATTGCAGATTTTTTGTCTGTTAGCCTATTTTTATTTGTGATTGTGTAGTAGATAAGTTGCTTTATAATTCTCAACACTAAAATTGCAGTTAACTGAACCAACTGGGTCGTAGACTCGTAGACGATTGATAGTTAAAACAAAAAATAAATTCGTGTTTTTTTCCCTTCAGAAATATTTAAATAATTGTTTATGACAGTCATGCTGCAGATGTGCTTAAAATATTCTAGGTGTCATTTCCAAAAAGGTATAACAAGCTAGGGTTTTTTTTAATAAAAGGTAGAAGTAAAAAATAACGGTACCAAAGCGTCCTTTATTATTACTTGAGTCAGAAAACAAAATAAAACATTACAAATGAGTACAAAGTGACATTTAATACAATTTTTACAGAAAATATACGATTACAATTCATGTTCCACGTGTCCGCCTCTGTTTCGCAAACATACCATTCTGTCTTAATCCACTTTTTACTACACCAGTTGTTAAATCCCTTCTTATTTCATTTACCGCATCGATTATTCTCTGTATAACAACATCAACAGATGTGATTGGATTTTGAATTTGGGTGGCAATTCATCAAATGACTTTTCCCGTTCTGGGTGGAGCGGGAGGGCGTGTCAGACTTTTCATAGACATCATTCAAACATTTAATTTTCATATTTCATTTAAAGATTTCTGAAAGAAAAAATACTTTTGACGAATTCATTTTACGACCCAGTATATAAGCTTCAGCACAAATTATATTTTAGGTCTCTAATGTAAATTTGCTAGTAGAACACATTTGCTATTGTTTCATCCGACAAATAATGAACTTTTTACACAGTAATTGCAACAACAGTGTCAAATATGCAAAAAGTGTTCACAAAACAGGTATTTACTAGCAATTGAGTAGCTATTATCCTGTGATCCGAGGCACAGGATATTATAATACTACGTACAGATACCTAATCCGATACAAAGAAATGAAACCTCCCTAAGTCTGGCTATTAAGCTGGCAATTTTTTCAACAGATGGCACCATCAGTGACTCACCAATTGCCAGATACTGTAGTTTTACAACGCCATCTAGCAGTAGACATACTTTTAAAATGTTTCGTGCAATCCTTTTCATATAAAATTTTATATTTCCGGGTTCAGAAAAACATGTAATGAAATTTCTTTTATATTTCTATGTAAACAAATATTTTAAAAAAGTTGTTTGATTTAAATAATATTGGAAACTGTGAGGACAGGACCAATTGTGTAAAACGCAATCTATTGGAAAATGCTCTAAACAAAATGATTAACAGATGGCTACCTTTCATCATTATATGGCTTCTTTTTTATTTTATTTTTAAAATACGTGCATTATGAGTAGAAATTGATAAATCTGCTCTAAACAAGGATGTTTTGACTTTTACCAATCATAATTCAGCGAAAACTCTGCCCTGTATCGCTTTTTCATTATTGTTAATTTCATAACGGTTACCTATCCTGCCATCTATGATTTTTTTCAAGAAAAATTATATGTTGTTCGAGTTTAGACATCATGTCCGAGGTTAGGAGTTAGCTAGCCCAATGACCGAATTTCATCTCTTTCACCTACAATGATTTCCCTGCATGAGTTACACAAATATAATAGGCCACACAGAGAGTATTGCGAAAAAAAATTTATGTGAGAGACTGGCCAGTTATAGTCTATTTTGAAAATACGGTTGATTGTAAGTAAAAAAGATGCGTTCCAATTTCAAAATTTCCCTCCACAAGTTTGCGAGCTAATTTAATTATTGTGTCTCAAAAAAGAAAATGGATCTGCGCCGGGAACATTTTCGCGCTATGATTTCTCACGTTTCAAGTGTCGCCTGAAATCGGACAAATCGTACGTTAGACTTCAAATGGCATTCATGGATACAGGCCCTTCTAAGGCAACCGTGTTTCGTTGGTATAACGAATTCAAGCGCGGTCGACTAACTTAGGGGGATGAAGAAAGAAGTGGTCGCCCTTTGACGGCTGACGGAAGAATTAGAAGTGAAAAATTTAATCCAAGACAATAGGCGAGTTACGCAAGAGGTTCAGCACATAATGCAGGTTTGATCGGGAAGCCTTCACGAAATTCTACACTTGCATCTTCGCGTGAGGAGGATAGTTTCACGCTGGGTGCCGCACAACCTCACCGATGCTCAGAAGCAGGCCCGGGTGGAATGGTGTTGTGAAAAAAATAAAATAAAAAAATACTGACTGAAAGAAAATTTATTTTTATTTTAGCAAAACTTTCTGAGTGTCCCACGTAATAGGCTACAAGTATAATCATTGTTGTTTTTACCTTACCACAATAACTTAAATAAGGGTTATATTTTTAATGCGTATCATTACTTTATTCACTTACGTAATAATAGAGAAGATATGTATCTTCACGGGCTCATTCCGCTTTGAGGTCAGCAGAGTCGTAAGCTGCAGTTTACGGCCCTTGTTGCAACTTATAGAAAATTTATTGTTTCTATGATTGGGACAGCTGATTGCTTTCTGCTCAGGATTGGACGACGAGAAACACCTCATTTTATCATCTGAAAATCCTTAAAATACCAAGTTGTTATAAGTTTCACTTCTATAGTGTGCCACAAATCAATTAAGTGTCATCTGCAGTCAAATTAAAACCCTAGCGTGTGTACATGCTTACATTAATAGTAATTACATTCACACCATGTGCATGACGTTCTCTAAATGGCAGTAGCGAGTTGTGTATTCGTAAAAATATAGAGTACGTAGTGTAGTAGGTGCATGAAGATTAGTTACTTATATATAACACACGTGAGGCGCATACATACACTTTGTATTATTATCAGACGACTGACAGGCATTTGAATGTCGTACTTTTATAATGCTTTCCTTTGGATACATAATACCTCCTCCTCCGAAAGAGTCGGTTTCTGTTACCGACTATAGAATAACTAAATTTTGAAATTAACACTGCCCCAGTCTTACTAGTTTTCCTAAAAGTTTGCAACCAATAGAAATCTCATAACTAAGAAAATAATCAAGACCACGCGTATCCCCAATTTTGCTAAGTTTGCCGCTGTCGATGTCACTCAAGGGGTAGAGAGAAAAAATCTAACAATTATCGAGAAAATTGTACCGTTAGCTGCGTCATCGTCATCGCAAGCGCATGTAATTATTACTTTTATTCGTCAGTTTTCTCGATATTTGTTCGTTTTTCCTTGCCACCCCTTGAGTAAAGTCACATCGTCAGCTGCAAACTCAGAACGAACAGGTAGTACGTTTGCTTTGAGGTAGTGAAAGTGAAAGAGTGCGTCTCATCTCCAAAAAAAAAAAACAATTCAAAGGATTTTATAGGATCTCAGAGTTTAATGCCATAGCCGTGAGTCTAGTGAAGCACATGCATTATTGCCATTACGGTAAGTCAAGTAATTGCTTAACTATACGAATAACAAATAATTTAGTACAAAAAAGTAATAACAACATTATATCTGATTTCATCCTAGAAAGTTAACTTATGCATTGCTCTAATCGACAATGAAAATGAATTATGAACCATTAATAAGTCAGTTTTTATAATATATTATTATGCCGTTTCTCTTGAAATCTAGAAAACTGTAGGTGCTGTATGCAAATATTTTCCAGTCAGTCTAAAGCTGTAGGTGAAATAATTGCATATGCAAGGCAAAAAGTTGATAGCTGAGTTGGTGCGGCATGGGGAGGGAACACTGAAAATATATTTGAAAAGTTTCAGAAAGGAGTTCCGTGGTCAGGAGTCCATTTTCAGATTTCGTCAAAAAAAAAAAAAGTGATCTTCGGAACCGGTGATGTGCGGCCTAACCCATAATGGCTTAAATAGGCAAATCTGATAAAGTTATTGTGGGCTTTCCCTAAATATATTTGTGATGCTTGCCAAAAGGCTTCATCAATCTATCAGTTAAATATATATTCACAATCAGGACATGTAATACTATAGCACAGAATAACTTTCATTCGCCCTGAATATCCTTTAAAACAGATCCAAATCGGAGTTTTCAAAGTCGATAGATTTAGGGCCCATGCAAATTATAAAGTTGTAAAAAATCAATAAAAATATCCGGGAAAAGATCAATAATACACAAAATGTTAGTTATTTATCGAAATTTATTTAATCGCCTTCAAAGTAACTATGCTCCTTCAACTACGATACCTACACTTACGCCAACGAATAATCCAATCATCATAACATTTTAAACGCTTTTTCGGAATTGAGTTCAGTCCTCTCCACGAATTCTCCTTTATGTATTCTACCGAATGAAAATGGGTGCCACGAGGTGGTAATTTTAGATTAGGAAAAAGAAAGAAATATTTGAAGATGAGTTTTTGGTCAAAAATTCGTTCACAATGATGGCCTTGTGAGAAGGCGCATTATCGCTATGCAAAATCCAAGAATTTTCTTACCACAAATCTGGCCTTTTTCGTCGAATTTGCTCTCTTAAACGCCGCATAACGTTTTTTTTTTTTTAAAAAACGTTGCCCCACACTAGGAATTACTCCTGTATCGTGGGTGCGTTCACAAACATGAAAAATCACATACACAAGACACCCAGACCCGGAGCAACTATTTGTAGGTCATACAAATATTTGTTCCGTTCGGGAATCGAACCCGCGACACGCAGCACAGCAGCCGATCGCTCAACCACTGCGCCAACCGTGCCGTTTGCCGAACGTTTTGTACCACTCATATGTGCGTGTGTGCGTAATACATGTTTATGAAAAAGTCGATTCACCGCGAGCCTTCTGTAATATTTTCAGACTCCGAACACGAAATTCCATTGGCGATGCAATATTTAAGACATACTCTTTGTTCGATATTTTTGTCCAGTATTAAATTCGCAATACACACTAGATATGATATATCTAAAAACAGCACTGGATTTAATCTAAATAACAGATGAAACTCACACTCCGCGCCAAAATGGTTTTTTTTTGTGCCAATCTAACAACAAAAAAAATTCAAAAATGAATTTGGAACTATAAACAAATCATCAATTCCCGATACTTTTTGACAGAATGTATATTAATATCTCGCTGGCAATTTTGTTGACTTCATATTCTAGATTCGCTCAGTTTACATACACAACGGAGTATCAAAATCATAATTTTTCTTTTTACTTTTAGCCAAGAAAAATATAATCTATTGTTATCCTACATATAACTGGACAAATAACACGCTTTGTTGAGATAGGTTCATGTAACACGTCGCTTTCGACTCACGACACACACTGCGTTGCGCCGTCTAGCCGGCACGGCTCAGCAGGCTTAGCATGGCGTTTTCTGTTTCTACTCTACTGTAGAATAGAAATCGCTTTCTACGCTCCTCGAAATCTCTTTTTCGCGAGCACGAGGACACACTTAGACTCAGGTTGCTTTATAGACAGTGATTTTCCATAGCAACGGGTTAGTTGCTAGTGATGTGTATAACTACCCATTTTTACCGTACAATTGCGTTTCGTTTCTGTGTAGACAGTAGAAAACTTTCTACTGTCTACACAGAAACGCCATTTTTGTCTACTCTTCCGTCGACAATACGCTTCTCTAGGGCGCTCGTGCTAAGCCTGCAGGCCACCCATCCGTCCGTTGTAAGTACTTACTTTCTACAGGTCCAATATTAGCAGATTGCAATCTCAAACATCATTCCGGATTCTTGTAGATGTTCTATTTCTATTGTTGTTACCAGCAGGCAATCGAGTACTTTGCATACGAGTTTGTTACGGCAGACAGGCAATACATACCAGGCCACTCAGAAAGTAATGCGAAAAAAAAGATTTTTAACACGCCGAGACGAGCCTGCTTCAAATTGTTTTTTTTTTGTTTGTTCATATAGAAGCAGGGGGAAGATTTCAATCGCGAGCTTATTCAATTTAACTGGCTACTTGGTGTCAATTCCTTTACGGAACCAAAGAAGCATCAACGCTGAAAGATATACTACCAAATGCTGGAGAGTACTTTGAAAAGATTTCATTAAAAAATAGTTACCTACAGTATACTTTCTGAGTGTCCCACGTATATATGGGCTTAATCTTCGGCTTGTGTGTCGAATAAATGTTGAATTGTTGTCTGTATACATTGTGTCTTCATTTTCAATGTTCTCTATATTTACATTTTTAAACATGAACGGTTCCAAAAGCCTTATGGTTTGCACATAACGTATAACTAGACGTCCACTAGTTGCTCAGAAAAAAACTGGAGGCGTTTGTTATTGTTTCAGTTCACAATATCTTATACCAATAAAACATGCATATGTAACGAAATAAATACATGTACACTTAAATAACAGGTTAGTGTATGTATTCTATACAAGTTTTAGAACTGGTTTGAACTTACCTGTATAACGTGTTTTATTACGACTAGCAATCTTTTCTGGACAAGCGAAATGAGGGTTTATGATATATTTACCCTTTATGATTTTATTTCTACTTAATTCTTATCTACAGGTGTATCTATAACATATATAATTATATGTATAGTGCCATAAGTAAATTAACTTTATGTTTTGATTTACAGAGTGGGGCGTCAACAGTGAACCGGGCGAGGTAAGCGAACCGGAGGCCGGTCGCATGCGTCCCGAGGACTACCGCCTCGTGTTCCTGAGCTCAGACTCGTCGTGTCGCGAGGACACGGAAGACTCGTCATCCACGGCCTCCTCCGCCGCGCCGCCCGCGCCCGACGACTGCGACTGGGACTACTTCGAGCCGGGCGCGTCGGCGGCGCACCCTATCCCACCACCTGCCAAGCACGCGCCACAGGCTTGCCCGCGACCTTGCTCCTGCGGCGCCGAGCCCCGAATAGTCGCGGTCCCAGTGCCTGTCCCCGTACCTGTACCCGCCGCCCTCTGGCCTGCTCTACTCGCCTTCCCCACGCAGACTCCACCCACGCCGCACTGGAATACATACCCCGGCCTAGCGCCTCTCGATGCCGCAACCCTCGCTCGGTTCACCACGGCCGCAGCCGTCGCCGTCACCGCAGCCGCCACCGCCTCCGCTGCTGCACCACAGACGGTTAAACTCGAGATGACCACCGTTGAAAGAACTGATAAAGCGATACAGTCCGAAGCGTCACAAGCGCCGGAGCCCCGCGATAACGATAACGACGATAAGGATATGGAACGGCCAGTTGAAAATGAACCGTCAGTCGGAATCAAGGTGATTGCCGACGAGGACTCTTTATCGTTATTATCTGATCCAGCAAATGCCATGCCAGATCACTTGGAAGCGGAAAAAGCTTTCCCTTCCTCGAACGAGTCAGCTGATTCAAGCGACTCAGAGCAGGGTGTAGCTCGAAGAAGTTACGACCTCACAAGCGGCGCCCCTGAGGAACCAGCGACGTCAGACGAGGACTCCGATGATTCTGGAGGTGGCGGCGGCAGATTTTCACGAGTGTTCGTTGTTAACCCGGCTGACTCATCTTCAGACCTCGAGGATAACGCTGATAGTAGTGGCATAGATTGTGATGATTCCTATGACAAGAAATCCGATAGTTTAGAAATGATCGCGTTTGAGGTGGCTGGGCAAAATGAAGCAAATGTTAGTGGCGAATCAAATGAAAGTGTTTCACCAAGATCTGAAAACTCTAATATTGTGCTTTTGGACTCTGTTAATTTTACAGAAGAGTATTCTGTTATTCCATACGAAAATAATAGTGATGAAGACAGCAGCCAGGAAGGATCCAGAAAAACTAACTTCTTCAAGTTTTGTGACGAAAATATGCTACAAAGTGAAACTTGTGAACGATTTAACAGTTTTAATGCAAGTTGTAGCTCGAGCTCGAGTAATGATCTAGATAGGAAAAATAACGCAGATAGTGACGTTAATCGATATAAAAGTATAACATCTGAAAACACCGGCTACGATTCACTGGCGGACGTGAAAGTAAAATTCTCGGTAGAATTAGCTAACGAGAGACATAATAATAATAACGAATTAAATTCTGCAGAAATTCAACCAGGCTCATTTGCTAAATTAGCACCTTCACCGGAGCCCAGTCACGATAACACAAGTTCATCGTCCGCGGAAAAAATAGACCTGTTTAAAGGTATTGAACGCACTCTCAGTGAACTATTGAAGAAAGAATTAATGGAGGAACAAGAGGAGGAGAAAATGCACGGTGGCAGGCCGGTTTGCGCCGACGCGGAGGGGAGCGCGTGCGCACCTGCCGCGACAACAGTTTGCCGCTCGCGTACGGCTTGTGCGGACGGTTCCGCGCGCTTCACTAGCCGCGTTATGATAACGCACGACCGCGTCTCCGTTGTCACGTCAGACACGACGCGGCTCATGCGGGAAGTTATAGTGCACCACACCAATTCACAAAGTGAATCCAACCCTAGCCCGAACGTACAACAAGACGAAACAGACGAACGAATATCCGACGACGAAACGCCTCAGCCTTCGGGCGGAGTGACTGTTGTAAGCAATGCCGACACTCTCTCGGCGGTCGTGTGCCTCGAGGAGGGGCTCGCAGACGATGACTCGTGGGTCGAGGACGTCAGTCACAACGAGGACGAGGCCACCTCACCTTCTGACACCGATTCCGGGGATGAAGCCTCGCTTCCCATGCGGGGAGAGGATTTCGCTTACTGTAGGCGTTCTATAGACTTCACTTTACACACCATCGTCGAAGAAAGTTGCGAAGAAAGCGAAACGGAACAAACAACAAAAAAACCACGACCTATTTCCGCAACGGAATTAGAGAAATACTTTTTCTTCGGTTTGGGTGATGGCAGAAATGTTCGCGATGATGAGGAAGCAGTGTCGGAAACATCAAGTGTATGTAGTGAAGGTGGTGAATCTATTGTTGACAACGAGCAGCCGAAAAGAAGTGGTGATAGTGATGATCTAGTGTCATCACGGTTAGAAAAATATTTTCTCTCTGGCTTCATGGGATTTAATCAAGAAAGGCGGGACTCAGACGGTTCTGGAAGTGTTGGTAGTGATAGCGAAGGCAGACAAAGTCCTGAACAGCGCAGAAAAAGGCTAGTACGTGCCCGCGGAACTCCGCGGTCACATTCAAATTCACTCGACAATTTATTAACGGGGGACGAGCCTTCGCAGGATAATCAGGAAGTCTCCGACGCCTCAAGTACAGAAACGGAGGACAGGCATGACTCCTCTGAAAGGCTTGACATGCAAAGCGAATCGAAAAGAAAAAAACAAAACAAAAAGACACGTGGATCACCCGCCGACGAACGACGACAATCAGCTGAGTTTACCGAAGAAACACGCGATGATACTAGATCTGTTTCGGAGGGTGAAGACGGTAGACTATCACCCCGACCTGAATTCCCACCGCTCGGATCTGAACTATCTGAATCTAAAAAACAAACAAGTAGGGATAGTGGTTTCGTCGGTAGCTGTGATGACCTACTAAGAAATGGAGATTCTAGTTCTGATTTTACACGATCTCATGAACCTAAAATAGAATTAGAAGAAATTATCGAAGAAATCCGACCTGATATTGAAGAACGTGTGGAAGTTCCACCGTCATCCCGCCCGCCTCAAAGTCCATTAGTACGTAAAGATAGTTTTAACAATTGGTCGTCTGATGAGGAAACGAATCTTATGATGACAAAAATGCGTCAATTTTTCAAAACAATGATACACACGACCAATGTCCGTACCTCTACTCCGGCATCGTCTAATTCAATCTCCACTGAGAGTTCCCGACCCCCGAAGCCACCTCAACTTCTATACTTTGAAAGTGAATTAACGAGGTTAATGAAAACAGTTCCGGGTATACGGGACGAAGAAGTGCGAGAAATAGTGGAATATTTGTCGAGTGAGGACACGTGGAGTGATTCATACGACTCATCCGATTACGCCGGTTCTGACTTAGAGGGTAATACAGTGGGTACTCGATCTGCGCTGAGGAAACAGATATCTGATAGCTGCCGCGAAATAATTGATGAATTTGATCGAGGCAATAACGATGCGGGTTCGTTAGAGCGTGATGCCGTCGGAGCGTATCGGAGGCTGGCGGCGACGCTGGGCCGGGCTGGGGAAGGTTCACCGCCAATGTTCGGCAAAGTTATGAGGCATATCGGTGGCCGACTAGTCGCATTAATGCATGAAGTGTCGGGTGGTGCATCGCCAAGCACAGATGACGACAGTGCGTCCGAGCCGGGAGCGTTAGCGCGGAGTCGATCTCATGACATACTGGAGCCAACAGCGAGTAGGGGTAGTGTCGCGAGTGATTGTGAGAGGTTTTCCTGGCGTGGTAGTTTTGAATCGGCTCTTCTAGCGGCCGATTCTCGTGGTACGTTGGGTGGTGGTGGAGAATCCCGGCGTTCGCCCGCGGGAGCTGATTTGGCAGCACAGAAATCCCATTCAAGGAGTTGTGGAGCAATTGGAGGCAGTGAGGACAGGCTTTGGCGAGGACGACGTCGCGCTTCCGCACCAGATGAGGTAAGACAACAAAATATATGTTTAAAATAAACATTCACAATAGGCAATTAAAATAACATCTACAACACAAGATGCAATCAAAACAAACATTAGCATACCTACATGCATACAACACAAAGTAGACACTTACTCATTTGTGTATTTACACTGTTTTGTCACGTATGTTAATATTATAGTGAGTTTTTACAAAACATCGACCACTATTCATTTCAAGGCTGTTTCTTCATATCACGCAATTGGACGCAAGTATTTCAAAAATGTCAAAGTCATGTAGATACTACCACTGCGTTCAACAGGTACTTAAAGATTAGATTATGTGCAAATCTAATTTCAGTTATAAGACAATCGTCTGAATTTTACTAATTAAACCAATAATTGAATAGATTATTGTAAGTAAATGTGTCACTCATAATGTGAACGAAACTAATGTAATTTAACGCAAACCTTTTTTTTTTTCACCGTCACAATTGTTTTTAACTATGAGTACTTAGGATACTACAACGACTTACAGTTCTATACTTCTATAGAATTGAACCTAGGCTACAATTGCATTAGGTATGCATAGTGATGGTAAGAGAGTCACTCGACCTAATAACTTAGTAAATACATAGTTACTGCACTGACTGGTGGATTAAGTGGCACCTGCACGCGAACCCTACTTTTTTCGACGGAAAAATAGACAAAATTACAGATTTATTTTATTCATCAGACATTTCGTCTGGTGTGTTTCTATAGTGGTCATGCTACCCGTACTGCACAGAACTTCTAATTGTAGAAAAGTAGCCCTTGACGTTGAACAGATAAGGTTATAGTCTAATCATCATAAGTAATAACATAATTAAATTGCGGTATTTGAAATGACTATGCTAATAACAATATCCCTTAAAAAATACTTAACCTAATTTCATAAGTATTCTTACTATCTACTTACTTACCTACCTACTTATTATTGGACATTTAACCATTGTATGGAGTTATTTCGAGTCAGGCTAAACCAACAGTGGCAGGTCGTTTCTTTATTGAATTTAGACTGCGAAAGCTCTATAGTAAATAATAAATATAGGTGTTGGTAATTATAATGTAAATATGGGTGGGGGTTCTTATGCGCAACTGCCTAAAGGAGGCTTTTAGAAGATATAATAGTATTGATAAATCTCGTGTTTCCAACAACCTCATACCTTATTTATAGCAGTTTGCGGTTCAACGAAGCTTCCACCTTGCTGACTGACATTTTTACCAAAGCACCCTCGTATTGTAAGAGACGAAAAAGAACCCATCCCAAAACTAACATAACCATATCTTCCAGTCGGAGGAAGAACAACGCGCCGGTTCCCTTCCCCGTCTGCCGTCCATCACGGGTACGAACACAGTGCCGGCTGGTCCGGTGAAGTCGGCCCGGTACCGTGCGCCCGGGTTCCGTACGGCAACTCGGGCGGCGTCTGCACCAGGGTTGCATGTGCCTAGGAGGCGCAGGCCGCCTCCCACGCCTCTGCAGCCGCCACCCGCTGCGCCTGCCTCAGCACCTAGCCTACAGGGTGAGTTCATTTATCTGTAAAAAATTATGCAATAAAAAAAAGGACCTTGAACAAAATAAAACACATTTGTTTAGATTTACAGCTTTAGTTTTGCAGCAGTTTGATGCAAATACTGTTCAAAACAATGCTTAATCATTATACGTCCGTGAAACACAACATCCGTTTCCACAGAAAAAGCTTCTACCATAGTTTATATTTTAAGTTATAAAAACGGTCAAACTAGACGTAGTTTATTACGTTATGTGCTCACTTCGCTAGCATGTAAGGTCATGAGAAACAGCTTTACGCAGAAAATATTACTGCATTTTATTTATTCTTGAGACCCTCGCAAAACGAGCCTTTTAATGTGCTGGAAGTTTCATTTATCATGAGCATGACAATTTAAAATGTTGGAGACAATGGAGCTGCAAATGAACTGTCACGATTGTTCTTAACAGTAACTAACAGCTAAAAGTTAATTAAAATACGCCTTGTTACGTAAAGAGGTAGCTAATTATAAACCTCGTTCATGGAATAATTAATTTGCTTTATTTATACTTTCTAAACAATTTCCAAAGTTATTTTCACTCACACTCAATGACATGAATGTGACATTCTGACAATCACTTCGTTAACACTGAACTTAATCATCTCGTTTTGGAATCAACAACGAGATTTTGTATTTAAAGGTTATATTTTAGTTCATCCAATGCACATGTATGAATTGTTATGAAAAATATACACCTTCAATGTTTCGCTTGCGCACAAGACAATGCAAGTACACACTGGTAGGAAACAGTTATTTTAAAACAACTGGTTTGATATTTATTTTAAACATTAACGTTATTTCAATACTATCAGGTTAACATCCTTTAAGTCAGCAAGCGACTAAAATTGCTGGAATAAACTTGAGCCTCTGTTTGTGCCCTTCTTCAATTTCCCATGGCTCGCCAGTGTCCATGACCGGAGCAAATCACTTGCGTTTACAAAGTATCATTGTTGCATTCGTATTTCTTTAACCCACTTTAAAGTATTGCGTGACTGTTTTCCCATCAACTCCAAACTACTATTGAATACAACGCTTTGTTCTCGAACGTATTCGAAGTCTTTCGTTCTTGTCCCTCAGATATAAATGGTCCATGAGATAACAAATAAATCATTTTGTAAGAGAACCTGGCAAAACCTTACGTGAACTAATCTACAACTGCGATTAAGCTTATCTTAAACTACAAACTTCCGTAGAATACAGAACAAAATACGTACTGTGCCGTATTGGGTGAGCAATTTAATCGAAATGTGCAACTCATTGGTTTTAATGTCACGTTCAATGCAAAAACCGCATACCTTTCGCTGTGCTTACGAAAAACGCATAGAATCTAAAACGTGCACATACGGTGTAAATAAAAATTGAGAATAATGGTTATGGCATGAGCAATCCTTGTTATAGTAAGACTAAAAATGGTGTGGTGTAGTTATGTGATGTAACTTTATCTATTTAATTCCGGATTGTAATCATTTACTTCGGTGTGCCTACACTTAATGAAAGCTTGATCAAACCGTCGAACAAAAGGCCTTTCTAGGTCGTCTTTTTAAATTGTTTATATTTTGACAATGCAGTTTCAACGAAATGTTTTTCTACCAGAGTCAATATCAAACAAGTCGTCCGTTGCCAGTGCTAGTAACTGGTTGTATTAGGTTGTAGTATACAAAACAAGTGAATACGTAGAATTTCTCAGTAAAATCATGAAGACGCGACGTTTAAAAACAAAGTCGCCGAAATCACATGTTATTTTGTCCATATTCATTAATTAATTCGCTACTTACATCACTACTGCTCAAACGAATTTTCTGTGATAGCCACCAACTATAAAACTACATATATTTCGATTACATATGAATCGATTAAAGAAAACAACTGTGAGTGAATGTTTGATATATGAAGGAAGTAAGTTCACTTCCTTATGATGACATAATTCATAATCCTATGGTCCTAATTATTTGTTGTAATTAACTTTTGAAGAAGTACGGGTTAATGGACTGAAGAAAGTGTAGACAAACCGTACACAGACTGAGCGCTTGACGGACAACAGAATGCTTTTACGGAATTTATATGGATTCCAGGAATACTAAAGGTTTCTAAGAACTTCATGTCGTGTAGACATATTAGTTCTACTCCTATAATATTGTGCAGTTGGATAGTCACTTGTATATACAAGTTTTCGTTGGTCTAGTGGTCGCAATCGCTACTGCTGAGCATGAGGTCGGGCAACGTGTTATTGGGTTTTTCTATTTGGAATTTCTCAGTAGCAGCCCGGAGACTGGATTTGTGCCCGGTAGATGGCAATAGGCTCGCCCCCTATTACATGGGACTTAAGCATAACTGGCGAAATGTGGGTGTAGTATAGGTACACCTCTGCCGAACCCTTCGGGGAAACAAGGCGTGATTTTATGTTATGTGGTTTTTCTTTGTTAATATGATTACTCGAGCACGCTGATTCTCAAATTTTTCCTATCTTCATTTAATTCACACATTCGTCTTTATGTCACCTTTAAACAACTACTTTCATTATTAGGGTAGGCATTCAATTCTTTAAATCCGAATGATATTTGATTTTTAACACGTTTATACTAGCTTGAACTATAAGTATGTAACGAAATTCTTCATTTTCACCTACTTTTTCTTAATTCTGTCTGATTAACTTGAAAATTTGCACAGAGGTCAAGGACCGATGACAATCCAATAATCTCATAACTTAATAAACATAAATTTATGTTTTTATTGTCGTCTTGAGTCAAAAAATTCGAAAAATAAATTATAGTCTTAAATAAACTAAAAAAAACACGCTTTAATAACAAACAAACTAAAAAGTAGAAAAAATGAAAAAGTAAAGGTTAAAGTGAAAAAGAGTGGAGTAGCTTGTTAACGAATGTGATGATCATTTTTTTAGTTACTGTTCGCAAAATCAGATTATTATAAAAATATAATTAAGCACATCACGCTTTTTTACTTTAACTTTGACTTTAATTTTATAATTTTCTACTTTTTAGTTCGTTTGCTATTAAAGCGTGTTATTTTTTTAGTTTTTTTAAACTATAGTTTATTTAATCTTTCTATTACTAAACGGTAATTGGCAACCCTAGTATAAAACCTAGCTGTTTCTAAAACATTTCTTTAACAATTCCTCAGTTTCTAGAACTTGATGAATAGAACGCGTCATTAGGTAAACCGCCTTTGTTTCTGAAACGTCACGGTCGGTACCGAATGCTTTGCTAAAAAGTAGGCCTAACTGTTAAGACAGAGTATTTCTCCGTTCTTGACTACATTCCTCGGTAAACAGCTGACCTTAATGCTTCCTCATCGGCACAGCAATGAGACATTTTGACTGGCGGAATTGGCATAAGTTACATGAGGTCTGTGATGTCTTTCTTGCCTTCGTCTTTACCTACTAATTTGTTTTATTGACCATGGAAAAAGATGCTCACCATTCGCAGTAGAAAAAGATTTCTAAATAACTACTTATGTAAATACCTAGCTACTGTACTGTATGAATTGCTAGATATAAAGGTTTTAGAGCAGTGGTGGCCCAGTGGTAACAGGTTTCGTAGGTTCGAACCCAGACAGGCGCTTTACTTTGTGTAAATTATTTCATCACCACTGCTCTCAAAACGGTGAAGGAAAACATCGTGAGGAAACCGGCATGTCTGAGAACCAAAAATTCGAAGACACGTGATATCTACCAACCCGCACTGGGCCCGCGTGGTAGATTACGGCCCACTCCCTCTCACAGAGAGGAAGCCTGTGTCCCAGCAGTGGGAACATTATAGACTGATTAAGCATTATGCATAAAGACTTTTAACAATATAAAGTCAATTTAGGAGTTTTCTTTAATACATTGTATGCACCTGTTAGAAGACATAAGAAATGTAAAGATAACTTTATTTAAAATGGTTGTTTTATAACCTTCTTTAAGACACAGTACCTACGCACCAGTGCAGGTGTCTATGTAGATTGGTAGGTATTAAAACCTACGTGATTTGCGCATAAAAACAAAGCCAAATGCATGTTTCTGTACAATCAGCAGGCGTGAGTGATAAATTTGCAATAAACGATACCTATTAATACTTATCAAGGAATTAAAATATCAATCTAATTAGCATGTAGTCTTATTTAAATAGATTTCATAATAAATTTGATACTTGACTTCATACGTAACCCAAGTAACGCCTTTCAAAACTTCGAAAACCTGTTCACTACAATGTTTCCGGCTTATCGGACGTAATCATTTTGTGGCGAGCGAATGTAAAGTTCTATACCGCTGCCATTCACTCATTGGTCGATGCATTTACGCACTAAGTACTATTTAAGCAACCAAAAGTACTGGCCTTGTCCTAATTTTACAGCAAATGTATTATGTGTCCAATTCTCGCTTGATTCGGTACTCGCTAGACTATTGATTAAAGGTTGACGTAACATTTAGCTGACTACGTTTGCAATTTAGTTACCCTGTTCACTTTACTATCGTTTGCGGCCTTTACAACGACCTTTGAATGCGCATGAAAGCAAAACACAGAAATCTGCTGGAAGGCCTTTCAGTTTGTTACTGTTATGGAAGAATCCAATAACGTGAAATCAGTATGGCTAAATATAAGTTAATTTAGTAGGGAACATGAAATAAATATTAAAACAACTTTAATCGTTAAAGAAATGCACAGCCGTAGAAAAGAGATATTGGTAAATAAAAGCAGTAAAAAAAGTAAAAAGTATTTGTAGTACCATAATATATAAAAAATATATATATGTATATTTAAACCTGCTAACCAAAACGTGATGCCTCTATCGCCTTTAAAATTTGATAAACGGTAGTTACTAACGGCAATAATACAAAGCTTGAGCAGTTCAAAGCAATCATTAATTTCAACATTACAGTCGATAAAAAAATTATGGTTAATACGAGTAATAAAAACATATTGGAAATACGAACCTAATCATCCAGATAAAGAATCGATCTGTCTCTAACCGTCTGTGGCGATGACACTGCTCATAAATTTTCTGTTTTGTTTTGTTTTCGTATAAACCAAATTAATCTGGCCAGTGTCCTTTTAAAACGGAATAAAATATTATTGTAAATTATCTTTTTAATTAATAAGTCGACATTTTGCTAAATGCTTTAAGATCCCATCTAGTGCTTTAAAAGTTGTTTGGTTATATTAATTATTTAGCTGATAAAAACTTGGTCTTTTGTTCTGCAGAATTTATTTAAGAAGATATTAGTCGTTATTTTGGTTGTTAGAATCAAAAGAAAACACGCTTCTTAAGTTCTATTAACTCATGAAAGGTGTTATCCTTACTTTAGAGAACAACTAAACAATACGCCCTTCTTTGTCTGCATGTAAGTAAGTACATGGTATTCGAAATCTCAACGTTCTCTCTCATAAGTTGTAAATCAGTCACAATGACAAAAATATTTGTAAAGTCTTGCGCCTTTGGCATATGGTACGTCCAAAAGTAAGTTGTTCGACTTTGACGTATTATTACTGGGTATGTAGTTTATCGTGAATAGAATATAAAAATACCACATGTTGAATAACGGCTAACCTTGAGGCTTCACATTGCAATGACATTTAATGGTTAATTATCATAACGAGAAATATTATAATGCATTAGTTATAAATAGGGATGTAGGAGACTGGAATTCGTTCAACTTCAAAAGGTAGCTCTTTGGAAGTTGTACTAATTCTTTCATGAAGAAAATAATAACGAAAACACACAATTGGTCTTTAGACATTTTCAAATTAGAATCTAGTACCTACCGTAAACCGATCGATTATTTTTATTATCTAGTAAATGTGTATAACCCTCTGACGTAACGTAAGTAGGTAATGTAATAAGTATTTTTATACATTCATGAGTCGGATTAAAAACAGCTATATCTAAGTATCTCACTTATAGAGAACGCTTCGACCATAATAGCATTATTTTATAAATAATAATCCAATTGGTACAATGAATTGCGACAAAAGAAATCGATTGTGTCCAGTTTCATGAGCCGACTTACCGACTAGAGCAGTCAGTACGCATGGCGTATCTTGGCCGCTTACCCAATGGTAGTTTCACGCTGGCTGGCCGCTATTTGGCTTCATCCACTTACGGCACCGGCGACACTTTATTCGTTGATACCTTTGGCTTTTGAAACAATGCATCGGTTTCCCTTGTTTGTACATGGCAGGTTTTTGTGTGCAACTTTTTTATAGACTGTTGGTTATCGGTGTCTTGTCTAGTTAGATTACTTAGTTGTTAATTTAATAAGTAAAGTTACTTTGCGTAAGCGTGATGTCGTGTCATATTTTAAGTTCTACAATTTGTGTCGCATCATCTAAGTAAGGTCAAGTAAATCACAAATTGTAATGCCTAAACACAAAGCATAGTAGGTACCGAATGAAGACCTTCAACTACGACACTTTTCGTCTATGTAACGGAAATAGTTACTGATTTTGAACATAACAAACTTGTCATTGTAGTTTGTCACATAAAATTTTAATGTTCACTTGTTTGTACAATTGTTCGTGTTGGCTACTGTTAAAGACACGGTCAAAACCTGCGAAGTTATTTTATAAAACGCAATTACACAATCGAAGTACACACATGAGCACAGACCAGCGGGGGGAACAGTACGTATAGACTGATTATTCAAATAGATTATGTTTAAAAATGAGTTGCATATTGGCATCTACAATATTTTTTTAATCTTTAGATCGTATCGTGTCCAGAAACATATGGTTCTACTGGTATCTATTTAATTTTAGTTGTCAAAGTCAAAGCATTTATTTCAAATAGGCACATAAAAGGCACTTTTGAACGTCAACATTATTTAGATTAAAAATAGAATTGATTCTAGGCTGAGGCTAGTTGATTGCTAACCTCAGCCTAGAATCAATTCTTTGGTTTCAAAGAATCCTCTAGTCGGTAAATAAAGAAGCATCGTTTTCTCGCACGGTATGCTCTTGAAACTGTTACATCTATTTATTTATATTCATGTCGTACAAATGTACATGAAATGTGTGTACATGTGTGTACACACATTTCATGTCACAGAGATAGAAACTTGGAAACCATTGTGCACGGCCGCATTATTTTTTATCGACTTCATGTGACCAATTGTTGTCGATGACTTTATCGACGCTGTGTGCTTTCACTTTGTCTATTTCTTGCCCATGTGTCGAAGTATGCGGATAAAACAGTCAGTAATTACGGTTAATAAGCTGATCGTAATTGGTGATGAGTGTGTTACAGATTGTTACAACACTATTTCCTTAGGTTATTTTTGGTTGTTTTT
This sequence comes from Dasypolia templi, assembly GCA_963555695.1. Taxonomy (NCBI): domain Eukaryota; kingdom Metazoa; phylum Arthropoda; class Insecta; order Lepidoptera; family Noctuidae; genus Dasypolia; species Dasypolia templi. The sequence goes on along the minus strand of OY743141.1, from coordinate 21,231,213 downwards.
GTTTTTGTCTTCTCCATGAATACTGTAACATTTGTTAGTTTACGCTCTATTATACGATACACAATTTATTACACGTACACAAATATCTGGTCATTTATATGGTGTACCTACATAACATAGAGTATTCTATTATATTCTTTCTAGTCTGTATCAGTACAACCGCATAGTTTTAAACTAGTTATTTAAACGGTATGCCGATATCCACAACTTCATTATCGTAAATGTTTAGGTATGTAAGATGTCATAACATCTCACATACCTTAACATTTACGAAACATCCCATGATACTAAGTAACCACGAACAAGTAATGTCAATAACTGTCAAGACGAAGAATAGCCTGTCTGAAGTGTCCGTATGGATTGATGAGCCATGTCTAGTTTTCGAGTTATAAGATGGCTCCTCAACAACCCAGCATAAACGTCCTGTAACTTTTTATGGTCGGCTAATATACTACTAAATATTGGTAGTATCTGCGTTTCAATATGAGACATGGCTCCTCAATCCATTGAATCCATACGGACACCGTCTGAATAGTTCTGACTATCGCGAGACGAGTTATTCTTAAATCGATCAAGGCGCGGTTCGTCACGAACCAAGTTTCAAAATAGCCGAAATGCCACTCAACCAATAAAAGGTCGAGTAATACATATAACTCTATTGTAATATTGTAAACAAGCATATACCAGTATTGTCGTGATCACGGCACCAAGACGAGGAATGAGTCCAAACGATGAAGTAACTCGACGCATCAGTGTGCTCAAACGTATAACACAAAGCAGCTTTGCTTACTTAAGGTTTCATGCATACTAATACAACAGGAAGGAATTTTTCAGAAAGAAAATTGTCGGGAAATTACATATGGGTGGTCATGGACCGTGGCCCACTGTTCACAGTAACACCGTTGGCGATTGCTTGTTTGCTACTTGCTTCGCCAACTTCATTGTTTTTTGTAAACACTGCCACCCGCGCATTCTAGTTTCACAAAGATCTGGAATATATGCTGGAACTTCATTAAATTAGTAGTTAAGATTATTCAGTGATACGCTAATTGAAATAGTTCTGTAACATTGTTCTGTAAGGAAAAAAACTAAAAGTGCAGATCGACGCGAGGCCGACCGGTTTGCAAGTCCAAATGACGCAAGACTCCGGATGAGTTCATTCTAAGACAATAAAGCCACCTTCCTTCACTGCACTAACTGAGTTTCTACTAATAAATCTCAAGTTGTATTAAATTAGCTACCACAACATCAATAAATGAAAACAGCATTTGAAATCTGACATCCGATATTTTTGTGACAGCGCCTTAGTTGGTTCTCGGGTCCACCTTAATCGCGATTAGATCAAGTTTACTTGTTGTTGAAACGGATTGGTATTTAAGTTATAGATATTCCCAAAACTATTGCACGGCCTTATTCAAGCAACAATTTTCGAGACTTAACAAGCCGTAACATAAATATTAATTGACAACGAATATTTACAAGTTTACCCATTAGCCCACAAGTCCGCTGCTTCGAAGTCGTATAACAGTGTAGATTATGGAAATAACTTTCGAAACGTGCAATTTTAAATTACTGCTTGATTTGAATTTACAAATTCTTGATAGTAGAAAATCGATTTTAATGTTACACCGTATGTGTTACAAGAAATCGACCAGTTTGTTTTCTAATTTTCTATTTCATTACTAAAACGAGACTTAGTTCATAGATTACTATGCAGTTCTTACAACAACTGTTTGATAATGCCGCAACGTATAAGTATGCGTGATCATACAAATGTCGAGTGTATGTTAACTGTTTAAAAAAGTCGCAGTCTGTTGACATTCGAGTTATGAAACATGTTTGCAGCACCCACGCGTCGCGTTATCTGAGAGCAATCAGATATAGTGCCTGTCGCAACTTTCTGTTCAACTTCAAGCTTAACCTCAGCTTAACAAGATCAGTAAAATTTAAGGTCTTTGGTTTTACAATGGTACCAATGTTTTGTAATTAGACATGAGGCCAAAGTATAGTTAACAGTTAATGAAAAGAGCCAGGCGTGAGCTATTTCGGGTCTGAAAAGCGAATGCTAGAAACAGATTGTTGAGATTCTGGATGTTTCAAATGATGAGTTCCGACTGTTTCAAGTACAATTAGTAGAAATCACTAACAGTTAGCTCATCACCAGTCACTCACATCTTGATACGGCTGCTAGTTACCTTAGCTGTTGTACATTAGTATTACATAGTACAGTACATAAATAGTTATTTCTATGCATGTCTCTAAAACGCACATAATAAATTAACAAACAGCTTTTTATAAAAAAGAAACGTACTTAATTACTTAATTACACTGTATAATGCCGCCGATAGAAAATTAATGAAAGAAAACATGCAATTTTATTTCACAAAGGACAAGAAATACAGACACACAATGTAATAAAAAAAAAATTACACGTTACTTGAAGATGATTTCATCGCGAAAATTGAGAGAGGTATCATCAATAAGATTACGTGAATCGTAACAGTAGACTGTTACTTTCCTAGCACTAAACTAAGAATAATAATGAGTCTGTGTAACTACATAATTTTTGTAACAGCCGACGTTGATGGATGTCGGCAAAGGTTTGTTGTGAGACCACTTTCTCGCCATGGGAAAACTACGTTCATCCATGTTTACGTCTCTGTTACTTTCTATCTGATGCTGAGGTACTTACTACTTAATGTGGTTAAAGCGTAGGTACTTTTAATTAGAGGTGTTAACTTGTGTTATTGGACCCGGAGTACTAATGGCCAGTTACATTTTTGCTTGAGGTTACATACTACTCCTATTGACTTTTCGTTGTAAGTTTGCAGTTGGTGATACAAACCACTGATTTGATTTACCTTGTAATGCTCAGTATTTGGTTTAGTATATATTCTACAAATGAAGAAAAAAATAAAAGTAACACATTAAAAAGAGTAGGTAACGACAAGTAATCAATCATAGTACAATATTTACATAAAAGTTTTTCTCACTAGAAATAACGAAAACTTGAATGAAGAAACTTCATACCTACTCGTACGTCTTCTAACAAAAGACTTCAACGAGATACAATAGTTGACATTGCGTGTTTTAAAAATATCGCCGATTTGTTTCAGTACCTTAATTCATTGATCCTATGAGTCGTGCTATGTGAAAACATCCATTAAAATAACGTAATACTGTTAATTTTTTAACACTAGTCTTTTACATTCAAGGAATACTGCTATTATTTCTGACTATTCATTTCGAATTTGGATGTGGTTTCAAAGGCACAATAAAAGGCATTTGGTATACTAAAGTAGTAAGATGACTTTCAGCAGTTTCAGCCCATCCTATTGTAATGTATAATATGTAGGTTTTGTTTTATTTTTAGAAACTCGTCAACAATTTAGTTTTGTCTTCGCTATGCTCCGTGGATTTACAAACTGTACTCTGATTCAGTTTGCTAACTGTACATGTGCGAACTGCGAACAATTCGTACGCCTAATTTCGAGTTCATTCCCTTCTTGGTGTTTTATTAATTATAATTAGCGAATATAGTGTAGGTTTATAAAAAGTAGGAAGAAGTAGTTTCCGTAACAAAGAACTAACATTATGCGTGAAGTATAAAAAGCTGAAAACAAAAAAGTCTAATTGCATTCTGCATTTTACTAAGAATTTACAAACAATGAACTGACATTAAAAGGATTAAATTATACCAGGTAATACAACGTTTTCCAAGAAAAGCGGATCTTATCTGCAAGCTATGAGCCAACAATAAGCCTGATTTTGGCTTTGTAAAATGTGCTCGTACATGCAAAGTTTAGCGTCGATACAGCTTAAGAACATTTTAAATAAGGATATAACTTGACTAAGACAATAAATTCATATTAAAACGGCCTTAGTTTACAACTACTGAGAGTGTTACGCAATTACCAGCGATGTAATAATTGCGTACAGGTCAACCAAATTCATTGCGTTATTTACGTTGTTAATCAGACAAATTTTTCGAACATATGAAGCAATGGATTAGCAATTTCCTTCAAAATGATTCGATTGGGATTAATTGTGTTATACGCAATTAGTGTGCAGGTAGGCTTATATCTAACGATATCCATTTCGGGTTGTTAAACTGGACAACTCTAACAGAAAGAGTAATCTAAACATTAGATTGCGGAACTACCAGAAAAACCAGTATCTAAGAACATCCTTAACTAAATTATCGATTGCGCACGACCTAAGCCTTATACGAAATGAAACCATGACAAAAATCTAGAAAACGCTAAAGAATAATGCAATTGAATGCGTTGCTAACTGAATACCCAAGCCAGATTTTAAATGATTTCGTTAACGGTAAATCGTGAGTGAGCTGTCCAATATAAAAATAAAGGTATTGCAGCTACTGTGCAATAAACGCATGTAACCTTCTACATTACACGAATATAATTGTATTGGTATATTCTCAGGTTACCGACATCACCGATAACTTTACTGGGTTGAATAAATTCACTTTTATATTTCATATCCGAATCCCCATTATAAGCATTTGGAAGATTTAGAGAAAAAAAACAGTAAAAACCGGTGTATACCTTTCCTTTCTTGGTTTTGTGGTTAATTGACTCATCGATTGGTCTTGGGATAAACCACATAAAATTCCACCCAGTAGATTTCCAGATTACACATCCAGCCATCACACACACCTCAGCCTAACCCTTCGGGGATTACAGGTCTGATGTTATGTAGATTTTAAGATTATTTCTTGCTTCAGAAATCTATGACCTGAAATATGCATCATCGTTCATGTTAACCTATACTTGATTCCAGTTCATTTAAATGAACATATGCTTCATTCATGTTTCGATATTCACTGCTCAAAACAATTAAAAACAGGTTATCAACCATTGACTAACAGAAGTTTCGTAGCTCCATTGTTCTGTTGCATTGTAAGCGAGTGTTTACAAACACTCGCGCTAAGAAAAGAGAAACTATGATTGCTCGCCCTCTCCATCCAGCATACGTCATACGTCGTATCTAATGTAGAAATATGGGCATTAAGATGCATGTAGCATGGTTCCGGTCTCTCACTTCAAAACGTGGGCTTCTATTTTCATTTCTGTTTGAAATTGTCGTCTTTGTTTAGTTTTTGTTAATTAGTTCTGCGTCTCTTCAGCTACATTTTTCTTATTATATAATTCTACTTAATGGATCCTATTCTTCCTTTAGCAAAAACAGCATTTGCATTTTTATTTATCGCTCCATCGTATCAATTCAATGCATTAATGTGGTAATAGCAGGCGTCCTACTGAAACCTTGTTTCTACGTCACATCATTTATGATTATTACACTGCTTATACACTACATATGTATACGCAGCTTGCTCTTTAATAATATGCAATCCATAATCCAATACGATAATTTGTTTCTGACGAAATTTGCTTCTTCTATGAACTTAATGAACCCATGCTTCACTCCTTCAGAAGCTAGTCGTGACAGTTAAATTGACTGCTTCCTGTCGCAAATTAAATAATATATTATTTTTCATACCATCTCAGGGTCAAGGCAGCTGTCTAACGTGACTACCTGGGCTGACGTCACTCACGAGTTGGACGTCGTACATGCGTTCAAGGCACGCGCCACGCATTTCGATAACGTCAGTGATATTAGATTAGATCAAAACAACTTCATATATAGTGCGTTACGTATTAAGCATGGTAGTAAGTTTTGTTTAAAAAGAACAGAGGTGATGTGAATCAATAGGACAATCCATGTTTAAAAACAGGTGAATAGGTGAATTTTATCAATGAACTATTGATAAAACCATAATAGCTAAAACGCAAAGGGATCGTGGCAAATGAATAAAACTTATGGGCATGCTCTTGCTATCAATAAAATTATCCTTATGATATCTTAAGACGTTTTTTTGTTTTATCGCATATCACGCAGTCTGTGTCAGAACCTTACGTTAAAACATCGTTGGTTACGTTGTGTATCTAAAAATATGTATAAAATGAATATATTAACAGTAAACTCGTTTTGGTAAGTAAGCGTAAATCACTTCAGGCGAGTTTTTACGTCTCGTTCCAATCTGGTGAACATTCGCCATCCTTCCTTTATTTTCTGGAACTTTAGACAATGCTTACTGTAGTTTAACTACTTATAGTACGATTACGCTTTAATAACATGGAATGTATAGCCTGCTTGTGTATTATTATGTAAAAGCTAAGCAGCGTTAACGTAATTTTTGCTATATAAAATAAACCTATCTTCTTAACTCATCATCACATATTGATCAACCCTTGGAACTAATAGACAAAAGTTGATTAACACTTGGGGCTTATTAACCAAACCACAAAGGAACAATAAAACAACTATTAAATTAATTATGTCTCCCTAAAATGTCAAAGAAGAAGGGTGTCCCCCCCCCCCAAAGATAAACAGGTTTTTATATGATGTCATATAACAAGTTTAGAACCTTAGCAAGATTTATATTGCCTAGAAACCGGTACTTGATTTTGTAAATAAAATGCGACGTTATTCTAACCATCACATTACATGGCGTAATTTCGCTATAATATGTATAAAATTATGTTTATATCTTAGTCCTAAGAAGCATAAGGTGCTACAATTGTATTTGAAGTAATTACATTACGTCTTCTTAAGGTCAATAACGATTTCAGGCCATGGCCACAGCAGCAGCAACAGTTGTCTAAACAACACATTCGCATTTTGCGTGGTGATAGCTGATGAAATTATATTCGATTGCTGTTACAAAAATCTCAAAAACAGAGTTGCCTAAACGTTTTAATGGTAAATTTGTAAGTGTTTGATTGTTGGCTAAGTCTTGAATAATGTTTTGCGTAGTGAAATCTAAGTGTTAAGCATTCACTGCAGCACCACCTGTTTACTCAGACAATTGTCGCTCAATTATATGCTATATTATTATGTCGCAATAGGCAAGAGAAAATTTATTTATTTTTGTCGTAATAAGTCGAAGTATTCCAGTTTGAGCATCTATTTTGGGGCACCTATGCATTGAGCATGCAAAATGAATATACCTTTGGTGCCCCAAAAATATAGGTAATATAGGTGCTCAAACGGGAATCCTTTGTCATCATATATAAGCATGGCTTTTGTTCACAAAATAGTAGTTGTAGGTGAGTCGCTAAGCTTTGAAAATTATTACACACTGTCGGGTAACTAAACCCAGATCTAGATCTAAAACATTTGATCTAAAGAAGTTGCTCAAACATGTTCTTCTTTAGAGGATCGATTCTGTTTTAGTAAGGTCATGGTGTTTTATAATGAAAAATAATCTTACTGTTATCGCCGCAGTCTCGACTCTCGGTAATGCACAAATTGCACAAATACTATGATTTTGCATATTATCGCCACAATAATAGCAAGGTTTATTTCTCGCTCACTACTGTTGTAATCGAATAATGGAAAGTGAATATACTTGGTTACCTTCTCATGAGAAGCAAACACATTGTGGCAACGGCTTCGTTAATAATGTTTAGATTTCACACGTTTTGCAAATTTTTCTACTGCGTTAGTAATGCTTGGTTTTGTTTGCAGCCATTTTCTTAAAAGATAAACTGGTAATTTTATACATAGAAGATACTGCTACAGAGGTAGTCAGTGAAGTAGTATACTAGGTTAAACTTATCGTACCAAAAACAGTAAAGTTTATAAGGGTCTTCAGAAGCCTCTGTAAGCATGTCCAAGTTTACGATAATGATAGATTTATTATTTATTATAGTCTATGTCAATGCGTTATGTTAGGCCAATATTGTAAATAAATAGCAACCTTTATTTATTTATGTACACACAATTATACAGATAAGAAAAAAGGAACATAAAAAATTGGAACCTTAGTTAGTTTTGTGGTTGATATTGGTTAAAAAACGGCGAACCTATTAAATGTTTGTCATTTTATCGATGTCTGACATCTTTGGTTGATGAAATCATACTGATGAACATAGTCATGAATACTGGTGTCCACATTATAATTGATGTGCTAACTACAACGAGTAAACCTACATTACAACTAATAGAATGTCAGTGACGGGCAATATATAAATTTTTCGCTTTGTGTATGATGATGTTTTAAGATGACACTAGAAGATATTAGGCACCATTGGCCCTTCATAACTTTAAAGTTGCGTTCGGCCAATCGGAGCGCCGAACGCGGTCGATGCGTAAAGTCGAGATGGTTAAATGAAACTCTCACTTAGGCCTCTGATCTATCAATCGAATCACCGTAACATTTTTCCTATCCCCCGAACATTCAGTTACGAAACTAACAAGTTGTCTTGTTGAATACCTTATGCCGTAATGAGATCTTGATTGATGATTTGGTATAAGTAACAAACATAATTAGAAAGGTAACATGTCTGTCAGAGAGAGCAACATACGCGAAGTGACAATGACATCGTTTTGGACCTGCTGCACGCCACGGCGGACATTATGCGGACAATAGCTATGTCCACACACATTCGTGACATGGTTTTTGTTTTGATCTGTTTCCTATATCACTCAAAACTCAACCTTAACGCTTACCATACTAAACTCATTCTTACATTTACAATCATACAGTTGCAGATTTAAAAAATCATTCATTAAAACGGGAACTTGAATGAAAGCGAGGATCGCACCTGCGTTTTCTATCAGAAGAGAGTGCCAATAAGGCAGAATTAATTTAAAGTTACTCTTAAGTCCTGTAATTGTTGTTCAAAACACGATATCGAAAACTTAACTCGATCATAAAAAAACGGAAGGGGCTAATTCGCTGCTTTTTTTGGTTGTTTTTATATTTAATTCGAAGCTTTTGAAAGTTTAACTTCCAAAAAATATATCTAAGAATTGAATGGAATAAAGGAATGTTTTCTTTGAGTATAATTTTATATCTGCAGTATTAAGAGTACTTTCCCTTCAGATGGCATTACAAAATTCCACCCTGTATATAATATAGCGGCTTGCGTACGTCTCTTCACGGCCCCCGGTTCGGACGGTATTACCAATAAGGTATACAAACTCCTTCCTGCCCCGCTAATAATGCTTTTGACCGCCATCTTCAATGGCGCCTTGAGCAACAACATTTTCCCACAAGCATGGAAAGAAGCCACCGTCATCGGTATCCCAAAGCCAGGCAAGCCAAAGTCTGAGCCCTCCAGCTGACTAGCTAGCCCTCTAGCTCTATTAGCTTACTCAATGTTCTCGGCAAAATCTACGAGAGACTTATTTATAAGCGTCTCAAAGACTATGCCGAAGCAAAGAGCCTCATACCCAACGAGCAGTTTGGTTTCCGAAGCCAACACTGGGGCACCCAACAGGTCCACCGTATCGTAGAGCACTTTTGCGCTGGTCTGTAACGTAACGCGACGACGGGTGTGCTATTCTTCGTCATAGCGAAAGCCTTCGACAAAGTCTGGCACAACGGCTTGATATACAAGCTTTACCAACTAGGAGTGCCAGATCGTCTCGTGCTCATCTTACGAGACTTTCTGTCGAATCGCACCTTTCGCTATCGCATCGAGGGAGCACTCTCGTCCCCTCATCCTATTCGCGCCGGTGTCCCTTAGGGTTCCGTACTATCTCCGCTCGTCTTCACGCTGTTCACCAGCGATATCCCAAAAAGTAAAAAGGCTCAGTTGGCTCTCTTCGCCGAGGACACTGCCGTTTACTATACCGGTCACTGTCCCAACGCTATAGCTCGTACTCTCTAAACCTCCGCAAACGTTTTAGGCGCTTGGTTCCGGAAATGGAGAATCGAGTTCAACCCCGATAAGAGTCAGGCGGTTCTCTTCTCGAGACGTCGTCGATTCCCCTCCCCCTTCCCAGCCCGATCACTATGTACGGCAAGCCGATCCCTTGGGAAAAGCAAGCCAAGTACCTCTGCGTTATCCTATATCAGAACCTTACCTTTAAGGAACATATCAAGGCGTTTCGCGCGCTCGCCTCCTTCGCTCTTAGTAGACTTCAGTTTATACTGACAGCCCGAAGCAAACTGTCGTTAAAATGCAAACTGCGCATCTATATCGCAGTCATCCATCCCATCATGACCTATGCCTGCGTTGTATTTGCGCTCGCTCACCCACGTCATCTCCATAAGATGCAGACCCTCCAGAACCGTTTCCTCAGAAGGGTTACAGGTGCTCCTTACTATGTCCAAAACATAGATCTTCACGTCGACCTTAAAATGCCAACCATAAACCAGTTGATGAAACGCTTATCTAAGCGTTTCTTCGACTGTGACATCAAACATTCAAACCCCCTGATTTCAGCGGCCGCCCGCTGTACTCCCTCCCGCATTAGTAGTATTCGCCGACCAAGTCATATCTCAATCGCCCCCGATGACGCCACTACCCTCCTCCAGGGGACTAGTAAAGCCACCAGCACCCTAATTAAGCTCAAAACCCGATCGCCGTCCTACCGACCTCGCCGCCGAGGCCCGCCGCGACGCTATAATCTACGCCCCTCCCGACCCTTGCTTGAGCTAGCCCGCGTCGCTGAGCCTGTAGCTTTAAATTCGTCCCAAAATAACATAAATCCCGATCCAGCTAGTCATTTGCTGCCCTCTTCCAGCGACGCCCTAAGCCGAGGTTCGTACCCCACAGGGGGTGCCCTTAGCGTGTAGTCGCTTAGTTTTTAGTTAGTATTTAAGTTTAAGTCCTGGCTGGAGGCCTTAATATGCAAATAGGGCAACCACAGCCAAGTCCGCTTAAGCAGACGACAACCTCATAGGTTGACCTGCGAGATGCGAAACGAACAAACAAAAAAAATAAGTTTCTTCACTTCAGTCTTCTGTCACCCGCCAGGCCTAGACGAGGCAAGACCTATGTCCGTTTTGCTAACGCATGGCTGTCCCGCTAATTTACCGAGCTATTAATTGAAATTTAAGTTTACCTACATAGTAAAGTCATAACAGTAGGATAAATTGATAATAAAAAATATGCATATTTTTGGAACGAAGTTCTTTAGCGCAGTTTTTATTTAATTTAATAGAAAGTGACAGGCAGCTAGAAATGTTCATCATGATTGTCGATTTCATGGTTTTCGAGGGTGCTAAAGTCGATAGTGGCGTCAAAATGTAAATCCAAGATTGCAAAAAAATTAAAATTTTTCGTCATGGGTTTTCATAGTATTCAAGGGTTCTAAAGCCGATAAAGGTGTTTGGGTTATAATCAAGTCGCCTGAATTTGAGGAGTCTGACACTGTGGGCACCCCCATGCAATTTTATCTGCCGGAGCTGAGTATCGGTAAATCACTAACTAATGCTTGAAATACCACTTTGTTTACACTGGCAGTTAAAATCCCACATGGGCACTTATGAAACGTCAGAAGCTAGGTGCACGGTTCCAATTGGTCGTTTCCTATATAGAAGAGCCGGCAAGAAACTCTGTGGTTTCTCATATATAAATAATTTACTTTTACAATGTTTAAAATTACAGTGTTAAGAGGTATGAGAGGACTGTGTAGGCCTGATAACAAGTACCATATGCTATGCTTAACAAATACAAAATGGTTTTCAAATCTAGTCTACAAGGCCTACGACGTTCTCGCATTCACAAAATATAAAAGATTGTAATAAAAGAAAAAAGAAAAAAAACAATAATACCACAAAATATAAAAGATTGTAATAAAAAAAAGAAAAAAAACCAATAATACCAAATTACATGATTGCCATTGCAAATAGTAACAAATCTGAATTGATATCTTGTTCACTATAGCTAATTAAAAGAGTTGAAATTAGAATTGTTCACAAAAGCCAATAATAAGAATTGAAATTAGAATTGTAGTTACATAATGTCAATTAGTGAGAAGATTATTTCAAAGAGGTATGTAAACAATTAATATTTAATAATTAAAAATAAAACACAGGTAGTATAAATTTACATAGTGATGCCGTTTTTGAGGTACCAGATTTCATTTTGTATTAAAAATATAAACTTTATGTCTAAAGGCATTGCTTAAATGATGAATCCACAATTTTCTATAACCGCGTCAATAAAACAATAATAACTAACTTTTCTAACAACTACTTAACTATTACTACAATTACTGATAATCACGACGAAAAAGGTAAGAAATAAAATAATTGTTAAGTGTGTCATTAATAATTAGTGTGAAATTAACGATACACTATTTAATTAGACTAATTATAATAATGATATATTTAGGCATGCATTTGGTCTTTCAAATAATATTCAAGCATAAAAGTCGACACTTGAAACATTAAGATTATAAGTCTATGAAAGCCTGAATCCAGCCCACAGTGCGGCGGCTCAATTGCAAAGAGCTCTATAGAAACAAAATATATAACAGACGGCTACTTTTATCATTTTATGGGTTCGAATTGAAGATAAAGGCTTAATTTATGTTTTTTGTTGAAAATACGTGCATTATGAGGGAAATAGATAAATCAAGGCAGGGCACGTGAATTGCTCGTATAACAGACGGTTGATGTCAAACCTTATGTAAATTAAAAACTAATAAGTGAATAAAACAGTTTAATAATATGCTTAATAAGAAAACCAACCAGAAATTCTACTTAAGGCTCCGTGCACGAAAAAAAACCGTTTTGGTCAATTTCTTACATAATTGTGAGACAGCTTGAAATAATTGAAAAAGTATATCTGTGTGACTATAAAACTACAGTTTTCGTGGCGTTAAGCCATTCGTGTCAGTCACAGTACCTGTTTTAAGTTTCATCACTTTAGCGCTCTCGAAAATATAGGTTACTTTGCCTTTGATTTACTTAATGTAGATATTGTATTATCATAAAATATTTTTTTTAAATTTCGTTTAAAGAATAGGTGAAGATGAATGTGTGATTTTCAAATTTCTTAAAACGGTTTTATTAATGTTAGAAAAAATACATTACTGACTGGGTTCTTTTCGAAAACTAGGTTTTTTTCAAAATTATTTTTCTTCTATGCTTTGTATCAAAGTTGAAATAAGTGGTCCAGCCACGCGCAAGTAGACCATGTAATGATGTTGATGATATTTTTTTATGTTCAACATCAAAAGTGATCTACGGTAACAAAATGAACATTAGTCTCCCGTCATTTTTTGTAAAACTTGTTGCGAATATTTGTGATTTTCCATGAATGCTTCATTTATTTGAAAAATCCCTTTCAGCCACATTCAAAACGAAGAACTCGACTTTTCAAATCACAAATAACTTTGTTTAAACTCTCTTTCTCGGAAAAGTTGCACAAAATTGATCAAAATCGGTCGACTTCCTGCACGGCCCCTTAACATATTTTATTAAAATATGATTTACTTACTTAATGAATGGGGAAGGCAACTGTCGAAATGGCGCTGTTGTAGCTAGTTCCCGAAACAAGCTAATAATGCAAGGCGTGAGTCGGTTTTTATTAATTTTTGCGGAATGATTCATTGTTATTTTCCTAAATACTTGAAAATTTGAGTTTACCATTTTCCGAAATACCCTAAGCTTAGCAGATTGTGGCTTAATGCTATTGGGTGACAATTATTTCAATTACAACAGAGTTCGAGGTTATTTCGGAAACATTTTAAAATTAAGCAATAATAAGGTTTTCAATTCTGACTTATTCCAAATCGAATGATTACTGATATAAAATATGGAAATCAATGAAAATAACGAATTATTGGAATAAAACCAATCTCGTGAATGAACACGAAACGGAATGAATGAACGAAATATCAAAACTATTGTAGGCTGTCTACGGACCTAGTTAAGGTCACGCCAACTACAATTAGCTTTGACCGACCTTCCCCATTATTTACATAAGTCGTACAATAACTTTAAAGTTTGCCCTTTAAACTAGTAATTTTGAATTAAAATCTCTTTTTATATTTGATAACGACCTTAAACACATTCCTGTGACTATGTACTTATTTACGGATGTTTATGTCAGAAATCTAACCCGTTCTATTCATTGTTTTTTATTATAAAATACATATATATATATCACGATCATTCCGTCTATGCTAATTTATATGCAAATAAGACGATAAATACAAATTTGGTTAAATAAAATATTTGTTGAAATCCTTAATGTGGCTACAAGAATCGTTAGTTTAGCCATGGCCCAGATTCATGATAAATATAGCCCAAACAAACCTACACTCAGTAGTCGGTCAATTATGATGATAATGATGAAAACCGAAACGGTTTCCGTCATTATACTCGTAGTACTTATATACGTAAAAAATACTTACCTGCTTACTCAGTAAAAAAGAACACTACTACCTTGTACAAATCAAGCTTGGGACTAATTTGTATGAACTAATGACCTCGCGTCAACGACAATTAAATGGCTGTCGGGTGAGCATCAAACCAGTATGACCACTTCTGTGTTTTTCTTTGTAGGTACTTGGTATTGAGCGATTTAATATAGGTTTTATCTAAATTAAACTAAATTTAAGGCATTTCTTATTTCCTTGTTATCCTCATGAATACATTATTTTTTTAAGGTTGTCCTATGTAACATTATTACATAACATTTTAAAACTGGACGGACTATTCTTTGAGAACGCTGTTCTAAATAAGATTGCGCAATATTTTTGGAACTTAAATATTTAAAACAATTAATATACATAATTATCTAACCTAACGATCACATTATTTAAGCATTTAACACCTTTGACAAAGTTTAGTCAAGCTTATCACCTCACCAAGGGTTCATACCTGCTCTATTTTTTTTATCGTGTTATTTAAATTAGTTTATGTAAAATGACTGACAAGAGTGTTAGTAATCAAATTGCAAAGAAAAATAATGTGGAAGTTTCGTGCTGGAATTGTTTCAATGTGGAAAATGAAGATAAAGATGATAAACAGGAAGAAAGTGAAATAGGAGTTCCGTTATCAAAAATTCGGAAAGAAAATAGGGGAAAGTTTAAGTTATATTCTATTTTGGCTTCTGAAGTGTCGGTGCCTAAAACAGTTCCATTAAAACAGAAAGTGCGCGAAAATTATGTTGTTGGCAAGAAAATTGAAAAGAAATTAGTCGAAGAATCTAAAAAGAAGAAAAGTGTATGTGTTCAAGTAGATGAAGAGCAAATTATGGCTAATGAAGCTACAAAACTTGCCTTGCCTGAAGGTGTCGAAGGCGATTTAGAACACGTAAAAAGTGAATCTACTCAAACGGATACAGAAAAAAATACATCGCCTTATTTTCAAAAATCAAATATTTCCTCGCATTTTGACGGACAAGACAGCTCTCAAAACTCAAGCAGTAAATGTAACCAAATAAATAATAAATCTTATGTCTCTTTCGGATCATCTACCATTGCTTCAAAAACTAAAAGTCTTACAATAATAAAACAACAAGACGTGTCTTGTGAAACTTCGAAAATTACATTGCCTGAACAACGTAAGGAGGCCGCGGATAACTCAAAATCAATTAATAATAGCAAAATCAATAAGGAATCTAACAGCTCTATCGACTCGTCTACCATTGGTTCAAAAACAAAATGTTCTCCAAAAGTTAAATCACAAAACGTGCCTTTTCAGTATCCGAAAATTACATCGCCTAAGCATGCCAAGGAGGACTCGAAAAACTCAAAATCAATAAGGAATAACCAAATCAATAAGGAATCTAGTGTCTCTATCGAACCATCTACCATTGCTTCAAAAACGAAATGTTCTCCTACAATAAAATCACAAAACGTGTCTTATGAATCTCCGAAAATTACATTACCGGAACAACGAGAGGAGGACTCTGAAACCTCTGAACCAATAAGGAATAACAAATTTATTAAGAACTCGAATGTAACTTTCGAATGTTTAAATATTTCTTCTAAACTTAAATGTGCTCCAGTAAAAAAAACACATAACGTGCCTTATGAACAACGTAAGGAGGACTCGGAAAACTCAAAATATGAATCTACTTTAATCGAAAAAAAAGACCGTGTGCCTTTAGAATGTTTAAATATTCCCTTACCAGACGACGATCGGGAAGACTCTCAAACCGCAGGTAAATGTACTCAAATAGAAAAGGAACAAAATACGTCTTTCGAATTTCCAAGTACTCCTTCACAAGACCGAACCGACAGCAAAGAAGACTCCGAAATAAAATATAAGGTTCAAATTGAAACTTCAACACCTAAAACATATATTGACATAAAAGATATTAAGATCTGTGAGCACCCATCTACAACAAATATCCCAGAAGAACAAAAAAACCAAGAATATGATCTAGGAAGGATCATAGGAAGAATTCGAGATATGTCAATTTCTGAAAGGGATGAAAGCGTGACTGAGAGCGAGAAAACTGATGTCACAAGTTCCAATAATTCAGAATCAGGTTATGAGGGATCATCTATTCGAGATTTAAATGACATCGATTCTTTAAATAAAAAATATTCAGCAAGCAGTAAATCTTTGGTTCCGACCTCTTTTACTCAAGCTCAAAGTTCTCGAGAAGATTTCAAATCTTCCTTGCCGGTGCTTAATTTGACACAGAGAAGAAACATTTTAAAGTCCACCAAATCTTTATGTGGTAATATCATTGATACAGAACATAAAACCGTGAAATGTTTACGTTGGAGTACACTGGAACTACCGCATAGGTCCTCATGTCTCGATGGTACGTAATCTATCAGTTTTTTATCACATTTCAACTATTCGTAAGTTTAAATCAATATCTTCATAACTTTATCGATAATTAGACCGTTTTATTTATCAAACAATCATTGTTTTACTTTATTCCTATAATAATATAAATAAAAATACCTAGGGTGACGTTTCATAGATCATTTTTATTAATAATCCTATACAATGATTTAATAATGGCATTTATTGAGGAAAATAATAAGATTAATGATCCGTCCCGTTAGTATGTCTGACAATTACACAGTGTCCGTCCAGCTTTATGGACACAACCAGCACATTATTGAGAGGTCTCCCCGGTTTGATTCAATCCTACGCATTGTGAACAACCTCGGATAATTCACAGCAATTTTTTGCATCGCGCTCTATCTCCACTGGTATCGGTATGGCCAGCATACATACACAATTTATGTGTACTAAAACAACAGGAAACGACCATGACATGTAGGATACGATAAAATACGGATTTTATGTGGAATTAAAATAAAGTGATTTAGTTCAGTGACATGCAGTCGTGTTGTGCGTTGGCATAAACTGTGAAATAATGGTTTATTCAATTAGTTATAAATCGGAACCAAGCTATTCGTCTATAGAACACAAAAGTTGTAACCCTGACGAAATAAATGCAAGCACATATCATCACGTGGATATTTACCGAAGGACTGTTGTTAAAAGTGGCAAAAAAATGACGTTCGGTTCGTTTTTGAGTCGGTGTTTGTGCTGTAGAGAAACTTCTGAAGATGAACTTGACTCGCCCGTAGATAATCCATCATCAGCTCTCGTAGGTCCTACTGGGAGGAGCTACACTCTCAATGATGGAGCAACAAAATCTAGTGTATTACAAGAAACAAACGTCCCTTCATTGATTATCACTAGGCCGCTAGATGATGAGTTTTCTACTTCTACTACGACGCTTTTGCTAACCGCTGAACGAAATGCAAGTGAAATAAGTCTAGGCGCACAGAACTACTCCTTCAAAAAAATGGAAGCGGCTACATGTGAGTCCTTTCAGGATTCAGACGGCAACAGTCGCCGCAGTACCTTAAAATCTGGTGAGAAAATCTCGTTCATTCGAGAGATTTTATCGTGTCGAGACACTTTTTTAAAGTCTTTGGAGTGGTGTGATAATTCTATGACGAGGAGCAAAAGGTGTCGATTTGTGAAACCCGACGAATGGCTAGAACTGAAGAACGATGGTACCGAAACTAGATTCGACTACTTGAGGCACGCCTTGTTTCTCTGACACAAATAATTATTGCACTACTAACGGCACATCGTTAATTTGAGCACGTGAAAACCACTGACTACTGACACACCACCAGTGTCCACTGTCTGTTGACTACTGTTTTATTTGATAGCTTGATACAAAATATTTTTCTGAAAAGTTTACTTACGATCTCTTCTAACATCAGGCTCTTGTCCTCAAGGTCATCTATACTTCTGTTTTAATCAAAATTATATTGGTTGCATTATCATGAAATTATATATGCATATCTGAACTTTCTTTATCTGAATCAATGTGACCGTTGCCATTGCGATGATTGCGTATATTTCGGTACTTTATCAACATTAACCATATATTATTAAATTCATAATTAACTATTCGCGTAGGTTTGACGTCTGTTTTCATTTACCATATTCAAATATGTTTATTTTTGTACTCTGTTGTAACAATGATGATAACGGTTCTTTTATATTGTTTCCAGATGAGGTGTACATGTCCGACTCGGTGTCGCCCAATCATGCAACGTTGCCGAGGCGTTCGAACTCACCGCTGCACCACGATAGAGATATGCTCGACAGGGATAGGTTCTCTCTCAACAGGAGTGGGCTACAGGTAAATAATAGTATTTTAATCATGTAACTCCGTTACCTTAGTTAGCCTAACGAACTGGTGACGTCATGGCAATGCTGCTGCGCACCACAAACGACGAACCGTATCGCGTATGTGCGCTGCGTCACGAAATCCATTAGCATTTTTGTGAGGTACCTACGTTAATTCAATCAAGTTGTTTAATGTAACATGACTGTGACGTTTTATCAAACGAAATATACCTCGAAGTTTTAAGATTGTATCTACGTGATTAGTTATAGTTGCAATATTGCCACTGTCCTTATATTTATCAAAACGATCGATTAAATAACAAAATCAATATTCAATTACTAGTCCACCAGTAACCGTGAATCACCTACTTTTACATCAACCGTCTCGCATAAATGGTTCCACGTCTCTGTGTTTCTGGAAACAATTTTTCAAGCAAAAAGCGACCTTTCGAAACAAGCTGTAGGGCCTTTGTGTATTGTAGGTTCAGTAAGTGTAGGAGTATTGTCTCGATGACCGCGTTGGCCATTGTATTATATTACTTCGTCTTGCAACACGGCCCACGAACAACGAGCTTTGCAAAACGTTTACTTGAACGAATACCTGAATGTATACACGGCAGGGTGAGCTAAACAAAGAGTTTGGAAGTACCTAATGTAGCTAATTCTTTTCATGTCTCCATAGCTCATGTTTTAATTAGGTTAGTGTGCCATTTCATGTGATGAATAGTGATAGTGCGTGCAACACGCCCCTTCTCAGACTTGGTAAACTTGACGCTCGAGTTGATCAGCCGGATGTCTACCGTATGTCTTTCATTATGGCTTTATATGTATATATCGGGTACAGTTTAAGGATGACAGGCAGACAAAGATAAGATTCTAGAATCAGGAAAAAGTGAAGGACACATCATAGAAGTAGAAAACGATTAGTTAGATCAGGATGTTGAAAACGCTATAAAGCCCAATTATTGTACACTACATAGATCGATCTGGCACAAAAATCCTTGCTGTGTCAGATCGAAATAGGAATCGATCAAAACAACAAACAAGTATAGGTTTTAAAACAGAATGAATTCGCACTGGGATTGGCTTATCGTGGTTTACACTCGAAGTGTTGTAATATTAATCCCTTATAAAGTGTCGTAGTGTGGGTAGATACGATAAAACGTTATTACTCAATGCATATACGGCCGTTTGGCCCGTTTCACATCTCTGTGCGCTCACACTTTATGTACTACGTAGTTCATTTCATTTGTAATCTGTAAATCTATACCTAGATACCTAGATATAAAAACATATAATCCAACTTATCTAACCAAATACTCCCGTGTATTTTGCTAGGTATTGTATTCCTTTCCACTACTTTATTTTGGAAAAAACAAATCAACGAGTAAACGCTTAAGAAGACAACAAAAGGGACCATTAAAGTCTAGACCTACATTGTATATGCCCTACAAAATAACGATAAATAATATGAGTCACAATTTTAAACGAACTTTATCATAATTAGATCAATGTCATTCAAATGCTTTGCTATATAAATGTGATATAAATGCAGGACATTAAAATATATGAAAGCACCAGAACTTGACATTGGGGCCGATTCTCATGTTGCAAATACCTCTAAAGTAGACTAAAAATCACTGAAATTTGGTTTATTCCTGTCAAACGACGATTTCTCATTCTGACTAAAGTGACACAACTTAACTATATTTTGGTTTGACAGCACTAAGATAGCACCGAGTTATTAGTTTAGCGAAAATGGCAATTTTGCTATTCTGAATTTGACGTTTTCACCTAATATTTTGACTAACTAAATCTGAACAGGAATCTGACTATTTTTAGTCGCGATTAAAAAGATGTGGAATAAAATTTGTTGTCGTGAACTAAAATTCACACCAACACCTCAACTTCAGACTTGCAATACTGTATCTTTTTTTTTCGTTTGCATATACATATGTCGAAAACGATGTGTATCGCAAAATAATGAAAATTTTGACCCCCTTTAGGAAACCCTTAAAGCCCTAAAACTGAATATGTTGGTTTTTTTATAAATGTTCTGATACAAAAAGTAAAAACTTCCATACAAAACACGTTGGGGCTGCACCCCATGCGCGCCACCGGCTCTAACAAAAATTCACGGGGTAGGGCAAACACGTTGGGAAGACAAAAGAATAAAAAAACACGTGGACTCGCGATTGCCAAATTCAATTTTAGTTGTGTCAGAATTATTTTTAAATTTAGACCTTTTTTAGTGATAGTTTAGTCCCGTGTACGAGAGAATCACCTTTGGCTAATAAATAAGCAGCCAGTCTTTCAAACGATTGAAAAATTTAAAACAGTTTAAACATCAAAATGATTTAGTATTTAAACGTGGTTTTAAACTGTTAGTTTTTACAGACTTATTTCAACTACTTTATACTTAGAACTCTTACTGTAATCTCATCACCGCGACCTTTATAACTGAAGCTACGTTTCTAGACTCCTCTCCGTGTTAATTTGTTGTATAACGTGCTCATTTAAGTCATTCAATTAATAACATAACATAATAAATATTGATGCAGATTAAATTATCAGTTATACAATAATTGGATTTCCTGATCTTATTAAGGTAACTTGACATAAAAGCTAGATGCTGTATATGGCATAAAAATGAGCCTGCGCCTACGCAAGACAAGTTCCCAAGACTTGCGTGGGCCCAAGCCCCAAGTGGACTTCATTTTTTTGCCTATTGTTCCGAATAAGGGAATTGGATTAATCTTAATTGTGATAAAGTAAATGGGATTGAGCAGAGGATAGGATCAATATTTATAATGATACTGTTCTTTTGTTTGTATATTTTGATTGCCTGATGCTTCTATTGATAAAGCTACAAAGGCATGAGATGTTTTGTACTGATTACACTGCCTGTTGCTACATTGTGATCAAGTTACTTTTGTGTAGGTTACTACCTACACAAATGTACTAGAGATCTTTAACTTGGCTAGCAGTAAAGTTCATAGCTTTCCTGTACATCTATGACCTTAACTACTAATAAATTGAGAAAAAACACAGAAAAGAGATTTTGTTAAACTACATTTATACATAAAACAACCACAAACAAGTGCTCACGCAGGAATGGCAGTATCGAGAGACAGAATGATAATGCAAGCAAACAAAAACATGCCGTTTGGTTGGTTCACCGTAATTGTAGCTCAGTAGTGATCACGGTATCATAGCAAAATGTACAATGTGTTCTCTCACTACTTTATTTATAGATAGTAGAAGACCTAATTCCGTGAGAACAGCCGCGTTAGCTTTTTACTCTTGGAATAGAATTTAATTCGTAATTTTCATTTTTAATGTTCGAAGACGTCTATCCGAATTTTAAAAAAATTTGACGGCAAAATTTTGGTAAGAATCTAGGAGATGTATATTTAGTTATCGTGCTACTACACATAAAATAACATCACGCCTGCGCGATCGCGATCATGAAACTGCTTCCTGTTTATTCTAATTTCACTCATTCATGTTAACTTTATACGTAAAAGACGAAATGTGAGTGTACATAGGTACCTACACCTCTGCGTACAATTGGAGAAAGAGAGGCTTGATGTTATGTTATGTCACATGATTTTATAATTTGTCAATGATTCAACACTAAATCGACTTTAATATCCGAGTAATTGATCCTATAAAAAAAAATGCTTAATCTAATATTCCAATTTTTCTCCTTTCAGGTCCGCTCAGAATCCATGGCATCAGTATACTCTGGTGCTGGCGAGGGCACTCGAGCTAACGTGACGATTAGAGGCGAGGTGCAGATCTCGTTGTTGTACAACTACAGGCTGGGAGCACTGGAGGTCGGCGTGAAGAGGTGCCGCGACCTCGCTTCCGTCGACGTCAAGCGAAACAGATCCGATCCTTACGTTAAGGTGGGTAACATTAACAAACCTGTCGATCAATTCTCTAAAAATCTTACCATGAAAACATGGGTATAGTGAGCTGTCAATCAGGACCATAGTGGTGACAGCATGTCGATTCTGTAAAAAAACACAGAGAATAGCACTACAGGTTGAACTACAGGCTCACTTAGCCTATGTTTACACGGTATTTTTTTTACAGAATAGACCGTCTGTAATCGATGGTCCATGGTTCCATGGTTGATATTTTTCATGCATGCAAATTATCCTTTGCCAGGACTAGTGTAGCTTTGTATTAGTGAAAGATTTTTTGTGATCGATACAATATTTTTAGAGATAACCGTTGACAAACATACAAACAACAGTCGACTTTAGGGCCGAGGTAGCTGTCAATCGATCAAGCTCGAGAATTTCGCTTGCATTTCGTATTATGAACTTGTCAAACCAGCCAGTCACCAGTCTCGTGACACCCTGGCCGACTTCTGCCCGAATATTGAACGGCAATACCAAACTACGAACATTCGTTTGGTATTTCTATTCATATTTTAACTGCCAAAAAGTAACCTCACAATCCATGAAATGTATGCGGCTTCAGAAGAGCAAGCGTCTTTTATAAAACAACCTTCACTTTTCAATGCATAATAAAATTCACCGCATTTTTTTTGGATGGTTCCAGATCAGTTAACATATAGCTATTACTTTATCATTAGAGGACGGATATTCGGGCGCATATTTACCTAAAGTTAATTATTCGCTATGAAAGTGTTTTTTTTTTTTAAACCAAGTACTCCGGCAATGCAGTCAGGTGCATATGGTGAATGAAAGCGATAAAAAAAAAACCTAGGGATTCTTTACAATTGCTTATTAGGCTACATCTCAACTTTAGGTAAAAATCCGCCCGAATATCCGATCTCTATTTGTCAATTTTTCTCACCATCTACTTCAATTCTACCGTGGAATACGGTATTTCCTGAACAGGTGGAAATATCTTCCTCCCAGTTTCGATGTATAAAATAAGACATTATTGAATAAGGTGACGGCTGACTCGGTATTGAATGTCAAAAAATAATTTTTCTTCCTACTATGCTTTAATTTCATCACAATCACACTAAAAACTCAGTACCTACAAAGCGAGTCTATAATGCTAGAGCAATAAAAATGTATGAAATTTCATTATTGCACAGTTTTTTTTTTAATCGCACCAAAAGGTGCCAATCTCAATGGATTAGCTCTATTCAGCCAGCCGATATCAATACTTTTTTTTGCGTACGTATTTTTCGTTTCTATCCTACTTGTTCCAAATTTAAATATAAATTCGCCCAACAAAACTCTTAACCTTACGTTTAAAATTGCTCAAGTATAACTTTTAATTTCAATAATTAAACTTCTATTTTAACTGTTACATATGAGTTTATTTTATCTACTATTCCTATAGGTATTAGTTGAAAGAAAAGCAGATTATGCACCTCGCCTTATGTAATTTATATTGCCGTGTTATTATATTAATTGATCGTGCCTGTTAGATTAGAGCCCTCGCTAACGCTCGGGCACTAAATCAGGCATTATTTGCAATAATAAATTACTTTGTGCTCGATGCAATAATCTACTATTACAATTCCTCAGATGCTAAATATACTACTAAACACCTGTCTAAAAATAATCTAGGTTCCCAATCCCATGGCCACGGCCGGCTAATCGACAAAGGTGATTAACATACACAACGAGAATATTAATACGAATTAAAATATACCACGAGTGTGTTAACTATAGGTTTTCAGTGCACAGAGATTGTTAAAATAAACTTCAGTGCAATTTCCTTAATTAGTGAAACAGGAAA
This sequence comes from Dasypolia templi, assembly GCA_963555695.1. Taxonomy (NCBI): domain Eukaryota; kingdom Metazoa; phylum Arthropoda; class Insecta; order Lepidoptera; family Noctuidae; genus Dasypolia; species Dasypolia templi. The sequence continues at coordinate 21,207,074 of OY743141.1, read as the reverse complement.
GAAGTATTTCTTTTAATCAAAAAATAAGTTTTTCTTTAAACTATAAGTGTCACCAGCACCACTTTGAGAATGTATCTGCGCAGTTTAGCACAGTGGACAAACTAGCCCATGTTTCAGACATTGATAGATATTAATAATAAAAAACGTGTTTTTTCCTTAATTTCCAGGTGTACTTGTTACCGGACAAGTCCAAAGCTGGCAAGAGGAAGACAAAGGTCAAGAAGAACACCCTAAGCCCCGTGTTCGAAGAGACTTTGAGCTTCGTTCAGCCGCTGGCCTCGCTGTCCGCGCGGACACTGTGGCTCAGCGTGTGGCACGCGGACATGTTCGGGCGGAACGACTTCCTCGGAGAGGTCACGCTGCCGCTGGCCGACGTCGTGTTCGACGACCCCGCGCCCATGTGGTACAAGTTGCACGAGAGAGTGAGTGTTTCCTGAACTAATACCTTTTTTTTTGTACATTCCGATTTCGCCTACAGTGACTATTTCTGTTTCTGACGACTGTTCAAGTTCATGAATGGAGGAAGGCATGGGTTGAGGAAATTATGTATGGGGAAAAAATCATGCTGAGAGCAGGAAGATGTCACCATCCTAATCCCTAATTCGGCAGTCTTCAGAAACACACAACATCGTGATGTTTGTGCAGTATTTGGACTAAACATATAAGTCAGAGCTTGGCTGACGGAGTTCAACCACTCGGCTGGAAAATTCAACGAAGCTAAAAATAAGCAGTACTTTTTCGGGGGACTAATTTGGTTCACCTGTCACTTTGCGTTAGTTAGTACCGATTTCCATTCCTCTTTTAGAAGACACGGTTTTTATTTCTTCGCAACTGTAACGCTTAAGTAACCAAAAACCCTCAATTTCCAGACGGAACAATTCGACGAGCAACAAGGCAGTCGCGGCGACCTGATCATAGGCCTCAAGTTAGAGCTGTCAGAAGGCGCGCGCGGGAAAGGAACCTTGCATGTACTCGTCAAGGAAGCTAAGAACCTTGTCGCCACCAAGCCTAACGGACTCGCTGATGTGTTCTGCAAGAGGTAAGCCCAACTCATCTGTTTTGCTTTGCGTAGCAGCTTGAGACCCCCAAGTCTCAAGTAGGACTGCAATGTTGAAGTCTGATTACACATTGTTCGAGAGCTAGTTCGGCTTAGTTAGTTCACCAACGGGTGGTTATATGGCTGCAGAAGGATCTCATATAACCACTGAGAAGCAGGCCATAGAGTTGAGGCATACAAAAAATTGACAAGGGACCACCACACCGAAGTCCATCGGTCGATGAGTGGACCAGAACTAAGCATGCAGCTTTGCATTCTTTCCGCGATTTACAATTCTAATAACTTATAAATAACAGAGGATACTATTATCTTTAAATATTTGCTTTTAAGCTGCATCTATAACAAACCCAACCGTGTTCGTTCCAGCTACCTGCTCCCCGAGCGAGGCCGCCTCGCCAAACAAAAGACCGGCGTGTCCCGCCGCAGCCTGGCCCCGCGCTGGGAGCACACCTTCACGTACCGCGGCCTGACGCCGGCCGAGCTGGGCGCGCGCGCGCTGGAGCTGAGTCTGTGGGACCGCGACCGACTGGCCTCCAACGACTTCATGGGCGGCGTGCGACTGTCGCTTGGCACCGGTTCATATATTTTGTGACTTTACATCTAAAGGCTCCCGCAAACAGGCGCGACACAAAATTTGGCCTTGTGTTGCGCTGTAGCGTCGCGCCTGTGTGCACGAGCCTTAACACGTGAGAGAACTGGGAATAGCCCAAGCCGCAACTTGTATACTAAACGACAACTTTCATGACAGCAGCGAAGTCGAAGCGAGTCTTGGCGCAAATTATATGATGTAGCTCATTACGTACGCGGATTTAAACAAATCTGTATTCTAAATATTCTTGCATTACTACATTACTAATCATCGAACTTGTGTCCACACAGGAACCTACATGGGTGCCAACGTCAACTGGATGGACAGCGTGGGTAAAGAGGTGACGCTGTGGCAGACCATGATGCAGCGACCCAACTTCTGGGTCGAGGGCTCTTTACCGCTCCGGCCCAACCTCAGCAACTGAACTAATACGTCATCACCGGGCAGTTCTATAGAAAAACAATCAACACTAGATAGCGCCACTGATACGTAAGATACTACGTAATGTTTAATATACGTGAAATATGATATCGTGCCAATTTTGTGTAAGCATTTCTTTACTTGTAAAGCAGTGATAATCGATTATCTTAATTATCGACAGTTATCTTACGTAAAAATGACGCCATCTAAATGAAAATATTTAACATGGTACCCCAACTACCGTACCTTGGTGTTTGTTTGTGTATTTTATTTTATCCATTAGTATTGACTTTTTTGGGGTTCCACAATCATAATTCGAGATTCGAATGTCTGTATTATCATATTGAGGTGACGGTAACGAATAGTTTAATTATTTCTTAGAATTGCCCACCTGTTTTCGTCTTGTTGTCTCTAACTTTAATAATAAATGTTAGGAAAAATAACTATATACATAATTACGTATGTATGATCACATGACATCGAAATCTTTACAAAGTATTGTATCGGCGTTTGTATACTATATTCTTTACTTTATTTTATAAAACTATTTTCTTATACTTTGATACTCTTTATTACTTATATACTGTACTTCTGTACCCAATCTTTTTCGGTGGTTATTAGTGCCAATAAATTACTCAAGAAATCTATATTTACATACCAATTTTATACTTAATTAAGTCATAAGAATTAATCCATCAAACAAAATATTTACTTGCATCGAACAAGTAAATAGTATTTAGATGCCTAATTTTGATATGTAACACATTCCACAATGAATATAATATTAAAATAATAGCTTTAAGTATCTAATGACAATAATATTTTCAACTTTCAAACTGCCTATAGTTAGTTAGAAACTAAGTTATGCATTTAAAATAGAAATTAATGTACAAATTAAGTCTACATGAGTTAAGATACAGCTCATGCATATTGTGATTATAACGTCTAGGTGTTTTAATAAAATTTAAAGAATGAATGTTTGTAAAAGATATCTGTAAAATAATTGGAATGCAAGTTAATGTTTATAATATAACGACTCTAAGACGTCCGTAGTTTGTATAATATTATGTTAGACGTATCAACAGGAATGTGAACGATTCATAGGTATTCGTTTATTATTATATAAACTTAAATATTTTTATGTAAACTTATTGTGAATTTAAAACAATCTGGAAATAAATATTCTGAATAAGTCTTAAGTGTTTTTTTTTTGCTATCTTATCTTATCTTCGATACAAAACTTATAAGATTTAAGTAAAACGAAGACAATCCTACCGGTTTACCGCCACACCCTCCTAATGACTTTCCTTCTTATGACTTCTAACATGTTCGCCGAGGTGTAGGAGTGGGTGTTTTGCGAACAATTAGAGTTCGTAGGTGATCTTAATTTAAAAAAAAAAAGTATAGTCTAAGTCTCGAACCATATGCGTCGTCACTTTGTTTCGGAGGTTCGCTGAACGGAATGCTGTCATCCCCGTCTACATGGTTACTTTGTTGGAAGAGTTGTTCGCGTGTTTGTTTTATGTGAGCGGGCCGCAGCTTTGCATAACTCGCTGCAGATTTTTATGTAGGTAATATTTGGCGATTCTGTCATTTACTGTGGTTGAAACCAAGGTAATCGACATACTTAATCCGAAGAAGTCCCAAAATAAAGTGGCAGTAGGCAGGGCACATCGCTCGCAGAACTGATGACCGATGGGGCTAAAAGGTTGTGGAGTGGCGACCGCGTTTGTAGATGTATCGAAAGGCACAGCGTGTAATATTTCAGAAGAAAATTTAATGTTTCAAAGGGTAAATTACAAAATCGGAAAATAACGAATTACCCATGAATCTTAACAAAACTAGACAATTTTTTAAGAAGAGCAGAATAAAAATTATGCTTAGTAATTCCTCTTTATTTTATAAACCTTTATTTTGTCTAAATCTGAATCTCAACCCATAATTACATGTCTGTCATAGATAAATGATAGGTCTCGCGAATCATTTAACTAAGATGTCATGTCAGTATATTTTTCCGGTCACTGTAACTTATGTTAAGACATAAGGTTGTTAAAACTTATGTTTAAACTTATGTTACAACAATAGGTATTGTTAGATGCCTACACTTAACTGCTTAAAAAACCAACTTGGCAAATTTCAGGATAATTGAAACAAGCATCAGGTAACTTGCTGCTAGTAAGTAGTTGTACGTACCCCAAAGAGTACTATAGTTAAACTGACGTACCCAAATACCCACTATCATTAATAGTTATTATTGCATCTTTGACATTTCTCGAGACCATGGTGTTCCTTTCCGGACTTTTCGGACTAGCTTGCAGAGGCCCGTTAGACACTTTTAATAAGACACCAGCCGACCAATATCCCTGTGTAGCTGTTTGCATTTTTGCAATATGAAAGTGCACCCGACCCAAGGACAGGATGGTTGGTGCAAGACAATTGCAGGATATGGAAACAAATATATTGGACTATGGGTTTGGTTGACTAAAGTGGACTGGTTACCTAGTACTATGCAAAGACTATGGTCTCTTCAGAAAAGAAATATATTGGTCGATTGAAAAATCTGCCGCTGCAAAACATCACCATATTTTTTGTGTTGACACGCTTGGATGAAAAAAATAACAAAATCATTATCGTCGGCCAGCCATTATTCTAGGTCACCCCTACAGAGCCTAGTCTAGTGAAAAGTAATTATTTCATGTGACGCAAATAATTTGTGGTTGCCAATGATTCTCAATTTATTTCGTATTGCATTTAATTTCGTTAGTTTTGGGTACCTTTATTCATAACTCTGGCAACATATCAACCAACTAGAGTTGGGTAGCACACTCTTTTAAAATGAGGATCGTGCGAGGCACTCTTTTTTTGCGTTCCTATTTACCCTGCATTCCGAATTGGGATGTAATCGATTTGAGAGGGCTTACGTCCGTACCGAATTAGCGTGAGCGCCATAATGATGTCATGTGAATCGTCATAAATGACGTCATTACATGAGCCATCTTGCGATAACGCCGACCATGCCCTTTAAAAATATCACTGTGAGCGAAATGTTGACAGCTCTCAGCTGTCATGTCATAATCGTGATATCTAAATCGGTAAGCAAATTATCGATGTGAGCACTGTCAGTGATTATGGTCTAACTCGGAATGCGGCCTTAGATATCGCGATTACGACAGCTGAGAGCTATCAACATTTCGCTCACGGTGATATTTCTATAAGGCATGGTCGGCGTTATCACAAGATGGCGCATGTCATGACGTCATCTATGACGATTCACATGACATCGTTATCGCGCTCACGCTATTTCGGTAAGGACGTAAGCCCGCTCAAATCGATTACATCCCAATTCGGAATGCGGCCGAATTAAAGATACTACGTATTTTGACAGTTAACAAATCGTCGTTAAAGTTAGCACCTATTGTGTTTTTGTTGGCTTGGGTTTTTATTGATTTTTGGTTTTATAAATAAGTTCATGAATAAAAAGATTTCATAACAATGATAAGCCTTCAAGAAAAAGTATTCCTTTACCTTTGTGTATCATTCGCTACATTTAAATCAGGTAAGAGTTTTAGGGCGTTGTTTCTTGTTGTTATTTCTAATTTTGTTTGTTATTTTGATTTCTATCTTTATTTTTTATTTTTAGTTTATTCCATAAACTGCTACCAGTGTTCAGGGACGGATTCTAATGATCCGTTTCAGTGTAATGAGTTTTTAGAGAATGATGTTGATTTGTTACCCATCGACTGTGCGACGATACACAATGCTCAGTACTGTATCAAGCACGTCGGGAGATACGAAGGTGAGAGTTCACAAATAAAAGGCATGAGTCTCACTAATGGGTACATTATTAATGTAGAGATAACTTGAAAATGGTATAGATCTAAGTGAACTTGATAATGCTTGTTAGAATTAACTTACTGGGGTGATACAAGCTAATATTACCTACCTATACTTACCCACTTGATACTTAGTAGGTGAAGGTGATAGACTATTACTAAATCTTAATCTTTTAAAAAAGTAGGCAAAGGTAGACAAAACAGGCTTTTATTCCAGTTTTGTTGGAGTTATTTTATTTCATTTTTTTTTTTTACTTCTATAATTCTTCGTATTTAAACATTTATTAACCATGAACATAGGTGTAGCGCTAGAGTGCTATCAGTGCAATACTTCATCAACCATGGAGTGTGGTGACGGGCTGATGACCTTAGACGGTGGGATACTGAAGCCATCATCTTGCGAGCATGTGTTCAACGCTCAGTACTGCATTAAACTGACAGGTCCCTACCACCAATATGGTGCTTTGCTTGTTTACCAATTTTCATATTATTGATGCCAAACTTTGCTTTGTTCAACAATTATGTTTGTTCATGAAGCAAGTTTAGTAAAGAAATTTTATGTTTCCCTTTTCATTGGCATTCAAGCACAAGGGTTATTTGTATTTTTAAACACACCTAACATTGGTTATCTTTATTTATTTTGTAGGTATATTTATATCTTTATTTGTTTATGATACAATTAATTACACCTATTTATGCACCGGGTGACCGAGTTTTGCAGCACTGGGCACTAAATAAATGCTTCACTAACTTGGTGTGGATATTTTGGTGAGTTCTGCACTTCTTTTCAGTTTTCCTTGGTTTATCCTTACACCCACAGTCCATAACCACAGATATTATAATACTACGTACAGATACCCAATCCCATACAAAGAAATGACACCTCCCTAACTCTGGCTATTGAGCTGGCAATTTTTCGTCATCAAAATGTTCAACAGATGGCAGCATCAGCGATTCACTAATTGCCAGAGACTGTAGTTTTACAACATCATCTAGGAGTCAACCTACTTTTAAAACGTTTTGTGCCATACTTTTTAAATAAAGTTTTATACTTTCAGTTTCAAAAAAACATGTTAATAAGTTTCTTTTATATTTCTATATTAAAGAAATAGATTTAAAATAAGTTGGTTGATTTAAATTTGTGACTATAATGGTTATTTTGAAGACAGGACAAATTGAGTAACACGCTATTTATTGCAAAGAGCTCTTATACAAAATGATTAACAGATGGCTACTTTTATCATTATACGGGTTTGAATTGAAGTTAATAGCTGAAAAACGAGTGTGAATAGATAAATCAGCATTTAACAAGGAAGTCTTGATTTTTACTTATCTGACTTTAGCCAAAATTCTGCCATTTATCGCTTTCTAATGATTGTTAGAAGACAATATACAATGTTCTAGTTGAGACCCCATGCCATAACTAAGTAATGAATGTCCAAAAGTAAATTCAGTATGATATTATTATCATCAGTAAACTGGGAGCTATTACAACTCATTCACTTTTTATTTATGCAGATAATGCCATCAACTGTATAAAAGTGTAGGTAAAATGATCACCAAAAAAATTGGCATTCTGAAGGCCTACATTCAGCAGTGGACTTCAAAAGGCTGCTGATTCTAATGTTCCTAATGCTAATGTGATTGTATGTAATCCCTCAATAAGTGTTGGCTTATTAAATTATGGGATACCAATTCATCAAATGATGCAACCAATTCATGTTTCAGGAGGCATCAGCACAAAGAGATACTGTTCATCATTAGATTTAGGGAATTACTGCAACTATGTGCAGCAGCCCGGAGACAAACTGGAGTACAGGACTTGTATTTTCACATGTAATTCAGATGGATGCAATGCCGCCACAAGCCTAAAGACATCAGTCTTCTCTTTAATAACACTCTTGATCCTCAAATGTTTTGTGTTATAAGAATTAAAGTTTAGATCTATTATATGTTTAGATTCCACACATTTGAATCATACAAAGAAACTTTAGCACAATCAAATTGTACTTACAGCTATTTCTGTTTTTGAGATGTGGCTTTACAGTTCAACATTGTTTATATGCAGTAGATAATATAGAGATATAGCCTTCAAACTATGTAGTGCCTTAACATTAATAACAGAAGTAGTAATAATAATATGTACAGAATTTTATGCAAACTTGACAGCTATTTAGTTATTTAAAATACTTAAATATTAAACTGAAATTCAGTGTAATGTACCTAAATGAATACATTTACAATTGGTCCATCCAACATCACATTCCATTTTTTTTATAAGTGTGAAAATCAAATTAATATTAACTTTTTTCTACTATTATTATGAAGAATATAATATACCTTTTTATCTAGAAATATGAATCTAAATATATTTTAGTTTCTGTTATACATTGACTGACTAGAAGATAAATAGGTCATTGTAATTTGTACATACTTTTTGTACAATAAACTTTTAAATAGCTGTAATGGTTTTATTTACCTATTCTGCCTACCGATCGAACTTATGTAATACATAGTACAAGTGTACCTCTAGCTAACCAATTTAATTTCGAGAATCGGTTCGTCCTTATGAATAAAACTCAAAATACTATCCAAACATTTATTGAAAATTTGTGCTACACAAGCATGATATAAAAATACATAATAATAAATATTAACACCGACTTAGCCAAGAAAATAATCCAGCTAATGCACAATAATACTTTAATTTTCACTTACCAAACTAACATTATGCGTTTTAAACTGAACATGGAATGTAATGATTAAAAAGATTCAATATATTGAATTTTAAATATGTCACTAAGTATATAAGTTTATAGGCTTTATGTGGCATCATTCCAATTCATACACAAGTCGCATACAATTATTAAAGCCTATTTATACTATAATGAATTAGTTTACTTTTTAATGGCAATAATTCAAGCATAAATTGTGCAAATCAAAACAGCTTGATAGTCTTTTGAGAACATCGAGCACCTATGTTTAATACTTCTATGATGCTAGCTCCGTCTTAACTATAATTATGTACAGAAAAAGTTTAGGTAACTTTTTTTGTACAATTTCATTTGCAACGTAGGAATCACGGTACATGAATACACCTAGTAAGTAATGAAAGTAAATGCTTCATCGCCGTAAAATGGTATAAACAATAATGCAGTCAAAATGTATAATAATACATAGAAAATACAAAACACAATATTAAAATAACAGGTAACACTATTACATAAATCAGACTATTAACACAATCACTAACAAACAAGATGTCAACTTAACTATAAAACTGGGAATAACATTTAAGATGTGCTGCATAAAAAAGTGCTTTTCACGAGATCAGCAGCCTAAAATATTCATTTGTAACAAGATTCCTTTACAATAGTAGTTTCATCTATATCTCAAACGACTAATGAAGACGATTCAAATAATAATATTATGATTGAATAGATTAGGCAATTTGATCATTGATCACATCTCACATCACTTCAAAAACTTTTAAACCATAACCCTGATTTTGATTGCATATACATAATTGTATAGAAAATAAGTAAATCGCATACACAAAGTTATAATTAGAAAAAAAACAGTTTGTGACAAGAACATTTATGTAGAATGTCATGGTTTTATCACATTAAAATTCCTAAAACAAAGCAATACACGACCTATGTTTATGAGAAAATTCATAGGCCTTAAATGTAACATTTCAAATAAATCACAAATACGTCAAGCTTAGCTGCCGAATTAGCCCAAAGCAATTTTTGGAATGATTAATTTTGATCCCTCAGGAAACAAATGTTACCTCGCGAAAGTCATGATCTGCGAACAAAAGCATTTCTGGAAAACTTTTTCGAATATGATAAGAACAGCAAAAAAATCGTATAAATGAACAATACAAAATGGGTAAACAAAGCCCAGTCCTTATAAATAGACTGCTATTAAATGTAGCTGTACATTCACTGATTGGTGAATGTCTGAAGAATACCAGGTTTAGTATTCAATACCACGAAGAAAAAATCCTGCTTTCTCTTCCACTCTTAAATATTTTATCCTTACATCACTTGCGTATCAACGCATTCCTTATACATGCTATATCTTAACTTCAAAATTAGTATTTTAACTTGTGACAACATTAAGACGTGGTTTAGACTAGGGAATAACAACTAAACCTTAAAATAATATAATAGAAGGCTAAGAGAACAGATCAAGTGCTTAAAGCTTGATCGACGTTTTTACAAGCATTATAACGAACATTTGATAACCTCGCGCTATGTAAGCTAAGACCACGACCACTGGTCGCATCTAATTCTGGGTTTCATAGACCCAACGGTCTGTGAAACTCGATTTCCCATCGCGCATTTTCCCGTATCCAGTCGCTTATATTAGTGTGGCACAAAATATTCTAAAGGCCAAGCCTCAAGCATCTCTGTCAAGCGACCAGTGGTCTTGAACCTTTAGTATTGCGCGAGGTTCCATATTCCATGTCCGCCATTTTGAAGCGTGTGTTCGCTTGGTAAGACAAAAGGCTTTTAGGCATGCTGGCTTATGAGCCGTCGCGTTGCAGCCTCGCTTGTAGCGCGGCTACCAATTGTTCGAGCTCACGAACCCGCTGTTGGCTGTTTTGTAACTGCCTCTTCACGATCCGCAACTCCTCGCCTTGGCGGTTGAATGCGAGGCGTAACTGGAAACGAAAATGGAAATTTATAAGGTAAAGGATCAGCAAATATGTACCAATATCGAGTTGTACTATTAGAAACTACTTGCGCAAGAAAGGCGTTTATTACAAAAACAATGATACAAGTATTTTAGATAATTATGCTGCTTCTAATTGGTATTTCCACTATTATTACTTATAAACTGCGGGGTCTAAGGTTTTAATATCTATACTCGCGGGCTGGGCAGCTGCTCCGACCACTTTCTTGTTCATATTTATGTGTTAGAGGAACATGTGTTGAGTGTGACAGTGTACATACCTCATGTTCAGTACTGAACACGTCTCCCTGGTTGATCTGCTTGTACAGCGGCACGGGCTCGGCGTCGCCCGTCTGCTTGCCGAACATCCGCTGCAGCTGGTGGAACTTAGTGTTCTGGTTTGCGCTTGTCTTTTGAGATTTCTCGTTTACTTGCACCTGTAATTTGGAGGGTTTGTTTTTAACTTCTAAAGGTGGCATTTTTAATTAAATTGGTACATTTTGAATTTAACATTAAATAATTATTATTAGAATATGTATTTCCTTTACATAGGAGTTGGCAAATCAAAACCAAACAACTGTTTTTTCCAAATGTGTAAGCGGAAAGCATCTCCTGCATGACGATGCAGAATGGACTCAGTATAATCTATTAACAATGACTTCGAGAGCTTTTATATTACATTAGTATTACTTCACTAGTTAATGATTTGTATTTATGTTACACGACCAATTCAGAAACAAAATAGATAAATACAACAAAATGAACATACATCTACCTGCTCATTTTCACTATTATGATTCTCGTTGGGTTGCCACGTGCCTAGCGGCCGGTAGTCGGGCGTGGTCTCCCGCGATAGGAACGCGAACTTCTTCCGGTTGTTGGCGTCTTGAGGCTGCATCGCCGGCGCGTTGTTGCTTGTGCGTGGCTTGTGCGTTGTTATTGTTACTCCTGTCAAATTAGATTAGTATTAAAATAAAGGTTTTGGTATACGCAAGGCTGTAACGGGGTAGTATTTCTGGGTCACAATATTCTGGCGTGACGACATTAGAAAGTCAGCGTTATTAACATGGTGTCCAAGTGACACCATGCTACGCTCACTTTAGGATATCAAACAGTACTGATTGACTGCTGTTAAAGTTCATTATTTTAAATCAAAAGTTAGAAAATGCTGCATTCTATAAAGGCAATACTTTAAATCGGCAGAAAAAATACATTAATATTATGTAGAATCGTACCTGTCTTCATACTGATTAGAAGCGGTGGCGTGTTCATGCCGCTGAGCCAGTCTTTTGCGGTGAGCGCGGGTAGTTGCGCAGCAGTGTCGGGGTACAAGTCCTCCTGGAAAACAAATCAATATTAAAATTACGATACATTTTCGATTTTGTTTGCCGTACGATTTAAGTTCCAAAATCCGTCTGTAAGTTAAGGCTCGTTCACACCACCGCGACGCCACAGCGCGACGTGTCGCGAGGCGATTCTGCGACATTTTCGCGCCGCAACACCTTTCACACTGGAGCTACAAGTAGTATAACGGCGCTACAAGTAGTATCGCGGCTGTATTGTATAACCATACAATACAGCCGCGATATCGCGGCTACATCAAGTAGCGCACGCGACACCAGAAGAGAGTATAAATGGTGATGCAGTCCAAGTTGAGCTCATTAGTAGACGATCTTCGTCATAGGACGAAGGCAGGTCTTTGCGTGGTTGCTGAGCGAGGGGTCCTAGGTTCGATTCCCGCGTCGGTCGAAATAAGCCAACCTAACCTTAGTAGGTACCTTAGCTTGACCAAACACGCACGAAGGACGAAACTGGCGATTTCGGAAGTGTATTTACTTCAAGTAATTAGGTTTTAGTTTTTAATTTATGTGATTTCGGAAAATTTACTTTAATTTCTATAATAATTAATATGTAAAGTGTACTTTCAGTAGGTAGGTACCTACTCGTACTCAGCTACTTAATTATCATTTGTAAAATTATCTAAAAGTTGATATTTGTAACTGTATTGGAATTTACCTAGTACTTACTTTTAATTTATTTATCAAACTAATTCCATTAGTATCTAAGTGAATGATTTTCTTACAAAATTATGCTGAATACGTTGAATTCGAACTGATTCACGCACAGCTCATATTATCATGTAATCGACTGCTAGCGGAGCCCAAGCACTCTTACGTTGAATCGGACGCCCGCTCTGAACAGGCTAAAAAGTACGACGAACGCAGACAGCTTCAACTCGCGGCGCCATTTAGAATTATGGTAGAAATAGAATTATGGTAAAAAAAATATATCAATAATATTATTATTGATATTTTTTTTTACTTTGTTTGTGATTAAACATTTTAAAAACAATATTATGCATTGAACAGTTACTTATTTCAGATGTCTTACATAATGTTAATAATGAGTTTCATGCAAGTCCGCTGACTGCAATGCCGAAGAACACCAAATAAATTATTGAACAAATAAACAATTTCCTGCAGTTTCCAATAATATTTGTTATCATTGAATCCTTCCAAAAGCTTAGTATTGTATAATTATGCAATACTAAGCTGTATTCGCCCGGACACCGCGCGCATCTTTTTCAAAGAGAAACCGCGCCGCCACCGCCGCGCCGCCGCCTCTTGTAATGTACTCACGTGCCCGTAACCCGCAAGTAGGAGGAACATTAATATACTACTAGGCACAATGGCCCGCATATGATACAGCCGAATAAGAGGCCAGCACCCTAATTGCGTAACACTGCTTACCAGTATCAATCACAATCTGAATAATTTTGAAGGATATTGTTAATCCATTGATTATGTTCGAAAAATTTGTCTGCTCAACAACGTACCTACATCAATAAATGTTGTCGAACGTTCAAAATGAAAGCCATTGCTACTGTTAGTGTGTTACGCAATTACCCCGTAGCTAGCCTATGCTGGCCTCTAATAAGTTTCTGTCACAAACATTCCTATTTTTATTTCTTTACTACGAGTTCAGGTCAAGGTCAAAATGTTACCACCGGCGACCTATATCTACCTAGTCGACCTATACAGGACGACTGCACCAATACGGGGTGAACGGAAATGACGCGCAACCTCAATTTATTATTTACATTATTTTGGGCACAAAGTTGAAACTTTTCGTCTTCTTTTTCTTAATTATTACTGGCATTTTTGTGCAGTTTTTTTAAAGCTTTAATTGTACAACTCACACAGCAATACACTTGCATAAAAAAATTTGAAATAGCTACCAGCTCAGCTGTTTCGCTTAAGTTCACGCGAGGTCAACGACAGCCTAGTATATAAGTATAATAAGTTGCTTTTATAAAATCGCATTTTGTATCAGAGGCGTCTAGAAGTTTGGCGCGATCTATACCACCTACCTACTCATGAAGCGCGCGCGCAAAGGATAAGCGGCGCCCGGTTGGTTAGCTCTGGCTTTTAGATTTGAAACTTTTATCTGAGAAATAAAAATGACGGCTTGACAACATTTGTGTAGAAAATATATCAAACCACCGTATTATTATTACGTCCGATATAAGTTCTCTGACGAATTATTATGCTATACCTGTACTTACTTACTATTGAAAAATCAGCCCAAGGTGATTTAAAATTAGAACTTTAGGTTTAAATCCTCAAGTACCTTAGTAATTCATTTGGGAATCTGTCGTCTAGAAATTGTTGAAACGGGCATTAGTAAATTAATAAATACCTACACATTACTGTATCGCTATGTAGGTACACTTGTATCTTTTACGTCATCAATCCTCATCGGAAGCGTTATTTAATGGGAATAAGTAAGCTAACTCCTAATGATTCTTACCTATAAATTAATAACGGCATGAAAAAAAAATAACACTACGTAAGACCTTTTGTTATTTTTTTTATAAGAATCAACAGATAAGTCATTAATTTTACTTGATATTAATGGTATCAATGTTGTCGTTAGGCGAGCCGGCACAGACTTGCGTATGTGTGCTGTGTAGGTAGTTAGTTCCTACCTACAGTGCGCGTGCGATGCAATATGACACTTTCTATAGGCAACCGATTACGAAAGTCATTGGAGTTTCGTATTTTTATTTAAGTCTATCAAAAGGTCGTCATCTGATGAAGAACTCATCATTAGGACCTCATGCTCAGCAAACACGCCGAAATCCGCCCACTTCCTATAAAAGGAATAAAAATGTGTTGCATGCGAAAAAGAACTTTAGGAGTTTATTATGTTAATGTTACTTTTACGAATTGACTTTTATTGGAAACTAAGAGTCTGTAAAAAAAACTTAATTAGGTACGCCTACCTAAGTCACTTAGCACGTCCAAATTCGCCAGTTTCGTCGTGCGTGCTTGTGTGGCCAATCTTAGGTACCTACTTAGGTTAGGTTGAATTATGTCGACTGACCAGGGAATCTAACCCAGGACACCACGCTCAGCAAACAAGCACAGACCTGCCTTCGTCCTTCTTCTGGTGCCGCGTCGCGACTTGATGTAGCCCATGCGATATCGCGGCGACGAGTCGTCGCATAAGCTACGCGACGCAGTTGTAGTTTCGGCATCTTCAAAAAGGTACCTACTCCTTTGACCACGTCTCATGCCGCCAAAAACATTAGTAAGACATTGAAATGTAACTCTTATGCCATTGCAATAAAGTATAAATTAGAATGATCAACATTTTCGAGGAATTTTTAAGTTTCAAATGGTTGGTTGATTGGTACTTGGGTTTCAAATTAATTTAATCAAATATTTCTTTTTATAAACCTTATGACAATGACATAAGGGTCATATTATTTCAATGACATACTATTTTGCTTATGATTTCATTTTACTAAAACGTGAGGTTAGATTGGGTTGTGTCGACCGACCGAAGAATCGAACCTAGGACCCCACGCTCAGCAAAGACGCACAGACGTGCCTTCGTCCTCTGACGAAGTTCGTCTACTAATGAGCTCAACTTGGACTGCATCACCATATATACTCTCTTCTGGTGTCGCGTGCACTACTTGATGTAGCCGCGATATCGCCGCTACACCATACAGAATGGTCCAAAGGTGACGCGCTGCGACAGTGTCGCGGTGCGACAGGTCGCTCCTGTGTGAACTGTCGCGCGCGTTTTCATAGAAATTGTTCTACAGATGTAATATCGCAGAATCGCCTCGCGACACGTCGCGCTGTGGCGTCGCGGCGGTGTGAACGAGCCTTTACACGGATGAACAGGTTTAGTACGCCTAAACTCGGACGATTTTGCCTGCATTTAATAAAACATATCATTTACCTGGAAGCAGTCGGACTTGCGTGGCACAATCATGGAGATGGGCTCGCACAGTCCCCGCGACGTGTGCAGCTTGTAGAAGCGGAACACTTCGCACGACGCAGTGCTCACGCCGCGTTTAGGCATGAAGCCTAGTCCTCGCTGTGAATTAAATACATGTTGAGTTGAGTACTTATACTGTTTAGCTGTTGTAGTTATGTTATTACCCAACTGCGCGGCAACCAAGACAGGGTTATGTTTTTCATGCGTGCATGTCTCTTCGTATGTGGGATTCTTTATACCCTTGAACCATCCTAGCGGCTGGATGGATTTTAATATATATCGCGATAGAGATCGCCTCATTTAGGTCGCACGATAGTTTAGGTTTTTTTTTTATCTTAATGGCGAATATTAGACGTTAACACGTAAAGTTATGAATGATGAAATATTTGTACCATGACCATGTGCATTTATTTTGACAACCCTCAAAATAAATGCCTTGAGGAGACGATTCCAAAAAAATAATACATTATATGAAAGACAAATAAAAAACGACTTCAGCTCAAAACAAGCTCACTTTTAAGTACTTAGTTTAGTCTGATGCAGTTATTTAGTGCAGTTATCTCAGATTTGATGCATATTATCAGACTGCTTGAGCCGTCGGGTTTTATTTTTAAATTTATGAGGTATTGATGAAAATGGAATTCCAAGTCATCATTATTTATTTAAAACAAATATTAATATTATACACAGTAATTTAAGCAAATTAACAAAATAAAAAAAATATGGAATTAGATAAAGATCATTTTGGTGTGACTGACAGTTTAGTTACTTCTGAAGTTGTCAGTCACTGAAATTGGACTGATACTGTAAATACTTTGAATAAAAAAGGCAATTACCGCCTGATTTTTTAATCAAGTTAACGTAGACTAATTCTCACTCAACATCCATAAAATGTACTTTAGGTTTAATAACTCCAGTCAGACATTGATATTATTATGGCAGCTTGATTTGTATACACAGTACATTTTGGTATCAAATTAATAATGCTTGCTTACATCAAGCACCTAGAGCGCATAATCGTTACCGAAATAACGATATTGTTAAACAATAAGATGAGTTTTTCAAAGACAGTTTTGACATAACCATTTTAAATTTGTAATATTTCTTTTTATGTACAGGTTTCTTCATCAGGTCATGTTGGGTATAGAACCTTTTGTAACAACATTACATCACGCCTGTATGTCTCCGAAGGGTATTCAGAAGTGCTCATAGAAAATCCACATTTGATCAGTTATCTAGTTTTGTGACAACATGAATGCAATTAATAGTATACAATAAGTTATAACGAGAAAATGAAACGAATTTCTACCACCATTTATTATCGGAATGTTCCATAGTCATTGTGGCGTTTCGTGGGTTCTTGCAAATGTGACTTACTTGTGGGTTACCCGAAAGGAACTGATTGAGGAAATGCACGTACGGCGCCTCGTCCACCACTTCATAGTATCGGATATTCCCGTCACCCTTGCCAGCGAGGTACACCTGGGTAGAAAATAGAAAAAAATCCGTTTAATAGCATCATCATTGCCCTTATCCCAATTTATTTGGGATGGGCGCAACACTCTTCTTCTATATTATTCTTCATCTCGGTAGGGGGGACCCCTTTCTAGCCATATCATCTGTCACACAGTCCATCCATCGTTTGTTGGTCTTACTCTACTCTTATAGTCATATACATTCATACTCAAAACTTTCCCCTTGAAATTCTAATTTAAAAGTTAACGATAAAACGTGGTACTGTTCCATTACAGGCCGCACCTTGTCCCAAGGGTAACGTTTGGCGACGACTAATGGTTTTTATCAAGTAGATGATTTCTATCTCATGGTTTCATATAACGAACAACGTTATAGGTTTTATTGTCGTTGGGTTATAAATGATAAATGATTTTATTTCTGTAAGTGGGTTTGTTTAAATACTTTTTTTTTAAACTAGATGAGGTCGGCGTTTCCTATCTGACTACTCTGAGAAGAAAGGCCGAAACAAACTCAGAGGTCAGTCTCTTTTAAAGTCCAGACATAATCTTGGTCAGATCATGTGGATTCATGTCTGAAATGGTCTTTTGAGGAAAGAACCACACAGATTGAGTGGACCTGTTCAGTCAGTGCACGCATTTGTCAGTAATCGTGCAGCTCAACTCAAAACAAAAGGAGCTCAACGATTCGACGAACAATACCAAAGAAAGGACATTGGGTAGGCCGCATAATTACTCAAACGGTCAGACCAAGATTACGATTAAAACTAACTGAGATAATAAAATAAAAAAACAATGACCCACATAGTCTTAACTTTCACAATAATAACAATAAAATAATACCTAGGTAAGTAAATATTCATGTCAAAGTTTATTTTCACATCATATGAGGACCATGTAGGTAGGTGTCTGAAATGGTCTTTTGAGGAAAGAACCATACAGATTTGAGTGGACCTGTCCAGTCAGTGAACGCATTTGTCATTAATCGTGCAGCTCAACTCAAAACTTAAGGAGCTCAACGATTCGACGAACAATACCAAAGAAAGGACCTTTGGGTAGGCCGCTTTAAGTACTCAAACTGCCAGATATAAAAATTGAGAATTTTTGAGATAGACAAAATATATAAAAATATTACCCACTCACGTAGTCCTCACACGAAATTAGAATAATAATAATATTTTACAAAGTAAATATTCATGTCATTGTTTATATAATAATCATGAAATGTCAAAGTGTATATAAAATAAAACAAAACTTAGGTACCAAACAAAAAAACCATATTCAGTATGCGAAAATTGAAGAAGGTCGGTCCCAAGCCTTTTTGTCCTCAATTCTTTGACGGTATAAAAAGCTTTCTGGCACAACTTACGTTTAATAAATGATTTGAATTTATTAAGGCTTAGATCTAGAACGTGGCTTGGAAGTTTATTATAAAAGCGTATACATTGACATCTGAACGAGCCACCTATTTTCTTGAACCTTGTTGTAGGTACAACAAACTTGTGTTTGTTCCTAGTATTTATATTATGGATATCACTGTATGTAAAAGATTTTCATAAATATTCTGAGAAGGCACAGTCATTACATTAATTTCTTTACATTTCTCTCTGAGAGAGTGTCTCGGACTTAATTTATACATTGATCTAACAGCTCTTTTCTGCAAAACAAATATAGTCTGAATGTCGGCGGCATTTCCCCACAACAGAATACAGTACGACATTACACTATGAAAATAGCTAAAGTACACTAACGCAAGTAAAGTAAGTATGCTGCGGAGCTTAGTTTTTTTGACAATTTATCAATATGTGGGCCCCACTGAAGCTTAGCATCCAAAACTAAGCCCAAGAATACTGTGCTGTCTTCAGGTTTCAATTCTTCGCCCTTTATCAACACCTTCGTTTTCACCTGCCTAACGTGAGGTAGCGTAAACTTAATGCATTTAGTCTTCTTTTCATTAAGAAGTCAATTATTAACATTGAACCAGTGAACTATTTTTGAGATCGCGCTATTTACATCGTCAGTAACCAGCTGCTGACGTTTAAGTTTAAACAAAATTGAAGTATCATCCGCAAACAGCACTATATCATGATTATCCTTTATGAGGTAAGGCTAGTCATTAATATAAATAAGAAACAAGAAAGGACCAAGAATTGAGCCCTGTGGAACTCCCATTGTTAAGATAGATCCGGGAGATCTTTCTCCATTAACGTCAACGCTCTGAATCCTTTTACTCAAGTATGAAGTAAGAAGATCCAGAGCGGTGTTTCGGATCCCGTAGTGGCGGAGTTTCCTGATTAACGTTTCATTAAGAACGCAATCGAATGCCTTGGACAAATCACAAAAGATGCCCAAGGCATCGCATTTATCTTCCCAAGCATTATAAATATGTCCTAAAAGTTCAACACCGGTACCATCAGTAGTTGAACGACCCCTTGTAAAACCGAACTGTTTGCTATGTAATAATTTATGTCTGTTAAAAAATCTTTGCAGTTGGTGTAACATTAATTTCTCAACATTTTTACTAAATGAGGTAAGTAGTATACTTACTAACAGAAGATTACTGTACTATTTAGACTCACAAAGGATGCGGGACTAGCTTAATATATTTAACAATGTCGTAAGCAAGCAGGAACATCGATCTTACCTTACGTAAAGTGAACGTAAGGTCTTTACCTAACCGACACTACGACAGCCGTATATTTATTTCGTAAGTCGATAGAAAAAGAGTTATCTAATTTTCATGTTTGTTTTCTTATTTGATTAGCCTTCAGTACTGATCGTAATATGATTACGATCATTACTGAAGGTGCTCTCTTTACTTCAAATAGTTAAGGGTCAAACTAAAACTTTTCTGACTACTTGAAAAAAACCTATTTCATAAACAAAAAATCTTAAATTAATTCACTCTCAGACAACGCATAGCCTTAACCAAAGGGTCTCAAGCATGAAATTTAAAAAAAAGTGATCCTTGATACAGGATGACTTGTAATTTGACGTATTCCTTCCAGGATTTGAAAGTGTGCCCATTTGCAACAACTAAGCCCCATAAAGCCTGAACAAAAAATTCATGGGATTCGAGAAAACCCAACATTCATGAGTTTAGAAAAAAGTAATATTAAGTGTCGACTCAATATCCCTTTTCTCTAAACTTTCAAATTGAATGGCCTTCATTGCTGTTCTATTGAGTACCTAATACTTTAACAAACCTTTGGATAGAACGAAATTATCCCAAAAATCAAACAGTTAAAAGTTATAGGAAGAAGATTAATAAACATTTTCATAAATCATCTACATCCATGAACTTTGATGTGTCAAAGTTCATATAACTTGTGAGTTATGTGGAAATTTTATTATCCCATTAAGCTTACTAATTAAGGGGAAGACATCTAATTTAAACACCTATCTAACGAGGTACGAAAGTTATAAGAAATATTTAGAGCTGCCGATAAAACAGTCTGTTGTTAATACTGGCAAAGTTATGAGTTGAGTAAAGAGTTTGCAAATTATTGAACTATTTAAAAAAATGTGGTGATCGAATTAATTAACTGGTTTATCCATCCCACTACTTTCTAACCTACCAGGAATTCATCACACGTTAGGCACCCAGGTTGTCATGAAGAGGTCACGACAACCTCGACCACCCCTGTCATGTAGGATGTCCTAGTTCAGGGTTCGAGACCTCACTGATGTAACGTGTACTTGATTACAAGATTTGGAAATAAATTACTATTACCATAAAGAAGGTGAGCTGTAGGAAGATTTTTTATTTTTTTATCCCCTAAAGCCGCGTCTTAACCGAAAGAGACTGTCGCGAGAATACGCGACCGTCGCGCTGGTGGTTTATTTAAGTGACATACTCGCGGAATCAATGTAGTCGCATATTTAAGTTCTTATTGATGTAAACGATCGCGTAATCGCGTATTCGCTTTCAGCTTGGACGGGGCAGAATACATAAACAGGGGTTAAATAGGAGATGAAAGTTTGAATAAAGGTCCTCCTTTTTGCAATCAGGAAATCGCATTGCTTGTTAATCATTATTCCCTGCAAATTATAATAATAATACCAGCCTATTTTTGTCCCACCGCAGGGCAAAGGCCTCATACAGAGAAGGCATGAGCGTGATTTCAGACGTATAAAGTCCAGGTTTCCTCACGATGTTTTCCTTCACCGATGTCAGTAATGTACAAGATAAACTCATAAAGTACATATGAATTGAAAAAGTCAAATAGGTCTTTCTCGGATTTCAACCCACAACCTCGTGCATGAGAGGCGAGGCCTTAACCACTGAGCCATCACGACATTCTAAACTGCAAATGAACTAATGAAAGTATGTCGTAGACTTACCATGTTAGTATCATAATCATAATACGGGAACACGACGCCGGACGAGCTATCGATGGTCTCACAGACAAGCGGCTTGTCCAAATCATGTTGGTCCCACACGGCGTACTGACGGTCGCTGTAGCGCGAGAACCCGGTTGTCAGCACCTTGCCTTGGCCGCCCAGGAATGTACACTTAGAGGCTTTAGTGCCCAGGTGGCAAGGACCTTCCTGTAATGAGAGGATAAAGGTATAACTAAAATGGCAGAACATATAGAGATAAATGGTTTCGGGTTCCGATAAAAACCTCGTAATAATGGTAGGCAAAAGTCGCGCAATATTGTTTTAGCACTATGTTTTTCTTGTGCGGACACGAAAACAACGTGGAGTATTGCGTCAACATTCTGTTTAGCAGCAACTGTTTACGTGTGTGTACCGGTGTTAGGGGAAGTTGAAAGACATTTTAGCTGTGTGATAGGTGGGTACGATATTTCCTGTGCAAAATCTTAACACAGACTGGCCGTGTGGACAGCAACGGTAAACACTATTTCAAGCAACATTGATGGAAATGAACACTTGGTTATCTTGGTTATTAAAGTTTTGTGGAGTGGTTTGATAAGGGCTTCTTAAACCCGTTGTAAAGTTTACAAAGTAACACTTACAGAGAGCACGATGCCTCTCCGCGGCTCGATGACGCGCAGCTTCTTGTCCTTGCTGGTGGTGGCCAGCAGGGAGCCGTCGCGGTTGAACGACATGCAGTAGATCACGTCCGTGTGGCAGTCTATCACTTTCACGGCCTCGCCCTTGCCCACGTCCCATACAAAGATCTGCAGGAGAAAACATATTTATTGTTATAGAGTGGCAAGTAGATGTCTCGATGAGCCAGAACAGACACGTAACCTCTGGCGAAGTATGACGAAGAGAGCTTTTACAGAAAAGATCGGCAGTAAGTTTTTACAGTATTTAACTATTCATAAACATAATTTTGTAGTACCTGGTATAGTGACTGTGTAAGTATACTGCTATTATTGATGCTAGGTGCATATAGAGTTATTACGTCTACTAGTCAATCACAATGATTAATTAAGCTACCTTGAGTTAGAGTGGGCCGTGTTCACAGTGATAACAGTGACAGAAGTATAAAAGATCAAGGTGACACAAAGAATAAAAAATTGCACGCAGCACAATGATTCTGTTAATTTAAAAGATTGTATGACCTTTTGTATCGATGTTAAAGGGTTTGAACGTCAATAGAATATTTAATTTTTTACTAAAATTTGGGTGGTGCAATAAAATAGCAGTCTTCTTGACTGGCTAATATTTCTACCACCGCATGAGCTATTCCTACATTATTCCTATTATTATAAAGTCGACTTGAGGAAAAATCCCTAATATATATGTTATGTAAGTTTAATATTTAATGGATTATACGCATAAACCTTCCGAAATAAATTGTCTAAATTATGGTGACCGCATCAAAATCCGTTGCGTAGTTAAGAAGAACAACGCGGTCACACAGATTACAATGTATATACATAGATAATATTACTATACGAAAGAAGAACGTGAACATATTGTTACTAAACTACATATTGTACTTAAACTAATTGTTGCACAATACTGAAGTGTAGACAGTTTATTACACTTTTTTTAAAATATTTATAAACAGTTCCGTTTATCAAAGAAAAATAAAAGCAAATAACAGCAATGACAGTTCTAAAATTTTAAAATATCGCTTCAGTTTAGTCATATAAATAACTGTTCTGCAAACGGTCCCCAACATTTATTATTTTGATAGCAATGCAGCACGCAAAACTAAAGAGTCGTAATGGCCTTATACATCGAGCCTCGCGTGACGATAGCAAATAATATCAAGTCTGTACGTATCGACAATCGCGAGTACGAAAGTGTTCACAAATCAGGAACAAATCACTGAAGAATTGAAGAGCATTCATGTTAAGTTTGGATTCAATTTGTACGACAATGTGTTTCTGGTTGATGCATGCTTCACATTTGGTGTTCAAGTTCAGTTGTCATAAATAACAATAAACAATTTGAAACTTGTGTGAACAGCGAATGAATTTGTTTCCGTTAGTGAATGAATTTGCGTCCTATAATCATCCTATAATTAATAATGATAGGATAACATTTACGAATGACCACAATTGTTTTTTGCTTAGGATATTGAGCAGGCACAATTAAGTAACAAACCCATGTACATATGTATAAACCAAAGTTAATATGGCAGCTAACCGTAACTTTTCGAGATATAGGTACGGCTGGGATGTCCATAATTACCATACTAATAATTTATGAATGCGAAAGTAACTGACTGTTAACGGCTGAACGGATTTCGATGAAATTTGGTACACACATAGACCATAATCTAGATATAGGATATTAACTTTTATGACGTGAGCGAAGCCGCGGACAAAAGCTAGTCTCAAATAAAGCTTTTCGTAGAGTCACAAACTATGGAAACTGGAACTTCCAAAAGTATCAAAAACTATATGTACTGACCAAATAATCGAATCCAGCGCTGAGCAGTATATTCTCGGCCGTAGGATGCCACTCGATGTACGCGACGCGTCGCTTGTGGCCATGTAGTTCCACCAGCCAGTCCGTCAGGTGCATCGACAGACCGCCGTCCGGAATGTGCCACAGTTTTACCTGTGGATAAAAGTTAATCATTTGATTTAAAAACTATTGAAACAGATGTTAAGCGGGTATTAGCTGATGGTAATTAATAAGATGGGTTAATAGGTTTAAAATCAGCTTTTGCTTACACCTTACTCAATTTAAATTTGGTAAATAATACACCCTGTATTTCGTTCTTTGAATTACATATAGATGGTAAGTTTTATTATCACTATTGTTCTACATTTCACAATGTTTTTTTTTTTTTTTTGCACAACCCGAGCATTTTTTCGTTGATGCAACGTAAGCTACATATCTGATAAGAATTGGTGGAGCAGCCAATTAGGCAGTCAATTGGTGTCACATTCTTAAATAACAAATCAATAATAATTGGTATTGTTCTCATGTCGGTCTGTTGTGTAAAAGCTACTATTGTTTCAAGGATTTCAAATGGAATGCAAAACGATCGAATCAAATGCACACATTACGATAACAAATACAGAATGCTGGAGTCATTTAAATTATATCACCTATTTACACGACACCGGACAAATGATGACAATAAACTATACAATCAAGACAACAGCAATTTCTGCTAGATAAGATAATATAATCAATGCTCGTTATCCAGTATAATATAGCAACACATAATCATATATTGACAACCAGGCTACACGCTTTCATGCCAACAAAAAGCGAGAAATTGTTCAAACGGAATATCCCCGAGTAACAGGCATCAATTGCCATGACCAAATTGCGGTTATAAAAAAGAAAAAAAATTGGCACAAACAAAATTACCGTGCAGTCATCGGAACACGACGCTATGATGTTATCGTTGAAAGGATTCCATTTTATGTCGAGCACGGGGCCTTTGTGGCCCGTCACTCGACTTGTGTTGAAGTCCAACCGGCCAGTCTGGAAAAGAGACATAAAACATTTGAATGTTGAATAAAGTAGAAAATGTTCCTAAATGATGACCAACGCCCTGACTAAGCCCATTATCTAGCTGTGATTTGCTCAGTCATGAATCTCGATTTAAACTGTCAGATTGGATATTAATCTCAATTCTCTAGTTTTAAATCGAGATTCATGACTTCTGCGTTTCAAAATACGAGCTTTAATAATATTTAATAAGAAATATAATAGGTTCCGCTTTATAAACATATCATATTACAACCGACAAAGTGACCGCTTTAACAAACAATTACTTTTGCAAGCACTTGCGTTGCGCCAGACGTGCGAAACTGAAGGGAATGTTGCAACGTTGCAGTTTTTTTACAAATGCATCAAAAATGATACACATTTCACACGCTTTTAGCAAATCCCAGCTCTTTTCACTAGGATTGCCACTATTTGATTACGTAGCGGATGCTTTAATAACGCAGTACTTTTGAACGCAATTATTCAAGTGTCAAGGTAAAGAACATTATTTAGACAGGTTTTTAAAAAGGTGATAGACCTGCGACTCAATGATTTAAGTATACATATTAACAAAAGGAGAGTTGCCGTATTTAAGACTACGAAACAGGAATATTGTGGTTAAATGGAGCATGGGCAGGTGGAAACCACAAGTCGAAAAAACAGCAAAGTTTTATGGACTTAATCGGGATGTTAACAATTTTTTTGTTTTTAACGGAAAAACTATTATAAAAAACGTAAAAGCTTAAAAATTATAAAGTTATTTTAAAACATGTATCGTTTTAAAATTACCGTAGACAAAGAGAGCACTATAGTAGAAATGAAGTCAAGACTATGTGACTTCATAATAGCGCCATACATTGTTCGTACCGCGCGACAAAGGACGGCAATAGTCCCCTCCAAAAACTTAAAGCGTGTAGCTTCTTCATAATTATATTCATCGTTCTTACTGGTTTTATTTTTTCAATTATCTCATTTTACTATGCCTTCTTTGTGATCACATTATTTGCTCGAACATTTCTAATATTAGTCATCATCCCTGTTATACTCTTTTTTATTCTTTTGGGATCTCACTATCTGAGTCAGATAAGCAATCAAATTGATTAATCTGGCTTGGGTATACACCTTGTTTAAACATGGTTTGTGTACACAAAGCTTATGGGGCACAAACTAGGGCGGTTCTGACACAATGCCAGTAAAAGAATGGCAAATATTTAGTGTTTGGCGAACCGATGACGTATAGGTATCTAGGGTAGCAATGTACTTTTCCTTAAGGCTTTGCATGATCTTATAAGATGAAAAGCTTAAGACTTAAATCTTCGGTTTTAATTCAGGATTCCGTTATTTGTGGCAAGAGCTACTGACTAAATAATTGAAGTAGATTTAAATAAAACATTCTAAGGTTTGGATAATACCAGATCTACTAAGGTCTGCTTCTTCTGTCGACATTTGCCAGGTTCATATTTAAATGTAAAAAAAAAAAAACTATAAATTATTAAAGACACTTTATAAGATAGGATATTTTATTGCAGTGTGAGTACTGTCTCTGTGACTGTTTATTAGCGTTCGAAACGGCAATACCAGCAAGTAATATGACAATAGGAGAAAACACAAAACAAATTGCTATTCTATTTTCGATGTTAAGGAGAATTCATCGCATTCTCGTGCTTCGCTTTCATAACACTATTTTACTTGTTTAAAAAAAAATATAGAAATAAAAATGTTGATTGATTCTGCAACGAATGAATAAACCTGCCATCACTGAATGTAATTTATCTTCGAATGATTTTGATTATTATCGTAGAGGTCAATGGCCATTAATCCAGTTAGTCAGTGGCTATTAATCCTGTCAATCCTGTCAAAGAGTGGCCAGGTAAATAGTGATTAAAAATGCACCTTGCTCTTTATTGAAAAAATCGAAAAGGGCAAGCAAGGTGCACTTAAAAATTGAATACTTACATTATCCAATGGCAGAACAAGGAAGGCCCCACCACCAGCCACCTCCGTTACTATGGCAACGAACTTAGGGTTGACAGCGCAGAAATTAGAATCGTGCGCATTCCTAGTGATCTTTATGTTGTCATAGCATCGCTCCCGTTTGAAAGGTACGCCGTACACATGGCGGAATTTGGAGCTTCTCACGCCACGAAACCATACCTGAAAAACGTTTTCCAGCGTGAGCTGTTGGGAAACAAAAAAGCAAGATTCATTGCAAACCAAAGCATAGAGTATAGTACATATTTCTCTACTAGATCTATTGTTATTAATACATAATATACTACCCATATAGCGCAAAGTTTACTAATTACCTAATAACTCTACTAGCTGCAGTAGCTGCTAGCTGCCACTTAAGTTGGCTGTGTATTTTGCGTGACGGGTTACGAAATCGCTAGTAGTATTAATTTGTAAAACAAGAGTGTTGGTTATTTAAGTTTAAGAAATACAGACCGAGATTTTTTTGATGGAAATAAGCAAGATATTTTGACTCCGGCCCAAAAAGAGGGCAATTTCTTTAACAAAAACATTTCGCTTTCGGCTAATGTTTAAAGTAGGGATTGCAATCCCGCAGCTCACTCAATCCCGCGGGATTGATATGCGGGATTGATCAATCCCGCGGGATCCCGCATATTTGAAATTATTCACAGTAGTTCAACTTTTTGCCCCGTTTGTATGTAATATAATGTATTAATTTTTTGATCTTATAGGGCTATAAGATCGAAAAATTAATACTTTATCTTATTTAAAATTATGTTATAAAATCGAATTGAAACTACAGGTTTTTGTTTAAAAAATCACTAATTATTAATTAAACATGTCAACATTATGCAACAAAAATTTATTGTTTTCTAACAAAATAATAATGAAATTATAATTAAGTACGAGTAATTAGTAATCAGCCTTATTAGACCTTAATTTTTAAGTTTTTAGCATCAAAAGTTTTGTTAAATTTTACCCTTACATCAACAAACAGTTTTATGCATATCATATAATGACTAATGCCTTATTCATATAATGACTAATGCACGCAAAACTTCACGAATGTTTTAGCGGTAAATTTAAATTTGCGGGATCCAGCAGATTAATAAGTGGAGCGGGATCCCGCGGGATGGCCGGATCCCGTTTTGCGGGATTGCAATCCCTAGTTTAAAGGTTTTTGCTGTGTAACATGAAGATATCCCAAGAATGCAATGACAACACCCAGTGAGCTCACGAATGATTTCGTAATTCAGTGAGAGTAACAACGACATTATTATCTGCTTGATATTTACGCCTCCCATGACTATCCGTTTATGAGCGGTCATCATCACTTACGAATAGCATTCATTACGTACGTTTGAGTTATACGTATTTTTATTTTCATCGTGATGTACAACACAACGCAGGAATTTTAAATTATGATATTAACTATCACAAAAAAACTCGCCGAATGTATAAACTCCATAGTTTTTGGAGGTTTGTTAAATAATAATATTTCATGGCCAGTTGGCCACATAAAATTAAAAGGTTCGAATTTAGGTGCTACTGCTTATTTGACAAAAATTGCAGCCGAAGCATGAAACAGTTTACGTGAGTTAGAAGTAATTAACTTATTTGTAGCAAAACATTTTAGTTGAACAAAGGAAAGTGACCGTATTTTATTTGCACTTACATTTACTTATTTTGCGCACTTACTAATTGTTGCCATTACAAACAGTCATACATTAGAATCTCACGCAATAAGAGAAAATAATTATGAGATATAATCTGAACCTACGAATTATTCAAATAACAGTGTTATAATCTTTATCTTCGTGATGAGAATGCAAATTCGAGTCGACTACAGATTTATATTTATAACTAGGACTGTATTGAAAAAAAAAACGAAGGAATTTGAAAAAAAATTGTAAAAATTGAATATAACACCTTGTGCTCATAAATTTTATACAATGTATTTTTTTCTTTTGAAGTGTAAATTAATTAATTAAAAAACTACCTTTCTGTGAGGAGACATCCATAGTCTACCTCGTTGGACAAGTGCGGTTTGGTTCACAATATTTGCAAAGTTAACAATAATAATTATAACTTTTATATCTTTCTCTAAAACATTGTTTTAAAAACCAATTAACGACTTACCATGAATCAATTTCTCTAATTATACTATGACTTTTATAGCCGATTGTTATGTTAAAAATATGCATAGGCTTTGCAAGAAACAAGAATTAAAATAGAAAATTGATAATCATAGTGAAATAAGTTGCTTTTAAACCTTTTTTGATCAAGTCATGTACTATTATGATCATAGTCAAATTGAAACCACATCGAGTGAAAACAGTTTTTTTTAAATTGTCTATGAACCGTCTTGTGTATGCCGCGGGAATTAAGAGCAATAACCATAATTGAGTAACGGATTATTAATATCAAGTGTCTAATACACACGCTCTACATTTATAAGTGGAGCAATGAGCTTAAAAGTTATTAACTCATCCATAGATGTTATATCGTTAAGCGATTGCGTAGCGATCAAGTTACAGAACGTTGAATCTTGTACAAAAAATTATTCGATATACAAGATGTTTTGTGAATAGAAGAAAACTCTGTGCGAGCTAAAACTTAAATACTATATTTTAAAGGAAATCTTTACTTTGATAAGGAAATAAAAAAATACAATTCAGAATAACACTCTGTATAGGAAGCATAAGTATTTGATATTTTATGGTTTATTAATTATGAATGACACAAAAAAATTAATAACATATTTAGTTACATATGGAAAACCTATTTAGCATTTATTTGTCATGTACTATTATTACGTATCAATTAATGATGAACGAGTACCTAGGTAGTACGTGTAAGGCTGATCCATTGTGTAATAATAACTGCATAATTACTTGAACGTAATATATTGCGCACATGGCCATGTAAGTCTTTTTTATTAGCTTACTCATTCACGTTTACAAACATCAAACCGCGAAGTATTGGGGTAACAGTTAGTTTCGTGGAGGTGGTAAATCGGAAAACAGGGTGGACAGGTTGTTCCAGTATTGTCGAGCCAATAACGGAAACCTGACAACCCTATCACTATCTTAACCGATACAGTAGGGTAGATAAGAACTAATGCTAATTTGCAATCTATTTCCCAAAGTAGAGAAAAAAAAACAGCACAAAAAAGCATTCCATGTATGTCTAAATACATGGTCTAACATACAAATAAAAATGTGCAATGAAAAAAAACAATACCTGTGAATTAGTCATGACGTCTCCACGCTACTGGTGCAATATCAATACATGCACTACATAGAGGCACACTCCAAAACTAAACAGTTCTGTGCATTTTACATACAATAATCGTATACATAAATAACATAAAAATCTGCTGCCCACAACATGATGCACTGTACCTTAACACTGAAAGTTCCAAAGAAACAAAAAGGATGCATTAAAACATGATACAAAATAAACAAAATGTGCAATAAAATAAATACTGAGATGGTCTGTTCTGTATAGTCGTGCAGACCCGCGCTAGGTCGCTACCAAATGATACTCCGGGTAGGAAGTTAACGGCGGCAGAGGCGCGTGTTTCTAAGCCCGAGAAAAAAAGTGAAAAGACACTCGTTACAAAGTCGTTGTCGTAGTCTATTCTCAGAGAAATTCAAATTCATTGGAATCGATAGAACATCAATAAAAAAATACGATCGATGATGCAACTATGTTACATAATGTGGATGTATGTAAATTAAGAAAGTTACTATAAAATGATGTGTATTTAACTCAACATCATCGCTTATGCCTCTAATAGATTCAAATGTTATATCATTAATATATTTTTAATGCGGTTATTTTACTCACACATTAAATTTTACTGTATTGATATAAAATTCAAATGTCACACCGTTTAAGTAGAATTAAAGAACAGAACGATTGATAATAAAGCTTTACGAAGCCGAACACACTAAGTGGTACAATTAAGCAGTATGACTCAACCAAAATATTTAGCAATAATGTAACACTTTCGACTGGGTACATTCGAAAGATAAGGATGTTACATGATAGTCAGCAAAGCGTAACATAAAGAATGACTACAGTAAACTAACCACCGCAAATAGTGGTCTTACCTTACCACTTATGTCATGGTTTGAATTGAGGTGTGATTTTATTTATGACGTCACTTTCACGTCCTAAACTGCTTTCAGAGTCAATATTCCAAAGAACTTATGACACTGACAGATCTTGAACGCGGATTAGTTGTACTGATCGCGGTCAGTTTTATTAGTGAAATTCGCCCATATATGAAACATAAATATTGTATGGATGTTTTCTTTGTATTGCTTCCTTACGTTGTTATAAAATGTTTTAATAAAGTTTGGTAGTGTGTTGTGTGTATTTTAAATAATGTATTATTGTATTCATGGAAACCATAATACAATTGGAAGAGAGCCCCCCATGTTGACGCAGTGGGCTGAGCTGATTGATTGACTTTGCGTATTTTTGTTTAAAAAAGAATGTTGTATTGTAATTAAAAAAGGGGTTTTGTAATCATCAACTCATCATACATACATAGCAGAAAAAAACCTATACGTCGACTTGAGAACCTCCTCCTTTTTTGTTGGTTAAAAAGTAACATCAATGTTGTGTTGTTTAATTTAGTTATTTTGTTGGCAAGCCTCAAGAGTAAATTTATGATATTATTGTATTGTCATTGGTCCTTGACCCCAGTGCAAATTTTCAAGTTAATCACACTGCTAGAAGTAGGTGAAAATGAAGTTAAAAGATTTCGTTAAATACATACATACAGGTCAAGCTAATAAAAGCGTGTTAAAAATACATGTATTACACACAAGTTGTGGGCTAGTTCTCACCATAGTATGTAAAAACTCCCCTTGAAAAAACTCTTTTAGTGTTAAATGAACATAGAAAGTTAATTGCTTTCTGTTAAAACTATGTTTAACTAAATTCTTGGTGGCCGCCTGGGAATGGGGCCTACATAATTTGAACCAAAACTATTGTTTAAAATAATTTTTATCTCAAAAGTTCTATCTTACCTTTACATTGGAAACCTATGTTCCCTTGTCAGGCATTAACATAAAAGCGTATTATCTGATTGATACGAAACCACTTTTAGATAACCTTTTAAGGCAGCTTTTATTAAAAGACTTCACAACATTTTTAAAATACATGTTCCAGTAAAAGCGCAAGAGCAAAATAATACAACGTTATGAGATATATTCAGTGAAGACAAAAAAACAAGTATACTACATATACATATATATATTATATATATATATACACCCTTCAATCATATACTTGTTTTTTTTTACTGTAATTCGACTTCAATTCAAAGTCAAATCAATTATTTCGAATAGTAGACACTTTTGAACGTAAAATGGACAAATCGAATAATAAAAAGGCAATTTTGAACGTACAATTTACAAAGGGATATTTTTGTTTTTCATGTTTTAAAAAAAAACAATACACTAAAAAAATCTTATAACATACTCATTATCAAAATGAGCAGTATTGTTTAATCTACTATGAAATTAAATAAAAATCAAACTTTAAAAATAAAAATTATAGAAATAAAAAAAGTTTTAAAAAGAAATCCAATAAAATGAAACATTAAAATTGCTTACAAAAAGCACCTCGGATTATAGGTAATAACGCATCTGCAACGATTATTCCATGGAATAGAATAGGGATGATGACTGATATTAGAAACATTCATAAAAATAATGTAATTTCAAAGTAGGCATAGTTAAAATGAGATATTTTAAAAAATCTGTTAAATCGGTGTTAATATGAAGAAGATACAAGCTTTTAAAGTTATTGGAGGGGATTATTCCCGTCCTTGTCGCACGGTACAGACAATGTACGGCGCTAGTATGAAGTTACATAGTCGTGAAAACGTTCATAACTTGGCAATTTTTTAAGCATTTTGACTTTTTGTAATTTTGTTTGCAGTATTTGGAAACAAACCATTTATTGAGATAAAAATAAAAAAATTGTCATCATCCCTATTATTTATACTTTAATGAAGTTATCGATATCTACTTGAGGGAAAATGTCCCAGGTTCGACTAAGATTGCGACGATGCATGTAAAGTTCAGCCTATCACCAAATTTTCGGGAAAAACTTGTTTTCGGAAATAGCCCTTCGTTGGAGCATATCCCACGCGTTCTCGGATTTAATTATAGGGATTTAAATCCGGGGACTGTACGGGCCAGTCCAAGGTTGCTGCAGCCACTGTTACCACTCGAGCGAGCTGAGTCGAGATGTGGGCGGGCATTATTCGCTTAAAATCTTGACCCATTTGCAACCAGTGTGGTCGGACTACAGGGTTCAGTACCTCGTCACGGTATTTTGCAGCAGTTATGTAGCCTTGAACCTACACGAGGTCGGTTCTCCCGCCTAGGCGTATTCCCGCCCATACCATTAAGTCTCGTACAGACGTGCGCGATACGCGACGCGAAACAAAGGTACCGCGTGTCACGCAACGAGGGGTGCCTTTGTGTCGCGCCTGTTTGAAGGAGCCTTTATTGTTCCACATTGGTATGGATGGACTTTGTGGGGATTTCGCTGGCGGCTCTCACGTCCAGGTGTTCGCCAAACATGTACTCAATCTGGATGAATGTTGAACCGCGATTTATCAGAGAATAACACTTAAGCCCATTGGCGATCGTTCCAAGATGTTAATTTGTTCATTGTAATCGCGAACGACGATTACAATGATCAAATTAACATCTTGGAACATGAAAGGTCTACGAGCATGAAGGTTGACTTTGTGCAGTCCCCTCCTTACTTTGATCAATCACTAGTACTTGGTGCTCCGCCTGTAACTTCAAAATCAATTGCCTAGCTGTAGCGGTAGGTTGTTCTTTCGCCGTTATTTGTAAAAACGGTCTTGTTTCGCGGTGGTAATTCGACTATTCCGAGTGTGCCGCTCAGCCACCGCGCTATTGCCCTGGCAGCGAGACCAAAATCTTGATATGACGTTTGGACTGGTGTCATTGGCATCAGCAACATTGCACTGGATCGCGCCCGCTTCCAGCATGCTTGCTCTCAACATCTCTTCTACGGTTAAATGTCGGCGTTTCATGGTATATTATAGGAAAAATCTTACCATAGAAAAAAAAATCGTTTGAAAATAATTTAAACACATAATTTTTTTTGTGGTTTCGATAATTTTATTTTATTGCCTCTGTCAATCTTTCTTTTTTATTTGATTTAGATTAAAGAGAAATGTGCCAGGACCAAATTGACGTTTAATCTTTTTTATATGGCCAAATGGCCAGTACTTTACGATACTAATAGGTAGGCTTTGCCTCCATGTGGGTTAAATCACTCCGTTAATGTAAAGGACATTCAAAGGTTTTTTAAGGGTCAGAAAATATAGTAGAGCTTAATGGAATTTAAGGTTTAGGATTTTATATAGCAATAAAATTTTAATTTATTAATTATTTTGTATTTTCATGTCTACAAACTTGCCAATGCATGATAAGTGCGATATAGTAATGCTTGATAATAATTGAGACCAGGTAATCTGATAAAAAAATGCTTACATTGTACACAATCAATCATACAATTTTAAGGAGAAAGCTATGTGAAAATGTGTATCAAGTTATTAGTTATAGATTTATTATTTATGGCGAGCAGTGGTGGCCCAGTGGTAACAGCCGCGACTTACGAGTTGTAGGTCGTAGGTTCGAACCCAGACAGGCGCTTTACTTTGTGTAAGTTATTTCATCACCACTGCTCTCAAAACAGTATAGGAAAACATAGTGAGGAAACCGGCATGTTTTAGAACTAAAAATTCAAAGACATGTGACATCTACCAACCAACACTGGGCAGGTGTGGTGGAGGAGAGAGAGGAGGCCTGTGTCCCAGCATTGGGAAAATAATAGGCTGATTATGTATGTATGTTTAGATTTTATTCTATGTTGAGATGCAATATTATTCATACTCTAAAATGGTGGAACCATTGAATATTGTGTCCAAATATAACTTGTGATGAGATTGATGTGCTTAAAAATAAGTTAGAAATTATTATCATAACTAATTTTATTTTGCAGAGCTAGGATTAAATATGGAATTGACTTTTTAGGGGGAGGCAAAAAGGGAAAGCACAGATAGGACTTTCAATTGAAATGGCATTAAAATGCTGTAGTTCTTATGCTTGTATACTGGAACAAGGAATAATTGAATAGAACTCCATAAGACTTGTCTCAGTAGTTCACCTTTGCTCTGCGGGTTAGCTACATACGTTGATACTTACATAACTAAATTATAAAGTGCACAACAGGAATAAGGACTTTCTCATGATCTTGGCAAAATTATAGATTAGTTTCCTAAAGGTTTTTTTGTTTGTTTCTCTATGAAATTCTGTGACCAGCCCTATTTTTTGATTAAACAACACATGGTTCCAGTCAATCAATCAATTCAATATATTCTGTTGGATGGCATGGGGTTGGAAATTTAAATGTTTGTTTTGTAATAGTTTTATGTGTCATATTATTTAACTTTGTGCTAAACTCTTTGAAACCATGTGACACAAGTTTTTTTTTACATGGTTTTTCTTGACAAAAGAAAACTTCGTGCAAGTGATAACAGCTGTAAAGCTACATTGTAAATTGAAGGCAAACCGTGAATAGTTCATGAGAAAGTGTTGTAAAACTACATAACATACTGATATAATTCTGTAGTATTGCTTGTGTTTTTTATTCATGCATGTAGTACTAATTACGACAAGTGTAGTGTGAAAGAATAATAACTTTTTAAAATAATTATTGCACTAATATTTTAGTAAAACTAAGGGACTAATAAAGTGACCAAATAGAATTTCGAACGGAAAATACCACATACGTAGCGTTCGTAAAGAAATCCCAACGGACGGAGAATCTTAATCGATACTGCAATGTCTTCTATAAAATAACAACGTTATATGAGATATTTAGGTTATTTCTTACCTTAGCGGCAGGTTTGTTGCAAGCCCTCACATCAACCAGAGTGCCCTTGCCTGGACTCTTCTCAACAATGTTTATAATTTCTAAACAGTTGGTTTCTCTTATCGACTCGTCTTTTACTGGAGGCATATCCTTTGCACAATTTAACAGCACAATTTTTAATCAACTTTTTATTGTTTTAAATACGTTACCGTAACCGTAAACTAAAAACAAAATACAAGTGCCGTAATCTCTTTTCAAGTGAAAATCGAAATCGAAGACAAGCGACAAACGATGAAGCGACGATCGACGAATCATCGAATGAATGAATGAAGGAATGAAAATAGTAATTTTTTTAAATGTTTATGGTATGGCTACGAGGTCTTTATGCCAAAATGAAATTAGAATGAAGAAGTGTAGTGTTACCATTACCACTTTATTATGAAGATAGTGTTGCCAATATTGACGGCCAAGTCGATTTCGCAAAGAACTTCGACTACATTTGTATAATTTTATTGAAGGGTCGACACCCTTCCATTAAATTATTAATAAGTAGCCAAAATCTCAACGGCATACTAGTCGTTGTATGGTCGATGGAAGATATCATCAAAACTTAGATTCTAGCACCAACACCAACCGATCGATAAAGAAAATGCACAGTGGCGCCGCCAGAACTGTACAGCGATGGCGCAAGATCTGCCCGCCTACCTTTTACAAAATTTTACAAGCAAAATAATTGTAAAGGTGTGTCCACATTTTGCGAACACGCCGCTTGCGAGCTGCTCGTGCGCTGCACGCGTGTACTGCACCCTATACAATTGAGACCGCACACTAATGAGTTGCATGTTTAAAAACATTACTTACCCATCCCATAACTCCACCTTGGACCACTATGCAGCTGTACATATATGTAATGTTCCCGCTTTCATTCAAATCATCAATGGGAAGGCTTGATTTTAGGTTGAAACAATCGCAGAACCCTTACAGAACCACTCAACAAGGGAACTTTTTGGTTACAAATGTTCAAATTCAAAACTTGTATCATTCCTTTTCATGTAGTGTCACATGAAAAGGAATGATAGGACACTGGAATAGTTAC
This sequence comes from Dasypolia templi, assembly GCA_963555695.1. Lineage (NCBI taxonomy): Eukaryota > Metazoa > Arthropoda > Insecta > Lepidoptera > Noctuidae > Dasypolia > Dasypolia templi. Next base: position 21,169,837 of record OY743141.1, on the reverse strand, counting down.
TATATATAAAATTAGGAAAATTAGAAGGCATTCTTAAAATAATATGTTTCCAATCCATCGATCACGAGAAATACGAAGTTATATCTGGGTAACATTTGCCGTTCAAACTGCGATTGTAGGTCCCTACTAATTCCTACTTTTTGGAAGTTTTGTTTTGGGCAATACGGACTAATATTACAGAATTCAGCACCTACTGATTCTTGACAATAAACCGAATAGATATAAGTTGTAATAATTTCTACTGGATTCTTATTAAAAAAAATATCGGAGTTCTTCCGTGAAAACTCTTAAAGTGTTGACATTATTCTAATTTAACTTTTTAGCAAATAATAGACTACTTATGGTACACTTGTCATCAATTAACCATAACTAAGTGCTATGTTAACTAAGTTTTCAATTTACATAAGATTCGACTCTATCCTTTCACGGCAACTTCAGGCTGTTGCAATAGATTGTAACCTTTGTTTTGAAATGATAGAAAGTGTAGTAAGAACACTAGAAAGATTAACACTAGAATTATACTTAGAGGAACTAATAATGAAGACATTTTCTAAGATGCGTGTCGTATTGTAGAACCTTTGGAGATCCTAGTGTAGGCACTCAGAACAGCCAAACATTCAACTCGAACTAACGAAGTCATTGAGGAATTTGCGAAAATTACTCCGAGGAGGCTTATTGTTATGCTATAAAGTTTTCGTAGCGACGAGCTGCCTATTTCATATGGAGTGCCTCAGGGCAGTGTTTTGGGCCCTACATTGTTCCTGGTGTTCATAAACGACCTGTGCAACATGCTCCTGTGCTCTGGTAATATTGTCTCTTTTGCCGACGATACTGCAATTACCTTTTATGATGAATCCTGGGCTAAACTGCAAGCGACTGCTCAAACCGGATTTGATTTAATTTATAGTTGGCTTATCTCTCACTCACTCACGTTAAACACTAATAAAACTAAACTGATAACATTCTCTCTAAATTCCACCACGCAACCCTTGACACCCATTACTCTAAAAGCTCACACCTGTCAAGCCAACTCAGACTCGTGCAACTGTCCTACAATTTCTTCTTCAGACACTACAAAGTACCTCGGCATTATCCTAGATAAACACCTTAACTTCAAAGCACATATCACCCACCTTACAGCTCGAGTTCGTAAACTTATATACCTTTTTTAAAACGCTCAGACACGTTGCCAATACGTATGTAATACGCACCGTGTATCTCGCCATGTGTCGCTCAGTCATCTCGTACTGTATTGGGAGTTGGGGTGGAGCTGCGAAAACTACACTAAAACCTCTGGAAATGGCTCAGAGAGCCATTCTTAAGGTTGCTACTTTCCGACCCATGCTTTTCCCAACCTTTGATCTGTATAAAAAATGCAAAGTTCTTACGGTCCGGCAAACTTTCATTCTCAACATCTTATTACAACAACACACACAGACTCCTTTTACACTAACTCAATCCTCACTTAGGCGAAAGCACGAATTTTGCAAAGTACCCTTCACACGCTTTGCCTTCACTAAACGTTTCTATTACTACCTTGGGCCATATTTATATAACAGAATAAACAAACATATCTTTGTACATCGAAATTTGTATAAAGCAGTTATCATGCTTTCTATCCAGTTTGAACTACGACGACACTGAAGGTCTGCTTACTTCACAATCGTAGTCACTTCTCTAACACTCCGTTACTACACCCAACCTCTTTCCCTTCCGTGTACATACACACACACCACACCTCCATCACAAAACACTTACACACCACAGCTACATCACTAATCACATACACACACAACACCTCCATCACAAAACACTAACACACCACAGCTACATCACTAATCACATACACACCACATCTACATCACAAAAAACACAATATTGCTAACACTTCACACACTTAGTATTATAAGTAACTTACGTTAAATCGATAAAGTCCTTGGCAGTCTCTATTTAAATCTTGTACTCCTTCTGTGGGAGCCTGGCCTGGCGAACCTTAATACAGGTTACCATGTAACCTAGCTAGGACGCCAGATCTATTATTTGTTACTCTTGTGACTTATCCATAAATTGTTAAATTATATTAATTGTAACAGACTGTACCACAATATTTTGAATAAATAAATAATTAATTTTTGGATCAATTACCACTTACAGCAATAATTTACACAAATATTTTACAAACATTCATTTGGGTATTGGGTGGTTGGTAGAATTCCTTTGATGGTTTCTATCAATAAACAGGTAATTACAATACAAATGTCTGATAATGTCTGACGCTTGCGCCGGTTTTTATCGATATTTTGTTTATTTTTGTGATCTATATGTGTAATATTACGAGTTTGTCGTTAAGTTGAGCGAAAGTTGCTCCGACTAATCTTATTTGTGACCCGAAAGTAATTTCGTGAGTGGCTGTGTCAAAGCTGAGATAGGACTCCAGTGTAGTGTTATCATTACCTATGTCATAGGATAATATTATAGTGGTGTTAATAAAAACATTATTATTAGCTATAAACAAATAAAATGTTGTGTGCTTTTTAGTGTTGACTTTCCTACTCTCAGGGGCTCAAGCAGCCGCGAGAAAATCACGGTACAGATACAGAGCTCCGGCGATATCCCATGGCGACATGGAGGGTGCGATTGTAGTAACCTAGTGCTGGGCACGCCACAATAGCGGCCATAAGTCCCCTCTTTGAGGAGTGGTTGGAGAGGCGCCACGGCATCCTAACCTTCCGCCTGACACGTACAGGTCCTCACCGGACACGGTTGCTTCGGGAGATTCATAAGAATCTTTTGCCCTCAAGCTAGGGGCTTCGCCGCAGGAGACACCCCAGGCGTCGGGAATCGCAAGCGGATCCCCGGCCACCGTAGGCGCGGGCTTGCGGTCGGCGCCGTCCGGTAAGGACCAGCCGGGGTCGACGGCACGTCGTGTTCCAAGCGCGCCTCAAAGAGATGTCAGCACCGAATGACGGGGTCTGATATGGTACCTAGGATGCCTGCCAGGGTCGCGGATTGTTCGAAAGAGATACCGTGGCCCCGGCACAGGCAATTGAAGGAACATGGGTTAGTTTTAATCAGTAAAAGTATGACACGGCCTCCCGCGCCACCCAAAGTGGGAGAAGTCGTTTGATGATTTCCCACCCAAAAAAAGGGGGGTCAAGCCCCTGCCCAGCGACGATCCTGGATCTGCCACTGAATCAAGTCCAAGGTCCAACAGATGATGAGACGTTTCTTTGACTGTTTTTTGGCCCCAATTAGGTACGTAGACACACTGCAGAAACGATAGAAGATGTTCAGGCATCGATATTCTCATACTCTTTGCACTCTCTTTGTCTTTGTTTCCATGACGCAGACATAATAGGTACTGTGGGTAAGCGAATGTACTTATTTATACAAATAATCAGTCAAGTCAGGCTGCCGCAATGGAAATAAGAAACGTGAGCAGAAAATAATAAGTACCTGTCTGTGTAGGTATTTGTTTTTCCTTCAGGTAACTTTGAATCAATTCTACAAGTCCGAGGAGTTGATTGGTGAGTAGGATCATGAAGTCATTGATTGAAGGATAGGATTCGTTAAATTAAATGTGGGTGTGGGTTTTTTTTGTGATAGCATGTGATCTGATGGATGGCTGGCACACTGGCTCACTTCAATAGCAAAAGGTGAATTGTTTGGTAGTGAACTATTTAGTGGCACCACGATTGTTTTGTATTTAAAGTTCATTAAATAATCTACTGAATATTACCGAAAGGTCTTACAGCAGTGGTGACCAAGCAGTAACGTCCCGACTAACAAGTTGAAGGGTCAGAGGTTCGAACTCAGGCAGGCATTTTACATTGTTTAACTAATTTTATCACCACTGCTCTCAAAGCGGTGAAGGAAAACATCGTGAGGAAACGAACAAACCGGCATGTCCTAGCACCATAAATTCGAAGACATGTGACATCTCCAACCCGCACTGGGCCCGAGTGGTGAATTACAGCCCACTCTCTCACGAGAGAGGAGGAGGAGGCCGCCGCCGCCGCCGCCGGTATCCCAGCCAGCAGTGAGCAGCGCGAACATAATAACTTACAGATGTTTTCATTAACTTAGTACCTAGTTAGAAATCCTTACAAAAGACCCACAATTGTTTGTTTTGTTAAAGTCAACAAAAATACTTATATTAGTCCCAAAAATATTCAACAATATTGGGTGCAAATGTGCAATATTATGCGTAATTTCAGCTAAAATTGGCGCCGGTGTTTTGTACACGAATGAAATGAAATATCGTTCATGTAGGTACCTACTCAGTAAACCGGTCGTCGCGCCCATTAATAAAGGCAGGGCGATAACCCAGCTATTCAGTTTGAGTAGAGTAGACGCACAGCACGAGCCCTGTGAGACAGTGTGGTTTGTTAAGTCAGAAAAACTACTCGTGTACTTAGTAATTTTATTTCATTAAAAACATGCCGAAAATTCACAACTTTGGTGCTGGCCCGGCCAAAATGCCAGAAGAAGTAAGTCATTTAACAATGTTTTTTTACTTGTAATTTTTTAAGTAAATGAAGTCTGAATGACTTATTAGAATCCGTACAGATGGGTATTTTATAATAGGAATGTTTGCTTTGTCAGGTATACGATATCATAAGGAATGAACTAACAAACTTCGACAACTCTGGTATAAGTTTACTTGAGACAAGCCACCGAACTAAAGGATACATGCAGTTTAATACAGAAGTACAAAATGTAGTGAGAAGATTACTGTGAGTATATCAAATGTAATAAATAAGTACAAAAAAATTACGAACAATTTTGCACCTTACGGCACACCCTTATCCCAGTGATGCCAGACTGCGGGTGATCCCCCCAATTTTGTTATTTTTTTGTTATGGGGGGATAATATTTTTGGGGGGATCTTTGGATGGAAAAATTTGGTTGTGGAGCGATTTGGAAATTATATTAACAAAACTGTAATCCGGAAAAAGGCTAGCCGCGATGATTGCCGGCGTTACCAATTACGTTTTACAGCTTTCGGCTGTTTCTAATGATGCTTTGGATCCATGGCATGAAAGAAAAATATTACCAACACAAGGTATTAAAATCTTCATCAGAGTAATTGCGTAACACAATATCAGTGCTAGTAATAGCTTACGGTTTGACAGTTCAACAAAATTCATTGCGTGATTTACGTTGTTGAGCATATTTTTTTTCGAACATTGAAGCAATGGATAGCAATATCCCTCAAAATTATTCAGATTTTAAAATAGTGTGTTACGCAATTAGGGTGCAGGCATCCAATTTAATAAATAAATATTCTGAAAGCTTTATTAAAAATACACAGTAATGGAAGATTGGAAGCTATTTCTAAAGTAGCATAAAATTGTATATAATAAATAAATATTATGCCATTTGTGGGGGATGTTTTCTTCAAAACCTGAATTTTGGGGGGATTTTGGGCAAGGTTTGGGGAGAACGCGAGACGGTCAGTCATCTGGCAACACTGCCTAATCCTGAGATACAGTGAGACCTGACATTTCCGAAATTTTAATTTATGAATCAAAATTATAGTAAACATTTAATCCTTGGACAAAATCACTTCACAATTCTTGTGCAAGAGAGCAAGTTTCTGCCTTGGTATATTCTCTAAATTTCAACTGATTGTTGTAATATAAATGTTCATTTTCATTTCAGAAATGTGCCGGCAAACTACAAAATTATCTTTATGGCTGGTGGTGGAACGGGTGAATTTGCTGCAGTTCCTCTTAACTTGATCTCCAGAACCGGAACAGCGGACTATGTCGTAACTGGTAAATATTTTTGTTTTTTACTAGACCTCACACACACTGCACACCTACCTACTTCACATAAAGATAGGCAGGTTTCATTAAAGCGTCCTATGTGTCCAATAACGTCAGTTTTTTTTTTGTCGAATATTTATAAAAACTAAGATTGAACTGAAAGAAAAACTTGTAAGTACAACAATCTTTTTCTTGTTTAAATCAGCTATGAATCTGTTCACACAACTGACCTATTATCATTCCATCATAACACAATTGTACCACAAATTACCTGGTGTTGATTAAACTAAGCATAAGCTTGTATTTAGGGTCTAAATATTTTCTTCTTTTTAGGTGACTGGTCAGCAAAGGCAGCGAAAGAAGCTAAGAAATATGGCAAAGTGAACTTGGTTCTGCCTCCCGTTGACCGCTATGTAGACATCCCTGATCAATCTAAGTGGAATCTTGATCCTAACGCATCATATGTACACATTTGTAGCAATGAAACTATTCACGGTAACTATCAGCTGAAAACATGCTTGAACTATTTTCCTCTTGCTTTATTTACTTTTTCTTTTGTTATAGCATTGTTAGATAGTTTATTTAATATGTTTAAGAAATTGGAAGTAGGTAACCTTAATGCTTCATCAGTAAATAGCATATCAAATTAAAAATTATGATTACTGATAAGAACAAGAAAATATTATTGGCCCAAAAAAAAAAAAATTTGCTTCAATAGTACTGCTATTTTTATAATGTAATGGTTTTATAACCATTATTCCTGTATCGTCGTGAAAGTAGTGTACATTTTGCATTGAAATTACCCAAATTACACAATGCTATTGCAAACAGTGAGTTGGTTCTTTATTAGCTTCAATTTGATAATTTATCTTAATTAGTACACAACCAGAATGATGCAATGTGTATTTGTATTTGCACATTAATAATAATAATAGCAGTCTACTAATGTCCCACTGCGGGGCAAAGGCTTCTTATCATGCAGAGAAGGCACATGCATTGATCATGTTTTCAATGTTTCAGGGGTGGAGTTTGATTTTATTCCTGACACTAAGGGAGTACCTCTAGTTGCTGATATGTCCTCAAATATTATGTCTAAGAAAGTTGATGTTTCTAAGGTAAGGAATTTTTACTAAGAATTTTATAGTTGTAATGCAATTTCAATATCAGCCAAATACTCAAAAATACACAATGGTATATCTATTTTATAGTGGGAACTAGGCTAGATACTAAGAACTTTTGTGGACATAAAACAATTGTAATTGGCTCAATTATGCATATGTCCAGTTATATTTAGAAAAATTCCGTTCCATATGATTTAACTTGAAAGTATCACTTATATATTGATAAAGATAAATGCTGCATTATCATTTATCTACGTAAACTTTTTGGTCAATTACTCAGTAACTACAAACCAGTTCAAACTGATAGCTGTTACTACTGGTGGTCTCATTAATAATATTATGAAACCTTTGTTATCTATTTCTTGGCTTGATGAAATATTTGTTGCAACTGTATGTATGGTTACTGTTTGTCCGGACATGTCTGGCTTTTTAGCCCCCTGTCCGAACTTTGTCCGGGTCTTATAAATGTTCCAGATTTTTTACTTCAAAGGATTTTTTTTGATAAATTTAAACAGTGCAATAAGTACAAAAAAAAAAGCCAAATGTTCGGTCTTTTCCAAAATGTCCGACTTTTAGTCAAGAATTTTCGCCTTAAGAAATAGTAGCAATGATTGCATGATTTTATTTAACCGAAGCATTTGAGACATGCGTCTTTTATGGCCTCGACGCAAGTCACGACGATGCATATGGACGCGGGCAAATTGTGTGCATGCTTCTAATGCAAGTTAAAGTTTCACGTTTGCGTGTCAGTGTATTAATTTAGTTAAGTACCTATTATACACGTGCAGATGCCAACTAATTGGATAATTTGCGGTTGTACGCTTAGCCCTCTATAGCACTTAGCGCCTTAATTAAGCAATTATTCTCTAATCCATAAGGACCATAAGATAACGCCTTTATATTTCGAAGGTGATCGCAGAGGTGTGTAATACAGTTGTCCGGACTGGCATATTTCGTCAGTTATACTGTAAGTCCCATGTATAAGAGTAAGGCGGCCCTGATGACAGAAGCCGTCCACAAATGTGGACTAGTTTGATGTAAAGAATTTCCTCATGACAAAAAATCTAGTAACACTGCCATACCCGGGGAATAAGAACAGCCCCACATTGAGTACTGACTATGATTAAGTAGTCGCTCTCAATAAATGACAAAACAGGTAATTTGAGGGTTGCTTCCGACTTTATTTTTTATCAGTCGGACGATAGTTGTAGGCTTAAGAAATGATAAGATAGTTAAATGATGTCCGATAAGGAGCAGTAGTGGCGTACGATAATAAATAAATGTTGAAGGTCAACATTACGTATTTTATGTTCAAAATACCGGCAGGTGCAGAACTATACTAAACTGGGACTGTGTCTCTGTATAAACAAATCTAATGATATTTGAGAGCGAATGTTGACAGTCATCTAATTACCGCTTCTAGGACTGATAGAAGTGAGAAGAATCCCGTGCGAAGTGCGGAAGCCGACTGTACGCGTCGATTGTTTTAATGAGTAGGAAGTCACGGGACTACTTGCGCCTGTTGAACACCTCCATACAACTGAAGTGACACAATTGGCGCGAGCGAATTTGGTCTCGCATCCTGCGCGGGATTGGCCTAAATTATACCAGAGCTTTATCGCCATCGGAATACATCCAAGTGGACGTATTAGTCATTTTGCAACCAGAGATTGGTGCCTTAAACGGTGCGTCTATCTTCCAGTTCGGAGTAATTTACGCCGGAGCACAGAAGAACATTGGTACTGCTGGTGTTGCTTTAGTCATCGTAAGAGAAGACCTGTTGAATCAGGCGCTGCCGATATGCCCATCGCTATTCGACTGGACAGCCAATGCCAAGGCAGATTCTATTCTCAATACCCCTCCTATGTTTGCGTAAGTATCTTTTGTATTATGTATAAAAAAGATGCCTGTGTATGTGTACTTAAAGACAGTTCAGTTTTGTCTCTGGAATGGCAACACACTTGCAATGCCTGCCTTGCAACATCATTTTTTTGTTCTTTGCACTTGTTTCATGATTAATATTGTATATTTTATAGATAAGTATAATACGATTTATGTATTGTCTGTCCTTCTACCAGAATCGCCCATTGTGTAATTTTTATGGTGTACATAATAAAGAGTATTATATCTATCTAGACCATAGGTAACAATGACCACTAACTATCAGGTAGGCTGGCTGCTTTAATTAAAAATAAAAATAAATACACCCGACGTAGGTTTATATTATTTTTACCATGCTAAGCACAAATAACATGAATTTATTTAGATAACTATCATGTATTTGCTAATAATATATCGTACATGTTGGCTATCAATTTCCTTAGCAACCAGTTTTATCATAAAAATAATCACCAGAACTACATAAATCAGCTCTACTGTCGCTAATGAAACAAAATTACTTTTTTATTGTTATCTAACTTTATAAATAAGTTCGATCGACAGATGAGGGGGGGGGGGGGGATATTTTATCGTAATTTACACCTGAACAAATTATGAAGATTAAAATGTACTTTGTTTCTGATAAAATTATAGAAACATTTATTGTAACGTTCCTGATAAAATTATAGAAAAATATATTTTAACTTATTTGTTTTTGGCCAAACTGTCGCATGGTTCTGGCATAATTTTAAAGGGTTTTTATGAGATATTTAGTGAGGTAGATAACATCTGATAGCGAACAACAAACCTAATAGCACTTGACTGATGAACTATAGAAACTGCATATTATGTGTTTTTATAAATTGTCACATTGGGGTAGGTCATGTGCAGTATGCAAATTCAAAGTTGAAATGAGAAGGTAAATTAATGAAGAATACGATAAAATTCGAAAGTAACTAGACAGTTAACCACTGAACGGATGTCGATAAAATTTGCTTAGGAGATAGATGGCATCCTGCGGAACTTTTTGTGCCGGTAGCACGTTACCGTGGGCACAGATAATATATTACTACGTACAGATACCCAATCCCATACAAAGAAATGAAACCTCCCTAAGTCTGGCTATTGAGCTGGCAAGTTTTAGTCCTCAAATTCTTCAACAGATCGTAGCATAAGCGACTCACTAATTGCCAGAGACTGTAGTGTTACAACGCCATCTAGGAGTCGACCTACTTTTAAAACGTTTCATGCCATCCTTTTTTATAAAAAGTTTTATAGTTCCGGGTTCAGAAAAAACATGTTATTAGATTTCTTTTATATTTATAAGTAAAAAAATAATAAAAAAACCTTGTTTGATTTAAATAAGTAACAAAATTGGAAACTGATGAGGCTGGACCAATTGAGTAAAACGTCATCTATTGCAAAAAGCACCAAACAAAATGATTAACAGATCTACATGATTAACAGGCTACTTTTATCATTAAAAGGGTTCGAATTATAGATAAAGGCTTCCTTTTTATTTAATTTTTTAAATACGTGTATTATGAGTGCAAATAGATAAATCTGCACTAAACTGAGAAGATTAGACTTTTACCCATCATAATTCAGTAAAAATTCTGCCGTATTTCGCTTTTTAATTTCATAATGGTTACCTATATCTATGAATTTTTTTCAAGACAAATTATAATTTGTTCGAGTTGAGACCCCATGCCGTGGGATAATTTCCGACATCCACGCAGGTGAAGCCGCAGGCAGAGGCTAGTGCTACATAAAGTGCTTTGTGATAACAACTCGTTAGAATATATAATACTAACACAACATCACTCCTGTATTTCTCAAAGGTTTAGGCAGACGTGTAGGTACCCATAATAAAGTCAGTTCGATAATGAACGAATACTATATAATAAAAAAGTACGTAATTTTAGTTGTCTTTAATAAACAACAATAACTCTATATTCCAGTATCTACGTCATGGGAAGAGTCCTAGAATGGGTAGAAAGAAACGGTGGTGTGGAAGGCATGGCTCAATTAGCCTCAAAGAAAGCCTCACTCATTTACGAAACTGTGGAACAATCCAAGGGATTCTACTCCATACCTGTAGCTAAGAATGCTAGAAGTAAAATGAATGTGCCATTCAGAATTGGCTCACCACCCAATGAGGACTTGGAAAAGGAGTTCTTGAAAGGCGCTGAGGTGTTGGGACTTATACAGCTGAAAGGACACAGGTAAATATTCACCATCATTCTTATTAATTTCTGTAATCTACACTGCATGCATAGAGCTGGTTCTAGTGAATACTTTTTACCTTTAAAGTTACCAACGATAAAAATATCTTGGGGTTGGGTCCATACGAATATACATATGTATATATATTTCATGCTAATGTACATGCCTTCCCTGTATAAGAAGAGGCTTTTGCCCTGCAGAAGGACGCTAATAGGTTGGTAATTTTATTATTATAAACTCCAATGCACTTCCCATATTGCTTAATTACAGCTTCCTCACGTTGCCAAGATTAGTCCACTATTTACCGCCATGACCTGAAATGGGAGAATACTAAGGGTTGATTTCACCAATGAAACTGAACGCGATCAGTACATAAACTACTTCGAGCTGTTAGTCTCATTATTTTCTATGAAATATTGACACTGACAGCTCTTGAATGAGTTTTATATGTGCTGAACGCGTTTAGTAACATTAGTAAAATCGGCACTAAGAATCGGATTTTGTGGCGCTATTTGGAAGAGGCCCTCGTCCGGCACCAATACGTACATTTAAGTTGATTGATTCAGATCATCATTATTATTTCGTCAAAAGACGTCTTCTGCTGGGCATATTCTCACAGGACCTAATATTTTCATCCACTTTGTTGAATGATTGAAACTAATTTCTTGTTTTTACTTTCCAGAAACGTCGGTGGTATCCGCGCATCAATCTACAATGCCGTGTCGGTGGAAGAAGTGGAAACTCTATCGAAATATATGAAAGAGTTCCAGAAGAAACATGCCAAGTAATTTTAGTTTTAAAATGTATTCTAATACCAAGTATACTATGTTCTACGGCGAATATCGCGCATTGTTTGGCTAATAAATTATGTTCAATGTATTGGCTGTGCTGAAATTCTTTTTGAAGAATAAATTATAGTTTTTTAAGTGATATATTATTTTTATTCGATAGTCCCAATGTAAAAGGTTGCACTAGATTTCCATAAACTAATATAAATAATTTTCAATACAGAATATGTAGTTTCTAGGGAAATATCATTCAGTAAACGTTTTAGTAGTTTCTGAGATTACCTCCAACATCAAACCATGCCAACTTACACGTACTCTTTATAAAAATAATAATTATAATGCGTCATACATGATGATAAAAAGACAAGTGACGCCTTTTGCCGCCAGGAACAAAAACATCGATCATGTGATAATTTGCCCTCTAAAGATTACATTACGTTATACCAGTTTAATTTGATAGTTGACACCGATGACCTTAATTGAAAGTAGTCTCGGGTCGAAATACGTAATCACTGCTTTTATTAACACAATTGATTCTTGATAAGTAGAATTTTTGTTGAATGTTATTTATATTTTGGCGAGTCTTTTCGATGTATAGATTTGACCCCGAGCGGTGTAGCTAGTTAGTAACGGGCCTAAACTTCGTTATCATGTACCCAAGAAAGTTTCTTTGAGTAAAAGGGGTCAGTATTTTATCAGAATGATTATGAAACAAGTGCAGAGAAGGGGAGGGTAGTAGTGCAGAGAAGGGGAGGGTAGTAGTGCAGAGAAGGGGAGGGTAGTACTTAAATTAAAACAAATTCTTAATAAATATACGTATTAAAATTTATTTCATACAAATGTTTGTAAAAAAATATCTTTATTATGTAATCACTAATGTGGTAATAGATTGTGATGGAATATTAACCACCCGATGGAGATTCTTTGAGTATTTCAATATAATTTTTTTTAGGTACGTAAGTACAAAATGGATACATGTCATCTAGAACTAGTCTAATATATTTTGTTACGGTCGATCCTAGTATGGTCCCAATATTCAGTGTTAGGAAGATTATGAGTTTACTATAAATTATATCAGCTTAAACATACTTTATTACAAAACGTATATATAATACATGTCCCATATATTCACGTGATAATTAAAAAAAATATAATTCTATACATTTCACTGTCACATTAACACTCACTCTCATTCATACACAGAGTTATAATAATACAGTCCAGTTTATAATACAAATATAAACCGTTCTTTTATATTACCTAGCCATCCAAAATGTTAGTAATAATCAATCGTTACGCTAATTACTGTGCTGCGGATGTAATTATTACTAATATTACAAGAACAGTGTTCTAAAAAAATATACAAAATATTTTATATTTACACGATAAAAAATCGGAATGTTGTTGGAATGTAATTTTTACAATATTCATTGAAAATTGTGAGTACTCTCCTGCTTCGGATATGGCAGTGTTCGCCTTAAAGTACTTGAGCATTTTGTTCGTTGATGATTATTTAAGAACATCAACACATTCACTGTTTTCAAAATAATGTAACGCCTTTAATAAACTTTGACTTTTGTGACGATTCTTTTGTTAAATAAAGTATATTTGGTGGGGGCTGTAATTTAAACAGTGAGTGTGTTAATACACATAACGTTACAACTATAATTCTTAATAAAGCTAATAGAATACGACATTCTACAATAACATACTGAACTCTCGGCTTGTAGTCGCGAGCGCTACATATTATTCACGCCGTCTATTTATAAGGCAATAATATGAACTATTACTGCCGGTACACCGAGAATTGAAACTAGTACGAAGTATTATGTAAGATTGACCAGAATACGACAAATCGCAGTCCCTTGTTACACCTACTGACCTTCACTATCGCTGTCACTCTTATCTGGAAAGAAAATATACTTATTAGTATTTCATCATTGTTATTCAGTTATACATGTGTGCCCCAGTGACCGATAATGTTGTTTGTGCTAGTGGAATTTTGTATGTGCGTAAGACAAACAGTTATTGAGATATATAACAATATCTCTGTTTATTTGCGTCATTAGTCTTTGATGCTTGTGGCGTTTTATGTTAAGAACAAAGGGTATGACGTTCTTTTGCAGGCATGTATTTCGATTATTGTCTATTATAAATGACACGTTCACCTTCACATTGAAAACCAAATAAAGGTTTTGTTTTACATTTATCATGCATGAAACATAAATCAAAAGCAGACTATCGTAAATATTATTTAATAACAAATGGAACAGAGGTGGATTAGAAAAAGGCTAAAACAGTTTTCCTGAGTGGAGAAATATAAATATGATTACCAAGAACTTGTGCAGTAATAAAGAGCTAAAGATTTTCAGTGGTATAATGGGCGGTGCTTGAAAAAAATGAACAAGTGCATATCAAAATATATGTTATACTGCCAAAGCGTTATCGGAGCTACCGAGCAAGACGTGCAAAAGCTGCATTCTCAATAAAGAAAGTGCGCACTAACTAAGTGCTAACATACTGACCTTTCTTACCCGGGTACGCATGCCTCTTAAGTCTATCGTAGAGATCCTCCTTGGTCCCGTATATGCTGGCATTTGATCGCGCTAAGCTGTTCATCTTTCCATTCATGCCGTTGTGAAGGCTTTCCTTCATATACGTCTCGTTGTAGAAGTTAGGCATCTCCCAGCCGTCTTCTTCGTCGTCATAGTAGTGTGCGTACGTGGAATGATGCGATGGTGCTATTGATTCCGCGTACGGCGTATGCGCTCCGTAATAGAAGTTCACTTGGGAGCCGTTCTGGTCGATGGCTGGTGTTAATGTCTTCTTTGGTTCCTTCTTCTTTGTTGATCTGGTGGAATTAATATTTCGCAAATTAGGGACTGTTTAAAATTAACTACAGATTTTATACAAGGCCAAATTAAATTAGCTGATAAAAGATAACAAATGTGATAGAAAAATTTATATAAAACTCGGTATACAAACTGACAATTTATCAAAAGACCTTGAATACAAGTGCCAGCTTTATCATAGTATTTCGTGGAGAAGCAACCGCAAAAAAAAAAAAAAAAACTCACCTCGCACAAATCATCCATACAAGCAGCACTAAGAATATAATAAAGATGACTCCTCCCGCGACTCCACTCGCAATGTACGCGAACTCGCTCTTCTCCCTGCAATGGCGGCCAGTGAACGAGCCAGTGCATCGGCATGAAGGTTCCCCTCGAGCGTCCTTCACGCACTCGCCTCCGTTGTCACAGAAGTCCTGGCATACGTCTGGAGATAAATTGTAAAGGGGTTAAGGCACCGTACAACGTAGGAATAAAATAGGGCCATAAAATTTCCGCATTTTCATCTCATTCGGTATCATTAAAAGAATTTCATCTCTTCTCTTTGTGTTGTCGCAGTAACCAAAATCTCAGTTTTCTAAATTAAATTTGTCCTCTATTAGCAGTCGCACCTAGATTTCGAAAACCTAGTTTTTCTACACGTCTTCGTCGAAATGCAAGCCAGCAAGCAAGTAAGCAATCATGCAAGCAAGCAAGCTAAGCTAATAAGCATACAAGCAAATATGCAATCTTCACATGCTCCACTGGATATGAGTTTTAAGGAGACCTTTTATGTATAAGCTGTAAGGTAAAATTAATCTCAGAACTAAATACATTATAAACTAAGATAAAGGACAAACGAAAGAAGTTTGTTACACATAAACTGAATAAATATCGAAAACATGAATGAATTTTATAATATTCTAGGTCAAGGAAAACAGGAAACATTAAAAGTGAACGCAAGAAGAATGAAATAATATTGGTGTGTAGTATAGAGGTACATGGTGGGAGTTAAACTTTGCGAGTTTGAGTTTGGGTAAACAAAATTAGTTTGTATTGAAGGAAAACTTCATACCAATTGTTTGGGTCAAAACGAATAACAGACTGTTGTTTAACGACATTTCGACATTTTCAATAAATGTAAAAATCAGGAAACCAAAAGCCAAGAGGCTGTCAATATTCTTTCTGAATTGATTTCGAAATCAATTCCAGTACCTATTCAGAGTTTTGAGAGGTATAAGAAAATTTGGGCAATTTAGCTGAATACTTCCCACGATGAATACAAATTAGCTGTCGTACAAAAATTCAGTCAACAAGTTTCGAATGAGGATTCTCCAATAGAAGCTTAATTTTCAGGCCAAAGTTCTATGAAGAATCTTGTAAAGTCTTAATTTAAATATTAGTTTTCTTGAATAAAAATGTCTTGCTCACCTAAACAAACTTTTCCGGTGCCGTTGAAGCCCGGTTTGCACTGGCATTTGAACTCGCTTGTCTCTGGTATCAAAAGGCAATAAGCATTGACATCACAATGCATCTCCGGGCCACTCATTTCACATGGGTTCGTGCATTCTGTTTCCGACGTCTGTAAAAGTAATATTATAAAGGTTTTTTTCCCATACGTATTTAAAAAAAAAAACTCGAAAGAGTAAATGTAGCAGGGTGTAATTCAATAACGTACAAGGAAAACTGAAAATAGAACGTCGAAAATCTTCTATTTCCTAGAAGATTAATTGTTTCACGATGGTTGTGCCCTTGTGAAATAATTAACCATAACATCCTTCTACCAATTTAACCCCTTCGTTGAACAATTCGGCATGTGCTTTGATCACGAATAAATATCTCAGAAGAGCGCTCTTACTGACATTCCAAACTTTTCGAAGATGATAAAAAGCCACTCAAGATATATTTGGGACGTTATTAAAGATAAATATGTTTTACTTACAGCACCAGGGCCTCTCGTGCTTGTGTTGATTGGACAAGGAACACAGACTGTCTGTTGTGCCTCTGATTGATAGGTTCCTTTCCTACATTGTACACATGTGTTCAAGGTGGCGTTGAGATATGAACCTGGAAATTACAATAAAATATCTTAACATTTCTATCATAAAAGATTTCAAAATACAATAAATACCTAGAACTTTCATCTCAAACATTAAATAGTAGGAATCAGATTAGATCGGATTCCTCGAGTTCAGAAGATCAGAATTCCGTTGTCGATGTTTTTAATATTCATCAGAGGATTGTTTCAAAGTCAATTTGAAATTTTAAGAACGTTTCTATGCGAAAGTTTGGGGGCGAGAATTAATTGTATCGGAAGGGTGGTTACCAGGTCGGCAGACGGGGAGGGAGCATTGATCGGCGGACGATGCTCCGGACTGCGGGGTCGTGGTGCCGGCCGGGCACGACGCGCATGCTGCTCCGGACCCATTTGCGCGCCATGTTCCACGAGGGCAAGCCTCACAGCCGCCATCACTGCTTAGTTGTTCTCCTAAAGAGAAACCATTAGTTTAAATACACAATACAGGAATATTTTAATTACACATTAGCAAATCTGCCAGAGGTTTTCACATATCCGGTAAAAATATCGGTAGTTAATCGTGCTTACCTGAAGGACAATCATCTCTGCATTCAGCAGCCGATACGGCTTCTGTAGCCCGAGTGGTTTGTCCCCTAGGGCAGGCCATGCAAGAGAAGGCTCCTTCACGTGGTTGGTATGAACCGTGACCGCAAGGACGGCAGAGATCAGCTTCGGCATCGTAGTATTTTCCGGCAGCGCACCTCTCTAAAAATGAAATATAGGAATTGAATAAATTCTATCGTACAACATATGTAGACGTCGTTGATATAGTGATCGCAAGTCTCACTGCTCTAAGTATGGGGTCCTGCATTCGATTTCCAAGTAAAATAAAGAAAACAAGTTTCTTTGCGCCTATGATGTGGCATAAATTAAAAAAGGCCCTAAGAAAATAAATAAATTGGCTAAATGTTCCGCCAGGAATTTCTCAGTACAGGACTTAAAAGTAGGAGTGCGAAGTCTGGATTTGTGCCTTGTAATAAGCTCGTAGCCAAATTCTGGGCTGACTATTTCGATTACTATCGACACGCTAAGAAGAAGAATGGCAATAGAGACATACACATAACAGACACAGAAATGTGGGTTCGAGAAATTAGGTACAGGCGGGGTGTTATTAAAATAGAACGTTCCAAAGCTTCAAAGCTATTTACCTTTGCAGTCAGCAGCACTTCGGGCTCCAGTAGATTGTGTGACACCAGATTGTCCAGCAATCGCGGGGCAAGCAGTGCACTGCACCTGTCCTGCTTCAGATTGGTACGTGCCTTGTGGACAAGGCTTGCAGGTGTCGCTGGCAGCATCAAGGAAAGTACCGACAGCACAAGCCACTGTAAAAAGAAAATTGGTGTTAGTAACCCGTTTTTGTATCGCTCGCCCTATTTTATTTTATGATGAGTATGGTCAGCAACAAAAGTCGGATACCACTAATACTTTTGCCAAATACCTATCTAAATTAACATAAATTATTTGATACTCTGGTTTTCTGCATTTCATATCAAAAATTCTGAAAAACCCAGACTATAGTATTGTTTCATATTTTAATATACAGCTGGTACCTACATTTGTTACGTATTTTTTTAATATTGTAGTGTCATGGTTAAAAAACTGAAACCGGCTATTGATACTGACTACACAAGTAAGAAATTCTAGTTACCACAATCAGGAGCCATAACAACTTGTCCAGTAGGGCAGGCGTAGTCCGAAACTAGATTCAAACTGGCCGGATCAGGCACGGTATTAGGAAGAATGTTCCTCACGTCGAATTGTTCGTCTTCGAGAATAAGTTTCTCCAATAATCGTTGTACAGTGGAACGTTCATTGTTACCATTGTGGATGACTGGGTCGCTGCGAGTTTTAAACATTTATTAGTTACTTTATAAAGATTAGGTTTTAATATTAATATCATTACATCAACCAGCAACATACCTACAGTATTCGACCGTAAATATGTCACATCGAGTTTATAAAAACGGTCAGCTTTGTAGAAAGCCTTCTCTGTCATTCATAACTGTGTGAAGGAATCACGAAACAAGGTTCTTTATAAATTTCGATGTGTCAAATGAATGCCCGGGTAGTGTAATTATTTTATTCAAGCAAATTCCTTTATTTTATGTTACAACAAGTGCTTAAGTGCTACTCCAAACCATGCAACCAACTTACTTGACAGACGGGAAAGAGATCTCAACGTTGTACGTATCGCCAGCCTGACGACCCTCCCTACTGCTTCGAGTCCTAAGTGCCACAAAAACACATGCAGTTGTGATAGAAGAACATCATGCTTTATTTGTATGAAGCCTAAAAGTGCAGTTTTGGAATGGATATTTCAAAATTTTGTAAAAAAAACGAAAGTGCTTCCTGTTCTGTGTTAAATAAACACATGCTTTTATGTGCACTACATATATGAGATTTTTTACATTACAAGTTTTGCGTAATATTTGTGTAACTACGCCGTCACCTTTTATCGACTCCTATTTTGTTAAACCTGTGCCATTAATGAAACGAATTTAAATTTAAAAACGCCCTTTTTTATTTGTTTCTTTAATGGTTTAGGTTGTAATGTTTTTTTTTGAAAATAATTATGAAGTTGAACTTACTCTTCGACGGGGATAATGGCGTCCAGTACGTAGGTATCTTCAGCAGCTGCGGCGGGAGGGGTGGATACTTGTCTCGTCTGTCTATTGTTCGCGCGGTGGTCGCACTTCACATTGATGTCCAGTTCCTTACACTCGCGGGTTCCTGTGTTCAATATTCATATTAGAAGACTTACTGCAACTTATAAGGATGGGCAAGAGGTTGGAAAAAGCGTTGGGTCGAAAAACATTCACGAATGACGCGGAGTCTCTAAGGCTACTGAGCTATTCCACCTTGCAAAGGTGAAACAGTTGAAGGCCAACATTTAGTAATTTGCAAAGTCGCTAGAAGATTGGAAGAAATAATTGATAGTTCTGAGGGCACATCACAGTTTTGTTTTCTGAGTACGTACCGTCAACAGCGTAGGAACAGAAGTTCCAGTCTCTGTTAAGTTGGTTGATGGCGCTGCGAACCTTCTGGCGAAGTACACCTTGACCAGCATCATTACAAAGTACTGAACTTGGGAACAACATCGATATCTTGAATACGCGCTGAGCTGGTGAGGCCGCTGTTCATAGAAGAAATATGTTAATAAACCACAAGTAAAACAAATAGAAAAAGAATAATTATGAATTTTCTTACGTGAGCAAGCAGGATAAACCAATGGTAGGGTAGGATCAGCAGTTGGTCGCCAGAATCCTTCAGCACCACATGTGTAGAATGGTGGCACAGGTTGCGAGAACCTAAGACCGTCTCGGCAGGCAATCTCGCACACCTTGAACTGACCACCGGCACCCCAGTCGCGGCAGGATTGGTAACCACCAAGTGGATCGGGTAATGGTGGACAGAATTCAGCTGCAAAAAAAATATTGAAACTTAACATCCTTCAAACAAAGAATAAATTCATCGGCGAAGGTTTAGATAATCTTAAACTTACCCAGTACAGTCACCTTGAAAGTGCAAGTAGCTGCGTTGCCAGCAGCATCATATGCGATATAAGCAATATCATAAGATCCCCAAACAAGGTTCTGTCCAGGTCTATGACCAGACTTCTCTACAACTTTAGCAACTCCAACGTTATCACTGAATACGGGTACATCCCAGCTGACAACGGAAGATCCGTTCTTTGCAATCACCCAGAGATCACCAGGGCAACGATCTACCCGCGGTGGTTCCTTGTCTACTTGCAATTGCTGGCATTTAGAACCGGAATAACCGTTCGGACACACTCGTTGGCCGCAATGAGATGGCACTATTCTCTCGACTCCTCCAACTAAGTCGTCGTATCCAGCCCAAGTGAGACCCAAGCCGCTGTACAGAACAGGTTCAGTTCTGCAGTCACGTACTTGTTTCTGGATTTCATTTGAAAAGTCGAGAGCACGGTTCCATATTTGTACTTTAGTCAGGTGACCCTGGAATCCGGCTTCCGTGTAAGCCTTTGGATTGTCAGATTGAGGCTTGCCGAGTGTAACCCAAACACTGAAAACAAAAGATCAAGTTATTATTTGAACTTTAAAGTTTCAAAGTTAAAACTTTTACGTTTTTATAGAAAAAACTTACTATTGTGGTAGTGTTCGTCCGCTACCGTAACCTTCAATCTTGCTAGCTATCAAACCTTCAGTGATAAGTGTCAATTCACCGCCGTTGTTACCATCCCAGACTAAAGCAACATGGTGCCACTGTCCGTCATTTATCGTTGCGAATTCACCGAAGCTGAGGTAAACATCTTGAAGTTCCGGGAACAGAGAAACTTGCACCCCGTTTGAGTGGGCTTGAATTATTTGCTTTCTATTTAGAGCAATGTGGGAGTTACTGGAAATGCAAAATCAGTCAATAAATATACAGGAAATGTAGATATAAGATCGATTTCTGTCGTGTGTCAGTATGTTACGTACCTAACGCTGTATGCAGTAAAGAACACTCCTCCTTCGTCTTGTTGCGTGTATTGGACCCACAGCGCTATAGTCAGACTATCTGCCGATGCTGTATCGAATGGCACCACTTGAGCCGCACTTGAACGCAAAGGGTCACTGAAGTAGAGGTCGTAATCTACACTGATTGCTGGAATAAAAATAATTTGATATTTAGTATAATTATCGTAAAGTTGATATTACTATCGTAAAAGATATGGATAATTCATACTTTTTCTGCAATCGTCTCCAGTAAGATTGAATGGACATTGACAGTAGAATCTGCCTGGTAAATCAATGCAAGTCGCAGAAGGTGGGCAAGAGTTCTCCTTGCAATCGACAATGTCTTCATCACAGTTCTTTCCTTGGAAGCCTGGAGCGCAAATACAATTGTAATCTTCGCCCTCATCTACGCAAGTAGCTCCGTTCTGGCAGAGACCAGCGTCACATGCGTCGAACTCGTATTGGCAACCGATGCCGGTGTAGTCCAGAGAACATGTGCAGTTGAGGCCAGAACCAAAATCTTGACATTTTCCACCGTGCATACAGGGACTGCCGATACATCTTTCTGGAGCAGTTTCACATTGTTTGCCGTCGGTACCGCTTGGGCATCTGGAATATTTTCGGAATAGTTATTTTTCAATTAATATTGTGAAGTATGTACAGTTTTTTGTTCTTGTAGTTGAAGTTTGATCTTAAAAAAAGAATAAATACGTACACGCAGAAAAAGTCTTGGAAGAGATCGATGCATTTAGCATGGTTTTGACAAGGCATGTTCATGCAGTTGCCAATGTCATTCTCACAACGTTTGCCGGTCCATCCAGGTTGACAGGCGCACTTGTAGTCACCAATGTCATCTTTGCACGAACCGCCGTTGAAACAGGGGTCCGAAGCACAGTCATCAATATTAGTTTCACACGTTTCTCCCATGAAGCCTTCACGACAGACACACTGGTATTTATTATCAAGATCAATACACCGCTCTGTACCCACAGCGTTGCAAGGTTCATTCAGACATTCGTCAATAGCTGTCTCACATTGTAGTCCTATGTATCCTGGACGGCATTTGCATAGAAATCCGTCTATTTGATCAACGCACGATGCACCGTTCTGGCACGGGTTAGAGGCGCAGTCATCGATGGTATGCTGGCATGTCTTGCCTGTGTAACCAGCTTCGCAAATACAGTTGAAATCGTCAATGCCATCAATACATTGTCCACCATTTTCACAAGGAGATTTAACACATTCGTTTATGTTGATATCACAAGAAGGACCAGTCCATCCAGGATCGCAGATGCATTGATGAATAAAGAGTTTATCAACACATATTCCATGTTTGCAAGGTTCATTTGAGCAGAGGTCAATCTTCTCATGGCAACGTTTTCCTGTGAAGCCTGGTGGACAACCACAACTAAAGTCGTTAACTAAATCTGTACAAGGTGCGCCGAGCAGACAAGGCTTTTCGATACAGTCGTCAGTGTTGATCTCGCAAAGTTGTCCTTCCCAACCTGGCAAGCATTCGCATTTGTATCGGCCCTGTTGGAGTGCAATACAACTTGCGCCATTCGCGCAAGGATTTCCGTTAGCCGAGCAAGGATCAATCTGAAAAAAGACGAGAGTATTAATAACATTTCTGGGCTATTGATTTTCCAGAGAAAAAAGTTAATAATTTCAAATACGTACCGTGATGTCACAATCAATGCCAGTGTATCCCGATCTACATAGACAAGTGTAATTATCAAATCCTGGTTCATCTTTACACATAGCTCTTTCAGGACAGGTGTCATTTCTACAATCAGATCTTTCTTCTTGACAGTTGATGCCTCCATATCCTGTAGGGCAAGAGCAGCGGTATCCTTGTGGAAGATCCGTACAAGTACCGCCGTTGTAACATGGCTGACTTGCGCACTCGTCAATGTCTACTTCACATCTGCGTCCAGAGAAACCAGCAGGACAGTAGCATTGAACTCCATGTCCTTTAGGGACACATAGACCGCCATGTTGGCAAGCGCTGTTGGAGCATTCTACCGGTAGACATTCTTCTAAGCCTGTTGCTCCAGTTCCTACAGTTTTCATGTTGGTAGGACATTCCGTACACAACGTTTGTCCGACAAGGTTTTGGTAGAAGTTTCTTGGACATTGAGAGCACGGAGCTAAGCCTGTTGGAGAGTAAGTTCCTGGTGCGCATTTAGCCCTGCACCTATCTCTTCCAGGAGCAGCTGGTTGGTAGGTGAATGTGTTTACTGGACAGGCTTGGCAATCCTTAAATCCTCCTAGTGGTGGTTCGCTTGTGTAGCTATTTCTAGGACATTCCAAGCAAGGAACTAATCCAGTTGGCGAGTATGTTCCGTATCCACAAACAGGTATACAATCATTTATGTCCTTGGAGCCTTCTTCTCTAGTGAATGTTCCTTGAGGACACTTGAGGCATGAACCTTGACGAGCTTGGTTTTGGAAGAAACCTCGTGGGCACATTGTACAGGTCTTTTGTTTCTCTTCGGCAAAGGTTCCAGCAGGACAATGTACTGAAATTGAAATAAAAATGAGTAATTTTCCAATATAGTACAAACGAAAACAAAAAAAAAAAATAGTACAAAAATGCAAGTCAATACTTACAGCATCTTGGGACATCATTTGTATCCATATTCAATACCTCGCCGACGCTGCAAGTGAATCCTTTAGTAATGGAACTTCTTATAGCTCTCAACGGTGGGCATTGATTGCCAATAGACGATACATTAAGCACCGGTTCAATTAAGGCACTAGCATAAGGTACAGACAAATCAAATATAAGGTTCAATGTCGAACCGCACAGGTCGTAAAGCTGCGTTTGTCGAATGGCAGGAACGATAGCTAACACGAAGTCCATTTTGACAACATTTTCGTCAAGAAGTGTGGGTATAACGTTCACAAATGTTACGTTAATGTTGACGTTAACCGCTGAACAACGTTGGGTAAGTCTGTCGTTGAGTACGTTGTCGTATTGAGCGACCAAGTCTTTGTATTGCGGTAAGCAAGCGTTGGAAACTGCTCCAAGAGCACGGTATTGAACAGTAGAAACAACGTGGTAGGCGGCTTGCTGGGTATCTGTAATAAAGACAAGACATAGTTATTACAAAATAATTTTGTATTTAAGAAACTATTTTAGGTAATTATCGAATGATTACATACTTTCTGACACACAATCAGGCACAACAGATGTGGGTACCCATTGACGCTTAGTTTCGCAAACAAAAGTTTTGACTGGTTCTCCATCAGTGAATCTGAAGCCAGGACTGCATGTGGCAATACATTGGATTCCTCTATCACCAGGCAGGCAGTTCATAGCACCATGAGCTGGCGGCATAAGTTCCCAATCAACACAAGGGGTGGCTTGCACAGATACCTAGAACATAAGTAAAATATTAAACAATGTCAATTTACGTACCAACATTTTCACAACAAAAGTTCAGTAGAAAAATATTCTTACTTGGAAGTTGCATTGAGCTCTGTTTCCATATTTGTCAGAAGCGATAACAGTAACATTTTCATAGCCTCGTATGGGAATGACGGCTCTTTCCGGAATGAATTTGAGGAAGACTTCGCCCGAGATATCTGTTGCGTTTATTCTTCTCCGGGTGTCATTGAAATTGACGGCGTAACTGTCCTGTTTATCTACTAGTTCAATAACGTAACTTTGTGGGCAACTGAGTTTTGGAGGAGTGTAATCTGGTACTGTTATATTTACTTCGCAAATGGCTACGTTTCCATCAAAATCGAATGCCACGTATCGCACGACCATATTGTGGAAAACTTGGAGAGGTGTTCTGAAGTGCTGTGGTGTGACTTCTAATCTAGCAATAGCACCAGAGTTGTCAGTCGCTGTAGGCTCAGTGAAGTTGACTGGTAAAAGGCCACCGTTGACATCCGTTTGCACTACAATTGGTTGTTGAGGACAGTTTTGGAAAACTGGTGGCTCGTTATCTGTAAAAGTTAGTTTCTTTAGTTGTGATCGTTTTATTTGTGAAGAAAGACCAGATCGAAGAAAAAAATTTACTTACCAACGCAAGGAGAGTATCCATAATCATAACCTAATAAAGGATCTGCGGCTGGCTCATCACATCCCATTAGCTCGAATTTGAGACAAGCGTTGTCCATGAAGCTCACAATTCCCAAAATAACGAATCTTGCTTGTACGAACTTAGGCAATGTGATCATCGCCAATTCACCATAGTTTCCAGGATCTCTCATTGTTAAGTTGAAATTAGGGAAATAAACCACGTAGTTCTCATTTTCAGCTTGCTTGTAGAAGAATCTTATTTCTGTCGGCCTCCCCACAATGTCAGATGTAACGACACCTTTTACGAGTATAGCTTTAACTCTGTATACTTTGCCTAAGTCAACGCTTACGTAGGTGAATGCTTCTTGCTTACCACACCAGCCTGTTACCGAATTAAGCCTGATGTTTCTAGCTTCATAGTTAGGCCTCTCAGATGTTGCATTAATAGCCGAGTCCGGTATTCTTCCAGATGCCAGTCCAAGAGGTCTGATGATTTTGCATTCAGGTTCACGTATACATGTAATTGGTCTGGGGTTGATTAAAATGTATCCCGGTCTGGAGCATCCAAACAGAACTTCTGATCCTTGCTCGTAGCTTCTTGCAATTTGATAACCGTCTGCTGGTCTGCCTGGGTCTTCACACACTGGTCCTTCGCATCTCAAGTCGCCGAAGTCCCAAATGCCGTTAGCTTGACATCTGACCACGTTATCGTGTTTGTTTGTTTGTCCAGCGAGCTTGAAAGTGTTTTGACATCCAAAGAAGAAAGAGCTTTGGTATTTGGTGTCAACATATTGACCGTACTCAGCGCCAGGTGTTGGCATTGGAACACCACAGTCTTTTCTGGGGCATTGAGGTTGCGCTCCAGAAAACCAGTAATCGGGTAGTCCCTGAAAAGTTGCATTAGATTAATGACATTTTATGTTAATATTATCTTACTATTATATTACTCGTTGGTCTAGTGTCGCAATCGCTACTGCTGAGCATGAGGTCCTGGGTTCGATTCCTAGGTCGGGCAACGTGTTATTGGGTTTTTCTATCTAGAATTTCTCAGTAGCAGCCCGAAGTCTGGATTTGTGCCCGGTAGATGGCAATAGGCTCGCCCCCTATAACATGGGACTTAAACATAACTGGCGAAATGTGGGTGTACTATAGGTACACCTCTGCCCAACAAGGTTATGTTATGTTATTATTTCATAACAGAAAAGAAAGATGTTGTAGTAAATCATGAGGCTCACCGGCTTAGGATCGTAGACGCACTGTCTGAAGGATGAGGATACAGTGTTTCTCAGCTGTCTTCCAGGTGAAGTGCAAGTTATAGTAACGTTGTCCCTGTATGGAACCAGCACGCTTTCAGGGTCATCTCTGATCACCTTTAGGCCGTCGTTTTTATCGTCAGACAATGTAACACAACGGGCATCTGTAAATATTAATTTATTTGTTAAATTATCGAATGTCTAATATAAAATAATATAATATAATCAGCCTGCATTGTCCCACTGCAGGGCAAAGGCCTCCCCTTCCTTTTTGAATGTGTAATATCTATTAAAATAACTATCCGCCTTGACCCAACGAACTTCATCATATTTTGTACTTACATTGACATAAAGGTGTAGTTCCGTTCCAGGTTCCACTAGAAGTACAAAGAACTGACGAGAACCCAGACATTACAAATCCGAATTCACATTGGAACTGAACAATATCTCCAAAGTGGTAAGCATCCTTCGTGGAAAGTAGTTTTCCGTTTTCTGGGGGTCCAAGTGGTGGGCACATGACTGGTACGCAAGACTTGTTCCTTTGATATGTGTCTCCATCCCTTTCACCAGATTCCGACTTTTCGATTGCAAACCCAGCTGTACCGTTTGTTGAATAAAGCTCGTAGCCGATGTTACAGGCGCACGAGAAGTTTCCGGGTCTAAAAAGAAAATTAACACCGTTAGATATCTTACATACATTAAGTAAAAGACTTGCTTGATCAGACTGTTAAAGAAATACTCACGTGTTAAGACATTTCTGTTCACATCCTCCATTATTTTCACTGCACTCGTTAATGTCTGTACAATCTAATCTAGCACATCCCATAATTTCAACCTTCAGACAAGGTGCGCCAACGTAATCTTGGATCTTGAATTTAACGTATTGCGCTTCAATTGGCATAGGCAAGTTAAGGACAGATAGAGTAGGCTCTAATATACGGAATTCTACAGCAGTGCCATCAGGGTTCGTGTAGTCCTTGAAGACGTCAGTCAAGTCGTTGGTATACTGAATTCTGATAGCAGAAGTGAACGCGATGTTGCCGTCAGCGCGCATGACGCTCATAGTTCTGAATCCTCTGATGATTGTGGGTGCTCTCAGGTCTATGAGGATCCAGTTGGCTCCGGCCTCTAAGTTGTTACCACACCAGCCGCCTCCATTGTTTAAGCGTACCATCTGTAGCGAAAAATTGAAATATTAATATTTGACGACCAAAAAAATTCGGTCTTAATAAATATAAGATATAAAAATTCTTACTCCTTTGGCATATCCAGGTTCTGGAGCAGAAGTTATGATGGACTCATCAGGAATAGCTCCATTGATCAGTCCTAAATCGCCAACAGGTCTGCAGTCTAAGCTTGGCGCAAAGCCAGTTTTGCAGGGGCAGAAGAAACCACCTTGGGTGTTCTTACATTCAGTCGAGGCTGTGTCACATTGGCTGTTGGCGCACTCGTTGATATCTTCGCAAGTCGGTGGGTTGTCGAATTCTTGGTTAGGTCCACATTTGAGCACGCTAGGTCCGTTCAGTTTGTATCCTAAAAAAATTTATGGTTAAGATCAATAGTGCACTCAAATACCCAAAGAAACACAGGACCATAAGTGCATAAAATTATACTTCGGAACTGTTTTGATATTTACCCTTGAAACATTGGACACGAGCTTCATCACCGAACATATAAATCCTAGTCTGGTCAACGATGAACCCATTCTTGATCTCTGGGAATTTCGGGCACAGTGCCTTGGAGCATGTTGGCACATCTCCTGACCAAGTTCCGTTACTCATACACAGAAGTACTGGCTGGCCAGATCTTACGTAGCCAGGTTCACACTCGTAACGGACAATAGTACCATAGCTTCGGCCGCCACCGTTCAAGATTGTAACGTTGGCGTGAGGAGAGTCCGGAAGGGCAACGCATTGTGATGCTGTAGAAAAAGAAAGCAAAAATTATATGAAATAGAATCTTAATATTTTAAATTATTTTTATTTAAAAAATCTCAAATTTATATTTCACCTACTGTAAAGTTTGCTCCAGTCGTAACTTGTGTGAAATATGTGTGAAAAAGTGTGTATGATTTTGTGAACTTACCTAAACATGTAGGTGTTCTCTCCCAACGCCCATCAGATAAGCACGAGATTCTTTCGATAGGCTGTCCAGTTGGGAAAGCAAATCCAGCATAACATTGGTAAGTTGCAACACCTCGATAAGTCACGTTTGTAGAGCCAATTGAAAATCCATTATCGATTTGTGGCACTGGACCGCAATACACCTCTGTAAAGTAACAATAAAATCACATAAGTACCCCAATATAACCTGAAGTAATACAACAATGTGCAATGCCACCATTCCTCGTTTGTTACTTGCCTTGACAGCTAGGAATGTAAGTAGTTGACCATTTTCCTCCGTCTAAACATTTTGTTGTGATACGAGATTTTCCAGTGGCGAATTCTTGCCCAATCGGACATGAGAATGTTATAACTGTCCCAAAGGCGGTATCCCTGTTTGACGCCAAAGCACCAAGACCGGATGTAAGAGTGGGGCAATCTGAAAAATAAAATGTAAGATAAGAAGAATTGAATACACGTCTATTTGTTCCAAGTTTGTTCTCCTCGTAGCGTGAATATCTTACCTGCCGAGAACGTCGCCTTCCAACCTATTCCATTATGCAAAGCATCGGACATAAATCGTATCAACATTTCGCCACTGGATGCAGTCAGTGTTATTCTTGGTTTTACAGTAAATCCATTGTCAGAATGCAATCTTAAACCACTTGTGCTGGCTCCGTCAAAAACTTGCACTACGTCGGTTGGGTGAATGCTAAATTCGTCGAATTTTAACGACACTGCACCACCGTTAGGGTTCTTTATTCTATACAGACATTCTTGGTTATTCGGGTAATTTGTAAGACCGTAAGCAGGTGATGTAACAGTACCATTTGCTGCAATGATTGTGGCTCTGCAGCCTTGAGAGTATCTCATATTGAATCCTTTCTTGGAATCACCAAGACTCGTTCGGAAGTACATGTACAGATGGTTCGTCGTCGATACTACTACCTTTTGATTTTCTTCGCCTGGTCCAGTCAACCTTGCCAACACAGGGCTTGATGGAGTATTACCATCCTTAATAACAATATAATCCCTGTTCATCCCTAATTCGAGATCCTCGATCTCTAATGAGACAATTCTTCCTGGTTGAGCTTCGATAACGTATACGCATTCTAAGCCACCAGGATAGCCATTTGGATAACCAGGTGAGGTTAGTACTTGACCTTGAGGCGTGGCTCTGAGCATGCCTCCGCAGTTAGATGATTCGGTTTTCCAAGCCGCACGGAAACCTTTCCTTTCTACTGAACCATCTGTACTGAATTTGATGACCATGAAGTTCGAAGCGGAAACGTAAATTTTGTTAGATAAATCTTGTTTTCCAGAAAGTGTCGCTAAATTTACAGATTTATCTTCGGTCCTGCCGCCAACCAGAATTTGGACAGTGTCGAAAGACTTTTCAGTTTCAAAATCTTGGAACTGTAAGACGATATTTTGACCTTGTGGCCCCTCGAGAGTCCATTTGCAATCGCTGAAAGGAGGGTATTTGTGAGGGTAGTTTGGACTCTCGACTACATCTCCACTGCTGGCCATGTAGAAGTGACAGTCGGAAGCACAGTCCATTTCGTCGGAAGCATCACCACAATCGTCTTGCTTGTCGCATTTGAAGGCTGCGTTGATGCATTTTCCATTAGAACAATGGAAGGTTCCTAAAACAAATTTAAATTGTGTGAGTATTGTTTTCTGTAACCTTTTAACATTGTATGATTACGCTTTTAAATGAGCATGCCAAGTTGATTGATTAATAATTGCCTGTTGATGATGCTTACCGGCAGGGCAGGCGGTAGCTCGGCACATGAACGGCAGAAGGGTTTCACAGGTTGTTAGCTCCCACGACTGACTATCGGATGTGACGTGGACATCGACACATTCTCCTGCCTTGGGGTTTGGCTGTCGCAGATCCCAGAAACCGGCATACTGCGATACTAGAGCACCGGCGGCTGATTCGAGTGTGTTCGTTCTTAGGTCGTCGACCGTCGCGAGTCCGAGCCAGTAGTGATTGTTACTGGGACTGGATGGCACCATGTTGGCAGTCATGTTGTTTTCCGAATAGCTATCTACAACCATGAGCTCGCTGCCATACCTGAAACAATTTTTTTTTTCTTAGATCTTGTAACTTTTACAAGTAGAAGGCTTGCAAACAATCTTGCAATTGATAAATTAATTATTTACCTTCGACATAGTTCTGCCGCTTTCTCCCACGAATGCCTGATGTTAAAGAATTTATAACAGTGTAAGCCTTTCAACTCCCATCCTGAAAACAAAGAAAAAGCATGATTGTTATAACATCGAGGAGAAATTCGAAGTTTATTTACAAAGAAACATGTTGACTCTACAAATTACTTAGCGTACGTTTATGCATAGAATACAAAATGTAACAAAATTAGAAATTTTGTGTAAACGTGAACAGGTAATAAGTGAAGGCTTTCTCCTTTCAAAGGGCTTTCGGTGAAAGCTATTCAGTTAGCCATATAGACATACAAAATTGTGTTTATACTATGTGCCTTTGTGTGCTGAAACTATTTTGAGTACCAGGAAATAATTTGACGAAAATTTACGTTAGGTAATAAAGTAACCGCACTGTTGTTTGCGGGAATTGCGGGCTATGGATCGCGAACGCCAAATGACTCAGGAACTCGCTGAGTGATCAAATTGTTTTCTCAAGCAGAAGTTGAGTGCGTTCTGATTGTGAAGTTGAACCAGCATAAAGCTATTACTAATTCAGAATTAGTGTTTCAACAGGTGTGCTTAACTAGCCCATGAAACTCGTCGAATGGGATATTGAATTAGAGATTTTAGAATTTACGGAACAATTCGTAGCGAAGAATTTAATTGTGTTTGAAGAAATTGGAAAGCAGTATTTAACTTCGATAGAAATTCAATATTCATAACATTATTTACTCGGTCTATGTTTGCGTTTCCCAAATTTCTAATAAGAAATTAAGTTGAGAATTCTGTTAAAGTGAAGGAAGAAGCTTCTTGTATTTAAGTAAATTTAGTTGTTTTTCGTATGTGTCGGTTTGTTAACGCTGAACATAATGGACGTCAAGAGCAGCTTAACTTAAGAAAGCTTTTTGCTTTGTACAAGGATTTACACAAGGAAGCCACAACTAGTCTACTTACACAATTTAAAACAAACTGAGTTACTATTCTGAGATGAAATTGTACGATATTTCAAAACGTTAACGATAATTGAAGTTGTGTAGTGCATAACATTTTATGAACTCATGATTCTCAAATGAGAATTTATAGAAAATAGTATTAATGCAAAACTCTTACAATATTTCTTCATAAAGTTCAAATGTCGGTGATAATAACCAAAATAATTGATCGATTTATGGTGGATAAAGAAGTATGAATAAAAAAGGTTGTTGCAGACATCTTAAGTCGTCAACTTCTGTAACTATCCACGACTAAAGTGTTTTTAATGAATGGGCGCAATGTGACACTCTTCCGCTTGTAACTTCTGTAATTGCATGAAATCTCTAATTGCGACTCATAAAGATTTTGTCAGACGGAGGATATATCATAGGGCCCAGGAAGCAAGGCTAAAAGTTCAAAGATGGTACAAATAAAACTAAGAGAAAAACCGATATTATTTTCATTCAATTTCCGCGCATTAACGTACAAGATAAAAAAGTAAATAGGCATAAATAGAGCATGCGAGTTTGACGAGGTATCGCGAAGACCGCGGCGTGGCCACGCTCCACCGCGCCGCGCCCGCAACACGATGCAATGTGTTTGACCCACTTAGCTAGTTATGTTACTGCAGCGAAATGCAATCACTCTGTATACGCGTATATTGTACGCTTTTGCCTTAAACTGTACACATAAACTCCGCGTTTTATAGCCTGCCTTTTTCGCAAATCGTATCCGGAAACATGACCATGTAATTTAGCAATTTTGTCGAGAGAGGAAGCAGTTTTTGGCGAGCAAATAGCACACATATTTAAGCTTTAAACTTGAATGAATTTGCATAGAAGTGAGTAATAGACAGTTTTGAAATTTTGACTGATTCCGGATGCGAAATGACGGTAATAGACGGACATAATGATGGGCCCGAGATACGTTCATAGAATTGCGGTACGAAAAGTCACATTATTATTCGTATGATCGTTTCGCATGAAACTATTCGCGAGAGAACTGCGACATATGCAGGTAACACATAGTTACGCGCGTTGGACGTAATTATGCCGCATAGTGACAAGTCACTGGGTTTTACTGAATAGCCTAACGCGCAAAGGAACGATCAAAGCGAATGGCTCCATTGATTTTGTAGCGTATTGCGGCTACGGAAAATCTCTACAGATCAATATCCGGCACCATAATGAGAGCAATATCACGCCAATATTAAATGAAACGTTATTAGATTTACATAAATCTATACCTGTAATTTGAAACGCTTTATTGGAAACTCGAGTGGACGACTTTGTTTATTAATATTTAAAAAAATAAGATAACAAAACTAAAGGTAGGCTGAAATATCTAAGAAACTTATTACATTCATTATTAAAACACATATCCAACGTATTAAGTTCAGTTATGAGATTAGGTCGGGTTGCTATCCCGAGGCTTGCTCTTGTATACTAGATTGTACCAGTATATTACGAGTAGTAGTACAATTAGTCCCCCTTATACGTACTTTCCAACATATTACATCATGTTTAACATAGGCAATGGGTTTCAACGGGGATCGGGTTCATTTCCCATGTTTACTCATCGGATGACTGAGCTTTGTAACTGTTGGATATTGAGATACGAGGCTTTCAATCAACGCGGATCATACCAATTTTATCATTGTAGAAAGCTGCGTTAATCGATTAAGCACGTATTATCGATTAGTTAGATATTCGGGTATGTATTATGGAAGGAGTTACGACATCGTTGACATTTAATGTTGCAAAATAATGTACTAATAATTAAGAGAAAATATCACATAGTTTGATGTACACCTTCATATTCACAAAGATTAAATCTTACGACATAATAACTTAATTTGTTTATATTTTTTTAAATCGTGATATTAAGAAATGCAGTATTTTTAAATATTGTGAGATGAAATTGATGAATCTAAAGAAGTTACTTGGGGTGGTACTAACTAACGTTTTGCTCGAAGAACGACGCAAAGAGTCCTGGATTGGTTCAGAACTGATTTCAGTCTCTATAAAGGACAACATAACTACAAAAAAAAACAACAAAAACTAAAGCCCACGTTACAAAATACATGCATATAACAGTTATGCGTCAATAAGGCTTGCACCAAACGGGACGAGAGCAATGTCGACCGGCCACCGACACGGTGGCTGCCGATCAATTGTGTCGAGTGCCTCTTAGCGAGGCGAACCTGAAACCTTTGAAGGATATACGGACATGCCTCTGCACCGGAGATTGACTTACTGCTCTATTTAGATCTCAAGTATACGAGACGCGCCAACTCTGTGGCTTAGCATGCTTCTATCTTTTACCGTAACTATGCAGCCAATCAAAACAAGATTTGATAATGGAACATTTGTTTTACATAAATAACGCTGCAAACGTGCAGCGTTAATTTTAATAGAGTTATCGGTAAATCTAATCTGAGCGCTCGTGGGAAAAATGCAATCTTACGCAATGAAGTTTCAAACTTTGTTTAAATGGCATTGTTACTACTAATTGTTAGTTCTTCTAGGGAACTTTAGTTTAGTCTCTGATTTAAAATTGCTCTGCCGACTTTGTAGACACCGCAACAGCAGAACTTAAAAGTAATCGAAAACATACCTCCTATATAGGTCCTATGTTTTTATTTTATTTTATTCATACTGATCTGCTCTATCAGAGCTTTTATGGACATCTGTGGAAGGACAGATTGTTCAGAATATGATTTCCTCAAATTCGAGGTTTAAGCCAACTTAATTCTCATAAAAATTTCATCACTCACTTAAATGAGAAAATTATAAAATGCTTTTGAATAGCTATTCCAAAGTTGAAGGTGCAGAGGTTGATATATTCATAAATAAAACGTCATCCATGAGTCACGTTCAGGCTATGTATGATCGAGGCGCTGCCTTTCACTCATTACAAATGTGAACCTCCAAGGCTACCAGTTTGCCGCTCAATTGACTATAACAGCACAAAGCCTACATTGTCTCGTTAGATAAAAAAATACCAATCAATGATATTCGTGTTTCGTTACAACATACGTTTATAGCATGTGAGTTCAAAATCCAATCACGAAATTAAACGACGAATTAACTGGACCAAAATTGGAGAAAAAGACGTGGAGAACAAAGACTGAGAGAACTTAAACCTGCCTGTCTTATTTGTCTACAAAAAAAAAAACATACAAAGATGCTCCGCATTCTTGCTCCGTGCAAATTTTAATAATGTAGTTGGAAACACACCTCGACAAAACCTCCTCGAGAAAAAATAAAATACATTGGATCATGATTTATTACTATTCATAATTTAATGAACGCGTAGTTAAGTAATCCTGTAGGTCGTAATTGAACGATCAACGTATTGTGGCAGCGAATCCAGACGAGCAGCTAGCGCGCCTTACTAAGCAACTGACCCAGATTGTGATGCTCCAAATGTCGTGCAGATGCGTGCCAAGTTTAGAATACACTTGATAGTTAGTTATGGACCATGCTTGACGCAACTGACGTGTATGTGACGGTACTTGACAGATAAGCAATGAAAGCAACGTCAGAGAAACTGCTGACTTTTTGATTGAATGGAATTTCGTCTTTTTCTCTGAATAAACCATACGATCCGTTTGATGGTCTTACATAGTAGGTAGGTTGATTGGTGAAATTGTCCCGAGTGATTTTTCCTTAAAATCCACTAACGGAAAGTTTTCGGTTCATTATCGAAAATTCTTCATAAAAATTGAGATTATAAGTTACTATTTCAGCTGTTACTTAATCATTTCCTGAATTTCAAATCTCTTTGTCTCTGCGAAACACTTATGCTAGAAGTTTTAACTTGTATCTATGTATTTTTGATAGAACAAATTTTCATAAGAAGTCTGCTTTCACAAAAAAAATGATTTAGGTTTTGGGGTATTTTTCAGGTCGTAAGCTAAGATTATCTAACTGGAGGAAGAGTCTACTATTAAGTACAAAACCAATTAAAAGTACTTGATATTGGTAAACTAACACGACTGTTAATTTTAACCAATTACGTTCGGTTAAATATAGAAATCGGCTATTATTGAACAAATTGGTGTTCCAAGTTCACGTTAACGTTTTTTCTCAGACAGATCATTTTTATAAATTATTCACGGAAGAAACTTAAGGTCACCTCGCTTAAGTCATCATTCTCTGATGTAACCAAAACAAACTATACTTTACTTACATTTTGTCGAATAAACAATAGAACTGACTACGATTAAGCTGTGTTAGTGATTATATATTTTATAAATTTGCCCCTTCAGTTATTCTTGATATTACTGTCTTTTAAAGTTGAAGGACTGCTTAGATGCGCTTTTGTTTCGTTTGCTTATAAAAACAAATTTTGATATTTTTTATCACGTTTTCATGCTACATTGCAATCTTATTCTCGACTTTGCCATACTTTATTTTGGCGTGAGTTAAGTTTATTCACATACAAATATTACACCCAAAAAGTCTCAAAGACTTAGACCAACTGAAGCTATAGTTGAATAAGACCACAAGAATACTCCAGGGATACATACTTACATACAAAAGCTGTCTACATATTAAATGACGTTAACTATTGATGTTCTGAGTAGGTAGCTGGGGTTATGATTAGCCCAGTTGTAGGCCAGGATCTAACGGTACGCCTAGATACAGGCAACATGGAAAACTGGGGGCTGCAATTACTAAAGATCGAAAACACAGCATTCATTCTCGATACAGTGTTACGTTTATGCTTTACGACTAGTATTTTATAACCGATGAGTGACTTAAGAACAAATATAAACAAACATATAAAATTAAATATCTTTGAAGAATAAATTAATAAGTAGAAATTAGAAGTCTTTTGTGCGATGAAAACCTTGATCACACTAACATTTATTTTCAGGAAAGGAACATTTCTGCTTTTTCATGTTCTGTTGTTTAGTGTTATTTATTTACGAATAGAACAAACAATTGTGGAGTTTGAAAAATAAAACGGCTCAACATTAAACAGTCCAAATACGTTACGTTGCTATTTGGCAAGAACAAAAGACGGTTTTATCTCTATTTGAATTTCTAGCTGGCCAGAGACGAAGATAGTATTTACTTCAAAAAACCATAAAGCGCCAAGTACTCTATGAGAAAATCGTAAACACGTCGTGTCGTATAAAGTGTGTAAAGAGTGCACAGCGCTGTCGGTTGCATTTAACTTGGTGCTTCATAACTCGGGTGCAGCGGTGAAAGCGCTGGAATTCAGCCCTGTCTCTTATTGAACAATAGCCACGTCTGTTAGTCCAACTTTTTGAGTTAATTTTCTTCGCTTATGACGTCTAAAGTATTTGCTCTGTCATAGCGATAACGTCATGGCTATTGCCTGAAGAAATTGTGATGGGACTTTAATTGAAAATTCTAAAGTCGACGTCAAAGAATCCGTTAATTTATTTATGCTTTTTTGATTGTAGAAGATGCCTATTTTCACAGGCTTAAAAGGTATTGATGGATCTACGGATATTAAAACATTATAACTTTTCTACTTTAACGTAACCTTTTCGGCTTCCAGTCTCACTAGATGCAGCTGAATACCAATATTTCACATGGAATGACTGCCTATCTGACCTTCACAGCCAAGTTCTTGGTAACAGGATAGCCCTTAGTAACACCGGTAAACACATTACCGTTATTTGTAATTAAGAATTTAAGTTAAGTAAGAGTACCTATATAGGGTGACTGATAATTAGTGACCGATACTTAAACACATGATTGTACTCATCATAACAAACAACTTTCCCAAAGAAACAATATTTTTTTGGTGATCGTACGGTAGTACCTACATGAACATGTGACCGGACGGGGTCAACCGACTCACAGCTGATTGCGCGCGCGCGTTACGTGTGGTAGATACATTAAATAAAGAGAAAATGCATGGTAAAAGTGGATTGATTAATTGTGTTATATAGGGATTAGTCACTTAATAAAATCACAGATAATGGTGTATTTTTCTTGTTGGGTACTTAATCAGTATTCTATTCGGGTGATTTGGGGTCATCCGCTAAGTAATTTAAAAAACATTGCTTCTTTGGATAAGTGTATAAGGGTAATAATATAATTTCATGTGTTTAAGGATCGGTCACTAATAACCAGTCACCCTATATAACCACATAATTCAATGTAATATATCACCTTGCACATTTAATAAAGCTTATGTTTAACGAGAGCATTCAAATGCTGCAGTGATTTACAAGGCAGCATGGCAAGATGTAGTATGTCGGCGTTGCTTAGGCGTGAATGTTGCTCAATCATAAACCAACGTGAATTACAATGCTGACATATATTGCACATTGTGTTTTATATAACATGGTATTGTTAACAACATTTAGGAACGAAACAAATGAAAGTGAATACACAGCTCAATTAAAATGTGCTCATAAGACAGGTCAGTATAACTCCTGTAACTCAATGGGTTAGTAAGTCCATCTAACTTTCTGAAGAAAAGGTGATAGGTATCATCTTTATTCGTCTAGCTTATGCTATTTCCAAGTATGGTCTGTTCCAAAAGTATATCATGAAAATTTATAAAAATGATCAGAAAACGAACCTGTGGCTGTGGATGGCAATTTGTAGTGACACTTACAAATCGTGGGTTTGATATGATTATTTGGACACTTCAACCCGAAATTAAAATTTTAGATCAACTAAAAGATGTTTTTGATTGAGGTTAATTTTATAACCTTAATTTTTATCGATGATTTTACAATTACAGCGTAGTAATGTTATTCAAGCAATAATTGTTGGAAAAAGTTTTAGGATATAAAGTTGAAATCTTCTAAATACAGATTAATGTGTTAAGACTTTTATTATATAACTCACGAATTTTTTTGATTTTTTTCAGTTAAGAGAGTAGAGCAGTAAGCAGCTAAGATGGCGGCGTTCGTACTTACTAATTCCCTTTGTGTAAGTGATAATGATAACGTAATAAAAAAATAACAGGAACAGGGATTGTTTATATTTTTATCACATACTTTAGGAACAGACATAAGGTTGAGGTAGGTTTCTAGTCTATGCAAATGCGACGACTGCCTCTCAACTGTCGCGGCCATTTTGCTCGATTTGGCGCCTCTGTAGCGGTCAAGCTGCGGTACTTCCGCGTGTACGGCGCACGTGATTAAAATATAGGTATCTCTAAACTTTTGTATTGGAGCTGTTATCGTTCCATCACAGACCTCTTCCATCGCTTTCCATCAGGCGTGATCGAGGTCAAGAGGAGATCCATTTGCCAAAAAAAAAGCTGTAAGTACCCTTAGAAAGTCTATGTCATTAGAATTTTTATGAAATAAGCTTCGAAACTATTATTGATCGAAGGAAATAAGCTTAAAAACCATTAGTAAAGTTTAACTTTACGGAAACTTTTCAAAAATACAACAGCAAACAAAAAAAAAAACAACGCAAAGAACATCCTGGCAATTTTTTTATTCCGTTCCTTTATTAAAATGTAAATTTACATTCTACAATTTCATTAAATATGCAAATAGAAAAACATGATAGAAAGGCAAGCATCCTTACAAATAAAATTAAAAAAAAATACTTGTGAATGCCAAAATTCTACCGTTAGGTCAGTTGTCAGACTTTAGGGTTTCTGAGTTCCCGCAACAGCTGTCATATGAATTCATGTTGTAATCTGGGAGCTGCACTAATTAATAGTTAACAGTCACCACGTCATTCCAAATTTTAGGCTGCCATAGTGAATTTCTCTCTTCCCAGAATATGTAAATTAAATTCAGGACCTCTCATTGGTTGTGTTGCAAAGTATTATATTAATTTCCTAATCATTGAGCTTCATAATTACGCACCCATTCACCGATTTACTTTCAGTAACAATGCGTTTCTAGATCTGGTGATAGCGTTAGGTCCAAGTAACCATACTGAACTGTCAATAGAATCGACATACACTCAAGACATATACGCTATTAGTATGCAGTGCAATGGCAAGCACCTTTCTAGTGTTCGCATTGCCTCAGCGGAATATAGCATTAATTTGTCTCTGTAGACGCCTAGACGGCCGTCTGTGACTGTCAATCTTTCGGGTCGGATTTGTATTCCTGCCAAGTTGCGCAGACCATTAAGAAAGGGAAGAAATCGTTGTAACTCTAGACAGATAGGTTTCGTCCCGACGCGCGACGATTTCTTTTAATTATTTGACTAAATCACGTGTGTTTAACAACATTAAATGTGTAAACATTAGCGCTATGTAAGTACCTATTTAATTTGAATTTTTACATATTAATAGCTGCCTCGTTGGTCTAGTGGTTGCAATTGTTACTGCTGAGCATGAGGTCCTGGGTTCGATTCCCAGGTCGGGCGACGTGTTATTGGGTTTTTCTATCTGGTATTTCTAAGTAGCAGCCCGAAGTATGGATTTGTGCCCGATTGATGACAATAGGCTCGCCCCCTATTACATGGGACTTAAAAAAAACATAACACCTCTGCCCAACCCTTCGGGGAAACAAGGCGTGATGTTATGTTATGTAATAATTAATAATATGTAAATGTATGTTCACACAATAATTAGGCACATAATTTCAAGTTATTACGGAGCTGTTTAGACCTTAATGAGTCGATACTTACCAGTATTTATACGATACTTTTGTGAAACGGCTCACAGAAAACCTCAACAATTTCTGAATTGGTTTTTAGGCGCCCCACTACACTGGTCAATAGGCCGTGTAAAAAGCGCTAAGTTTGAGCACCACTGCCCAGTCTATAAGCCAGAGAGATGGTGTTTCAATTGACAGAAGCTATTCAAACAAGGTTATTGAGTAATTGAGATTGCATTTACGTCCCAGCTTGCAGGTTAAGCATAAACATTCCAGTTAAATACAATTTTTATATGCTTGCAAGAAGTTATGAGCTGTATTGAAGTTCGGTGAATTGTTTAAGTTATTTTGTGGAAGAATTTAAAAAGGCTGCGTGGTAATTGAAAATAAATGGTATTATGATTAAATTTTAAAATTAGTAATGACTTACTTCCACCAACAATTTTTTTTTATAATTTAAAGTGGACATGTAAATTACTCCTAGTAACGACTCAAAATTAATTAATTTTAAATGAAAAGTTATTCGTTTAAATTATTTCATGTCACAAATTGACCTTTGACATTAATTGCCTTCGGAAAATGAATAAAAGGGAGAGCTGTCGGTAAAATAAGCAGATATGTTGGCGACCTCCGTAATTACGTGTGGGTGTACCGCATTTTTTAACCGCGTTTGAAACAGCCAGAGCTGAGATCGGCTGATTTTGATAATAGAAGTTTTGTGTACTCTATGGCAATTCATTTTATTAACACAGTAATGAGTTTTTAAGATAATTTAAAACTGTCCGATTGCGTGTATTTTAAATAAAAGATTCCACCGTTTTAAAAATTGGCTTAGTATAGTGTGCAGATTTAAAAAGAACATCTGTAGATAATTTTAGACCATCCACTTAACTATCTGAAGAAATCTGTTTTGCTAAAATAGTTCTTATAAACTAGCAACCATTAAGGAATCTGAAGTTAAACCGAGCGAGATAGATAAAAGCATGAGATATTTGAAATTTGAGAGCGAATCATATATTTTCATGGATAATATAATTCACTTTTATCTCAGAGAGTGTAAATAATAAGGATTATCATATATCTAACTAAAGCATCTCACGTTTATTGGCTTAAGAACTTGAGAAGCTGAGTTTTAAATTATTTTTCAGATTTATTTGAGTTGTATATTACTTTTTTATGCAAATTGGGTGTACTTAGTAGAAGTTTTTCTTGGGAACTTTTTTCGTTACATATCTAGCTAATATAAACATGACTGATATAAATGACTTTTTATATATTGTCTTGAAAACAATTTTAATAATTGCAGGTACACTTAAATTCATGTTATCGAAGGATCAACGGTTCGAGATAAGACATTTTCATTGTATTCCCAGATATTTAAATTGTTACATCATCAAGTTGCCAGCCTGCAATGTGCATTAGCAGTACTAATTAACGCCCCTATGAATGATCACTGTTGTAACACAACACAACTCGACTAAATCCTCCTCAGGTTTTATTTAGCTCTTACTTTCGAGATACAAAAATAAACAGATTTGAAACCCGGTTAGTAAAATTAACGTATTCACAGCCTCGATCGATAAAATGACGTCAGCCATTGTTGCCTTCGCTTTTAAAAAGGTAATTCTTTTTTCAAAGATAATTCGCTTTTGTTTTTTATTTGAGTTTATTGGCAGTATTACTTCACGTATCATTATTTTATTTTATTCGATCTTGGTTCGAGTTTCCGATATAATTTTCTACAGTAATTATCACAATCAAATCAAACTGTTGCGCATTACATGTTTTTGTAAGCAAATAAAATTGTATTCTTAATTTGTTTCCTTAAGTAATTATCAAGGCGTAATTTTGTGTCAAAACAAGCTTTAAAAACATCTTCGCGAAAACTTTGTTTTCTAATGCTGTTTGAGTAACGAAGGCTTTATATCTGTATTTATTTAATACTTGTAGAACTCTAAACAACAGTTTCGGAGATTAACTTCGCGAATTACGTGTAATCACAAGTCCGTCGCGTTACTCGTAATTCCGGCTTGGAGCGAATTTCGATTGAATCTGTCTGCAGGAACATTGCGATTTGCGAGTCTTGCTTCAATATCCTTCCTAATTTAATTACAGAAATAAAAGTAACAGGTTGTGGCAACGCCTTAGTGTTATTTTTAGATCTAAAATGTGGAAACATGTTGCTAAGTACCTACCTCCTTACATTCTGTGCAATATTGAATAAGAGTAATGTTAGATTCTTTGAGAATTCTGTTGAATAATCCAGATGCGTAACTATGTAGGTGTTACGTAGTAAGGAAACAGTTGAGGTGAGATAATGCAATGGAGTCAATGAACTTTTAATGATGCTCGAGCATTTAATAAAAAACGTATTAATGATCAATCCCATTTATAACGTTTCTGGGTTAATATTTTTATTATTACTTAAGAATCTATTAAATTAACTACTTATGAACCAATCTAAATTTAATTGATTCATTCTCGTGTTTTGAGGTTGCACATTTTACACAGCTGAAAGCAGCGCTATTTATTTTTATAGAAAAAAAAACTTTTTTTTTCACCTTAGTTCATAATTGATTGTTAATCCTTTCCATGTCAACTTCTCTTATCAACTCAATACCACATTTTTCGTCTTCATATCCCTTCTCTTCCTGCCATATTAAATCGTTGCCAGACAGCCAATCAGAGGTCATATTTTAACACTCTGACGATGACGTAGGGAAGTAGGGACTCAACGTTTGATTAAACAAGCTTGTCAACGTTCACGTGAGTCGGGACTGGAGGCAATTTCCGGGGCTAATTATGTGGCGAATGAAAACCGACGACGGAGTGACAAACTCAATTCATTTCGCCTACGTTTCGCCTCTAGATTGAATATAGAATCCTTTAGTAGGTCAACAGCTTGAAAGAGTTGACATAAAATTACGGCTATGAAACGACCTCATTCCTCTGTCATAATAAAATTGCTTGTAAAAGTTATGATATAATGATATTCTCTGAGAACTGTTTGGACAGAGAGTGATGGAAACCGTTTTGGCAGAGTTACATCCGGTTTCTGAAAATATGATCTATACAGCAATCAACACGCTGTCAAAATCATGATAACTTTTGCAATTGGCTGACCGATATAACAAAAGCCAATCAATACCTAATAGCAGGAAGTCTTTAAACAGACTCCGGACATAGGTTGGCCAAAGAAAGGAAAACCTGCTCAGATTCACAGATGACTCCGACCTGGAGTGTATTTGTGGTGCTGTTCCACTGACAATGGGGTACTTAATATCGTGTCCAGCGTGTCCTGTTCTATTATAAATATACATTTTGGGACGACTCTATTTAGATTGCAATCGACACGCTAAGAACAAGAGCATTTGGTGTGAGTTTTGACATTATAATAGAAGATTGAGCACCAAGGGGATAAAGCAGTGTCTTATGTCGCGGGCGCCATATTGAATTCCGAGCGTAACGAAGGAGCGAGGGAGTTGAGACAAGAATCCTGAGTGCAGACGAAGGCACGTTTATCGCCGAGGAGAATAATCTACTTTTCGCACCTAATGCAAGGTAATAAAAAACAAATTCCATAATCGAATTAGTAGTATACGAAACTGTTAATAACCGGGGAATACCTATAGTTTTGTGCAGTTTCATACACTGTGATATAGCCCACTACGTGATAGGTACGACAGGGTTATGTTTTTCATGCTTACGTGTCTATGAATCTTCGTAAGTGGAATTATTTATACCCTCGAAGCATCATATCGGCCAGACGGATTTGAATAGATGAGGTCGTCTGGGTCGCGTGAAGGTTAGGTTAGATATGCTAGGTTTTGTTTTATAAAATAAATAGCGGATTTTAGACGTCAATAAGATAAGTCTTCAAAAAACAAACCATGACCATGTGAGGTTAATTTAATCAAAATAAAGGGCTTGAAGAGGCGATTCCAAAATCAAAAACCCGACTGAGATTCAAAAAAGCTCAATTTTCAAGCAGTCTGATGCAGTTGGTGGTGAACAAAATAACTTAATACATGTCGGGATTTTGATTTTTAAATTTTAACTCATGCAATTTCATCAAAGCCCAAATCCAACATTCCAACGCAGGGGTTACCAGAGCAACCGATCAGATTGCTCGTCGACGGAAACTAAAACTTATAGACGAACTCTTTGGTCGAGCTGTACGAGTACATTCATAGTTATTTTATTTCATTTGTAAAAGTTTCCATACGATTCTGTCAGTTGAGATTCCAAATTCAAATAACATTAATGACCTGCGGGTCATAATGAAATCCAGTTCAACGATAATGCCCGGCTAGAGCCTAGGGCTTAAATAACATGCTTCAAGTTAGGTTTGCATGACATATTTCATAATTTGAATTTAGCGAGCAGGTGGCGTGAAAATTTAACTAAACAGACTTAGAACTTTCCCTAGCTGTAGACTGCGAAATATAACCCTATGTAAAAACATCGTTATTCTATGCTAACATACCG
Organism: Dasypolia templi; assembly: GCA_963555695.1. Classification (NCBI taxonomy): domain Eukaryota; kingdom Metazoa; phylum Arthropoda; class Insecta; order Lepidoptera; family Noctuidae; genus Dasypolia; species Dasypolia templi. The sequence goes on along the minus strand of OY743141.1, from coordinate 21,125,084 downwards.
AAGTCCGCTATGGTAGAAAATTGTATTTATATGCAATAGATGCACTAAGAAAACTCATTGCGAATAAGAAAAGCACTTTCTTTTCACTTGGCATACGCGGAAAATACGTTAAAGTTATTAAACTCAACACGTAGGAGAGCAACTAAACATAATTTGTTACGGAGATCGCATAATTAATCTAGTGGCCATGTGCTGATTTCGATTCTCCATGTTACTTTATAACATTCTCGGGTGCCTCCAACATGTCAAGGCATAAAACTGAGAGTCTTAAAATCTCCAAGCATTCCTTTGTCGGCAAAGTCGTGTCATAATTCTATAACGTAATTGCGCAATACACCTATTAAGAATCATTATCACTGCTACAGTTTTTGATAATTAGGTAATTATCGAAAACTTCGGTACATAAGTTCTTATGAAATATATTGACTTTGCTATATTTTGCTTAACAGAGCTGCAGAGGAGTGGTGAACCAGATAACTGCAGCGAATTACGAGTTATAGGTCGTAGGTTCGAACCCAGACCGGCGCTTTACTTTGTGTAAATAATTTGTCACCTCTCCAATTTCCTCTCACCGAGACGAGGCCTGTGCCCAGCAGATGGAACATTATGAGTTGTTACTCCTATTGCGAAATCTGTTAACAAGTACAACAAGGCTCGGTTGTAATTTCTCAGTCGAAGTTTACACAACCAAAACTCGCTAGGGTCTCCGTAAATGATATCTATGAAATCATACAGCGCTCTAAGCGGTCATGAGCACCATAGATTTCTATAGGTAAGAAACCTAACGTAACGTTCAGCTGTCGCCATACAAAACGGCACCATGAGTCACTAATTTGACGGAAGCTATCGAAAAATACGCTTGCGATAGTAGTTACGTAGCTCACTAGCATTTTGAGGTGTGAAACATATGTTTACATTAAAATTATATACGTTTTTGAGTCTATTTTAGCTAAAACAATGTCTGGAAGAATTTATTAAACATGGAATTGAAGACAAACGACGTGAAAAACGCAATTTTTTGACATTCCACCAGCCACTGATGAATCTCATCATAATTCTATTTTTGCAAATGTATTTCACTGTGTTATATTTGATTTTGCGCTATTTCTTCAATATATCTTATCAGTTTGTTTGCACGTGTAAATTAATTTTTCAATGCATTTTATCTATGACATATTTCAGGATTCAAGTTCTACATACATGTAGGTATTTTATTATAATCTAACTTAACTTAGTTTTACTATTCACAATTTAAAAAATAGCGTCAAAAAATTCATCCGCATTGCTGTCGACTGATAATGTACCTGACTGAGACTGGCCGCGTTACCACGTTGTAAGGCAATGCTTAGCCTCTGGCCAAGGTATAAGCCAGCCCTTGGGTCACGGGAAGTGTCAACCAGCCATTTAGAAATTTCCTTATAGAGACCATGAGCGCAAGTAAAATTTCACATCGTTGGATTTTCTATCTAGAATTTTTCAGTAGCAGCCCGGAGTCTGGATTTGTGCCCGGTTGATGGCAATAGGCTCGCCCCCTATTACATGGGACTTAAACATAACTGGTGAAATGTGGGTGTACTATAGGTACACCTCTGTCTAACCCTTCTGGGATTACAGGCGTGTTGTTATGTTATGTTACTGACTGTGGTAACATTATTTTTAACACACGAACCGTTCTCTATTCTTATAACTGAGAAAGAAGAAACAAAACAGGAGTGAAGTTAGTTAGACGAAACGATCTATCGAGTTAACCTTAGCGAGTACGTTAGAGTCCGTAAAACTCATGGTGCAACAGCTTTATCGAAATCTATTCGATCCACGTTAATACGCTAGCGAGTTTAACGTTAGCGAGTATGTTTTCGATAAAAACTCATGGTAGACGTACTGGTCCAGTATCTTAGCTGTTGAGAAAATTATTGCTTCGCCTCATAATAACTAACTATAGGATAACGTCTACCTGTTTCATTACAACACAACTAAGAACATACATTATAAGTAACATAGTTTACAAATATAGTGGTTAGGTTAGTTTTCAAGTCGTTAGTCAAAGCGACGCGAAATTCCACAAGATGTAGTCACCGCCTATTTAGCTTAGACAGGCGGATGCGCGGGCGCAAGGTCGTTAGAAACCGCTATGAAATCGAACTGCATGAACATCATAATATATTGTAGACTATCTTAGTATACTAGCTTAGATTTTGTCCGAGGCTTTGTTCACGTGGTACTTTCGAACGAGAACAAAAGTAGCTATTCTCTGCTCATGCAACATCAACCTGGCCAGACATGAACAGGATGCCCACACATCCTGTACCTGTACACAATCATTTATTTATTAAAAATGTGTTATTTGTTTGAGTGTTGACTGGTACTAGACACATCTATGTGCATTTTGTTATACCTAGTTACTTTTCAAACTTGGAGACCGCCTTTTTTTTGCTGTAAATATGTTGTCTCACATAAAGGGAAAACCCATGATCTGCTCTTGTCCCAAACGACCTGCCTTAATAACTCATTTTAATGCGATTTGTTACTCATTGCATTGCAATTAATAATGAAACCAGTTGATGAATTATTGCTTCGAAAGCTCACGAGAAGCCTTGCGTCACGAATTTCGTAACACATTGTTCTAAGCGACGTAGGCAGCTTTAATAATTACGCACTCACTATACAAACAAGAACATGATAAGGTTGTACTTTTAGTGAGAAGCGGCGCGGGAACGGACTGAATGGGGAAGTAAGATTTGGGTGTCCAGCACCATAATTGTGTAACACGCAATTAATCACAATCTGAATCATTTTGAAGGATATTGCTCATCCATAGCTTCATATGTTCGAAAAGTTGGCCTGCTCAATAACGTAAGTAACGCAATGTATGTTGTTGAACTGTCAAAATGAAAGCGATCACTACTAATAGTGTGATGCATTTACCCCGCAGGATTCAATACCTATTCTATATTTCTCTTATTGATGTATGAACGTAAGGGATGTAAAAGGAGTATGTAAGGATTGCAGTAGGGACGAGTTCTGAAGTTTGGCTACACCTATGGAAAAAAAGGGTTTATGTATGTGTACACATATAAAAAAAAAAAATAACAATTTGCTCGCTTCAAGCAAGGGTGCAAAAAATAGCAACTATTAAGAAAATAGCTACAACCTTGAATTCAGAAAATTAAAAAAAAAACTGAAATATGATAAGTGCTCATTCTGCATAGAACCGTTTAAGAAAACATTTAACAGAACAATTTGTTGAGTGGTTGTTTATGTTTACAAGGTTGCAGTAATTTAGTTGAAATTACCAGAAACTGCAAAACAATTGTTACGTTAAACAAATACCAAATAAAATGCTTTGAGGATTTGTTATGCAGATGACAAAACTAAAGCAGCATACAAACTTATTTGCAACACACATTGAGTTCACAAATACATCTTCAGCACATATCTTCAGTTTTCTATCAGTCCAATGCCTGCTTTCCCTCGTTCTCCCGCTTCAGCCTATCACACGATAGAAACCCTAATTACAGCTAGTGCCTAAATACTGTACCGTTATGCGTTAATAGACGTGATTAATTGTCACACTGTTTACGTTCTTGAGCCATTTACTTCATTATATTAAAGTCCAAATATTAATTGGTAGTTTACATATAATTTAGGATTACTGCTGCTATAGCTCAGTGTACTTGTGTCGTGCAACAATGAAAACAAATGGTGTTTGAAGGAATCACATAATATTTACTCGAAATACACGTAATAAATTACAATATGGAATCATATTTTATTAAAACCGGTGATGATTATAATATGTATATCCCTGATAATCAAGTTTTTATTAATCCTTCGTTTATACTTTTGGATAACACACATTAAACTAAATTTTGGTAGGTACCAAAGCTCACTACCCTTAATGCATACTCAATGCAAATGCGAATAAAGGAGGTGGTACTTCATTAGTGTTGGGTATAATCCAGTATACCTATGAGACCTTTTCTGGCCACCCTGCTTTACAACATAAGGAAGTTTCTGAGTATCCCTGGCGCCTACTAATTTCTTCTCAGATTAAGTTTCGTGTTACAGGGGAGGCTTTTTATTAAGGACATTACGACGAGATATAATTACACAGACGAACGAGGATATTATTCAGAACAAAGATATTACGGCTAAATAGATTTTAAGATATTACTACAAAGATTACTCGTACATTTTGAATAAAATTAGAAAAAAAAAAATAACCTCAACCTACTTCGTAAAATATAGAGTAGTACCTAATCTCAACAACAAGTCGTATGTATAAAACAACTCTAAAATAAAAAAATTAAAAGTTCATCTACACTTTGTTCATTAAACCGCTTAAACAACAATGTTAGCAAGTTTTATATTTGCCAAAGGTACACGGAGGCACTGGCCCCGATTTTGATTAAATAGAAAGTCCGATCCCAAGCCCAAGTTATTGAAGTATTGGCAAAAGTTACGTGAAGTACATAAATAGATATTAAACAATAAAGAGATTTCACTCACCATTTGGACACGTGAAAAGGTTGCCCTGTGAACAAAAACAAAATTATTAGATATTTCCACTAAAAGTTTTCATGAAATGTTTCAGACAGGCATTTGGCGTTACTTTGATCCCGAGAAGTTTTGAAGTATTTCTGAATCGGGTAGTACTGGTACCGATTGTGGGGGCTAAATTCAAAATTAATAACTAATTTGGAAGAAGGGTCAAAGCTGCGCATCCACCCGATAATCCATTCCGACACCCACGAGCTTAGAGATGAAATGAATGGCTTATTTTTAGACGAACCACATATAGTATTTATGTAAATATTCGGTACCTATTTATTTCCACTGTTTACCTATATAGACGTTTTTCAACTACTTCTGTTGTGATGACTTTCAGTCTAACTAGATACGGCTGAGTTTCAGTAATATGTAAAGAGCGAATCACAATTTAACAACTAGTTTTTTGCTTGTGTTCCTAACGACCCGTAGCCACTGTCGCTGTTTAGTATGTTAACTGGACCGACAACAGAACATGGTTTTCGACGCAAAGAGGTCGATGTGCAAAGGATGGCCGATCGACACTATCCACTTTTCGCAGGAAATCGATCGATTCGCTCGGCTTTTGTTTAGCCACGAGAACTTCGGCTATATGTTAGCGAAATCACGGCATTTTACGCATAATAAAAAACGAGTAGGTACTACAAAACGTTCTCGTTGGCATATTTTGTAACGACCGGCTGTTGACTAATTAAATTCATGCTCTCATTCTGAATGAAGTTATTTGTTGTACAAGATTAGAGATTAACGTAATCTATTTAGTAGGAGCACCGTTCTTGCCTATGTAATGTGCTTTCCAATGTAGGAAGCGGAACCTGTTATATTACAGTCAGCTTTGTATATAGGTACCGCTTCGTTTATCTAGGCAACTTAGGTACTTGTGTCTTATGCATAGTAAGCCTGTAAAGCTTCGGTGCCTCCTTTATACTGAAATAAACTTTGTGTAGGCCGCCCGTCATATTACGGAGCCCATATTTGGGAATCTCGTTACACCGCAACTCAATTTAGCTTGTATGTGACAACATTACGTCAATGAATCTCTATTATGGGCTACTGTGTACTACAGTTAGAGGTTGGATGCTAAATTAATTTTGATTGGAAAATCCCGAAATAAATGCGGTAAACGAAATAGTGTCTTTATTTTTTGTACTGTTTTTGAAAGGTGAACGAACGTAAAGCGATTTCGTTAATTTTGAATTAAGGTTAGATTATAACGTAATCAACGTGTTCTATGCGTAATAAATATTTCATTTTCCTAGTGAATAAATGCCCGATAGACTGTTCTGAATGAATAAAACCGATTAGTTGTTAACTGACACGTTTCGTTCGACTGCCAGCGCGGCGGCGGCTAAATTATCAAAATTACCAGAAAACTAATGGATTGATATTCCTAAACCGCACACATCGAAACAAATCCGAAGTGTGGTCAGTTTCACAGTTTTCCATTCGGAAATTGATATAACGGGCGGTCGTGACAGAATGAAACATTTCGAGTGGCTTGCCAAACTGGGGAAAGTGGGTTTGCGAGGACACTCGCCACCCGTGACCGAATAAAACAGTTATAAACGAAACAATAAGTTATATAGGGTAAAACAATTAATAAAACGACGAAGCATTCCACTTAATTGTTACGTAAGGCTGCTTACTGATTGATGGTGAGAGCGGAGATTCAAATACCAACCAGTAGAAAGTACATTCAATGGAGTAACCACAGCTCGTTAACAGAAGTGTGAATTTCAATCAACACTGTTCCCCAACACTTAAAACTGACGTACTAGTTTTACTTAGTATGTTTACCGCGAACTTTTATGTGCGATAGGGAAAGAAAATGACTGAATTTATGACAAGTTTTATTTCAAAGAATATCGCCGATTCGATTTTGCGGACTTGCGGTTTTGTCGCAACAACGCTGCGACGTTGTGGCAAGTCATAATGTTATTAAATTCTAGTTGAAAAGCTGAATTCGGAATTGATTAAGAAAATATCACATTATCAGCGATGCGTTCAAATAAAAGCGGGAAATATACATACGTCACGTATACGTTTTACCAAATCAAACAGACGTTGTCGAAAGCTCAAACTCGCTGTCGCAATGTTTGTCTAACTACTTACAAAATCACAGAGCCGCCAATCTGTACTTACATGACACTCGGTGACGTGAAAGTTAATGTATTCTGACAGTCTATGATTTCTGGGTGTAATGGATGTGATCAACTTGTAATCGATCTCGCGGAGCTGCACAGAACCGACCGACAAAGTTACGCAACTCGCTATTTTGTTATGAGACTACCAGCCAATATTATGGGAATTTAAAAAGTTCATGGGTAATTTACGTCGTACTAGCTCATAAAATCGGTTGTTGTATCGAATTTCGAACAATTACCGAATCTCTACGACGTACCTAAATAATTGATAATAAATTAGAACGCAACTCTGTGGCATTGACATACAATGGTTATTAAATATCTCAATCAGAGGTGTTGCCATTGTAATGATATCGTTATTAGCGGTCCTGCAAAACTAACAGGCCACAGTGGTGATCTATGGATAGAACACTCAGTGATTACGATTAATGACTGTGGTCGAAACAGATATGGTCTGATTAATGTATACTTAGTAACAATGTGTACTAAAATATTATCATCGTTCAGCTCTATGTTGAAATATGGGTTCAAAAACATTCAGTAACGTATTGATGATTTCTTTAGTCACTTGAGTAGGTCGTCGTGAATGCAATCCCACGTTATATGAAACTATAGGTCATCAGCTGAGAGCGGCAGTACCTACGTGCAGTAGTAGTGTTTTGGTCTTATTTTAGAACGATAATTTGTAATTAATTCTATGTTGTTATACTCATACAAGACAATGTGCCGCACTATAAACATGAAAGAACAATAAGTATTTTCTTTGTAATTCGGTAAAAGCAATCAACGTTGCAATAGTGTTGCGAAGTTACATTGTGTAAATAAACAGTTTGTTTACCATACAATGAGATGTTCCGCTAATATGATTGAGAAGGCTGTATGCACATCCGCCTGTGCCAAACAATTCCATTTTACTCGTTGATCAGTTTTTAATTAAATCTTTATTGTTCTTTTTTAGGTCACCGGTCAGCGTAGCAAACAATATTTCTATTAGTCCTTAATAGCTCCGTTATTGGTTTCATTGAGTCAATCCGATTTTAATGGCATTTAGACTTCAGTAGACTAATATGTCTAATCGCCCAGATTTTATTGTGTCGTAATAAAATAAATCTTAACTTTGAACGGAATAATCCAAATTGCTTTTGTAAAAGTATAAGTTAAAATGGATTATGTATATTTCCACTTAACCGGGTGGCACTTTTAAGATTAAAGTCTGGGCGTAAAATGTTTTATCTGAAAATACGCGAGCTTTATAACCGACTACAATGTCCTACATTGTAGTCGGTTGAGAGTTTGTACGCAAGAATGATAACACTCATGCACTAGCAATTAAATTTTAAATAGATAATTTTTCGTGATACGCGTTTGAATATATCTGTATCCTAATTGCGTAATACACAATCAATTGGAATCTGAATCGTTTTGAAACAGATTGCTAAACCATTGCTTCATAAGTTCGATAAAATACTCTGCTCAACAATGTAAATAACGCAATGAATGTTGTTGAACTGTCAAAATCAAACAGATTAGTCGTAATCGTTTACGAAAATGTGTTACGCAATTAGGCTGCTGGTTTATAAATAAGCCATTCCATCTCTTTCTGCGGGTGCGTAGTTAATATCATAACATAAATAGGTAAGTAAATAACATCTATCATGCCTCTCAAAGAAGACACCTTTCAGATACCTACAAGACAGATAGAACATATTTAATGGTGCAAGAAAATGGCAAGTGTACCTACTCAGCTTTATACGAAGAACAAAGATGTTGGGTTTAAGTTAAATAAAAGAAGTAATATAAGCTTACCTCTGAGCCAGCTTGCACAGCAACCAGTAGGAATACGACGACAGCTAGTGTCGCCGGACACCTTATCAACATCGTTAATCTGTGGACAAAACATAATAATGCTTAGCTTTTCTTGACAACATTACAGAACTTTGTACCAAATGGTACAGTGGGTGCAAGAGAAAAGTGTTCCGGTCACTTATTTCAGGGAAAGGAAAACAAAAGGCCGGTGCCGTAGCAATATCACATCCGACTTGGCCCCTTGGGACTCTTTGATACATTCATAATAAATAGATAAAGATTGCACCATGTCCATTTACAAAGGAAATATAATCCTTACCTACTCAATACAATCATACGTTTGATGGAATACCTATATATTGTGTAGCACATGAAGTACTATAGTTTTAGCTTGTCATCATTATCATAATCAGCCTATAATGTACCCACTGCAGGGACACATGCCTCATCTCTATGAGAGGGAGTGGGCCATAATCCACCACGAAGGGTTAGCAGACGTCACATGTCTTCGAATTTTTTGGTTCAAAGACGAGATGTTTTCCATCAGCGTTTTGACAACAGTGGTGATAATTTACACAACATGCTTATGCTTTATCGTGCTTTGGTTCGAACCCACGACCTACATCTCGTAAGTCGCGCCCGTTACCACTGGGCCATAACAGTTTCTGCCTGACAACAATGAGATTCCTTATTGATACTATGAACTTTAATATTACAGAGTCTGATCTATAATATACTTTTAAAATGTAAAACAGTTGTTTGTTTAGTGCATTTAAGTTCCTCCTGCACCTGCGTGTTTAACTCTTTTGCCGCGTGTACCTACGTCGTTCATGCACAGACTTTTAATCGTAAATGGAGTTTAAGAGAAAACTCGCAAGTGTTTTATTACACTTGCAATGTGAATCCTCTGAAACTGCTCTGTAGTTCATATGGCAAAGTAATTGGAAAAAGTTAATCACACTTCGTAAGAACTGGTATCTTACGAAATATGTTTATCTTTCTCCAGGAGTGTTTTTTTTGTAAGGGGATTTACACAGGGCAGGGACACCTTATTGAAGGCACATAAAACCCGCCCTGGGTTCGATTCTCAGATCAGGCAAAGTGTCTACCTAACACTTCGGGAAAACAAGGCGTGATTAAGCGGATAAATTCGGAATACAGCTTTAAGGTGAAATTATCTCATCGTTATCTTAGAAGATTGTGTGTAAAATCACAACCAATAAAATCCTGCTGATTATTAATACGTACGTACGACGTCATATGCTTTTCAGCAATTCACTCTTCAAACAATCAAAGAGCTGGCGAGACTCCGTGCACTGATTAATATTTATGAAGTAAAATAACAAAAATCCATTCTCTACCCGTTTATAAATGTATTAACTGAAATTAACGTCAGCATATTTGTACAGAGATTCCGAAATTGAATCGGGATTCTTGAAATACTGAAATGAAAAGTATTTATTCCACGTTTACACTTTGATCGAATATGTACGCAGTTGTGTCGTCATGAAATAATCACAAATTGGTTATTGGTATTTTCCGGCAAATGTTCGGTTTAAATTAATCTGCCAGTTTAAATTCCATCTGCGTACCTACTCAAATGAATACCTACGTCATTGGATTTAATCTTCGTTTATTTGTTTTTTGTTGGAAACCCTTATTTAATTAAATCGAATCTAAACTCACTACAAAGAATAGCATAATAAGCATAATCAGCCTATAACGTTCCCACTGCTGGGACACAGGGCCTCCTCTCTATGAGAGGTAGTGAGCCGTAATCCACCACGCGGGCTCAGTGCGGGTTGGTAGATGTCACATGTCATCGAATTTTTGGTTCTAGGACATGCCGGTTTCCTCACGATGTTTTCCTTCACCGTTTTGAGAGCAGTGGTGATTAAATTATTTACACAAAGTAAAGCGCCTGCTTGGGTTCGAACTCACGACCTACAACTCGTAAGTCGGGACCGTTACCACTGGGCCACCACTGCTCTCCAAAGCAACTACAAAGAATATAGAACGAAATTATCAAAGTATTATTTCACTATTACAATCTAACAAAACAATTATACGAAAAAACTAACCTACCTGAGTTGTGTGAGATTTTTACACTACTTTACACATTTGACATACTACACCTGCGTTCTCATATAAAAATCACCACGAATTCCCTACAATCAAACATACAACATAAAAAAAACAATAACATACTACACGAGAAGTTAAAACAAGTTTCAACTAATGGCTGCAAACGCACGGACTCATACAATATTGATTGAGGGAGGACAACTGGTCTGTGTCTGATTTACCGAAGGATTTAAAGAAGCATGAAAACATACATCTAATTAAAACAAAACATATGGAACATTAATGTAGGCCCTGTAACGCAAACACCCCCGAGGCTAAGATAATATTATTATTTAAATGTAAGCAATTTGTATCTCATAATAGGTGACTTCTTATGAGGAATAGATCTGCATTTATCTATTCCTGCTATTTATTTTTGTTAGTACTTAACGCGTGCGTATTTGTAACTTTTCTCGCAAGGTTTCCGGGTGAAAAATTCATTACGTGCTGTGTTTAATTATTCCAAGATAATATTTGATGATATTTTCTAACTAAATTCTAGATTGCACTCGGAATGAGAGATAGCCAAACCCACTACATAAATACTAACAAGTTCGTAGTTGGTATTAAGTTGTATGTTTATGCAATACCGGGATGGTTTTGTACTTGCAAATGCAATTGCATTCTATTTTGCAAACATCCACACTGGAAACAAAACAATGTATATATGCATCTATACAGGAACATTGATATCTGTACAGTTTTGTTCGCAGGCTAGTGGCTTTGTAATTTAGATTCTGTCAGCGTGTCCCGAAATCGATCATAATCCGATCTTTTTTTTTGTACATTCTCGCCGGTAGCTATGTCCGTTAGTTATTTGAAACTTGCGACACAATGATTGACAGTGTGGACGAAGGCGCATATATAGATATAGAACTAGGTTGGGTTAAGATCAGTTAGTAAAACATACCTGTAAGGACAATTTTTTATCATACCCGTGATAAAAATCTGATTTGAAAAAGTTTAAACAAATATGTTTTTATTGCAACCCAACAAATTAGGAGAGACGGCAAATGATGATTGTTTCTAGACAAACATTTCAACAATGTTTACAAAAACTGGTAGTTAGAATAGAATAGGTACTCGTAGTTTAGAGGATGATATTGTTTACATTAAGTGTGCGCAACGCCAGAGTGCGACACAAAGGCACCGCTGTCGCGCGACACGCGGTGCCTTTGTGTCGCGCTGTGGCGTCGCGCTAGTGTGAACGAGACTTTGGTGTTTTAAGCAAGAACGCTTTCAAAATAAACATCATTAATCAAACAATCAAAATTGCACCCGCAGACAAAATATTTCCTAAATTAGTATACGAATCGCGTCACTATTTTGGTTCCACGACTCAACTGTGGGAGTAAAACAATTATTTTCGTAAGTAAAAATTATGAGAATAGAACACTACAATTAAAAGATAAGATAACAAAGCTTTGTCAAAGCACAATGAGGTGATTGTGTAAACCTGTTTCATTATTATAGTGCAACGAATAACGTCGCGCGTCGTGGGCGTGCTAAAAGACTAAATACAATACGTGCAGACAGTTGATTAGCGTTAGTGGTAAGTAGAGCAAGGACAATGTGTTAGATGGTCTTGGTTTTGATTGGACGGGAAATCAATTTGCTATTGCATTGAAAACAGAAAGACAGAAACTACTGACTACGAAATAACAGAAATGACTCGTGCAGGAAATTAATTTTACTAGGCACGATATGGAATCCGCTGGATGTAAGAAGCACAGGACCGGTCGGTGTAGCGACCTAATAGGAGGGAGGCCTACGTACGGTGGAGGAAGTATTTCGGAAGATGACGATACGCGAGGTAACGAATCACTTAATAAAGATATAATATGTTCTGTGAATAGAACAATCAAAATTCTAAGATGCAAAAAGAAATTGAAACTATAATTTTTGACGTATAAAACTTAATCTAAATGCAATAACCGCCGAACCCAAAAACCTAAGACAGATCGCTATTGAATGATAGGTTTTTCTATCTCCAGTAAGCTGAAATTGGTGATAGATACGTTATTAGGTTCGGCCTTAAGTCGACAGATACACTTTAATAATAAAATTCAAATGTACATAACAGAAATGGATAAAGTTGTGCGTACACACGTTTTGATGTCATTACGGGAAGTCATAAAAAGTATAATGATTGGTACTTACATATTATGTAGCGTAATGTACACGATTATTACATCATATCATACTAGTCTCCGATCTCTCCGAGATACTGGAAAAAGGATTTTGTGGTATTTCTACTCCTTTTATGAACAGTTATTAAAATGGTAAAGAATTTTAAAATTCTGCTGACACATGGGTAGAAAGCAATATTATAGACGGAGAAGACACAAAAATGGCTGCTGCTAGAACCCCATAAACCTTACGGGACTTAACGGACTAAAAGGGGACTTAAAGGACTAAAAGCAATGAAGAGGAAATTTAATAACAGATATCAATACGAAATCGATAACTTTATGACATTAAAGTTTATGCACTTGATGCAAAAGAATCGTAATGTAAACTGAGGACTTTGCGGCAACTGAGTCGGTGTGCATTTGAGTTACAATTTTAATGTGAAATTTCATGAAAGTTAGCTCAACATTTCAAGGACTACTTTTATAAGGAAGTTGTAATAAAGATTATTATGACACAATTTTATCGAAGGAGTTTGAATGAGAATGTTCCAGATTTTCAAGGTTTCTTTTCACCCAAGGCAAAAAATTGGGTTTCAGAAAACAAACGTTAATGATTCTTTGATAACAAACATATATACTGCCAATACCTACACGACGGATGGTTCTGACGGTGAGGTATATTTAATTTTTTTAACAGTCTTGGTACCTCCAAAAATAATGTTGCTCAGTAACTTTGCAGTAACCTTTAGCCGTCTGTTGATGATGTCATAATTCGTGCCCGGTTTCGATTGTACTATTATGAAGCTAACAATCGATTATATTAACATAAAGTCGAATTTTAAGCAATATATGTACTATTTGTATGAAAACAGGTTTTGATCACTTGTGTTTAAGACGCTGTCGCGCTGATGGAATTTGTAATTCCTAAGTAAGAATGTACAAATTAGATCATGTCATTATGACAGCTCAGCTTATGCTTTTAGGATGTTAAGTTGTATTGTAAATTATCTTGGCCGACGTCACACGAATCTAGAAATTCTACTCTTTAAAGTAGGTTCAAAATTAAGTGGGTAAGTAAAGAAACGAAGCTTCTACCTGCATATTGTTGATAATTTAATACTTGAAGATCAGGTTTCTGCCAGGGTTGAAGAGGTCAGACAATCGCCTGGTTTAAAACCTGAATATCGCTATGTCACGGACGAATAACCTAGTGGTGGCTTACCTAAAGCTAGCGAAGAATTAATTTAGTCAGGGTTCGGTTAAAGTAAAGAAAAAGATGTAGATATAGACGCAGATCACGAGCATTTATCTCCTAATCAAGACAGTACAAACAAAAGTTGTTTTCAAAGATAATATTAGTATCATATATTTTCCTAACTGAAAATGGAGGAATTTTTGAATTAATCGAGATGAACGAAGTTAGATGTGGAATGTGGAATCAATAGAATTAGCATTGAAAAACATATTAGAACAACTTCTGTAACCTTTCTAATTATACGATGCTAATAATTTTAGAACTCCTGTCTAAGAATTTTGTTTATAAACAAAATGTTATCTGTTAATTTCTTTAAAAAATAGTAAGTACCTATTAGTTAATAATTTAAAAATATTTAAGATCACAAGGTCACTTTGAAACATTTACGAGACAACTTGTAGTAATAAAATTACATGTTTGAATACACTCAGTAATGTTTGAAGTGGATATTGCAGTGTTGCAAGAAAGGAAATCGGTATTACAGGAGGTAATATTACTGTAGGGATATTGCAACAGTCATACGCCAGTTAATAAGAAACTCGTTATAATTAAACCAATTACTTTGTAGAAAAAATAGAGAGCAGGTAGCGTTTGATATGAAACTTAGTTCACGTGCAATTATCAAGTCAGAAGTTGATGAACTACAATTTTGCAAGCCAAAATGATGAAGATAGCGTGACATGAGACCTATGCTTATTTATGGATCTATTTGCCTAGGCAGATAAAAAGAGATAAATTGCTCCAAAGAATAAACGCAGTGTTGAGATGGATCTTTTTATTTCAGTCTTCGATATTAGGCACAACACTAGCCACCAGAACAAGTTCTTGCCACTATCGTGACTGCCAATTCCGGACCTTAACAGGATTCCCAACAGAAAAAACTAAATTGCGTAGCTCTAGGCATTAAACGCAGGAGAGTTAGCGGTCCGAGCAAATGAGACTTTTAACCTTATTGCCTGAGTTTGTAACCAAGTCTGCTGGGGTTGGCTACTTATGCAACTACTATTGATGAAACGGTCTTGTCAAAAAACGAATCTAGAATAACAGAACACGACAAAGTTCCGTAAACTTTTCAGTCAAGTAAAACGAATGTGCCTGTTTTATCTACTGCAAGTGCATTAAATGACATGTTGCCAGTTCATTGCGTACAAGCATCAAATAACCTTTCCCAGAGAAAGCTAGTAGGGCGGAAAGATTAGCCAAGCATACATCCTATTTTCCTTCACTCACGGAAAAACTACCTCCCATGAATATTTTCGGATTGTGAGTAATCGTATTTGCTGTATCGATTGCCCACTAACTGTGAATTGGATACTGATCCTTCCTTTTTGGAAACACGAATACGTTTTCCTGCACGGTAACCATTGGTGTGGATGGATTGGGTCAAATTCGCTAATAGTTTACTGGGTGGTAAACGAAGGTTAAATTTGCTGCAAAGAAATCATGTGCAGGCACATTATTATTTTCTGTTTTATTTAAAACCAGCAAAAAAAAAATTTGACCATAAATTTACTTCTTTTTCAACCGTATTTCCATTCTCAGCTCTCTTTCGAATCCCGTTTAGTTAGGAACCAGTCGTGCACCTATTATAACCTGCGTGCTGATTACTGAGTATAGCGGACTATGTTGGCTGAGAATCACTTGTGTTTAACTTATCAGTTGAATAACTAATTAAAACGCACCTGCGAATAACTTAGATGCTGATTGTACGGCAAAAATACTGGTTTGTTGAATAGTCATTAATTTGACAGGTAATGTAAACATGTAAAGCAGTTTCCTTCGCTTTTAGGTTACAAATTAAGTTCTTAATACTATCTAGTATTACAAATCTACGACCACCAACATTAAAGTGCTGCTGTCGTACAGCATCGTACGTCTTTCGGCTGCAATAATGATGATGACAGTACAAGAAACGAGACCAATAGTGATAACTTCCTCATAGTTCGTGCTGTATCGTATGCCCCCGTGGCCTGTTCTCACGCGCCGACACCTCCCCTCCCCCACCTCCCGCATTGTCTTAGAAGTTGCGTTTGCGCTGGTACCAACCGTGAGATTGCTTTGACGCTTTGATGCTTGATGCCACTATCTCTGAACAGATAAGACAATTTTGTTCCGTTCTAATTAATTTTATTATTTAAACGAAAGTGGGTTACTCTGTTGTATAATTAGGGATTTTTTGTGTTACAGGTTACTTTACTGTTAACTTAATCAGTGTTACTTGTACCGACCAAAATTAATGGCTTTTGTAAAAGTACCCAATTGGTGCCTGGTTATTTATGATGATAATATGTATATTATTCTTTTAAATATCAATTAAAGTATTACAATAACTAGCTGTGGCTGCTATAACAATAAATATTTATCGCAACGACCATGGTCGTTGATTTATCGCTATTGATAATTTTACATACACAAAATGTACGATTTTTGCCCGTAAGTTTACGATTCTGTTAAATTATGTTCAGTGAGTCTAAAAGTTTTTATTTGGGTCGCGATTTCATTGTAAACTAGGGAAACTATGAAAGTGGGCATGAAAGTCTGGTACTGTTACATTCCCAAGTTGTTATTCATTGTTGTATGGATAGAAATCCATACAAAGCAACAACTTTAGTGCCAAAACATAGAACATAAAACAAACGAAAATTAAGAACTATTCGTATCCTTCTAGATAAGCCGTAAGCCGTAGAAAATACGTATAACGTATATGAAACTCATACGTATTTCTTCTCCTCGAAACCCAATTATTTTTAGGTACGTGCAAGGCCCAGATAAGGGTGAAATGGACTGACACTTCCATTGTATTCGGCTGAGCACCTCTGCGGTAATTTAGCCGATAAAACAGTATGTAAAACAATGCGGGCTGCTATTGTTTTGAATTATAATTGTTGATTTTATTATGATTTCGATGTATTGGTATCTTTGCCGAATGAAAGGGTTTGAGAGCGTGAGGTTACAGTTTGAAGTGCTCATGTTTATTGCGATACATAAAAGTAATAAAGATTTGTAGGGTGGTCTTGTTTGTGTATTGTTGTTTTTGCTTTCCTCTATCATTTGCGGTCTGACTTTTAAAAAGTATTCTACAGATTCAAAAAGTACAAAACATGAATACCTAGTTATATATTTTTTATGACTCATTATGGCTTCAAGGTTTTCTATAACAGTTTACTGCTATTACCAATCAAAACGTCGAACACACATAATGGTAATCTACGTATTAGGAATATATTAGTAACGGACGTCTACGGCCTGAGGCCTATGTATGACCAGCAGTACAACTTGTATGTGGCACAATATATAATTATGCATGTATGTCATTAGTCCACACATAAAACCTGTGCATAAAACAAATGAAGTGTGAGTAAGACTGAGCTTGTTAGTGTGAATAAGATTAAGATCTTTTTATATAAAAATGGAATTTGGAGTTCTCCCACGTGAGGGCGATGGTCTACTTAATTGACCATTGTCATAATGGGAAACTTGCGTTGGACTGACCTGTTTATTGGCTTGTTAATCACAGATGTATTTCGAAATACTGTCTCACGCTTCTATGCTGTACACAGTGTTATGCAAACAATGCTCAATATAATATGGTAAGGAATGGGTGTAATTAGACTTTCGTTTATAATATGAAAATTAAAAAAAACATGACTTAGTTAAAATGGAAAAGTGATTTGTGTAAATGAAAATTTATGCCCGATAATCTTGATCTTGGTTTACACTAAGATCACAATTTTGTGGCACAAATCATCGTCATCATTGTTACATCATAACAACAATATAACAAGGTTTAAGATGATTCTCACGTGCATAAAATTAATGAGACAAAACAGCCTGTATGTCTGGTCAGAGGTGTGCCAATAGGGCACCCATATTTTGCGAGTTATTGTACCTAATAAGGGCGAGCCTGTGGCCATCAACACAATGACATATTTATGAATAGACGCGTCATACACGAACATTTTAGTGCACTCAAAAACAGCGTAAGCCATTAATGTAGCTACGTTCTGCACAAAGAAAAAGATAGACCCATCCCGATACCTGTTGTTAGAAAGAGATGAACACACATAATTAGTTATGTCTTTAGCTGCTGCATTGCGCCACTGATCATGCAGCACCATAACAGTTTCAAGTCAGGCATTTGCCTTGCTTTTATCTTGCCAATATTGAGCGCAGGTAACGCATCATTGCACCAACCGAACAACAAATACAGACTCCAGGCCCTCATGAAAATTTCCAGATGGAAAAACTCAATAACACTGGGCCCGATCCGGAAATCGAAACCCCCTCATGCTCAGCAGTACCGCTTGCGATTTTGGATTTATCTAAATTAACAAGACACTTTATGCAATCTTCTTCACCTTAGAGAGCTTTTTTGAAAACTATGTCAAGGTTAAGATGGCTGTTTCGCAGTGTGAATGCAAAAACAGGTGAGCATAATAAAATTAACCACGATTCTCTTTTCAAAAAGCTTTCATTAATTTAACTTGTCCCAAATGTCTTCTAAAGTCAAAATCCTTAGAAGATTTTGATTATTACATACATAATATCACGCTTTCTTCCCACGGGGGTAGGCAGAACACTACACGCCATCTGCTACGATGCTTACATACTCTTACTTTTTTTTTATGAATTATTGGTTCGAATAAAAATGAATTACTCGTATTTTTCAGTGAAACTTAGATACCTAGACACATCGAAGGTCTATTTTGTACGGTAAGCAAACAAAATTGGCAACCTCGCCAAAGTAAAGATTCGTCAGACTGGTGACAATTTTTTAATTTAGTTTAATTATGATTGATGATATCTCCGAAACTATGCATTTTTTGACCACCTATTCTAGGAGTTTTAGTATTATTTTTACCTACAGAATATAACCCTAGAGTTATGGGATATCACAAAAAAAACAGGTTGTATAGACCCCCTAGCATAGAAATTTTACTATGTTTATATAAAAAAAACTCATGTTTTAGAGAAAAGCGGTCAACATGTATGGAATAGATTTTTATTATAACCGACGATTTTTACTATATAGACCTTAGGAACGGGTGTATACAGATTCTTAGGAAAGTTATTAATAAATTTCATACATTTATATCAAAAAGTAGGTATGCGTATTATTTTTCCTAATTGTTTATGTAAATAAATCTATAACTAATTTAGTGTAAATCGAATCGATTGGTATTTAAAGTCATAAAAAAGCTATCTAATTTGTGTAGTTAGTTACGTAATCTTGAACTTTGTAGAATTATTCATTTATTTAAAAAAATCATTTCTTTAACAATAAAAATAACACATTCCTTAACAAGGTCTTATTATACACTAAATAGTGTTAAAACCATTAGAACCAAGCGTGTCATTTGACAAAGTAGTGCAAAAAATTCTAGTTCTTAACACACATACAAATTAAGGCGAATATAGCTATTAGTGCCAGTTATGTGTAAAGGACTATGTAAAAGGAAAGTCGTCGGGTATGTCCTGAATATTAATATTGTTGTTAAATATTATTGTCGATAACACTGCTATTTTACCGCTATAATATGATTCATGGGACACAGGCCTTCTCTCTGTGGTAGGGAGTGGGCCATAATCCACAACGCGGGCCCAGTGCAGGTCGGCGGATGTCATGTCTTCGAATGATTGGTTCTAGCACATGTCGGTTTCCTCACGATGTTTTCATTTACCGTTTTGAGTACCTAGACCTACAACACGTAAGTCACAGCCGTTACCACTAGGTCACTAAAGCTCTTGATTGGACACAGGGCGTATCTTTGTTTATTTTCTAAAAGGGTAGGCAGACTCACTTGTCGAAAGTAATAGTGTAGATATATGTACTTTAATTTCGGAAAAAATGAACTGCTAATGTATTGCAAAGCTTAAAAACGGAGTAGCCAAAATTGCCTATCTTCAATTATATTTTTATAATTATAAAATAAATATATTATATAATAACTCATGATATTTCCAAACTGAAAATATTAAAATACTAAAATTTGCTCGATAAATAAACATCACGAAGTTACCTCGAATTTTCACGTACTTTCGATTTGTACTTAATATCCTAATGACTTGTAGCATAAAAACTTGATTATTATTTTTATTATCAGAAGGCGAAAAAAACTGGTAAGGCATTTTTTGAAACTCCTTTTATTATTGGTTTTATTTTTAAGCGCTTACGAAGTTAAAACGTTTTTGGACTTGAAACTGACTGAAAGAAAATCGATTTTACAATTCAATCTCGAGATTCAGCATTAAATAAAAAGGGGGAAACTATTGACTGGTGCTAATCATAAAGGCAGACAGGCGCTACCCTACGCGGACGGTACGACCCGCGACGCGATTCTGGTAGAATAATTTCCATGAAGTTTTCATAGAAACTCTTTTCTACCTACTAGACTCACGCCGCGCTTTTGCGTCGTGTCTGTGTGCGAGAGACTTAACACCAAGCCAAAACTATAATGCAAAATAAACCCATTTACTCTTTACCATGCGTAGCAATCGGTCACAGGTCTCCATTAGTAAAGATCATGCATCCTAACTAATATTATAAAAAGAAAGTATGTTTGTTTGTTACGTTTTCACGCTAAAACGGCTGAGAGAATCGTTATGAAATTTGGAAAGGACCTGGAGAAGAATATAGACTACTTTTCATCTTGAATCGCAGACAGAGTCGCGGGCAGCAGCTCGTTTAAGCATTTATACGAATTCCAATTAATTATTTCAATTACCACTCAACAAGCAATTTACATTAACAGGTGAAGTTAATTTCGTTTGTTAAATCTGTTTATTTTGCCCTCGTTAATGCGATCTATATGAGTGAATAAGTAAAATGATTGGGATTGAATGTTACTGAAATATGTTATGTTCGGTCACTAAATCTGACAAAGCAAGCGTGCCAGTATGTTACGTACAATTATATTCGAGAAGTTATTTGATTTGTGAGAATAATGAATTCAATGAAACAATATTATATTCGAGAATTAGTTAAAACAAATTAACTCCAATGTGACACGATAAAACGTAATATGGTTTGTTATGGTTGTTGCGTTGTTTGGATGTTTTGTCACTCAATCACGACTGAAATGATTCGCATAAAATTTAGCATACGGGAAGATTGTCATGAAATTGCACGTAAGATATATTTTTGCTAAGTAAAATACTTCTTAGGGGTCTCGCTTCTCAGCCAACTGGGTAGCGGTCAAAAGCTTCAATTATTTAATTTTGAAATATGTAATACCAAAATATATAAAAAAAGCTGCATTCAGATCGCAAATAGAAAATAATTTTGAAGCTCATAAATAACATAGACGCGCTTCAATTAGTTATTTGTTGATAGTTAAATTTACTAATTAATCTTTGGTTTCCGTAATAAATTAATGCTTATTTGAAGGATGCCAATGACAGCTTACAGTGAGTGTTATTAAAACCTTGTACTGGGAAATAATTATTGAATCTTGTTAATAAATCACCTACTAGTAATACGGATATATTAATATCAGTTAGGAACAAATGATGGACGGGCGTTACGGAAGACTGTCTCATGTAATTTTAACGTTCACAAAGTGTCGACGTTCTCAGCCTAGTTACAATTAATGACTTTCGATTTTTAAATCATAAAGAAAAACATGCAGATTCAAAAAAACGTCTTTAAAACGTAAAACACAGCATGTTCTCAAAAAAACATTTAAAACAACGTGACTTGCAGTACTGCGGCGTTATTTTGACTATAAAATTACCCAGCGTGCTGTTTTGAAGGAAAACGCTGCCTGCAACAAAATTTGCACTCAACACAAAATCCACAAGAATAGAGTGAGATCCTTGATATTTTCAGAGCTCGAAATATGTTGAGTTATTTATATAGCAAAACTTTTTCAATAAGATAGTTTGAGAACTAAGAAGAAACGCGAGTTCTCACATGCCACTAGCAACTATTTACTGAACAAAGAAAGCTGCACAAACAAAACAAGTGTTATGTAGTATGTAGTAGAAAATCGCCAAACAAATTAGTTTTACATAATCAGATTGTTTAAATTCCAATGTTAACGGGAAAGTCGTTTGTCAATCGACAATCAATGGCAATAACTGGCTAGCAATAAATGATAGGTAAGAAGTTGTGAATAGTGTCTGCCGACGAATATTCACTTTCTCAACGTACACGTGGGCCTGTATTTGAGATATGTTTCGAAGAAAGTGAGAGGCGTAACTTTTTCTTTACTCTTAACTGTTTGTGCATTGCTGTCCGGCTGATAGCGTTAGTACGTTTAGATGTCCGGGAAAAAAACATGAATGGAATGGGGATGATGACATGTTATTTTGTTTTCTCAAAAACATGTTTATTTTCAAATAGTGCAAACAGTAGGTATTACAAAACGTGTAAAAGCTTAAAAAACTGCCAAGTTATAAATGTTTTAAAGTAAGTCTACTAGGACAGCACTATCGTAGAAGTGACGTCACGACTACGTAACTTCATACTAGCGACGTACATTGTCCGTACCGGGCGACAAGGACAGGAATAATCCCCTCCAAAAACTTTTAAAGCGTAAAAGCGTGTATCTTCTTAATTTTTACATCGATATAACAGATTTTTTCGATTATCTCATTTTTACTTTGCCTTCTTTGTAATTACATTATTTTTAAGAACATTTTTAATAGTAGTCTTCATCCCAATTCTCTATTTGTTTTCTGGTGTCAAATATTTTAAAGCTGAATTAAAATTCAGTGCCATTTGTTTCACCAAACAAGGATGATGATGAAACAAGTTTTGAACTCGACTAGCATCCTATTGTTACCTGTTTTTCTTTAAACCCTCCGATTCATTTAATTTTGGTGCGATAGTGATGGCAATTACCTGCAAAGAGAACAAAACGATTAAAAATTAAGTACGATTTCAAACTATGCTATAGAAGTCTGTGCTAAGAGTATTTAACTTTTACTTGCTAGTATATTATTTGAATCAAATTGAGGTCGGCAAAGTACTAAAGTACATTAATTAAGTAGGTTTAGTTACGATTGTAACTTAATTAGAAGTTATTGTTCACAATGTCACTTTATCTTAATAAAACTTAAATACATTAAACATTGTTATTTCGTACTGTATAAATTCCTACATATTCATTTTTGAATTAAATGATGCGACTTTACGTACTTAAATGAGAACATATATTTTAAGAGTTCACTAATTAACTGAAGAGCTTGTATGTCGAACAACAAACTTATGTTCTTGAGGCGGGAGTAATACATTGTATAATCGACATTAAACCACTATCTTTTACATAACATACATCCTACATACGGATTTAGTTCGAACCAGAGCGATAAGAGCCTCACTTTGACAGAACCTTTGATACAACATGCGGGTAAAAAATGTGGCTGAAACAACTGAACAAACATGACAAAAAAAAAAAGTCGTCTAGCTAAGGTGAGCGTAGTGGAGGAAAGTGGAACACAGAGTAAGGAGCAAATGGAATGAACCCAAGTGGTTGCGCTGATTCGATTGGAATTATAATATTGTCATTTCCTTTCTATTTTTTGTTAGCAAGATATTAATGCACATTGTCTTTCGTTCGCGTGTGATCAAGACGGCTTCAACAAGTGGTGCCATCTTGCGCAATCTCTTCGCTACACTGGAGCTAAAGAAATATATGGCGATCGTGTGTGTTCGAAGAAGTGCCGCTCGCGCGCAGTAACTCTTGTGTTCAAACTCGAAGAAACAGGGGAGATTCGCATCAAGTAAGGTGTTGTCCACCCTTTCCTTTGTAAAAACTGTCGTCTTTCGCCTAATTACAGTCCAAAACAGTTTGGTATGCGCCATCCCATTTTTGTAAAACCACCAAAACTTCTATCGTCGAATATCGCATAAATGACGCAACCACCAAGGCAAACAGCACGAAATACAAGTACTGGCTGGTCTAAGCTACCCACCTAAGTTCCCGTAGGTATAGAAAAAGTGGACTATGTATTTCATTTCAAGAGGTTTTAGTATACACAATTAAACAAGAGCATCCTGTGTGTTTATTACAGCAAGCTGCGATCGAAAATCAAGCAGTATTGGGGCTGTGAAAATTACTTTGCTTTCTCAACAATTAGCATTGATAGCATAGATCAGACGAGGTTTCATCACGCTGTTTTCTTTCACCGTTTTGAGAGCAGTGGTGATGAAATAATTTACAAAAAGTA
Organism: Dasypolia templi; assembly: GCA_963555695.1. Taxonomy (NCBI): domain Eukaryota; kingdom Metazoa; phylum Arthropoda; class Insecta; order Lepidoptera; family Noctuidae; genus Dasypolia; species Dasypolia templi. The sequence continues at coordinate 21,100,902 of OY743141.1, read as the reverse complement.
AAGCGCCTGTCTAGGTTCGAACCTATATGACCTACAACTCGTAAGTCGCGGCCGTTACCACTGGACCACCACTGCTCTCCAGAAACAGCTGTGTCAAACTGTAATGTCGCTAGTTTTGAATGTCCAATGCTAGATGTATGTTTTCTTGCACACTGAACATTTTTGGTAAGTTGGAATTCTGTGAAAAATGCGCGGTTATTCGCGATGTAGCACTCCATTTGCCTCTTATTCCGCCAAGTTGGAACGATAAAGTGCATAGCAGCATCATTGTGCGAAGATGTTATCGTTTTACGGTACGAAACTGTCTGTGACCCAGTTCGCGTAACAGTACCTAACTGCAATGTTTTAGAAATAGCTAACGATGTAATGTGGCCATTGATTAACTGATTCTGTTATATTTTATGTGATTGGTGAGCGGTATACTGAAGTTATAAAAATCTAGTGACTCCATTTACAGGTTGCATTTTTCATTGATGCTAATGACATTTGTGTCTTTTTTAGAAGACCTGTAGTTAGTAAATAAAAATAAAAAAAACTAATGTTCTAGATTATTCGTAAAATGTTTTTTCTTTATTTTCTCCATATTTAATTAGAAACAAAATGGACTATTGACAGAGATTTCGAAGACGATTGACGAAGATCGAATTACACGGCTATATTAAAAAAGTATTATGCACGAAGCATCGTTTATTCGATCGTCTCAATCTCGTTGAATCGAGCAAGCAATCAACACCCAAACTCGAAACATCGCCATATTTTAATCCGACGAAAAAATTGACTGCTTATGAAAAGCTTCAATAGCTAGCCGGCGGTGTTCGATTGGGTATAATCACGCAAACTTTTTTGTTTCGTTGCTTCGCTTTGGTTGTTAATAGGAGTAATAAAGATGCATATCTTGTTCAATAAAGGTATTAGACTTTTTTTTTGGTCAAAATATCAACGTTGCAGAAAACAATACGTCGGTTCTCTTGTAACAACGATGTTCGTTTAGTGATCGAGATATGGTTTATTGATGCTGTGGGTCTGACTAAATAATATCTGATGATTTGTATTGCCTTTGAAATACTCTTTTTTTGTTTAGGTAAGTTTGTGTCCGGTAGTTCTTTCTTTCTTTTTTCTTTAGACAAGGCTACGTCATTACTTCAGGTTTGTGCCTTTTACTCGACTTGTAAACAATTCGAAGTTATTGCCACTTGTCGCTTCGTTAATCAAGCTGTCGACCTAAGTAGGGGCTAGCGTATAACGGAATGCGATCGCCATGGAGCGAACCACTACTTTGCGGAAGTCAGTTACGATATCAGTACATTGCATCTACATTTAAATATGGAGGAAAAGCATTGAAAGTAATCGTGTTATCAAGTTTAACTGCATAGAACTACAATTATTTAATTACTTAAAACTTTTGTCTGGACTAGATTTTGAAGAACTACGAGAAGGTTGGGCTGAATGTGCACAGTGATGGTGATGATGATGTATACTATTTTTTATTTACTTTAGGCTCTTGTCTGTTTTTAATTACCGGACTACATACTAGTAAATATAATTTTAATTGATCAACTTCTTAGAGTTTAAGTAGGTTTTCTTGTTAAGGGAACTGGGTTAGAGGATATATGTGTGGCGGCATAGATACTTTAGATCCTCTACTTAGTGAATCATTTGTTATATTACGTAACAATATATTATCATAATGTAGTCATCACTTTGCCTGTCAACCGTAATCGTGACATTTTTTTCTCAAAATGTATGTTACTGCGGTTTATGGGAAAGACCAAAACTACAGGCTTTACAATTTGGTTAAATGCGCAACAAAATACACAGTACAAAATGTAACAAAGGGAGCCTATTGAATCTTTAAAACAGGATAAAACGTTTTTTACGATTTTTTTTGTGTGTGGGTGGAAAGTCGTACGTAAGCCGGTCGAGTCGGTAGCAAACGATACACGTACGTAGATACGTGTCGCATACGTGATGCTTGCCTAAAACGGAACGCGGCTCCTCATTGCCAGTGTCACTCGTCCATTGACTGTTTAACAGTTACAACCTTTTATACCTCCCCTCCCTAAATGGTGATGTACGCGACTTAAATATTCATGCACCAAAGTGAAAGAGCTACCGAGAACGATCACTGAAAGTTGACACCTCTAGGCTTTTCAATGTTACTACCTACCACAATTTATATGAAACGACATTGACATCTATCTAATGTATTTTTATTGCCGTATTATATCAGCAGTTGAGAAAAATACACATCGTTGGCCCGGATCCAAGTTATGATTCATTTAGACGATTATCCTCATGACACCGCATACCTTTATCATAATAACTGAAGTGAAAGGTAAGGTGTTTTCCGTCTGCAGCGAGTAATTAGCTTCGAGAAAGCAAGCATAACACTAAGTAGGAATTTCTGCATAGACGAGACTAGGGACTGAAGGACTTAGTCGGTCAGTATGTCATGTTAACATGTACCAGCTTCCTGTGATTGGCTGAGTGGCTTTGTGGCAATTATCTTGTCATTCCTATTGGATACGTGAAATGTGAATTCATGCTGCGACAGAGCGAACCGCGGGAAAGTTATTGACGATAAAGTATTGCGATTGTTTTTCTATTCTATACTAATGCTTTCTGGTCAAATCTCTTGAGTGATACATTCGGTTTTTGATCTGAGCTCCGGAGTGACAATTCGTTGTGCTTTTGAAGAATCGATTAAGGAATAAACCGAAGAAAGTACAGCATTATCTACCCTTCGATGATATGATTTGTTTAAATGTTATGAGTATCTTTTGCAACTCGTTAACAGACGTCTGCAAACGTCATTACAATCACGTTAAACAGTGCCGTTATCTTTCGCCCTGGCTGTTATTAAACTTTGCCTGTAAAAACTAGACATACATCAGAGTAGGTACTGGATAAAAATGAACACTGGTCAGGAACTTAAGTTGTTGGAGCGTAATGCTAGTGGCTTTTACCGCTTGCTGCAGTGTGCAGTGGCGCGGAAGAAGCCCAACTCTTGAACATCTTGCGCGCTTCTATCGAGGGAAAAAATCTCGTTAGAAAATGGGAAGCCAACAGTTGGAAACTAGTTTTGTACAAGTATGATCTCAGTAAGAGTATTTTTAAGTTACTTAGCTCATTTATTTGAAGACGGATCTAGGAAGTTTTATTGTCATATGAGTCACGACGGCCGTTATCCGAAAAAGTAAAAGGTATGTTTAAATAGATGTAAGTGGAGAAATAAACGAAAGTACACAACATAATGAGTGTTTAAGGAGATTGTGTCGTGCGGGTCGTGCCTTTTGGACTAGCAAGTAGTCGGCGAAACAAAAACCTAGTTTCTAGCGAAGCACGAAGCGAAATTCGCGGTCAGGTGGGAGACATTATGCACATTTACGCTACCCCACCAAATTTTACTTTTATTGCTTTACTTCTGAAAGTCATTGTTTACGCTGTAAAGTTGCTTAAGGAAATAACGACGCGTTGTTGTGTTCCAAATAGTTTTGATTAGGCTATTAGATACAGCTCATTTAGATAATCTGACTCTAGAGTAAGATTTTATACCGCCTTAATTTTTCAAAATTAGTACATGTCTTTCGAATAAAAGGTTAGCGGTGTTAGAATGCTTACCAAATGTGTGGTAAAGGCAATAACGACCTTAGACTAATCGGAGTAGCGCCATATTGGCAGCTATATTCGCCCCCCACCTCCCCGCTGCACTTCCTCGTTCACAAGGACAGGCTGAATATGGCAAGCACATCGAGCTTCCCTTACAGAGCAGGTGATGATTATTATTAGTAGAACCACTTTCCGTTCATTGAACCGACACCGTTACTCCGTTCACGCATTTAGCTCTCGCGGCTGCCATACGACATGACACAAATAACAATTGGCCAATTGGTTACTGCTTCTCTTAGGAGGCAGTAACGGTTGTGCGATGTGTGTCCGAACTGTACCAACCAATAACAGGTGACAGGTAGTCTATACGTATTACCAGATACAATACGCAAAAAAACCTGTAATATGAAGATAATAATATAGCAATTGGAGGTAAAAGCCAGATAATGCTACAAGCTACAACATTATTATTCAAACGAGACAGTTATGAACGCATCCGCGCTTGTAGTTTCGCGCTTTTTTGCGCCGCCATTTTGTATTCCTGCAGGGAGGCATCAGCGTCGCGGCCCGGAATTGTCTTGTTTTATGGCAAAAGTGAAACCCGCTATTACGTGGTGCTCCGAGATGGTTGAATGACACTTAAAGTTAACGGCAAGGTTTCTCGGCTTCCTTTGCCCTGCCCATCGTGATTGATGCGGTTAACTGACAACGTGTTTAACAAAAGAAACTTTCACCACTTCACGAAGTTATCATCTAAAAACAATATAGAGAAACTGTTATCGTTTCTGCTTTGTCATTGAGTATTCTTATCGTAGACGTAAATGTTTCTACTTATCTGTAGTACCAACGCAAAATCCTATTCCACTTATTGGGTTATAATAAGAAAACGTTTGTAATTGCTCACAACCGGTATTTAATATTAATAACACTGGCCGTTATACATCACGGTACCTGCGGCATCTTGCTAAAACTAGAAACGAAGAATTTCTTCACGAGATTCGACAAGAACGGGTTTGACTGGATCCACGAATGTCGTTTAGTTTACGTTAGCACATTTGAAGATATCTTTTCTCGGCGTGTATGACAATTTTCCATCTGGATTGTTATCTTTGATCATTGAAACCTTGCGAATAAAAACCATGAGACATGTTCCAGATTATGAGTTCCAATCCCTCTTTCCGCGTCGGTTGTTCTATTAACGGACGGTTGATTCGCTCAAAGCAGCGGGCAGATTGATGCCGGGTTCAACGAACATGTTATCATAAAATTAACAGACCACCTGCAAAAACGGTGGAGCAAATATTTTATCATCTAATTTCGGCAGGGCTAAGTGTCAATAGGCATTTTGTTCGAAAAAAGGGACTTACATAAAATTCAGAAAGAAGAGAGAGTTCTTTTTAGCCCGAATCTTAGAGGAAGGTATGTTTAAGTAATATTTTAGGTTTTCTCGTTGGTAGTTGTCGCCGAGGCACTTTTAATGTTGGATGGACCGGGAGGCCTGTATGTAAGAACATTAACCGACACCCAGTGGAAATGCAAAGCAGAAGTTTTTATATGAATAACTGTGAGACTGGTTTATGTACTGATTCTATATTTATTTCGTGATTATATCTAGCTAATATTATAACTGAACATGCCAGCCACCAAGTACTTAAATTAGTTGAGGAATGGCTGTTGAGATGACGCGCTATGTTTTGAATAGTATTTTCGAAAGGAAGGAATACAGACTGTCCTTATTAACCAAATCTTATGATCGCCTCTAAAGAATGAAATGGGTTCAAGCATACTGTAAGACAAAAAACTAAAAAGCAATACCTACACAAAACAAAATGTCCAGTGAGTCAGACAACGAACCGCCTTTTATCACAAATGTGGTATGTCGCTGTGAATATAAATCAGGTCTTTAATTTACGTCTAAACAGATAATTTATGGAATAGCTGACAAAAGCTTTTAAATTTCACCGAAAACTATAATGCCGAACTATTCTTGCTATAATTACCGTGTATTACTTTCCGAACGGACATACGGCCCTTTCAAAAAAATATTACTACCTGAGATGTGAGTCACCGAGAAAGCTTTTGTCCTAATCCTTATATTCGGGTGGCGTACCCGGCTATTTGAGACGTGGGATTTCTTATGTTTTGACCTCTAACGCAGGTAACTCGTGATACATATTTGTGAAAGCGATTCCTGTGTAATTTATTGTTGTTTCTTTGTATTTGTTCGGGACCTGTTCGTACGTGTACAGGCGATACGGGTTCAATGAGGATTTACGTGGTAGGACTAGGGTGTAGTAAAAAAGTTGGTTGTTTCGTTTTTGGTAGTCTTCATTTTGCCTTCGCGTATCCGGCTTATTGTTATATTCCACCATGCAGAAGTTACGCTTATTAAACGAAGCTCTTAAGCCCTAAATTCGATTTACAATACAAGTGAATAAGGTTGTTCAGTTTTTTGTACAACGAAGCCAAACAACGTCTTCGCAACTTAAAGATAAATCGTTAAACTGTAAATCTTGTTCAGTCAGCAACAGTTCCGCAACATTTTAAAGATGAAGACGCGTTTTGAGTTCTCCTTCAAGTCAACGTAAACAGAAAATATCAGAAGCTTCGTTTGGAATGGCTGATTACTGATAATGAGGATGTGGTTGTGCATCGACGAGGCCAACCGGTACCAGTATAAGCACTTTAGGTATCCCTCCAAAAAGATTTTTCTCTCGCGCTCTCGCGATCACATTTTAAATTACCGGCTATGGTCGGAGTCATCAAAAATCTGTAGCTTTTAATCGTTGGGATTTTCCTTGGCACATATTAATTTAAATATCAAAGTAATTTATTCTGAATGAATAAATCTGTGCTCTTGTTGTGCAGAAATTTATCGATGACTCAGATTTGGCCTGAACCTGGTATACCTATATTTTATAATAAAACAATGTTACCGGCAGAACCTTGGTTGTCCCCAAAGATTCACGAGATAATGGTCCAAACGTGAACATCCAAATGGTAGTGGGACATCCAAAAAAAAAAAACAATAGTCGAATGAGCAACAAAAAGACTCGTAGCTCGTAGAGTCCGTAGAACTAGAACTATGTAGTGTTTGAATGGAGCTAACGAGACAGTCGCCGAATGATGCCCGCTGTTTTGTGAGGCACACCAGAAAAGATCTTTTACATTTAGCACACCTTTTGTGTTCAATTCCATAACGCTTCCTTTAGATGTGCACTGCGTTTTTAAGCGCATTAGCGGTGAAATGAGTATGGCGGAGACGAGGAACGTGGAGATGGAACTGAATGCTCCTAATGCATTTTGGTGGAAAATTCAAATACTGGAATATGTAGTGGTTTCTTTGTATTGGTATCTTAATTGCGTAATACACAATCAATCGGAATCTGAATCGTTTTAAAACAGATGGCTAATCCATCGCTTCATAAGTTCGATAAAAAATCCTGCTCAACAATATAAATAACGCAATGGATGTTGTTGAACTGTCAAAATAAAACCGATTAGTCGTAATTGTTAACGATAATGTGTTACGCAATTAGGCTTCTGTTCGTGTGTAGGCGCGATACGTGATTAATGAGGATTTAAGCAAATTGTAATAGAGGAATGTGTTCGTAACGAAATAAATTCATTTTGCGGATTTAGGTGCAGACTGTGTCAAAATCATGAGATTCTTAGGAGTTTCTTTTTAAGACAATGGACAAAGAATTAAATAATACACGGTAAAATTTTGAAAGGTATTTTAATTTGACTGAATTCATGTACCTTCATCATCATTCGCTACTTTACTTGCATAGTCAAAAGTTTAGAAGAAAAGTATGGTAGCCGCGAAAGGACTGCATGTGGAATTCGAAGGACCAATTGTTGTTGTAGCGCAAACAAAGTATATTTAGAAATACCTATATGAATAATTAAATTACGCATGCTATGACTAAGAGCTTGAGGGTATATGCTTATTAATATTCATGATTAACTTTATATAAAGTTATTCAAGAGTACGCGTCACGTCGTGAGAACCCTAGTCATGATTTCAAATATTTTTGTATCGACCTCATATCTTGAATTTGTTGTGTTACCTCACGGATTTTAGTAAGCTTCTTCGTCATTGTTTTTTACGCTCCTAGATAAAGCAGGTTTCATTAGTAATAGAGAAACACAAAGTTATATCCTTCTCAAGTAATAAAGAAGAAACATTTTATAAAGATGACTAACATAATGATACATTATACTACGTCTACGTTTATTCAAAGGATACGTTTATTCAAAACTCAAACAAAATCAATATGACGGAGTTAAGATCAGTTGATCACAAAGTCCGGAAACATGAAATAAAATTTAAAGTAAAAATAATTAAGTGCCTCGCTAGATAGCATAGGTATCATCATATTTTTTTTAATAATCGTCATCCGTACTTTTCCTTCATGATTAAACCAAAACCACGGCAGTAAAGCAGCAACAGACTTATAATATGCCACGATCCTGCAACAAGTATTTGAAAAATATGCAGTGAATTATTCACTACTTGGTTTCGAAATGACCTACCCGGAGCGGAGATCTCGTGAGGCAAAAAGTTCAAGGTAGGATGCACAGCAAACGTATTGCAATATGTACTTACATCATACATTAACGAGCCAATGAATAAACATTAGACAATCTCTGAAACTTGATTCTCATCAAAAAGTTAAAGAAATTGGTAAAGAATTTGTGTTTTCTGAATCAGATAACATTTACGTTTATTGTTGAGTGCAATATTTTGATAGTAATTGTATTGTGAATTGAAAGGTTCACCGGACGTCCTTTGTTTAGTAGGATTCCAAGAATCTACTTAATCCGCACAATTGATTGAACAGTCTGATTCATAAATTGAATACTTGGCGTCATTTTGGCTGACCAAGACGAAGATGGAGGGACGAGGTTAACTCCTACCGAAAGGACTGGCAAACAAAATCAGAAGACAGAAGTATGTGGCAAATGGAGATGGAGGCCTTTGCCCAGAAGTGGGACAATGCAGGCTAGATTGATAGATATATTCACAAATACCACTAGAGTCTTAGCCTCGGTTAATAGTCGAATTTATACACTTCCAAAAATTTACTTGATTATATTCAAGACTAGCTGTTGCCCGCGACTCCTTCTGCTATCCAGGATGAGAAGGAGCCTATGTCCTTCTTCAGGCCATCGTCTACCCAAGTGCCAGATTTCAACCAAATCTGTTCTAACCGTTTTTGTACGAAAACTTAACTAATAAAAAAACTTAGTGTCGCATCAATAATATTAGTTAGGATTAGGATTATTCTGTAACCGTTCACATTCAAATGAATAATTAATCAACAAAAGGCCAATTTCATTAAGAGGAAAAGATCTGGCATAATGAGGAAAAGTGCTTAAAGTAGCCTCTGGTTCTGATTCAAGCAAAACTGAGTTAATCCAATAATGACGACGCTTCGCTCATGAACCTCCACATTAAATTTAATATGCAATTAAATAAAATGTCTGGCAGCAAGGAGTATTTTAACTCAACATAATTTGTAAGAAGTTTTGATACTGCTTGAAATAATCTTTTCAGGTAATTAATTCGTATATTTTACAGTTTATTGCTGCAGTAGAGGTGAATGTCCTTAGCCAAATTTAGAAGGGATAAAAACATGACCTACTTTAGTCTTTATCCCATCACTACATAAGTAACCAATTAAGGTTCTTGGACAGTTCCTTAACTAACACAGGAAACTCTCTGAATTTTCCAGCAGTTTTTGTGTCAACTTTACACAAACAAACAAAACTTTCGTCTTCACGAGATTAAATGATTTAAGTATTAGTTTGTCTTAGTTTCGTACTAAAGCAGAGTTGTGTGCAAAGTTGCTGACGCGTACGGACGCGGGTCGGACTCGACGCGTGTCCTTGCGCATGCAACCCTTCCGCTGACGTCCGCGCATTTCTTATAAACAAATACAATAAGTGTTTTGTTTTCGCGCAAAGTACATTTGACACGTTTTGCATGCGCGCTCTTAAATGTTTCTGTGGAGATATGAAAATTTAAATCATTTTAACTTTTTGTCACTGATGCTGTTGGCTGAATTTGGGAAAAAACCGGTACAAAATAAAATGGATTTTGTTCAGAGTTTTTTTTTTGCACTTTACTAGCTGTTTGTAGCTTTAAAACGTTGGAGGATGAGGCCAAACATTGACCTCTAACTTGGACTATGTAACTAAGCTCAATATTTCGTGTTACTTGTCCACAAAAGTAGCACTGTTCCACAGGACACTGGCAACAACGACAGACAAACTAGTACATTTTTAATGTGCGTTTACATCGTTTGTATATACTTAGGTCTTCGACCTGTGTTATATGCCTTATGAAGGTTCTTAATTATATCCTCCAGGCCACCCATAAGCCCATAATTAATACTTGACTGTGAGCAAGAGCGAGAGAAGGGTGCTGCAAATGTAACATTTCCTTAAAGCTAACAAAGTCTGGAAGACTGATTACCGGTTAACTACATCAGTTGCAAGAAAAATGTCTGCTTGTAGGAAAAAAACACAGCTGGGACCAAAAATAGGAAAAGTTTGCGAGAGGTTCGTATTGTCCAAGTACAATGCCTTTGATGGGAGTGGAAGAGTTTAAAGATGTCACCGGAGAGGCATTCACGTCCCATGGCGTAGAGGTGCGGCCGGCCGCCACCCACCGTTACCAACTACTCTAGGGCTGCTGAATTACCGAAAGTGTCACAGTTTGTTTTGTCAACCAAAAATAATTAACTCATGGTACGGCAAATGGCGCGTGAAACCATGAGGGGCATGGATACTGAGTAGGTACAATATTTTCATCCAATTCAATAGATACAGTACGCAATTTATCTATCACATACTAGATCGCAAGCATCATTATAATTAATGATTTATGAGTATGATGATATTATAGCCAGAAAAGTATCCGTTCTTGCCGCTTACTTAAATACCGTTTTATAATGCCGCTGCGCAGTAAAGTATAAAATTTTACTGTTTTTGCATGTAGTTAATTACCGATGAAAAACATTCGACAATAATTGTTTATTTTTACGAGCGGTGAGAAATTTTGTGCTTGTGACAACCTTGCTTGGTCCGCGCGACTTGATAAACTTCTGCAATCCGACTGCGGTTATGAAGACAAATTGGATTGAAACAGTTCCACGGTTTTTTTCTTATCTTTGAAGTTCACAGAGTAATTACGATTAGCTAACTTTTTATTTTAAACACATGGCCAGTGCAGATATTTGCGGCGAGACATGCAACTGGTAATTACGAACACGCAAGTATAAACTTAAGGCCCGTTATGTCTGTATGTAAAATGAAAACAGATTAATGTCGACTTACGTTTGGCGCTATTACTGGCCAGTTTGATAGCGTGTCAAACTGTCAAACTAGTAATCGATACAAAAACTAGGGTAAAAACTGCTGTATTTATTAATGATATTACAATAGGAATAGCCAATAAGACGTTGAAAAGTAATTGACACAATACAATAGACGGTCAGGTAAATCTAGCCACAGTCACCAAAGAACAGCAAAACATTATGAAATATCGAATATCAATAACCATAACGTCCAATCGTTTTGCAAATCGAAATGGGCGTTATATCGAGGTCACCCACAATATAAATTTGGTTCAATAATCTAGCTTTTAAGGTATAGATATAACTGTTACCTGTGCTAGGTTCATGTTGTTTGATATTCCGATGGCGTTCGCAAGTGCTGTGGTGATATCGTCAGTTTCTTTGGCGAATGGCAGTGTAGTGTTAACATTTATTATTCTGGAAGTGGCCGCAAGACGGCTGTAGAATAATAAGCATCTTTATAACTTCAATCTCAGATTTGAACGGGCTCGGTAAATATTTGGATAGTGTGTTAGTTTTGCGTAAATCTAGCACCTTTTGGATTTACAATAGTTTGAAGTTCAACAGTTACTTGTAATGTAACTCTTCACAATATGAGCACGTTAGGCATCATCCTTAAACATTTATTTTCATGTCCACGCTTAATTTCAACATTTATTTTTACACCAAAAAATATTTCTTGTAACGCTTCTAACTGACATGTCTTCAGCATGACAGACGTTCAGTAAGAAATTGTCAATTTCGACTTTATAGATAATTGTTTGAAAATAAAATACTTCTCGGGAATAACACGTATCTGAGCTGACAGTCACGTACATCTACACGAATGGTTATTGACTGAATACGTGAGAATATTTGTATAATACGCTACCATGCTTACTTATTTGCAAGTGATTGAAACACTGGTTGTAAGTGCGTGTAGTAAGTCTTTTAACATTTTCTAAATATGAAATCAGTAGCATGAAAGTTACGTGAATCAACGTAATAGCTTTATTCCAATATGTTGGTCACACGCCGTTATAAGTAACCATCCACGTAATAACGGTGACCCAAATTCTTGGCAGCTCAGCTATGCATTTTGATAAGTAGCGACTGTGGTCTGTGATAGAGTTCCGATTAAATAATTCAAAATAATGCTACCCGCAGTTACGTGAACACTTGAATGAAATAAAATGGAAGATTTTTTCTCGTTTACAGCTTCAATTTTATTTTTCTGGCGTTCCGAGTCCATTGCAGTGCTTGCGGTTACTGCCAGACTATTCGAAGTTTTATTTGAATGAGACCGAGTCAGTAATTAGTCTGTCCAGCAGTAAGAATGCAGTTTTAGAATGGTACGATGTTGAACGGTTTTTTTGCAATGTAAGGTAGATGGAACTTGTGTAATTTATTTACTTTGGCTCTTAACGATATTTGGTTCATCAAACTGATAACGGTAACAGTCAATTGGATTTCGTCACCGTTTCGTCTGTCGACTTGTCAAGTAAGTAGGTTCACAAATATGATTTCACGATAGCCATTTCGTAACAAGCGTTAAAACATGTTCACGGAATAAAGTTTTTGTATTTTTTTTTCTACGGAAATATTCACGGCCGACGAATTCCGAGTAAGCGGGACTTTACGGTCAGTTCTTTCTCGTTTCTTTTTATAAAAACAAAACCCGCGAACCATTGCAAACTGAATTCGAGAAGAAAGGAAATTTAATATCTTGGGAAGATTATAAAAGAGTGCCTAAAAAAAAATATTCATTTATCTGATGGGGTCAAAGAGGCAAGGAGAATATTATGAGAAATTGCCAATTTATCATTGATATCTTCGCCACGATGCTATTAAATCGACAACTAATATCATAAAACAGTAATATAGTTCGAAGAGAGTTGCCAAAGGGGTCCGACGACAAAACCTACATCATGGTTAATACCGGCTCAGACGAAGTAAATCCAAGTTGATTGAAGTGCGGACATGCTTTAGAATATCTTTGGCCAATATCACCTTGAATACAATGCTAACAAACACAATGTTTCATCTTATAACAAGTGGTCCAACATATTGTGTAAAGCCTTTGTGATCTCATTGGAGGCGTCGAAAGCGTTTACGAACGTAATTTTATTCATGAGCTGAATTGTCTTTGAGATAATTATCTTCTATATAACGCATGTACTTCTTTAATGGTTATTTTGACTTTGGGATTAGTTAATAAACGATGCTGGATTTTTAGGATTCCCAAACTTTTTGTTGTATTGTTGTAGACTTTGTAGACGAAACGAGGTCTCGTTCAAATATCTATTTAAGTTTAATCATGTATTGCATGCCAATACACGCTTTGTCAAATGTTTTTTGAATACTACGTTCAACAGTAATTCTAAAATGTTATGTAGGTTGTAGGCACAATAATATCGAAATCAGTGGTTCTCTGAACTAAGATTGCGCCAGATGCAGTTTCGTTCACAAATTATTAGGAGCAAGCTTTATTTCGACTCCTACAAGACTGGTTCTTTAGCAACGTTCGAAATTACTAATGGAGGTCGACTTCGATAATAAATTCATTGCTCTATTATTTTGTTACCAGTGTTACCACTATAAAAGGGTTAAATTTCGAAATCCGTAATGATGGCAGTCACGGGTAAAAAAATGCAGAATCATAAATCATTCATCATTCATCATTCGGTTAATTTTGTATTAGTCACATGGGTCAGTCCATTTCGTTTGAAACTAGTTTGAAAACTTGACCTAAGTTGTGAGACTAGTAGGTAGATATAACAATTTAGTATTTATATAAGATACTACTTTAAATTTTTAAAGTTCAAGACTGAATGACACAACGACATAATAACAATAGTGTACAGAACAGATCGAAAGGTCACGTCGGTGTACGATTTCATTTTGACAAGCTCTGAGAAAATGACGTTTTGCAATAGCATCTTCTTACTAAGACTTATTTAATAGGTGTTCTTCCTCAAATGGGACACTTTACATCACGTCAATCACTTTACAAACGTTATGCCTTGATACTTTCAAGAACTGATTGACTAGTTGTCACTAATGGATAAATCGTAGAAGTTCAGACCTCACCACATTTAGATTACCATCCACACGCTATCAATAAGGCATATTTTACATTAATTTATGTACCTATTTTATCATAACTTGCCACTGGTCACTAGAATCCTACAAACAACGATTTTGTTAACGGTATAATCAGTTATCACCTCATTCCATAAATGTTGATGCGGTAGTTTAGTTTAAGCTCGCATCAGCACCGTCATTAAGAAGGCTATACATAGACTTCCCTATAACCTTTCACAATTAGTAGGACAAATGTATTCCATGCAAGAATTTATCTTAAGGTTCGACAACATGGCATTATGTTCGCATTCCTACGAGGCGAACGACAGCAGGCCTTGCGACCACACAAGGTCACTTGTGAAGGGAGGCCTGAAATAGGGTCGACGTTCTATTTAGAATTATGATTACAGATAATTAGCTAATGTTTACAACTGTTTTTTCTAGCCCATTCAAGTAGTATCTTTTTCAGTTGAAGGTGAAGAGGTGCCACGACAAGCTTTGGCAAGTCAGCAATTATGTTTAAGATTTTAAGAGGTGTTCAATTTTATAATTATATTTAACTATAATTAACAGTTCCATTTGATCAAACTGGTGAGTAGCACTACTATGTCACAGATAACTCTATTAATATATTTCAAGAAACTCGTGTCAACCCTGACTTAAGCCTACGTGTCTACGAGAGTATTCTAGAACCAATATTAAAGCCTTCTCAGCTATTTGAACCTACTTCCTTATATTTGTATGCAGCTGCCTCGAAACTGGTTTTGAACAACAAGAATACGAGACGTGCTGCTAACAAGAAATAAAAGGAGGTGAACAAAACGTAAAACCTAATTATACTTTTGCTCGATCTGGGTATTCATCGACCGACGAAGTTATAACAGCCGAGGAGACTACCACTGCAATTTCATAAGGAAATAAATAACTTTTACAAAGGCGTAGTGAGCAAAACGAATCTACCTATCATATCAGTCATGCTTTTATCTGTAAACCAGTGCCTAAGTGGTGGTCAGGTTATCATTAACGCCCACGTGCATTGGACGTATTTAAATGTTTTTTATGCCAGTACTGGTTCATTAAGCGAGCCTTGTCTAGATAATATAGTATGACGTTGCATGACGTTAAGCTTGAAATAGAAACCTCGTTATAGATGACGAAAATTTCTGAAGACCAAAAGCAATGAGAATATATACTCTTAGTTAAGACTATATACTCGTAGAAAAAACAAACAATCTGGAAAATAATGTCGTTTCTGTGACTGAGTTCGTAGTAAATATTTAATCAGTCTTAATCTTTAGCAACATCCGATGCTCACGATCGTTCTTTATGTATTTACACCATTATGATAAGCTTTCTTTACAAGTGAAGGCTAAAAAGTCAAAATAATCGTTAACTGCTCCTAAATCAGTATTTTGTATTGGCTATAAATATAGATAACACTGGATAACATAGAATCTAAAACTATTTTACTATTTTGACGATATTTATCGGACTTAATTTGTTGTATATGGTGTGAAAGAAATCTGAGATACTTCTGATCATGATAACACGTAGAACTAAGTAACGATATTGTTAAACATAGTATTTACATTTCAAAAATGAGTTTTGAAGTATGTACGCAATTACACTTTACTAACTAATACCACACCACTTTACAACTACGCTTTTTATTATTTACAATTTTGTTACTTGTGTTTTTTTTTAAATAAAAGAATTCAGTGAAACACCAAAATGTAACCGGAACTAGTTTAAAACAAAAGAAGCACGATTTGATAAACTACACGATGTAAATATTAATTTACTTAAAGCCTCTAGCATCCTAAGCCAAACCATCGCCAATGATCGAAACAGAATTCAAAGCGTTCAAATTGATTCAGTAGCTGTCCAAGTATCGCACGACCACTCGCCACCACGACAGGTCGGCTAACCGTTACACAGAGATTCCTCGGCGTTTCCTAAATAATGCCACTTGAATGCGAGATGGCACGAATGCAAATTAACAAGTTTTGTATGTGGACCAGCAACAGTGGAAACATCCAACGGTTTCAGCTAAGCTGGTGTAGATTCTGTTGTGTTTAGGGATAAAATACGTTGAACAACGTTTTAGCGTTTGCTATTCTTTTTAGATTTAGTTTTGAACTCATGAGACTACGCAACCATTGTATTTTTTTGGTTGTGTTGTTGAGCATTGTGTATAGCGATGTTCATTTGATTAGGTTTCGTATGGCTGGGTTCATTCACAAAATGTTTATCAATCAATTTCTCCAATCTCAAGGTGAAGATTGGTATAATTTTAAAATTAAATGTCTAAGCAATGTGTAAATAAAACTTGCTGAATTCAGAACAAACTGTTTAAATAAACACTCCATTGATCAGGTAATAAAATATTAACATTTACAGGAGGTGTCTCTCGGAATGCTTTTGAGAATTAAGTTCGTTAGAATGGCCCACTGCACTTAGCCTCTCTAGGAAATTAACATTAGTTGCAGCATTCGAAAAGGAAAGTCTGTGCGACTAGTTTACTCTAAAAGTTACTGTGACAAACTTTGCGTATTTATGCACAGTTCATACTTCCTGTGACGTGATAATTATGTTAGTTAAGAGTAGTAATATTCTCAGAGACCTTATTGTAGTAGTTATTATTATAGTGAACCTTCGTCTAGCTTCCGTTTATGACTTGTACCTGGGTGGTTATTTATACCAAGATTTTGCTCGTTAAAAATATTTTTATCTTTTAATTTTTTTCTTGTTCTAGTCTGTCAAAATCCAAGAAGCGACTCCTATGCGTTGAGTTTTTATTTTACTAGCCGAGCGGCAACTTGTTTCATGCCCAAGTGGTTATTTAAAATGTTACGGATCGACTCGTGAGACACAGAAATATTCCGCGGCTATCTCTCCCGAACTTGAATGAGGATTTTCAGTCACTTTTTCCTTAATTTTTGCGATGTTAAGTTGAAAATGTTAATGACCTACCAGTGGCAAATCATGGCAGGCAAATCATCCATCACATCTCGATTTTTGAACGCTTTGTACCACTCTTAAGTACCTGTTTTTGATCAAGTCGATTCACCGTGAGCCTTCTGTAATATTTTCAGTGACTCCCAACACGAAATTCCATTGGCGATGCAAAATTTAAGACAAACTCTTTGTTCGATGTTTTTGTCCAATAAGAAATTCTCAATACACACTATTATAGATATGTTCTAAGTAAAAACAGCACTGTATTTAATGTAAAATGGAAAATAGTTGTGCCAATCTAACAACGATAAAAACAAAAAGCCAAAAGAAAAAAAAAACAATAAAATTGAATTTGGAACCTTAATCAAATCATCCATTCCCTATACTTTTTTGACAGAATGTATTACATTGAAAATTTGCAGATGTCACCTGATGGAATGTATTAATAATAACTGGATCCCTTCGGTTCAGAATTGGAATTTGGAATTTTTCTTCCTATTTATGCTTTTGTTTCTGTTGAATCGCCAGTTTGACCTTATTTGTTGGTTTTCGATTACTTATCTACGAGGTTAATATTTTTGTTGTATTTGTGTATTTTTGGGTACAGGCCTAGTGTATTATCCCTTTGGTTACTTAGAATAAAACTAAATAAACGTAAACAAGTTTGGTTATTTATAAATTAAAGATCTAATTTAAAAACACTTTCATAAATGTTGAAAAAGACAAATTTTAGCGACATTGATTTGATAATTTTTTGAAAACAACATGCGAATGTTATAGTAACTTGGATTTTTAAAAACGATCTAAAAATAACTTGCTCTTCGTCGGTACCTACGTTGGGCAAGTTTGAGTATCTACGTCCTATAACCAATTCACTAGGTGCTTTATAACTTCGAACGAAAACGCCATAAGCTACATCGTCCGTTTAGTTCTACTCTGTTTAAATTTCTCACAACTTTATCATTTGATTTTCAGCCTTATGCCCTTGCAATAAGACAGCTTTACAAGTTTGTTAATTGAAGGGAAACTGTATTTTAGTCTAAATGTTACATTGAATGGTCGGAAGCGTATGCGGAAGCGAATTCTGTCTGGTTAATCGAATTCATTAGTAGTCTTTGAGTCATCATCATCATAAATAAAACGGAAGGTCCAATTTGTTTACCAAGTGAAAAAAACACCTCGATAAATTAAAAACAATGAAATAAAGATTTACTTATAGAATAAAACGATAACATTAAATGGCAAATGCAGAAAAAATATTTAAAAAATGACAAAAAGTTGCGATCCTGCCAGGATTCGAACCTGGAATCTTCTGATCCGTAGTCAGACGCGTTATCCGTTGCGCCACAGGACCTTGTGAAATACACGTCAAAAATTTAGCTTGGATTAGACTTTGACGTAGCAAACTTGTCTCAACTCTCAATTTCCATTTGGAAATCAATTTCGTCAAGGTTATTTTTCTTTATATCTTGGTCAAGCACGTTATTTCAACTTTCCGTGTGTGCATGCTTTGCTTTTTCACACTTCAGTATATTTAGGTAAAATGTGACTGAATTCGAATAACTCGTTTTAAAGTGTTTACTGTCTTAGTTAAAATAACTTGGTCTAATTTATTTATTTTATTTATTTATTTCTAAAACACTTAACATTAAACAAATTGGTTTCAGCCACACAACGAAAACCTCTCAAGGTTTATCTGTTGCTGGCGAGCCGTTGACTTATATTTTATTTTTTATTTATTACATTTTACAGACTATAAAACACTAAGAGAAGTTTTGTGTAAAGAAACGTTTTGATTTGTACTTATAACTTTTCGAACTCATTTTGTATAACGTTTGCAAGTCTTCTGGAAGTTTATTAAGAAAAAAAGGTATTAAATATTCTGCAACCCGCATACCGTACACATTATTAATTTTTGGTAGGATGTATTTATTTTTAAGTGGTATCCTTCTGAGAAAGTCAGGTCTTGTTTTTTCGGTTAGCAGCTCAGGTCTATTTACTTCCGCAAGAGTAAAAAATTCAACTTTATGGAACACATTCATAACATTACAGTATTTAAAGAGATCTTCGTCACGGTTTTTGAATTTCTTCTTTAAATGTATTGGTATAATTACTTTTAATATTCGCAATTGTAACTTATAAATATCTGTCAGATATGTATGATAAGTTCTTCCATAACTGCTGAGTCCGTAGTTTATAACCGAGTCTGCTAGGGCCATATATAACATTCTAAGCGTTTTGTACAGCAGTTTATATTTTAGTATGCTAAGCTTACCTAGAATTGACCTCAGTTTGTTGCATACGTAATCTTTGTGCGGGCCCCAACAGAATCGGCTATCAACTATTAGACCGATATACATGTGTTTATCAACTACTTCTAATCTCGGGCATTTGCATGTCTTTATCGGGTTATGCAGGCAAGGATGTTCGTGTGCTATAACTGTAGGTATAGTGGCGCATTTATTGTGTGATGAATGTATGTGAACAATCACAAAAACAAACAGTAATGAATCTGATAAACTAAATTCTATAGGTACAAGTATATGTGATAAAATCGTTTCCCTAATCGGTAACTAAGGAGCAATCGAGGGAAAGCTTCTGGAGCTTTCTCGAAATTTCTAAAACTGTTTTAATGAAAATTCAAAAGAAAATATTCTTCGTTCACAGCCATATTTAGCACACGACTTTAGCTGAATATTGATATTTTTCTCATCGAGATGAAAACTTGAACAAGATGAAATATATTAAAATTTCTTTGACTTGTAATATATTGAACTAGATAAAATATAGGTAGTCGATTACAGTATTTTGCACCTTCTTAGTTTTTGTCACTGTTTGTATATATAAATTCTTGGAATGGCTCTAATCTTGAAACCGAGAATTTCAAATAAGCACAGTGCACCAATATCGTGTTATTGCTTTTCCACGAAGAATTCCTTCAAAAGATTTTTCTTTTCTTGTATCGGTTTATCTTTTATGTTTCATTCTCTACTACATAATATTTAAATCCCTTACAATGAATTATGTACTTCCGTAATCGAGTTATGGCGGCCATCTATTCTGCTTATGGCCATTTGCGAACTTTCACTTCCACTGGAAACTTTCCAAAAACGCGACCCTCGAATATCATCTTGCACACTTCACATTTTTATTACTTAATTGTCGTAATATGGTAAGTTATAACATGTACTTATGCCTATATTAAAATTAGCTTATGATTTCTCTATCTTCCGCCAAATAATTTAAAAACTTCAAGTAAAAGTTACTGTCGAATGGATTTCGTTACAATTGTAAGTACACGTTTCCTATTTTAAGAAAATATTCGCGTATTCCAGGTCGAATAGTAATGTCGGGTGTGTTGAAAGCCGCGCACGCGACTCGAGCGCGCATGACCCCCTTAGCACTAACGGACTGGTAACCGTTGGCTCGGCTCAAGTCTACGGAGCCAGGCGTATCGTTTTGTGGTATTAGCCACTCGAGTTATTTAACTATTGAGTAATTTGAGGGCCAAACGTGGGAGACATGAGACCTTAGAAAATTTCGAGAGTGATAAACCAATATTTACTAATTAGCAAGAATTTCTATTGAGTTAAGAGGGGTGTGCAAAGAACGAAGTAAATAATGCTGATGGTGACTTATTTGAGAGAGTAGAACAAGTATTTGTTGATATGCCATGTTTTTGCTAATTTCGCTATGAAATATGTTATTATAGTAGTTCAAACGAAGAAGACCCAATAAATCGCAGAATGTCATGTTCATGTTCACATTCGATACCGCTTAAGATATTCTTGAATAAAGATAAAACTTAATTTGTAGTCCCCAGTTCAACTATACTTATAAATGACGTCAAGAACTAACCGGTAACCGAACAGAATCGAAATATTTAAGAATTCCGGTACCTACTAAGTTTGGATTCAAACCAAGAAACATTGGAAAGCAATTTTGTAAATAATCTGAAGAGCATTTAGTTTTAACTCTCCAACGAGTTTTTTTTTGCAACAATTAGACACAGTTTTACTTCTTGCAGTTTTTTGCAACAATTTTAGTTTTGTTTGGTGCAAAAATGCAGGTACACTACTTTCCGTGCGGGTCGATTTAAAGCGTGGATAGTGAAAATTTAAGAATCTTTCGGCGTATGTAACACTTTCTCCTAGAACGCGAATCTGGTAGCACAATTACAGGTACGGAGTTTAGTCAATTAGAACATCATCATAATCATATATGAATCGAGTAATTGGCTCAGTATATTCAAAGCAATAAGTTATGGGTATGTCCGCATAAGCGTCGACGGGTTTTTAGCCGGTATTGAAATTGTTTTTGATGGATATCGGTGGCAGATGATCTTCATAGGTGAGAGCGTGGAAAAATCGTGAGAAATTAAGTGCAGAACTCATGTACTTGTAAGCAATGAAACACTTTCAATCGCGAGTTATTCTTGTTTTGGCTGCTCTTATTGGTTTTATTCACTTGGTAGTTGGTCAATGAAATGTAATCAGAATGATCGTTACTTCAATTTACAGTAGTGCTCTTTCAAAATATTATTATCTATATTCTAATACAAATACTATATAAATTTCTTGCAAAAATGTAACAAACAAAGCCACAAATTCATATCTACTTCATTCATTTAAAAAGCTAACTATTGTATGTATGAGCCTGTAATTTCATCAATTGGATATGTCAAATTCAACGTTCACGATCTAAAACCTCTTGTTTTTTATTCTGAAGCGATGAGCAAATAAAGCTATACTTTGCCCTCAATGACCTGTCTGCCCCTTTTTTGCCAGACGTTGCTTATAATGCTCTCTTTGTTCATATTAATAGCACAACATAAAATATGTGCAGGTTTTTACTAACGTGGGATTTTTGTTCATCTTGTAATGCGTTATTATGAAGCGTTTCTGGTTTCGACTGGTTCCTGCTTATTGTCATTGTTCTTGTTGCTTCTAGAGAGATTTGACATGTTTCTTGCTTGATCACATTTATTTATGAATGGGCTTTAGTAGATTATTATTAGCTGCCTCATTGTTGGAGCTACATGTCGAATTAGCATTCTTTGGACATATATATCTAAGTATAGAATTTGTGAACTTGTTCTGTGTCATCAATGATAATTACATCTGTTTTTATTAGAATATTATTCGTTACATGTTTTTTGGTATTCATCAAGAATTCTCGTTTCATACCATATATAATAACAATTTCTATGCACAAGAGGATATTGTGATATGTGAACAACCTTCGGGTCGAGTCATACAAATTTCTCCCAGAAAATGATTTATTCATCAGAGCGCGGCAACACCCTATCGGTACCACAAACCTTATTTAGTTATGGAATTGAATATTTTTATTAATTAATTCCGTTTCTAAAAATAAAAAAGTCTCTGAGCAATGAGAATGGCATGTGGAAGGTGGTAATTTACAACTTGACGAATTAAATATGTGTTATTGAGAGATAATGATTTCAAATATAAAGAAAATTCACCATTTAAGCTAGAATATAATTGTTCTAGTTTCTTGGAAGGAGCAGCTCAGCAGTAATTCTGATGAGATCAGAGCAGTTTTGTTTGAGATTTACCGCCTTATTCATAAAAAAGCAATCGACTCACCTATTCTAGCTGTCGAACTGTTTTGTCCCTTTCTGTCAAACTTTATTTTAACTTGACAGAAAGGGACAAAACAGTTCGATAGCTGAAATAGGTATACCAAGCCGATTGTTTTTTTTATGAATAAGGCGGATAGACTTTATAATGGTTGTTAACCCAATCTTTAAATGACTTCCAAAAATGTGTTACTTTTTTGTTAAGCTTTAGTCTTCCAGGAATTTAAATAAGCTGATCTATTAAGGCATACCTACCTTACTAGATAAGCTTATTTAAATTGTCAGATTACTACATATAGATTCATTTAAACAGGATCCTATTTGGCTGTACTAAATGTGAACCATTCATGGCATGGTTTGGTGCTTTGGCACTAAGTGTAGGGATCATAAACGTGATATATTTATGTTTGTATAGCTGTCTTCTTTGATTAAGATATTATCGGTAACAACTGTGGTATAATGCCAATTTCTGGTGTTCTTAGCGGTTCAGAGTCGCGGGTAATTCGAAATAGTAACCGTGGCCCTGGCCCTGGCACCGGCAACTGGAGAAACACGGGTGGGTTTTAGTCAGTAAAAGTCTGACACGCCCTCCCGCTCCACCCAGAGCGGGAGAAGTCTTTTGATGATTTCCTACCCAAAAAAAAAATGGTGTTCTTAGCGGTATAGTTTCAACAATTAATTGTGTTTTACTAAGGAGTATAGATAGAATACTCTTTATTATGTACACCTTATAAATTATAGACATAGACGTAGAAATTTTACATTGGGTGACACAATGGGCGGTCTTATCGCTAAAAGCGATGTTTTACAGACAACATTTTGGATGGATTAAAGGGAGAAGGAGAGACAATACTGCAGGTAGTCAGTGGTGTACCATATACATATTCATTAAATACGTACATTTATTTAGACATATATACAATAATTAACACGAAACAAGACTCAGGAAACTATATGTAATAATGTTAAAGGAGCGAGTAGGAGTATAAGGTCCTCCTTCTATTCCTTTTTTGGTACAGAACTAGGTAATCTAAATCTTTTTGTTTTTTTATTTGTTTATAACTCTACAGAGATTTGGACCAAATCAAAAACAAATTAACACTCTTGTTTCGTTTCTTCCTTACGTGGCAAGATCTTGTTTTGGGTAACCAACAGAGAATATGTAAGAGGTTTATGATAATTTATGAAAACAGAGATGCGAGGGATGCACTCAGGCGCATCGCGAGTTACCAAGGCGACGAGTGAGGAGGTGCGGAGGGAACCGCGGGGTAGCGAGGGAGAGGGGAGACCGGTTCAACCTCGTCACTAGTATACTCAGCTCTGTCCCCGTTTACCTCCGCTTGATGTTTATAGTGTAATAATTTTGATTTTGCATTAAATAATTCATTTGCTTTTTCAAGCAGTGGGTTATTTAGAGGTCGCTGAAATGTTGGATGTTTGCTAGATTTTTATTTGTGTTTTATTTGGGTTTTGGTTTCATGTTTATTTTTTCACTTGGTTTCTGAATGGTCGGCTGCATTTTCGCACCGATGTGAAATCGAATGAATAGCTTAGAAATTAAATAGTTTAAGATATTAGTGGAATTAATTTAATTATATCTTTCAGAAGTGATACATTTTTGATTTGCTTCATAGACGGTATTAAAATCAATCCAATGTAATAGCTGAATTAGATTTAAATATGTTAAGATCAAGATAAAGCTGAATCTCACAATTATCCTTTCCCGGATAATAATCAAGATACCAAAGTACTATAACAATGTAAAGCATTTGAAATGCGACTGTTCACAGTGAAGCGCGTTGATGTCTTCCGTTTGATGGCATAATCCCGAGCTTTTATTATCACGAGCAATTCGGCGGTTACCTCAGAGTTTTGTCAACATTCGTATTCATTGACAACGAAATAATAGCCCCATAGAACGCTAGAGTCAAAAACCTCGGCCGGAAGAAAGTTGTTCAGCCGAAAGCGGCCTCCGAGATCGGAATTTTGGTCGGACACGTATTACTGACATACAGCCGGCGCGCCCACCTGCTAGCAACCACACCTGAACCAAAAGTGTGTCAACATCACTGACTCCTCGAACTCGGCGATCGATCGTCACAACTTTCACATTACCTTAAATTAACACTCGACTGAGCTAGCACTGATACGTCTAGATAATACTAAAGACCCACCTTTTGCACGCCGCGGGGCGTTCCAACTAAAAATCCGGTTAAGCACTTTCAGGGGTTGAGGTTATTGCACGGCCACTGTGCTTATACACAATTCACAACACTTGAGTCACAAGGTTTGCCACATGTCGGCAGGCCGGTGCGGTCGCGACGGCCGCCAGTTCAGCACTGAGGGCGAGGCTTTCGTCGAGACAAACGCCTGCGCGTGCGCAGCTAAGAATGAGACTACGGTTACCTACACACCGCTACAAGAGCTACGTCGGTGTGCGTAGACGTCGCCCATCGACGTTTTTCGAGCGTGGAAGATAATGTAGATGCGTGTGTATTTACTTTTCATGTTAGGCTTATTTAATGTGTCCATATTTTCATTGGAGCTAATTAGTTTCAGAACTTGTTTATAACGGTTTTATTGTGACAGTGGGAATGACATTCGTGAGTCAAATAACATGTTTTTGTTTTGACGCTTTACTGAACTTAAAATCCTTAGTTAATTAAATTTATTTCAGTTCCTGGTCTAGTCATAACGACAATTTCATATTTTTATCATTTAAATTTTTTTTTTTTTATTCTCAACTCACCTTAAAATTCCTCATAATCAGCACTATTCAACGCTTTATCGACAACCTGAACAGCAACGCTCCCCCGATCCACTATTACACTCTTGCGCCTCTACTATCTGTACACCAAAACACTAGCTGAATATCTTGAAGCTGAATTCGATTTTAGTTGCAAAATGCTGTAATCAAAAGTATAATGTATACTAGAAATTACATGAATTTTAGATTTCAAAATTGTTTCAAAAATAAACATAAAGTCTTTCTACATCCAATATTAAAAGGTCAATGCCAAAATATACGAACAATATCCAAATATACACAACACAAAATCTCTGAATACAATATTGTTTCAAAAAAAGAACCAACATTGTTCGTTGAAGTATAAACAATGGCTACCATGTGGTTTTATTAACGTACGAAAGCCTTTCTTATCATACCCACATTATATAGTCTACGAGTCAGTGTATAAACGTTTTAAAACCTTATTTTAACCTATCCCAAAGAAAAATGTTATTCATATTTCCATTAATATCTCTTGTAACTAAGCAAGTATGATTCAAAGTTTACACGAATGAGCGTTTACCTGAGCCGTCCTAAGTGGCACATAAGTGACAATAGGTTAAGAATGTGATACTTTCCCCGGCTGTGACGTCATCATTCAGGCCGACGACTCATGCTACAAGGATATCATAAACAAGAAACCGTTAAGTGTAGACGATGTACACCAACCGTGCAAGGCAAGTGTGCAACAATTGGCGACCACCAACGGTAGGCAAAAGAAAGAAAAGTTTGTATCGATTTTGAATTTGCACGGGAATTAAACATGAATACCCAAAAGCAAAAAGTGACTAATTTGAAAAAAATAAAAAAGAAAACGTAGATAAACGTAGACGAAAAGACGAAACAGTAAAATACGTAGGGTTCGTAGAAGTCCTTTCTAAAGTCAGTTTATTTTAAATACTAAGACAGGTTGCTCGACTGAAACATAAAAGTCCGGAGTCAAAATTGTTTTGTTTTAAAAACTTTCATGCCAGCAATGGAACTGTACTAATATGATAGGTCGGTGAAAAATATTCTCTCTCGAGAAGTTCTCGCGGCGGGGCTAACGTACGGCCGCCGCTCGAAGTGTGGGCGGAGACGTCAATCGAATATATCGATGATCCGATAGCGTCTCCACATCCACGGCAACTCGCCAGTCGCGCACTCGGTCTGTAACAGCGGAGCTTGCAAACGAGACGTCCACTGTGGACCCGCCCCGCTGCCGCACACATGTGTGAACTGAGCCCCGATTAAGGACGGTCAGGCTGGTCTCGACCGCCCATTCCACCAACACCTCGCCCCTAGGATCGGTGATCGGGGATCCCCACGCCGCAGACTTGGCGATGAGATCCCCGAGCAACAGCACCGGGCGAGTATGGAACCGGCTCACGACGGCACTTAACTCGACAAGGAACCCCTCGAAGTCCGCGAGACTCTTGTTGGGAGAGAAATATGCCCCAATTGCGACAATTCCGTCCACGAGGGCGGCCACTCAACCGTGTCCAAGAGTCTCGCCAAAGGTGGCCACCAAACCGTCTAGGTCCCCCGCCCAGTAATCGCGGGGGGGGGGGGGACAAAATACGGCTCAGCGACCACAGCCACGTGGATCAACCACTCTGCCTGCCATGCTCTGGAGCAATAGATCCTGAGCTCTGGCAGAGTGATTGATTTTAGCCTGGAGGAAACGGAATTGAGCCATTAGTGACATTCCATCTCCTCGGCTTCTCCTTCCCTGGGCCGGGAGTCGGCTGTTGGGCTGCTAGGCTGCGGGAGGGGCGCAGATCCTCCGACAGCCCTCATAGTCCTCTTGTTCTTGGGTTTGGGTGCCTTGCAAGCTTTCCCGCCAAGTCTATACTCCGTGAGTTTTCCCGCAGCTGCGCAAAGACTGCAGTTTGGTGCCGCGGAGCACTGGGCCGCCGATGTTGGCCAAGCCTCAGCCAACGCGAGCGTAGGCAAATTGATACTAGGCGAGTGCTACTGTCTACATGTTGGCCAAGCCTCAGCCAACGCGAGCCTATACAAAACGAAACGACACTGATCCGAAGTGAGACGATTCGTAGCGTGCGATCCCGAGTGGTGGCGAGGCACGCCAAACGAACCGTGTACACTTTGGCGCTCGCCTGCATTCAGCCAGCTAGGCGAGCGTTGACCAGCAATGGCGAGGCTCGACAAATGGGCTGTCTATATGTTGGTACTCGCCTTCGCTCGGCCAACTATGACCAACATGTATTGCCGGCTTAAGAGTAGCACAAAGTTAGTTCAAGCGTTTTCAGTAATTTTTTTTTTATTGCAGCATATTAGTAGTTACGACATAGCTGAAGAGTTAGGGGTTGACCGCAAAATAGTTTTGATTCATTTCGAAAAGCTCGATATTTGGGTGCCACACGAGCTCACTGAAAGACACCTAATGAATCTTGTATTCATTTGCGATTCTGTATTGAAACGTAATTAAACCAAACCATTTTGGAAATGATTGAACCCTGGTGATGATAAGTGGATCACCTACAACAAGAATGTGCGAAAAAGATCGTGGTCAAAGGGCAGTCAAGCTCCACAGCCTACCGAAACCCGGATAAACTGTTTCGGTCTCTTCAAAATTCTCTAGTTAGTGTGAGGTTAACATCAAGAGAGGACTGTTAAAACTACTTGTCGCAGTGTTATGATCAGAACTTCCAAAATATCTACAGCAATGGGATTATGTCACTACCTACAAAATGGCAATAAGTGATAGTATAAAATAGCACATACTCGTATATATTTTAGCCAAATGTTAACAAGCTATTACAAGAAATATCTAGATTTTTTTATAAAACATAAAAATTCTTTATTCTCCGACCATAGAGAACACACCCTGTTAAAAATATTATAATCTCAAAATAAAGGTTTAAATTGAACAACAAGTGTTATTCATAAAAGCTAAGAAGCGAGAGTTCAGTAGTCTTAAATATAATTAAATTCCCGTATTTGAAAAGGACACAATTTCTACGAAGTAAATAAATTAGTAACTTAATACAAGGGACTCGGGTATCTAATTTTATCAGTAAGCTAATTAATTAATATGTTCAGTGATGCTAGAGCGGTACCTATTCCCAGTTTAATTTTCGGGCAACTTTCGTGTAACTTCTATTACTCCGTAAACACGAACATAATATCCTTTCAGAGCATAAAAATGAACCTCTATTCCCCCCCACGCCTCATTTGCTTAAAAATATCTTGAAACACAAAACCTTATCAGGCAAGTCCGCTTAAGCAGACGACAACCTCATAGGTTGACCTGCGAGATGCCAAACAAACAACAAAAAAAAAAACCTTATCAGTGACAACGCAAGGACATTTTGCAGCAGATCTCTGGGTTGTAATCATGAATCAAAGGGAAAACTTTATATCTTCATAAGATGTTATGTGTGACGTCAGATTTTTTCCAGCCCACTCATTTCCTTGAATATGGGATGCGGAAGTACGATGACCTACATTCTGGACCCGATCCCGATTAGGGGGCCCGGATGGGTCCGAATAACGAACCGAACGTAGTTCGATGCTTTTTTAATGGTGCAACCATGAATGTTGATCCAACTTGTGTGGACCCGATACTGATCTGACACGGTGGAATGGGAAGACTTTAAAAGGTGACGTCGTTTGTACGAAATTGCTCGGGAAGGGAAAAATTGCATTATAAAGATAAAGATTTTCTGGGGGGTTCGTAAAGTACCTATATATTTAATGCTGTGTGGGTGGCAAATGTGGACTGCAATTCGATGTGTTTTCTTCGTTACGCGTAAAACTAGTCAGTATTACTAAAAATAAGAAAACAAATGCAATGTCACACTCAGAAACAAACTTTTTATCCATTATTTATTTATAAAAAATCTCGAAACTGTCGCGACAGTGTAAAGTTTTAGAGCAAACCATTTCTCAACACTAAAACTGTTTTTATTCCTGCCACCATATTGCAGTCGTGAGTCAGTACCTAATCCAGATAAAAGAAAAATACACACGAACCTGCAAGCTCTCGATAGTGACTAAAAAGCCTATAGAATCCCGGGATCACGTCGACCGGTAACCGATCACCGTAATTCACGGGACTGTCACATCCTTATATAAATTGGACCCGTCCACTTAGCCGGGATAATACTGGCTAAGAAAAAATGCCTATGCCCATGCGGGTTTGCTTACAACTTTAGCTTTGTGTTTTGTTCATTACTCCTTCAAGGGTATCAAAGGGTAGAGATTAATTTGGATTTTGACCTTGTTTGTGATAGGTTCAAAGTTATTTCTGATATTTATTTAAGTCCTACTGTCATTAATTATAAGTTAACTCTAGCACTAGTTTTTCAAAAACACCGAAGGACCCAACATCAAATTCTTCGATGGCACATGAAGAAATATAATAAGCAAAATTTTTAAAGACTAGGTTATTTCAAAGTAACCACATAATGAGGCTTTATGTAGCATGTGATTGAACCCTTGTGATTAAATTACTTGTAGGTCCTTTGTGTAGTAGGTCTTCTACTAGGTTTAATTAAATATGCTGCCAGCATTCGCCACAGTTTGAAACGTTAAAGACTAGTGTACAATTATAGATCTTATGCCTTCAGGGATTTCCTGCACTCAAAACGTCGAAGCCAACCCAACATTAGGATACAAAATATCTGTTTCACAAGCATTACAAGTGTGAAAGGGAAGTTTGCTAACCCAGCAATTTGTTAAAAACGAAGTTTGGTCACGTTGTCCAAAAACTACTTTTACCTCCTGAGTAGCTAGCTAATTATGTCACGGTAGTTTTGATGAGTACTATCAAATTAGTTAATTTTGAATCGCAATTACGTAAGGTTCATGCACAAACTATAGTAATTACGCGTCTCGTAATATTTTCTGGTAAAAACGCTCCGTTTGTTGTGTAATAAACGGTTCATTTATCACTTCAAGTGTTGTTGGAGTTTTTGTTATGGTAACAAACAGTTTTTATTTAGTCCTTTGGTGTTGTTAGTTACTTTAGTAAGTACGTCACTTTGTTATGGTCATTCAACAATTAATGAAATTTTTGTTAGACATTTAATTGTTTCAAAACAAAATTCATCTTAATAGGTATTATTATTATCTTGAGCCCTCTAGAAAATTACAAAGATTTCCGTTCCGTTACTCATCGTTAGATGTTTAAAAAATAAAGTCCGACCTAGAGACGGTAGACTCTTCAAATAGGATTCCAAGAACTTCCTTAAAGTTCACGGAATAAGTTAATTTCTTAGATTACTTTGACTATTCAGGTTTCCTCCCAATGTTATTAAGCACTCTTGGGTGATGCAAAACTATGAAAAACAGTGCATTATTTATTTAAGTTTAACAGCCTTTAGAAATGTTTCTTACTTAACGAGGCGAAACATGAATATGTAAACAGTTGGCCATTCTGATATTCGCAAGTTTATCCAACTAGTTGTTTGGCACCCATTGCGAATAAGTTGTATTATAATCCGGTGAAAACTTAAGTTACCCTTAGGACAAATCAACCTTTTTTTATTTTTTGGGTGGGAAGTCATCAAATGACTTCTTCCGCTCTGGGTGGAGCGGGAGGGCGTGTCAGACTATTACTGACTAAAACCCATCCTTGTTCCTTCAGTTGCCTGTGCCAGGGCCTCAGTATCTCTTTCGGACAACCCGCGACTCTGGCAGGCATCGGCCCTATCGGACCCCGTCAATTAGTGCTGACATTTTTTTGAGGCGCGCGTTTAACACGATGCGCTTCACAGGAGACCGTGCGGTATCGTCGGACCAGCCATGACCCTTTGGGACGCGTTTAATCGGCCCATATTTAAGTCTTTATGTGTCTTCAACACTAAATTTCCCATTTACGGCTTCACCTTTCGTACATATTTCAAAAGGAGTAATTTTCACGTCGGGACCATTTTCGCAGAAATTCATTAGGTATCTTATCATTTTTACCACTGTCAGCATCATCTCTCAGACTAGTAAAAAAATTCAGGTTACGTTTTTAATGCCTGTAGTTATTTATTTTCTTCTTTGGACTTATTATGATGTTAGTTACTATGACTTATTTTTCGTGTGTTGCTCCAAGTAAAATAATTGTGTTCAAAGTCCAGCAAGAATTTATTACAGTTCTTTATCCTTATAAATCCGAGACATTGTTCAAGGTCTTTCGTAAGTCTGTCTTTATTTAATCCAATTTGTCTTCTAAGAATGGTAATCCACGTTAAAAGTTTACCTTATGTCTTGATAGTTGGCGTTGGCCGGTTTAAATTCGCGCTATGATTTCGTTACAACGCAAAGTATAAGAGACCCCGAAATTATTTATTAAATGTCTTCGTTCTGAGTACAAGGTATGTTTTATTGATACGAAATACTCCCAACTCTTCGATGAAAAAGATCTTCGATGATCATAAGGTCCTTCGAGCCGGATCGTTTTTTTGAAAAAGCTAAAAGCGCTCTCTGGTGTCGGAGTTGAGAGTTAAGAATCAGCAAGTTGGTCGAATTAGTTCAAGTTTGAAGCTGACCTAAACGAGTGTGGTCTACGAAGCTGACGGGAGCGTGGTCGACGTGGCTGAGCTGAGTGGAGCGAGGTCGACGAAGCTAAGTGGAGTGTTATAGAAAAGTGATATATGTACAAATTAAAAACTGTGAGTACATTTGTTTAAATATCAGTTCCAAGTGACAGAGTCTTGAAAAAAAATGCAAGAAACTTGGGACTTAGAATAATTCTTCAAAAATTAGAGAGACTACGAATCTATGCCTGTTTTCACCTAGAATTAAAGTGCAGTTCAAAC
Organism: Dasypolia templi; assembly: GCA_963555695.1. Taxonomy (NCBI): domain Eukaryota; kingdom Metazoa; phylum Arthropoda; class Insecta; order Lepidoptera; family Noctuidae; genus Dasypolia; species Dasypolia templi. Next base: position 21,068,760 of record OY743141.1, on the reverse strand, counting down.
ACTCAGAAAAATTTCAAACTGACACTTAGCAAATTAGACACATCGATTATTTGCATATACCGAAGTATTATTTGGAGTCATGGAGGCTAAGTTAAGGCTGTTGGAAGATATTAAAGGTCGCATTCAGAAAGGGCTAATTAACTTAAAAAAATCTCCAAAAGACTGAATAAATCAGGTAAATGTTGGATTCACGTTTGGAGTTATAATAATATTTCATAAGAAAACATGAAGAGCTTTTGGTCAACTACACAGAAAGTGAATTGAGTGCCACCAGTTACATAAAAAATGACGTGTTTGAAGCGGTTACAGACACTTTTATAACTTATAAAGTAGAATTAAAAAAATGCTTTACCTAAATCTCAGTCTTCTGAAATGAAAGATGTCTCACCAGACCATAGCCAACCGAAAATGAGGTCAATTGTTAAATTGCCCATAATAACAATTCCTATTTTTAGTCGTAAATATCAGGAATGGTCAACGTTTAGAGATTTGTTTTTATCACTTACTGATAGTAACCAATCGCTTGATGATGTACAATTTACACTATTTAAGATTTCAGTTGTCAGGTGAAACATCACAACTCATAAAGCACATACCGATCACGCATGCAAATTATAACAAATATTGGACTCTGTTAAACAGTCGTTACAATAATAAGAGATTTTTTGCCAATTGTATTCTCAAGCGCTTACTAAACCAAAAACAAATGACGGCTGAGTCATCTAATGCTCTCAAGGAGCTTTTAGATACCACGACCGATTGCTTACATGAATTGTCAAATCTAGGGGTGCAAGTAGACGCTTGGGATATTATTATTATTTATTTGATTGGCTTCAAGTTGGACGTTGATACTCGGAAGCAGTGGAAATTGCAGGTAAGTCAATCTTGCGAGGAACTTCCCACGATTAAGGATTTTCGGGACTTTTTACATAAACGTTTTCGGGCTTTGGAATTTGTAGAACCTCAAAGTAGCAAGTCTAAAGATAGTACTAAAGCATTTCACGTAGTTTAAAAAATATCCTGTCCTCATTGTTCCGATGAGCATCTCTTGTGTTATTGTAAAATGTTTTCTCAGGAGACCGTCGATCAGCGTCGTCAAATAGTTAAATCTCATGGTTTGTGTTTTAATTGCCTTCGCTCAAGTCATCTTAATATTAATCGTCGAGTAGGTAAATAGCAAATGTAAAATGTGCAACTCAACTCAAAGCATTTATTTCAAATAAACCAATTACAGGCACTTTTGAATTGTCAAGGTACCTATGGACAAGAACGGGCAAGAAACTCCACGGACACTCTTTTAAATCAAATAATGTTTACAATAGATTGGTTACATCATTAATGTTGCAATTATGCATGTGAGAACGATGCAGAACGTTAAAAGCGTCCGTTATACAAATATGAAAACAATTCGAAAGTAAAATTTAATTTAAATACGCCGTGGCAGCTAAGAGATGACCATTTTCAACTGACAGCGCCCGTTAATGAACATGACACATGGATTAGCATCATTCAACTCAACCATTTTGAAGGGAGCTAAATGATCCAACACGCGCCACCATCAGCGAAACATTAGAGTGAGCATGACATACTCTCAGCCGCCAGGGCACATTCAAGCCAATGAAAGACGTACCCAGTAAAACAGTAGCTTTATAGCATGTACATAGTACTCACATATGGCTACACAGTATGGTAATACAGTACTAAAATATTGAGTGTATACAATGCAAAGATTTTTGTTTTTAATCTTCAGCAGCTCCAACAGTATTTTCAAATGCTAATCAATTTGATGCGTCCTTGAGGAGCAAGACCCGCGATTAGCCAAGCATTTTTATCAGCAATGTAATCCCCTTTTTTTTTTTTTTTGGGTGGGTAATCATCAAATGACTTCTCCCGCTCTGGGTGGAGCGGGAGGGCATATCAGACTTTTACTGACTAAAACCCACCCGTGTTCCTTCAGTTGCATGTGCCAGGGCCACGGTTTTCTCTTTAGAATTACCCATAATTAGGGCCGACGCCTCAGGGTCGCCCTGAGGCGTCGGCCCTAACGGACCCCGTCATTTTGTGCTGACATCTCTTTGAGGCGCGCGTGGAACACGACGCGCCGTCGACCCGAGCCTGGTCCCTACCGGACGGCGAGCTACCCATTGCTCGCCGTACGCAAGCCCGTGCCGCAGGGCGCAGCAGAAGGCTGCCGCAGCCGACGTGGTGGCTGAAATGGCCAGTCGCAACAAAGAGCGACGCGCTGCCCGGATGGCAGCCAGAGGGAGCGTTACCGGGGTGGCGCTCAGTAGCCAGGTGCTGGACAGCGTAGATGTTGTCATGACGGTTGCCACCAAATCAGGCAACCTGAGGGGGACGTACATTCGTGCCCTAAAGGAAGCGGTGGACGACATCAAGGAGGTGGTCGAGCTCCTCGTGAACCGCACCAGCACGGAGGAGACGGCGGGGCTCTGGGAGGAGAATGGCTGTCTCCGATCCAAACAACTGCCGCTCGAGGAGATCGAGCGGCAGTTCGCTGCCCAGAGGGCGGCTCCCGCCGCCGCCGGCGTCTCTCCCGTCACGATCCCGCCAGCCGCGACCCTCCGACCCCCCGCTTGCGGCGGATAGGAGGAGAGCGGAGGAGGCCGCCGCCAGGACGAACTCCGCGCTGGGGGGCAGAAAGCCCGCGCAGGGGCCCGATAAGCCCACGCAGGGGCCCAGGAAGCCCACGGGGGTTTCGCCCGCGCCACCTCCGGCGACCGTACCTCCGGCGGCCACGCCTATCGCGCCTCCGGCGACCGCACCACCTCCCACCTCACCTCCCACCCAGTATGCCGAGGGGTGGACGACGGTGGGGAAGAGGAGAAAAAAGAAAAAGAAGACGAAGAAGAGCGGGAAGAACGCTGACGGAGCACCGGCACCGGCCAAAACGCCCAAAAAGAAGTCGCGAGGACGGCGTAGGGCCCCACGCTCTGCGGCTGTGGTGATCACACTGCAGTCCGGAGCCGCTGAGAGGGGCTTCACCTACACGGCGGTCCTACGAGAGGCGAAGAGCAAGGTCGCGTTCCCCGACCTTGTGGCACCGTCCGGCTTCAGATTGAGGCAGGCGGTTACGGGGGCACGGCTGCTCGAGGTGTCCGGTGCCTCCAGCCGCGAAAGGGCGGACGTTCTGGCCGCCAAGCTGAGGGAGGTCCTAAGCCCGGAGGACGTTCAGATTACCAGGCCGATGAAGACCGCGGAGCTGCGAGTCGACGGCCTGGATGATTCTGCGACCCCTACTGAGGTCGTGGAGGCCATCGCCCGTGTCGGTGGAAGCCCGCCCGACGACGTGCAGGCGGGCGAAATCCGCGCCGACGCCTCCTGGCTCGGTTCGATTTGGGTGAGGTGCCCGGTGGCGGCGGCGAACAAGGTAGCCGACGCTGGGCGTCTGTTGGTGGGATGGGTTGCGGCGAGGGTCAAACTGCTGCGGCCCAGGACCATGCGGTGCTACCGGTGCCTGGACGTCAGGTACGTCAGGTCGGCACCTGACGTACCCGACGTCCAGGCACCACATGCACTGCCGAAACGGACCGCAGCGATGAACCCCGGCCACAAGGCGGCCCAGTGCTCCACGGCGCCAAACTGCAGTCTCTACACGGCTGCAGGGAGGCCCGCCGGGCACAAATGGGGTAATCGACGTTGTGTGATTGGCGAATCGACGCTGCTTTTGAGGAGCTGAGTACCGTCTTATCCCAAATTGAGGCGTGTCTGAATTCCACACCTTTATCACAGTCTAGTGTGAACTCGTCAGATCCAAACACATTGACGCCAGGACACTTCTTGGTCAGCCAGCCACTGGTAACAGCACCAGATTATAATTATGAGCACGTGACAGTCAGTAGCTTGAGACGTTGGCAATTGACACAAAGAATGATTCAATCTTTCTGGAAACGTTGGTCTCAGGAGTATTTAACCATGTTCATCCAATGATACAAGTGGGCTAAACGCACTCGCGATCCGAAAGTTGGTGATGTTGTCCTCATAATGGAACACAATTTACCACCACGCTAAGTGGTTATACCCTTCAGTGTAAAGATTCCCGAGTCAAACGCCAAACTTCTAAACTATGCATTTTGCCTGTCAACGATGAATGATGAACGTAATGTTATCGTTTTATTTTTATTTTGTTATGAATACAGTCCACTCAAACACTAATTTTAGAAATGTATATGTTATACTATTCAAAAATCTGTACTATTTTTTACGGTATTTATGTTGAGATAAAATGAAAATGGTAGTCTTCGAACACCAAGGGCTTTAGTACAACAACGAAATTAAATTGTCCACATATTTTGTATTGATTATGTCATGGTGGGCGGCTTCAAAGGACTAGGTCCTTGGTGGGCGGTGTGTTAATGTTATAATATTTAAATAAACTAAACCTAAACCAATTTTGCATGAAAAGTTTACCTTATGTCTCGATAGATGGCGTTGGCCGGTTTAAATTCGCGCTGTGGTTTCGTTACCATGAAAAGTATAAGAAGACCTCGAAATTATTAAATGCAAGTTCGGATTGGCTTCGTGGTGCCTACACAAGCCTATCCTTAGTGTCTACAGACTTGTGCCGCGCGGACCGATTTTACTTTTACTGTTTCCTTTGTGTTTGCATAGGTTCCAGTCGGCACCGGTGCGAACACAGAGGGAGCCACCGTGTGACTCGTGGTTGTGTTTATTACCTCTCCCTTTCCCCCCGCGTCTTTTCTTCCTCCGCCTCGAGGAGGTGGCTTCTCTATCTGTGGGCCCGTTGGCCGCCGCCATCTCTAAAGAAACTAGTGGTGGCGCTACCGGCGCCGAAACAGCCACAACCAAACAGGAATTCACAACCTGCGCCATTAAATTGTTGATGGACCATCAGGTAGGGGCAAGACATCGAGACGGTCATCCTGGATGGCCTGGCCACATTACTGACTCTATATCATGGCTAGGCCACTCAGAGTGATTCATTGGAACGCCCGCGGCCTATATAATAAGGTCGCCCCCCTCCGCCACCTCCTTCGGGAACAGGACATCGACGTGGCGCTCATATGCGAGACGCACCTGGGACCCGATGATAGGGTAAGGTTCCCAGGATACCTCGTTTACAGGAAGGATGAAAGGTCGGCTCACAGAAGATACCGTGGTCTGGCAGTATTGGTGAGACGAAGAGTCGTCCATCAGGAAATCCCCTCGACCACACTTAACACGTATTACGTGTTGACTTATAAAGTGTTTGTTAGGCTGAGGGCCACAGAGGGTGATTGTATGGGGGGGAGTATATAAATTATTTAATTATTTAAATAAGGGGGGGGGAATCGATAGAGGGTGGCACTGGGAGTGTTTCAAATATTCTTGTAGGGTACAAGAATATTAGGGAATCGTCAAAAATGGCCTAAGACACACCGTTCTCGAGTTATGCCCGTTTTAAGGTTTTCACAAGTCCCGGGTTCGGTTCCGAGTTGGCGAAAAACTGTAATGCGACAAAGTAAAATTTTGCAGTTTTTATTATACAGTGGTCTCCTTCAAGGGGTTGACACTCTTCCTTCTTTTGATACGCGTGGGTTTTTTAGGTTTTATTTTAAAGATGAAGAGTTTGGCCCAGAAACGCCGACCCACAACCCAGACGCTGCACAGCACATGCCGAATGTACTGGACATAGTAGTCCACCGAGGGCTACAATGCCAGACCACACAGCAAGTCATAGACGACGAGTTACAGTCGGACCATCAACCTGTACTCGTCGTCCTATCGGGTATGCCAACCCGACTGAAGCCCATAGCGCCACGTCGCAAAACGGATTAGACAACCTTTGCAGAGAAAGTAGAGACCGCCACGCCGACTCGGCCTATCGTTACCTCCGCGGACGTGGACCAGACGGCGGACGATGTCACTGCTTGCATTCAAAGCGCCTAAATTTACCTGCAACTAACTCGACTCGCCCAGAGAGTATGGACACGTCAGTCCCGATCTCCGAGGGAGAAGCCCTCTCCTCCTCCTCCAACGAAGATGACTTCCAAGTCGTCGGAAAGGGAGGCAAGAAGAGGAAGGTAAAATCCTCCTCCCTCGCTGGCCAGGCCACCAAGGCCCTAAAACAGGACACCCTCTCGTCCAGCTCCCTTCCCAACTCCTCCGCGGGCCAGTCGCCCCGCCAGCCCCTTGAATTGTCCTCCCGCTCCTACCGCGAGGAAGCAGAAGCCCCCGATTTACGTTCAGGAAAAGTACAAAAGGACCGAAATCTCTAAAATGTGTGTTGATCGAAAGATCAACTATACTAACGCCCGATCCACCCTAAAGGGGATCAAAGTTACTGTCCCCACGTCCAGAGCGACCTTATCGCTCAAGGCATTCCAGTGTCCGCCGTCCATCGCTTGCACAAAGCGAGACAGGGCCTTGTCTACGACATGGTCCTGGTCATTTGCCTTTGCATGACCCCACTGAAGATCACCACCCGATTTTCAAAGTGAAAACGGTCTGTTCGCTCTCGGGCATTTCAATTGAGAAGCCCTACAATGCCGACTTGATTGGTCAGTGTCATCGCTGCCAATTATATGGTCACTCACAGTCCAACTGCTATGCCACCCCTAGATGCGTCAAGTGTCTAGGCGAGCATGGCACCGTCGACTGTTCCCGCCCTAAAGATAGAGAACAATGTTTAGAGCCTCCCAGCTGCGTACTCTGCGGCCAATCGGGACACCCGGCAAATTACCGGGGCTGTCCTAAGGCCCCGAAGTCCTCATCTCCCAAACTCGCGAAACGCGCGGGCGACCGCCAGCACAGGGAAAGCTTCCTTCCCCGCAGAAGCCGAACGGCTTAGTCCGCAGAGGCCCTCACCCTGGGCTAACTTAAATCACCAAAAACCTCCCGCAGCTTCGGTGCCCTCCAAACCCGTCCAACCTGCCGAAATTCCAGCTTCTGGCTACCGCCATCCCAGCGCCTTCGGTAGCCCCCGCGGCCCCAGTTGAAGTTGCAGTGGCTTCATCAGTTGCACCGCAAAGAGCCCCGGGCTCAATAGCGCCCAAATTATTATCAGCACATACGCGGCCCTCTACAGCTCCGCCGCGGATAAAATCGCCGACCAAATAGTCGCTGCAAATGGCAACCCTCGTCGCCTTTTGGAAATTCTAGACGCATATCCCGAGATCGCGTTAGGCCTGAAATCTCTTAAATTCTAAATCCTAAATGGCTATTACGAGTTTAAACTGCACCAAACCCCGGTCCCTTAAATTAGGCTTTTTCAATGCTAATGTTGTTTCAGGTCAACGCGATGAGATCGCCGCTTTCCTCCGCGACCATCAGCTTGACATCCTCCTCATACAGGAAAACTTTTTAAAACCTCACCATCGAAACCAGAACATTGCAAACTATAAGCTAGTTCGCAATGACAGGTCTCGATGCCACAAGGGTGGCACCCTAATCTACTATAGAAAATCCTTATACTGCATCCCTATTGACTCACCTCCTCTCCTCTCTCATCTGGAGAGCTCTATCTGTCGGCTCGGCATGACCGGCCATCAACCGATTACCATCATCTCCGCTTATATCCCACCCGACAATGGTCCGGAGGATCCCATCTCGCTCCAAAAGGACTTCACTGCCCTCTTCGGTATGAGTGACTCCGTCATCTTGTCGGGGGATCTTGATGCTAAGCACCCGGCATGGAATAGTAGCACAACTTCAACCAGAGGTAGGATAGTTTTCAAGTTAGGCGAATCCCTTAACTTTGACGTCATCGATGAGCCCGACTCATTTCCCAGGAAATCCAAATCACCTTCCCGTTGTTCTCGATGTAGCGCTGCTCAAGAATGTGAACCTCCGTTTGCAATCGATAGAGACGTTCCACGAGCTTAACTCTGACCACCGCCCAGTAGTCATGCATCTTGCACCCTACTCGGGCCCGATCGACCCCAACCGCCCCCCTCAGACCCAGATGATAACCGACTGGAGGAAAGTAAGCGAAAGACTGAAATCCACCACGTCACCTCACTTGTCACGTCGATTACATAGTGTCAGTCGCCGACACGACGGCCGCAATCGACTCGTTTACAGAGCACGTTCAATCCGTATTGACGGATTGTTCACGGGAAGTTCCGGTGATTCGGACGGTATTACCAATAAGGTGTACAAACTCCTTCCTGCCCCGCTAATAACGCTTATGACCGCCATCTTCAATGGCGCCTTGAGCAACAACATCTTCCCACAAGCGTGGAATGAAGCAACCGTCATCGGAATCCCAAAGCCAGGCAAGCCAAAGTCTGAGCCCTCCAGCTACCGCCCTATTAGGTCACTCAATGTTCTCGGCAAAATCTACGAGAGGCTTATTTATAAGCGTCTCAAAGACTATGCCGAAGCAAAGAGCCTCATACCCAACGAGCAGTTTGGTTGCCGAAGCCAAAACTCGGGCACCCAACAGGTCTACCGTATCGTAGAGCACTTATGCGCTGGTCTGCAGTGTAACGCGACGATGGGTGTGCTATTCTTCGACATAGCGAAAGCCTTCGACAAAGTCTGGCACAACGGCTTGATATACAAGCTTTACCAACTAGGAGTGCCAGATCGTCTCGTGCTCACCTTACGAGACTTTTTGTCAAATCGCACCTTTCGCTATCGCATCGAGGGAGCACTCTCGTCCCCTCATCCTATTCGCGCCGGTGTCCTTCAGGGTTCCGTACTATCTCCTCTCGCCTTCACGCTGTTCACCAGCGATATACCAAAAAAAAGGCTCGGATGGCTCTCTTCGTCGACGACACTGCCGTTTACTATACCGGTCACTGTCCCAATGCTATAGCTCGTACTCTCCAAACCTCCGCAAACGTCTTAGGCGCTTGGTTCCGGAAATGGAGAACCGAGGTCAACCTCGATAAGAGTCAGGCGGTTCTCTTCTCGAGACGTCGTCGATTCCCCCTCCCCCTTCCCAGCCCGATCACTATGTACGGCAAGCCGATCCCTTGGGAAAAGCAAGCCAAGTACGGCGTGATCCTAGACCAGTACTTTACCTTTAAGGAACATATCAAGGCGGTTCGCGCTCGCGCCTCCTTCGCTCTTAGTAGACTACAGTTTATACTGACAGCCCGAAGCAAATTGTCGATAAAATGCAAACTGCATCTATACCGCACAATGCATCTATACCGCAGTCATCCGTCCCATTGCCTGCGTTGTATTTGCGCATGCTCACCCACGTCATCTCCATAAGATGCAGACCCTCCAGAACCGTTTCCTCAGAAGGGTTACGGGTGCCCCTTACTATGTCCGAAACATAGATCTTCACGTCGACCTTAAAATGCCAACCATAAACCAGTTCATGAAACGCTTATCTAAGCGTTTCTTCGACTGTGGCATCAAACATTCAAACCCCCTGATTTCAGCGGCCGCCCGCTATACTCCCCCGCATTAGTAGTATTCGCCGACCAAGGCATATCTTAATCGCCCCCGATGACGCCACTGCCCTCCTCCAGGAGAATAGTAAGGCCACCAGCACTTTGCACAAGCCCAAAACCCGATCGCCGTCCTACCGACCTCGCCACCGAGGCTCGCCACGACGCCAGAATCCACGCCCCTCCCGACCCTTGCTCGAGCCAGCCCGCGTCGCTGAGCCTGTAGCTTTAAATTCGTCCCAAAATAACATCAATCCTGATCCAGCTAGTCATTTGCTGCCCTCTTCCAGCGACGCCCTAAGCCGAGGTTCGTACCCATGGGGGGTGCCCTTAGCGTGTTTTTTGTTAGTATTGAAGTTCAAGTCCTGGCTGAAGGCCTTAATTTATTAGGGCAACCACAGGCAAGTCCGCTTAAGCAGTCGACAACCTCATAGGTTGACCTGCGAGATGCCAAACAAACAAACAAAATTAATGCAAGTTCTAAGTCCGTTTAAGCAGACGACAACCTCATGGGTTGACCTGCGAGATGCCATTCCAAAGAAATAAATATGCAAGTTCCTCCCCGACCCTTGCTCGACGAAGTGCCAGCCCGCGCCGTAGCTGAGCCTGTAGCTTTAAATTCCCCGACTAATAAAATATAATCCAGATCCAGCCTGTCCCATGTCCCTGTCCTCCCGTCAGCGACCCCGAGCCGAGGTCCGTACCCCACAAGGGGTGCCCTTAGCGAGTGTTCGCTTAGTAATGTAAGTAGTTTTACGCCCCTGGCTGGAGGCTTTGAGTCCGTTTAAGGCAGCCACAGGATAGTCCGCTTAAGTAGTCACGACCCATCAAGGTCAACTACGAGCTGCCATACACAAAAAGAAAAGAATGCAAGTCTGTCCTGGCTGGAGGCCTCAATTTATTAGGGCAATCACAGGCAAGTCCGCTTAAGCAGACGTCAACCTCATAGGTTGATTGACCTGCGAGATGCCATTCCAAAAAAAAAATGCAAGTCTTTGTTCTCAGAACACACCTTGTACTCAGTACAAGGTGTGTTTTATACGAAATACTCCCAATTCTTCGATGAAAAAGATCTTCGTTCGATGATCAACAGATATAATGTTAATTTTGGCACTTAACTCTGAGTATACCTTCCGTAACATGTCAATATAACTTTTTATCACTCTCGTTAGAATATCTGCATACCAATTAATCTTTACTTTCATCTGATTAAGTGTCAATAAAGTTCATTTATCTTTTTATTATGCGAATTTACCTTGATGTATAACTGTACTTAGACTCATCAAAAATGGTATATTAACATTTTAAATAGTGATAGAAGATTTTAGAAAGTGTATAAATTTTGCTGAATTTGAAGCAGTTACGATGTTGTATTATTACGACGTGTACGTTTAATTCAGTATTTTTTAAAGTTATTATAGCTGTTGGCACTTGCAAAACTCATAACAATTGTCTGTTAATTTCGTGGGAGAGTGCGAACGGGTGCTTTGAGGTGTGGCGCGAATGCTAGCGATCAACTTCGATTACGACTTATCAAGTTCTAATCATGTGATGAAAGAGATAATGGTGTCAGAGTAGTAAATCGAAACTACTACACATTTCTGGCCTCCTTATTTTGATAAAGATCGAGGGAAATTTAGGATGAGCGGACGTTCACAACTGATCGGATGTTTGAATAAATTGCAAAAGTTTGACTATTATTATATTTTGTTATGGTTATTCTACTGCCCATCCTGTAAGTATAATAATACAATGGTTTGACTCTCACGTAGGGTAAGAATAGGGTCGGGCTAAGTGGAGCGACGATCTTCGCAGAGTACATAAGGGTGGCCGAGGATAGAATTAAATAGCGTGTGATTTGAGAGGCCTATGTCCAGTAATGGAATGTTGTTGGATAATGACATCTATGGAAAAAGAGAACCAGGTTTCTTCGGCAGCTGTCAGTAGCAACCCATATACTACAGTAGTAGGAAACGTTACGTGGACGAGCTCTCCATTGTCTCACCACGTTTTGTGTTTCCTTGTTCGGCTGTTTTGATCACACATTTTTGTGAACTACCATATTGTATGATCGACTACCTAGTTATTTGGAATGATGCGAATTTTTGACACTGCGAAAAATATTTGTATATGGACTTACATTGTTGTTTTTAGGGCACCGTATTTCAAAAGGGAAAAAAACTGAACTTTATAGGATTGTTTCATTGTCCGTCCGTCTGTCTGCCTGTCATGATCTTTTTCTCAGGAACGCGTGGAGGTATCAATTTTAAATTAATATAGTAGGTCTACGATGCATTAGAGTGCCTTGAAGGTCCATCACAAGAACAACGTTGACATAGAAGCGTTGGGATGAATTTATCCCAACTATGGAACCTTTCATTGTGCGCGGTCCGACACACACTTGGCTGGTTTTTTTTCTTTAATCATAAAAAAACAGTTAAATATACAAACATTATAACATAACGTTTAGCCGACTGGCTAAACGTGGTTACAAGTTATTATAATTTTTAGATTATAAAATACAAAATTACGTAGAAAAAGATATCAAGGATTAGAAATCGATTAGTAGTATAGGACGATCCTCTTGCCCGCAGTCTAACACGAAGGAGCTCACGGTCGAATCGGGTCGCGGCGTCGGCCGCTCCTCTGGCCCGCAGTCTGTCGAGTTGAAGCTCGCAGCAGCCTCTCCGTGCTCACAGTCGCGAAGCAGCTCACGAATAAAATAAGCTCGCGTCGGCCGCTCCTCCGTCCTGCAGTCCGTCGGGTGGTAGCTCGCAGCAGCCTCTCCATCAGCCCGCAGCCCGTTGCGAGGGAGCTCGCGTCGGTTGATATTTCTTCCGGCGGCGGTGTCTCACGCCACGTTTATTAGTTCTATGCAAACCGTCTCGAACTCCTCCCGTAGACGCAAGTGGGAGGGTCGGAGGTGATCGAGTGAGTCCAACACATTTACACACACAAGATATTTGTAATAAATTCATTGAGAATAACTTCTAGAAAGGTTTATATTTAAATAGCTTTTTAGAAAAACAAACTTATGAGTAAGAAAAATTGCAAAACGAAAGAAGCCAAAAGACCGAGTCAAAAGACGGAATCAAAAGAAAAGAACCTGGTGAAAAGTATCGGATGGTTTATATAGCCCATGGCCGATCGTTCTAGAAGTGACTTTTTTAGTTTTTAATCCAAATACTTCTTAATTGGTTATCGGCCAGGAACAATAAAGATGGCTTACAGTGATAACCTGGCTTAACACTAGTTTTACGATACCTTTACAATAAAATAGACGACCTCTTAGCTCTATACCATAGAAAAAGAAAAACTGACAGATGACAATGTTAGATACAAAATGTCACAACATTCAATAGAAGGAAAATAATATGAGATCACATTAAATGATATAAAAGGATGTGGAAAAATAGACAGATGTATCTAAAGGTTTGCTTTTCAGCAGTACAATAATTATCAGATAAAGAAATGTAAGTAAAATGTGTTTCATACAATTTTCATAAAAACTTTGGTACTTATTGAATCATAGAAATAATTACTGTGCACAACAGCCCCTCAGGTGTTAAATAGATAAATAGATTATAAGATGTGATTTTGTTGTAACAAAATACCACAACATTTAAGCATAGGTATTTGAAATGAAAAATTATTCACCGCAAATAACGTGTTCAGTCGATTATTGTTTTTTTTATATGGACTGCTCCATATAAAAAAAACAATAATCGACTTTTACAGGTTTTTATGTTAACATAGAATTTTTCCTATAACCACTTGTTATGTTATTAATGCCAAAAACATGAAACGCGCTAATACCATTTTATTCATGAAGCCCAGTTTAGTCTCTCGGGCGAGATCTTAATTACTCGTTTTTGGGGTCACAGGGCAAACGAGTCAGTAATGAGTTTTCCCTTTAGATCTATGTTTTACACAATACACGTTGTACGTAAAAACCGACTCAATTTAAGTTTCCAGACTTGGAAGATCAAGAATGGGAATAGTTTTGAAGGGGATTTGGCGGTTGTCGGGAACTGCTTCATTCAGTTGCGAATAATGACTGCGAGTGCTGGATTTGATTTTGCAGTCAAGCATTGTAATTGGATATCAGCACCCTAATTGCGTAACACACAATTAATCAAAATCTGAATCATTTTGAAGGAAATTGTTAATCCATGGCTTAATATTATGTTCAAAAGATTTGTCTGCTCAACAACGTAAATATCGCAAAGAATGTTGTTGAACTGTCAAAACGAAAGCGATTACTACTGATAGTGTATTACGCAATTACCCCACAGTTACCACTTTTGATTGCAGCTTGAAGATTTTCAAGGTGTACAACTTCAGTTTAAACTTTAAAGATTTGGTTATTCTGAAAAAGTTATAGAAGAAACATTGTTATCATAGTGCTTGGTTATAAGGCTATTGTATAATTATTGCAATTGTAACCTTTAATACTCTCCTTTTTCCCGCAGTCTAATAACACCATCTACAAGGTCTTCACATGATCTGACCAAGATTATGTCTGGACTTAAAAGAGACTGACCTCTGAGTTTGTTTCGGCATTTTTTCTCAGAGTATTCATATAGGAAACGCCGACCTCATCTAGTTTTTCAAATATGTTTGACGTATAAAAGTGTTTGTTCAAACATACTCATGAAAAAACCTTAATTAAATATAAATTTGTTAGATGTGCCGAGATATTCAATAAAAAAAACACTTTAAATCCTTTAAAATAATATTAACGTGAAATACCAGGCCACTCAGAAAGTTTTTATGAATCTCTCCTATATAAAAACTTTTTTTAACCAGTTCTAGTCTATTTTGTAAATAATAAGTAATATTTTAAGGAAATGGGAACGTTCCAATTTCAAAATTTCCCTCCACATTGTTTGCGAGCTAATTTAAATTATCGTGTCTAAAAAATGGATCTGCACCAAGAACATTTTAGCGATATATGATTTTTTACGTTTTCAAGTGTCGCCTAAACGAGAAGAATCGTATGATTGACTTCAAATAGCATTCATGGATGAAGCTTCTAAGGCAACCGTGTATCGTTGGTATAACGAATTCAAGCCCGGTCGACTAACTTTGGGGGATGAAGAAAGATGTTTTCTTAGTTCGCGTTTCTCAGCAAGCAGTTCTTGGGCCGAAGTAAGGCAATCGGTGTGGCTTATACCACTTCTGTTCATTGGGGTAGCTTCCCATGCACTTTGCTGTATATTGTCATTAAAGTGTTCCACACCTTCTTCAATGTCTTGGTCGCTTGAAAACGGTAAGTTTTAAATTTGTTTTTCTAACCACAAGGCGTTTGAACTCATCCCAGTCTGTTTTGTGGATGCAGAGTTGGCATAGTGGTAATATTGTATAATATATGAATTTAGGTGCAAAAACACTGGGGAATGGTCCGACGAGTTCCAAACTAGTTTTACATTCAAGGTTTTAAATATTAATTCTTTTTGTGATAAAGAAATCTATTAGGTCAGGGGTCTTATTTCTGCCAGGTACATTTGGTGTCCTTTAGTAGATGTAGTTCGGGAACCCCAGAAGGTGTAGTTGGCATTATAGTCTCCGCCTGCGATGAACTTAGCTCCAAATGTAGAAAATAGTTTCAAATAGTCCTTCTGCCATATACAGCCCTCCCAAACACTAGGTTTGTGTTTGGGAGGGCTGTATATGGCAGAAACTACAAGAGGGCTTTGATGGTCTTCAATCATAAGATTTGTTGCTTGAAACATAGCTGTGCAGATTTGTTGCATTTCACAGTGCTTAAAGTTTGCCCTGATCAACACAGCACTGCCACCGTGCGCGGTTCCATCTGGGTGCATAGTTTGGTAAAACTTGTAGTTCGCTATGTTAAATTTTTTTTTGTGGTAAAGTGAGTTTCAGAAATGAGTAATATATCAACTTTATGTAAGTCAAGAAAAGCTTTCACCTCTAGGGTGTGTTGTGACAGCCCATTGGCATTCCATAGAACAATTGTTAATTGTTTGAATGTTGTTGATTAGACATCATCTGAAGTAGAAGGTTTGTCATAGCGCTTAGTTGTAGCATTTCTTTCAGTTCAATTGGATGGGGAATATTGTATATCTGGCTGGGTTCTTTTTGTATACGTTGAGGCTCAGCAAAACCAGTTACGACTTTAGCGTAGGTTGGTACAGTGCCCGTTTTATTTATAATATGAGATTCTGGGTTCAGAACCCACTACCAATAACACGCCTACTGTCAAACAGGTCATCTGTTTGACAGTAGGCGTGTTATTGGTAGTGGGTTGAGTTACTTTTTCAGACAATGTTTTCTTTCTTAGCGTGGGAATTTCGATTTTTGCAGGTCTTTGTAGAGTTTGCAGCCCTTGTTATTTGCAGGATGATTGCCTTCCCATAAAGCACACTATAGAATAGACATTCGCTTATATGATAAACAAATTTGAAGCTGGCTCGCCTCGGCGTGTTTACGACATCATTACAGGTGATGCGTCTTGTATTTATCAATACGATCCAGAAACGAAGCGCCAGTCGACGGTTTGGGTGTTTCAAAACGAATCAACGCCTACCAAAGTGACGCAATCTAGAAGCGGGAGATTTTGATCGCGAGCTTTTTAAATTTGACGGGCTTCTTGGCGTCAATTCCTTTACGGAACCAAAGAAGCGTCAACGCTGAATGGTATACTACCAAATGCTTGACAGAAGTTTTCTCTGTTGTGAGCAACAAGCGACCAAACAGGGCTCCGCGGGCTACTGCACCACCACGACAACGCGCATTCTCACACCGCGCTCAAAATAAGGGACTTCCTCGACAGCACGCCTGTCAAAATCCTGGGCCACCCTCCTTAAAACCCTGACCTAGCACCGTGTGACTTCTTAGATAGAATTTTCGTCGCCGGAAGATGCGCCGCTGTCAGCGTTCGAGCAGGCTGTAAAAGAGGTGTCTACGGCGGACTGGAAAAAGTGTTTCGAAAACTGGTTCAGACGCATGAAACTTTGTATAGAGGCTTGTGGGGAGTACTTTGAAAAGGTTTAATAAAAAATTAAAAATCTATAGAACATTTATATTTATTTTCGCAAAACTTTCGGAGTGTCCCACGTAGATGTATATATCAAAGAATTGTCGTCTCTCATATCTTTTACATATACATTCACGTATCTAAATTCTGTTTAGCATCTGGTTCAGAATTACAACAAGGATATGATAGTCCGTTGACTTTTCCGCCTGACGTGATCTGTATGTTGGAGGCGAATCCGACTGTACGTGAACTTACTCACAACAATGACGCTATGTGGCCAGTATAGCATGGTTTATGTAAAATTATATCTCTTGTTCTAAGAATATGTTATCTCGTTGTTGCCCATTAATACTAGCAAAAGTTGCTCCGCGAAAAGTAACCTCGGTGCCTTAAGATAATTTGAGTGATTTCTGAGATGACTAGTAGGTAAAAAAAAGACTAGTAATAAACAAAAATTTGTTGTTCCCACTACCAGGCTCAAGAAAATAGGTGGCTCGTTTAAATGTCAATGTATACGTTTTTATAATAAACTTCCTAGCCACATTCAAGAACTAAGCCTTAATAAATTTAAAACTTTTATAAAGCGGAAATTATGCCAGAAAGCCTATTATACTGTCAAAGACTATATTGAGGACAAGAAGGCTTGGGATTGAGCTGCTCCAATAAGTTTACACAGACATAATTGATGTGTAATTTGCTATTTTTACTTTTTTTTTCTTTTAATCTTTTTTTTTTCTATATACGTACCTTATTATCTAAACAATGACATGTATATATTTACTGTATAAAGTATAATATTGTTTTAATTTTTGTGAATGTGAAGACATTGTGGATTTGTTGTATTTTTTAATGCATTTTTTTTGAATTATTAGTTTTAATCATGGTCTGGCAGTTTGAGTAATTTATGCGGCCTACCCAAATGTCCTTTCTTTGGTAATGTTCGTCGAATCGTTTAGCTCCTTTAGTTCTGTGTTGAGCTGCATGACAACTGACAAATGCGTGCACTGACTGGACAGGTCCACTCATTCTGTGTGGTTATTTCCTCGAAAGACCATTTCAGATATCAATCCACATGGTCTTCACATGACCTGACCAAGATTATGTCTGGACTTTAAAAGAGACTGTGACCTCTGAGTTTGTTTCGGCGTTTCTTCTCAGAGTAGTCAGATAGGAAATGCCGATCTCACCTAGTTTTTAAAATATGATTGACGTGTAAAAGTGTTTGTACAAACCTATTTACAGAAATAAAATCATTTATCATTTAAAATATGTAGGAACAGACCGACGTGAAATAATCTGTGATGAAGACGGATGCCCATATTATTCTTGTAAGTTTGCTACAACACGCTCATCTTCTGCGGGTTAATCCCACGCACTGGCTTTGTCTATAAACGGACTGTGTTTATCTTCCAAATATAATTACGTATTGTGACTGTTACGAAGAATTGTTCAGACTCTTTCTATAGACATCCCTTGCCATCCTTATCTTTTCTAAAGAGTTTAACTGTCCTCTTTTCAATTCTCAAAAATATTTTGCACTCGGGTTTTACGCAAGCAAATTGAAAAAGTTTTTTCCTTGTTTTTCCAAATTCCAATATGTGCGCAAACCTATGGCACAAACCCGATGGTGCTACATACAGTCGTTATCCGGATTAAAAAGTTTACGCCTCTGCGGGAGATACAGCACTTTATTGCTTTTACAGTGTTCGAGGTAAATACCTTTTAGTAATACTATTGGAGTTATTTTTATTATGTTGTTTTAATCCCCCAACATTGTAGCTTGTTGTAAGTGGTCTGTTGACAAGCGTATTTTTACGTGTTGGTTTTTCAGGCCAGCATTGCTATTCACAACCTTCCGATACGATTTCGTGCCGAATGGAACATCAATCAGAGTTATTAAAGGAGTCGTATGAAGGCTGTTCATAAATCCAAAACCCGACCAAATACACGACCCCCACTCTAATGACAGCTATTTGGTGTCGGGAGCAAGTAAATTACGATTTTTTTTCATTTTTGATTCGATAGCCTTTGATACAATTGTTATACTGAATGTTTGTCGAAAGGCTGTCGAAAGCTGTGCAGATCTGGTACTTCGATGTCGGCACTGGTAAAATGAGAACAAATTATGCTGTGATAACAAAAGTCGGTCAGACAGATCGACTATTACAGAGGCAGTCAAAGATGTTAAAAGAAGAGACTCGGATGAAGTTTCGTTCTTACAAAAGAAAGCACGGTCAATTGTATTTACTTAAAACGTTTGTTGCTGTTAATAAAGATACTGTTAGGTGTAACCTGTGAACTCAAACTCATTTAAATTGTGCATCTGAAATGGAATAAAATTTGTTGATCGCCTCGTTGGTCTGTCGCAAGCGCTACTGCTTTGGTCTTGGGTTTGATTCCCGGGTCGGGCGGAGTGTTTTTGGGTTTTTCCAACTAGAATTTCTCAGTAGCAGCCCGTAGCCTGGATTTGTGCCCGGTTTATGACAATAGCGACCCCTCTTTTACATGGAACTCAACCAAAACTGGCGAAATATGGGTGTACTATAGGTAGCCCATTGCCTAAGACAGTCCCTTATAGCTGCTACTCATTAGTGGCACGTGAAATCCCTAAATTACTATGGCAAAAAAACACTACCAACTTATAATCTAGAAAATAAAATTAGCCAGGCACGTACGCATCAAAATGTGCGACATGACAACGTTAATTCTATCTCAAGAAAGGCTCTCGTGGCTTCTCGTCACGCAAAGTGTAGGCCCGCAGTCATAATGCCTGTGATTAAGTCGTGCCCTTCGCCCTAAACAAGGCCTAAACATTCCTGGCTACAAATTACTCGATTTATTTCTGATAAGGTTGCAGTGTTTTGTAAAGGATTTTGAGGCCAGCGCTAAATAAAGGGATGTTGGAGATAGTGATTTTTAGTACCTAGTTATTGTTGTTATTGAACTAGAGCTGTTTATAAAGAAACTAGCTTTTTCCCGCGGCTTCACCCGCGTGGTTGTTGGAATAATCATCCCCTGGATTACATCTATCTCCTAGGCAAATTTTATAGAAATCAGTTCAGTGGTTTTGACGTGAAAAGGTAACACACAGACAGAGTTACTCTCGAAATTATAATATTAGTATGGATTATTTATTGATGTATCTAAAATATTATTTATTTACTTTTGTAATACTTTACCAATAATAACGTCAATCGTTTGCCCGGTTAATGGCAGTAGGCTACGTTACGCCGGTTATGATGTCCCATTTAATGTAGGGAATTTGCTTAAATGGTGTAACTAACATATGTGCATTTCTGCCTAACCTCTGAGGAATAGATGCGTGCTGTTATGCTAGGGCTTGCCACTGTTGACCTCTGTTTATCCTCTTGCAAAATACAATCGTGACACCCTATTTTAAACATCATATTTGCCGAAATTGCATGGATAAAATTAGTGTTGCGATAGAGTTTATTGTTTAAACTATTATAGAGCGACTCTCATGCATTTAGACGCTTTGTTTTAGAGTCAGCGTGTGCATGAATATTTATATGACTAGCACGTCTGTTAGTGCTTGCTTGCAAACTACAATATGCTGTAAAGGACTGCTGCTTTCCAATAAGTCTGTTGCTATACCGGAACCAAGTGAAGATTTTCTCTATAACTAACCATTTTCATATAGTGACAGCTACATTATATTGGCATCTCTTCTCTAATAGGTTTTGCGCGAGTTTTTCGAAAAGAGCTCATACCGGGGAAATTGTCAGCGAGGTTGGCAGTGGGGTCGAAAGTTGAGACAGGGTGTGACATAAATCACCAAGCAACGTAGTAACTTTTAATTTATGGATCTCCCTGAAATACTTAATTATGAACGTTAGAAATTAAAACATAGGTGAGAAAGTCTTCAAAATTAGAACTTATTATTTCGGGGAAAATGTTAACGTTATCAAAATTTCAGAACTCGGACATGCTAACAGAACTTACTTAGCAATAACTTTCAAACAACACAAGAAATCTAAGAGCCTATTAAAACAGTATCTCTAGCAAATAAATAATGTGAACGCTCAGTTACCCTAAAATATTTATCACACGTTACATAAAAAAATGCGCTTTCCAAGCGCTTACGCAACAAAATGGGCTCTTAAATGTGATGCGAAGAATCACACCAGCTATTAAGGAATTATTTGCATGATGTGGCTATAGAATAGTACAGAAGGTTGACTTAATGCACTAAGCGAAAATGCACACACACATGGACACGTATCACATAAATCGAGTGCAAGCGCACGCTCACGATCGCCGCATGTAATGTGCCGTGTGCACGGCAGGTTCGCTCGTTATATGGAACTGACCTTCTGTATTATGCTTTGGTGGTAGTGTTGCGGCGACGTTATTACTTCTAAACACGTCACGACTTCAGCCCCATGAAAAGGGATAATTTTATATACTGTGACATTATTTTTTCTCATTTCACTTTGCGAGCCGTTTACTATGGTAAATTGTGTTCTGAAAAACTCGCTCTTTATTATCTGAGAACCGAAGTGTTATTTTAATTTGCACTGTGGGATTCTGAGAAAGTAAGACGTACTTTTAAAGGACTTACTGCCATCAAACACGTAATCACATATGGAACCGCACACGTACCTACTGCAGTAAGCTATTATGAAAATATTGCCATGATCAGCATGCTAGGAAATGGATAGATGATGATCGCAGGACGAGGACCCTTTAGTAAGAGTATATCCTCCAGTCTTCATTAATGATACCCACGGGAAGATCTAGAAACGTTGAGCGTGTCAAGCCAAGTTCAGAGAAAAAGGAACTGCTGACGCGGACGCAGCAGCCGTGTGTTATATTGCACGAACCATTTGGAGACACTTTTGACCACATAATAACTCAAAATCTATTTAATATAAACACATGAAATTTTGTTAACTTATTAAAACCCCATAGGTTAACTAGTACCCCAAAGAACAATGGCGGCTTTTTATTTGAATAATAAAAGCTTGTAACATATTTTTTTTTTTTTGTAAAATGTTCGTTACTAATTCCTAATTGGATTCTATAAAAGTTTTTATATTTTAAACTCCGTGGTTAATAAAATAATATTGAGAGTTTCATTCTTTGGTTTTTAGCGGTAAATATGAATTTTAAAACAACTAATCTCAACAATGTTGCCAACTGAATGCTTTTCGCGCGATCTAGAACTTTTTCTAGCTGTGGACTGCAGTTATATGTCTGAGAAATACGTACTAGGAGGTGGCCGGTGGTTTAAATAAATTGACCTAAACACAATACCTATTTATTTACTAAGTCGTCTGAACGTGGTAACAAGTTTTTTTGTTTTAGTTCTCCGAATGAATGATTAAAGTGGCAACTCACAACAATGACTTTGCGTTGTTAGCAACACTGACAGTGACAGTTGCTCTCGAGCCGCTGTTTTTTATGTTTGGTTACAGATGACTGTTTTATTTCTTTATTAAATAATTCATTATTTTTTCATTTATTCAAGAAAGAAAATTCACACGATTGACGATGGTCAAAAAACTTTAATACATAAAAGTTGTTTCAAATTCAAAATTCCCGCCAAAAAGACTAAAGTCTCAATATTTATTAACAACGGAGTTTTTTTATGAAAATCTTTTCATAAATAAGTCTAGGAACTTATTACGAACATTTACGGTAGTTTTCATTAATGTAACAACCTTTTTTTACTTCAAATAAAATTATGTATGGGCACCATTGTTCTTTCATAAATACAGCTCAAACAGTTATTGAGATATCAACGTCGAAAATCGTCAATTTTATCAATGACTGACTGACATACGTATGCGAAGTACGTATAATAAATCAAAAACCAAACCCACTTCCAGATAACCTAGAAAGTTGAAAGGTGATTGCCCACTTTTGGGCCCAGCTGTTACAGAAGAAAAAGGATGTGGAAAAAATACTTTATTTTATGACAAACCAAAATATAAAATAAATTTTAAAAATGCAGTTGCAAAATATAGATAAATATTTTTTGAAATGTTTGTAGTTTTTGATGACATAATGCACTTTTTCGTGAAATGGCTAAAAAGGCATTGATTTAAGTCTCTAAGCAAATGTCAGTGTCAAAATAAAAATGTCATTCGCTCTGTGTTTACGCGCAAGTGAATCTGTTGTGTTGCGATATTCGTGTTTTCGGTGATTTATCCAACGACTTTGGTTGCTTCACGGAATCTGATGAAATATTCATCAGATTCCGTGAAGCGTGCTTTCACAAACTACCTCAGTGCGAAAACGGACTTTGTATCTGCTACTTTGATCGACTACGGCTTGTTCTTTCGGACTTCGATACCACATATCGTTATGGACAACTGCGTTAATTGCGGTATTGCAACTTCTCGCTGCAATATAACGGGAAGACGAGTTTTAAATGAATTTATTTTCTTTATTTAAAACTACTTACAATATACCCACTATAAACTAGGTATCTGACGAGGCATTTGAGATTATTAGGATTAATAAATATATAGCAAGCAACCTACCTTAATAATCATAATGTATAAATCTAAAAATATTTTTACAGAATCCATAACTGTATTTCAGTTGCTACCAAATTGAGTCTAAGTTGATTGATTCAGATTCAATTTCAATTGAATTGAAAACACATTTGTTAACAAATCGTTGTCCTATTTCTAAGTAGGTACATTTAGGTACTAATGCACTAACCACTGTCCCTATATAATTCACTTTGTTAAGTCGGTTTATTTAATGCAATGGAAACCCATCTTAACTATTACTCATCTGTACATTACCAGACTGATAATTGCAAAAAACATAGTTAAATAACACAACATCTATTATAACCTAACCTTAGATTCGACCCCATATATCTTGATTTTGCAAATGTCAATCAAACTGAAACTAAGGCAGGTTAAAGCTGATATTTTAATCTAACAAATGAGACTAATTTGGAACTTGTAACGGTTCATAAAATTTTGGGCCACACGATGTATGGGAGATGGTCGATGTCCTTTGGCCTCAGGCTGGGTAATTGTGTGTATACAAAGGCAAAAAATCTGAAAACAGTGAATTTTTCTGATTCGAAATATTTTCCAAGTAATCGTTTTTTTAACACATAGCGCCTTTAAAAATTATAAGAGCAACAAAAACTTTTTCTTTCGCAAGAGAATAGGTTCCATGAATACAGGTCGCTTTTATTGTTTTGAATACCAGATTATTTATAAATAACATAATTTATAAAACTAAGGCAACTTATAATAACACAAACTGGAACTGGCACCAGCTCAGCGATCTGAAATTATTGCGAACAATTGTAACAATTGTTAAGATAAGAAAGAAATACATTATTTCACAGCCAGTGATTTACAAGAGCCCGGCTTGGGTTCCTATTAATAAACGTTCATAAACGTTTAATAGACACTTTTGGAAAACACCTAGTCTTCCAGCACATATATTGGTAGGTACACCTTACTTACCCTATTTACTTATCCTATTCTAAGTACTTACCTACAGACATGAGGGGGTGATGGTGATGGTGTAAGTAAACAGTGTTTAAACGTAACATTTCGCTTAGAGTTACAGCTCGCGCTTACTAGGAATTCCTCGTTTATGGGGGATAATTGCAAACCCCAATCCCCAGCACGAAGGAGTTTTAGCGGGTTGCCCGGGCCTCTAGGCCAGGGTACATATAATTAATAATTATGCTACCTGAATTCGTCCGTCCCGACAACTCTCCGCACCTCACACGGTGCGGAGTGCGCGGGGCGGGCAACAGGGGTGCGGCACCCGCGGGGCCGCGGGGGAGGGGTAGAGGAGACGAGCTGGTACACATGTGAAGCACAAGGATGTAGAAAAACGTATTTTCATCCCATCTATTCGTAAAGGACGACTTAATTCGCCTTAAAGTGCACCCAAAGGTAGTGTTTTCTTTATGAAACTTTTAGCGGGCAGTAATGAGTTTTTAATCTTCTTTATAAGTGCGCCGCAATTATCTTTGCCGCGCCGTGTTCAGCGCCAAAGAAATCGAACGCAAATATTGTTTGAATAAAGCATTCAAAATTAAAAACGCGCGAACTACAACCCGCGGTTTCGTCAATTTTCACGGATTGTTAGAAATTCATGGTTTTGTTTTGAAAAATGAGTTCTTCAAGTGACAGTCCTGAAAGTATTAGAACTGACGCCAGAAATGTGATGGATAATCTATTAACTGCAAAATCCCGGGAGAAATATATGAAAGCATATGGTTATTTTATTGAATGGAGAAATGCAACAGGCGCCAAGAATTTTTCAGAATCTGTGTTTTCGGTCTACTTCCAGTACTTAGCCAAAACTAAACAACCTTCCACTCTTTGGAGTACCTACTAAATGCAAAATCAACAGTCAGTTCTAATAACGACGTCAAACTGGACACATATTCGAAATTAATAGCGTATCTGAAGACGATGTCTGATGGATTTAAACCTAAAAATCCAAAGTGTTCTTAGTCAAAAACGTGGAGACTTTCCTTAATGAGGCACCCGACAAAGTTTTCTTGCCATAAAGTATGTAACTATGTATATGGTGGATTAGTAAAGTATAACCATAGTGTTTTAAAATGCGCATTTTATTGTAACCTGTAATTCGAGAGATACTTGTCATATTCCCATTCGGTTTTGTTCCAGGTGGCTTTAATTTTCGGAGTACATGGAGTTTGTCGTGGCGATGATCTTTTAAAAATAACTGTTTTTGATGTCAAAACTCTGATAATTTACTCTGACAGATACTCGTACAATAACAAAAAAATTACCGATCTTTCGTAATCCGAGGTGAATACAAAACAATAAACAAGGCGAAAACATGCGAACGCATCGTGGAACACATTAAACTGCAACCTTCACCCATCCATGCCACTGTCTCCGCGCCCATTCACATCCAAACAACGAGATTCACCGTCACATTTTCCTCAAAATGAGCCAGATTCTTTCAAACACGCAGAATACAAAATCTACAATAATCTCTATTCCTAATAAAACTGTAATAATAAATTTTCATGATTGCGAAAATGTCAAATCAAATCAAATCAAAATGTTTATTTGCAAGAAAATACATAATTTACAAGGAAATAACTTACAGCCTTATGTATTCTGCCTGCAAGCAAGCGTAAAAATAATTAACGTTTTTATGTCAACTGTAAATGTAAGTTTTAGTGGTTACTCTTTGTTTAATTAAATAATAATATTACAATAAAATATGAGGCGCCTTTCTTTTCTCATAGTGGGTGATGAAAAGTATGTATCACTCGAGCGCAATATATATTTATGGCTCGGGCGACGTACTTTGAATTAGACATGCGCAAAACAGTGCGTTTCAAAGTGATGTTATATGACATTAAATTTCGTACCGAGGAATGTTGCATTACACCATGACTCCAAACATGACGCGAAATGACGCGCCACACGCGATGGCTATTGTAATGAAATGCTCGCGTTGTTGAAGATATACATTATTTCATGAGATACCGCATTAAGTTATGATGTGATGTGACAACCGTCAAGCGCAATGCGCCCTCGCTTCGCCGAATTGCACATGTGGCGGCATCTACACCGCCACATGCGAACAAACGCATTAATCCTGCATCGCGCTAGCAGAGTTTACCGCGCAGATAGCATATTTACAACTTCCCGACAACAATCATCGGGCAGTTGCCCACCAGATACGACATCCATCTGGTCGGAGGAACCTCCCTTTTCTGAGAGTATGAGTGAACTTTACACCCTGTTCCTCATTTCTCTTCACTGGTGACCCCGAGTATGAACGTCAGCGCAGCCTTCGTGCAACTACTTCAGTGTGACGTCATCATCATCACTCCCGCAAGTCACACAGCCAGCCAGCAACAACGGCTTGAACGGTTGTCCTGACCATCAGCATGCAGCGCAAGCGCATACCTGGTCATCACCTTCAGCCTCATCAGCAACCTTGGCACAGCACACTGCACATTCGGCCGGTCCACAAGCAGAGTGCTTAATCCCTCTCCTGGTCGACACCAGCGGTCAGCCACCCCGACGCACTGGGGCATCTTCGCAGACAGTTCCGACTCACCGCGAACTATGCGACACCCGGTTCCAACCCACTGGAACCCAACCGGCATTGGCAAGCATCGCAAGATACAAGACTTAGTCCACTATCGTACTCCGGTCTTCGGAGGGGAGTGATGTGGCGGCATCTACACCGCCACGTGCGAACAAACGCGACAATCCTGCATCGCGCTAGCAGAGTTTACCGCGCAGATAGCATATATACAACTTCCCGACAACAATCATCGGGCAGTTGCCCACCAGATACGACATCCATCTGGTCGGAGGAACCTGCCTTTTCTGAGAGTATGATTGAACTTTACACCCTGTTTCTCATATCTCTTCACTGGTGATCCCGGCGTGATGAACATCTTCCCCAAACACACTTGCTTTTGTTATCATATTCATAAAGTCGATTTTCCTTCATACTTAACCCCTTCTACGGAATAATTAAATCAAAGGGCATTCCAGGCTTAGGACTGGCAATAAACATGGATTGCGATATTGATTATTGATCATGGCTATGAATATTGGCGTATTTAAAAATCGATTTTATATGCAATGATTGAGTTTTTTTTTTAATTTGTTTTTTTTTGTATTTACATGTTTAATTACAGCTTATAAATATTAATTGTGATAGTTTTTTTGTCTTTAGACGTGTCGTCTTTCATTTAATGTCAGACCCGCCTTCGAAAATACACGCTCGCACGGTACGGATGTAGCCGTGATGTTCAGTCGTTTTAACATGTATTTGTACAATCGTGGATAAACGGCTTGGCGTTCATGCCACCAGAGCAGAGGATTTTCCGTTCTTTTTATAAGCGGTTCTTGAATATATTTATCAAACTCTGCAATGCCGGCTGCAGTTGGATTTTGTGGCACAAAAACAGCAACTTCGGCGTCAAACTCGTCCCAAACAGAACTAGATTCACAAGTTTGAACAGGTGTCGGCTGTGGAGCTGGTACTTCTTGAACGGGTTCCATGGTTCGGTCTGAGCCGATCCTCGATTTCAATGCTGTTGCAGCTCTCTCAAAATTCTGTGGATTAGCAAAGCCACATTTTTTGAATCGCGGATCCAAAATAGTTGCCTCACACAAAATAAAATTGTTTTCTACTTCTCTAAACCTTTGATGCATTTGTGATTTTAGAGCGTTATGTAGGCGCTCAATCTTTTCAAGATTGTCTGTGGAGAATTTACCAAGTGTGCGGTTTATTAATTTGCAATATACAATATATTTTGATGCTGTCACGTATGCCTCGCCACTGATTTCCACAGTGACCTCATAAAATATTTTTAAAAGTTCTGTCGCTTTTTCAATTAGCCTCCAGTCTTCTAGCGATAAACTTAAATCTGGACGCATTATTGCTAAGGTGGCAATAAGTGCTTCTTTAATTCTTAATATTCTCATGAGCATGTCATAGGTGGAATTCCACCTATGACATGCTCATGAGAATATTGCCATATTAACCTTGTAGCCACATCTTGTTTTAGTTTTAATGGGGCTATTTGCATTTGTTCTTCTATTTCTCTTATTTTTTTTTAGCTGGATTACTTCTATGGAAATATTCCACGATTGTTTTAACCCTGTTTACGGTTTCCGATATTTCGCGTATGCTTGATTGCACTACTAAATTAATAGTGTGAGCATAGCACGATAATGAGCGCCAGCCGCCGAGCCGAACAGCCGCCAGCACATTTGCAGCATTGTCACTGACAATTACATTGACGTTCCGTTGTATGTTCCATTCTAAGAACTTAGCTTCTAGAAAGGTCTTAAGGTTTTCACTTGTGTGCCTGTCCTCAAATTCATTACACCCTATCATGACCGTGCAGAGTTTGTGTATTTCTGTGTCAATGAAATGCGCGGTGATAGCAATGTACCCGTCGTTCACAATAGATGTCCAAGCGTCAGTAGTTATACAAACAGCCACCGCTTTTGCTATTTTCAATTTAACAGCTTCCTTAACTTTGTTGTATACCTTAGGAAGCAGACTTTCAGAGAGAGTCTTACGCGTCGGCAGCGTATACCCGGGATTTAACATCTCGACAAACTTACGGAACTCCACTTCTTCTACCATTCGAAGGGCGTGGTTACCTTTAGCTATCATTCTCACTAATTGCTCATCAAGCTGTTGCAATCGGTTTATTGGAAGTGCTTTTTTTGATACAACGTAGTCCTTCATGGAGGGACCTGCCTGCTGAATTTGCCTATTTGGAACTCTTAATTGTATTGACAGTTCGTTAGTTGTCGTATGAACTTGTGCTAAATTTTCACTGCTTGAGGGAACCGGTTCTATCGACATCTCACTATCCACATTTCTACCGGGAACAGATGTTAACTGTCTGCTACTGTTGATTTGAATCGTAGGATGGATGGTTTTCATATGTCGGCTCAGGCTTCCTATTGAGCTAGAAGAAATTGCCAATATTCGGGAGCAGTAGCCACATTTCGCCTTTTTGCTGGGAACCACTTCCTCAAAGTGATTCCAAAGGGTGCTACTTTTTCTTTTCGTCGCCATAATAAAACAAGATGTTTTCACTTAAAACTCTTAAAAAAATTTACACATGGTAATAAAAATATTCATCATCCAACACCTTATTAATTAATGAATACACAATCATACAAAATGACACAATACTCAAAATTTGTTTCGTGTTTCTGTTTTGTATCGTATTACGTATGGCGCGCGCGGCAAATAGTAATGTAACGCGTAACTGTCATAGTGTCCTACAGTAGGCCTAGGCAGGCAGTCCGCGGTGTCAATTAAACGTAAACCTTAACGCGTCAAAAATACGGTTCTATATAATAGTTCACTTATTTCTCAGCCAGCCGACCGTCGCATGCTCCTTCTCACTTGCACACACAGCGAATATTACCGAGATAATACGAAGTTTACAAACACCGAACAGCGCGCCGCGGCCCGTGCGTCAATGCAATGCGTCATGTTTGTATGTCATGTGCCATGCTTAATTTGGTCGAGTCATGTGTAATGCTACATTACGCGGTCGGGATATATGACGCGTAATGCATCAATCGCATTACTTACACAAGTCTACTTTGAATCCCTCGCTACGTTCAGGATTCTACGAAAGAATCCCTCATTTCGCTCTGGATTCAAAAAGCGCCCTCGCCGGAAGAATATTATTTTGCTCCCTTATCATACAATCTACTATTTCACAGACTTGAGAGGTTAACCACTCCGGCACAATGCGTGCACCGCAGGCGTTGCCCATGAGAGATTCACAATTAAGTCCCCCTGCCACCGAACGCATGTGGAAATGGACCCCTGATTCAGAAGTCGGAAGTCAAGCGACGCAGCCCAGTCTTGTACGGTGTGTCTTCTCGGTCTGTCCTGGGTGTTCCCCCAAGCTCTGAACATTGAACTCACCCAAGACAAGCACCGGAGGGGGTGAGCATTTACACCGAATGCAGTTCGCGATCCCGTCCAGATATCTCTCGAATTCGGTGAGGGAAATAGTGGGAGACACGTAGCAGCCCACTACGGACAGGAGTCCCCATTCCACTGCAACGATTCCGTGCCCCCTATGTAGTAGGGAGCAGTGAGGCCCTCCGCTTCCACTAACCCATTATACAGCGTCAGACTCACGGTGTCCTGGAACAAGCGAGGATGATCCATCACCGCCAAGGCAGATGCCCATTCCGCAATTGTGTGCAGAAATAGATTCTGAGCATTGCGGCAGTGGTTCAGATTGCACTGGAGTATATTTAAGGGCTTTCATTTCTTGTGCGGAGCGCATTTCTTACCCCCCGGCCGATGATCGTCTGGAAGACCATGATCTGCACATAGCGCACATCGTATGGTTAGCGAAGTGCACTCTCTTGCTTTGTGATCTCCCTCACAAGCATAACACTGGGTGCTTCGGTCAATTGCACTAGTGCAAGGGCAGCGAACGTACCCGGGCTCGAGGCAACGGGAGCATATTGTACGACGCGCCTCCAAAACCTGAACCCTTTTATAGTCCAACCTAAGCTAACCTAAACTTTTATAGTCTAAGCGCATGCGCTTGTCGGATGCCAGCTTCCTTATTGCCACCAGGGGACCACGGACCCAAACGTGCCCCAGAGAAGTAGGCGGACGACGAATTTCACCCACTTTTACATTTTCGAGGGAACAGCCACCCACATTGGCAATAGCAGCTGCCACTTCCTCAGGCGAGATCCATAATCCTCGCCTCAGCTATTTTGTTTAGGCATGAATCGCATTCTGTTGGCAAGACCGCCTTGCTGGGAGAGTCGCTGAGACGGTAATCACCAAACCACCATCAACAATCCTTTTCTGGCCGACAGTGTCAATGCCAACATCGGATAAGCGAATTCGCTGCCTTACGATAGTGGCTGATGACTCCTCTCTTTCTTACCGAGACAGCAATAACCGCTGTGGCGGGAAGCCTTTTTTTTTTTTTTTTTTGTTCCCAGGGTGGAAAATCCTCATGGATGTCCTCATGGGTCTGTCAGACTCTTACTGACTAAAAACGACCCCGGTGTTCCATCTCACACCTACGCCGGGGTCGCGGGAACACATAATTCTTCCGCATCCCCGGCTGGTGCCGGCCCGCTTGCGCGGGCCCCGTCTCGGGCGGGGGGAGTGAGGTGTACTCCCCCCGCAACGTCTGTGAGCGGCGCGCGCGGAACACTACGCGCGCCGCCTACTCGGGTCCTGATGTTGGGGGGCGACGGTTGTCCCCGAATCCGTTGCCCCTGAACCCATTTAAGGGGGCTGGAAGAGGGCGTTGTCCGCCCTCTGCCTGCGCCCGGTGCGCCTGCTGCGGATCGGGAGAGTGGACGAGATCTCTCTCTCCCTTTCCGCAGCCTCCTTCTGCGAGATGACTGTTTCGCAGAAAGAAACCACCGCGTCCCAGGACTCGGCGCTGCCGACCATCGAACTCACTACGGTCGGCAGCGACAGGTCACTACTTACTTCTGAGTGGCGGGAACCCTAGGCAGTCTTGCTGGCTATTTTTTACCTTTATAGAAGTGGTTGACGCTGACGTCACTTTTCTTTCTTATCCTTGCTACCCACCACAGTAGACCAGGCCACCGTATCAGTCATTGTTGCATCCCGCAGAGCATGCGAAGCCTATAAAGCTTGCGTGGACGCCGCAGACACAGGAGGCAACTCCACCACCGTAGCGAAAACTTTGCCTTTGCCTTTTCCTTTTCATTTACCCTTTCTTATCCCCATTTAATTAGCTGGATTACAGGCTCCAAGCCATGAAATGAGATGCGGCTCGTCAATTGGCTTCAACAGTTGGTGAAACTCTCCTCGCGTCGGCGGCGAGTGGCGGACGTAAGGGCTTCTCTGGGAGCAACCTCCTCTCCATAGCGGCTAGTTTGGCCTCTAACATGCCTCTAATTTCTATGGCTATAGAACGCCAAAGCTGGGCCTCTAACTAGTCAGATTGAAAGGGTCTGGCCACTACAGCGACCTGACAAGGTCCATAGAAGAGGCTGCCACTGTGGGGCTAATCACAAGTTGGCTTGGATTAACTGTGACCTGCGCTGCTAGCTTCTCGACCTGTGCTGCTAGCTTCTCGACCTGTGCTGAAAGACCGACAGGGAGAGCCTTCAAGTCAACGTTTTCGTTCTCCAGCCTTTCAACGTTGACCTCAACGGCCGATCGCTTGGCCAATTCAGTAACTGCAGCTTGCACTGTAACTGCCGCCAACTTGAGGCTGTGACTGAAACTCCGTTTGGGGTTGCGTGATTCGTTTGCAACCTCTTCTATGGTCCTAAGACTGTCTTTGATGCAATAAGTTCCGCCGTTCTGTTTTGCTGTTGCCCGAGTCTTCGCCTGCTTAGTTGCAAGCTCAGAGTCTCCACCATTTTCTCCTCTATCAGTCAGCTGCTTGCTAAGGCTTAACGGCTTAGCAGGCTTCTAACTGGCTGTGATCGGCTCGCAGCTCCCTGACGTCTGCGTCTGCTTACGCGTGCGGGACCGAGACCATCTCGTTTCAGAGGCGTATGACATTTGCAAACAAGATGATTCGCAGGAGTCAATTATTACCTCAACGGCAACCGGGGTAGGCGGGTGCACAATTTGTACACGTGTTGGTACCCTCTTTGGCACGTTCTGTGCCAAAGAGGGTGCCTGTTGGGCAAATCTTGTGAGCTAGGTCAGCGGTAGTCTGCTCTTTAGGTGCCGCGAATGTGCTAGGAATAGAACTCAGCGACTCCTCACCACCGGTAGGTGAGCCACACTGGCTCATTGCGCCCTTGAAGGACGGACAAAAATTGGAATGGAATTTTAAGCGATCAGTGTCCCCCCCAGAATATGAATTGGAACTGACCGAGCTCTGCTAGGCGAGGGATTCTTCTGCTGGCAGCAGGTACCCTCCTGGGAACTATCCCAGGAGGGTACCTGCTGCTAGCACTTTTGTTTGATGAGCTTTCATAATGATTGCTGAACTTGGCTTTGCCTTTTTATAGAGTGAGGTCCCCAGGTGGTCGAGTTTTAACGGGGTTATCTCTCCACATCTCCCAACAGTTTGTCAGCCATATCTGGCTAGGAAACTTGTCATCTTGCTGTCGCCTCAGATGACCACTCAACATCCAGGACTCCTGTCCTGTCGCCAAAGACATTGATACACCTTCTAGTTACGTTTGATGACCAGACGAGTACTAGAGAAGTGAACATGCCTTCCCGAGCTTGCCTGATTGGGCCCTCATTCTCAGCGCTTAACAAATAATCCCACCCCAAATTCGCCCCACAAAGATTTCGAGGAACGAATCGCAAATCACGTATCATCCGATCAGCCCGCTCCGTGAACTACCGGTAAACTCCAAGATCATTGAGACACGCACGCCCCACCACAACGACAACGTAAAGACACCCTCAGTGGGGGGTAAGGCCATACCTAGGCTACTTTTCATCTTCGATCGCAGACGAAACCGCGGACAACAGTTAGTTCTAAAATAAATTTAAATAACAATTATTTTTTTTATTCTTCTACAACAATGTTTGCTATATAAAAATATAACTTCTTAATTTTGAACAGTCGAATTATTTACAAAAAGCAGGTTACTTATGATAAATTGAAGCTCAACATTTTGTTTTGTCTTAATATTAAACTTGGCTCCAATTTTCACATTTATGTTTTTGATGGGTATCACTCACCTGCACCTGCTGAGATGGCTCAGCCTCTTCTCTCTCTCTTCTTTTCACTAACGAAAAAAAAAACAAGTAGGTGCTCTAAATATATGTTCATCTTCATAAAATGTTACATACTCGTAGAATATCTGTTTTAGTAGATGTTTTTAAAGCTCTCTGTGGAAATCAGACTTGATAGAATGAAAAGACGGGTGACTGCTGGTTTTACTGCCCTTAATTCCTTACCTCATATAATTCCAGCCGCAATTGATTCGATCTAACCTCACAGAAGATTAATAGTCTGGAAATATTTATGTAAATTGGGGGTAAACCGCCCAAATGGGGTTACATTTAACGTTATCACTTCGTATAGTGAAACTCATCAGGGTTTAAATGGTTTAAACCTACGTGTCTAGACAACGCAATTAAATAAAATAACTTGTACCTTCAATGTGTCTACGTTACCGTATACAGAGTGGCAGGGCCATCGACGGGCGACGCACAATTCAGCACATGATCCTACACCCCTTATCGTAAAATTTTATAGCCGGTTATCAAAAGAACAAAAAAATGCTTTTTCATTCAAAAGTGCAGTACCTAAGCGGTCAAAATGTATAAACAGCGTTTTTTTTATAACCATACGTATAAAAGTCTAGATTCATGACATCATCATCATCATTTCAGCTGAAAGTCACCCACTGCTGGACATAGGCCTCCCCCACTGCCACTTCGACCGGTTCTGAGCTTCCCGCATCCAGCGGATACCTGCGGCCTTCACTAGGTCCACCTTGTGGGAGGCCTTCCAACGCTACGTATTCCGGTACGCGTTTGCCACTCCATAACCTATCGGCCCCTTCGGCTATCTGTTTTGCGAGCAATGTGCCCTGCCCGCTACCACTTAAGTTTGGCAATTCTTCTTGCTATGTCGTGTACCTTCATTCTCCCACGGATCTCTTCATCTCTCCATGGCCTTTTGGGTGACTTTTAGTCTTCTGGCCCATTGTGAGCTACCACGTTTCAGTGCCATAGTTCATCACTGGCAACACGCACTGGTTAAAAACTCTCGTTTTGAGACACTGCGGTATGTGGGACGTGAAGATATTGCGTAACTTCCCAAACCTAGGCCTAAACTTCGAGTGTAGAGTCTCCGATCTTCATGAGAGTGTGTGTTACATGGACATTTGAAATAACCTTTGGTATGTCCATGTTCATTTTAAGACTAACTCTTTCGGAAGCTCTACTGAGGTCATCGAGCATTGTACGTAGGTCCATAGCCATGACCACTAAATCGTCGGCAAACCGAATGTGAGGGATGTATTCGCCATTGATGTTGATGCCGACCTCTTTCCATTACAGAACCCTGAAGGCATCCTCCAGTGCACAGTTTGGGAGATAATGATAACGTTTCCCTGTCTCACACGTCGCTGCAGAAGGATAGGTTTCGAGGTCTGGTCCTGAAATCGGACTGACATACCTCGGTGTACTGGTAGTCGATCTGGCACCGTTGAAGAGCCGTTGCAGTACAGTCACAAGCAATAATATATAAACATTGTCACATTTTCTAAAATATCTTAACTTCTACCATTCAAAAAACATGTGTATGTTTTTTTTTCTAAATTACTTATCCATCAAACTATGACAAAACTGGGTATATATTGGTTTCAAAGTAATATAAACGAAACAAAGTCAGTAAAAAGTTTACACTTCCAATGTAGTTTTGAAGTTTCCATGACGATTTCTATATCATGTATACAAAATGTATACATGTAATAGAAACTGTATAGGTGTTATAAAAATGGTCATGGATACATTAAATTGACATTGAAAGTGTATACCTACTTTTTCCTGTTTTTGTTTTTATTCATATACCATTGTATATGATTTCTGAATTGGACGAATAATGATGATTCAATCGTTATCAGCCTGTAGTCCAATGCTAATAGTCCAAGCTGAGTCGGATTCTTTTGTTATTTGCTATATTATTTAATTTCGGATCCTATCCCTAAGAGGAACCCCGAAAATAGGTCGCTGAGCGACAAATACAATACAGTTTTATAAATAAATAGTGGTTGGCTAATGCAATAAAACAAGAGCTTACAGAATTAGTGTTGTAATTCGTTACCAAACGTAATAATTATTAATAAAGCCTATTAAATATATCAGCGTAGTTATGCTTAGTTTATGTTAGGCAAACGTTAGGCAAATATATAATTATTGATTTTAAATCACAATTTAATCAAGTGTAATTCACTGTCGCTACACATAACCATTGTTAATTTTGAATACTAGGTGTCGATATTTAAATTAATTAAAATATTGTGTAGCCACCTTCAGCGTTTATAATATCTTGCAACCTTTCCCGCATTGACGAAACCATATAATAACATAACATGATTGCCTCTAAAACTATTTCATATGTCGTGGACGTGTCTGACCAAGGCTTCTCTGGTTCTAGCTTGGTTGCTGTCCCAATCTGGGAGCATCAGTCCCCACAAATTCTCAATAGGATTGAGGTCAGGGCTTTTAGGCGGCCACGGCAATGAATTCACGAAATTTCGGTTGCGATTGAACCAGGTTTGAGTGAATCGAGAATTATAGACCCCAGAATTGTCCTGCACAAAATCAATAGACGTCAATTCGGGAAAATGTTCCTCCAGACTAGGCAGTAAAACTTCTTCTAAAATACTGGTATACTCGCTATTCATTCGACCACTGATCTCGGCCAATTCACCGGGTCAACTGGCTGCCATCCAGCCCCAAACGCCGAAGCTTATCCGACCACTTTTTCTAGGTATATTTCTTTCTGAATAACGAGTGTTATTAGGCCGCCATAAAGACAAACGTCCACCAGCAGAAGAAACAAACACTTTTTCATCAGAAGAAATGGCACTGCTAAAATCGTAGTTTAGAAATTCTCGAGAAAATTGTAGTCGCTGTTGTTTATGGCGTGCAGTTAAAAGTGGTTTTCGCGCCGGAACTCTGTGGCCTATGCCAGCTGTGCGTAGGCGACGTCGAATCGTTGAAGATGACACGCGATATGAAGATGATATGTCCTGAATTCGCACAAATCCATTAGTAATTTGGCACACAGATAGTTTATATCCTGGATTAACACATAGAGTACTTTTTATCCCGAAACTCCCACATATTGATGTCTAATAGTATTACATTCTTTGTTCTAGAGAAATACTGTGAGTCTGTGGGTTAAAAGATGTGAGCGTATGATTATAGTACTCTTTGGATGTGAGGAAGAGGGAATTCTTGCTAGTCGGAGCGCTTGTTTATGAAGTGGAAAGCTTATTTAAACAGGACTTCACATGGTGAATGAATATAAAACAAATGGTTTCATACCGACCGGACATTTTGCTGAATTATTCAACACGTCATTAAAAACTGTTCGCCCTGTACTCCACGCTATAAAGGGTGCATCACCGAAACCCAACAAACAATAACGTTTAAGTTTCGGAATAGTTTATCCTGTGTATTGCGCTACTTCGGTGATTATTTAATTATCAAAAAATGAGGTTTAGTTTCAATCCTCTTTTCTTATTATCTATATTCACTAAAGCCAAATAAAATTTGAAATACGTAATGTAAACAAACTGCCCTACATAACCACTTATTTTGGAAATTAAAGATTAACGAAGCTTAATGTTTATGGTGAAATAAATCTGCTTATTTTTTTTTTAAGATTTCACATGTCAAAATAAAACAAATTGCTTCTAAGTTCCTTACACATATATGTATTGCACATCCAATTTGGCTGAAGAAGTTATTATAAATAATCGTATCAGTTTTTCACTGTAAAATACTAAATATAACAAATGAATATGTTTTTATTTTTGTTATCACTTGTAACACTTTTTTCTAATTCTAAACCCTTAATTGCAAAAACAAAAATATTAAAAAAGCAGCAATTTTTTGAATATTATTATTCTTGCAAACCAAAATAAAAAAAATGGAAATAAAACTACGCTGCATCTTATGAGAACAGAACCTAAGCCGACTGCTTCTCAGTCTAACAATTGGCGCCTACAGCTACTAGCTCATATTAGATTAACTCGAATTTTAGCAACGCCATAACCGGCCAGGTCACGAGCATGATGCATGTCTAACAAAAGCAACGGAAACATATTTTTGTTACGTGCAGTGCGATGCGAGTACGCGACTTAACGTCAGTGTGTGCCGTGCAAAACTGCTATCTTTGTGGTGTGTGTCATTTAAATACATACAGTCGTACCACGACTTTACAGCAATACGACTCTTTGAACGTGCCTATGCACTTTTGAACGTTTACTGTACACTGATTTTGTCAATTTTGTAAAATAATAATTTGGGTTCCTTTTGAAACCACATAGCGGCTTATTTCTGAGCTCAATCTGCTTGGAACCACTGCTTTGTAATTGTTTACATAATTTCGTAACTGTACTGTATTCATGTTTTTGAAATTTCCTTGGGTACATAATTATGTAACTGTTAATATTTCTTTTTGCTAATCTAATGTTAACGAAGATTTGATAAAAATGTGTAGTTAATTTTGATACAATTTAACGTTTACATAATTATTGGACACATTTAACATCCTTATTTTTGCGATTTAATGTTGCTACATGAATTTTATGGGCGTTTCGATGTTATTACTTGTGACTGCAAAGGCCTTGTCTCGATCGAATCAAAGGCTTCACAAACGCTGAGCAGAGAGGCAGGTTATACACTTCAGTCTTATGTATAACCTACTGCAGCACAGTCTACAGTGCTAAAGCCTCTACGGAATCCGACTTGTTCGGGAAGTCGCGGGCTGGAAGTCGTCAAACTTGCGTTCGTGAAAACTCTTGAAAACAACTTGTAGACATGGCTCAGAAGTGAGAATGACCTATAATTCTTAAGAAGGGCATTGTCGCCATTCTTAAAGAAAAGTATCACCACACCTCTGTTCCATGCCTTTTGCGTTTTGCCATCGAGTATGACGGAATCAAGAAGCTTCAGAAGGGCCTCAAGAACGGATTTTCTGCCGGCCTTTAGAAGTTCGGCCGTAATTCCGACATCACCCGTCTTGTTGTTTTTGAGCTGCTTCCTACCCCCCTGCGTTGAA
This sequence comes from Dasypolia templi, assembly GCA_963555695.1. Taxonomy (NCBI): domain Eukaryota; kingdom Metazoa; phylum Arthropoda; class Insecta; order Lepidoptera; family Noctuidae; genus Dasypolia; species Dasypolia templi. Next base: position 21,030,152 of record OY743141.1, on the reverse strand, counting down.
ATATAATAACCTGCAACCATAACTAGCGGGTTGTACGTCGATGTTCCTGCCATCCTGTATATGGCACATATACGTGGAGAACCCAATACGACAATAAATGAAAACACTGACTATACTAATGCATAGGATTATTTTAAAACTATCAAGTAAGTACTAACATCTAATTTAAAAAGCGTTTTTTAAACAATTTTCTTCGCCATTCGTTGACTAGCTATAGTGACTAAACTATTGGATATTGGTTGATTTTTGTATGCAGACTGGGAACATTATTGGATATACGAAGTTTAATTTATTTTCGTATTGTCGTCTCTACCTTGTGTATGGCACGAATATTATAATATAAAGTTTTAGAAAATGTTTAGTTTGTAGAGCTCACATCACATAGTCACTCATCTGTGTCACAGTTACATAAAATAACATAACATAACATCACGCCTGTTATCCCTGAAGGGTTAGGCAGTGGTGTACTTATAGTACACCCACATTTCGCCAGTTATGCTAAAGTCCCATGTAAAAGAGGGCGAGCCTATTGCCATCAACCAGGCACAAGTCCAGACTCCGGGCTGTACTGAGAAGTTCTCGATAGAAAAACGCAATGACACTTTGCCCAACCTGGGAATCGAATCCAGGACCTCATGCTCAGCAATAGCTCTTGCGATCACTAGACCAACGAGGCAGTCACAGCTAGTCCTCTTAAAAGTCGATGTGCCATATTTACATACGGCCGAGTCGGTATCCACTGTACCTTTAGTCGTATTACAGCCAGTATTATTCTAAACTAGTACATTTCAGTCTTGTATATGAAAGGTATTAAGCATTAATCACCGAGACAGAGGGACACTTTAAGCTCAGCATCCCGGACGTTTAGATTAGATATCTCCTCAACAGAGGACAATTCCTCGAATATAAATCTGTATTATAAATGGCGGTCCTTGTTGTAAAACGTTCTTGACAGCTTAACCTCAAACTGGGTTGGCTTAGAGCCGTTTAGATAAAGTAAGATGTTGTAGTTCCCTTGAGCCAATTGTTAGTAACAAAGAAACATACGTTTTTGGTCGTAGTTTTCAGGATATGTTGTAAAATTGCAGTGAAGTGTTTCTATTTGCAGTGAGGTGCAATGCAGAGGGCGTTGCCTCCAATTTAGGAGCATTTTAGCAGTGTTTGAGAGCTGTCGGTATAAATTTTGTCTTATATGTTTCGTTTCATTCTTTTGACCTGAATAATAAGTAGTTGAAGAAGTTCACAGGAATTGGAACGACGCAAATAAAACTAAAAAGACAGTGGTTCAAGGTTATCGAAAATAAAAACTGTAGTGAAATAATCGATAACCAAAACAATGAATTATATTTGCGAATCATGGAACTGGTTAAAATGTTCATGCAAGAAGCGCAAAGACCCGTGGGTCAGTCCAAATTAAAAGAAAAATACTGAACAAAAAGAAAAACAAAATATTGACGTGTTGCTGGTAAAATGTACAATATGTGCAAAAGTTTTACCCGTAATAATATTCCTAATGTGTTTGTGGAGATAGTATTAGAATCAGCTTTACGTCTCAAGATTTTTCATGAAGAAAGTTTCCCGGTGAGACGTGACAAACAACGGGTCCAAATTACGCGCCGACCTAATTACGCTTACGGAAACTTAATTGCTACAACGACCGACGACATCTTTAATTTGATTCGCGTTTTTAATGTTTACCTTGCAAATATTGTAATGTTTTATAACGCTTTATCACCGTGTAGCTTCTGCTGCTTCTAATTGAGCAAGTTCAAGAAATATAATTAATGTATGTATTAAAAGTACTTTTAGTGCACTTTAATCTTTGTATCTACTATTTATAGGTGCGTTTGTTTCCAGAAAAACTAAGCATGATTGTAAAACCTATGAAAAATAAGTGTGTAATTGCTTTTAAAATTGTCCTTAAAGCATCAAACATGCGAATTTATAATAACTAGAAGAGACAACTTAACTTTACGGTAACTCTTATAAAAAAAAGTCACAGTTTACTGCTTTATTTCGACTATTTTCATAGTGTGCCTGCGTGGTGATAAGCTTAACTGCTCAGTGGATTTATTTGGGCCCGTGTTTATACGAGTACAAGTTACGCCTCTGGCGTCTACCGTTAGGCTGATAACACATTTAGCGACCGAAATGCGGCGTCAAATGCATAAGCCATTTTGAAGGGTGCTATTCGTCTGTGAAGCTTTAGATTTGCACGATAAATCAACGTTACAACAAATTATGAAGGTTGAGTGATGAATTATGAGGGAATGGACATGTGGCAATCGCTTTCGAAGTGTTTCAGATTTCAACAATGACTTTCAATAGGATTGACTTATGGTTTTCGCTTCCTTAGTCAATTCAATAAATTTTTGACTTTTCCATCATCGTTATCGCTGATAGAATGTCACTTTGTCTAGACCCTCCGGATTTTACTAAAATCATTTGCAGGGCAGTTGTTTTAATAGCTTATAATTTTAATAATTTATTTTCAGAAGCCTAATTCTTGGAATCAGATCAAGGGACCGCGTTAGGAACACAGTTCTGCGCTCAAAAATACAAATCGCTGACATCACCAAAAAGCAGCCCCACTTAAATGGGACTGGGCCGAACACGTTTGCCGCATGTCGAATGAGTCATTGGTCAAATCCCCAGGAAACGTCCGGCAACCTCGAGGCAGGCCTAGGAGCAGATGGCAGGACGAGCCTGACGCCTATATACAGACAGGATTGGACCACACTAGCTCAAGGCAGACAGGAGTGGAAAGGAAAAAGGAAGGGCTTTGCCCTGCAGTGGGACAACAAAGGCTCAAATAAATCAATAAATACAATGATGTGCAAAGCAAGTCAAGGTGACGGTCATCTGCATCTCATATGGTTAAAAAACGCTTGATACTTAAAGTTTTGTCACATATTAACCTGCTTTTTAAAGAGTGTATGGTAACACACCTGGTTTTATTTTAAGCTGCAGGTTGCGCCAAAAGAATGCCTTTGCTCAGTTGGGATGCCTGCAACAACGGGTAGCACAAAATATTCAATGTGTGGGAAGGAAATTTTGTGCCATTCACAGACGGGTTTCATTTCCCACCTACCTTCTGAAAGGGATTTATTTACCTACTGCAATACTTTTGACTTTGTAGATTTTTGTTGAGTATTGCACGACGCTTTAAATAGAATGTTATGCTGCTTCTAGAATAATTATAATAACGTTCCTTTTAAAACATCATGAATATTATCAGGGCGTAAAGATTGAGGTAAAGACAGCTTTATGAGTTTAAATCCCATAAAAATACAACAGATTAGAATATTAGTCTGTATAAAATTATAACAACTTGTATAGGCAAATATCACGAGTATATAGGCCACGTTTAGAACGTTGTCCTAATATACAGCCTGATTTCAACGGTGCGGTTAAATTACCGTCGTTGCAGCAACAATAAAAGTTGAAACGTCTAAACAGCATTTAGACGATGCAAGTAATTTATTGCTTCAGTTCCCAAAGGCAAGAAACTTGCGTCGTTTAAATGCAGTGCAAGACGACACTAAGCATACATATGTTTTGCATAAGTTGTATCTTGTCATGTTTACCCACAACAGTATACAACTCGCGATGTTTGATGCTAACTGTCTAACATACACCAGATTACGAGCACGCTTTCCTAGTAGGTATGCCCAGTCCAGTTATTTGCAACTTATCTATTTAACTTGAACTACACTGAAACTAATTTGCTTGGCAAATAATTTCCACTACTTTAGTCAGTTAACTTACTCAATCTAGGACTTTCCCTAATCTATGCTGCTATACGAAACTATATGGAACTGGAATACTTCATTCAGAACATGAACCAAGTGATAAACGCAAGACTTAGAGAGCACCCAATATTTGGTCAACTCATTTTTTATTTAATGAGTTAATGCATTCGTTATGGAAGCTGTGGCTTTGTTCAAACTATTAAGCCACTTCTTATGAATATATACTAATCTTCACACTAATTATGAACACATGCAAAACCGTTCTTTATTCCTTTTTTAACGCAACTCGAAAGCTCTTGGTTTTATCTCACCTGATGGTAAGTGATGATCAGGCTGAAGGCGGAAGCGAGCTTCACCCAAAACCTCAACCACAGAGAAACTGCCTATCTTAATTGTAACTGAACCGACAATGCTGTTATGGCGACAGACTTAGAAAATCACATGAAATCGTTACAGAAGTCAATACTGAACAAACGAATTTTAGGACTTGGTGTTTATTCTGTTACACGTTGTATTGTGTGAGCTACCTTTTAGAAGTTTTCATAAAAAACGGTGCCTTTACAAGCCTAGTGGCTTTTATATAAGACAAAATATGGACCTTAAATTATTTTCAGGCAGTGGTAGATTGCAAAGTATGGTCAAAGGACCCAAGTAATCACGTCAGACATAGCAGACTGCTGATTGTAATCAATGTAACGTTGCGCGTATGTACTTCTTTTTCTTCTATTTTGTTCTTCTAGTTTGTTTCGGTTTTACATTTTGTTTGAAATCCGCCGAAAGGAATAGTGATCGAATGACAATTTACATAAAAGTCAAAGCCAATGCATTTATTTCAAATAGGCACATAAAAAGGCAGTTTTGATCGTCAACGTTAACATTTTTTTTTAATGATTCTAGGCGCCCCTTCCAAAAGGTAGTTTCGTATTTCGGAGAAGAAGGGGCAAGAAACTCCACCGTTACTCTTTTAAAATGTTTTACAATATTTTGTATACATTAATAATATTTTAATATGTGAAGACGATGCACCAAGTATAAAAATACTATAAGTATCACAATTGTTAAAAATAATTTAAATAAGTATTCATCCGTATGCATCAGATTTAAAAAAAAATGCAGATTGCTATAAGAATGTGTCCACCACTTTCTGATAGCAATGTGCTTAATCAAAATCTTAAATTAACTGACAACCCCACGCTCAGCATAATCGGCTGGGTCCAGAAGCATGACATTTTGCACAAAAGTTCCTTATATAACGAAGGCACTAAGGCAGGATATTTGATTGACTGAAATTGATTGGATGAAGTGCTTTTGCTGACGGAAAGTTCCATCGGGCACACAGTTTGTCTACCAATTAATATGAAAAACTAACAGAATTTGTAAAATCAACATTCCATATGTTAAACACGATATACCAAATAGGGATCCAGGTCCAACCTATACGAAAACTTATTTGTTTCAACGAATCTGTATTGAAGCATAAGCTCAAACATACACAACCATTTAATTACACTCTAGACTTCAGAGAGTTCGTACAGCGCTTTCATCTCTAAATTAATTTGTATACACATCAATCAATCATCACTTAAAATTGTTGCCTCAAATAATATTTTTACCTACAAATATTATATTTGATGTATTCATAATTCTCCGAATTCACTCATTTATCAAGCTCAGTTTCACACCATTGAGTATTCAGTCTAGCTTTGACCAATTACAATCGTGGTTAATTCGCCGCGTCGCTGTGTCAAAAATCACTGGAATGGATTATAGAACAAACTATACACACTTATTCCAACATTTTATTAAAGCTATCATGTCATAAACAAACATAAACTCACGCCTTCTTCCCATGGGGGAAGGCAGAAACTACAAAACGCCAGCTGTTACGATCCATACTCCTTTGTCAACGTGCATCCTAATATTTTAACTAACCAAAGATTATTTGCATAAAGTAGGCAAAGCACTTGCATAAGACAGAGGCACTTCTATCTATTATAAAACATCTTAACATAAGTACATAGAATGGCAAATACATTGTGTTCTCACCACAATCCAATCCCATTTGATATGCCAACTTGGAACGTGAGGTGAGCAGTCCAGAATTCAAGACTTTGAATATTTATACAGGTAAAGTATATTCAGACGTACGGGAGTATCTACGATGCAGATTACATTGTTCATAAAGTTTTGTTAGTGCAATTTAAAATAGTGCAAAGCTGTAACATATACTATCACACCTGTTTTCTTTTGGGAATTGGGTAGAAAGGTTCCTGGAAAAATATTGGACTTCTTTAATCCATAGTCTCTTCTTCGCCATTCCTGCTCATGTTGTAAGGGTACTCTTCCGCGCTACTTATGACGCTTCCAGGTGAGACGACCATTTTTGTTTTCAAGGGATGTCCGTCACAAGACGCACTTGGAGATTATAGTTACCAAGGAGTGTAGGTACTTACCAAAGCTTCTTATCTCTCTAATATCAACCCTGTAGTTTCCACCACCACATGGAGCAAAGTTTTTTTGAAAAATCATTCCTTAAACTGCCTCGTTGGTCTAGTGGTCGCAATCGCTACTGCTGAGCATGAGGTCCTGGGTTCGATTCCCAGGTCGGGCAACGTGTTATTGGGTTTTTCTATCTGGAATTTCTCAGTAGCAGCCCGAAGTCTGGATTTGTGCCCGGTAGATGGCAATAGGCTCGCCCCCTATTACATGGGACTTAAACATAACTGGCGAAATGTGGGTGTACTATAGGTACACCTCTACTCAACCCTTCGGGGAAACAAGGCGTGATGTTATGTTATGCATTCCTTAAAACCCCATGTGCAACCCGATGTTATACTACAACTGACGACCTATTACGCTAACCACTCGACACGCTGCCAACGACATGACATAATCCATTCTCATTAATGTAAAACTTACTCTGTATCTCCCCACTATATTACAGCTACTACTTTACTCCATCACGGCTACATTTAGCCGAATTTATAGTTGTCTGAATAAATTCCTTTTGTGCACCATAACAGGTGATTTGTCGGGTTTATGCTGTATTAGCGTGTGAAAATTATGAGACAGCGTAATGAGGATGCCACGAACGCGTTCAACTTTGCCCCCTAATACTTTAATTTTATGTGTGAAGAAGATTCCATTCCACATTTTATGTAAAAGGGTTTTAGTGTCTAAACGAAAGTTGAAATGTGTGTCCGTACTTAAAAATTACTTACAGCAAGGACGTCTAGTTTATTGCTCATATTAATTTTACAGGCGTTTTAATATCAAACATATTTTGTAGACTACTTCCCGGCGTAATTTCCCCTTGCTTTGACTACGTTCCTGCTTGTTAGAACGAAGTTTAATACGGTTTTCATGTCGTCTGCGATTAATTGGTTGTGTTTTACTTTTTGAACATTCGCTTTTTATCCCTTCTTGACTTAATTTTGATTTCCCTTTAAATAATATATTTACTAAGAGGTATACGCACATTTTATACTTAATCATAATTATTATCATCGGTATTACGTAGCAGTTTTAGACCTTCTTGAAAAACAGTCCGTCTTGGCAAAAAATTGGAGGGAGAATTTGCAAGTGCTGATGAAATGTAAGGTTTTAGATTGGACTCTAGTCTCTACTCTTGAAATATTTAGTGGGTGAATTCAGTTTTAGACCTACCTACTGTAAAAAACAAATACCTTTCATCCGTGACTATTTCTTTTATTCTTTTTGTGCGTTTGGTACCTGAAATTGCTTTATGCAACAAGCAAGTCTCAGGTTAAACAATGGTTCTAATGAAATTTAAACGTTTATTATGCTTCATCGCTGCATCTTCTAAATGTACCGGGCAACGAAAACTTATTAAAGCAAAAAAAAAAAAAAAAAATTTTTTTAAGGTAGCTAAGTTTTAAGAATAGTGACATAGTGAATTTATTATGTTATAAGTTATAATTTATATATATGTAACACTAATAATTAAGATAATTAAGTTCTTAAATATTTAGATAATTTCTGTATTATTTACAGAAAATGGCTATTAGCACTTAGTAACAAGAATATAGTTGAGGCAGCAGTAGGTATTATTAACTAAGTTGAAACAAATACATACAGCGGCAAACGGTCAGGTATTTTGAGTCAGCAACAAGCGATACTGAAGTCCGGGCTTGAGTATACGGAGTTTACATATCTGTATTCTGCTATTTTCCTCCCAGGACATTCAAGGTTTCCCGTTTTGTGATCACTGGGCTTAATAATTTCATAGAAACCCATCATTTTATGCTGGAGGATCTCAATTTTATCATTAGGTTCTTCTAGAGCTTCCAACATATCAGCCGATAATGCAGGAACCTCTGGTGGTAGTTCACCTGCTTCCTTGGTCGGTATGGCCAATCCAGAACCCCTATTATTTATTGGTTCTATGCTAGATTTAATTCCAACAGTTGGTACAATAAGTGCATTGTCATCTATCTGCTGAGATATTGTTATGATTGAATGGGAGCTGAGACCCGAAGAATGTGAATTGTCAGATTCTTAATCTGTAAGAATTAAGGATTATGCTAGGGTAACCACCTTAGCATAATCCCCTAGCTATTCGGTCATAACCACATCACAACTTCGAACTCTACAAATAAATATATACTTATTTATTTTTGAGTAAAAGAGTACAATACCTCATACAGACTCATTGTAAAGTTATAAGTTGAAAACAACAAGTAGGTACATTGTAATCACATCACAACTCTGAGGGTACATCAATAAAGAATTGACCACAATGGCGTCGTGGTTCTATACTGTTATGTATATCTAACATTACCGCGTAGTTAATCATATAACGTTTAACACAACATATTAGGCGCTTTACCAACATAAACGGATTTTAAGACTGTTTACGTTATAATATTTAACTCGACTAAACCTAAACCAATTTTGCTGAAAAGTTTACCTCGTGTCTCGATAGATGGCGTTGGCCGGTTTAAATTCGCGCTATGGTTTCGTTACCAAGCGAACTATAAGAGACCTCGAAATTATTTATTGCGTAAGAACACGCATAGAGGAGCTGCGTACCGCCGGCTGGGACAAGATGCTGAGCGAACTAGAGCCCACCCACCTAGCCCTCTGGCAACTCCAGAGAAAGCTTAGATCCGGAGAAATAGTCTCCTGGCCCCCCCTGATCCGTCCCGACAAGACCATCGCCTACGATGATGTCGACAAGGCTGAGCTACTAGCCGACAGTCTAGAAGCCCAATGCTCGCCTAGCTCTCAACCAGTAGACCAAGCTCACCTCTCTGAGGTCGACGCTGAAATCGAACATAGAGCCTCCCTCCCTCCCGTCGAAGACCCAGAGTATCCACTGCCCCCCGTCACGCCAGACGAAGTACACGACCTCATCAAAGGTCTTAAGGCTCGTAAAGCCCCAGTAAAGGCTCAGATGGAATCACCAATAGGGTATTCCAACGTTTCCCTGCCCACCTGATAATGCTACTGACCACCATCTTCAATGGTGCTCTGAGCAATAACAGCTTCCCACAGGCATTCAAAGAAGCCACCGTCATCGGTATCCCGAAGCTCGGCAAGCCAAAGTCGGAGCCTACTAGTTACCGCCCCATCAGTCTGCTCAGTGTCCTCGGCAAAATCTGTGAGAGGCTTATTTATCAGCGTCTCAGAGACTACGCCGAGACAAAGGGCCTTATCCCCAACGAACAGTTTGGTTTTAGAACCCAACACTCGTGCATACAACAGGTCCACCGTATAGTCGAACACATCAACTACGGTTTACAACGAGGTTTGATGACCGGTGCTGCCTTCTTCGACATAGCGAAAGCGTTCAGCGGCACAACGGCTTATTATATAAGCTGTACCAACTCGGTGTGCCAGATTGTCTCGTGCTCATCTTACGGGACTTTTTGTCGAACCGCACCTTCCGTTATCGCATCGAAGGAGCGCTATCCTCCCCCCACCCTATTCGCGCAGGAGTCCCTCAGGGCTCTGTGATCTCTCCTCTAGCTTTCACGCTATTCACCAGTGATATGCCCAAGTGCAGTAAGGCGCAGTTGGCCCTGTTCGCACGGCCATCTACTACACCGGCCGTGATGAAAATACGATAGCTCGCATTCTCCAAACCCAAGTGAACAAGCTTGGCCCTTGGTTTAGAAAATGGCGAATCGAAGTGAATCCCGACAAAAGTCAAGCGGTTCTTTTCTCAAAGCCGCGTCGCACTCCCTGCCCCCCTCGACCGATCACCATGTTCGGCAAGCCGATCCCTTGGGAGAAGCGAGCCAAATATCTGGGTGTAGTGCTCGATGAGCACCTCTCTTTTTCAGAGCACATTAAGGCGGCTCGTTCGCGCGCCGCCTTCGCTCTAGGTAGACTTCACTTGGTCCTAAATGCACGTAGCAAATTGTCACTAAAGTGCAAAATGCGTATCTACACAGCGTGCATCCGCCCGATCATGACATATGCCAGTGCAGTCTTTGCACACGCCAAGCCCTATCGCTTCAATAGAATGCAGACCCTCCAGAACAAGTTCCTCCGTAGGATTACAGGCTCCCCCTGGTACGTTCGCAACGAGATCCTTCAAGTTGACCTAAAGATTCCCACTATCCGACAGTTCATGAAAAGCATTTCAAAGCGTTTCTTCGAGACCGCCGCGAATCACCGCAACCCTCTGGTTGTCAAGGCCGCTAGCTATATTCCCTCCTCCATTAGTCATGTCCGCCGTCCCAAGCATGTCCTCACCGATCCCGATGACCACATAACTCTCATTCAGGAGAGCAGTAGGGCCACCAGTACAGTGCACAAACACAGACCGACATTCCGACCTCGCCGCCGAGGTTCCTCGCGAAGATCCCGACGTAACTGTCCCCCCCGACCCTTGCTCGACGAAGTGCCAGCCCGCGCCGTAGCTGAGCCTGTAGCTTTAAATTCCTCAGATAATAATAATATAATCCAGATCCAGCCTGTCCCATCTTGCTGTCCTCCCGTCAGCGACGCCCTAAGCCGAGATCCGTACCCCACAGGGGGTGCCCTTAGCGAGCGTTCGCTTAGTAATGTAAGTAGTTTTACGCCCCTGGCTGGAGGCTTTGAGTCCGCTTAAGGCAGCCACAGGATAGTCCGGTTAAGTAGTCACGACCTCTCATGGTCAACTACGAGATGCCATACAAATAAAAAATAAAAAAAAATGTCTTCGTTCTGAGTACAAAGTGTGTTTCATTGATACGAAGTACTCCCAACTCTTCGATGAAAAAGATCTTCGATGATCAAAGACACTGCAATATTGTATTGTACCCACCATCAAAACTGCTATCACCGACACTCCAGGCGTTGTATCTTCTTTCGTATGATAAAGTACGTAAAACAACGTAGATGCAGATCACGATATACTAACAACGACACAGAGTGGGAGCTGTCTGACACAGTTTTTCATAAAATTCTAACCTTAAGCTCACCACCAACAGGCTTGTTTGCATCTCGACTAAATGCAAAATGTCCCAAACATGTTTCGTGGAAAAGGGATCCGCCTTAAATTGGGGAAAATGTTTTTTCTATAGCTTTCCGCCCTTATCATTAATTATAAAATGCTTGCGAATGATAATTGACGATAAGCCTTCGGGGATAATAGTCGTTCCCTACTGGTCAATTTAGGTTTGGTATCCCCTGTTCTTACTTACCTTCAGTCTTCTGAGCCAATTTATTTCTTACTTGAAAAATATCTGTTATGTTCTTCTTACAGGACCCAGCACCCGCTTGGCGAAGCCTTACCCTGGTGTCATGCCGCTTATCGGGGAAGCTTTCTCGCGGCAATCGCTAACACCGAAAACTATTAATATTATTATTGCTTCTCTTTTCCCTAGTGCAGTAAAACAATATGATACAGCCTTTAAAAGTTTTGGGACTTCTGTCAGCGTTATAAGATTTATGACTGCCATACTATATCAAATCCTTGTGTGCTTCAAAATTTCTCGCTTGTCAATTTCAAGCAGGAGCTGAATATTCTACCATAAGAGGGGGTAATAACCATGATTGATTTTTCATGAAATTGATAAGACTTAGGTATAAAATAATAATAATTTGAGTAACAACATGTTATTTCTAAACTTTTTGTGGAACAGATACACAAAATATTAAAATTCACCACGAAGTTACCTCTAATTTTCACGTATTTTCGTTTTGAATTTAATGTGATATTGACTAATAGCATAAAAAGTTAATTAAGCACATACGACGTTTTTAGTCGCACGTTGCGGGTACTTCAAGCATATTTTTGTTTCACAAATCAGTCACCAAAAAGTACTCTGTCTCTGTATCAGTCACCGTCGCTCTGTTGTGACGAGAGTACTGCGTTCGAATTTTCGGCTGGTCTGGGATATAATTCATTTGCGTAAATAATATTTTCATAGTTTATCACATTGTAGGTGATTACTTAGCGAGTCTATAAAACTGTCAGCATTATTATTTGATCGATAAATAGCAAGGACAACAAGATAAGGCATTATTATTTGTTTGCATGACCCATGAGCCTTGTGATCACACTTGATGTACACTGCCACGCCATCACACTGGTTTACATGGTTACTAGTGGTAAATGCATAACAGTTTTTAATTTCAGGGGTAGGTTTATTTACGTCTAGCCTACATTCATTTAAGATCAAAAGGATAACAGTCAAATTAAATTAGTAAATCATTTTCATTACTGTTTATACTTCTAATATTTTGTGATTTTATTGTAAGGTTCCGATTTATGTATATATCGGGACAGACCCTCATCAGCGATATTACACTTGCACTTTGTAAGTAGGCGTGGATTGTCGGGCGAAGAAAATAGAGATACTAGTTACAGCACAATCACTTTATTTCACTCATAATTTCTTATAAAATAATCACCATGAAATAACCTGAAGGCAGAGGTCCGACATATTAAATGAAAGTATGAGATATAACAGTAACCAACTCTTTTATTCCGACAGCTTGTTAATTAATTAAATAGATCGCGATAATAGCTCTAGGCGCTACAGCAGGCGCACCGGGCCGAGCCTGCCACAAGAATGATCCCCTTCTTCGCTGCGCACTAGCTTACATTAAGTTGCTTGAGAAGTGGGGAGAGTGGGGAGGCGAACGTCCCGTTTTACACAGCGTAACTCGGCCCGCTGCACCTACCGCTAACGGTGACGCCGACATATAAGAAATTGTTTTGAATAATCATTAATTTGAAAATCATTATCTCAAATTCTTGCGTTACTCTATGTTTGCTGTCCATAATATTGGTTAATTAACAGTCTGAATTTAAATTCCACATTATTTACGTAAACGTATTGAGCTCGATCCTCAACCACATGTATGATAGAGTAAAGTTTAAGTAAACTTACAAGTTTGAATTTTATTTGTGTTAACGTGTATGTAAGGTTATATGTGACTGTGTAATTGTTACGTAAAAAGTATTGGACGTGTATTTGTGTGTATAATTTTAGAAAATGTGAATTGACAGAATTCGTATTAAAATATTTCCAAAAAAGCTAAATAAACAAAACAATCAGAAAAAACAGTCAGTAAAGACAACATAGTATTAGTCACGCTTCTTGCATTAGGCTATGTAATTGCGACTCACTTCTTATTAGGTATGTAGGAGATTCTTCATGTTTCTTAACATAAACTTTACCATAAGCGGTCCAGCACTTATTTCCCTTTGACTTAGCGAGGTCCCGTGCAAGGAAGTGTAGTCTTGAGCCATTTGCAGTGGGCTGTTCGGATACGAATATAGGTGCGTCTTCGCTACTTTTGAAGCCTAGATGTTTAGTGCAGAGCTTTACTCTGTGGTTCTTGGCGTTGAAAGGCTTGCACATCTTTAGTACGTATTGTAGAGGATAGTTCCACTATTATAGGGATGTTAGTTGTACTCTGTTTCTTACCCTTAATTATGTAAATATCACGTATATCTGACATCGCGACTACAATGTTTACGATCTCAGTAAAAAAAAATACCATGTCAATAAGATCTTCTTTCGTTTCCTTCATTTGCTTGGGAACGTTTATAATCTCAATGCTAGATTTTCGACTACCTCGCTGAAGATCCTCGACTTTTTCTTCCAGAAAGGTTACATATTCTTTATCCTTCTTTGCTTGTATCTCCAGCTGTTCTATTTTCATCTTAAACTCTTCATTCTGCTGAGTTATAGCGGCCACTGAGTTTTCTATGTTAGAATTTGAAAGTTTTATTTCCATGAGCGTGGGGGTAATTTTTTTAAGCTCCATCTCTTGAGCTAATACCATACACTTAACCATTTGAATCATGTCTTCTCTAAAGCCATCTAGGTTATCACCTCTGCTTCTTTTTGTTCTTTGGGAGACATGACTCAGTGGTGAGTCACATCTCTCTTCTTGGTTGGCTAGATTACATTCAGAGTGTGACTTGTCCATTACTGTACTAGGGTAGTATAAGCAATTAAGATGACAGTTTTAAAATCTAATCGGTTCCGGGTTAGTTCGGGTATAAAGAAAGCGTTAGGTTATAAACGCTCACCAGCATGTCGATTCTGTAAAAATCTCACCTTAAAGACTTGCGTGGTGTGAGCTGTCAGTGTCATTCCGTCTAGGTCATTCCCTAGCACCAGTGGCACTGACAGCTCACTTCACCTAAGTTTTCACGGTGAGATTTTTACAGAGGGATTAACAGGTTTTCTGTCCGCCAAAAAGCATAGGAATTACCAGGACAGGAGAAGTTGTGAGGAGGTGCAAATTATCCGATCTCCAGAAAACCCTCTACACAAAAGGGCGTTGCAGTCAAAAGGGCGTGTCCAGGGCGGAGCTGACGGCAGGTATGTTGCGCATAGGCAGGTGGGTCTTAATAACATTGGCCAGAGAATTATGATGAGTTACGTATACCACGATACACTGAGTTAATTTGAATAGCTCTTCTTATTTTATGCACTCCTATTTTCATTATGGAATTTAAATTACTTTAAGTTATTTATAACTTCTTATTAAAATGTTCTATGGCACTGAGTACACGTCTACACCTTGCGGCGGTCCGGGGGAATAGGAAACCAACAAGAGAGAGAGAGAGAGAATACCAACCGGACAAATTTGCTGAATTATTGAACACGTCATTATAAACTGCTCATCACCGAAGCCTTAGCAAACAATAACGTAAGAAACAAGAACGTTTAAGTTTCGGATTAGTTTATCCTGTATATTGCGCCATATCCGTGATTACCTATTTATGTGATTATATACTGAATTATTTAAAAACAATTTTTTATAATTAAATAGGTAGGTTCAATCTTCTTTTCTTGAAGCTTAAGCTATAAGCTCAATATGTAACATATATTTACTAAAGCTAAATAAAATGTGAAATACTTAATGTAAACAAACTGCCCTACATAGCCAACTTTATAAATAATCGTATCGGTTTGTTATCTTTATGTAAAAATTATAAACAAATAAATATGTTTTAATTTTTGTTGTCACTTGTAACGCATTTTTTATTTTAAACCCTTTATTGCAATACCAACAACAATAAATAGCATCGTTTAAAAAAAAAAAAATACAAACCACAATAAAAATGATCAATAAAACTGCGCTGCATCTTATAAGATCTGAACCCAAGCCAACTGATTCTCAGTCCAACGCTTGGTGCCTACTGCTACCAGCTCATAGTAGATTAACTCGAATTTTTGCAATGCCATTAACTCGCCAGGTCACGACCATGATGCGTGTCTAACAAAAGCAACGGAAATATATTTTTGTTTCGTGTAGTGCGATGCGAGTATGCGACGATACGTCAGTGTGTGCCGTGCCAAACTGCGATGTTTGTGGTGTGTGTCGTTTAAACACATACAGTCGTACCGTGTGCTCAAAGCCATACAACTCTTAACGTGCCTATCCACTTTTGAACGCTTACTGTACAATGACCCATGAACGAGTTGCCTACTCTGCGGAAGCTAGTGCGACGTACAGCAAGATTGTGTTTATGCCTGGTAACTATGAATACTGGATATAAAATTAGATACATTTTTGTGTTCAAGTACTGGTTTTAAAATACATTGTGAGGCTACAGTCCGAATTTTAAGATTTCTTAGATTTCTCCTCGAAGCGAATCTCTTGGACCTGTGTAAACAGTTCGAACAGTCGTTTTCTGTAAAACAAATATAGTATTAATGTCCGCACAACCTTTGCGTACATGAATACCATATTTGTTTTTCCCCCAGAGAAAAATCTCATTTGACATAAAACTATGAAATTAAATAAAACAAAAAAAAACTGGCTGTATCTACATCAGTTTAACTGATGAAAAATTTCACAGAATTTGTATCTATTTAAAAAAAATAACAGCGTAGACGGCAGAGCTAAGCCTTTCAGACAATTTTCTATGTGTGGCTCCATTACAATATACCGTCAACAATTATTCCAAGAAAAACTGTCGGCCATATTTAGGTTGCCAATGTTTTACGAATGCTTAAAAAAGATATTCGTTGTAAAAGAAACGAAATATGCACCCAGACATACCTATTTCAAGTATCTCTTATGAAAAAACAAAAAATAAACTTATAGTAGTCACAATTTCAATTTAAAGCCTTTTATTTTAAACATCTTTTTGCTGTTTCTCTGATTAATCAACACTTACATAAATTTTGTTAAACATGGGTTCTACAAAACTTATCGAAGCCCTAAAAGAGCACCAATTTCATGCATTTTTAACTTCCCCATCCAACTGCAAATAAATGTATTCTACCGTTGAAAAGTCCGTATAAATTTGATTGCTAATAACTGGAATTCGCGCTTTCCGACCGAGTATATCCTTAACCACATAAGAGAAGGAAGGACAGAAGAACAACAGAACAAGAACAGAAGGAGTAGCTCTGTACAACGAGCGAACAAAAATCGAGCAAACAGGCGCACACATAGACGTACGGAGATCAGACACTATCTAATTGTGGGCCCGAACGCAAAGGGCCGGCCACCCGCGAGTGCCCGCTACATATAGGTATGTCTGTGTGTGCATGCGTTTTCGCTCCTAGCATGGAGCGGTTTTTCTGTACCTATATTATTTTGTGGTTTCGTGTTCAGTTTGTAATTAGCGCCCTCCAGACTGGGGGTGATTACTACAATTACCTCTTATTGAATTGACCCATGACACGTAGCGGCAATTAGCGACTTTTACACGTTGATTGTAAATTTTGTTTGCTTAGGTCGACTTCGGGTTTTATTAGAGACATTTTTTGTTCGGATAGGTAGATTTTTTTATTGACCAGCGCTGTGTTTGGTCTCTGGTCGTTTTCTCAGTAGGTATTAATTTTGGGCTTTTTTCTAGGTCTACTGTGTTACCATCATCATCAGCCAATGGCATGTCCTTAAACTTTATACTTGCTCACTCTCATTCATCTACTACAGGTTTAATACAAAAAGTAATTATTTACGAGTCTGTGGTTTCCTCTATGAGAGTTTTGTATCTGTAACAACCAAGTCAAAGTATTTAATAGTGTGATTTTTGGTGATCTACTCGATCTTATAGTTAGGTTAAGGTAACTCAAAAAACTACCCATTGGCCCCAATGGCTTAGCTCCACATCCACACCCTGCTGCCGTTCCGTCGGAGTAGCCCCACTTTACGAGGTTCGACTTGCGTCTTCCCACTTGGGTTCGGAGACGGTTCAGGGACTTCCAAGTGGATCACGGAAGGTTGCACCCTGCAGGGAGATGCTCGTTTGGAGGTAGAAAATGTGTGGATGGAGGAAAGGCATACCGCGACAGCTTACAACGGGCGTCAGCCGGGTTACCTGGTAGGGGCGCTGTCGATTTCAGAAAACTGTGCCTGCTTTTTAGCCGTTGAGTTGGTAGTTGAGCGCCAAATAGAGGGTGTCTAGTGTCAGACTCCTGTTTGTGTTTCTCTACTGCGCATGCAATTCTCTGCGTACTTGTGGAGGTGCTATGCCAGCTGTGCGGTATAGTGCGCTGACCGGAGTCGGTTTGAGACAGTCTGCATTGTTCGGCATGTTTCGTTCAGAGCAATATCTACTTCCTTGGCGTGGGCGGAACGAGGCCACACAGGACGCGCATA
Source organism: Dasypolia templi (assembly GCA_963555695.1). NCBI lineage: Eukaryota > Metazoa > Arthropoda > Insecta > Lepidoptera > Noctuidae > Dasypolia > Dasypolia templi. The sequence goes on along the minus strand of OY743141.1, from coordinate 21,012,363 downwards.
TTCACCCGCAGAAAAACAGAGTGCTAGGCCAGTGGTCCGGAGTAACTGTGGTGAAGCACCCCAGGTGGTTGAGGTTAGGCGCCTTAGCTTTTCAGACAATGGCTCTTAAATGTCAATGCTCTGTCAAGGGTGACTCCTAGGTAGGTAGGGTTATTGCAGTGTTCAATGGTGAAACCTTGCCAGTTGATGTTTAGAGCGCGACTATGAGGCACGAAAGATCACTGAGGTCGCCCTCGTCGACTTGTCAGCGGTATGTCAATATTAAGAGGCTATTGGCAATCTATCTGACATGATCGACGACCAGGGTTTTATTCGAGTCCTGGGCGAGATGTTGCGTAATAGACGTTTCCAAGTCCTCTTGAACTTAGAAAAAAGTAGATGCAGATCACATTGCCTCAAGGTAGTGTTCTAGCGCCTATTCTTTACAACATCTATACTATACCAATGACCAACCCGAAGTTGAACACTGCGACAGGTTTATATACGCTGATGACCTCGCCTTGGCTACCCGAACAAATAAAATTGAAGAAGTCGAAAAAATCCTAGAGGCAGGCCTAGAAGTTCTCGGAAAATACTACAACGATAACGCTCTCAGACCTAACCCTTCAAAAACACAGGCTTGTGCTTTCCATCTCCGCAACAACTCAGCAACCAGTAGATAATCTATTGTAAGGCTACTGTTTACATTATCTTCTATTTCTGTTATGGTGCCAGTATCATAAACAACAGTGCTGTCAGTGACGTCAGCTGGAATCAGCTGCAGTGATTTGGAACCCCTATGAATGCACTAACGCGTTACTTCTTGCAAAAGATCGAAAAGCCTTTCTTAGATTTCTACATAAAAAAACTCTTCGGATACTATCCCATCCTTTATCCCTCAATTTTTTTACTCGGTGTACTAAATTTTAATTCTCTCGAAGTAAGGCGCAAGTACTTCCTGCTTATCACTGCCTGCCGTATTATGCGGGGTGAGTCCGATTGCCAGGAACTGGTAACGCAGATGGTAAGGCTTTTTGTCCCTGTTGTGTTCAAACAACAACTCAGGCCACGAAGTCACCGGCTACTAGCAGTACCGTCAGCACGCACAGTACCACGAGCTCACTCGCCCCTCGTTCGGGCCCTCACTATGCTCTCTCTGCTAACATCAACAACGGAGTGTAACCTGTTTGCCGGGAGATGGAAAGATGTGTGTCGTGAATGTTTAAGATGTTTTGAGAAAGAAAGAAAAAAAAAGGTAAACTTTGGATAAAAGATAATAAGTAGTGTATTAATAATATTTTATTATTATTTCACTTGATTGCATTCTCTTTTGTTGTCAATTTTGTTATTTTCTCGTGTTTACATTTTATTATTTTTAATTGCATTTTAACTAACGTACGTAAGTAGGTATGTGTGTCACTTTTTAGTTTGTATTGTTCTGTATAACGCCATGCGATTATATTCTGAATTGTTGTGCATGTAAACTGATACATAAATCGATATACGTCACGTTCAATTCTGCAACTACAAATGTAAGTTTGTCATGTCCTTAATAAAATTCCAGGTCTTTTAAAGGTTGTTTTCATTTTTGCGTAGTTCAGTTTCATAATAAGAGCGCTTTAGTGTTTCTATTATTTTATTGCAGGTATTTCTGTGTCTGATGAACTCGTTTCCGAGTTCCTCGTCATTTGGCAATTTCTTAACTTTTTATGCATTTTGTCCCTCTGCCGAATACACTTCACTATGCCCACTGTAATCCACGGCTTTAGGGAATTCTTTGTTTCTTTTGTATTTTTGTTTTATTTGTATTTTATTGTTGAATTTTCGCAGCGTATTGACTAGGAACTCTGAGGTTTCATTAACATTTTGCGAGTTATTATAACTGTCCTAAACAAAGTTGTCTAAATCCGTCTCTAATTGTTCGTAATTTATAGTCATTCTATAGTGCTTAGTCTTTTTTATTGCTAACTGGATGTCTTCAATACGCAACAGTGTAGGACTATGACCTGTAAGTGGTTCAAATATGAACGTTATAGCATGCTTATGCGTCTTGACCATAAAATGTTCAAGTCAGTTATCATATCTGGTAGGCTTTACGACACCTTGCCTTAAATCATGAGCAGCTAGCATAGTCATGTGATTAAATTAAAATGGACTGACGATGCCCATCAAGAAACACTGGACGCAAAGGATGAAATGAAAGCGTCGTTATCTAAATCCATAGCCGAACACAACCATAAGTTAGTCTCCCTGCAGGACACGGTTACAGATATTAAAAAACAAAATAAGGAACTCAATAAAAATGTCAATGCAATTTATGTCCAAGAAATATGATGAAATGTAGGATAAACTACTTTCTTTAGGAATCGATCGTAAAGAAAACCACAACCATACAAATCAGCTAGAAAAAAAGGTTGGAACATTTGATAAATATATTCGTTCTGGAAGCTTAGAAGTGCGCAATATTCCCAAAAAGCCAGCTGAATCCATAAGGGATCTGTACCCTGATTGCGTAATACACAATCAATAGTTTTAAAACAGATTGCTAATCAATTGCTTCATATGTTCGACAAAAAATTCTGCTCAACAATGTAAAAAACGCAATTAATGTTGTTGAACTGTCAGAATCATACGGATTAGTCGCAATCGTTTACGAAAATGTATTACGCAATTAGCCTGCTGTTTAAAATTGTGGGAAGCATAGGAAATTGCGTGAAGTCACCGTCTGATATTATAGATATCTTTCGTATTCATTCAAACGGTCCGTCCGACATCACCAATATTGTTGACTAACCTCGGTGCTTAAAAAGGAGGATGTCATGAACTCACTTAAATCATACAAAAAAGAGCACAAACAACTACCAACGACTAAACAAATTTATGTTGACGGACCCTCCCACCCGGTAAACATCTCCGAAAACCTGACAACCAAGGGAAATCGCCTGTACGCGCTGGCTCGTGACTTCGCAAAATCCAACGAGTACAAGTATTGTTTAACTGACCACGGAATCTATATTCGAAAAAAAGAAGGAGACGCTGTCTCCCGCTCAAAAATTTTGGAAAGTCTTACACTTTTGATTAAACAGAAATGACCGATTCCGGTTATGCATTCTTTTCCTAGTATTAAGTACCTATTAATTTCATTCAATTTTGTAACTCTTGATCCATCTATAAGACAGCACTATCAAAGCGTTCCTTACATAATTCTCAAACACTCACACAACTTACCAACACCCACACCACAGAACTCACCACACAACCCACTTTACAACACAACTATTTCCTTGTCTAAAACGAACATCCACAGTCTCTAAACTTACTTTTCGATCTAATGTTAGGATAAGTTGCCGTAAAAGCTCATCTAATGCTGTAAACCAAATAATTATGTGTCTCTCAGTAGATATGGTTTATCAAAGGCCTGCAGATAGTTTAACGAAAGAATTTGTCTCACGCGTTTCTATTTTAAAATTCAACTCCGATAGTAAAATATAAGTAACGAAATTGAGGCTAGTAGTGAAATTGAGTGCATTATAGTAGACGACCCATACCTGTAAAATGCTTTTTAACACCACTCATTCCTAAAGTTCATTGATAATTCTTGCTGTGCACATTCGAAGTGTCAAGAAATATTTTTATGATCTAATCCTTTTTCTCTCTAACGTCGACATTATTGTTGACTGCATAGTGTTGACAGAATGCTGGACAGACGTTAGCTCCACTATAAATCACATTGACAGTTCCACTCCGTTTCATACTACTCGCAGCCACAACGAATACGATGGTGTCATAGTATACGTTAGAGAATGCTTTAGCAATGTAAAAACAAGTGCCTGAAGTGTCTGATGGTTCCTGTCTTGTTATAAACATGGACAAATTTATCCTCATTGCCTCAAACAGACCTCCGTGTTACGCCAATCCGTCCAACTACATTACCTCTGTCAACGATCTGCTTACAAAACTTCACTCCGAAAATATTATTTTTGTGATAGTAATATCAAAATCCTTCCGGAAAAGATCACTTGCCACGCTGCAGAATAAATCACTATGCTAGCTGCTCATGATTTAAGACAAGGTTTCGTAAAGCCTACCAGACATGATAACTGCCTTGATCATTTTTCTGTCAAGACACATAAGCATACTAAACCCTCATATTTGAACCACTTACAGATCATAGTCCTATACTGTTGCACATTGAAGACATTCAGTTAGCAATAAAAAAGGCTATATAAGCACTGTAGAATTAGAGACGGATTTAGACAACTTTTTTTGGGAGCAGTTATTATAACTCGCTAAATGTTAATGACACCTCCGAGTTCCTAGTCAATACGCTGCGAAAAATAATTTAAAAAAAAACACCCCTTTAGCCGTGGATTACAGTGGACATAGTGAAGTGTATACGGAAGAGGGACAAAATGCATAAAAAAGCTAAGAAATTGCCAAATGACGAGGAACTCCGAAATGAGTACATTAGATACAGAAATATCTGCAATAAATAATAGAAACACTAAAGCGCTCTTACTATGAAACTGAACTACACACAAATGAAAAAAACCTAAAAAAAGACCAGGAATGTTATTAAAGACATGTGCAACATTAAAAAAAGGCCCTAGCAGTTATACGGAGTTGTTACAGATCAAATCCAACCCCGATAACTCTCTTAATGAAATTAACAGATACTTCACATCAATCGGTAAGGACCTGGCAAATACAACTCTCAGTAAACTAAAGCAGGATGAAGGATCTCTACCAAGACAGGCACCGAAGTCGAATGGTTTCCTCCATTCAATGGCATTTTCCCGCAGATGAACACGAAGTTACCCAAGTGATTAAAAAAATGACAGTGCTCCTGGTTTAGACAATAATCCTAAAACAATATCAATATCCTAAAATAATACAAATTAAAATTAGCATCTCCAATAACACATCTCTAGCGGTGCTTTTCCCGTCACATTTAAGAAAAATGCCGTCACTCCTATTTTTAAGGCTGGTGACAAGGGTCTTGTTGGCAACTAACGACCCATCTCTTTACTTAGCATACTGTCCAATTTTTTTGAAAAAACTAGCAAACAAGAGACTAGTAAGAGATCTTGAGAAAAATAATATACTTTCGTCAAACCAATTCGGTATTAGAGCCAATCGGTCCACTTATGACGCTATTCTAAAACTTACTGGAAATATAGACAAGTATATAGACAAGGGAGAAAAATGTGATGATTTTTCGTCGAACTTCTGAAAGCTTTCGATACTGTCTCAATCCCTGTCCTAATAAGCAGATTTTAAAACATCGGAATCAGAGGAGTGCCGCAGGAGTGGTTATTAAGCTACTTATTAGGATGAAGTCAATGCGTTCGAGTTGTTAATATGACTAGCGATGAAGCTTCCTGTTCATACTGAGTTCCCCAGGGAAGTACGATTGCTTCGCCTCTATTCCTGGTGTACATCAATTACCTGGGCGATATCATAGTCAATAAAGCCGATGTCATGTTGTTTGCTGACGACACAGTTCTTCTGTTTCATGAAGTTCGTGGAAAGGTCTAGAAACTGACTGCGAATCGGATCTATCCCAAATAACAGCTTGGATAGAAGGTAGTCTGCTATCACTTAATACTTTTAAAACCAAATACCTATGTTTTAGCAAGGCTAGACAGGAAGCCCCAAAAACCTTTAAATTAGAAGCCTGTCGTTTCCTTGCAATAGGAATGGCAGTAACTTTGCCTCTTGCACGTGCCCCAAGCTAGACAGAGTGAACTCCTTAAACTATCTAGGAGTAATCGTTGACGACAACCTTAAATGGTCGCAACAAATCCCGGTAACCGCAAAAAGAGTGCGCAAGTTGATCCACATCTTTAAAACCCTGAGACATGTTGCTAGTCTAAAACTTCTGCTGCACTTATAAAGCCTTATGCCAATGTGTCTTGGGATACGCTATTTGCGTTTTGGGTGGGACAGGCAAGTCCTACATGATCGAGCTGGAGCGGGCTCAGCGTGCGGTCCTTTAAGTCCTTTTGTCACTGAGATACCGGGCGCCCACGACTGAGGTACAAAAAAAAAGCCTAAGTACTTAACGTCCACAAGATCTATGTTTACGATAGTCTGCGACGATACCACCGATACACCATACCGAGTCTGCCTACTTCATCCAAGAGGATTGACAGGTGCCCAGTTGAAGGTACAGTAAACGTTCAAAAGTGGATAGACACGTTAAAATAAAAATCTTCTAAGATTACTCACCGGTTTCTTCTTGACAAATATGGCAACGTGTTGCGTCACCCAACCACAGATACATTTTATTTTTATGTTTTTCATTTGATTTCGTGGTGTTTACATTTAAATATTACTAGAACTGGTCAAGTATGAATCGATTAGTGGAATAATACGGCCAGATAATAATAGTATAGTTCAGTTGACATTTCCAGCCCTTTTTCTTATGGACCTATGCGGTATCACGACACTTTAATGTATGCAATACAAGTTTGCCGGGATGAGACTTCTCTAGAAGGGATATTTGTTGGCAACCATCCATTTATTCTATGTGCCAAAATTCAATCTACGCACATAGGTAGCAATCCTTATTACACGTGCAATATGCGTTCGAAAGTGCATAAGCACGTTAAGAGTCGTATTGCAGTGAACTCGCCGTATGACTGCATGTGTTTAAACGACACACACTACAAAGATCGCGACGTGTCGTCGTGTACTCGCATCGTACTGCACGAAACAAAAATATATTTCCGTCGCTTATGCATATCTAACGATATGCATAATGCGCGCGACCTGGCCAGAATAATGAAATGATAAAATTAGAGTAATTTAAAATAAAAATAGTAGATTTATTTCTTATAATAAGTCATTTTAATAAGTGGATATGTAGGGCAGTTTGTTTACATTGAGTATTTAACATTTTATTTGGCTTTAGTTAATATAGATTACATATTCAGGATAGCTTAAGTATTCATTTTCTCTAAGAAAAGGGGATTGAAACTAAACCTCAATTTAAAAATAAAAAAAAACACGGATATAGCGCAATATACAGGATAAACTATTCCGAAACTTAAACTTTATTGTTTGCTGGGCCTCGGTGATGCAACCTCTTTAGCGTGGAGTACACGGCGAACAGTTTTTAAAGACGCTTTTAATTAATTCAGTGAAATGTCCGGTGGGTATGAAACCATTTGCTTCATATTCATTCATCGTGTGAGGGCTAATTTAAATAAGCCCTCCGCGCGCTGCGACTATCAAGGATTCCTTCTTCATCACATCTGTTAACCCACAGACTCAGAGTATTTCTCTAGAACAAAGAATGTAATACCATTACACATATCTGAGCAAAATACTATATACTATTATAATTAAGAAAAAAATATTGGAAATAACATTATATGTATAACACTTTACTCATCATTCACTAATTTAAACAAATAGTAATTTAGTGAAATATGAAATATTTAAATGATAACACTCACACTTAGTCCGGTTTCAACATGTATTTGTGTTATCACATCATTTACATCCACTTTTACGCAGCGCAATAATATTTGCTAATGCTTCAATATTTACATTTCACTGCATTTTGAAAATTATAACCACAACACCGCTAATTAACAGATTTAAACATTCGTCACTAACCAACAACGTTCAATTAGGTGAATAGTCGTAACGAATTGCATCTCGTACCTCACAGAATCCGAAAAAAATTACTCAGTTTTCTGTGGTCTACCTACAAACATTTATTATTTATGTAAACAAAACGATCGAGATAAGTATCGAATGATTCTCGAACAACTTCAAGTAAATTCATAAAAAAAAAACAAAAATTTGTTCATTCTAGGTATTATTAATAACGTATCAAAAACTATAAATAGATATTATTTGAAAATAACATCAAGCTTAATACGCAGGCGCAGGTGAGATTCGAACTCAGGGCTCGCCATAATCGCTCCTACCAAAGCACGGTAACGACTAATGCTCGGTTCCTTTAAACAAGATCGAATCGTTTTGCTTACCAATGGCAGTGCATTTACAGAGATTCGTAAGCTTATTTTGCCTGTGATTTTTACTTTCATATGGGAGGGTCTACTATCCGAAGCTATGAGTTCTTCGCTTTATTATTGGTAAAGATACAATAAGAGTTAATTTTATCCAATACCGGTCCGTATATTATATATGTTAAGTTTGTTGAAATTATGAACTACAATCAATTACATCCATAGCGAGTGTGTGTTGTGAGATTGTTTATGGACTTATGAGCGCTACTGTACTAGGTTTAAGTCAAAGTCAAAGCATTTATTTTAAATATGCACACATAAAAGGCACTTTTGGTCGTTAACATTTACATTAAAATATAATTGATTCTAGGTACATCTGTTGTAAGTATCCTTTGGAGAAATTCCAGTCCCTCTGCGTGTCAAGGTAACTTGTATGATTTTTTTCAGTACTCAAGGAATGATTTATGTTAGGGCGAGGCCCCATTAGTGCGTTGCACTGCGTTGCATCGCGTCGTCGCAACGGAACAACGCATTGTATGCCACACTTGCATTGCGTTGTCGCTGCGACAACGCAACGCAAGAGGGTATGCACGCTGTCGCAGCTGCGTCTCAGTTCAGCCTTCGCAATGGATAGATACAAACGTAAGGCGTAATGCAAACATTCAATGGCGGATGATATGCGTCTCGACGAAGTACGAGACCTTCACCAACACACACCACATCAACACAGCTAACGCAATCTGACACCGACACTTCATCTAACTTATTGTATGGGAGAACATGTTTTTAACTACAATGTAAACTTGTCCCAACTACGGACCCCTTAATTGTGCGTGGTCCGACCCTCACTTGGCCGGTTTTTCTCACTTGGCCGGATTGAGCCTAGTAGGTAGCCAAATTGATCGCGTCTTCGGTGGTATCATTAGGTCAGCCGAGGTGAAGCTAGGTGAACAATTGATAATACTTATGATTGGTCTTAAAGGGGTTACGAACCCATGTACACCAAGTTTGCTAACTATAATGTAATTTAATTAAACAAATTTGGGTAGGTACCTAGTTTTTCGTTAATTTGAGGCTCTTGCTCTTCATACAGACATAACCATTTTCGTCACCCACTTAAACCTTCCGTGCAATCCTATATGTTTCCAAAGCTTTCTGGGAATTTCGATATCTAATATGAAATAAATTTTCGCTGTCTGCGTCTTCTAGGGATTTCCAAAAGCTGAAATACTTTGCCGCCTACTTACTGTGTTACTAGTGGGCGTCAAAGCGTCGTGAGCTCAATAGGGTAATGAAGCAAAAGTTAAATTACATCACATCTGTTTAACACATTACAACTAATAAGCAGAGGGCGAGTCCATTGTTATAAACTGGGCTCTAATACAGACTTAGAAATACCTAGTGAAAACAAACACATCTAGTCTAACTAACATGACAAGAAAGACTATATGTATGGTTTTAACGAATTTGAAGTTCAGTCACTTCAAAATTCCTTGTTTCTATACACCAAACAGAACGGGGCAAACATCGAAGTTCGCCCAACTAAATTGTATTTGTAACTAATCGGTCACAAGTTCAACCCTTCCGGCTCTCTCTTCGAATACCTATGTTGGTTCTTTAATTACGTCACAAATGTTGTTAGGGTCTCGGATACCGTTGGCCCACTGTGACGTTGTAATCTTCTATGTCTCACCCAAAGGCGTTTGTTCGGACGAAACATTACTGAAAATTGACGTACCTATAGCGCTACAAGGTTCTTTTGCATCCCCTGACTACGTCATTCGAGCGCCTAGTTATGCTTGTACCAATGTAGGTTTAGAACTCCTGCAGCTATGTCAGGCGCTTTTGAATTTGGAATAGAGATGGACCTAAACGGGATTTGTAAGAGTTTTGTTAAATAGTGTAGCCATAAGAGATGGATATTGCTCCCATACAAGTTTGGCCCAGCACGGACACTTTAACTCATCATCACTTTCGTCAGACAAACGATGCCTCATCAATGCGGAATTGGCAATAAACACAACGCATTTTAACAGTTAACAAAGTCCAATTCACTTGCAAATCGTTATCCAGAAGTAAATGCCGTAGTCTAGGTTGGTGTGCAGAATAGTCCGTACAAAGGTAAAGCCAAGTCGTCAAGAATCCACAAAATCGCAAAAATAGTTTAAAATCCCACGTTAGCCGTTGACCACAAACAATGGAATGACGTGCGTTGTGCGTGGATGTGACGCATATTTTCCCATGTTTACCGCAAATAAATGTTTTTTCTTTCTTTCTTTCAACTATGATCCATTTTTAGAGATATGAGGACCAGGGTGTAAAGTTCACTCATACTCTTTAGAAAAGGGAGGATCCTCCGACCAGATGGATGTCGTATCTGGTGGGCAACTGCCCGATGATTGTTGTCGGGAAGTTGTATATATGCTATCTGCGCAGTAAATTCTGCTTGCGCGATGCAGGATTGATGCGTTTGTTCGCATGTGGCGGTGTACATACCGCCACATCACTCCCCTGCGAAGACCGGAGGTCGATAGTGGACTAAGTCTTGTATCTTGCGATGCTTGCCAATGCCAGTTGGGTTCCAGTGGGTTGGAACCGGGTGTCGCATAGTTCGCGGTGAGTCGGAACTGTCTGCGAAGATGCCCCAGTGAGTCGGGGTGGCTGACTGCTGATGTCGACCAGGAGAGGGATTAAGCGCTCTGCTTGTGGACCGGCCGAATGTGCAGTGTGCTGTGCCAAGGTTGCTGATGAGGCTGAAGGTGATGACCAGGTATGCGCTTGCGCTGCATGCTGATGGTCAGGACAACTGTTCAAGCCGTGGTTGCTGGCTGGCTGTGTGACTTGCGGGAGTGATGATGATGACGTCACGCTGAAGTAGTTGCACGAAGGCTGCGCTGACGTTCATACTCGGGGTCACCAGTGAAGAGATGATGTTCATCACGTCGGGGTCACCAGTGAAGAGATATGAGGAACAGGGTGTAAAGTTCACTCATACTCTTGGAAAAGGGAGGATCCTCCGACCAGATGGATGTCGTATCTGGTGGGCAACCGCCCGATGATTGTTGTCGGGAAGTTGTATATATGCTATCTGCGCGGTAAACTCTGCTTGCGCGATGCAGGATTGATGCGTTTGTTCGCATGTGGCGGTGTAGATGCCGCCACACATTTTCCGTTACATGTTTTCAATACCGTTATAGTACGAAATAATTTATACATTTTTATGTACGGATGTTTAGATTGTATGTACTTTTCATGTTTCGTTTTATGTATTTTTAGTTTATCAAGGTGTAAGTATAAAATAAGGAAAACCGCAAAAAAAAAACAATCTTATGTGTAAGAATACCTTCTTAGAAATTACGTTGATACATTCCAATCTTCACAATGATTTACCATCATTGTGAAGATTGGAATGTATCAACGTAATTTCTTAGTTTTTATTCACATTGTTCTCACATATATCAACAAGAATAGTATACCCAGGATTTTGAAATATCTTGATTAATTAAAGAGTATCCATGGAGTTTCTTGCCCGTTCTTCTCCATAGAGATGTACGTTTTGGAATGGGCAACTAGCTTCAACTTTCTGACTAACTGACTGACTCTTTGAAAATTCAAAGGTGTAAATGGTTTAATTGAAATAAATGCTTTTAGTTTGAGCTTTAATTTGGTCCACTAAACACAATAATAACCAACCTTAAGCTAAATATAAACCAATTACAATTAGATTCTCAATGTTGGTAACATAATTATTTTGGTAATTCATTACCTGCTAACCAAAGATATACGAGAGGGTCTGCCTAAAGTGGGTGGTTGTCCTAGGTTCGTGGTTACCCTACAAGTGTCGCCCTGCTACGAGAAGGGTAGTCACAAGCCACAGACCGCTACGTCTGCTTCACTATCTTAACGTTTCTTGGTCTCTTATTAGGTCGTATCACTTCAACAATTTTACTAGAACATTAACATAATATTTTATTTAGTTAACTTAAGTGCGTTCAACTGTGGCATCTTTACTTTCCATAAGCAACTTTACCCATGAGTATTGTACATAATTATATATCTCATTACTAAAAATCTGTTGCCGCCATTAAATTTCAAAGTGATACAATAGAAAAAAAAACTACTATCTGTAATAGTTTATTTTAAATATTGATTTAACTAATTTGTGGTAACGTAAAAAAGACACATTTTATTTATATCTTAAATCCAAAATCAATAAATTATTTTATTGGTTCTTCAAAGTAATGGAAAGACTATCTTCTTATATTAAGATAGGTATACACGAAGCGATAAATATATGTTTTCAAAATAACGCATATTTCGATATAGTGATTGGTTAAATTACCCAATATACACATATGTAGATACAACACATTAGATCAGTTCTATTATTGGGACGCGCCTAAATGACTAGATGTATGAACGTGCCCAAAGTAAAAGGAGTACGTAGGTAGGGGTTGTAGTAAGGGCGTTTTGTAGTTTCTGCCTACACCCATGGTAAAAGCAGTGAGATTCTGTGTTTTTGTATGCATATTATAGCTAGGTATATGTGTTACGGCTTTTATGTCGATTGTCATGACAAAGTCAAGACATGTAATGACATGAAAGTTTATGTCATTCGTGTGTAGCCAATCTAAGGTGTATAGGTTCTTGTGGCTCGCATCTTGAAAATTTTCTTGTGGTTTCTTGTGGTGTTACGACGACCTTTGGTTTCTTATCGTATCGTATCGTATCTGTTGTTACTGCTCTCCTAACTGACCCCGGCGCTCAAGGACTTTGCATCTTCTCATTTCGATTTACCTTGGCTACTTGATTTTGAACAACAGATTGTTGCCCTATTTGTAATGGAGAATTGACGCTGCACTAACTTTGGCATAGCAACGCTTCGATTAAGGAGCCATTTGTTGGATTCGCATGAAATTCAATCTGTTATATTATAGTATATTACACCGCGATTGGAGACTTATAAGGGTGTAGCGTGTATTTGTTTATACTTATTTATGTTTTTTATTTTAGGGCACTACGTCGTATCATGTGCGCCATTCTTGCTGGTAACTGGCTAGGCAGATATCTAACTCTGGTACAAGTGGAACACCAAGCCCTAGTGTTGGTTGACGTCATGTGTGTGTAAACTGTGAAAGATGCCAGATGTGTGTTCATTTACACAGACTGACACGTAAGCCTGAAAGCAGTAGACACATCATGATGTCATCAGAATGGATTTTTTCTCAACCAGTATAAAAAATGTTTGGTGTTCCAAGATAATGTTTAATTAAATAGGAATACTGGCCTGTGCTTGTCCCACTGCTACCTCCGGTCTCCGGAGGGGAGCGATGTGGCGGCATCCACACCGCCACATACGAACAACGCATAACACTGACGTCACACAAATTCTGCATCGCGCAATCAGTGTCTACCGCGCAGCTAGCATATATACTACTTCCTGTCATCAATCGTTGGGCAGTTGCCCACCAGATACGACATCCATCTGGTCGGAGGATCCTCCATTTTCAAAGAGTACGAGTGAACTTTACACTCTGTTCCTCATATCTCTTCATGTCCATTCTGGACCAAACTTGTATAGGAGCGGTATCCTTCTTCTTTACGTATTTCTTTATTATTCCGTGGCGTTAAGTGAGAAGCGGTCCCTATCGCTACAGTTTCGGGACTTAGGACTAGTCCGACTTGTACCAACATGTCAATTAGTGACTTTTTTTTTTTTTTGTAATCGGGACAGCAAACGTAACATCAATCGTTTGTCATAATCTTATGAGTGTCACTAAAAACAGTAATCAAAATTCAATATGGCAACAACCAGATGCCATATAGTCGACGAACTACGTCAAGTAGAGTATTGTTGAATAGGTCTTTGAAAATCATCTCTATGTTTCAAAAATCAATTATGTTTCTCTTATCATTTATTCATTTTGAATGATCATTTAGGATCTATAACGACAAAGTTGGATAGCAACCATTCTCACTTAGACGAGTTCGAGCCGCCGACTAGTGAACCTTGCACTAGTCGCCGCGGTCCGAAATCGTTGGTGGGTGTGGCCAATATGCATATTTAGTTTATGTATTAAATTATTTGGTGTTATTTATTTTGTATTGTTTATTTAGTTTCTGTTCATTTATATAGTGAACAAGACGATGATTTTTTACGAAACCGAGCGTAAAATTTAATAAACAGACCTTTGGGCGTATAGATTTTATGAAAAAAGCGCATTATGTGTTTATTCAAAATAAAGTTATTTAAAATTTTGAATAAATTGTCTATTCCTGTAAGGAAAAAATTTGTTATTTTCATAATCCAGGAGTTATTTATTTGAGCTCAAAGATGCTTAGAAATGTGGAAGCTCATGACTTATAAACCGTTTATTTTGAATTCTGGTTCCTTACAGGGCTAGATAATGACGAGACAAGTAGATATAATTTTTAGTTTTCCCCATACTTCGTTTGTATCGAAGAATCACAGACTAGCGCGTGTCCTTAAATTGTCAAAATTTTATTTTGTAATAATAATAATAATTTATTTAGGTACATAAAGGTTTTGAAGTACATGAGGGACTTACAAACTATGCATAATTGATGACATGGATCAGGTACAACTAATTGTTGGGTGAATCGCTGCTCACCTAGCTAGATCACTGAGTGATCTGTATTAAGGGAGAGACAGTTTAGACTCCCAATTGGGATATCACAATAATCATGTTACTTATTCTTTCGATCTTAACATATAAAATAAATAAAAAACTTTAAATTTAGATTAAATAAGACTAATAAAATGAGACGATGATGATGATGAACACAGCAGTGGTGGCCCAGTGGTAACGGCCGCGACTTACGAGTTGTAGGTCGTAGGTTCGAACCCAGCCAGGCGCTTTACTTTTTGTAAATTATTTCATCACCACTGTTCTCAAAACGGTGAAGGAAAACATCGTGAGGAAACCGGCATGTCTTAGAACCAAAAATTCGAGGACATGTGACATCTACCAACCCGCAATGGGCCCGCGTGGTGGATTACGGCCCACTCCCTCTCACAGAGTGGAGGCCTTTGTCCCAGCAGTGGGAACATAATAGGCCGATTATGTATGTATTATGTAATAAAATGAGAAGTGGAGTGTTGTGAGTCGAGTGAGTGCGTGTGGGGGTGTGTGTGTGTGTGTGTGTGAAAGAGTGAGAGTATGTGTGAGCATTTGGAACTTGAAATAATAGGAAATAGGGTTACTTTCATGTAGGTGTTAAAAATAACTTTTCAGTCTCGTCGTAGGTTTTATTCAGGAGGAATGCACGGAGGGCGACTTTGCATTTGCTATGTGGTAAATTATAGATATATAAGGACGCGTTTATTTTATTGTACAAGTAAGGGCCAAGATAGTAGAAAAATCTCTTAGTGTATTTCACCTGACTTTGTGGAACAGTACAAATCATATCTTTCCGACGTTTGTTAATAGTAGTAAGAGGGGTTTTTAAGTGTTGGAGAAGAATGGTTTGCAGAATGAAATGTTACCTTACGTTGAGGACACTACAGTTTTTGTAAAGTTCTGTAGTTGGAAACAGAATAGGTCGAAATGTTGCAATTTTCAGTATAGCTCTGTGGGAAACTTCCACAGGTTTTAGGGCAGTTTTTGTGGCGCCACCCCAGCATCTAATACAATAAGTAATAATAGATTGACATAAGGCGTAATATACATTGCGAATAAGAGACTGCTTGGCGACGTGTCGCAGAGTTTTAAAAATATATATAAGTTTTCTGACCCTGCCTGTTACCAAGTTTATATGTGTTTTATAATTCAGATATCGATCTAAAGTTATACCTAGGTACTTAATATTATCAACTGTATCAATGATTGAACATTGGCATGTGTGTAAATGTTTACTGTTACAGGAGTGAGCCTTTAAAATGATGGGAATATCTGGTTGTGAGGTCGGTGAGGTAGAGAACGTCATCAATTTCGTCTTGGGTGTGTTAAGTGTTAGAGAGTGGGATCGAAGCCAATCAAAGGCAATTATCTGAAGTTCTGACCACGAATTAGCGAAAAAGGTAAGAGCTGTGTCATCAGCAAAAGACACAATTTTTGCATTTGTGATGTTGAGATTGCAGAGGTCATTTAAAAATATGAGAAACAGCGTAGGTCCAAGTATACTGCCCTGCGGCACACCATAACAAATCGGGAGCTCGTTGCTGAATTGGTCACTAATTTTCACTACTTGCATTCTACCTGCCAGATAGCTTCTAAAAAGATGAAAATGTTGAGGTAGTCGTGGGAGCGAGCGTCAAGTGACATCGGTTTTATATCGATGTTAATGTCACCAGTAATAGCTACAGTTTTGATATTGGAAAAAGTGGGAATTATGTTA
Source organism: Dasypolia templi (assembly GCA_963555695.1). NCBI lineage: Eukaryota > Metazoa > Arthropoda > Insecta > Lepidoptera > Noctuidae > Dasypolia > Dasypolia templi. The sequence continues at coordinate 20,996,041 of OY743141.1, read as the reverse complement.
ATGAGGGAGGATAGAAAAAGATCAAGGTTGCTAATCGACGGCGACCGGTAAATGCACAGAATGGCTACGTCAGACCCCACCTTGATTGATAATCCGGTGGCGCAACCACCAAAGCAAAGTTCTTCACAGGTGACAGTTAGGTTGGACCTGACATAGACCACAACACCATCACTCTGATTTATGTTTTTGGCAGTGCTGTACATAATAAAGTTTTGGATGTTAGGGATGTTGAGGTTACTTGAACACAATAACCAGCACTCCGTCAAGACCAAAATATCACAATCAATCGAGAGTCGCTGTAGTAGTGTTTGCAGACTAAGAAAATTACGATTGATTGATCTAATGTTTTGTATAAGGATTTTTAGATAATGTTTTGGATGTTTAATAATCATTTTCGCCTGCTCTGGGGTACAAGCGTGTGAATCCGATACAGAAAAATCATCAACAGTGTCCATAAGGGCATTTGCATTGTCAAGCATTTTGTATGGTAAGGACAAGGGAAGTCTGTTGTCTATAAAGCTTGGAAAACAGGTTCGAAAAAATCACGTAAGAAACATGTAGTATGAAATGTGAGCGTGTAGTGGAGAGTGTGAATTGACGTGTAAAGCTAGTGTTGTGAGAGATTGTTTGTGTATACCACGAGTTAACATTTGCGATAAAAAAGGGAAACAATTTATAGCTACTAATTTTAACAAGTAATAAGAAATTTAAAAATGTAACAAAAAATAAATTACAATATGGTCTTACTGGAATAATTAGTCATTCATTAATGGGTTACGACATATGCAGTAGGTGCTGTTTTTAACTAATATGTACTGACCATCGACGTTTTTTTTTAACATGACACGTCCATTTGACGTCCAACAAAACGCAAATCCATTTAATTTTGCGAAGTTTCTAGCTGCGTAGAATATTTTTTTAGTAAGCGGTGTAAGCTGCTCAGCAATATAAATAGGTGCTTTAGGTCCATCGAAGCCCAAGTGAGTAGAATTCACTTTATTCGTAGGGTGTTTGGTATTAAACTGTTTGGCAGCTAAAAGAAAGTTACTTTTTTGTAGAGTGTTTGAAAATTCAATGCATAAGCTGGATGTTTTACTTTCTTTTTTGGACGGTAGTCTAGTAACGTCTTTGATGTCTGAGAGTTGTAAATTGTTTTCCAATTGTTTGGACAGATTTTGAACCAAGATGTTTACATCTTGGTTCTTTAGAGTGCCTTTGGTTTCTTTCTGGCACTTGGGAACATTACGAACCTCGATGCAGGTCTTAATACAACTGCGATCTATGTTGTTAAGTTTTTCTTCAAGTGAAATCAACTTTTCGGCCATATTGTTACGTTCAATTTCTAAGTTAACAATTTTAGTCTCCAAAGAGATTAATTGATTCGTTACGGCTGTCATTGATTTCTCGATTTCATGATTGGTTGCCTCAATGTTTGTGTAATGGGATTTAATTTCAATGATATGCTCCTCAAATTTGTCCATGCGAAAATTCTGTGAACTCATTAATTCATTTATCAAATCCTTGAGATCAGATTTGATGTCGTTCTTCAGACCCAGAAAATGGTCCTCAAAGCGCTCCATATAGCTACCCTCTTTCATCAGCCGAGAGCGCTTTTTACCTCTCTGGGTGATGTGTTCGGGGCTAATTCAGACGATAGGCCTTCTTCCTCACAAAGTTTTCGTATATCGGACTCGGAGCGAGAAGGTGTAGCTTGATGATTACTTGATTTGGGCGGCGTTTTGTACATGTTTTGATCCAATAATAATAACAATAACAATATGTATAAGTAACTGATGATTATCTTGCGGCTTGATTACACTTCGGTTAAACAAGTTTCATATTTTTAACAAAAAAAGATAATAAAAAATAAAATATGTATCGGGATAGGCCCTCATCAGCGATATTACACTTGCACTTTGTAAGTAGGCGTGGATTGTCGGGCGAAGAAAATAGAGATACTAGTTACAGCACAATCACTTTATTTCACTCACAATTTCTTATAAAATAATCACTATGAAATAACCTGAAGGCAGAGGTCCGACATATTAAATGAAAGTATGAAATATAGCAGTAACCAACTTATTTATTCCAACCGCTTGTTAATTAATTAAATAGATCGCTATAATAGCTCTAGGCACTACAGCAGGCGCACCGGGCCGAGCCTGCCACAAGAATGATCCCTTCCAACGCTGCGCACTCGCTTACATAAAGTGGCCTGAGTAGTGGGGAGAGTGGGGAGGTGAATATGCCATTTCGAACAGCTTAACTCGGCCCGTTGCACGTCTGTTTACATAGGTCACGCCGACACGGCCATACTGACGTGCGGACGTCCTCGTACGCGTAGTCTCATCAAGCATTATCTAAAATGACAGACCGTTATTACTAATGTTCGTTTCTTCCTGACTAGCAATCTGGTCCGGATCATCCCTTCACAGTTTGCTACTTACTCTAGACCGCTCGACATCGAGCCTTCGTGATTTATCCTAATACTAGCAATCTGGTCCAGTTCACCCCTGCAGAGTTTGCAACTAATTCTGGACCGCTTGTTATTAAGCCTACAGGACCTTAGCAATCTGGACCGGTTCACCCCTTCAGAGCTTGCTACTAATTCTGGACCGTTCGTTTTTGAACCTACAGTACTCATCATTTTTTTTACCTCTTTTTTTTTTGTTCTCTGGACCAGTCATTGCGGACTCTACAGGGTTACCTCATATGCTAATTATAAGTTTTTATTTGAATTTTAATAATAGACACAACTTAGACACTCCACTGAACGCGTAGCAGGCCTGTGTAATGCCGACCGAGTCTCAAGTAATACAGCCAGAAAATCGTCACTTCAATGTGCATAAGCGTTCGGTGTTGTGTCATAGTGTCACGTCACCAAATGTATCGTAGCAGACAAGTAATTCATATTCATGACACTAAACTAACAGCGACAACTATGAAATCTAAATAACAATAATTTTAGTATTGAAGCGCCGTCACAGCCAGACTGACATTCGCACGTCCTTGTCCTCCATCCTCTTAAGTCGCCATAACCGCGGGCCCATTTTCTGTAAAGGGAATAAAACTGGTAGACACATTACTTTGTACGCTCGTCCATCAGTGACATTCATTACAATGTTTTATATTCCCACAAACTCAAACTTTAGGAGCTGACCCGGACAACTGAAATAGGCGTCCCTCCAACCAGCTATCTCGCCGAATAACATGGACCGGGCAACCCATCAGCGTTTTAGACTACCCAATAACACACACCATAGGACGTCAACCCGCATGAGTCGGTCCCTTACTTTATCTCACAGATTAGTACCAATGTTACGTTTAATTACGTTTCTTCACTCTCCGAGGCCGAGAGGTGTCCAGAGCTGGCGGATAACGTACGTGAACTACAAATAGACAAAGCATCACTAAAACCACCCGACGACGCCCACTCCACTCGTCAATCGCGGACTGCCGCCACCTCGGCCTCCTTCAAGCTACCAGTCAAGGTGGTAGCTAAATGCACCAAGCCCTCACTTCCCCCGGGCATTGCACGAAAATACTTAGGACCATATTTGCATTCTCTATTAGACACACAACAAAGGGAAGTCTGTACTCCCTGCGAAGCACAATCGAACACCCCCTGTCACATTCAATGAAGTAGGAATCACCACTGTAGAACGGTCTCATTTTTCCCACTGTGAGGCAGCAACTCTCCCAATATTCTCGGATGCTATCTTACGAATTTCACCCAAATCTAACCGAAACCCAGACTCAGAATATGAAGCCACACTTAAAAACCGCGCCCGAGTCCCGAACACAAGTTCTGTTTGTGTGTACCCTAGACCTTGCACCATCCGTCGCTAGCTGCACTTCGAGAAACTCGCCGCGCCAGGTACCACCAGATTCACTTTCGATTATAACAAGTAAGCACCTCAATGTCCTCATGACTCTCTCTACCTGAACACCTGCCCTGCCAGAACCGTTAGCAACAAGGTGCAACTCTACACCATGTTCACCATAAAATTGCTCTGTCTGCGCCAATACAATACCCACCCCGATCCGAAATGATCCGCGTAGTCGCACCAAAAAGATAGAGCCTCCTTTAGTGCTTCATCTGCACCTGCTGCATCCAACTAAGAAGTGCACTCGAGAAGGACGCATTTAGTGAATCAACAATGACAAGAATACTCCCTACCATCGATTCCTCCACACAATTTCTCCGCGATGTCTAAATGTAAAGTATAAAATTGTGCAGAAACCCCAAGCATAGGATGGAGTCCACGTACCCGTTGACCCCCCAAACAATCCCTTGAGGCCCAGCACACAAGTGTGAAGTTCAATCAGTGCGTTCCAGTCAAATCATTTTAGTCAGAACCGGTTCTGATGTTAGTATTTCGATCACTTTCTTGCAAATATCTTGTCCGTCCATTTGATAGGCCCTTTTAATTAGATTCAAGATTCTTAACGTAAAACACGTGAAATATGGGGCAACCCGCCAAAAACTAATCTAAAGGACCTACAGATCGCTCAAAATAAAATGATTAAACTGTTATTTCACTATGATTACCTTACACCTACAGTTAAAATTTACAGGGAAACGAAACTCATGAAATTTAAACAACTTCCTGCATATTGTACCAGAATACTTAAAAATACTAAGTAAGTTCATTAACACAAAAATGCATCAGGTACACAATCGCAGCAATAGTAGGAGGGATCACATTTTACTACCGCGAGTGCGGACAGTCAATGGCGAGAGAACAATTATTTTTGCGGGAGTGCAACAATATAATAAGCTACCTATAGAAGTAAAGAATGCGAACTAAACGTTTGTTAATTAAATTTAAAAAATCACTTTATAAATGATCAAACACTACTCCATTAAACAGACTTGCCCTACTACTGTATTGCTATACTGTGGCACTGGGATCGCATTCCTTATCTACGGAAATTATTTCTTTTGCGGGTGGATCGAAAAGTTTTAAGTTTTGTTTTAGTTAATAATGTTATTTGCGTACGAAAAGAAATGGTATTACAACTTACATGATTTAATATAAATTCAAACAATAGCTGCTTAGTTTGTGTGTCGAAGTTATACTTTAAGTTTAAAAACGTTCTCAAGTAAGTGAAATCTTTGTAATTTCTTATCGAGAAATAAATTTCTTTAACCATAAACACCATACCACCAATAAAGAATCAATTATCCTTTCGCACTGAACTAATGCGAGTTTATCTTCACCATGTAGGTCAGTGTTGATGTTGTGGTATATGATAATGAAACTCTTCAGTAACGTTAACTTTCTTACCCCAAACAGAATGTAATTTTGTCAATATCCGTACGTACATGGATATCACTATCTAATAGATCCCTTCCTATAATAACTGGTTCTGTAATTGAGTTAACAGGTACAACATGAAACAAAAAGGACACTGACGTGTTTAATTTCACCACGGCTCAGTATTCTGCGATTCATATTTAACGTTTTCTTTGCCTATACCTGTAAGGTAAACTAAATCACAGCGCATACTGCCCTGGATTTTTTGACAAAGCTAAAAGCTACAAGCGAACTACCAGTTTATCTATTAAAAAGAAAAGGAACGAGCTCACCGGATGATGTGGTTGTCCATACACGTAGCAGGTGCGACGGTTCGTATCACGACTCTTCGGTGCTGGTGCTCGATTCGAATTCTTCACTTCTGTCAAAGGTTCGTACTGCCACTTGATTCAATCACTTGATTTTTGGACTGTTGTGCTTCAACGATGGAATGTGCCATTGAAGCGATTGTCATTATCAGGATCAAACCGTATCAGTCGCGCAGTTGCGGTGAAATTTGACTTTTGCGGTTAAGTGTTTGCCGGAAGTCGTGATAGCAAAAACTCCATATTTTGAATAGATTAGACGTTGGCCCACACTTCACTATCGTCATTATTTTCTTCAGGTTTTTGCCCTTCGAATCCCAATTCTGATATCGGGATAGGCCCTCATCAGCGATATTACACTTGCACTTTGTAAGTAGGCGTGGATTGTCGGGCGAAGAAAATAGAGATACTAGTTACAGCACAATCACTTTATTTCACTCACAATTTCTTATAAAATAATCACTATGAAATAACCTGAAGGCAGAGGTCCGACATATTAAATGAAAGTATGAAATATAGCAGTAACCAACTTATTTATTCCAACCGCTTGTTAATTAATTAAATAGATCGCTATAATAGCTCTAGGCACTACAGCAGGCGCACCGGGCCGAGCCTGCCACAAGAATGATCCCTTCCAACGCTGCGCACTCGCTTACATAAAGTGGCCTGAGTAGTGGGGAGAGTGGGGAGGTGAATATGCCATTTCGAACAGCTTAACTCGGCCCGTTGCACGTCTGTTTACATAGGTCACGCCGACATATGCAAAAAGTTTGACGGATCGTTGGGTTCGAACACGAGGTTTCAAGCTCGGTAGCTTTGTATGCAGACGCTTTGCCGCAACACCAGCTGCACGCTGTTGGTTAGTATCAAAAATGGTAAATGCTTGCTAAGAAAAAGTCCAGTAAGTCTGGGTGCGAATGACCGTTAATGACTCAGTTTTTTGTTTGTGAAGGACACTTCGCACAATCACACGGTTTACGGAAAGTTTTAGATGTTTTTTTTTGTTAATAGCACGAGTAATATTTTGAGTACTGGTATTGCTTATGCACTGTTTTGTAGGTATTGATGTTGATCACTTAACCAGGTGACTTTCGTAATGATAAGTGCACTTTTTACCATTAATTAAGAATAAAATGCCCGGTGGCTCAATAACATGACCGCTCGCGACAACGTTCACGTTCCATTCTCCATGTTATAAGTTTTTGTTTTTTTGGTTGGAAAAAGATCGGTGTAATGTTCTTCAGAGCGTCCCATTCCATCATTAGTTTGTAGTCTTTGACATTGCTATGTCATGGAATACATTTCTATATCAATAGTATTTCTCGAAACCGATAGTTCACTGTTTGTAAGTTCACTAAAAGTGAACGTGTAAAACAATTTGGAAACTTTGCCGACCAGAGAGGAGGATGGGAACAATGAGGCTTGCGGGTTGTTACAAATTTGTCCCGTCAAATGTGCGAGAGCTGCAAACAACTCTGCAAGACTTGCTGCAAGTTATTGTGGGATGCTCGACATTTATTAAACATTTGTTGCAACTTCTGCAAGTGGATTTCTTGTGTCTGCAACTATTTGGGAGTTAACTGAGTTTTGTAAATCTTTTTGTTTTATTTATTTTGTTGCTTTATTGTTTTATCCAGGATATCTAGACCTGTTCGGGACGCAGTTTGATTCATGGTCACAAGCATAACCCATAGCTTATTGCGAAACATAGTCCGGAGTACGGTCTTTTTTATTGTTTCTGAGATAGCAAAGCAAGTGCGACTCCTTTGGTATTGAAAAAGGACATTGGGGCGCTAACATGGCGGTAACCACATCAGATGGGTTTTCTGCTTGTTTGCTATTTAAAACTATGGGAAACTAAAGTTGTTATGACAGCTGCGCGCTCAGATTATCCAAGGCCAGGCGCGGCGCGTGGGTCTTTGCCGGGAATGATACCATTTTAATAATAATAAACGTTTAGAATTTGGTAATGGTGCTGATTCTCTTGTCACAAATGCCTCTAAACTAGACTAAAAATCACCAAATGATTCTTGCCAAACGACGATTTCCCATTCTGAAATTGAGTAAAGTGACACTTAGACAATATTTTAGTTTGAAAGCATTATGATGGCACTGAGTTATTAATATAGTGAAAATGGCAATTTTGTTATTCTGAATTTAACGTTTTCCACCTAAAATTTTGATTTTCTAACTAATTCTGAACATGAATCTGACCATTTTTAATCGCGATTAAAACGTGTGGCATAAAATTAGTTGTCGTGAACTAAAATTTACACCTACACCTCGACTTCAGGCGCAAAACCAGTACATTAGACTTTTCTTCTTTTGCTTATATCTCGAAAATGGTGTATCCTACCGCAAAAAAAGAAAAAAAAAACGATCCGCTTTATGAAACCCTATATATTTCCATACAAAAGTATATTTTTTATATTGTATAATATTTTTTTATATTACCATACAAAAAGTGGAAAATTCCTCATAAAACATGTCGAGGCTGCCACCCCTCGCCCCTCCGACTCTAAAAAAAACACGGGGTAGGGCAAAAACGTTACGAAGCCAAAAGAAAAAAAAATACTTGTGATTTTAGTTGTGCCAAAATTATTTTTAAATTTAGAGACGTTTTTTGCAGACTAGCTCTAAGAAGCCAAAAATAAATAATTTTAGTGAAAGATTAGTTAGATTAGTTCGGTGTACAAGAAAATCGGCACCATTATGTATTTATTTAATTTTGTTATTTTTATCTTATTGAATGAACAATACCGGTTGAATACCAGCGCTGGGGCTCTGTCGTGCAAAGAATCGTAGCATTATGCTGAGCGATGGCCGTTTTGCGTGGATGTCACGCATATTTTCCCCAACTTGTTATTTTTGTGTTTGTGTTCTTTCTCTGCTTCATGTTTACCGCAAATGATCGTGTTTTCTTTCTTGTGAAAAACAAAATAAAACAATGCAAAGTAAATGAAGCACTCTATTCGTTACACAACCACAGCCATTTTAAGTCTCAATTGACCGTCTACATTTTACACATTCACCATTACAATACTAAATTGTAAAGATTTCCTGTATTGTCATTATTTGTTTAATTGTTTTCATTATGCATCACTTTTATAGGAACTTCTTCTTAAGCAAAAGTCTTAATTTTTAAAAGCTTACAAAATTATAAGCAGACCTAGGTATTACTTGATTTTCGTCATTGAACGTAAGTACTCTTTGTTGATTTTTCATGTTCAGTAAATAAATGATCTTCATACAACATTTTGTCCGCCTTCAAAAATGTCTGTTAAATGATTTAAAAATTTTGCCATCCTTAAAATTATTTGGACGTTTTCTTATTAATTGTTTACTGGCACTTATTAAGGCTTCATATAAAGTATTAGTTTTTAATTGCGATTCGAACTTTTCACAATGTTCGAAAAGTGTGGGGTATAAGTAGTTCAGTTCTGCGTGATCTAATGTAGGGAACAAGTGATGAAGAGCATGGTCCCCAAACCGAGTAAGCGATTTAAAATGGTTGCCCGCGTCATCGATTCTCTCCACTATCGTATCCAGCTGGTGCAGACCCCAATCAATTTTTTCGTCCCTGAAAAAGGAAAAACATAGCTTTAAATAAATCAGTTGATGTTTAAATTAAAATAAATAAAGATACTTCAAGATACAGCCGTTTTTTATTAAATTTGGAATTTTTTTCTTAATTTTTTTGTGCTCAGTCATAAACTACTTTCATGTCAATGCTTACAATTGACGCTGACATGAAAAGGATTTAGAAAACTTATTTTCGTACGAAGACTTATTGAAGGACTTAAGATGTTTGAAACTTTATCTATATTGCTATGTATATTGTCTGTCGAAGCCATCTATCAATTTGATCAATTCTAAATACGTTTCGTATATTATTTTTCGCATCACTTTACCCTACGATGGAAACGGATTTACGTGTAATTTGCGCCTGACGAAATATGTCGAGTAATTGTTACATAGTACTTTTGTTAAACTGTCAAATGTAAATCAATCTGACGTCGGATTCCAGTCTCGCCAGATGCAGCTGAAAACCAGTTTTTTTAATGAAACGACTTACATGAATCAAAGTCAAAAAAATTATTTCAAATGGGCACATAAATGGCGGCACTTTTGAACATTTAGAACAAAAAAAAAGATTCTAGTTGCCCCTTCCAAAAGGTTCTTTCGTATGGAGAAGAATAGGCAAGAAACTCCACTGTTACTTTTTTAAATGTTTTACAATATTTTTTACTTGTACATTACTTATTAAATTATATGTGAAGACAATGCACCGAGAGTAAAAATACTTTAACACAATAGGTAAAACGAATTAAATATAAATCGATGGCTGGTAAATGAATTATATGATAGATAAGTTAAATAAGTTCCCTAATTCTATATCATGACTAGCTGACCCCGCAAACGTTGTGTTGCAAATTTTTTTTTTTTTTTGAATATTTAAAAAAAAAAATACATGTTGGCCGATTCTCAGACCTACCCGATATGCACACAAAATTTCATCAAAATCGGTCAAGCCGTTTCGGAGGAGTATGGCAACGAAAACTGTGACACGAGAATTTTATATATTAGATAATTCGAAACTCCTTGGTAAGACTGGTTGTCAGACTTTCGTCTGTCAAAGATCCATGAATGTCAACCGGGACCAACGGCTTAACGCGTTAACCGAGGCACGGAGGGGTACGTAAATAATGGTCACCCATACACGGACCGACCGCATCAAGGGTAGCTTAACCTAATCGACCGACCCGTGCGGCTGTTATTACTTAGCCACAGGCCCCGATGTTGCCAGATGTAAATAGTTTATTAAATTAATGACACGTTTGCCGATTGGAAATCGCCGAATCGTGTTCGAAACAGTTTCGTTGTACAAGTTAATGATAATTGCGTGAAAAGTGCAGTTTGATAATGGACAAAACTTGCTTCAGTTTAACCGGAAGGTTCTGACGATAAAACTTGGCTATCGACTCACTGCTGAATTGCACTAATTGCTGTAAACTGTAAAGTTCAATTTGTCGCCTTTTGAGAACAGAACTGAAGTTTCAAGTTCATTCTTTGCAAGTTGACGTAGGTATTTTGAGAAAATGTAGATAAATATATAAGATAGAATGATAGAATCAACTTTTATTTCCGCCCCGACAAGAGTGTCGCTTTGGACAGTCCCGATAAGGCTGAATGTCTTGCTGACAGCCTAGTGTCCCAATGTTCTCCCAGCTTTCAACCAGTAGACCAAGCTCACCTGAACAAGGTCGACGCTGAAGTCGAACGGAGAGCCTCCCTCCCTCCCGTCGAAGACCCTGATGATCCTCTGCCTCCCGTCACTCCAGACGAAGTGCACGACATCATTAAAGGGCTCCACGCTCGTAAGGCCCCCGGTTCGGACGGTATTACCAATAAGGTATACAAACTCCTTCCTGCCCCTCTAATAATGCTTATGATCGCCATCTTCAATGGCGCCTTGAGCAACAACATCTTCCCACAAGCGTGGAAAGAAGCAACCGTCATCGGTATCCCAAAGCCAGGCAAGCCAAAGTCTGAGCCCTCCAGCTACCGCCCTATTAGCTTACTCAATGTTCTCGGCAAAATCTACGAGAGGCTTATTTATAAGCGTCTCAAAGACTAAGCCGAAGCAAAGAGCCTCATACCCAACGAGAAGTTTGGTTTCCGAAGCCAACACTCGGGCACCCAACAGGTCCACCGTATCGTAGAGCACTTATGCGCTGGTCTGCAGCGTAACGCGACTACGTGTGTGCTATTCTTCGAAATAGCGAAAGCCTTCGACAAAGTCTGGCCCAACGGCTTGTTATACAAGCTTTACCAACTAGGAGTGCCAGATCGTCTCGTGCTCATCTTACGAGACTTTCTGTCGAATCACACCTTTCGCTATCGCATCGAGGGAGCACTCTCGTCCCTTCATCCTATTGGCGCCGGTGTCCCTCAGGGTTCCGTACTATCTCCTCTCGTCTTCACGCTGTTCACCAGCGATATCCCAAAAAGTAAAAATGCTTAGCTGGCTCTCTTCGTCGACGAAATTGTCGTTTACCATACCGGTCACTGTCCTAATGCTGTAGCTCGTACTCTCCAAACCTTCGCAAACGTCTTAGGGTGCCGAAAATGGAGAATCGACGTCAACCCCGATAAGAGCCAGGCGGTTCTCTTCTCGAGACGTCGTCGATTCCCCCTCCACCTTCCCAGCCCGATCACTATGTACGGCAAGCCGATCCATTGGGAAAAGCAAGCCAAGTACCTAGGCGTGATCCTAGATCAGAACCTTACCTTTAAGGAACATATCAAGGCGGTTCGCGCTCGCGCCTCCTACGCTCTTAGTAGACTCCAGTTTATACTGACAGCCCGAAGCAAACTGTCGTTAAAATGCAAACTGCGCATCTATACCGCAGTCATCCGTCCCATCATGACCTATGCCTGCGTAGTATTTGCGCACGCTCACCCACGTCATCTAAATAAGATGCAGACCCTCCAGAACCGTTTCCTCAGAAGGGTTACGGGTGCCCCTTACTATGTCCGAAACATAGATCTTCACGTCGACCTTAAAATGCCAACCATAAACCAGTTCATTAAACGCTTATATAAGCGTTTCTTCGTCTGTGGCATCAAACATTCAAACCCCCTGATTTCAGCGGCCGCCCGCTATACTCCCTCCCGCATTAGTAGTATTCGCCGACCAAGGCATATCGTAATCACCCCCGATGACGCCACTACCCTCCTCCAGGAGAGTAGTAAGGCCACCAGCACCCTAATTAAGCCCAAAACCCGATCGCCGTCCTACCGACCTCGCCGCCAAGGCCCGCCGCGACGCCCAAATCCACGCCGCTCCCGACTCTTGCTCGAGCCAGCCCGTGTTGCTGAGCCTGTAGCTTTAAATTTATCCCAAAATAACACCAATCCTGATCCAGCTAGTCATTTGCTGCCCTCTTCCAGCGACGCCCTAAGCCGAGGTTCGTACCCCACAGGGGGTGCCCTTAGCGTGTAGTCGCTTAGTTTTTAGTTAGTATTTAAGTTTAAGTCCTGGCTGGAAGACTTAATTTATTAGGGCAACCACAGGCAAGTCTGCTTAAGCAGACGACAAGATCAAAGGTTGACCTGCGAGATGCCAAACAAACAAACAAAATCAACTTTTATTTATTTTTGTAAGTTTATAGTATTTACAAGTTATCGCATCATTACCATGTCGATATCGTTTCATTTAAGTTTTTTTTGTAAATTAATGGTAGATTTAATTACTTAACATAGGTATCTCTATCTATCTCTTTATTGGTAAACATTGATGAGCCATTATGCATTAACGGTATAAAGACTTTAGAGTTGTGCAAAAATAGTCGTGACTACTCATGACAGTGCAGTTTAAACTTCTTAGCAAAGTATGCAAAAGAAAGTTTGTAATTCATTCAAACATTGTGCGTCAATCAAATCTACATACACGCCAGTATTTTAACCGTTAAATACCTACGTTCAACCACAACATTGCGATGACTGGCTTTCGAAGAAAATGGATGGCTGTGAATGGAGAACTTCTTTTTATCTAATTTGGGGACTCAAATACCTTTACAGAATGGTATAGAACATTGTTTCTTAAAGTAGTCCTTTCGGGATTATAGTTTTGTATAGTCGTGATTTATAAGGCAGACGAACAGATCCACGACTATATCCATGCTAGACCAATGAAGTAAATAATAGAACGGCCCAATTTGGGCATGTATAAAGAAGGCTTTTGTCCAGCTGTGAACGTTTTCCGAATATACTGATATGGTGTAACAAGTAATAAATCTATTGTTAAGCTATGTAATGTTTTTACAAAGTTTTTTTACAACAGCAAGGTCAGTATCACAAGGAACAGTGGGTCTCAGTTTCGGTTGTGGTTTCAAAGAAAAACATTGTGAAGCTGGTTATTGTCCATAAGCACTAAGAAAATATTTTAAAAACGTTGGTCAATTCTGAATTTACTTGAAGCATCAGCTTTTAGTAATTGAGAGGTGAAGAAACTTAAAACGGTTTTTTTTTATTTTATAAATAGTCTTGCTCATACGTAGAACTACATCATTTTGAGTACAAAAGAAAAACATATTTAATTTGATTCAAATTACGCGCTGTTTAACCTACCGTTACCTGATGGCGTAAAGTTCTTTCAACGACTTAACATACATACATGACATTTGTGAAAAAGGTAGCCGCAGTTTACGTCTATTATTATAGTTTTTTTTGTCGTCGAAACGAGTATTATGTTGGTACTCATAATTGAATAAACATTAGTTAATCATTAGAAAACCCACATACCTAAATCATTTAAGTTTATGTGGGTAAATACGCTGTCAATCAAATTCAATGATAAGATGCCATTTTAAAATGTGTATGAAACTTCAAAATATATTATTTCCTTGTATTTACGACATCGCATTTTAATTCATAATTCGATCATTTTCAGAATAGTACATGAGAGCTCATATGTGGTGTCCCTATATATTTTTGTTTTGTTTACAAATCTTACCTCGGAACATCTCCTTCAAAAAAGTTTCTATGACTATGGTGGCCTGCCGTCAATCCATACAGCACGAAGAAGAAACTAGCTGGTATCATAGTGAGCAACCATACAGCGATGGTCCAGTGCAGGGGTAGACCTCCTATCATATACATCCAAGCTGGTGTCGTGAATGGTATCAAGTTCTTCCAACTTAAAGACTTGCCTTCATGGTTAGTTGCGCAGAGAACAAGCCTGAAATTTGGAGAATGACTATTTTAGACATTGTACAAAGGTCCTAGAATTATTTTAGATTCGGTTGGAAATTAACTGCTTGTTTTACTAAAATAGATAATTATTGTTTTACACGTGGTGGAGGCTAGTTTTAGGCTAGTGTTTGTAATTGCTTGAGTTTAGTACACAATTTTTTAACATCTTCAAAGAACTATGCTTCTGCAGCTATAACTAATTGCTACTTTAGAATTACGCGTTGTAATTTTATGCGAAACTCGAAGCGAAGTTCAAAAATGCTCTATTATAATAGAGTAATTCCATGTTTGTAATGAAAGTCATGTATGATTGCAAATAAGGTAGAAGAGTAGTTTTAGCCAAACAATGTATTTAATCTGTAACCAATTTAAACCTTGTTGCCCTGAGCCTCGATTTAATTTAAAACAAAAACTTATCTTGTTTCCAAATATTATTGGACCCAATTAAACTACCTGCACTAATCTACCTGTGTAATCAAATGACATGTCAACAGGATAATTCCGTCGGAGTTCTCACACTATCTACGACTTAGTTAAAACTTTTGTTCGTCTGTTGAGTGAAAGTGTCGAAAACCGGTATTTGTAAACATTTTGTTTGTTTAGGAACACAAACGGTTTCTACATCATTCCGTTTTGTTACATGTATGAAGTTTGGAGTTTTAAACATGAGTAGATTCACGTGTAACGCTGCTTGTTTTAGAAAACAGAAGGGTTAGTTGCAAACATCGATCGTTCAGTTAATTTTGACTGAAACCAAAGCAATTGAATGTGTTTATTAAATTGATAACCGATGCAGTTGTTTTAATATCCATTTAAGAGTCAGTGAACTTCTCGTAACATTTATTGTGGTACTCGTACTCTTGATAACGTTAGACATTGTAACATATTAAAATTAACTAATATCGTACTAGCAAAATCTGATTTCATCCTTAGCAACCAGCTAGAAAACAGATAATTTTAAGGCGAGGTAAATAATTCAAAGGAGGTTAAGGTACTTACTCTGTAATTAATAATGTCAATAAAGACGCTCCATAAATTATAGGGTAGTAGAACGCGCCTATTTGAGCCCATATGGGTTTGTCTTTGTACGGTAGGAACTGTAGGAACGGCTCTATCATGGACAGCTCAAGATCTTGAGCTGTATTTGTGTGCAAGTGATGGGACATCGCATGCGAGACTTGCCAGTCACTGAAAAAGAAGAAAAAAAAATGTAAAAGAAAAAAGACAGAACACACAGAACCAACACAGAACACACAGGACATACATAATGATTTGTCATTATTTTGAGGTACAGTTGTGTAACATATTCTCATTTAAATATTTAAAAATTTGTTGATTTTCCCCGCATTTTTTGTCAACAAATCTTCATAAAAGGCACACTTTTTTTTTCTGATGCAGGCTCCTCTTTATCTCAGCGAGAACTGACTCCTAGTAAAATAGTATGTTGAGAGTTTCAGAATTCTGTCATTACTTAACTTCCCTACGTAGTTCAATATTATCTATTTAAGACCAAAGACAATAAAGCAATTTATACTGTTAATTGATCAATTAAAACCAGTTGCAAGTCAAGCAAGTCACGATTATTAACTGCTTTGACTTGAGTTTGAATGGGATGAAATCGGAAATGAGAGTTAAAAGCCATTAAGAGATAGCTAGTTATTTTTAGTATACAAAATGAAAGTGATATTTTATCTCACATCAATACCTACATTTTAAATTGTTTGGATCGTGGTCATGTTTATCGTGGCATCAGTGGCGTTCCCTAGAACGTCTTAAGTAAAGTGTATCTGCGGGCACTCTAGCTCGCATGAAGAAAACACACCTTTGCACACCCTGTGAAAATGTCTGGTTTCTGACCACACATTTGCACAGGGTGTGCAAAGGCCATGGATTCCCCATTTTGCCAAATTGCACTGTTAGGAGCGGCAATTGCTTTCCACTAAATAATAAGGCCACTGCAGTTCATTTCCAAGATGCTCCAGGGGTTTAACGAAGTTGTGATTATTTCAAAAATATAGGAGTCAGAATAAATAAATAGAAAGTGAGTCTGTATGTGCTGTTTGTCCTGGCTTTCACGTCTCAACCGACCGACACGAAATTAGGCACACGGAGTTTGTGTCACGACGACGAACACTGGCAATGTTACTTTTTATTGTTCTTATAAAAACCTGGCTTACGGTTAAAGAGTACTAAGGAAGCAGAGAGGGTCAAACATTTGATAAATCTAATATATAAAATTCTCGTGTCGCAATGTTGTACCAAACTCCTCCAAAACGGCTGGACCGATTTGTGTGAAATTTTGTGTGCATATCGGGTAGGTCTGAGAATCGGCCAACTGGCAAAAAGAGTTTTTGCCAGTTCTTCTCCATTGGAATATACTGCGCTTTGGAATAGGCAACTAGCTTCATCACTCTGACCAACTGACTCCTTGTTAATTCAAAAGTGCCTGTAACTGGTATAAATAATTGAAATAAATGATTTGATTTTGGGTGTACTACAGGTACACCTCTGCCTAACCCTGAGGGCAATACAGGCGTGATGTTATGTGTTAAATGCTTAAAGTTTTATTTGCAGAAAAAAAAGATGCTATATGAGCTATTTTGAGCAAAATGATACGGACCATCCAATTTTGTTGACAATGATCGTGCTATAAGTTGCTTTTTGTTTTTCTTCTACCCGCACTGATATAATATAATTAGTAATAAGATCTAATGTTCTCAAGTACGATTGATTATATGAGAATAAAATTCTTTAAACCGAGGTACATATATCATGCAGATCCTCCAGAAAAACTAGCATGAAAAGAACGGACAGCTGAAAGTATACAAACACAACTAGTTTTAGCCCGCGCCTTCGCCCGTGTTGTCTTCGGAAATTATCCAACGGGAAAGTACAAACGGGATAAAAAGTATTGTAAGTTCAGCTATCAGCCAACCAAATCCGTTCAGCCGTTTAGGCGTGAAAAGTTTTCAGTCAGACAGACAAGTAACTTTAATTGTTAACCTCTCACGTACGGCTTCTCCCGGAAGGTTCAGTATAGAAACAGCATAAAAATCGGAATCAAATGATACTACCAGAATAAAGAAAGATTAAAAAAGAAAACCAGTGTGTTAAATTAACAATGCATTGAAATTATGACAGACACAGTTAGTAGATAAGTGCACGATACACCGCTATTAGTTGGTCATTATTGTTAAACAGTGGTTTCAAGTTGGAGGTCAAGACCAAGGCGATCGTATTATTTTATAATCGTTTTATTTCTTGGTTTAAATTAGTTTTTTTCCTGTATGAAACATTAAAAATAAAACAACAAGAACTGTTTCAGTAAAACCTGGATGTAGCTTCATCGTGTCATACATTTGAGGCAGAAAAGAACGGACAATCACCGAACATCCAACCATCCGCATATGCAATATATATTTCCGTGACACAACAGGAATGTTTTAAGCTAAGTACTGCAGGTATTTCATATAAGTGAAACATTTACGGCGACACATGTCCAGTTTCTGTTGCGAATCTATCAGATACTGCCGTAGACGTGTTCTAAACGAGTGGATAGTGCCCAGAACCCTTAGTGGAGGTGGGATATTATTCCACACCTTAGATGCAGCGTATCGGAAAGTGCCTCTGAAAGCCGCTGTCCTATGAGACTGTGTGCACTTTGCCTGGGCGCGCAATCTTGCCTGCTAGCCATCTTCGGACTGTTATTGGTTAAAATTAACTCTTATTGTATCTTTACCAATAATGAAGCGAAGAACTCATAGCTTCGCATAGTAGACCCTCCCATATGGAAGTAGCTATCACAGGTAAAACAAACAGAAGAATCTCTTGAAATGCTTAGTTCCGCTAATAAAAATCTATCATTGGTAAGCAAAACGATTCGGTTTTGTTTATAGGAACCGAGCATAAGCTTGTCGTACAAATTTTTCGGTTTTATAGACTTAACAGGTGTAATTTTCGTCTCGATTTCATCTTGATAATAAAGTGTTTGCTAAGAAAGGGGGTGACATTACTTCTAGGGGGAACAGAGTAACAGAAGCGCGCGCATATGTTCATCTGTTCCCTCATAACTTCTAAACGAATAATCATAATTTGACAAATCAGGTATCGTTGGAAGCGTCACGATCGTCTGCTGGTTACAGGCTATGTGACGTCGAAAATGAAAATTGCGCCCTCTAGAAGACATAAAGTAATAATTTAAAAAACGATGCTGTGTTGCGTATCAAATGAAAATGTCTAATTAGCACATTTCAAAAATATATACTGTTAGGCAAAAACTAAATGAAATAAAAAGTAAGATCAAAAACTAAAACGAGTCACACGTAATAATCTGTTCGATTTATGCCTGAATAACATGACGTGTGATGTCTTTTCTATACCTTTTAAGTTGTAGTTTTTTTCGTATTTCTTTTTTTTTGCCCATGAGAAACGCAAAAAGATGACTCATTGAAATCGAAACTATTTTTTTTTGTATTTCGATTTGTAATTTGGAATTTTGACAAACGGAAATGATATTGAGTGTCCTATAGCGGTGGGTAATCTTTATTCCGGCAAGTGAATTGATTCACTTATTCCGACTCCGGGTCCGGTACCGGTTCACCTTATTTATTCCTTTGGCACCGTTTGGCACCGTTTGGCACCGGCACTCACTCGCTCATTTTGGTTCCCCGGTTTCGCAGAACATTTTATTCATTTGGTTCACTGGATCATTTGGCACATTTTGAATTGAACAGTTGGTTAGTTAGAGCGATACGACGTGTTCCGAGTACTTCCGAGTGACTTGAGCGAGTGAACGAGAGTAAGCAGTGAATGCGCGCTCCGGAATCATTTGGTACCGCGGTGCCGGTAAGGATTGTGAGGAATAAATAAGGTTTACGTATCCGCGTTCGGTACCGGCTCCTTTGGATCAGTACCTCCGGAGTTACCCACCGCTGGTGTCCTACCAATGTTTAAAAAGATAGACCTTAAAACCACCTTGTGTTATGAACGAGTCTAGAAAGACTTGATAGACGAAGTAGTAACACATTTTGAAAAGGTAAAAATTGTGTCGTCAAACTAGTATTATGAACAAAAACTCACCTATATGACATCCCGCTTAAGTTAAATAAGTACATCCTCCAACTGTCACTGCGGTGGAAATAATTATGTGCACAAGTGACGATGTAACTAAGGACCAATCCGTTCAAAAGAGTCAAGGAAGCTCCTAAAACGAAGCTCTGAGTCCAGCCCCAACAGCTCATGGGACTTAGAACAAGCAGAGCAAATAATAAGGAGTCAGTAACGAAATCACTCTTCTTCCTAATGTCTTTAGGTATTTCAGGCAGTTGCGCCATGACTTTCAACTTCAAGGTCTTGTAAAACCCATCTTCTTTGAATGTGAAAGGTTGATTCCTGGGTTTTGTTGCTTCTCTTCTATAATACTTTGGCAGTATAGTCTCTGCAACGCCTTTTAGGTGATATGTTTCGAAGGCCTCTGTTATGTCTGTGCCCTGAGGAACACCAACAAATATTTGTTATAGTTTCACATTTTATTTATTTACATAAGATGGGTTTACTCTTGACTTTAGTCTAGGTGACAGAGACAAAGTCTACGATGGAGTGAGCTTACCCAGAAGAAGCCTGTTCACTCTAATTATTTGAAGAGATTCGGGTTGAACGCGTTTGGGAACACAGACGCAGGTAGTGAGTTCCACTCTTTTGCCGTGCGCATTATGAAGGATGTATGGAAGCGCTTACTTTTGATACGCCTTTTAGTTTAAACTATTAGGTGCGACAACGGGTGAGCCGCATATGTTGAATGTTGTACATCAAAATATGCAGGGTCTGTCCGGCAAAGAGCTAGAGTTAAGTTTATTTATGGAGAAATATGATGTTCAGGTGTTATGTTTGACTGAACACTGGTTGAAGGAACATGAAGTAGTGTTTATCAATGATGATAATTTTACTGTACAAAGCGCATTTGTAAGGAAAAGTGCCATTCGCGGTGGCTCTTTAGTTCTTGTCTCAAACAAGTTGAAATGTAAACAACGTTTAGATTTAGTTAATCTTTCTGTTGAGCGCACTATTGAGTTGTCTTGTGTTGAACTCGAGCGATATGTTATAATTTGCGTTTATCGACCCCCTTCTGGTGATTTTATTAGTTTTGAATCGGTAATAGAGGATTCTCTCAATAGATTAAAAACAAGTAATAAGAGTATAATTTTATGTGGAGATTTTAATATTATTATTTTAGATGTTACTCCATTAAGTATTAGACTTCTCAATCTGTTTAGGTCTTATAATTTAATTAACTTGTTTTTGAAACAACTAGGATCACGGCATCTTCATCAACTTGTCTTGATAATATATTTAGTAATTGTGATGCCAAAAAGAAATTAGTGTTAAGTGACTTAACGTCCGACCACTGTGGTTTCAAAATCAAAATCAAAAGTCATTTATTCAAACTAGGCTGAGAGTCAGCACTTTTCGAACTTCAAAATTACATAAGACAGTCCCGCAAAACGCCCGCCCTTCACCACTGCCTAGTGCTTTAGCTGGGAAGAAGAAGTGGCGCACTAAACTCGCCAGCAGTTTATTAGCTAGGTTCCCGATGTCATTACCTAAAAAGCCGCATAAACTTGAATGCAGGCCATATACAGCTAGTCGTTGTAACAAGTTTACAAATAACATAGCTCATAGAATTACACCATCGTTAGTAGAACACGAAAATCCTAATGAAATGTACGGAGCCCTTTTTGATGTTGTGCAAAAAGAATACCAATCTATTTTCAAGACAAAAACCATTAACATTAATGGCACCTCCGTTGGCTTCAACCAATGGGCTACTCCAGGTATTTATAAAGGGTTGGTTGTGTAATAAGTTATGTTGTTGTTTTTTTCATTGATTTTTATTGGTTTCTGTTTTGGGTATATTGGCGGGGCTAGCTTACATAAGGCAGATTATTTAATATGATTTTTTGTGTTTAACGGTTTTTTTTCTTTGATTACCTTATAATCGTATAGTTCAATGGTTTTTCTAACTAAACAGACAGCTGTGCTGCTGGGGAGTTTGTTGCACTTCTTCTTCCCAGCTAACGCACTAGGAAGTGGTGAAGGGCGGGCGTTTTGGGGGACTGTCTTATGTAATTTTGACGTTCGAAAAGTTTTGACTCTCAGCCTAGTTTGAATAAATGACTATTGATTTTTGATTTTTGAAGTGTGAATTGGTAGAATAGCAACTAGGTATGGATGGTAATTAGCAGTACGTCTGGATGTCCGATGGTAAAAGAGGGCAGGTGGGATGAGGTCGTGGAGTACATTTACATTATTAATTGGTTATTTTACATAACCAATTTAAATTGTATTCGTTCTATTTCTACAATGTTCTCATAAACAAGTGTTCAGTCCCTTCGATATTCGATGTAGAATTTCAGTATGACCTTTAGATAGTTATTTATTGCCTATAAAATTAGGTAGGAATTCCCAACTTATAAATTATCATTAATTTTCGTTCCCTCTTTAACATTGTCTAACTGAATACTATCCTGTGCGTTTTATTCTTCGCTTATTGGTAGGGTTTCTAATTTTTTATTATTTCCAAGATACATACTAACCAATCAACCTAATTTTGAGGCCAAATTCCCCAAATATTGAATAACTCATTAGTAAATTGTTTATGTTGAGCAAATGGTAAGCTTGAACACAAATGAAATTGACCGTTAATTAACATAATGAACTGTTAAATTTATAATTATTAAATGAAGGCTTGATGTCAAATACCGAGTTGTTATTATGTTTATTGTAAAAAAAACATGTTTCACTCCAAACAGTTAAGTTCATTATTTATGTAATAGCGTAATTGAATAAACATACATATACATTATTTTACCGTGGGTACATACAAATTAAATAAATAAAATGTTTCTGTGACCGAGTTCGGTAATTCAGAAAGGTTTCAAAGAAACGGGTTCGTTTTTGGTACTAAGTTAATTAGCAGCATTTACCATCGTCTCAAGTGTTCGAGAGAGTACCTAATTGAGAACCCTCGTTTGTTTTTATTATTGATTTAATAACTGAAGCATTGCATTGAATTGATTTAAAAGAAGAAAACCTGGCCGTGGCACTGATAAAATAATATATTTATATGAAATATATTTATTTTCGCTGAATTTGCTCCACTATTCTAACCGATACCTACTAAGCCTTATAGGATATGTAGTTTAGCTATTCAAAAAAATCCCCAAGAAGCGTTTTGTAGCATCCTTAACGGTTTCAAAACAGAATATTTCTTGATTGTTATATTGTATAGAACATAAATTGAATAAATAACAGTCAACATATATAACAGAAGTCTGTTGAATACCATGGCATTATTTATTGTTCACTCGTAGTTCGCAAATGACAGTATCAGGACTCAATGTGATAGAAATGGAGCTTGTCGCCATTTATCGCGATCGCATCCCAGCCCGGGCGCAGTAGTGTTTTTTTATCGTCCAATGAATGATTAAAATCATTTACGGTTTTGTCCTACTTGAAAACAAGATGGATAAAACCGTAAATGAATGAACCGTGATGTCTTCTTTTGAAGAGAGGGAAAACATC
Source organism: Dasypolia templi (assembly GCA_963555695.1). Classification (NCBI taxonomy): domain Eukaryota; kingdom Metazoa; phylum Arthropoda; class Insecta; order Lepidoptera; family Noctuidae; genus Dasypolia; species Dasypolia templi. The sequence goes on along the minus strand of OY743141.1, from coordinate 20,973,078 downwards.
TTGAAATTTGTTTGTACTTAAAAAGATTAATTGGCGCCGTACCTATTTTCAATGTTTAGATGGTTGTAACAAGGGACTTCCATATAAAACTGACCTGTGTTTTGACGTCGCCCTAAGTGGAAGGCGTCAAAACGCAGGTGAGTATTTGGGAGCCTTTGATAACATAAAAAACTAGTTTTTGCCGACTCGTGGAAAATACTCATCACGCGGAAGTTTGACACAATTAATTTAATGATGGAGGTAAGGAAGAAGTACCTAATACAGAAGTACTAAAAAAACTGCTGCTCAAACGATCTTTGATCTAATAAAACTGTCACCAAGCATACCTTAGTAACAGAAATCCAATGGGATCCTCCAGGATGTGAAGTCACAAAGTCCGATAAATCATACAGACTGTCATGTATCCGCCACAATTCTTCGGCTCCATCTTGCATTCGCTTTCCCTTCAGCCAGTTCTGGGCAGATTTTGGCGTCGCATCCCTAAGGATCGGATACTCCATTTGGGGGAAGCTAACCTGTCGCTTTTCTGTATTGGGCGCCATTTTGTCTTGTCACTGTGAAATAATAAGAAACCAATAGTAAATGTTATTACAAAAAAAACTGTATAGTTTGTATTGAGAAATATTTAACTGATCCTATAAAAACTAATTGACCTTCTTAAGATGTACCTACGTTTAAAAATAAATCCTCTTAAAACTTTTTGGGTTTTCTAGTAATACGATTTAAAAAAAAAAAAATGAATGAGCCTCTTTAACTTTCTGGAGTTATCTCCCAGTTGGCCGCAGTAACTAAGCTAAGGTACCCCGACCATATGGGTGAGGTTAGTTTAGTACTGTGAACAACCGCGCGTGAGCAAAGCGAGCGGTGAATAATAGGAATTCATTTTATTGGAGTCTTCAAAAATATTTTTGAGGAAAGCAAATTGGATATTATTTGAAGTTTACTTATTCGGTATCATTTATATACACAATATTTCTCGTAATGATAATCACATAAAATATAGATTTTGTCTGGGATTATCCATGTTTTTCTCATGACGTTGGAATTATTCCACGTAATCTTGCTGGGCCACTTTTTGTGAGATGACGTCCATATGATTCATAAAACTATAATACCTGCATATTAGGTATATACATAATAAGAATTTCCAATGTGTGTGTGTTGAACCTGTTTGAAGTTTGATTGCAATGAAGTTCATTTTTTTTGAAGAATCCTGAGTGTGGCGATGTGTTGAAGGTTTTTTATTTATTTATTTAATACTTACGCACAAGGATGTATAGAGGCGGACTTAATCCGTAGGCATTTTCTACCCGTCAACCTTTGGGTGATACAGAGTCAAACATTGGTAGGTGCAATTTATAAAAAAAAACATTTGGGAATAAATATTTAAATATAAAGATACCTAAACATAATTCCATATAGAAAAACCCAATAACACGTTGCCCGACCAGGGAATCGAACCCAGGACCTCATGCTCAGCAGTAGCGATTGCGACCACTAGACCAACGAGGAAACTATAAATATAATACATATATATTCCTAATTATATATAAATATAAACACAAATAAATATACATAAATAAAATAAATATACAAAAAACAAATTTTTGCGAATGTGCTCACGAACTTTAACTTTAAAGGCTAATTGGTTGGTTGCCATCCTGATTTCTTGGGGGAGTGCATTCCACAGAGAGATAGACTGAACGAAGAAGGAAGAGTGAATGAAGTCTGTGCGGTGAGTGGGACATTGAAGAAGACGATTGTGTGATGAACGAAGATTTTCATTGTGGTTGGCGCAAATGTACTGAAAGTGGGGGGCTAGATAACCAGGGTAAGAGGTAGAGTCAAGAAATGAAAACAAGGTGGTCAGCGCCCTTTGCTCTCTGCGCTGACGTATGGGCAACCACTTTATACGTATGGGCAGAGACATGGTTATATTTACGAAGATTGAAAACGAATCGAATGCAATTATTGAGAAGACGGTCAAGTTTGTCGAGGAGATCTGCATTCAGGTCATAGTAGCACACATCACCATAATCGATGATGGGGAAAATTAAGGACTGCACAAGCATTGTCTTCGTACTCGATGGTAATTGATTTTGAATTAGTAGCTTATGAAACTGTTAAATAACCGGTAAGACCTAATTACGTGCAAATTCATACGCAATTAGCAAGCGCGTAATACCACTTCGAGTCGAGTATGGAGCTAAAGTTTATTGCAAACTAAGTACTTAGACACCGCGGACACCTCGAGTGGTGCGCACAGCAGGGCTGTGACGTTTCACGGCTAATCCGATGAACTGTGTTTGAAGCCTGGGGAAGAACATAGGCTATTTCATCAACACTCCACATGGGCGAAGCCGCGGGCGGAAGCTAGTAAGAAAACTTTTCAACAAACTTACTGCATTATGTGTACATTACTGAAACAATTTTATTTTATTTTCTTAAATTGCAAAGTATTTCTCACACATAAATTAATGTTGACATCGTAATTGAATTACACAAAGAAAATGCTTTTAGTTGATGTATCAATGAACGCAATACTTCGACTCTTTGAAAAGATACATCTACTATATAAAATTATCGTGTCAGTTTTCGTTGCCATACTCCTCCGAAACGGCTTGACCGATTTTGATGAAATTTTGTGTGCATATCGGATAGGTCTGAGAATCGGCCAACATCTATTTTTCAAAAAAAAAAAAAAAATTTGCAAAACAACGTTTGCGGGTTCAGCTAGTTGTATTGTAATATTTCTGACACAATTGTCTTATGCTGTGAACTTGGATTTAGATAGAAAATAAGTGTGATGAGGTGATGATAACTAAAGTTGGTTGTCAATAAGGTAATTTCCTTGACGTCAAACAGTTTAAAAGAGGCTAGATTGATAAGCTCATAACTGCCGTTCTTCTTTCGGGTTTGCAGGAACTTTATGAGAATGAACTGAAAAGCTCTAACTGTAGTGAAATTGCCAGCGTATCGATGGCAAAAAAGTCTCCTAGCACAGGTATTTAACACATTTTATTTTTAAACTTTTGCTATATTTAATCTTACATAGAGGCTCCTTGCCTATATGCAAGGTGGAAGGTGGTCCATGCATCAGCTGATAGCGTCGATGACAGTTCTCTACTTTATTTTCAAGGTGAGTTAGTAAAATAATAGACCTATTTAACCGGTAAATGATCGTTTGTATTTAATTAAGTCTATCAATGTTGAATTGTTTAAGCTTATTACTAAACACCGGTTTTGCATTTAAATTATAATTAAAATAACCTGCATGAAGTTAAAACCGCAATGAGCATTTAAATCGTGTAATTTAAAAATAAATTATTAACATGGATTTAAAATATTTAAGTCAAGTTAATCGCGAACAAAAACCCGGGACGTTAAAAAAAAATTCGACTCAAGGTTAGGCGAAATTGTGGCTATTCTTTGTTCCTTTATCTTTCTATGATTATTACCTTTTCATAAACATCACGCCTGTATTATCTGAAGGATTAGGCAGTGCACATATAGTACACCAACATGTCGCCAGTTACGTTTAAGTGGGCAAGCCTATTGCCATCAACCGGGCCCAATTTCAGACTCCGAGCTGCTACTGAGAAATTTCAGATACAAAAACCCAATAACACTTTGCCCGACCCGGGAATCGCATCCAGGACCTCATGCTCAACAGTAGCGCTTGTGACCACCAGATTACCTTTTCTTTGTCTAGTATTAACGACGTCATCAGTGTAATTTTCTTTAACCAGTAAAATTATGCCAAAGGCAACAAAAAAAATCTTGCAACGGCTGCAGTTGGATACGATTGTGCGGAAACGAGAGTAAATAAACTGGGACAAATGACCGAACGCCTACTGTGTGTTATTTGGATGACCATTTTTTTGCTTTTTCTGTTGGAACTTTCTTTTATTTTGGTTTTATATTAGTTGCACATACTATTTAAAAAGAAAATTGTTTTCTGAAGTTGCTTTCATAAGGTAGGGTACTACTCGTAATGAGGTTAGGTGGGGTTAGTCGCATGTTAATTATGCGCGCGGTTTTAAAATATAAATCCTAATGTATAATTTGTTTACCAAATGAGTTTGACAAAAACATAAGAACTATTTATCGCGAATCCAAAGTATTCACAAGATTTTTTTTTTGAGATAACTTATAATTGGTTTACCAATTGAGTTTGACAAAAACATAGATATTAATTATTTATTGCGAATTAGCAAAGTACGGTACACACACAAGATATAAAAAAAAACTTCACAACAAAAAAACAAACCTTCCTTTTCTGGTGCTTTCGCCAAAGTTCTTGTTTATAAAAAAAAATAAACACTAAGTTAATACAGTTATTTTTTAAATTCGAACATGAAATTGAGTGCGTCCACCAATCGGCGCCGGTTGGCCCTGACTAACTGCGCGCGCGCAAGCGATCGAGTTCCGTTGATACGCACGCTTACCAAAAGTAATTACTTATATCAGTGGTCTGACTTCGATAAATATATTGTCTTTTTGAAGCGTTTTAAAAGTATTTGTATTCGTTGATAACAACAATGCAAGTGGCAGAGTTGTTGATGACGATACTTATCTGTCAACCGCAAGAGAAGTTAGGATTTATCATTTGACGATTGAGGAACTCTAAACTTCTCTAGTCATTATAATTAATTAATTAATGTAAGTTACGGCAGATGAAATAAACGGATTTGCATTAAAGACATACAGATTTTAAATAGAACATGTCCTGGATATCTAGGATTTTCCCGGGCCTCCGACCGTGGTAGTGACAGGAACCGTGGCGTTTTAAATGAGTTTTAGTGGTTTTAGTCGGTCAGTTTAACATAACCCTCCGTTATCCCCAGCCACAGTACATAAATGCGGATGTCCCCAAAGAAAAAGAAAAAAAACTTGAAGTAACCACTTCAAGTTTTTTTTTATAGCGAATGAGACTTCGGGCAACAACTAGTTGTGAAGTAAAAATAAGTTACATGCAGTAAGTTACTTTAAGATATCTAGGGTGGACTGCCGGAAGACCTAGTAACCGGTCATTATGATGTAACTCAGGGAAGGCTGATTTGATTAATGATTAGAAAACAGTTACAATTGCAACAAGCTTGGTTATGATAGATTCTGCCATCTTGATTAAACATAGGTAATTGTCAAGCTAACTTTTAACTTATTATCAAATTAATAATAAAATAAAAAAAACAACTTAGTCTTTTTTTTATATAGTTTTCTGAGCTATTACGCAATGTACGATTTTAGATTTCGCTATTACTGTGGCCTTTAGTTTTAGCGATTTTTTGACGGATTCCTAAAATAAATAGAGATATTCAATCTGAATCAGTTATAAGCTTTTGAATTATACATGTTGCAACGCAACGAAATAAAACCCACACGTGAATGGATGATTATAAAATTGCACTGTATTTGATATTATTATGACTTAGTATGGCTTAAGTTTTTCCTACTACGCCATGAATACGGAATACTTTGTTTTATTATATACCAAAATCTTAGTCATCAGTCTTGTTTTAGTTGTAATGTTGTGATTTTCCCCACTGTATATTGAATATGTTTGTTACACTTATTTTAGAAGTTATTGTTATAATTTTGGAGAGTGGCTTGTGGCTAAGTAACAGGCGTTCGGGTCGATCGATCAGGGTAAGCAACGCTTCCTGCAGTTGGTCCGTGGATGGGTTACCATTTTTTCGTACTAAGACCCCTCCATGCCTCGGAAAACCAGTTAGGCAGCATCTTTGACAGTCGATATTATTTGTCAGAAGCCCGAAGGTCTGACAACCATAGTCTTACCAAGGGTATTACCCAGGAACTGGGTTGAGGTGGTCCGCTGCCTCCGGTTAGCTGTAAGCTGACCCCAACATAGTAGGAAATAAGCTAGACAGATGTTGTATTCTTTTTGAAGAAACAACGACCGAAAAGTGTTACAATGGCATCATTACTTGCATTCGTGTGATTCGAGTGTGGAACGGTGTGAATCTTTATAATCAAAGAGAAAGTAATCTGTATGTTACTTCTATCTTGTAACTACTCTTTTTAGTAGATAGATGGTGTTGTTGTAGTTGGATTCAATTTGAGTGTTTTCTTATTCGTTTTCGAAAATATATTATAGGTAAATAAATAAAAAAAATTGCTCTGACTGTTATTTGTTTGATGGTATTAGAAAAACTAGCTACATTAAATACGTTTAGGTTTACATCGTATACCTGGTTTTATAATGATTAAATAGAGACAACATTTTAAACTTATTAAAAACAGTAAATTATATTTGATTTTATATGAGCTCTTTTATATTGTTTACTTCAATTTATACAAAGTTTTTATTCATCCAGTTTAATATTAATATATCTTTCATTAGGGCTGTACCATAAATTGTGATTAATTTGTCTAATGTATGTTACACACCTACTCTATTAAATATTTGCATGCTATCATACATGGCGGAATGTGTCTTTGCACTGAAATTTTATGTAACATCTTTTGTACCTACCACATTTTATGCAAATAAACGATTTTGATTTGATTTGATTGTAAACAAAAATACAAACTTACTAAATATACAAATAAATACAAATAATGCTTTTGTTTTTTGGTCCCTCAAAAGTTTCGTAGCCTAGTCGAAACGTTAATGGAAAACCTTCCAATATTCAGAACCCCAGTACTTCTGAGCTGCAGAAGCTTTTAAGCGACTGAAAGCCCATTTTGATGGATTTAATGCTATCCTGCTTTTAGTTCTGTACCTAATGCTGGAGGCTTTACAAACGCAGTACTAGCGTTATGGATGTAAATTCCTACTGCTTCTCAGATTAGCCTACCCTGATTTCAGTTATGTAATGCGGGATCACGAACAACGTTCAGCTCGGTTGCCAATGCGTTACGTTTAACAAAACTGCTACCGACATTTAGAAGTAATGCAGAATGACTTATCTGCAGTTACAATAAGCATTTTGTGTGGCTTCTTATGCCGAATTGGACGCAGTAACTAAGCTTTAACATTTGACATCCTGACCAACCTCGCGACTTACCAATCCTGAATTTGGTTAGGCTAGGTTACAACCGTGAGCAAACTCGCGCGAGCCGAGCGACCGAAGCGAGAGTAGCCGTGGTAGAGGCCGAGCGCTACTTCCAAGTTGGTCGCAGTTACATGGCTATTTAGTATTACACACTACGCGGGTTCTAGGGATCTGAGTAGAGGAATTTTAAGGTAACTTTCTGTGAATAAATGCTAGTTAGCCCTCCTGCAGCTCCGAAGTAACGGGGTTTTGAATTCTGGAAGGGTTTCCATTAACGCAGCCTCGAATTACTTGTCCGCTTCGCTGACATCCGGAAACGTGCCCAGAAGACTAGCAGCATTGCCACACTGAATGGGAATGCTTATTCTTTGTCCAACAGACGGACAACTGCACTTCCCTATGTGTTCATTATTCGAGCGTATGGGGCTTGTGGGCTGCAGCTGAAAATCAGCGTCAGTTGGTGGTTTTTTTTTTGGATGGGAAATTATCAAATGACTTCTCACGCTCTGGGCGGATAGGGAGGGCGTGTCAGACTTTTCCTGACTAAAACCCACCCGTGTCCCTTCAGTTGCCTGTGAAGTGCAGGGGCCGGAAGCCCTATTGGCAATTTAAGCAAGCTTTGTTTTCTTTCTATTTGTAAACATTGTAGTTGAAAAAATGCGTTTATCGGCTTAAGAGCTAATAAACGCATTTTTTATCAAATTAAAGGACAATGCCAAGATTAGGCTCGAAACATGGGTAGCGTCCGACAGACTTTCTATAATAACGATAATTGATAATAAAAAACAGTAAGAATTATACAATATAAATAAAATCTGTAGAAGCCCACCGTTGAAAACTCATTTTAAATAGTTATTCAATATATCAACACATTTCATAGTCTACCATTTCAATTAGAAATGTTGCCAATACCAAAATATTTATATCGATACGAAACTGCTCTTGCAAATCGATTGCTAAAATATCAATATAGGACTATATAAGTGAATTAATTTACATTTTTAAATATATATTTTACAATAAAGTAATAATTAAAAAAGATTCAATTCGATTATCGATACCGTTTCGCATAGTTTATTCCTATAATGCTGGCAACACCAGATGTCAAACTTTAACTTGAATCTGTCACTGTCAAAAAGTTGTATTTACTTCTCCCGCGTGATAACACCAGCGACGAAGTGTTTCCGTGTTTTTTTGACTTTTGTATTGTTTATTGCTGTGTTTCAGGACTCCGATTTTCTACTTAATACGTAGTCGTATTTAGCTTTTAAAACGGTACCCGAACCTGTATTATTCATTGCTAAAATCAGAAGTATTAAGTGGTCAACTTTACAGATCTTTAACTTTGTTTGGTGTTCTTCTAATAGAAAACTAATTATACCATGTAATTCTATAATTATTTTCCTTTTTTTGGCATATAGTTCATCTTTGTCGGTTCTGGCCGAGTCTTGTGGGAAACTTTGGCATTCTCCTTTACATTAAATTTATTTTGCTAATAAAATCCACAAAGGGAAGTAGGGAACCATAAAGGGATCAAAGCTGATTAAAAAATACTTATTTTTTAAATATATTAATGATCCTGCAGCTGATGACTGAAACTGGGAAATTAAAAAATATATCAGTAAGGTTAATGCTTCCTCTACCTACATGATAAAAGCGGGTAAATCGGGATTCATATCTTTCACGTAAAACGCATTGAATTAGTGACCTACAAATACCCTTTAAGAATAATAAACCTTAATCGTTGTAGCTACGAGAAAACTTTTTGAGCAATTTAGATCGGCATTCACAGATATTGAAATGATAAATGATAAAAATGAACAGCCAGCAAGAGACAGGAACTTTCACAAAAACTTTTTTTTATGTCAGGTCCAGTTTCTCATAAAGATCAAAAAATCTCTTTGAGACCAATTCAGTACCCTAATTGCGTAATACACATTCAATCGTAATCTGAATCGTTTTGAAACAGATTGCTAATGCATTGCTTCATAAGTACGAAAAAATAATATGCTCAACAATGTAAATAACACAATGAATGTTGTTGAACTGTCAATATCAAACAAATTAGTCGTAACCGTTTACGAAAATGTGTTACGCAATTAGGGTGCTGGTTTGAGTACGAAAAAGTCAGAAATCGCGAAAAACTTTTCCCCATACATTTCGTAGGAAATGAGACTCCAACTGATTTTTTTATGGATAGATCGGCACTACAAAACACAGACATCACAAAAAACTTTTCCCATACAAGTCTGAACGTTCTAAATTATTCAACAGGTTCAGTGCGTTACGTACTGCTGGAACGTAGCTGCGGCTGGTTTAGTGCGTAGTCATTACTCTACGACACTTATTAGCTTCCATCATCAGCTTTTCAGTGCGGTGCCAGAAATCGTTGTCTGTTTCGCTGTGCGCAGATAATTGTCTATGGACGAATGGAAAAGTTATAGATACATTTTTGGTATCGGAAGTTTTACTCTTACAAAATCAAAAAATGCCAAATGTGCGTACGCGTGTTCGTTTGTGGCGGCATCTACACCGCCACATGCGAACAAACGCATCAATCCTGCATCGCGCAAGCAGAGTTTACCGCGCAGATAGCATGCATATACAACTTCCCGACAACAATCATCGGGCAGTTGCCCACCAGATACGACATCCATCTGGTCGGAAGATCCTCCCTTTTCCAAGAGTATGAGTGAACTTTACACCCTGTTCCTCATATCTCTAAACTGGTGACCCCGACGTGATGAACATCACCTCTTCACTGGTGACCCCGAGTATGAACGTCAGCGCAGCCTTCGTGCAACTACTTCAGCGTGACGTCATCATCATCACTCCCGCAAGTCACACAGCCAGCCAGCAACCACGGCTAGAACAGTTGTCCTGTCCATCAGCATGCAACGCAAGCGCATACCTGGTCATCACCTTCAGCCTCATCAGCAACCTTGGCACAGCACACTGCACATTCGGCCGGTCCACAAGCAGAGTGCTTAATCCCTCTCCTGGTCGACATCAGCAGTCAGCCACCCCGACTCACTGGGGCATTTTCGCAGACAGTTCCGACTCACTGCGAACTATGCGATACCCGGTTCCAACCCACTGGAACCAAACTGGCATTGGCAAGCATCGCAAGATACAAGACTTAGTCCACTATCGACCTCCGGTCTTCGGAGGGGAGTGATGTGGCGGCATCTACACCGCCACATGCGAACAAACGCATCAATCCTGCATCGCGCAAGCAGAGTTTACCGCGCAGATAGCATGCATATACAACTTCCCGACAACAATCATCGGGCAGTTGCCCACCTGATACGACATCCATCTGGTCGGAAGATCCTCCCTTTTCCAAGAGTATGAGTGAACTTTACACCCTGTTCCTCATATCTCTAAACGTTTCAGTTTTACCCGCGCAATAAATATGAGTATTCGAAAAAGCCGTAATTTTCATTATGTCGTGGATACTATTATCTATGTGGAGTATGTCTGATCTATGTCTTCTTTATCAAAAACAAAAATATCTCTGGAACAAAAACATAATAAAGAGTATCCTTAATATGTTTTTGTTCTAGAGACATTTTTGTTTTTGCTAGAGGAGACTGTTATTTTTGTTTAGTTTGTTCAAGGATTTAATCTACCTAACCTTTGTGGAAGAAAATAATTTATATTGTCTCAGTGTCTTATTTTCTTAAACCTCCTATCCTTCTTAAACATAATCAGTCTTGTTACAAAAAAATGCTTTTGTACTGGTTTAAACCACGACTAAAAGGCCTAGGATTGTTACGGTAATAACGTTAGTAACAGGTTCAAAATGTGTTTCTATTACAAAACAAAGACTTTCTGAGGATCAGTTAGTACCAAAGAAGGTCCATGATTTAAATAATATCCACAGATAAGAAACAAAATGGCATTCTTTCATTCGTTCACACAGGTTTTATTTGAAGCAATGTTCCGTTTCTTTAACTATTGATATTATACTCGTATAAACATTTGAAATGAATTAATAATTATGTATCAATACAAAATTAAGTCAATAATTGTTATTTGTTTAGGTTAAAATATATTTACCAAGCACAACTTGTACTTTTGACGCGCTTTTATATATTTAATAACACCTCTAGCGTGAAGTGGATTGAATTAGGTAGGCGACAGCGCGCGAGTTCTTTGAAACGAGCGTTGACGCTGCGTCCTTCATAATAAATAAATGCACTTCTTATATTCATTTATTGTTATATATATAAATATATACTCTTACGAGATTTGTTCGTGAGTTGTTCAGTTAAATCGTGAGCTACGATACAAAATGGAACAACAAAAGCAAAAAAAGGGGTGAAAACTGGAGTTTTGAAGAAAAATTTTACTAAAATATGGATTTTTATTATTATTATTTAAACAATACTTTGTTTAATCTTATTTTGACGACCTAACGCGGATGTTCTTATTATTATAGAAAATATTACGACAACTTATTGCCCAATCGGCACATATTATAGAAGATAAGTCCACAAAGACATTAATAAACATGCAGAAAATAAAAGAGTGGAAGAATATACAGATTAAGTATGTACTTATTGCATTTGATGTGGGTACAAGTACGTTATGGTTTACGTGATATTAATTAGCATATATTTATTATTTTTAGATTTAATGAAATAACGGGTAAATGTAGATCAGATGGCGAGTTAAAGTTGGCTTAGAAAAGAATGAAGGTGTCCGCTAAATCCAACTTATCGACCCATGAGTGTCGATAAGTTGGTGGGAAGGAACAATCAAAGACAGGCGGTGGCGAAAAACCACCATCACCTTCTCCTGAGGACTTAGAAATAATGGCGATTGCTCCTCACCACTTTGTCATTGAAGTTAATGACTATTTTAATAAAAATCTCCGCTACCTTTTTGCATGTTTTGCTGACAGCTGGTTGAGACCCACCATTTAAATCAGCTGTTTCATTTCGAATCTACGATTAATACAATAATATTAGTTTATGAATTGCATTTTGTCCAATGTTATGATAGCATTGACCAAGGGTACGTACTTTATGGCGAGCCCAGTTGAGTAATGCACAAACCACTTGCACTTCAGGACTCAATGGGCATCCTCGAGGGTCGTGGGATAAATCCTCACGTAGAACATGCACAATTTTTTCTCCAAAACGTCTTGTTAACCAATACTTATATCTAAAATGTTCGTCACTCAATTCAAAGGGATTTTTACACGATGACTATCTGTAAGATCAGTCATCTCCAGCGTATCTAAATCTTCCAAATCCGTCAAGTCAATCCCAGTGATATCCATTTTTAACTATTTGTAAATATAAACACACAAAAATCATCAACACTAACCTCAAATAAATTAGTACCGAAGTTAGATCCATAGTTGAACTAGGGGTCTCGGTGGTTTGGGGTGCGTGCAGAAAACCTCCTCGTGTGCCTGATAGCTGCTAATCCCTTATGGATACGTTCGAGGGGAAGAGGGCTGGTGCACGGGAGCAGTTGTCGGGCCGGTGCACCCTGGGCATGGACAATATTCTCTCTAGAAATAAGGGTTTGGGGGTTTTTTCGGAGAGTGTATTGTCTGTGGCGAATTTCTGCGGGGGGGGGGAGCAGTGCGCTCAGTGATGTTCTTCCACGTGTCCCTCTGATTAGCAGAGGGCACAGTGGAGAAACAAGGGACATGGGTCGCTCCTGATCGATCGACGGTCGTCGATTGACACTGGACGCGACCCTGCCACAATGGTGCAGGCGTACCAACGTGGCTGGCGCTTCTCCCTCAAGAGCAATCTTGAGGAGAGAACTCTCGGCGGGTTCACTGAGCCGTTTTGGCCAGACAGCGAACGGAGGCATGTCTAATGCCGCGGTCGGAGAAGAAGGACACCTCTAAGATAAAAAACCACCTAATCCTAAGCTTTGAGCTTGGCGAGAGGATGAGTGGCTGGTGGGGGACCAGTCGCTAGCGCTCCAGGGATCGCATCCTTTAAAAAAAAGTCAGGTGAAATTTTTTTACCCCTGGGCGGTACCAGCTGCGCAGCAGCTGGAGAATCCGCCACGCTACCTTCAGTAGCGTCATGCCCCACGTATTCTGGGGACGGGGGGCTCCTGTCCCTCAGGGGACGAACAAATGAAGAAAAATATCGGAGGTGACCAACAAATGGTTAATGATGCGGTGACAGATTGCGACATTGCGTCTGACGCGATGAGTGACGCGATGAGTGTGGTGAGCGTGGCGAGTGTAAGCTCAAAGCGCTCTCTGAATGAAAAAGAGGTCGAAGGACACACTCCAAAATTTTGGAAGACGGACCACTCCTCTAGTGAGGAGAACCTGTCGGCACCCATGGGGCCAACAGGCACAAGAGGGCGAGGTCGCGCCAAGAACGCGTCGGCTTCTTCGGCGTCGCGCGAATCTCGGAGTCGCTTTCTTAAGCGCCCCAACACACCGGTCCCTTGTGAGCGCGTTGAGAGCGAGGACATTGACTCAGAGCCCGTGGTGGAGGGAAGCGGAGGCTCCGCTACATCCCTGTTGGGAGCCAACAGGGCGGAGGCTCCGCTACATCCCTGTTGGGAGCCAACAGGGCGGAGGCGAGTGCTGCCAAGCGGGCGCAGCAGAAGACTGTCGCGGCTGACGAGGTCAGCGAGTTGGCCCGACAGGCCCGAGAGCGGCGCTCTGCTCGAATGGCAGCGGGGGTGAGCATAACGGGGGTGGCACTCAGTCGCCAGGTTTTGGACGCAGTAGATGTCGTCCTGAAGGTGGCCACCAAATCTGGCAACCTGAAGGGCACATTCACGCGTGCTTTGAAGGAGGCGGCTGAGGAAATTAAGGAGGCAGTTGAGGTCCTCCTTAATCGCACTACTACGGAGGAGATGGCGAAGCTATGGGAGGAGAATAGCCGTCTCCGATCCGAATTGGATGACCTCTAGCGGCAGTTCGCCGCCCAGAGGGTATTACCCGCTGCCAACAGCTCCTCTTCCGTCGCGGCTCTGTCGTCGGCCCCATCACCGGTCCCGTCATCGACACCTGCACTAGCGGATGCGGAGTTGGAGAAGATCGCGCGCATCTGCATGATGCAGTGTGGACAGATGGTGGGTGCCCGCATGGATGCCATAGAGGAGAGGCTCCTTCCGGCGGTGAATCTCCGCCAACCACTCGCTGCGGACAAGGACAAGGAGGGGCCCTCAAAGCAGGGGCCAATAACCTCGGCGGCTCAGACGAGTGGGTCCGGGAAGGGGACTAAAAAGCCCGCGGAGGGTACGCCCGTGCCCACTTCCCGGGCGACCGCACCACCGGCGGCCTCGCTTGCGCCTCCCACAGAGACCTGGGCGACGGTGGTCAAGAAGGGCCGCCGCCGCGGGAAGAAGACGGCGCCACTGCCAGCCGCTGGAGCACCGGCACCGGCACCAAAGAAGGCCCAAGGACCACCTCAGGTCAGAGCTCCACGCTCCGTAGCTGTAGTGATTACGCTGCAGCCCGGAGCCGACGAAAGGGGCGTTACATATAGGGCGGTCCTGACGCAGGCGAAAGCCAATGTCGCGTTCTCCGACCTTGGCACACCGTCCGGCTTCAGAATGAGGCCGGCGATTACGGGGGCGCGGCTGCTTGAGGTGTCGGGTGCCTCTAGCGGGGAAAAGGCGGACATCCTGGCCACCAAGCTGAGGGAGGTCCTCAACCCGGAGGACGTCCGGGTGTCCAGGCCGATGAAGACCGCTGAGCTGCGCGTCGATAGCCTGGACGACTCGACGACCCCGGCTGAAGTCGTGTTGGCCGTCGCCCGAGTCGGCGGATGTCCGCCAGGAGACGTGCGGACGGGCGACATACGCGCCGACGCTTCCGGGCTCGGCACGATTTGGGTGCGGTGCCCGGTGGCGGCGGCGAATAAGGTCGCTGACGGTGGGCGTCTGTTGGTGGGGTGGGTTGCGGCGAGGGTGAAGCTGCTGCAGCCCAGGGCCTTGCGGTGCTTCCGATGCCTGGACATTGGGCATGTTAAGGCACGGTGCACCGCCGCAATTGACCGCAGCGAGCAGTGCTATCGCTGCGGCCTCTGTACAGCTGCGGGGAGGCCCGCTGGGCACAGAGCGGGCGGTAGGGCCTGTGGCGCGCCCGCCAGCAAGAAGAGAAGGGTTGCCAAGGCTGCCGGGGGCTCTTTACCCCCCCTCAGCCTGGCTGCCCTCCGGCCGACTCCCGGCCTAAGAATGGTGCGGAGGGAATGGATTGCGCATAACGGCGCTCTACCATTTCCTCCAGGGCACTATCAACCACTCTGCCAGAGCTCAGGATCTCTTGCTCCAGAGCATGGCAGAGTGGTCGATTCACGTGGCCGTGGTCGCCGAGCCGTACTGGGTCCCGACCAGGGATAACTGGGTGGGAGACCTGGACGGTTTGGTGGCCATCATTGGCGGGGCTCTCGTCAGCCCGTCTCGGGGGCACGGCTGGGTAGCCGCCCTCGCAGATGGCGTTGGCGTCGTTGGGGCGTATTTTTCGCCCAACAAGAGTCCCGACTTCGAGAGGTTCCTGGTCGAGTTGGGTGCCGTCGTGGGCCAGCTCCATCCTCGCCCGGTGCTGTTGCTCGGGGATCTCAACGCCAAGTCTGCGGCCTGGGGATCCCCGGTGACCGATGCTAAGGGTGAGGCATTGGAGGAGTGGGCGATCACGACTGGCCTGGTCGTCCTGAACCGAGGCTCGGTCCGGCAGCGGGGCGGGTCCATAGTGGACGTGTAATTTGTCGTTGTCGGATCACCGATATATCCGATTCGACGTCTCCGCCCAGACCGCTGGCGGCCGCAGAACATCAGTCCCGCGTTCGGACGGCCCGCGCTGGGCGCGTAAGCGCATCGACAGCGGATATGCGACGCGTCCATGCCCCGCGCCCACGCACAGGGTGCAAGGCGCCAGGTGTACTGGTGGTCCGCCGAGATCGCGCAGCTGCGCGTCGCATGCGTGGTGGTGAGACGCCGGTACACCCGTTACCGGAGGAGACGTCGTCGGGTACCCGAGGAGGAGGCCGCGCTGTACGAGGTATACCGCGCGGCAAAGCAGCCGTGGCTGCTTTGCCGCGCGCCTCGCCTCGCCTCGTCTCGTCTCGTCTCGTCGATAGCCAGCCACTCAGTGGCTGGCTATCGACGAGGCGAGGACGTGATGATGGACGAGGATGTTGGAGACTCTGGACGGGGATCCGTGGGGGGCCCGTATAAAGCGGTTCGAGGGCAACTTCGAGCCGCGGCGCCCCCACTTACGGAGAGTCTCCAACCCGAGCTGCTGGAGGAAGTGGTAGCAGCCCTCTTCCCAGTGAGAGCGGAGCATATTCCGCCGCCGATGGCTTTACCCGCAGCCGCAGAGTCTGCAGAGGAGGAGGAGGAGAACGCCATCAGCGTCCCAGAGGTGACACAGGCAGAGATGAGGGCGGCCGTGATGCGGCTCCGGGCCAAGAACGTGGATCCGGGGCCCGACGGAATTCACGGCCTTGCTTTGGCCCTCGCTCTGAAGGAGGGAAGCCCCAACTGAGAGGACTCTACACAGCGTGCCTTGAGCGGGGCTAGTTTCCCAGTCTGTGGAAGATTGGACGTCTGGTCCTGCTCAGGAAGGCGGGGCGCCCTACCGAATCGCCGTCTGCGTACCGGCCCATAGTGCTGCTCGACGAGGTGGGAAAGCTGTTCGAGCGCATACTCGCAGCCCGCCTCGTCGGCCACTTGTGCAGAGAGGGGCCGGACCTGGACGAGAGCCAGTTCGGCTTTCGGCATGGGCGCTCTACCATCCACGCTGTGTCGAGGGTGAGAGTCCTGGCGGAGGAAACAGTGTCCCGGGGCGGGGTGGTGGTGGCGGTGTCCTTGGACATCTCCAACGCCTTCAACACCCTGCCCTGGAGCTGCATACGGGAGGCACTGCGGTACCACCGTGTGCCTATCTACCTCCGCCGCATCGTGGGGGCTTACTTAGCCGGGAGGTGTGTCACCTACATGGGACGCGATGGCGGAAACCAGCGCCAGGTGTCGTGCAGTGTTCCACAGGGATCGGTCGTGGGACCGCTCCTGTGGAACATCGAGTACGACTGGGTGCTGAGGGGCGAGCTCCCGCCGGGCGCAGACCTGACGTGTTACGCGGACGACACGCTGGTCACGGCCCGGGGGAGTTCGCACAGGGAGGCAGCGTTGCTCGCGACGGCGGCGGTCTCACTGACGGTGAGCCGCATACGGCGCCTCGGCCTGGAGGTGGCCCTCAACAAGTCGGAGGCCATGGTGTTTCATGGCCCCCGGCGGGCGCCGCCGGCCGGATCACACATTGTGGTCGGGGGGGCCCGGATCGCTGTCGAGCCCACCATGAAATATCTGGGATTTGTGCTCGACAGCCGGTGGGACTTCGGACCACACTTCCGGCGGCTGGCGCCCAAGTTGTTGGGCGCAGCTGGGGCGCTGGCAACGCTTCCCAATCTGGGGGGCCCGAGCGCCACCTGTAGGCGGCTCTATATGGCGATCGTGCGATCCATGGCGCTCTACGGAGCGCCGATCTGGGCGTCTGACCTGACGGCCGGCAGCATAGCTGTCCTGCGCAAGCCGCAGCGGGCGATGGCCGTCAGAGTCATTCGGGGGTATCGCACGATCTCCTTCGAGGCGGGTTGTGCGCTGGCCGGATCACCGCCCTGGGACCTGGAGGCGAAGGTGCTCGCGTCACTGTACCGGTGGCGCGAGGCAGCGCGGGAGTGGGGCGAGCGACCGATGCAGCAACATATTGAGCAGCGTCGGTTGCAGCTCCGCGAGGTCCTGGTGGCGGAATGGCGGGTGAGGCTGTCACGCCCTACCGCCGGCCTCAGCCCCATCGACGCGACCCGCCAGTGCTCGACCGCTGGCTCGGGAGAAGGCACGGCTCCCTGACGTTTCGGGCGACGCAGGTGCTCTCGGGGCATGTATGCTTCGGGAAGTACCTGTGTCGCATAAACAGGGATCCGGACGCCCGGTGTCACCACTGCGTCGACTGCCGGGAGGACATGGCGTGGCAGACGCTGGCAGAGTGTGCCGCTTGGGAGGAGCCGCGCCGTGCCCTCATCTCAGAAGTAGGCAGTGACCTGTCGCTGCCGACCGTAGTGAGTTCGATGGTTGGCAGCGTCGAGTCCTGGGACGCGTTGGTTTCCTTCTGCGAGACGGTCATCTCGCAGAAGGAGGCTGCGGAAAGGGAGAGAGAGATCTCGACTCTCGACCCGGCCCGCAGCAGACGCACCGGGCGTCGGAGGAGGGCGGACAACGCCCTTTTCCGGCCCGCCTAAATGGGTCCAGGGGCGCCGGATTCGGGGACATCCGTCGCCCCCCAACATCAGGACCCGAGAAGGCGGCGCGCGTAGTGTTCCGCGCGCGCCGCTCACAGACGTTGCGGAGGGAGTACACCTCACTCCCCCCCGCCCGAGACGGGGCCCGCGCAAGCGGGCCGGCACCAGCCGGGGATGCGGAAGAATTATGTGTTCCCGCGACCCCGGCGTAGGTGTGAGATGGAACACCGGGGTGGTTTTTAGTCAGTAAAAGTCTGACAGACCCCTGAGGACATCCATGAGGATTTTCCACCCCGGGAACAAAAAAAAAGGGGTCTCGGCGGTTTAACTTTAGTACCATATATAGTTCATGAACTAGTGATAAACTTCATTTTATAATAACGTTTTATTTAGTATTGGTTTAAACCTAGCAATAATCCTCGTACTAAATTTAGATCGTGTTTTGGAATAAGACGGATGTATAATGTATTTTAATGCGATATGCAACATCTTTATTAAATCCCGACATATAATAAAAACAAAACATTTTATAAATAATGGCGTATGTCGCATCAAAATACATCGTGATGGAGTTCTATTACAAGGAAGAAACTACACCTTCTATATATAGGCAAACAAATAAATATTATTTTCTTTCTTTGTAAATATTTTTTATTCCGGTTATGAGAGATTAGTTGGTCTATCACTACTGAAAACGTACAACACCGTAAAGTGGAGATCAACGTGTGCGTTGTTGTTCGAAGTTCATTTATTTTTGTTAATTTTCGGCCAGTCTTAATTGTGGTGAGAGTCTCCTTTTCGAAATGTATGGGCAAAAGGTTTTCGCTATTTGTGACTTTTCTAGTACTCAAACCTAAATTGGTTCTACGGAGTTTTTTTATCCTTATAAGAAACAGGATCGAATGGCATAATTGTTTTTTGGTGAAAATTGCCCATTTTATTGATGAATGTAATTTTCTTTTCAATTCTGCAAATGCCGATCTAAATTTCTCAAAAGTTATTGATCGTTTTCTCGAAGCTGCAACGATTAAGATACCTACCCATACTGCCCCTGTATTTTTGCCATAGCGAAGTTCTAAGTATTTTATTTATTTACCTATTTATTTAATTTAATCATGCTACTCGACTATTTGATGCAGTGTTGCATCCGTACCTATAGGTTATATCATTTTTCTTATGTTTTACTAGTAAATAATGATGTACATTATTTTGGCAAGAATGAAATACCTTTACACTTTTCTTTTGTTTTGCTCACAAATTAATAAACCATTAGAAACGAAACCTAAGTCTCTAAATCCAGTATGCTTTCAGATAGTCGGTCCGTCTGGATTAGTCTCGAAACATGCTCTGCATGAAGCTAAGGGGGTCATTTATAAGAGGGAGAGCTCAGCTGTCTGCATATAAAGCTTAGCGGTCCTCACGTATGACTCAGGCGAAGAGCGTATTATAATATATCGGTCCGCCTGACTTTTAGAGCTTAGTCAGTTACGGATGGTATCTGGTTTAAGCTGGGCGAGTGTGTTATGACTTCAAGTTAAACAGTTTAGCCCCTTTACTAATAATAGCTGTGTTATTTGAAGTCATGAGAACTAAGTTAGTACATAAGGCATATGCACGCGGCGTTTTTTAAACGCGTCGCGCAGTCAATTTATCATTGAATTGTTTATGCAGGGCTGTGAAAAATAAACTCAACTTGATCACAAATAACGGTACGAAAAGCAGTCAAAGATAGAAGTTGCAATCGATATCGATATTACATATTATATGTAGGATATTATCAACAAAGCTTTTTGGGCTGACTGGGTTTTGTGAATAACAAACCCTTCCTCACAAATAATATGAAAGCAATATTCAGAACAGCAATTCTTCTGCATAATCATAAAAAAGCAGCCAAGTGCGAGTCGGACTCGCCCATGAAGAGTTCCGTAACAGCAAGTTAAATAATGTTAAAGTGTTTGTAGTTCGTTGTAACTTTGATCGATACTTTGTGCGTATATTTTAAAATTGCGGTTTACGATTAATGACGTACTAACAAAAAATACTTACGAGTACTAGATCTCGTTCAAACCAATTTCTGGTGGAAGTTTGCATGGTAATGTACATCACATTTTTTTAGTTTTATTTTACTCTTAGTTTAGAAGTTACAGGGACACACACACATTTTACCACTTTGGAAGTGTCTCTCGCGCACACTTTCATTACAATATTATTTTTGAAGACCTATCCATAGATACACGTATGGGTTTGATGAAAAAAAAAAAATGGGGTTTCAGTTCTAAATATGGAGAACCCCCAAGTTTTTTATTATTTTTGTGTAAATCTTAATGCGGTTCACAGAATACATCTACTTACCAATTTTCAACAGTATAGTTCTTGTATAGTGGCTGTGACATACGGAAGGACAGACAGAAATGACGAATCCATAAGGGTTCCGTTTTTTGCCATTTCGCTACGGAACCCTAAAAAGGCGAAAATACAATAATCATATTGGAACTGGAAAAAACGTTAAAATGAAATGTTTAAGAGTATTTTCATCATCCTCAGTGTTGCAAAGACACACCAGATGAAAAGAATACATCACGTGATGGATGTTACACTTCCTGCTGTGGAGAGAATTAGGCAATGATAACAGGTTGTGTGTGTTAATACTTAAGTTGCTGAGAGCAAAGCTCCTGGTCGACCATTGTCAAATCCCACGAGGTTTGAGGGTGCCAAAGCGCCCGACACCCGCTGACTCGGCTGTCGCGCGGTCAAGTTCGGAACACACACTGAGCGCCTCGTCCATGACACATTGGCATGTCAAATCCAATATGCCATTAGCGATGCGTGGGAGAACGTTGCTGTATTTCTCACGCGCTAACGTAGGGTAATGCGTTGGAGTGGGACAGAGGGTGGGACATTTTGCAAACTTAGTCCTCACCTAATTAATTCGTATTACCAACACGAAATATGAAGAAATGACAATACTGCAATCGAATTCAGAGCAGCGCGACCAAAGAGTTTTCAAACAATCATACCGAGGTTAATTACAATGTTGAGTTTAATTTATTACCTTTCAAGTAATTAAAAATGTAGGTAAAACTGATGTTAATCTGCTGTCCTTACACTAAGTCCATAAAGGAAAATTTTATTTTTGTTTCCTGTTTATTTTACTGATGGATTCTTTCAAGGTGATTATTATAAAAATGCTTACAGACCATTCCATAACCTCAACAGCTGCAGTCTGAATCAATCTTAAATCAATCCGAAAACCACTTAGAAAAAAAAATCTCCTGAGTAACAGTCGATTGCGTAAAAAAGTTAATGTAATTCGAGTGAAGACGCAATTTTATGACATTTAAGTTTTGCTTTCAGCCTTCACGAATGCGAAATCTAATTAATTTATCACATTGAACATCGCTTTTAGCTTAAGTACCTACATTCATTTAAGGATATTCTTTCAACGGTCTACTTTTATTTGGCCTACTTTTTATACCTTTGTTTTAATAATTTTATGGTTGTTTTTAATGTTTTATTTTTTAGTTTTATATTATCCTTTTTTATTGTTTGTATTTCATGTGCGTGTTCTATTTTTTTTTATTTCTTTCAAGTGAATAAGAACCTTTTATCTGCAGACGCCTACATACTTTTTCGTAAATATTTCCATCAGCATAAAATATGAGTGGACCTATATTTGGAATCTAGGTAGGTTTGAGAAGCTTCTCGGCGGAATATCAGTTCATTAAATTCGAATAAGGTCACGTCTAGAGTCAGTATTTTAACAAGATTACCCGAAGTTCGTCAAAGATGTAAAATGAATTCGGGTTTGTGGCTATCAACGTTGAAGTAAAACTTTGCCCACTTCCTTTTTCGTAAATATTTCCATCAGCATCAAATATGAGTGGACCTATATTTGGAATCTAGATAGGGTTGAGAAGCTTCTCGGCGGAATATCAGTTCATTAAATTCATATAAGTTCACGTCTAGAGTCAGTATTTTAACAAGGTTACCCGAAGTTCTTCAAAGATGTAAAATGAATTCGGGTTTGTAGCCATCAACGTTGAAGTAAAACTTGGCCCACTTACTTTTTCGTAAATATTTCCATCAGCATCAAATATGAGTGGACCTATATTTGGAATCTAGGTAGGGTTGAGAAGCTTCTCGGCGGAATATCAGTTCATTAAATTCCAATAAGGTCACGTCTAGAGTCAGTATTTTAACAAGGTTACCCGAAGTTCTTCAAAGATGTAAAATGAATTCGGGTTTGTAGCCATCAACGTTGAAGTAAAACTTGGCCCACTTACTTTTTCGTAAATATTTCCATCAGCATCAAATATGAGTGGACCTATATTTGGAATCTAGGTAGGGTTGAGAAGCTTCTCGGCGGAATATCAGTTCATTAAATTCAAATAAGGTCACGTCTAGAGTCAGTATTTTAACAAGGTTACCCGAAGTTCGTCAAAGATTTTTAAACTGATTGACGTGTAAAAGTGTTTGTACAAACCTATTTACAGAAATAAAATCATTTATCATTCATCATTATCATTGATGTAAAATGAATTCGGGTTTGTGGCCATCAACGTTGAAGTAAAACTTGGCCCAACCCTTTGGTATTCGGGAAACAAGCATTCGTAGATTGCAATCCCAGTATTCTACCTGTGAATTCTTGTGTTCTCCAATGAATGATTATAAAATAATTAGTCTAGGTATATCCTCATGTTTGAAAACATGAAAATGTCTCCAGACTTAGTACATACTAAGTCTGGAATTATTATTTTATACATATATACATACGTCCAACATACTTATAGCGATTCAGTCGACCTTAATTTTTATTCCTGTAACGTCAAACTCCAGACGAAATTCCGGACATATTTTAATGAAAATACCCAATTTAATACAGTTCCCAATCAACTCAGTACATTATAGATTCTGCTTAAACGAACTAACGCTTGCACATTTCGTGGTACATTGAGTGTGAATATGGGAATACACACAAAAAGTAAAACCTAGTTTACGATACAAACGGAGTCCATTTTCTAAATCACCAGCGTTATTTGAATCGATAAATTTGATGCCTAGGTGTGAGAACACTTTGGATTTATTTTATTTGATCCTCGGTTGTCGGTAAACTAGTGCATTCAATAAAGAGTTGCCCTGGCCACAGGCTAGATTATTTAGTTTCAACGATTTGACGCACCGAAATAATCATGAATTCTTACTTAATTCTGAAAATATTGTAAGTGGAAAGAAAACTCTCTAAGCGATAAAATATTAATAATTTGTTTTTTTATTTACTACTCTTGTCACATGTCATCCCAAACTTTGCTCAGAAACTTTGGGTGCCATCAATATTGGAGGCCTAATCGAGTGGCAATAAAGGACAAAACTGTTGGCACATAATAGTTCTTTGTCCTTCGAGTAACTTAGATACATAACGCAGTATCTACGATTCTGATATGATATTAAAAATAAATATGAAACAGGTTTCAAGTCGTGGACATAAAGCTTTACGGATTACATTCGACCTACGCCTGTGGGTTTACAATGGCCAACGTTGTGCTTCTTTCTGTATTTTATTTTAATAACATAGACTTTCACTTTTACTTTTTTACTCTAAAAGTTGTGCTTAAAATTCGACCCTTAAAAACCTTTTTTTATAACGTTTCACGAAGTTTGTAAAAACGCTGCGCCGCCGGCAAAGCCATTGAAAAATGTTTTGCGTTTGCTGGGTCTTGTTGAGTCTTAAATGCGAAGAAAGTTGAGATTAAGAAGGGTTTTATGTTGTAATACCAGTAAATGATTAGGTTTTTAACCTTACGTCATCTAAGGTAAGTACATAGTATATTATTGCATTGGTACATTGGTGATTTGTGGGTCCTGATGAAAGCGATGGGTTTTGTGCTTACTAAAGGCCACCACGAATCCGTCTACCAAACGTGAAAATGCCATTTAACTTTGACCGTTTGAGGTAGCAAGCAGGTCATTGGAGCCCGATAACACGAACGTTTGCGGGCTTTTCATAATTACCCTATTAAAATTCACAAATTCTTCAGATACTGTCTCCTTCTTTTAAATACATACTTATTTTACCAATATTGTCATACCAATATATTGGTAAGAGCTTATAACGATCCTTTTGCTTTCTAAAAGTACCAACTGTTTATTAAAAATACGTCCCTTACCCATAATGAAACAAAAACTAGAACCTTCTTTGTCAACAAACACCCCACATTTAGTAAATTTGTAGCAATTCACGAGATTTGTGTCCACTATCTTGATAAAGTCGGGTGCACAATTGAGATTTACACTGCTCAACTTATTGAATTTGTTCAGTGTACCCTTTATTGAACGCCGGGACTACGCGATTCATTTGTGCGACCCGCTTTGAAGCGGCGACGGTCCTGTTTACGATAGTCATGACTAAAAGCGTGTGAGTTTGACGTGTTTGCTTCTTGGAATAGATGATTGGGTCGCTGTAGGTGTTAAATAACGCGAGTTATAGTGAAAAATACTTTTTAAAATCAGTATGACCTCCTCTGAGTGAGAGGGAGCGAACAGTAGTCCGTAATAGTAAATGTTTCTTTTTAGCAGGCTTATTCAAGTTAAAGCAGGGTATTAAAGACTACAACAAAATAATTATTCATAATTTTTATTCTAGAATTGGCTGAGTAGGCAGACCTGTCCTACCAAAATTTCAAAATTTTATACAAAACTCCTATATATAAAAGGACGTTCGGTTGTCTTGAATTTGAAAACTTTTTTTTTTTCGATAAAAACCTACTTATTTATGTAAAAGTATTAAAAACATTTTAAAAAATGCCATTTCGGTCCAGCCAATCTCAAGTGATGCGCTTATCAACGTTTCATGTTTTTTTATATTTAAGTAGATAGAAGATTACCCTGTAAGTTGACGGCAGCTTACTAGATATCGCGAACAAAATACAAAAAAAAACAGCAAAAATAAATGGAGTGAAGTAGTTTCATAATGAATGGAAAGTCGCATAAACTGTGGTAAATCGTTTTAATTATTAATCAACACCATACAATAGTAGCACGTTTACACTTAAAGCCTGTCCTCTTAGGATAATAACTTTTTTTTGTGTATGGCATCTCGTGGGTGACCTTGAGAGGTCGTGACACTTATCCGGACTTTAAGGATAATAACGCATAGAAGGTGGGTCTTATGCACACTCCCTACTAAACATTGACGCAATTTAGGTGTTTTTGTGTGAGTGAGCGGCACGTAGTTACGCCCGCCAAAACGCGCACAGACGTAAAAAATGTTGCTAGGAATTAACAATTTCCCTAAAATCGGAGAAAATTTAATGTATTTGGGCCATAGCATAGTCTGCAAATAAAAAAAAGGCAATTATTGTATAACTTTTGGGTAAAAGTCAAATGAACAATTTCGCATTTGACATTTATTAGTAAGTTCTGTTTATGATCAATTCAACATCGTCACCCTTTTTTAAGTCGGGTCTGCCATGTTTTTGTTATTTTTAACATATAAACACGTTTTTCTACGAAAATTGGGCGTGGCCTTGCTGTTAGTTCAAAAGGCCCTTACATGTTTTCCGAGACGGATAGACAGTATCTCAGAGTTCGTTTTATAAAACAGTGTAAGATGTTTGTTTGTTTCATGGAACTACGAGTATCCCCGTTTAATTATATAAAAAACTAGCTAACCCCGCCAACGTTGTTTTGCTACAATTGTTTTTTGAAAAATAGATGTTGGTCGATTCTCAGACCTACCCTATATGCACACAAAATTTTATACAAATCGGTCCAGCCGTTTCGTAGGAGTTTGGAAACAAACATTGCGACACGAGAATTTTATATTTTAGTATACTACCTGACCCCGCAAACGTTGTTTTTATTTTTATTTTTAATAGATGTTGGCTGATTTGCAGACCTACCTGATATGCACACAAAATTTTATACAAGTCGGTCCAGCCGTTTCGGTGGAGTTTGGTAACAAACATTGCAACACGAGAATTGTATATATTAGACTAGCTGACCCCGCAAACGTTGTTTTGCAATTATTATTTTTTTTGATTTTTTTTTTTGAAAAATAGATGTTGGCCGATTCTCAGACCTACCCGATATGCACACAAAATTTCATCAATATCGGTCAAGCCGTTTCGGAGGAGTATGGCAACGAAAACTGTGACACGAGAATTTTATATATTAGATTTATTTTGTAATTGCTTACTATAACATCACCTTGTGTAGTGGAAAATATAATAACAAAAAAAAGCAATTTTACACGTAACCGTTTTCCTCGTAAATTCGCTAGACTTGTTGAGAATTAAGTGCACTTTTGTTTTTTCATCACCGCCTCCGGATATAAACGTGAAGACATTTTCGGCGCACCTTTATGATTCGAAGTTGTGTTTAATGCTTTATTGTTTTCAAAGTGTTGGTGGTTAATTTCTGTTCTATTGTTGTAGAACTAAGTGTGAGGCTGTTTAGGAAGGTATTTAAGTTAGGTGCTAACTTTTCGTCCAAATTACCCATCTTTATAATTACCGCCGAAGTAGGATAAAACCAGTAAATAAGCTGATTTTTTTTCACATATGGTACTGCATTACTTATACACATGTAAAGACATATTGTTCCGTGTGTACGACAAAGTTTCTCGGCTGGAATAACAAACATTAAATATTTGAAGTAATTTTAAGTTTTCTTGCTCGAAATTTGTCCTTTTTGATAAGCAGCGTGAGAGGACGAAAGTCGAGCGAAAATGTCTTTGATGACTTACTTCTCAACTTCGAATGTTTTAAAGTTTAGTTTAAAGTGAAGAAAAAAATTATTGCTCGCTTTTATGGATTTTTTAATAATTGCACTTGAGAAGTTAGTAATGAATAGCTTAAATATCTTAGAAAGTGTGGCCATTAATCTCAAAAGTTTGAAGATTTATATTGTTAAATTATTTGTATGAGTTATATTTTTGTGTTCAGTGTTAATTAAAATCATTTGAGAGTGTTTATCTTTTTTTTTGTCAAAAGTTTATTTGACGCGGGGTTCGTAATGAGTATGCATGTGATTTAATATGAAATTCATAGAATATTTAAGTAATGGTATTTTTCATAATCATTGAATTATATATTTTTTTCGTTTCAAATTTTGCTACGTGATCTGCTTTTAGAATTTAACTATGAATTCTACCAAAAAATCTCGTAAGATCACTAAAACTAATAATGTAACTAATAGTTCTGTGAATTTCTACTGAGCGTGCTCTTTTGATTTTTCTCTAGTAAGATTATTTTTGTCTTAGGCTTAGATCACAAGGGTCTTACTGACAGAAACATTTTAGAAAATCTTAAGATTAAGGTGTATTATATAATTTGGACTTGGGCATTCTACATTTAAAACAAGCTTTTTGACTTTAGTTACAGACTGTAGTTGCCAACACTTACAAACAATTTGCTATTCCTCTCAAAAAATATCAACAAGACCCAAGAAAAAAAAAACTTTGGTCGACCCTTATGTTACGAGCTTCAAAGGTATCTCCATTAACTAGGGTAGCCAATTTATAAACTTATTTGTAATCATCTACAATTCAAATTGAACACTTCCCACCAGTCTGTTGATAAATTTACATTACTCCTTACTTAAGATTTATGCTGAGTGTTTCATAATTTTCAAATGTAAACATTTTCCGGGTTTCCTTCGTACAGACACTTAACGGAACTTATTGCCGTCTTTTCTGACAAAATAGATTTTCCAAGCTTAAAAGTTTGTTATGGCTAGACGCGTCTGTCGAATTTCAGCTTCAGTATGTTTATGAAATACGTGTTTGAAATAAATTTTACTATGTAGCTTTTTCTGTACGTACCTATACCCAAACCATACACAATTTGCCAAAGATGGTAACAACAATGGCCGCTAATAAATAATCCCCTCCAAAAACTTTCAGAGTGTGTATCTTCTTCATAATTACATCGATTTAACAGATTATGTCGATTACCTCATTTTTCTATGCCTTCTTAGAAATTACATTATTTTTAGGAACATTTTTAATATTACTCATCATCCCTATTCTACATTTAGGGGTAATCAATTGTTATTACACGTTTTGAATTTTGATAATTTCCGTTTGTTTAATTATGAGATATTGCCAACAAATTAGTAGCTAACTTTATATGTAAAACAATATTTTATGAAAAGAAAATTCCTAATTTCTTCGCCAAAGGCATCTTCTCTACCTTATATTTTCCATCCAATAATTTAGTCATCCGATAAACAACTACGCTTTTTGTTTTTCTATAAATATATGAATATGACTCTTTGTACATATTGTCGATAATTATTATGACACATCAATTTATTCAATGCCAAAAAAATCGACGAGATTAAACGGATGTCAGTCGTTTGACGTTTTGTATGAATTTAAAATTTGTGCCAGATTTGTTACATAAATTAATCTATACTATTATTTACGAATGATTGATTGATACGAATGGTGATTCACAGGAAGAAAATGTGATGTTTGTGTTATTAGGCGCGCTATTACGTTGATTACAACGACGCCCATGTCGCGTTATATTCCTAGGCAAGTTCAATGTTATAGCTTTTGGTTCCCGGTACCACCCCTCGGTACCCCTCGGTACATATTTGTTTGTGTAGGGTTGTGTTTGTCAAAAAACGGTATTGTGTATATATATAAAGTGCATTGACTTTATTTTGCAGCAAGATCAAGCTAATGGAGTCCTTCATAATCAGCCTATAACGTTGCCACTGCTGTGACACAGGCCTCCTCTCTATGAGAGAGAGTGAGCCGTAATCCACCACGAGGGCTCCGTGCGGATTGGTAGATGCCACATGTCTTCGAACTTTTGGTTCTAATACATGCCGGTTTCCTCACGATGTTTTCCTTCACCGTTTTGAGAGCAGTGCTGATAAAAGATGGCACATGTCTTCGAACTTTTGGTTCCAAGACATGCCGGTTTCCTCACGATGTTTTCCTTCACCGTTTTGAGAGCAGTGGTGATAAAATTATTAACACAAAGTAAAGCGCCTGCCTGGGTTCGAACTCACGACCAAAAACTTGTAAGTTGGGGCCATTACCACTGGGCCACCACTGCTCTCCTGTCCTGATGGAGTCCTTGGTAAATACAATTTCTAGTTACTCCAATTACGCTTTTACTTGCTACGAGTACTTTGGTGCAACGCTACAAAGTGGGCACTTAGGTGTAAAAACCAAGTTCATTGTTAAGAATTTAGTTTTACAAAAAAGATAATTATGTTTTTGTACATAGTAAATGGACTGTATAACATATAATAAGCTCGAAACTTTCTAGACTTGTCTTCATTAGTTCGGCTAAAGAAAACTTAAGGTTTGCTAAATCATTTGTAAGTGTCTGCTATTTATGCCGCATTAGGCGCTTTAGACACTACAATATTTTTTTCCATTTTGAAACTTTATTTTTATTTTTCAATATTGGCTGATATTCTGTACTATATAACTACTTTATTTGTCACTGCATATTCTAAAACAAAGTCCCCTCGAATTGTAAAAAAATGTCGGAAAAAATCAGGCCTTTTATTTATTTATGTCAATTACTAGTGTGCGCCGCGTAAACCAACAGAGTTATGTGAAAATAATGTATTACGGAATTATTCCTCTTAAACAGATGTTTTAAACTGTAGCAACACTGTATGTCTATCTTCTAAGATTAACACTCAATAACGAAAAAATATTGCACGCCGTTTGGAATGACTATTAGTAAAGCCAAGGTCAAACTTTAAAAATGGGTGCAATTGACTTAACGACTCAATGCTCATCACTCGGCCAATTGTATTTTACCCTGTCATGTCTATCATTTAAACATAATACTAATTTTTACACGTAATCCAGCGAAGTTATCAACCTTGTATACAAATAAACATTTTAATTGTTTGTTTGGTATTTATTCTTTATAAAAATACTTCAAATAGGATGAAAATCAGTTACATTTTAATGAAACCCAAAATTACAGAAAAACCAAAGTTGGCTTATATGCTCTTCCACACGTGCTAATCTGAGGCATTTTACTAGCTAAAGATAATAATAGGGGTAAAATTTGGAGTTACGCAAAACACTACATCATCACCCAATTACTGAAAGTCTAGTCATCATTCGTGCCATCTAGGGTGATTGGTTGACTGAAACAACAACAACCAATTATATCATATCATCATCTTCTAACTGCCCTTGTCCCATGTTACTTGGGAAATGTGCGGCACATTTTCTTCTTTCGTCCCCTGTCAACAGTCACTCTATCATTCACTCCCTTTTCTTTCATAACATCCCTCACATAATGCTTCCATCTTTTCTTTGGCCTCCCTCTGCCATTCATCAACATTTATATTCATCACTCTTTTAGCCACATGCGATTTATATCTCCTCATCACATGCCCGTACCCAGTCAAACGATTTCTAATAAATAATCAAAACGATCAAACGATCAACTTTTCTGTCACTGGCCCCACATTGAATCTCGTATTTGTTATGTGTTTATTTTAAAAAAAATGCAGTCATGATTGAAAGTGATTATGATAATCACTCACTTATCATGAGTGCAATTTTGAAACGTCATTCATGAACCATAAACTTGATTAAATCTGAAAAATGAGCTACTTCGTACTTGCTCTTTAAAACAAAATCAAGAATATATTTTAATAGTATTAGAAACGCGACTAACAAAAGTTATTTATGAGGCATTTGTGAGTTCAAACGCCGGGAGGGACATATAGTTACCTTATTGGTGATGTTCTTTATAAAGTTCAGGTGCGTGTATGACCAGATGTATAAAGGTAAGCGAAGCAAAATGTGTATGTAGGGATCGCAGCAGGTCCTGTAATTTCTGCCTACCCCAATTGGAAGAACATTTGTTGGTCAAAAACTTTTAATATTTTAAAAATCACGAACATGTTCAACTCAGCTACAATTAAAGTACCAAAAAAATGATTAATGAGTAAAGAAAAGAAGTTTTCAGCACATGACTCCAGCAGCCGGGGCAGAGCGAGTGATTTATTGTTTCCCTATTAGAAATTGTACTACGACTCTTTTGTTGGCAGCAAAACAAGGATCCTGTTCTAAGGCCCGTCGTCCACGACATTACTAAAAAGTTATGTGTTACAAACACAAATCACCAATGACAAACTAGTCAATTACGCGTTAGGAAGTCGCGTCGTGTACAGATCGCCATTCTAATACTAGTGCTGTGACATTGCGA
Organism: Dasypolia templi; assembly: GCA_963555695.1. Classification (NCBI taxonomy): domain Eukaryota; kingdom Metazoa; phylum Arthropoda; class Insecta; order Lepidoptera; family Noctuidae; genus Dasypolia; species Dasypolia templi. The sequence continues at coordinate 20,941,617 of OY743141.1, read as the reverse complement.
CTCAATCAACTCAGCCTGTCGCAGTCTACTGCTGGGCGTGGGCATCTCCAAAGTCAAAGTCGAAGCATTTATGTCAATGAGGCTCATTAAAGGCACTTTGAACGTCAACATTTACATTAAAATAGAATTGACTCTAGAAGAATGGGCAAGAAACTCCACCGTTACTCCTTTAAAATGTTTTACAATATTTTGCATACATGAATTATACAGGATGGCCAAAAAGTCGAGGATCAAACGCAACTAGGGGTTAGATGGGGTCATCAGCTGCAAAAAAATGATCTACGGGAGGTCCTTAAGGTCAACCCCTGCAGATTTATAATTTATCTTGTGTTTTTATGAAAAATCATAACTTTTTATTTCCTTTGGGGACCCCACTGTGAAAAAAATAGTTAAATACCTTATCAGAATCCCTATTAAATGTGCCAAAACTTGTAATACAGGGTCACTTTTCGGTAGAGTATTTTTTTTTTTCACAGTGGGGTCCGAAGTAAATAAAAAGTTAAGATTTGAGAAAACAAATTTCGTAAAACTTTATATTATCTTAAACACACCCAATAAACAACCATAAATAGCATGTCTAACGCAAGAACTCATCAGTACCAATCTAGTGAAAATGATAAAAAAGATACATTACACAACATATATTATAAATCTACAGGGGTTGACCTTAAGGACCTACCGTAGATCATTTTTTTGCAGCTGATGACCCCATCTAACCCCTAGTTGCGTTTGATCCTCGACTTTTTGGCCATCTAACCCCATGTTGCGTCTGATCCACGACTTTTTGGCCACCTGTATAATAAGTGAAGACGATGCACCAAGCAATTACTATACCACAAATAGGTAAAAAGAATTGAAAATGAACAAATTCACAGATTCATAAATTGTGGTAAATACATGGGTGCTCACGATTTTCTAAAAATTTGCAAGTAATAATTCAGTGTGTGAGTTAAGCCGGATACACATTACTGTGAATCCGGCTTAACTCACACACTGAATTATTATTGTGTCATGTTGTGTGGCCTTCTGACGCAGTGTTAGCCAATCAAAACTAGTTGTGATTTAACTTAGTCCTGAACAGATTAGTTTGATTGGTGTATCCCGTCTCGACACAACACGTCACAGTAATGTGTCCGTGGCTTTAAATAATCAGCCTATACTGTTCCAACTGCTGGGATACAGGCCTCCTCTCGGTGCGAGGGAGTGGGCCGTAATCTACCACGCAGCCCTAGTGCCTGTTACCAACAGGCACTGGGCCCGTGTGGTGTCACATGTCTTCGAATTTTTGGTACTAAGACATTCCGGTTTCCATCTTAAACATTAAACTCTAATTTGCAATATGCTTGTTTAAAAGAGTACTTTTTTATATAGGTTTTAAATTGTATTTCTTTTAATTGCAATATACCACAAGGTACCTATTTTGTTGTAACATTTAACACGGATATCAACCATAAAAGATGTTGATGAATCATTTCTCAAATTAACTGAAGTAATGTACTTTAACTGATTACAAAAATGGTTGATCTATTTATCTTTATTTCTAATATGAAAACTATGTCTATCACTTATTTTAATAAAAAGTCTAGCGTGATTCCTAGGAAAACCATTTGATCAATAAATTCCAATTTTTCTCTATTCAATATTATGTCACATTCGCTACTTTTAAAATTACGTTGAACCGAATGCATTTGTTTTTTTCGTTTCGTACCTAATTATTTACCGTAAACTAATCTTGGACCTGAAGAATAGAGCTATTTACGTCGTCAAGATTTTGTGACCGTCGGTATATTCTAAAGACAATGATGTCATCTGCAAATAACACCATGTTCGGTTGATTATGAAGTATTGGGGTAAATTATTAATGTACTGAAAAGAAGAATGGACCCAATTTCGAACCTTGAGGAACACCCATTGCCATTTCAGACCCTAATTAGTATATGCCGTTTACTTGAAACTGAACTTTTCTATCTTTGAGGTATGATCTTAGTAAATCAAAAGCTGTGTTCCTAATCCCATATTGATCTAGTTTCAGCAGGAGTGTCTCATGTTTTACGCAATCAAACGCCGTAGAGAGGTGTCGCAAAAGATTCCAATGGCTTTTTGTGCTTCTTTCCAGGCGTTAAAAATATTCTTTACTAGGGTGACACCAGCAGCGTCAGTGGTACAAGGTCCTTTGGTGAACCCGTACTGTTGTTCATGAAATATGGAGTTTTATTAAAGTGACGGAACATCCGATTGAGCACCAACTTTTAAAATACCTTATTGGGAACTAGCAAAATTGATACAGGGCTATAATTGCTGAGCTCTTTACTATCACCGGATTTTAACAAAGGAACTACTTTACTGTGTTTTTCATGAGAACCGGAAAGACTCCTTGGTCTAAACTGGTGTTAAATATGAAAGCTAAATAGGACGCAATGGTTTGATGATAGATCTACATACACTTACGGGCATTCCCCAGAGATCTTCTGTGGATTTTATTTTAAGATCTTCAAAACCTTTTATAACTGCTTGGGGGTTTGTATGCTGAAACCTAAACTCCAAAGGACATGGCTTTATACTCTCCCTAAGTAAGGGCCCCAATTCTGTATGATAATTATTATTCCCCACGGAATCTTACCTCGTGCAAACCACGAAATATCGTGTCTTGCAGAAACTCATGTACTTACCGGCATGGAATCAAAATGTAGTAGGTATTCTGTTTGCTCCAAGGCAAATTGTCTATGGCACAATATGAAACCACGCTTGCGTTTTAAAGTTGCGTTCGACAGTACTTGAGCCTAAAACTAGTAATTGCCAATACTACATTTTTAACATAATTATTTCCTAAAGTATCGTTTTATATTTTATTTTACAATTATTTATGACATTAAAAATCTAAAGGCAGCCATTTGTTCATCAAAAAAATACAATCAAAATAACGTATTTTGATTGTACAGTAGTGTTAAAATTTATTAAGTTAATGTTTTTGAACGTACTTACGTCTGTTTTCAAAAGCTGCGAGTGTGCTTACAGGCACATTTTTTTTTGAGGGTTTGTGTAAATTTTGAAATAATAATGTTACAAACAATAACTGATTACACCATTTCGTGTATAAATAATCGTAAGTATTATCATTTTCGTCAATAGTTTTCTCTGGACATAAAGCTACATGTCCTCCATGTATACGAAAAACAATTGTTTCTAAACTTCTTCAATTAAAGTTTTGCTGAATTTTATTCTAACACAATCTTCTTTTACTTAAAACTACGATTCCGTACGGTTCTCAAGCGTGGTATTTTGACAGTTCAAACCACGCCACTTTTGCGAGGTTTCTTTCATTGTGTCGAGTCTAGCTAAGGAATTGACGTGGTTTCGAAGCAACGAATCATTAAGTGGTCATAGTGAATTTGGGCCCAGAAAGCGAGGGTGAGGAATTTAAAGCTTCAGTAGTTTTAATGAGAATATTAGCAAAAAAGTTTTCAAATTCCTGAGCGGTTGATTTGATGCATTGTGCAGTCTCTAAATTAAATTCAGTATTATGCTGTTTCATTATTTATTATTTAAGTACCTGGTAGTTTTTATTTTATGATTAGCTGATTTTATGTTAATAGTAATGTAAAGAGCTTTAGCTATTTTGCAAACACTTTTAAAAGTAGAATATTTTGCAACATACAGATGAAAGCTTGTAATATTCATATGTTGCTTTAGACCATAAAGTTCAAAAAGTTTTTCCCTGCTTTTACGAATACCTGGAGTTGCCCAATCACTAAATAAAAACTTTGTGTCATTAAATTGCGTCTTTGATAGTTAAAAGGACTAAGAATTATAGAATTTCCCTAGATTTCTACATGTTATTGGCCTAAACCTTATTTGAATTTTTTTGTAAAGGTATGGGCCAAATGTTACTGCTTGTCCACTGTGATCAGATGGCAACTTATTTACAATTTGTTTGTGAAAGTATGTAATCGCAGTTACATATAATATTATCTGTACAAGTGGCAGAAGAAAAGTTTTTAATGTCGTCGGTCCATCTAGCTGGAGGGCGACCCTCACTACGCTTGCCGATACGCGGTTTCCACTTGAGGACTAGTCTGCTCCACCGGCCATCGGCATTGGTGGACACGGACATTTTGGCATCTCATTGGTGATTTGAGTTTGTAACAGGTTAGTGCTTTTGAGTAGCGTCGTGGACGACGGGCTTTACTGGAACCATCGAATTGATTAGTTTTTCTCATATTGTTATCATCGTTATGAGTCTGGCTGGACTATATTGGGGTGGGATTGTCGCAACGTAATATCAGAGTTTTACTTACTAGCCTGTTATTGTCCGGTGGCTTAGATTATCAAAGAAATTAGCGCGTTTAGCGTACCGGGAGACGTAGCATTGGAAGGCGTCCCACAAGGAGGAGTGATGACCTTGTGAAGGCCGCAGGAATCCGCGGGATGCGAGAAACTGAAATGATCGAAGTGGCGATGCTTGGTGGAGGCCTATGTCCAATGTCCAGCAGTGGACGTTTTTCGGCTAAAATGATGATGATGATTCATTGAAACAAATATGTTATGGAAAATAGAGAACAAATAGTGTCAAAGTAGCGAGATTTTGGTTCGAAGGAATTTTAAAACGCAAAAACATGAACTCTTAAATCGTACTTGAATTTGTGAATGGTTACATAAATTACCAATACAAAATTGCCAGCTAAAACTGAAGATCGAACATAGCAGCTAGATGGCGCATCTGAAAAGGCAAACATTAGCTGGGAGATTAAGCATGCCATTATTATCCCGCACAAGGGTCCTTGCCTATTCAACAGGCACATGAGTGCACATTAAATGGAGACTTGCATTAACCATAAGCAGGATTGGGCAATCATTAGGAAGAGCGTTTCGAAATTGAAATTATTGATGAGACACTTACGAGTCGGTCGATTTCCGAATGACTGGTTTCTATTTAGAAAAAAAAAACGAATAATTGTTTTCCCAATGGTGGGTAAGGTTTGTTTTACCTAAAATAGGCATTAAATTTGTTTGTTGATAGAACGTGTGCAAGCTTCTCACGTATTCCTGGGCCTAACGTGCGAAGGAAGGAGGAAATAAAACCCTACGCCTGATATTCATTAGGAAAATAGTAGCAGAACTTATTTATTACATATCTATCATATGAAAATAATGTTAATAGTAGGGCATAACCAAAAACTTACAACTAAAACACCAACTTTAAAAACCACAACGTGAATAACATAGAGTTTTGAAATTGCTCACAAACAAAAGAATGAGAGAGATTTTGTGTAAGAGACCGAGAGAGTGATATTGTTCTTCTCTCTCGTAAACCGAAATATGCCTTAACGTGATGCTTCCATGAAATGTTATTCTCAATTCGTCCAAGTATCGAATCGCCGCCTAAGAAGCCCAACTTCAAGAAACCCCTTCTACGAAGTCATCTGGAAAGACAATATTTTTATCCCATTACAAAATACAAATATAATATAATATCATATCAATTGTTCGGGGTATGACCTTATAATATAATTGTTAAACCAGCACCAAAGCGCAGTTGGGTGCATACAAAATGAGAATTTACTATTTTTAGTGCAGACAATTTTCATAATTCTTTGGGACTATTCTGTGTAAATACCGAGTGTGTGATGCAGAACTCGGTAGTTGGTAATTAAACTGCACTGCTTATTATATTCATGAACTATGAGAGCTTGAACTTCTTGGAAATAATTTATTGTATTAGTCAAGACGTTTCTGCATTAACATTATGGTTGAATAGTTGACAATATCTAGTGCCCTAAGATTTAAGTCTGCCAACAGGGCAGACTTAATTCTTGGTGCATTAAATTAAACGAAATAGTAGGTAAATAAGGTTTTCAGTAGTTTTTGATGATTTTACAATCAATAAACTGATTTCATTTTTCAGAGCTTTCAATATAATTATGTAGATTGTTATTACTTGAAAACAAAAAGTCTCGAGTGTTTCACTTCAGTCGACAGCTACGCTGAAAACATTTGAATTTAAGTTTAAGTAAATGGTCATGATGTTACTACATCATGACCATTTCAGCTAAGTGGAATCAGGCGTTACTCGGTGGAAATTCATGTTGAATGAATACCATTTTAGCTGCCAATCAGTAATATTTCAAACCAGTTTATATGGTATGGGTGTCAGTTGTTGGCTCTTAGATAAGCTATGATTCCTCTGGCCTAACTAAACTGGATACAGAACATAGAACATAGCCGGAAACCTATTGAACAATAACTGTTATTAAAAATACTCAGATTTTATTAAAAACAAATACAAAGCTTATCCTTACCTACACTGAACTAATGGACACAGCAACATAAAACACAGCACTGGAATTTACGACTGTATGTGATGGTTTCATTTTTATATTTCATTCTACGCTCCATAGGCCACGTTAATTGAACTTTAACGGTACAAGAAATGGGTCATTTATTGACTTTCAGAAAAGGATAGGTGATAAATCGTAAGGGTTGAAACCGACAACGTCCGAAGTTAAGGGACCGTGTGATGAGAGGGTTATTTGTCTTTATCTTAATGTTAGGGCTGCTGCACATTGTTGAGGAATGATGAATTGTTGTGTTTATTGTTACGTGTATTAATGGTATCTGCTACAGTGTGTTCGGTGGCTATTGTTAGAATATTTTCGTTGTTATGTTAGTTATCAATAGTTTTCATTGTAGTTACTGACAGACATGTTGTGATGTATTATCTACTGGCCCAGAAGAGGATAGATTTTGGTCCTTAGCTATCTCATACGATGATATATTAGCATAATTGTACAGTAAGCATGAAAAGAAAGTACTCGTAGTTAGGAAAATAATGAAGCATCACATTTTTATAAACGGGATACCAAACTCTTTATATTTTCCCCTTGACTGAACGATGGCCATTCAGCTCGTACATTTCAGTCATTAAATTGACAATTTTCTTTGTATTTTCTAATTTCAACTTTTTCACTCTGTTTGCTAAATCAAATATCCTGATATTCTTTGGAAGCAACGGCGTATAATGTGAACTACAGAACATTTTTCGTGGAAAATGTTTATAGGATGTTCTCAGAACGGTATTTATGTGGCACCATCAAAATCATAGGACGCTTTGAAAGCGATGCTAGGTTACACGCGTTTGAGTTTCCACTGTCGTCTATATTAAAAGGCCGACGTGTAGCTATCTTATTTAGGTAAAGTTGCGGTTTATTTACGACAGTCTTTGTTTTTAGTAATCTAATCAAAACTCAAATCAAAAGTTACTTGTAAGTACTGGTACCGACTTTGATGTTTTTGTAATTTTCGTCGTTTTATTCGTTTCGTTTTCAATTTATTTCTTCTTTTTGGACATAAATTTCATCAATAGCACCGCTCTTATTACTTTGCGAAAGTAATATGTATCGATGTTATATTTCTTCAGGCGAAACGTATCAAAGGGATCTCTCAATACGACGTCAAAAATGCGAGACTAATAAAATAAGAATAGGTCACGTTAACGGAACATTGCATCTGCAAAAAGACACCTATGCCGATGTACACATACCCTTACAGCATATTCATGATGTTGCTACGATTAAAGCTGCAGATACACACTCGGAAAGTGCTCGGTGCTCATTGAAATCCTCACGTTTCGTGCGAGTGACTGCTACTCTAGTGTTATTTACATCTCACACTTGTTATTTGACACTCATGCATGTCACTGCAAAACTACCCGTACTCGCGGGATTTCAAATTACAGTGTTCGCGCCATTTTGTGAACCAACTGAGCGTGGATAGCGCGTATTGCTTTTTGTGTCTCGCCGGTTAATTGGTTGCTAACCAATAAGATAATTTATTTTGTACTACCTAATGCGTTAGAATACCATTTTTAGGGTTCCGTGCGTCCTAATGAAAAACAGAACGCTTAGAGGATCATTCGTGTGTCTGTCAGTCCGTTCGTCTGTCAAAGCCAATTTACTCCGAATCTACTGGACTGCTTAAATTGAAATTTGGTACACATATGAAATTCTGTGATCCAAACACGGTCGTATAAGTAAATAAAATTTTGGATATGGGGGGGGGGTTCACTTTTGGGGGGAAAACTAGAAAATCAAAAACAAAAACTTTAGCAAACTGTACCGTGTGACATATCAAATGAAAGGGCTTGTTGTGAGGGTTTAAAACATATACATTTTTGTTTAATTTAAACCTGTTTATTTTATGAACAGTTTTGAAGTTAATTACGAAGTTATTTGAAAATTGCCTGTCCCCCCCCCCTGATCTGCGAAACTACTGAGCCTAAAATTTTGAAAAATACAGAAATTAATTCATTACTTACAGATTACAGGAACACCTATAAGAAGTCTTAAAATAACATGGTAAATCTTTCAATATTTGTGCGTACAAATTTACAGTTGCAGTTGGAATGAATGAGAGAGCATGTTTTCCAACTACAATGTCAAGTTTGTTCTTGGGATTTGGGGACACAGTAGTACGCTAAGACAAACCAAAAACAAAAAGCAGGCCTGCCAACACTGCCTACCGAAACGTTTCATCGTACTTTCATACCCTCATAGCTTCGGACTGAATAACGCTATAGAGCTCAAATTCTCAAGATAAATGTAGTTAGCAGACTTGTAAAACGCCCTTAGTTGTATGTGTCTAGCTTTTACTCTAGTCTAGCTTTAACTGGCTCACTCACTCGCTAATCAAAACCTCTAGGGAACTTCGCAAAGTCCTAAAAAGGAAATTTATAACTTTCGCCCTCCAACCCCCTTAAAGGGAGGTGCAAGTCTTTGTTTTTAACGGATAATGTGTATTCCATTTGTTAATATTAAAGCTAGATAGAGTACCATGTACATAAACAACAAAGACAAAACTCTTTTAACACGGTTTTATTGGCTTTACTTGTAAATGAAAAATGTAATAAGCAAATGAAAAATGTAATAAGATCTTAGAAGTCAATTTTAACCAATTTCTAATTTTCGTATCGAAATGAAACTTTATATGTATACTGTATCGAAATAACAAAAATATTTACTTCGTCACATGGTACGCATAATTTTGCATTGAATAAAAAACACCGAAAACATAAAAGTTAAAAAAATATATAAAGATGAATGAATGATTAGAAGAAGAAATTTACTGGAAAAAACGTCAGAAATATTGCAGCATTGAACGATTTTCTAAAGAGACTAACCAAGTATAACTTAGTGGTCTTTTGTTATTAACGCAAGTTATTTGGAAGTTATACCTATTGAGATAAACCAATTGCAATTGGTTTATCTTTTATTATCTTTTAACGCAAAATACTATGTTTACGGTATGACGCACTAAGTTGAACAGTGGCTCCGTACACAGTAAAATCTAAGAATGAATTTATAAAAAAACTAAGACGATATAATAATAATAATACTTTATTGATACAATATGCTTAACGTCTAGCTAAAGTGTGTCAATGCCACACAACCTCAGAAGCAGGCCCGGGTGGGACGGCGCCGTGATATAAGTGATTTATGATAAACAAATATGAAGCAGGCTCGTCTCGGCGTGTTTATGATATCATTATAGGTGATGAGTCTTGGATTTATCAATACGATCCAGAAACGAAGCGCCAGTCGACGGTTTGGGTGTTTCGAAACGAATCAACGCCTACCAAAGTGAAGCGATCTAGAAGCGGGAGGTAGATTTTGATCGCCAGCTTTTCCCTTTGACGGGCTACTTTGTGTCAATTCCTTTAGGGAATCAAAGAAGCATCAACGCTGAATGGCAAACCAAATGCTTGCACCAAAGCAAGCACCACCACAACACCAAACCACCAGGCTGCTACCAGCAGGCTTCTACCAAATGCTTGGCAGAAGTTTTCTCTGTTGTGAGCCACAAGCTACCAAACACAGGGCTCCGCGGGCTACTGCTCCACCACGACAACGCGCCTACGCACACTGCGCTCAAAACGAGGGACTTCCTAGACAGCACGCCGGTCAAACTCCTGGGTCACCCTACTTACAGCCCTGACCTAGTACCGTGTGACTTCTTTTTATTCCCGAAAATAAAAAAAGAGAAAGTGGAGACTACTTTGAAAAGGTTTAACAAAAAATATTTACTACATAGCAATTGCCACCAAAATGTCAATTTGAACCAATGGAGTTAGGAGGTTTACGAATTAAGGTGATGATTATGAACTAATCGCTCCAAGACTTTTGACATGGTAGACTTTAATATATTATTATATATTGGACGATAGTTGGTAACATCTTTTTTGTGCCTCCTTTGTATACAGGCGTAATATTGGCAGTTTTCCACGATTGCAGCAGAAAACCGTCCCTCAGACTACGGTTAAATCGGAGCGCGTGAGGGAGAGAGCCTTGCGCCCTCACGCCCCCACTAGCCGCCGCAGGAGACGCCCTGGGCGTCGGGAGTCGCCTGCAGATTCCCGGCCACCGTAGGCGCGGGCTTGCGGACGGCGAGCAACGGGTAGCTCGCCGTCCGGTAAGGACCAGTCCCGGGTCGACGGCGCGTCGTGTTCCACGCGCGCCTCATCGAGATGTCAGCACAATGTGACGGGGTCCGATAGGGCCGACGCCTCAGGGTCGCGGGTAATTCTAAAGAGAAAACCGTGGCACAGGCAACTGAAGGAACACGGGTGGGTTTAGTCAGTAAAAGTCTGACACACCCTCCCGCTCCACCCAGAGCGGGAGAAGTCATTTGATGATTTCCCACCCAAAAAAAAAAAAGACTACGGTTAAATAGATAAAATAAATGCACACTCAATGACTTAGCTGCGTGTTAAAGAAAAAGTAGGAACACAATCAGGCCTCGAGCCTTTGGTTATGTCCAGGCATTTAAGTGAATCAATCTATCGTGTCATAAAAACAAATTCAATATACTTAGTTGTTTATCGACGACCAGAATATTTACTAACGTTGTTAAAAAAAATATCTGACGGCTCATACACGAAACTAAAACAAATTGTGAATAATTTAAATAAATTTACAGGTTCGTTACATACCTTTTTAACGTTGGGTATGAGGCGTATTAGCTTTTCGACTTTATAAAAAACGACCAAAAACGTTTTAAATCTTTACGCACTACGGTTTCTATTCATAATCAAACACACATAACATTACGCCTTGTTTCCTCGAAGGGTTGGGCAGAGGTGTACCTATAGTACACCGACATTTCGCCAGTTATGTTTAAGTCCCATGTAATAGGGGGCGAGCCAATTGCCATAATCAAATCAAATCAAAATATTTTATTTCACATAAACATACATAAGCACTTATGAAACATCAGAATCTAGGTGCACGGTTCCAATTGGTCGTCTCCTACAGAGAATAGCCGGCAAGAAACTCCACGGTTATTCTTTTATTTTCTTTTTCTTTTACAATGTTTTCAAATTACAGTTTTATTATGTATGGGAGGACAGTGCAAGCCTGTCAACAAGTACCTTAAGCTTAACAAATAGACAATGGTCTATAAATCTACAATCTACGAGGCCTACAACGTTCTCTCATTCACTAAATATAAAAGAATCAAAAAGATAAAAAATAATAAAAAATTTAACCAAATGACATGAGTGTAACTAATTTGAATGAATGTGCTGTTCACAAAAGCCACTTATAAAGATTTGAAATTAGAATCGTAGGTATATAATTTCAATAATGAGGAGATTATGTCAAAGTGATAAAAATTAAATTAATATTGATTGCATATATCCATTGAAACATTCAGCAGAGAGTAGTGCTCATAATCCACACAGTTTTTATATTTTTTCACTTAATCGAGACGGCGTTCTTTATTTCTCAAAATGTGAATTAGTGGACGTGAAAACCAAATCAGGTATTCGTTGGATTTAACTGGCCGCATTGACTCGTGAGTCCTGATAATTTGATAAAAGTTTGGGTAGCAGCACCCAGTGAGATAGTGTCTAGGGCGGGGAACCGGTCGACTAAATTAATGTCTTTATTAATGACAGAGTAGTCGGCTTCCACAAAACGATGTCTGGGCGCGGAGCAACAAGCCCTAAGCTATGTATTCATAAAAGCAGTGTTACTAACCAAAATTAAAACAAGTGACCCATCAGAATTAGCATATAACGAACTCCATAAGTTGTTTTATAAATTTTAGATTTAAATGATCAGAGGCGCCACAAAAGTAAAGTCAATACCTCATTAATAATAATAATAAAAATAATAAGTTTATTGATCCAAAATATATATAGATAGACACAGGTTGTATAGTAGTATATGCTAAGACTTAATCAACTAACAATGGACACAAATGGAGAAAGAAATAATTGTCTATATTACCAAAAACTTTAAATTCTGTCTCCTAAACTGGGGGTGGCCTGTATCTTAGGAGACAGTGATTCAACCGAGCTGTACTGTAAGTTAAATGAATGATGGACGAGTGTCGATGCCAATCTACTATAAAAAAAAAGATGTTAGTTAGCTGAGTAAGTAATTTTAGATTTATTTGAGCATGGATGGATGGATGGATGGATGCAGGAATTTAGAAAGAGTAGGGATGTGAATGGGAGAGAGGTGTGTGTTCGTGTTTGTGAGTGAAATGTTAGTTGTGTTGTATGGGTGTGTGTGTGTGTTGAGTGTTATGAGGTGTTTGTTTGTGTAGCGTTTAGTGTTCCAATTAAATATTGAATATTAAATATTGATTTGTTAAGCGATGTATGCCAGTAGAGATTCGGTGTTATCGTAGTCTTGTTGTATGAGCCAATCTGTAATTTTAGATTTGATATTGAATTTATTTATGTTTATTATATTTAATTTCTTTTGTATAATTTTATATACATGAATACTTAAAACGTAGTATTGGTGTTTTGCAAACGAGGTTTTGTGCTGTATCCCAGAGGGGACATATGTTCGCTTCCTTGAGTCAGGAAGGGGTAGGCAGCCATGCACTCTGAGGACAGATCGAAGAACAAACAGCTGACGTACCGTCAGAACTTTGCAGTCAGAATATAGTAGTGCTGTGGGGTATCTAAACGGTTTCCTTAAGTACAGCTCTTTGAGCTCTCTCTGCTCTCAGAATAAAAGTCTTCGCTGCTCCACCCCACACGGTTATGCGGTATCCCAGGATAGACTGGCACAAAGATATACCATCTTGAGATTGTTAAAATCAGCCGATTCTCGCAGAGATTTAAAGATGTGTATCAGACGGATAGTTCGAGTAGTAAGAGTATCAAGCTGCTTGTCCCATCTCAAGCCCTTATCTATCTGCACCCCCAGATACTTTACGTTATTAGTTCTTACAATGGCAGGACAAGAGCACCATTTTTCCAGCAGTTTTCCATAACATTTTTGGATTACCGTGGGACTTTTCAAGTTCGCTCCTCTCATATGCCCTCCTCAATTTACGCAGTAGCGCATAATAGAAATTTCGATAGCGTGTATATGTTACATTTAATATTAAATTATCTGGTGATTTTTTAGATTTTGTGTGTAATTTATCTCTATGCTTAATATTTGCATTTCAATAGGCCAGTAGTTGTCCATGGTTTTATAATTCTTAGTTTCCTTGTTACATTAAATTGTTCTGTGTATTTACTTATGGTTGATGACAGTAGTGTAACCAGTTCATTCATGGCGACATTCGCATCTTCAGTTTTGTAAATATTTGTAAAATCTGTATGTTCTAATTCCGTTTTTATTGCTTCTGTATTAATACGAGATTTAGTAAAAAAATTGTTTCCTGTAAAGTTTGTATTTGAGATTGTAAGTATAATTGGTTTATGTGATCTGTGATATGCGATTCTACTACCAAACTTGTGGCTGATGACTTTGTTTTTAATAATATGTGATCAAGACAATTTTCATTTCTAGTGGGTAAAAGGTGAGTTGGTAATAGCCCATGGGATGCGTTTAAAATAACGTAGTCTAACGCCCAGTCATTCCTACTTCCCAATTTTATGTCGATATTCAGGTCACCTACCATTGCAATATTTGGGGAGCTTGCTATCTTCTCATAGATACAATTGAGACTGGTCCAAAAACTATCATAATTAACTTTTGTGGTATTAGAAGGGGAACGATATATTGCAACTACCGAGAGCTTGTTATCAACCTGACATATTAGACTATTCGCAAAGTTTATGGTTGGTTCCCATACTGTTACATATAGGCCAACTTTTGTATAAATAATTACTCCCTCGTTTTGATTCGATATGTTTTTAGTAGAGTGCGACTGGTAACCATTTAGTACTGGTATATTACTCACTCTACTCAGCCAGCACTCCGTTAAAACAATAATATCAAAATTTACGTTAATTAGACACAATAATGCTTGTAGACTATCAAAATTTTTATTTACACTGCGTATATTCATATGCAGTAGTTTGATGCTATTGTCAGTTGAATTTATGTATTTTATACACTCTTGAGGGTCACATGAGAAGGAATTCTCGAGATTAAGGTTGTAAAGGTCTTGATTGATGCTATCTATATTAGCCATTAGAGATATCAGTTAGTGCCAAAAACGGGAATATAGTATGTTCCGGTGGTGTGGGCATATGATACATAGAAATAGCATCGCTTTTTCTTGGAAATGAAAAAATAGTGGAGTGGCGTAATATGTGTGTGTACGTTTTGTTCATTTATAATGTGTAGGCAGAATGTATTTAAAGTGAAGGATGAATGTCTTTGAGTGGCGTTGGTCAATATGTATATTATAGACACTAACTTATCATAATTGGCCTAAGAGAACCAGAAAAATGAAAACCTAAGTGCGTCTAAATTTCGAAGCATCGATTGAGAAATGGGTTCAGTTAGTCACATATTCTTGCTAGCGAGATCCAGAAGACACTTCTCCGAGGACAATAATAACTGTTTGTCACCCGTCTGCTTGCGAAGGAAGATATTTCGATTGCTTGTCCAACAAAAAAAATAGCCATTCTTCTTGGCGAATTCCCGTGCCAGGTAGAATAGCTTTTTGGAGCTAGGAGGTAGTTGTTCTGCAACATAAATTGCCTGCCGTTTCCCTGGTATGCCAATCAATTCAGTATTCAGTTTGTCCTCCTTCGACTTGCTGTTATTGTTGAAGGAGCGGACAGCTGACAGTATGTTTTGCTTTGTGCGCATAGTAGTAAATTCATTGGTTATTTATTATTTTATTTCCTGTCTGTACTCGTAATAATACGATGTGTTATTAATTTTAAAACCAGATATTTAAAATTTAACGCAAAACCAAATATACAAGTGTTTTGTAAACAACAACACAGTATGTAGTTTCCCGAAACACAAGGTGTAAATTTAGAAAAATCGTTTTACGAGCAGATGGTGATGACAGCGGTGGGGATGTCGGCCCTAAAAAGTATGAACGCCGTGCTTGATCCAGTCAAATTTGTATATTTCTTTGGCTTCTTGAAATAATGATGGCTCGACGAAATAATGTACCATATGCAATTGTTTTGCAATGTCAAGTGTTCATTTATATAGATACTGACTTAATACCCTTGTTGGGGCGCACAGCTGATACGAAGTTGTCCCTAATTACTTGGGTAGCAAATTCACGGCCGAAAAACTTTATAGTCAAATACGTTCTTCAGCCGTGAATTTTTAGGGTTCCTTTGCGGCATACGAGAGATTGAAATCATATCACGAGCAGATATAGGCTGTTTTTTATAACATTTGCAATTAAACGTTTAAAATTAAAAAAAAACAGATAGCGCATCCTACTAATTAAGCCTATGTATAGGATCTCGGCCTTCTTATAACGGATGTAATCGTCTAGAGAAAAGAGAATGTAACCGTAGTATTTCATTGAATGTTTTAAGATAATGGAGTAAATGCGTGCTCTAATCAAATGAATTGTGTCACGAATGTCATGTGCCGATTTCAAATATGATTAATGAGGATTTGAAAATTAATGGCATTAAGTTATACGTCATATCATGAGGTAATAACAATATGTCAACACGTTATTAAACCATATATTGCATTGTCTAATTAGGTGAGGGCCTATAATTAGTAGAGGCCTTTTAAAACTTATGCACACAGTCTACTAATCTGGTCTATAAAATGTTATCGAAAGTCTAGGGATACAAGTACATGTTTTTTTGGTTTTCCTAGTAATAAAATATCCTGTAAATATAGTTTCGCTTTTGCTAAATGTCGAATTCATTAGCTAGTGGTCGCAATCGCTATTGCTGAGCATGAGGTCCCGGGTTCGATTCCCAGGTCGGGCAACGTGTTATTGGGTTTTTCTATCTAGAATTTTTCAGTAGCAGCCCGGAGTCTGGATTTGTGCCCGGTTGATGGCAATAGGCTCGCCCCCTATTACGTGGGACTTAAACATAACTGGCGAAATGTGGGTGTGCTATAGGTACACCTCTGCCCAACCCTTCGGGGAAACAAGGCGTGATGTTAGTTATTCCTATTGAAAAAATTCAACCACATTACAGTTACCATGTTACAAGTTTCCATGTTTTTATTTTAAACCTACTGAATATTACATTAGCTTCTGCTAAACACTGCACATAATTACCAAGCTTACATATAAGTTTTGCAGTCATAAGGCAGCACTACACGCTAAAGTCAAAAAGTATTGCTTGGTCAAAACAAAAGAAAAAAACTGTTTTAAGCTTGGAAAATGTATTAAAGTATACCTGTTTGTACATTAATAGATAAGACAGCAAAGGAAACCGGAATAAAAAAGGAAATTATGCACCCTTGAGGGTTCTTTAATACTCAACTCGCGAACTGTTTTATTTTACAAAGGCGCATAATATAACCATCAGGAAAATGTAAGGGTTTCAAAAACAAGAAACAAAATGAAAATAAACATTTATTTTACAAAGGGTGATTGTTTGTAAAGGTGGCAAACTTTGAGTTTTAAATAAATGTGCAAAGTTTTTTTTTCTCAGTTGTGGTTTAATTGATTAGTAAGGTAAATATGTAAATGACTTTTTTATGCTTAAGATTTCCAATGGTTAGCAGTTTAAAGCATTGTCAGTAATACAATGCTTTAAACTGCTAACCTGCTTAAGATTTCCAATTCAAATCACCATCACAATACTACAATCAATCATAATAGTTTACTCACTTGGAAATCGTTTATATTTAGTGTCCTAACCAGCCAAAACTTTGTGACTACGAACCTTCCACATGACACAAAATGTTATTTCAGCATTGTATGCCAGAAACAATTTAAATTATAAATTTACAACATGTTCCATTCCACGTTCCCTCACAGAGTAAGCAGAGTACCAAACTGTAGCTACCAAATAAATGTATAAACACAGAGTAGGTCACGGAGATATAAAATATTTCTTTTATTTTACTCGTAGCACTTTTTCAGGCTACAAGCTACGCTGCTACAGAGTTAACTTCGACATGGCTACGTAACGCTACGGCCTACGTTTTCTGAGTAAACGTGTTTCCTCAAGACGAATATTATACAAGTGTTTCCTTCCCATGATTGTAGAGGTACTAACTGGTACTAGCATAAACATTATTTATTACGTTTAATATACAGGGTTATTTCTACTGGTAAAATAAAAAACAATAAATAACGTATAAACCTTTTGTATTTTAAGCCATAGAGCACTTAGACGAGCTATCCTTTTAACTATAATTTTTATTGAGCTCTTAAAACTGCACTTTAAGTGCAGTTAATTAAGTTAAATGGGGATGGCTTCTGTGACTACGACAATAAATTAGTTTATTTTGCGATAAATTTCATATGAATGGAAATGAAGACCGCGATGTGCCTTCTACTTATTTGTATTAGATTAGGTACAAAGCGCATCAACATTAAATGTATAAAAAACTAGATTTACTGTACTACTGGGATAAAAGTATCCTACTTCCGAAACCTCTCGTCTATCCGTGTGCCAAATTTGATCCAAACATGTTCAGTCGTTAAGTCGTGAAAAGGTAACAGACAGACTGATAGACCATCAGACAAACAGAGTTAATTCGTCATTTATTAACATGGATTTTTATGCCTGGTGTGTTTTTTTTTTTGTAAAATTCCGATGCAATTACAATTAATAGAGGGAACTACATACACTTAACGTGCTTCAGTCAAAGGGGCTTTACCATCTGGCTTCGTATACGTAGGTTATTATAGTTAACCAAAGGACAATGCCAGAAACTCTATAGAACTTTGCCCCACTCAAATCAAAAAGTCAATTACAAGCCTGCAATATGCAGCATCTTAAAGCTTATTTATTACTGTTAACTAAACATTTGTCCTAAAGCCTGTTGAACTTGCGGTTTCTGATAAAATCTTAAAACAATAATGACATTGATTTTAGGTTAGGTGCAGTTTATATTTGCTAAAAGCGATTTAAACAGCATATATGTTACGCATTATCGTAATTAATATAATCGTAATAAGAGTTTTTGTTTTACAGGTATTTAATTTTTTTTTGTTGTGTCTTATGGGCAATAAGTAACCGAATAGGAAGTTCAGGGGTTGAATTACTTTTATGATTGATTTGTAATCGGCCAATTCTACTGAAAAACAATGTATTATGAAAAGGTCCTATAATCATTACAACTATTTTCACGACTTGAAATATCCGGTAAATAGCGCGGGCAGGATCTGGCATTGTCATTTACTGAGATTTGCTTCTAAAATCAACTTGCGTTATAAGTTTACATTTTCCCCTCTTCGATATGAATAACTTGCTTTCTCGATCAGTAACTAACCGTATGGAAACATGAAAATTCAGGTTATAATACCTACTTATTTAAAAGTCAAAATAAAAATGTTCGCACTACTTTAACCACAGTACTACACTACTATAAACTTGTAGTGACCCGCGTTTTAAAAACAGTAAACAAAAGAGCGTGTCAAAAACAGGTTTTTGTACATACAAAGTCCACTTTTAATCTCTGTGGCTTGACACTGCATGCGTGCGACGTATTCATGGAAAATCGCATGAGGAGACGTACTTTTTAATTTATGTCCAGAATGCTGTTGACCAAATTTTATTTGCCAGTGTTCAAACTGAACTCCTAGTGGATTAGCCAAGCAACACTGATGAACGTCCGATGCTATCCACCTCTGTTGAATTATTACTGTAGCATTTACCCTTAAAAACCAACTATTACCTAAAAGGGTCCACGAATCCACATTTGCAAGTCTGCTTGAAGATTTTCTTTTGATCTCAACTTTGATTTATGTACCGAGATCTCCTTCACATGAAACTTGAACCTGTATATTGATATACAACTATCTCTATGCATGCAATCTTTTTCTTTTCTTTATATACATTAACATGTAATCTTGTTTAAATTTCATTTGTTAAGAGTAGTCGGGATTGTGGATTTGCGAGACCAAGCCGCTTACAAGCGTCCTTCGTCGGAAAATATCTTTGCTGCCTGAAAATTCTCAATTTTCATACCTGTTGGTTGTAAAACGCTAAAATATGTTGTGACGACACTGCAAATACTTTTGTAATAATAATGCTGCCTATACGATGTCCATTGTAATTAAATGTACATAGCATATATAGTGTTAGGTTTAAAGTCCTATGTGAGTCAAACTTCATTCTTCTAAACACCATACTACCATTTAATTTGTAACAAATCCTTCGAAATAATACTACCTAATTTCGGAAATATCTTTTATTTAAGAACCATCAACTTCCTATCATTATTTACAATTTGTCGAGCTATATGACAAAAATCGGAATTGCTTTTATCGTTCCAACCTTCTTATTTTCTCGGAGGGAGGCTCGTTTTTCTTCAGTAACGGAAATCGGACAAGGCATCACTTTCGATTTAAATACCACTCCGATAGAATCTCGAGAGATGGCCATTTTGCACTCCAAATAAACAAACTGGAGTATTCGGAAAGGAATAATTTTGAATGGGCAAAGTTTTATTATATTTTGCGAAATGTTATTTCAAGTAGGTATAAATTGACAAAAGGTGGGCTTTCGAGGATATTCTAGTTTGCTTTAACTTTGAGTTAGCGATGCCTATTATACATTTGGATGAGTTCTTTTTCTTATTTGTTACATCCTTTGTAACACATTTCTGTCGGTTTCTGTAAAAAGTTGTACCTACTGAAGCCTCTAAAATACGTTTCAATATTTGTTTCACTTTCGTTTTTCTTCTGTTAATTTTACGAAAACACTAATTTACTTCTTGTAATTTTAAGAATTCATATCTTACGTGAACGTTTAACTTTGGTAATTACACAATTTTTCTATTATTCTATTACAATTATTCTATTTACAATTATTCTATTACACAATAACAGTTAAGATCGTGATGTTTAAAGAACTGGGTCCAATTAGGACGGGGCAATAAAGATTATAATAAAACTCAATGCGTCTGCTGACAGGATTTATTTTGTTACGGTCCTGTATAAAATGAGCGTTATAAAAGTATGAACGTTACAATTCTGGTGAAGAGTAAACAGGATTTTCATCCCTAATGAATCCACTAGGAAAAAAAAATCTGTCATTCACTAAAACAATTAGCGTTTCCCAATGGCGTTCAGCGTCACTTAAAAAGAACGCGAAAATTATCTAATTTATATTTTACTAAAACATAATGCTCCATGACTTGCAAGACAGATTAATAAAATTATTTATTATTAATTCAGACATTACTAAAAATCCCCATTTAAGTAGAAATGAATTTTAAAACCTTTTCTTAACATTTCTATTGCACTAGTGAAAACAAAGAAATGACGTGTCAATGTCAATTAGCAGTTCTAAGAGCTGACTCTCGAGGCACAGAACGTATATACCCTAACTTCTCGAACCCAGACTAATACCATTATGTAAATGCTGACGTGTCAATTCATACGCCTGGGCATTCACGACGAAACTGCAAAACGTACTTCGAATACATTTTGCATTCCAATGCGTACTTTCAATGCTTAACTCCTTCGCTAGAAAAACTTTGTCTTCGAAATAAAATAAAACGTCAATAATTAAATATGTATATAATTAAAGTAAATACTTCAGCACGCGTAGCATGACAGAGAGAATAGACAAAAAGACTGATTTCTTTTATTAATTTTTAATTTTGTCTATTCTTTAATGGTAGCCATAGCACGCGTGCTGTAAGGTGGACCGATGACCTTGAAAAGGCCGCAGGAATCCGCGGGATGTGAAAAGCACAGAAACGGTCGAACTAGCGGTGCTTAGCGCAGGACTATGTCCAGCTGTGGACTCCTTTTGACTGAAATTCAATGCCGGTCCTGCTCCACACCACAACTAATTAACCAACATTTGAAATACTGTTGGAGCTGCTGAAGATTGTAAGAACATATTTGCAGTGTAAAACTCAATCTTCATTGTATTTTATAAATGAACAGCACAGGTGTGAGTACTATACCTCATTCTGCGAAGCAGTAATGCTCGTGAAGGAGGAGGTGAAGCGCGTGAGGGAGAGAGCCTTGCGCCCTCACGCCCCTAGTCGCCGCAGGAGACGCCCTGGCGTCGGGAATTGCAAGCTGATTCCCGGCCACCGTAGGCGCGGGCTTGCGGTCGGCTAGAAATGGGTAACTCGCCGTCCGGTAAGGACAAGGCCCGGGTCGACGGCGCGTCGTGTTCCACGCGCGCCTCAAAGAGATGTCAGCACGGGGTCCGATAGGGCCGACGCCTCAGGGTCGCGAGAAATTCGAAAGAGAAAGCGTGACCCTGGCACAGGCAACTTAAGGAACGGGTGGGTTTTAGTCAGTAAAAGTCTGACACCCAGAGCGGGAGAAGTCATTTGAGGATTTCACACCCAAAAAAAAAAGGTGTGAGCACTAAGTACTATGGACCTACCAATTACCGGGTAGGTTATGTCTTATATTGACTTGAATGTGCCCTGGCGGCTGATAGTATGTCATGCTCACTCAAATGTCTCGCTGACGGTGGCGCAAGTGTTGGATCATTTAACTTTAGATGTTCATCGTCAGATAGGATTGGTCATCCCTTAGCTGCCACGGCTTATTTTAATTATTTATTTTTTTGGATTATTTTTATTTATTTTTTTGTTGCATTCTGGACGATTTTCACGTGTACGGTTTTTGCACATCGTTCTCACATAAACGATCAATATTCAAAGACAACGTCGAAGCATTTATTACAAAAAGGCACATATAAAAAGCACTTTTGAACCGCCCGCGCCCCTTCCAAAAGGTAGTTTTGTATGGAGAAGAATTGGCAAGAAACTCCACCGTTACTCTTTTAAAAGGTTTTATAATATTTTGTATACATTAATTATATTTTTTATATGTGAAGACGATGCCCCAAGAATGAAAAACTATACCACTGACACAACTACATTAATAATGTAACTAACATCACAACAACAACACAAGACAACAATTACAGCACAACAACAACGTCACCGTCGTCGTCGTTGTTGTAAAAATATTATTTAAAAGAGTGTCCATGGAGTTTCTTGCACTTTCTTCTTTATAGGTACCTAAAACGCTTTGGAATGGGCAACTAGCTTCATATTTATGACTGACCGACTCTTTGACAATTCAAAAGTGCCTGTAAATGGTTTAATTGAAATAAATGCTTTGAGTCTGAGTTTGAATGATGATGAATGATGACTGCAGTCCCTCAGAATTTTTACGTTTGTTTGAATATGTAAGTAAATTAGCGAAATGAATAAACTACAGACGTATAAGCGACGTAAACCTTTCAAGAATGGCCGCCCAATCTTATGCCACCAATTATTTGAATACCTAATAATAACTTTCACAGCTGTTTAATCTAAGAATACAAACAGGTTTACCAAATATTATAAGCTACACTGCTACAAGCAGTTTTGGCGCCCACTTGACGTTGACAGAGGGGTTGGTGAGTTAACATTTGTGCAATGGTTTTATCACTCTTCTTCTTCTTAGCGTGTCGATGGCAATCTAAATGGACTCGGCCAGCATTCGGCTACGTGTTTGGCGCCATCACTAGCGTCCATCAGTTCCTGTTCCATTACCGTTTGTGGGACAGCACCACATTTACACTCCAAGGCGGAGTCGTGTATGAATCTCCAAGTCCAATCTCTCCTCTGCGTTGGAAAGAATGGTATGGGTAAGAAAGGTCTATCTCGCCACAGCTTCAGTCTTTCTTTTGAACGTTCGCCAGTATTTGATTATCACTTGAAATATACAGTCATTTGACCCTGAGTTTGCACCACTGTCAAAATTAAAGTGTTCTTTGCTGCCGTTGCAATAAAGTTGCTATTTGATTGCTCCTGTCAGAGGTAAAATAACTGTGAATAGACTGTAGTCAAAAAACAAGATGACGGCGTAATTTCCAACTTTGGACACATGCCAAAATAATCTTGTAGCGCTATAAATATACTATCATAAGTTTGTTTACACTATGATAGCTTTTCTTCTAGCTAAATAGTTTCGAATTCGATCAAACGACTCTTGCTATTCCGATAAAATGCACAAGAATGTAGCCCTTAATATTCCTGAAAAGGTATAAACTTTAAAGTCTTATTACTGGTTTTATCATTCCGCTTCCAGAGACTATATAATAGTACGACGTCACGTTAAAACTGCATAATTCATTGCCACCCTTTCCTTTTGCCCCGGCTGATGCTAAAGCGGTACAGCGATAAACTAGTTGAGTATTCTGTCCTTGCGAAACCCACATTGTTGCTTCGTCCACGGTAAACATTTGTGATTTAAGCCCGACTAGCGCTGCCTCTTCCCACCTACGACACGGCTTTACAGGGGACACTAGTGACCATTAGTGATTTTGGCCTACTTGCACCACATATACAAAATCATAATACTAGGGAACCTGATTAAGAAGAGGCCTCTTATAAATTCATAACTACAGATGATTTGAACTAAAAGGATAAACTTGTAAAAGACCAATAGATATGTATAAAATCTCCTTGTAAAATATTTATAAGCACAAAAGTTAACAAGCGATTTTGGGTGGGAAGTCATCTAATGACTTCTCCCGCTCTAACTGGAGCGGGAGGGCGTGTCAGACTTTTACTGTCTAAAACCCACCCGTGTTCCTTCAGTTTCCTGTGCCAGGGCCACGATTTCTCTTTCGAATTTCCAGCGACCCTGAGGCGTCGGCCCTATCGGACCCTGTCATTTAGTGCTGACATCTCATTGAGGCGCGCTTGGAACACGACGCGCCGTCGACCCGGGCCTGGTCCATACCTGGCGAGCAACGGGTAGCTCGCTGTCCGCAAGCCCGCGCATACGATTGCCGGCAATCTGCAGGCGGCTCCCGACGTCCAGGGCGCCTGCGGCGACTAGGGGTGGCGATCAAACTAAGTAACATTGCCACAAAAATTTGAAAATGGAAACGACTTTTATTTATGATGTGACAATTTTCTGTTTGTGATGGTGCGCAATATATCATAAACTAGGACCATCGAAGTAAAATAAATTAACATAGTAATTACTACAAGAATAACAAAACAATAGACAGCAAGACGACCAGTCACCACAAGCAGCACCCGTTCACGAGCATAACGCAAAGATCAGCCATTACCCCCCTCGCCATATTTGAGGGAAGGACTCAACCCGACCCCTGACGGTACCGCAAGCATTAACATCTTAGGGAGCATGACGAACTTGCTTCCGGTTGCACTGGCAAGAATAAAAAAATCAATTGTCGAGGTCGCTAGCTAACCACATATTGTAATACAACTCATTAAAAAAAACATTGTAATGAGTAGATCATGTCAATAGTAAATGAAGATAACTAAAAATAATTTACTTATATAGTCAATTAAAAAACAAATATATGAACTCACATACCCTGTCAGTAGGTATTGATTCTGGAGAAAGAACATAAACATTGTCTTGGGTTAATCACAGCGACCAACTATTCTTATCGTTTAATTAGTCGTTAATGGAATAATACGCCTTTGAACAAAGGTTGGATTTAACTTGAGCTTTAAACGCATTAAAAGGCAAATCTAGCAAAGAGTAGCTTGTTATACAAGATTATACCAAGCCCAACAAATGTATTATGAACCTTATAAAGCCGGTGAGAGGGAGCACGTATTTTATTCTTAATACTAGTGTTAACATTGTGAAAATCACTGTTTTTATTGTATAAGTGTATATTGCCTAATATATAAGATGTTGGCGAGTATGAATTGTGATGCCACCATGAGAAAACCAATATCTTTAAAAAATCTCTAAGAGAAACTGTAGCTCCTAGCTGATAAATTGCTTGATTGATAGATTAACCGAGCTGTATCAACGTCAGTGTCTTGTCTTACTTTCCTGACGGCGTAGGCAGCTGAACTGAGCCTCCCCGCTAGGCTTGATATATGTGGGCAACCACTGAAGTTTGGCATTTACTGTTATGCCCAGAAAAACTGCCAAGTCTACAGTGTAAGACACTTGTAAGACTATTTGCTTTTACAACCGTATTAGGCAGATCACTGTAAGATTGAAAACACACTTTATAAGATCTTAACTGTAAGGGCCAAAGCCATCACAAAGTGCGCCCTATTCCACACTTACCAACATTTGTAACTACTTGTAAAACCAAGTTTTGCTATCTGGGTGCATTCTGTCTCTATCATCTCCAAACAATTGACATAAATAGATCGATGTAATAAACGGTAATCACAAAATGCATTTAATGATTGGACTAACGTCCACCATTTAGCTCGTAAATGAAAAGTCACTCAATGTTTGCAACAACGCCTGTGACATTCAGGAACAGATTATTAGCTACCGAAACTTGTGTTATTTTGTAACACCAATATCACATCCTTTATTATATTTATCTATTTAACATTTAGGGAGCTGCCCAGCAATTCTTTCTATGATTCAGTACCAAAATCTTTATACAAATTGTATGACACTCATTTAAATCACATTTATTTTACTGATCATTGCTGTACTTCTGAAAAGCAAACCTTTAGTTACCTCTGTCTATTTTCACATCAAAGTGTCTAATTTCATGTGATCTATTGTTATTATTTTCTTAATATATGTTTTATTGAATGTTTTACTTTGACATTTTTTTTCTTACATGTCAATCAATCAGACTTTCTTATTCTATGTTATACAGGTAACAGGCCAGCTATTTATTGTAAAGCTATTGTAAAACTAGCGTAAAGCCAAGTTATCACTGTAATCCATATTTATTGTTTCTGGCCGATAACTTTACATAAAGTATTTGGATTTATGGCCAGCTACTATAAAAGGCAGCCATGAGTTTTAACCTCATTTTTAACCTTTTTCTTCTCTGCCCAGTCTTTGTCTCGGTAAAACAGCTAAAATATTAAACATGTAATCTTTTTCTAAGTCTAAATAAATATAATAGTCTATTTTTTTTCTACAGAATAAAGTTGAATAAATATAGTAAATTAAAAATACACAACGGTTCTACGATGAACTAAATAAACTGTTTATTTAGTTCATCGTAGAACCGTTGTGTGCGTAAAGGTGATCAACCCTCGTCATACTTACGACCCTCCCACTTACTGACCGGGCTGCGGGCCGGTGAAGCGGACGTCGCGAGCTGCCTTGCGTCAGACTGCGGGCCGGCGGAGCGGCCAACGGGAGTTTATTTTTGTTTATGTTATTTACCCCACATCAGTTCGTATACGACTACTTGCTATGTAAATAACTGTAAAGGAAGTATTATAACATCATCAAGATACATACGAAAGAACATATAACTTCCTCCTTTTTTTAAATCGGTCCCTAAAAAATCTCTATTCTCATAATTTCAAGTAAATACAACTGATAATGGGGTCAATGAACGCATTTCCGCTAGTTAATTTAATTTAACCCTGTGGATTTTCGTCGGCTCTGCACTTGATAGACACACCAACAACACAACAACAACACAACACACAACGACAATTTGTCATAACACCAATCAATGTACCTGGTCTGCTCAACGTTCGTATGTCACCGCAGTGATCCAGCCGAATATCAGCGACAGGTATATTTGCCTGACACATGCTGAGCTGGACTCCCATTTGGTGCAACCTTGGGACGCAAACCGCACTTTGTTCGTTGTCTGATTTAAAGGATGTCATTGTGTCACTTTATTTCTTTGGGTTTGTTTTTATTTCTTATTATTTTTCTGTATATTGATGAAGAAATTGTGGGCTTTCCCAAAATCTGACGACTTTGAAAACTCAGATTTGGACAATTTCAAAGGATATTCATGGCGAACAAAAGTTATTCTATGCAATAATGAAACCAATCCTGATACTGAATATTTAAATATCTTACGGATTGATGGAGCTTTTTGGCAAATATAACGCAATTTAATTGATTTAGGAAAATACCCAAAAGCGGTCATAATCGCATATTTAACTTTAAATCAACGAATCTAATAGCTTTGATTGCTATTTTAATTTGAAGCTGGCCACTTTGTGAAGATTGATCGGTATTCATAAATTTGAACATGTTAAATATTGGAAAGGAATGATTAAATGTTCAGAAGCAAAACTAGAACATCGTCAGAGTTCACCATAAACAAAATGATTATTTCACAATTTCACAATGTTTCTCAGCAAACTAATTATATTAAAATCATCCTCATTTTATGGGCTAACCAACGAGCCATCAATGCGTAACAATGTTAATTTTTAAGATCAGCTCAAATTAAATCAATAAATCGATGAGTTAAGGATTAATAATGTGATAAAATATAATTAAAATATGTTAAAAATTACGATATAGCATACCACATCACTTAGATTCTTGTTACATAAAACCGGTAAACTTTAAATTATTGTATTTTGTTGAAAATGCGCCCTTTCCATTACTTTGCCGTGTTTACTACCCAGAGTTTGAACCTTATTAGCGACACCATCGAACGGTGCAGTTTTATTTTCAAAATCAACAAGTTTGATTTCTAGCTAGAGAAATCGGTTTTTGAACAATTTTATGATGCAGTTTTGGTGTTCATCAAAATGGGCCCTTAGATTCATTTAAGTATTATTTCACTTTACCCATAGTTTTCGATTTGGCCATCATTGCTGATTTGAAACATTCACTCTGTATAAACGAATTGATAAATTCCATCTTTTAGAAGTCGAATAAAAATAATTTTTTATCTCATCTCATCTTTAATTTAATCTACTTAACTCGCAGCTGGCGGTCGTAGCAAAAGTATTGAGGCATCATCGTCAGAGTACACCATAAACAGTGTTGATTATCATACATAAAATGTCAGATATATTAACTATCAGGTCGGTTACATTATTTTTTACAGATTAACTTTTATTCGCCTTGCGTATCCTTTTAAAAATTGTCAAAATCTGAGTTTTCAAAGTCGTCAGATTTAGTGAAAGCAAACAATTTCTTCATTAGATTCGCCTATATATAAGTCATTATGGGGCAGGCCGCCCACTATCATACCAAAATCAAAGGCTCTGAAGAAAACTTTAATTTTGGTCCTTCTTCGAAATCTTGAAGTGGACTCCTGGCCACGGGGCTCCTATAAACTCAAACTTAAATAATTTATTTCAAATAAACCAATTACAGGCACTTTTGAATTGTCAAGGTAGTTCAGTCACAAAAATGAAGCAAGTTGCCCATTCCAAAGCGTAGTAGGTACCTATGGAGAAGAACGGGTAACAAACTCCATGGACACTCTTTTACATAAAATTAAGGTTACAATATATTGGTTACATAATATATGTTGCCTTTATGCACGTGAAAACGATGCATAACGTTATAAGCGTACGTAATATAAAGTTGAAAACAATTCAAACACAAAATTCAATTAATATAAAATTTAATTAAAATACGCCGTGGCGGCTAAGAGATGACCAGTTCCTACTGACGGCGCCCGTTCACTAAAATAACGCATGGATTAGCACCATTCAACTCAACCATTTCGAAGGAAGCTAAATGATCCAACACATGCGCCACCATCAGCGAAACATTAGAGTGAGCATGACATGCTCTCAGCCGCCAGGGCACATTCAAGACAATGAAAGACGTACCCAGTAAATACTAGCTTTATAGTATGCACATAGTACTCACGTATGGCTGCAATTTTACAATACTAAAGGATTGAGTTTATACAATGCAAAGACAGCTTTGTTTTTAAATCTTCAGCAGCTCCACCAGTTTTTTCAAATGCTAATCAATTAGTTGATGCGTCCTTGCGGAGCAGGACCAGCTATTAGCCAAGCATTTTTATTAGCGAAGTAATCCTCTAACTTATAATGTGCCCGGCTGCATAGAGAGCGTTTTATACAAAATTTAAATTCGGTTTCATTCCGTTCATGTATGTGGGGAGGTATTTCATTGTAACATTTTAACAGTACCCACCAGCCAACCAGTAGTGAACCAGTAGTTAACCAGTAGTGTAGTAAAGATGAGTCTACTTTAGCCAGCTTAAAACCTGGCTGAACTAATTGGTCCCTAAAGCCGACTGGGTTTTTTAAAGTGTGCCGTCCCACTCACTGGTGAACGTTCAAAAGAAAGACTGATGCTCTGGCGAGACAGCGCATATTTTCGGTGTTCCCTCCTCATGCCGCACCAACTCAGATGTCAACATATGCTTGCTCAATAACCCTCTGTACTCTCCGTCAAATATACAATTTAATCCAATATCCAATATTCATCCGATCCAAACTAATATTATAAATTCGTAACCAACTCTGTCTGTATGTTACCTTTTCACGCCTAAACCACGGATCGGGACGACATAATGCAGTCCCGTGGCATATTTTCCTACATCAGCTAGTAATATTTTAAATGGAGTAAGTTAGTTTTTTTTGTTACGCATTCACGCTTAAAAGATCAACGGATCGGGATGAAATTTGGCACATGGGTAGGCCATGACCTGAAATGGGACATAGGATTCTTTTTTTCACGATATTTCTACGGAATCGAGACTTATGCGGGTGAAACCACGGGGCACTTTTAATACATGTTAAGTCCACTTTTCCGTAGCAACACCGGCCTTCAGAGGGTATCCTATAAGAAAAACCTGATTATCCATCATAAGCCTCCTTTGACCTCGCATAGACAGTGGTAGCTTTTTAGGGAACATAACATCTTTTGTCCATTTCCTATATGTAATACTTGATCAATCCCTGGCATCAGTGGGATGACACTGACAGCTCACTCCAAGCACATTTCACGTTCAATTCACCTATGTTTTCACGGTGAGATGGTTACAGAACATTACTGTTATATAATCATCTCACCGTGAAAACTTCAGCTAATGTCGTGATTGGCGAAGAAACTATGTGGTCATAGTGAATTGGCCCTGGAACAACAGACTTGTTGACTTGTTAACACGTAATATTTACCAATACGAGTTGTAACTATTAGCGAATGGCGGTGGGCAGGAATATTGATTATTTATAGCATTCCTCAAACTCAAAAGATAGTAGAAGTAGTTTTTTGCATTTATGCTTATTTCATTATTGTAGGTAAAAATGGGGTGCCTAGAAATAAAATTTAATAAAGATTATTTACCTCTCAGTTTCCTGTAAAGTTTTTCCCTCAATCAATGAAAGTAAGTAGGCTATGGTATCTTTTATTAAAGCAAAATCTCCAAAATTCGTTGTTGTCCCATGTGTTGAAATAATCAGACCTCTCTCGTAAAACACGTATTTTTTTCTCTCAGGTGGGACTTAATTATTAAGGATTTCATGTTCTTCATAGATTGCTAATTCGTCAATTGTTCAAACACATTCATCTTAACAAATAACGGGACCTTTGTCGCTTTACCAAAAAAACAAAACGAATGAAACAGTCAAATATAACCTAAAACGTCATACATAAAGGAGGTATAAAACCCTAACTGGCTCTCAAAGAAGCAGAAAACTTTATGAGGAATAAAGTTTTCTGCTTCTTTGAGAGCCAGAGAGACTTTATTCGACAGTAAACTACTACCCGACCATTGAAAAACTGAGAATCTTGCTATCTATGGAATAAAGTCTATCTGGTTGTTTATCAGAGGATTGAAAAAGCGGCCCTTATTCGGTGGTATTTGTACAATCAAGTCATTTCGCCTTTTCGACATTACTTTTGGATCATTTGAAAGAGTTTTATGTTTTTTTAGGACAGTGGATATGATATACAATTTCCTAACTGAAAGTAGACCACTAATTTCGTATAGCTTTTCAGTAGAATATCTCTTTTTTTAATACATTGTTTTTATTAAGGACCGCTGTCCCGTTTTGCCGTGCCTTCCCATATGAGTATGCAGTAAACTATGACAGATTGCGCAAGTGATATAAAGACTTCATTTTGGAGATTTCTAGGTGATCCACGGTTTTTCTTTGTATTTTTCTAAAGGGTAAGTCTTAGAGATTTGAAAATCCAACCCAGTTTCCTAACCCTCGCAGTAACGTGTTCAAAATGGGAATATCAGGATAATTTTTGATCCATTATGGCGCCTAAGTATATTGTCTGCGAAACTTGGGCAATTATAGGGCACTTGCATTTTTTTTCTGAGGTTGTATTGCATGAGTGTATTTAAATGTTCGAGGCTACTTTTTGAGAATGATTAGACATTGAGAAACATATATAGTTCGTTTTTGTTGTGTTTAGTGTCAGTAAATTATCTCTAAGCCAATTGGCAATTGGGATCATCCTCAATTCAGCTTTAAGTTTTACTTCTGACCAGTTTTTTCCGAAAAAAACCACAGCAGTATCAACAGCATACGAAAATATATTTGCATTTTTTACATTTAGGTTACAGAGGTCATTTATATACGTAAGAAATAAAGTAGGGCCTAACACCACTCCCCTGTGGCACGCAATACAGTTCGTCAGCATCCTGACTAGTATGTGCTCCTATCTTAACTCTCTGTTATCTGATAGTTAAATAATCTTTGAAGTTTTTTAGGGGAGTTCCCCTTATTCTAATTCCTTCCAGCTTTGCTACATGTGCTGGAACAGAAACGGTGTCAAAAGCCATTTTAAGATCCAGGAATATCGTTAAACATTTCTTTCCTGCGGCAAGATGTTCAGTTACTAACGAGCTAAGCGCAATTGCATCCTTCCAAATTGAGAAGATGATATAATTTTGAATCTGTTCAAATAGTCTCGTATTTGTTATCTTCTAATATATAAAATTCTCGTGTCACAGTTTTCGTTGCCATACTCCTCCGAAACGGCTTGACCGATTTTGATGAAATTTTGTGTGCATATCGGGTAGGTCTGAGAATCGGCCAACATCTATTTTTCAAAAAAATAAATGTTGCAAAACAACGTTTGCGGGGTCAGCTAGTTTTTTCTATAATTTTAGAAATAGCTGGTAAGACTGAAATAGGTCTGTAATTATTGACATCGTCTGTGCTCCCCCCCTTGTGAACCGGAGTTATAATGAATGTCTTCAATAGGATTGAAAATATACCAGAATTGAAACAACGTTGGCCAGATGGGTAATGATGGGGACAAATTCTCTGCGACAATACTTTGAAAAGCTGGTTGAAATATAATCCCATCCGGGGGCACGGTTGGATTTCAATCCCATCTGGATATTTTCTACTTCCTTGAGGTCAGTGTCTAAAAGCACAAAGGAATTATCACGAATCATTGTATTTATTTGTGTAGGTAATTGATTTTATATTTTTCCAGAGTAATTTTGTGTTTTTGATGAATACGTATAATGCAGAAGCAATGAGGATGTAAGAGCATTTTGAATTCGATGACTTAATAATCCGTTATAAGTAACAGCATTAATACGCATAAACAGCAAGATGCTTCCAACTGCAGTTAACTTCATCTAGGTGAGCAGCATAATGCTTTATTACATTGTTTATACACAAAACATAGAAACGCAACGCATATAATACGAGGGCGGGTCAATAAGTCTGTGACTTTTGGAATAAAACACAGATTTTTTGATAAATAAATGTTTTATTTTTCAACGTAGTCTCCCTTGAGCTCTATACACTTTGTCAAACGCTTCTGCAATTTTTTTATCCCTTCCAAAAAATATGATTTGTCGAGGTCCTCAAAATAGGCCTTTGTTTGCGACTTGGAGACAAATCTTTTTCCACCAAGCCATTTCTTCAGGTTTGGGAACAAGAGGTAGTCACTCGTAGCCAAATCTGGAGAATAGGGAGCAATTCATAGCCCAATTCATGGATTTTTGCCATGGCAACTGCACATGTGTGCACCCTTGCATTGTCTTGGTGGAAAAGAATTTTTTCTTGGCCAAATGAGGTCGGTTTTTTTTTCAAATCGTCATTGAATCGGTCCAATAAGTTGGCATAATATTCCCCATTGATTGTTATTCCCTTTTGAAGGTAGTCGATGTGGATTATCCCGCGTGCATTCCAAAAAACAGTCGCCATAACTTTATTGGCTGACAAACCCACCTTGGCCTTCTTTGGCGCCGATTCTCTCTTAGAAACCCACTGTTTTGACTGTTGTTTGGTATCTGGTGTGTTTTGATGGATCCATGTTTCGTCCACGGTTACAAAACGGCGCAAAAACTCCTCCATATTGCGATTAAACAACGCCAAACCTTCCTGTGAAGTTGTTACATGATTGCGTTTGTGGTCGACTGTGAGAAAACGCGGCACCCTTGCGGAAAGCTTTCTCATGCCCAAGTGATCATTCAAAATTGAAACCACTGAGCCATGCGAGATCCCTACGGCTTCCACAATCTCTTGCACTTTCAATCTTCGGTCGGCCAACACCATATCGTGAATTTTTTCGATTGTTTCGGGTGAAGAGACCTTAACTGGGCGTCCAGGACGTTCGGCATCTTCAGTGCTTGTACGGCCACAACGAAATTCAGTAAACCACTTTTTTACCATTGAAATCGATGGTGCAGAGTCCCCATAGTATTTATCAAGCTTAGCCTTGGTCTCGGTAATGGTTTCTTTTCGCAAAAAAAATGCTTAATAAGCACACGAAATTCACTTTTTTCAATTTTTTCCTCAAATTACTGGGTAGTCTGATAAAGATAGCTGTCAAACACAAACTAACTGACGCAGCAAGTTCAAATTTTGACAGGAGTCAACTGACAGATGCCTGTTGACAGGAGTAGTGTTGCTTTTTTAGTAAAGTGGTCAGAAATTCAAAAAGTCACGGACTTATTGACCCGCCCTCGTATATTTACAATCAGAAAAAACGTTAAGATGCAATAAAATACTAAAGTAGGTAGGAACCTAATGTCTTATACTGAAGCAAAATCGTAATCGTAAAAGTCTGATAACACAAGAAGGATGCACACAAGATGAAAAATAAGCGTTTTTTAGGGACGTTTTTGCGGTGGTAACCGCAAATATCCCTAAAAAACACTTATTTTTTCGTTTACACCCAATTTGGTCCAAAAAATCCTAACCACTTAAATTCATGGTTATCTTGGTGTTGTAGGATAATATCATATTTCGTGACGAGTCGGCGTCGTCTGTAATTCTAAGCAATTTTCTCCGCGCTCCTCCAGACAGATTCCGTTTGCGGACGACTTAATTACATAATTGGTTCGAGATTATATTTTATGTGTTGTGACGTCATCGTTTTTAATGCAGTGGGCGTAATGTTTCAAATTATGTTAATTCGGTTAAGGGTGCGGGCATAGGATACTGTTGTAAATATTAATATTGCTGATAACTCTATAATTGAACAGGAGAGCCAAGTTTTCACTACACTAAAGTTCCCATAGCAGATATATTTACCACAATATATTTGCTGAACTAGTGGAATTCACTCCACACAGAATAGGGACGTCCAAAATCCATAAAGTATTCAAAACACATATCTAAACCCTTCTATTTATTTTATTATTTATGTACACACAGTAAATCACAAAGATATACGACATAAATAAAATTTGAGTACAAAGGTACTGCTTATTTCTTAAGAAATTTCTTCCAGCAGACCTGCAAAAGGAGAAGTGAAAAAGAAATGTAGACAATAGTGTGTGAAAACAAGAAAAGAAAAATAAGGGTTTTAGTTAGGTTAATTTGCAAACCAAAAGACATAGCCCAAACGCTGATGCAAGCCAGGTCATGAATCATTGCAGCTATCGCATAACCCGCGTCAGCCACAGTTAAATGTCAGTAAAGCTGCAATTCAGGCGTAGAGATGAAAACTAGAGGAGATTTTATGAAAAAAACATTTAAACAGAAAGTTTATGAAAATTGAAAAAAGAAGAGGAGAAAGAACGCTACCCTTAGGAACACCCTCAGTGAGGCTACACCAATCAGAGGAGGACTCCGCCAGGCGAACACACTGAGAGCGTCCCGTAAGATAAGAACTGCACCAGGCTAAAGCAGAAGAAGAAAAATTTATAGATTTGAGTATACCTAGTAAAATGTCGAAATCCACTGAGTTGAAGGCGCTACTAAAGTTAAGCAATACAAGCACAGTCAGGGACTTATTCTCCATTGCCCAGCGGATGTCGTCACTTGCTTTCAAAAGCGCTGTTACAGTACTGTGACCGGATTGAAAAGAGCATATAATCGAGTATAACGCCAAGAAAAATTATAATTGTCTATGGACTATGTGCTCAAAAACTTTGGAGAGAAATGGGAGAATAGAAATAGGTCTGAAGTGGGTTAGTGAAGTAGGATTGTTAATTTTAGAGCAAAGGTATTATGTGAGCCTGTTTCTGTGGTTAAAGATGTGATAAGAGTTTTCATTTTCGAACACAACTTATCATAACCGACTGCTGAAGAAGTAATCGCAAGTATTGACTTCTTAACGTCATCCTCAGTAACATCGCTAAGCACAAAATTAAAACATTGCGGTAACGGCAAGCTAGCAAAAGAATGAGGATCAAGAGAAAAGGGAAGGATAGAGAAATGTTTGTTGAGATCATTGAGGTTCACATCCTTACATTGGTTGGTAGGTGATTTGCCGATGCCTACCGCTGTGTCCTTTTATCCATTGCAGTTTCGCAGTGTTGCGGTTGGATACCGTTACTCGTTCTAGAGCATTGTGACATTCTAGTATTATATTCGAGGTAATATATTTTTTCCCCAATGATTGGAGGACTGAGGCCCTGTCGGAGAAGACTTGATATGTTTATGTTGAGATCATGTGAGAAGAATCCGACTCCGGTCCTAGATCCGGTCTTTGAGCCGTCGGTATATATTC
Organism: Dasypolia templi; assembly: GCA_963555695.1. Taxonomy (NCBI): domain Eukaryota; kingdom Metazoa; phylum Arthropoda; class Insecta; order Lepidoptera; family Noctuidae; genus Dasypolia; species Dasypolia templi. Next base: position 20,905,674 of record OY743141.1, on the reverse strand, counting down.
TCAGCTTATTTGGGCCTGAGTAGTGACATTGTTCTTCTAAGAGTACGATGTTGTAGTGCTTTTGAAAGTAGTGTCGCTTCGGGGTTTGTCGCAGGGTGATGCCAACATTGTTTGTCGTTTGACCGCATCCTCCTTTATGCGTATGTGCCTGACCCTAGAATCTTTATTTAGAGTTCCCGATATATGGAGTCTGAATGCAGCCAGGGTCGCGTCCTCCCGCACGATGAGGTGTAGGGGTGGCAATGCTTGAGCATTGCCTGTAGGGCAGTAGTGACCCACAATTTTTAATGAGTTTTGATTTTACTTTATTAGATTATTTTATATTTTGTAAATTTGAGAACGTCGTAGGCCTTGTGGATTGTAAATTTATAGACCGTACTCGTAGGCTATTTGTTTTACATATAGTACTTGTTGACAGGCCTACACTGTCCTCCCATACCTATTAACACTGTAAATAAAAAACATTGTAAACGACAAATATTTTTAAAAGAGTAACCATGGAGTTTCTTGCCGGCTCTTCTCCATAGGAAACGACCAATTGGAACCGTGCACCTAGAATCTGACGTTTCATAAGTGCCCATGTAGGTTTATGTGAAATAAAATATTTTGATTTTGATTTTGAGTGGGTGTAGTTTTCATGCAGCCAGTGATTGCTACACAAGCAAACCACTGCAGTTTTTCGAGATGATCTCTTCAGGCTGTGCTCAGGTCTGTCCTAGGCTACAAGACCAACGAGCCGAACGTGATATTTGGTCGAATGACAGTAGTGTATACCCAGAAGGTGACCTTGGGGTTAATCCCCCAGTCTCTGCCAAGCATTCGCTTGCACTGCTACAGAGATATGCTGGCTTTTGTAGTGACGCAGTTGGTGTGTTTTACCCAATTCAGCTGTGTGTCCAAAAATATGCCTTTAGTTTCGGTTGATAGGCTTAGGATAGTTCCGAGGAAGCGTGGTAATTGTAGTGACGTCAGTTTACTCTTTTTGTGAAGAGAATCAGTTCGGTTTCTGTGGGGTTGACGGATAGCTGGTGTCTGTTGCACCAGTCCTCTACTATTTTCAAGGCTTGGGGCATAAGGTTGCATAGGGTATTTTCGTGGGTGCCATTTATTATTATGGTTATGTCATCGGCATAGCCTACAACAAAGTAGTCTTTGTCATTTTTGTTCTGATGAGGCTGTCTACAACCAAGTTCACAGAAGCGGCGAGAGATCGACCACAATGGCCCTTGTAGTGTCGTTCACTGTTACCCGTACAGCTCTCAGTTTGAGCAAATTAGTGATCCACCCGCTCAGGATCGGGTCTATGTTGTGTCTGTCGAGGGCCATGTTCATGCTACCAAACGTGGTTTTATCAAAGGCGCCCTCGATATCAATGAAGACGGCTAGTGCTGCGAATTTGTGGTCCACTGTGCATTCAATCTTGAATACTACGCTATGTAGCTCAGATTCCGTTGATCTGCAGGGGTGTACGCATGTTGTTGTTTGTGAAGTCATCACAGAGTATCACAGAGTCTTTCGAGGATTTCAGTAGGAAGAATGTGAGGCTTATGGCTCTATAAGCCTTGGGTTGTGTGTAATCGGATTTGCCTGGTTTGGGTATGAAAATGACTTTTACTTCGCGCCAAGCTAGGGGCAAGTGTCTGAGTGCTATGCAGGTCCAATAGATCTCCACCAGGCATGGTGTCAGTAAATCAACCCCCCATTGTAGGAGGGCTGGGAAGATGCCATTCAGCCCTGCGGACTAATTGGGCTGAGAGGTGTTGATGACCCACTTTATCCAGTCTTCTGTTACTATACTGTGGGCTCTAGACCAGTCTTGATCCGTTGGGGTCCATTCTGGTTCAGCGTCCCACACCTTTTCCTCTAGGAGTTTGCAGTCTGGGAAGTGAGTCTCGAGGAGGACCTTACTGGTTTCATGGTCAGTTAGTGTGTATGAGTTGTCGGGTTTTTTCAGCGTGCCGAGGGTTCGATCCTGATCAGTTGATAGGATTTTCCTTACCCTTGCGGCTTCATTGTTGGTTTCGATGGATTAACAGAATTTACGCCGTGCTGTTTTTCTGGCAGTTCTGATTTGCTTTTTGTTTATATGTTGGATCTCTTTGTATGACTCCCAGTCGTCCAGGAGTCTGGTGTTTTTGGCTCTGTTAAATTGCTTACGTAATGCATCTCTGAGTTTACGAAGCTCAGCGTTCCACCATGGGTTCCTCACGCTGTTGGTTTTTGGCGCTTTTAGTTTGCAGTATGCATGGTATGCTTCGGTTAGATATCCTGGTTTGTTCACGGTGTATTCTAGTTGTGCAGGGTCTCTTATGGTTACTTGTGATAAGTGTGTGAGGCGCTTATACCCGGGTACATTGGTGCGCCGCGGGTTGATGTAAAACGAATCCTTCTGTGGTCTGAACAAGAACGCTCGTCGGATACCTGCCAGTTTGTGATAAGGTTTGCCGCTTTTTCTGTTGCAAGGGTTAGGTATATGATTGTTTGTCCTCGGCCTGTGACCCAACTGGGTTCAGCACCACGGTTAACAATGTTAAGGTTAGTAGAGAATAAATAGGTGGATAGTACCTCTCCTCTGGAGTTCGGTTCGGTGCGTCGCTGCCCCAGAGTGGGTGGTCAGCGTTTGAGTCGGTGCAGATGATCAGGTCTAGGTTGGAGCGTTTGCAGTATTGTACCAGGTCGGCCATCTCTTTTGGCGGGCAGTGGGCGTCCTCGCCTGGCATGTATACCGAGGCCAGTACAACATTGGAAACGTCGGCTTCGGTCTGGAGCCTGACAGCTGTCAAGTCTCTGGAACAGAACTGAGTGAGTGGTGTGGTGAAAAATTCTTTGGATATGTAGGCGCTGGTTCTTGGTTTATCTGAATTGTGGGTGTTGAGAATTAGCTTAAATCCGATGTTGCCGAGGCCGCATGTTCTATTGTTCCTGATCCACGGTTCCTGGATCAGTACGATGATTCGGGGTTCTACAGAAGTTTGGTTATGCTGGAGGTTGGTCTGTATTGTGTTTAGGGGCGGTAAAGGTAGTTGGGTGGAGTGAGTCGGAAATGGATCCATCGGACGGTATCTCCGCTTCCTCCACTCTGGCCTGGTCGGTGTTTAAGTCACCCGGCGACGAGGCTAGGAGCTGCTCGTTCCAGCCAGATGACTCAGGCGATGTGGTGTTCTCGACATCGGCCATTGCCGCACGGGCCATGACTTCCTAAAGGTGGGCAATGTCAGAGTCAGTCGTCTGTGTCGGTATCGGTACAGTCGCTTTCGCTTCCATACTGTCGGTTTTTGTGTCCGCGGGCTGGGTAGTGGGCCAGAAGTGTACGTATATCGACCTACGGAGGTACGATATCCGTCGCTCCCGGGCCAAGGCCTTTTCAACTTCCTCCGGTGGCACATCCAGGTTCAGACAAGTCCCACAGTTGTTGCCACCGACGGTAGTTGTCCTATACAGCCACAACCTGGCGACGTCATACCATGTGTTCTGACGGATCAGAACACTTTGGAGACGGGACATGTCACATCCGTAACAAGGGACGAAAATCGAGGCCAGGACACGCGTCAAACTTATAGTTCTACGACAATCCAACGTGCCTACGTTGGATTGTCGTAGTACTGTAAGTTTGAGGTCGGTGTTAGGTAGTTGTATTTTGGGCGCATTCTGCGTCAACCAAGTCAGGGCATAGTCGTCATCGCACTACATCTGCACGGGGCTTTCCGCTACCCGTGGGTATCCGCGGAAGGAAGGGAGTGTTGTCGTTGTGTCCGTGTTCATAAGCAGGTCTTCGAGGCTTGACTTTATGTGTTCTGCCTCTTCCCTTATCAGGTCTCTGGATGGGGTAAGGAAGCAGATCGTCACGGCTAGCCGCGCAGGTATGTCCTTCGTGGCTCGCGAGTAGGTTTTCTGCTCCCCCTGAGCGGAATGGACCCTCGCACGTTTGGCGTCCCCCTAAAATGCGCTCGGTGAGGCAGTGTCGTCTAGGCGCCCCCTCTTCGCTGGCTCTGTACCGCTTGGTCAGGCTGCGGTTTAGAGGTCTCTGGCAATATGTTGTCCGCCGGCTGCGCCTGTGAGGCTGACCGCCGTGGCGGTGTGGGAGTCCCCGGCCTGGCCGGGACCCACCTGGGTAGTTTTATAAATGATGAAGTCTGTTTATAAATGATGAGTGATGAAGTCGCTTCCATAGCTTCGTACTGTTATTTGTAATAACATTATTAAATTTTAATTGAAAAATATGTACGTGACGTCAATTGAGGAGAAAAAAATAACCCCAATTCTCAATTAAGGTGAATTACTTAATTTGTGAATGGCACTACAATTTGCCATCCACAGCTACTGATGATGGAGTAGCATGGGAAAATGAGGATAAATTAGTAAGTAGCTTCACTGTGGGAAACATACGTACAGTTGCGCAAATTTAAGCGAGGCACGTGTAGATCGTAGCGTGTCTACTATTAGTACGAGTATATTAAGTTTAAAAAGCAGAAAATTATGTGTCCGTATGGATTGAGAAGCCATGTCTCATATTTAAACGCAGATACTACCAATATTTAGTAGTAAATTATCACATTTTTTAGGCCCGATCCTAGAATTTGAAGTAAAACCCATCAAAAGTTACAGGATTTTTAAAGAGGCTCCTCAATTCAGACGTCTGGATTGAGGAGCCTTATAGCTCAAAATCTAGCCGTTAGATATTTTGCACGGCATTGCACGGCATTGAACGGCTGAATTTGACATACCTGCAATGCTTTGATTGGTCATAAAAATCATAAATTTCACCAAGCTGTTTTTCGAAAAGTTATCAGCCAATTAAAACAGATTTTTAGTTCAATTTAGTAGTAAATTTATTCTAATTTGTAGTATACAATAGAAATAAAAAAAAAAACATATAACTTCGTTGATACAACACATTTTATATGGCTTCTCAGTCCTGACGGTCTCTACAAAATATATGAACTAAAGCAGTTGACCAAATCGGATAACGATAGCATAGATATTTAGTAAAAAAATCTACTAAATATTGGTGTACTCAAGCATCCTGCACTTTCAGAGTATTTCAAAAGATCTCAATCATAAAAAAATCATAACAATTTTGTGTTTATGGTGACCACAAATAATTCTAAATACGAGTATGATCATATACCGAGTTATATTTGCACATAAATCTTTCTTCAGCAACCAACTCAAATATAAAAAATATACAAAAACTGACAGATGATTAACCCAAATCGTCTTTTTTAATAACTGTAAATGGACAATGTTTTATTAAAAACCAATGTACGCAAAATAAGGAAAATGTGTTTAATATTTTCCGTTTTTTGGGTACATTTATGTTTAATTATACATTGGTGCTGATTCTCTTGTACGAGACTAAACTATCACTAAAATTCCTTACTTTTGGTATGAGAATCAAACTTAAACTCAAAGCATTTATTTACATAAACCAATTATAGGCACTTTTGAATTGTCAAGGGGTCGGTCAGTCAGAAAGATGAAGCTAGTTACCAATTCGAAAGCGTAGTGAAA